>JBAIAA010000600.1:0-1261623 GCA_037893245.1 Crossaster papposus
TTTTTTGACGCACTAAATATTTTGTGAAAATGCACCCATGTCCAGAAACCAATTTGGATTGTGTTCTAGGACAATTTAAGTATTTATACTGCAAGTAATCTCACGTTTCGTTCATAGTATTAATAATCTTGACCATTATTGTTGACGTATTTTTTTTGGCAAAGCATTTTGGGGATCCTAAACGCTTTGCTACTTAGCAAGTTTATAGAAATTTCATTTTCAGTCAATTTTGTTTTTTAAATGCACAAGGAGTTAACCTTACATTTTTAATATAATTTTGCCAAACATTTCTTTTCTTTTTCTTTGTCTGGTCTTGTGTTTGATAGCGGTACATATTCTGGATGTCATTTTGGGGGGTAATATACATGTATGTAACTTTGTCAGTTTGTTAAGTGTTCAGTTTGAAGAAAAGGGGTCTTTGAAATTCATTTTCTTTTCCAAAAATTCATATTTTATCAAATTTTAATAGAAATACAAGTTAAATACATATTAAAATTGGGGTGATTTGAGACATTTTGAGAACAAATAATGTTTTTGACTTATTTTAATCAAAATGCAAGGCTAACCCCTTACATATTAATTTTGGCGAGATTTGAGACAATTTGGGAACAAATCATATTTTTGACGAATTTTAATTAAATACAAGGCTAACCCCTTACATATTAATTTTGGCGTGATTTGAGACAATTTGGGAACAAATCATATTTTTGACGAATTTTAATAAAAATGCAAGGCTAACCCCTTACATATTAAATTTGGGATGATTTGAGACATTTTGGGAACAAATCATATTTTTGACGAATTTTAATCAAAATACTAGACTAACCCCTTACATATTAATTTTGGCGTGATTTGAGACATTTTGGGAACAAATCATATTTTTGACGAATTTTAATCAAAATACAAGGCTAACCCCTTACATATTAAATTTTGGGTGATTTGAGACATTTTGGGAACAAATCATATTTTTGACGAATTTTATTCAAAATGCAAGGCTAACCCCTTACATATTAATTTTGACGAGATTTGAGACAATTTGGGAACAAATCATATTTTTGACGAATTTTAATTAAATACAAGGCTAACCCCTTACATATTAATTTTGGCGTGATTTGAGACAATTTGGGAACAAATCATATTTTTGACGAATTTTAATCAAAATGCAAGGCTAACCCCTTACATATTAAATTTTGGCGTGATTTGAGACATTTTGGGAACAAATCATATTTTTAACGAATTTTATTCAAAATGCAAGGCTAACCCCTTACATATTAATTTTGGCGTGATTTGAGACATTTTGGGAACAAATCATATTTTGGACGAATTTTAATCAAATACAAGGCTAACCCCTTACATATTAAATTTTGGGTGATTTGAGACATTTTGGGAACAAATCATATTTTTGACGAATTTTATTCAAAATGCAAGGCTAACCCCTTACATATTAATTTTGGCGTGATTTGAGACAATTTGGGAACAAATCATATTTTTGACGAATTTTAATCAAATACAAGGCTAACCCCTTACATATTAAATTTGGGATGATTTGAGACATTTTGGGAACAAATCATATTTTTGACGAATTTTAATCAAATACAAGGCTAACCCCTTACATATTAAATTTTGGGTGATTTGAGACATTTTGGGAACAAATCATATTTTTGACGAATTTTATTCAAAATGCAAGGCTAACCCCTTACATATTAATTTTGACGAGATTTGAGACAATTTGGGAACAAATCATATTTTTGACGAATTTTAATTAAATACAAGGCTAACCCCTTACATATTAATTTTGGCGTGATTTGAGACAATTTGGGAACAAATCATATTTTTGACGAATTTTAATCAAAATGCAAGGCTAACCCCTTGCATATTAATTTTGGCGTGATTTGAGCAATTTTGGGGAACAAATCATATTTTTGACGAATTTTATTCAAAATGCAAGGCTTACCCCTTACATATTAAATTTTGGCGTGATTTGAGACATTTTGGGAACAAATCATATTTTGGACGAATTTTAATCAAATACAAGGCTAACCCCTTGCATATTAATTTTGGCGTGATTTGAGACAATTTGGGAACAAATCATATTTTTGACGAATTTTAATCAAAATGCAAGGCTAACCCCTTGCATATTAATTTTGGCGTGATTTGAGCAATTTTGGGGAACAAATCATATTTTTGACGAATTTTAATCAAAATACAAGGCTAACCCCTTACATATTAATTTTTGCGTGATTTGAGCAATTTTGGAGAACAAATCATATTTTTGACGAATTTTAATCAAAATACAAGGCTAACCCCTTACATATTAATTTTGGGGTGATTTGAGACAATTTGGGAACAAATCATATTTTTGACGAATTTTAATCAAATACAAGGCTAACCCCTTACATATTAAATTTTGGGTGATTTGAGACATTTTGGGAACAAATCATATTTTTGACGAATTTTAATCAAATACAAGGCTAACCCCTTACATATTAAATTGTGGGTGATTTGAGACATTTTGGGAACAAATCATATTTTTGACGAATTTTAATCAAATACAAGGCTAACCCCTTACATATTAAATTTTGGGTGATTTGAGACATTTTGGGAACAAATCATATTTTTGACGAATTTTAATCAAATACAAGGCTAACCCCTTACATATTAAATTTTGGGTGATTTGAGACATTTTGGGAACAAATCATATTTTGACGAATTTTATTCAAAATGCAAGGCTAACCCCTTACATATTAATTTTGACGAGATTTGAGACAATTTGGGAACAAATCATTTTTTTGACGAATTTTAATTAAATACAAGGCTAACCCCTTACATATTAATTTTTGCGTGATTTGAGACAATTTGGGAACAAATCATATTTTTGACGAATTTTAATCAAAATGCAAGGCTAACCCCTTGCATATTAATTTTGGCGTGATTTGAGCAATTTTGGGGAACAAATCATATTTTTGACGAATTTTAATCAAAATACAAGGCTAACCCCTTACATATTAATTTTTGCGTGATTTGAGACAATTTGGGAACAAATCATATTTTTGACGAATTTTAATCAAATACAAGGCTAACCCCTTACATATTAATTTTGGGGTGATTTGAGACAATTTGGGAACAAATCATATTTTTGACGAATTTTAATCAAATACAAGGCTAACCCCTTACATATTAAATTTTGGGTGATTTGAGACATTTTGGGAACAAATCATATTTTTGACGAATTTTAATCAAATACAAGGCTAACCCCTTACATATTAAATTTTGGGTGATTTGAGACATTTTGGGAACAAATCATATTTTTGACGAATTTTATTCAAAATGCAAGGCTAACCCCTTACATATTAATTTTGACGAGATTTGAGACAATTTGGGAACAAATCATATTTTTGACGAATTTTAATCAAATACAAGGCTAACCCCTTACATATTAAATTTTGGGTGATTTGAGACATTTTGGGAACAAATCATATTTTTGACGAATTTTATTCAAAATGCAAGGCTAACCCCTTACATATTAATTTTGACGAGATTTGAGACAATTTGGGAACAAATCATATTTTTGACGAATTTTAATTAAATACAAGGCTAACCCCTTACATATTAATTTTGGCGTGAATTGAGACAATTTAGGAACAAATCATATTTTTGACGAATTTTAATCAAAATGCAAGGCTAACCCCTTGCATATTAATTTTGGCGTGATTTGAGCAATTTTGGGGAACAAATCATATTTTTGACGAATTTTAATCAAAATACAAGGCTAACCCCTTACATATTAATTTTTGCGTGATTTGAGACAATTTGGGAACAAATCATATTTTTGACGAATTTTAATCAAATACAAGGCTAACCCCTTACATATTAATTTTGGGGTGATTTGAGACAATTTGGGAACAAATCATATTTTTGACGAATTTTAATCAAATACAAGGCTAACCCCTTACATATTAAATTTTGGGTGATTTGAGACATTTTGGGAACAAATCATATTTTTGACGAATTTTAATCAAATACAAGGCTAACCCCTTACATATTAAATTTTGGGTGATTTGAGACATTTTGGGAACAAATCATATTTTTGACGAATTTTATTCAAAATGCAAGGCTAACCCCTTACATATTAATTTTGACGAGATTTGAGACAATTTGGGAACAAATCATATTTTTGACGAATTTTATTCAAAATGCAAGGCTAACCCCTTACATATTAATTTTGACGAGATTTGAGACAATTTGGGAACAAATCATATTTTTGACGAATTTTAATTAAATACAAGGCTAACCCCTTACATATTAATTTTGGCGTGATTTGAGACAATTTGGGAACAAATCATATTTTTGACGAATTTTAATCAAAATGCAAGGCTAACCCCTTGCATATTAATTTTGGCGTGATTTGAGCAATTTTGGGGAACAAATCATATTTTTGACGAATTTTAATCAAAATACAAGGCTAACCCCTTACATATTAATTTTTGCGTGATTTGAGACAATTTGGGAACAAATCATATTTTTGACGAATTTTATTCAAAATGCAAGGCTAACCCCTTACATATTAAATTTTGGCGTGATTTGAGACATTTTGGGAACAAATCATATTTTGGACGAATTTTAATCAAATACAAGGCTAACCCCTTACATATTAAATTTTGGGTGATTTGAGACATTTTGGGAACAAATCATATTTTTGACGAATTTTATTCAAAATGCAAGGCTAACCCCTTACATATTAAATTTGGGATGATTTGAGACATTTTGGGAACAAATCATATTTTTGACGAATTTTAATCAAATACAAGGCTAACCCCTTACATATTAAATTTTGGGTGATTTGAGACATTTTGGGAACAAATCATATTTTTGACGAATTTTATTCAAAATGCAAGGCTAACCCCTTACATATTAATTTTGGCGTGATTTGAGACAATTTGGGAACAAATCATATTTTTGACGAATTTTAATCAAATACAAGGCTAACCCCTTACATATTAAATTTTGGGTGATTTGAGACATTTTGGGAACAAATCATATTTTTGACGAATTTTATTCAAAATACAAGGCTAACCCCTTACATATTAATTTTGGCGTGATTTGAGACATTTTGGGAACAAATCATATTTTTGACGAATTTTAATCAAATACAAGGCTAACCCCTTACATATTAAATTTTGGGTGATTTGAGACAATTGGGGAACAAATCATATTTTGGACGAATTTTATTCAAAATGCAAGGCTAACCCCTTACATATTAATTTTGGCGTGATTTGAGACAATTTGGGAACAAATCATATTTTTGACGAATTTTAATCAAATACAAGGCTAACCCCTTACATATTAAATTTTGGGTGATTTGAGACATTTTGGGAACAAATCATATTTTTGACGAATTTTAATCAAATACAAGGCTAACCCCTTACATATTAAATTTTGGGTGATTTGAGACATTTTGGGAACAAATCATATTTTTGACGAATTTTATTCAAAATGCAAGGCTAACCCCTTACATATTAATTTTGACGAGATTTGAGACAATTTGGGAACAAATCATATTTTTGACGAATTTTAATTAAATACAAGGCTAACCCCTTACATATTAATTTTGGCGTGATTTGAGACAATTTGGGAACAAATCATATTTTTGACGAATTTTAATCAAAATGCAAGGCTAACCCCTTGCATATTAATTTTGGCGTGATTTGAGCAATTTTGGGGAACAAATCATATTTTTGACGAATTTTAATCAAAATACAAGGCTAACCCCTTACATATTAATTTTTGCGTGATTTGAGACAATTTGGGAACAAATCATATTTTTGACGAATTTTAATCAAATACAAGGCTAACCCCTTACATATTAATTTTGGGGTGATTTGAGACAATTTGGGAACAAATCATATTTTTGACGAATTTTAATCAAATACAAGGCTAACCCCTTACATATTAAATTTTGGGTGATTTGAGACATTTTGGGAACAAATCATATTTTTGACGAATTTTATTCAAAATGCAAGGCTAACCCCTTACATATTAATTTTGACGAGATTTGAGACAATTTGGGAACAAATCATATTTTTGACGAATTTTAATTAAATACAAGGCTAACCCCTTACATATTAATTTTGGCGTGATTTGAGACAATTTGGGAACAAATCATATTTTTGACGAATTTTAATCAAAATGCAAGGCTAACCCCTTGCATATTAATTTTGGCGTGATTTGAGCAATTTTGGGGAACAAATCATATTTTTGACGAATTTTAATCAAATACAAGGCTAACCCCTTACATATTAATTTTTGCGTGATTTGAGACAATTTGGGAACAAATCATATTTTTGACGAATTTTAATCAAATACAAGGCTAACCCCTTACATATTAATTTTGGGGTGATTTGAGACAATTTGGGAACAAATCATATTTTTGACGAATTTTAATCAAATACAAGGCTAACCCCTTACATATGAAATTTTGGGTGATTTGAGACATTTTGGGAACAAATAATATTTTTGACGAATTTTATTCAAAATGCAAGGCTAACCCCTTACATATTAAATTTTGGCGTGATTTGAGACATTTTGGAAACAAATCATATTTTGGACGAATTTTAATCAAATACAAGGCTAACCCCTTACATATTAAATTTTGGGTGATTTGAGACATTTTGGGAACAAATCATATTTTTGACGAATTTTAATCAAATACAAGGCTAACCCCTTACATATGAAATTTGGGGTGATTTGAGACATTTTGGGAACAAATCATATTTTTGACGAATTTTATTCAAAATGCAAGGCTAACCCCTTACATATTAATTTTGGCGTGATTTGAGACAATTTGGGAACAAATCATATTTTTGACGAATTTTAATCAAATACAAGGCTAACCCCTTACATATTAATTTTGGGGTGATTTGAGACAATTTGGGAACAAATCATATTTTTGACGAATTTTAATCAAATACAAGGCTAACCCCTTACATATGAAATTTGGGGTGATTTGAGACATTTTGGGAACAAATCATATTTTTGACGAATTTTATTCAAAATGCAAGGCTAACCCCTTACATATTAAATTTTGGGTGATTTGAGACATTTTGGGAACAAATCATATTTTTGACGAATTTTATTCAAAATGCAAGGCTAACCCCTTACATATTAATTTTGGCGTGATTTGAGACAATTTGGGAACAAATCATATTTTTGACGAATTTTAATCAAATACAAGGCTAACCCCTTACATATTAAATTTTGGATGATTTGAGACATTTTGGGAACAAATCATATTTTTGACGAATTTTAATTAAATACAAGGCTAACCCCTTACATATTAATTTTGGCGTGATTTGAGCAATTTTGGGGAACAAATCATATTTTTGACGAATTTTAATCAAAATACAAGGCTAACCCCTTACATATTAAATTTGGGGTGATTTGAGACATTTTGGGAACAAATCATATTTTTGACGAATTTTATTCAAAATGCAAGGCTAACCCCTTACATATTAAATTTGGGATGATTTGAGACATTTTAGGAACAAATCATATTTTTGACGAATTTTAATAAAATACAAGGCTAACCCCTTACATATTAAATTTTGGGTGATTTGAGACATTTTGGGAACAAATCATATTTTTGACGAATTTTATTCAAAATGCAAGGCTAACCCCTTACATATTAATTTTGGCGTGATTTGAGACAATTTGGGAACAAATCATATTTTTGACGAATTTTAATCAAATACAAGGCTAACCCCTTACATATTAAATTTGGGATGATTTGAGACATTTTGGGAACAAATCATATTTTTGACGAATTTTATTCAAAATGCAAGGCTAACCCCTTACATATTAATTTTGGCGTGATTTGAGCAATTTTGGGGAACAAATCATATTTTTGACGAATTTTAATCAAATACAAGGCTAACCCCTTACATATTAAATTTTGGGTGATTTGAGACATTTTGGGAACAAATCATATTTTTGACGAATTTTATTCAAAATGCAAGGCTAACCCCTTACATATTAAATTTGGGATGATTTGAGACATTTTGGGAACAAATCATATTTTTGACGAATTTTAATAAAATACAAGGCTAACCCCTTACATATTAAATTTGGGGTGATTTGAGACATTTTGGGAACAAATCATATTTTTGACGAATTTTAATAAAATACAAGGCTAACCCCTTACATATTAAATTTTGGGTGATTTGAGACATTTTGGGAACAAATCATATTTTTGACGAATTTTATTCAAAATGCAAGGCTAACCCCTTACATATTAATTTTGGCGTGAATTGAGACAATTTGGGAACAAATCATATTTTTGACGAATTTTAATCAAATACAAGGCTAACCCCTTACATATTAATTTTGGCGTGATTTGAGCAATTTTGGGGAACAAATCATATTTTTGACGAATTTTAATCAAAATACAAGGCTAACCCCTTACATATTAAATTTGGGGTGATTTGAGACATTTTGGGAACAAATCATATTTTTGACGAATTTTATTCAAAATGCAAGGCTAACCCCTTACATATTAAATTTGGGATGATTTGAGACATTTTGGGAACAAATCATATTTTTGACGAATTTTAATAAAATACAAGGCTAACCCCTTACATATTAAATTTTGGGTGATTTGAGACATTTTGGGAACAAATCATATTTTTGACGAATTTTATTCAAAATGCAAGGCTAACCCCTTACATATTAATTTTGGCGTGATTTGAGACAATTTGGGAACAAATCATATTTTTGACGAATTTTAATCAAATACAAGGCTAACCCCTTACATATTAAATTTGGCGTGATTTGAGACATTTTGGGAACAAATCATATTTTTGACGAATTTTATTCAAAATGCAAGTCTAACCCCTTACATATTAATTTTGGCGTGATTTGAGACAATTTGGGAACAAATCATATTTTTAACTGATTTTAATTAAAATACAAGGCTAACCCCTTACATATTATTTTTGACTTATTGAACTAATTGAACCGATAGCCTTGCATTTTTATCAGAATTGGGCACAAATTGATTATTTTTGATCAATTATGGGCCATCGATTCAATTATGGGCCATCGGTTCAATTATGGGCTATCGGTTCAATTATGGGCTATATTATGGGCTATCGGTTCAATTATGGGCTATATTATGGGCTATATTATGGGCTATCGGTTCAATTATGGGCTATATTATGGGCTATATTATGGGCTATATTATGGGCTATATTATGGGCTATATTATGGGCTATATTATGGGCTATCGGTTCAATTATGGGCTATATTATGGGCTATATTATGGGGTATCGGTTCAATTATGGGCTATATTATGGGCTATCGGTTCAATTATGGGCTATATTATGGGCTATAGGTTCAATTATGGGCTATAGTATGGGCTATAGTATGGGCTATAGTATGGGCTATAGTATGGGCTATAGTATGGGCTATAGTATGGGCTATAGTATGGGCTATAGTATGGGCTATAGTATGGGCTATAGTATGGGCTATAGTATGGGCTATAGTATGGGCTATAGTATGGGCTATAGTATGGGCTATAGTATGGGCTATAGTATGGGCTATAGTATGGGCTATAGTATGGGCTATAGTATGGGCTATAGTATGGGCTATAGTATGGGCTATAGTATGGGCTATAGTATGGGCTATAGTATGGGCTATAGTATGGGCTATAGTATGGGCTATAGTATGGGCTATAGTATGGGCTATAGTATGGGCTATAGTATGGGCTATAGTATGGGCTATAGTATGGGCTATAGTATGGGCTATAGTATGGGCTATAGTATGGGCTATAGTATGGGCTATAGTATGGGCTATAGTATGGGCTATAGTATGGGCTATAGTATGGGCTATAGTATGGGCTATAGTATGGGCTATAGTATGGGCTATAGTATGGGCTATAGTATGGGCTATAGTATGGGCTATAGTATGGGCTATAGTATGGGCTATAGTATGGGCTATAGTATGGGCTATATTATGGGCTATATTATGGGCTATATTATGGGCTATATTATGGGCTATATTATGGGCTATATTATGGGCTATATTATGGGCTATATTATGGGCTATATTATGGGCTATATTATGGGCTATATTATGGGCTATATTATGGGCTATATTATGGGCTATATTATGGGCTATATTATGGGCTATATTATGGGCTATATTATGGGCTATATTATGGGCTATATTATGGGCTATATTATATTATGGGCTATATTATGGGCTATATTATGGGCTATATTATGGGCTATATTATGGGCTATATTATGGGCTATATTATGGGCTATATTATGGGCTATATTATGGGCTATATTATGGGCTATATTATGGGCTATATTATGGGCTATATTATGGGCTATATTATGGGCTATATTATGGGCTATATTATGGGC
This sequence comes from Crossaster papposus, assembly GCA_037893245.1. Taxonomy (NCBI): domain Eukaryota; kingdom Metazoa; phylum Echinodermata; class Asteroidea; order Velatida; family Solasteridae; genus Crossaster; species Crossaster papposus. The sequence continues at coordinate 10,425 of JBAIAA010000600.1, forward strand.
TATATTATGGGCTATATTATGGGCTATATTATGGGCTATATTATGGGCTATATTATGGGCTATATTATGGGCTATATATCGGTTCAATTATGGGCTATATTATGGGCTATATTATGGGCTATATTATGGGGTATCGGTTCAATTATGGGCTATATTATGGGCTATCGGTTCAATTATGGGCTATATTATGGGCTATAGGTTCAATTATGGGCTATATTATATTATGGGCTATATTATGGGCTATATTATGGGCTATCGGTTCAATTATGGGCTATATTATGGGCTATATTATGGGCTATATTATGGGCTATCGGTTCAATTATGGGCTATATTATGGGCTATCGGTTCAATTATGGGCTATATTATGGGCTATATTATGGGCTATATTATGGGCTATATTATGGGCTATCGGTTCAATTATGGGCTATATTATGGGCTATCGGTTCAACCTCTTACCTTTTAAAAAGAAAATAAAAATAAAAAGTCACATTTTAGCCAATTAAAAAAAAACCGCAATTCTACAAAAAATAAAAGGACATTCTCTTATTACCTCCAATTTTATTCAAATCTTTTATTGCAAAGTTTATTCAAAACAACAAAATATGAACATGCATTACTTTATGCAATTGTATTTCCGAGTTTACTGTAGAGAACAAAATAAAAGCTGAATATTATAATGTTTGTTTGGAGTTTTGTTTTAAAAATGACAGTAACAAATAAAAATCAGAGTGAGTGAGTTTAGGGTTTAACGCCGTGCCGGCATCAGTGGCCATATTCACGGCGGGAATGAGTACAAAATATAAGACAATAGTTAGTAATAAAAAACAATCAAGTGAACTGTGGAAAATATAAAAACTTGGAGTCTGAAGGAACAATTATCACAAATTAAAAGAATGAGAACATGTACATGTAAATATAACTTTAAAACTTTGCATATTGTCAAAAATATTTCTTACAAATTCTACAAACTACGAAATATAATAGTTATTAAGTACAAAGGGTGAAAAAAAGTCCTTTGGGAAAATATAGTTATAATTAGTCATATTAGATGTACATATACATACAAAAATGCTACAAGGTACGAACTCCTCATTAAAATAATACTGCCCTCTATTGTCCAATTAGTACTGCTCTCTATTGTCAAACTTTGCACAAAATTGTTGTAAACATTTTTGTCACAAACTTCAATTATAGCTCCACCTACCTTGAAGAGAAACAAAAAACACACAAAAATGAAAATAACTTCATACAAACAAAAATTATACAAGGCACAACATTTGAATAAATGTATGATTTATAATTAAAAAAAAGAATTATAAATCCTCAAGCACAAGTATTCAACTGCAGATAATTTAAAAAAAGAAATCGCAACCCTTAAAATCCGTTTGTAGTGATGGCCAAATATGCGAGGCGTTCTGGCAAAATAAGATCGATCAATGATCGAGTCTGTCTCTAGGTCGTCTGGCATCCTGACTTCTATTAACCAGTTCGCGCTGGATGACGTATATAAACGCAAATTTTTCCACAGATTCAAATTGGATGATGCAAAAACGCGTCACGAGCAAGGCAGGAAATGTCTGTCAGCAGCGACGCGGGAAATGCGTGGGTGTGCTTCCCGGCACTATCGGCCTGAACCCGCCTTGGATCGAGTTTCGTTAAAAATAATCCCGCGCCTCGGCTCGGTGATGTTAAAATAATCCCGGCGCGAACTGGTTAAACGTTATCAAGGGGGTGAGAATTCACCAACCTTCGTTTTCACTATGTTCTAAACTGAATGTCGGCGTGCGTGGTGGAAGGGTCCGGTTCCGACGGCGCAGTCGCCCCGTTATTACCGACCTCCAGGGCCAGCGTGTCAGAGGTCATGCCTTTGTTGGTGAAGGACGACCCAGCCGGGTGCATTTCGAGCTCCATCTCGTTGGACTCCACCGCCAGAGTTCCATTGGAGTCTGGCTTTTTTTCCTTTTTCCTAAGATAACCAACAAAATTCCAGTTTATAGTCAGTGGGCCGCTCCATTCAGTACTTCTGAGCCCAAGCCCTTCGTTGTGGTACGGGTTATTGACTTACGAAACAGTTTGTGACACTGCTATAAAAAATCTGCAATTAGATATCACTTTTGTCGGACAAAAAGTAGGGAATGCTATAAATTTTGAGAGAAAAAAGTTGAAAAAAGTAGTAGCGATCGAGGTAAAAAAGAGAATACGAAAGAGTAGGAAAAGTAAAAATAATGTGGGAGAAAAAAAAAGTGGGACAAAAAGTAGGAAGTACTCCATGTAGAGTGTTAGGAGGAAGGGGCAATTTCATGGACCTGCTAAGCACACAAATTTGCTTAGCACAAAAATATCTTGCTCAGTAAAATGTTAAGCTTTTCATGCTTAGCAAATTACAGCTGAATATATGTGACACGATCAAGCGGAATGAGTCGGATGTCGGCCCCGGTCAAAAAATGAGTTTTCATGTAGTTTCAAAGAGGGCATCTGTACGTTTTAAAAACTGAAAACCCCATGTTGATACGATGTTTGGTTGTCGAGTTATGTAAATTTGTTTAAATACCAACGAAGAACACAGTTTTGATTAAAAACAATTGGGAATCCCCGACATCCGACTCATTCCGCTTGATCGTGTCACATATCAGTAATGATCACCCTGCTTTTGAAAAGGAAGAATGTTCATGCTAAGCAAATGTTTGTGCATCATGAAATTGGTCCCAGGTCTTAAGTGGGTAATTAAGAGAGTATGCCATCTCCCAAACGAGATCAGATCCAATGTTTACTAAATGACACTCCATAGAACTGATCAATGTAATTGTTATAATCTCTATTTTACATGTATTTCTTTCGCACACATTTTGATTGAATTTTATAATCAAATTGTCAACAGTTTTAGGTAGGATACACCATTGGTAATTGCTTGAATTATCATGAACAGGTAGATTTGGGGGGTTGTATTTTATAGTAAATATCGTTTAACTGACCTGTCAAAAGTTTTACAATCATGGATGTTGAGAAAAACACAACAAAAGGCAATTGTTTTCAACCGGCGACGAGCAGTTATTCTCATGTTATCTTTGTTTTTTAGCAAATTTTTCTTTATAAAATTTCATTTTCCAGGATAATTACAGGATATCTAGCGCAAATATTTTAGCTGGATGCCTTGAATCATTATTTACTTTCAAATGAGTAAGAAATTTCCTAATAATTCGGAAGTAAAAACTTTCAATATCTGCAAATGGTGTATCCTACCTTTAACAATCACATATTTTACACATTTTCCTGAATTCAATTTTTAACGTGTGTTTATAACTCCGCAATTCGGCTTATAGCGGCGATGAAAGTTATTTGTGTGAGATTTTAAAACAATAAACCAGTAATGAATGAATGAATAAACGTATACTGATCGACTTACCTGCGGGTGCAGTAAATGATGCAGATAATCATGGTGATCAACGGAAGGACCAGCAGCACGCCCACCATGACGTAGACGATCAGCTCGGTGCGGGGAAGAACGCCGCTGGGTTTGTTGGGAACCTGCGTCGAGGCTGGAGCTGAAATCAGAGAGAGAGTAAGTCAGGTTGGTACAGATAATCATGATGATCAACGGAAGGACCAGCAGCACGCCCACCATGACGTAGACGATCAGCTCGGTGCGGGGAAGAACGCCGCTGGGTTTGTTGGGAACCCTCTGTCAAAACTGGAGCTAAAATCAAAAAGAGAGTCAGGTTGGTACAGATAATCATGGTGATCAACGGAAGGACCAGCAGCTCGCCCACCATGACGTAGACGATCAGCTCGGTGCAGGGAAGAACGCCGCTGGGTTTGTTGGGAACCCGCGTCGAGGCTGGAGCTGAAATCAGAAAGAGAGAGTAAGTCAGGTTGGTAGAGATAATCATGATGATCAACGGAAGGACCAGCAGCACGCCCACCATGACGTAGACGATCAGCTCGGTGCGGGGAAGAACGCCGCTGGGTTTGTTGGGAACCTGCGTCGAGGCTGGAGCTGAAATCAGAGAGAGAGTAAGTCAGGTTGGTACAGATAATCATGGTGATCAACGGAAGGACCAGCAGCACGCCCACCATGACGTAGACTATCAGCTCGGTGCGGGGAAGAACGCCGCTGGGTTTGTTGGGAACCTGCGTCGAGGTTGGAGCTGAAATCAGAGAGAGAGTAAGTCAGGTTGGTACAGATAATCATGATGATCAACCGAAGGACCAGCAGCACGCCCACCATGACGTAGACGATCAGCTCGGTGCGGGGAAGAACGCCGCTGGGTTTGTTGGGAACCTGCGTCGAGGCTGGAGCTGAAATCAAAAAGAGAGTCAGGTTGGTACAGATAATCATGATGATCAACGGAAGGACCAGCAGCACGCCCACCATGACGTAGACGATCAGCTCGGTGCGGGGAAGAACGCCGCTGGGTTTGTTGGGAACCCTCTGTCAAAACTGGAGCTAAAATCAAAAAGAGAGTCAGGTTGGTACAGATAATCATGGTGATCAACGGAAGGACCAGCAGCTCGCCCACCATGACGTAGACGATCAGTTCGGTGCGGAGAAGAACGCCGCTGGGTTTGTTGGGAACCTGCGTCGGGGCTGGAGCTGAAATCAAAAAGAGAAATAGTCAGGTTGGTACAGATAATCATGGTGATCAATGGAAGGACCAGCAGCACGCCCACCATGACGTAGACGATCAGCTCGATGCGAGGAAGAACGCCACTGGGTTTGTTGAGAACCTGCGTCGAGGCTGGAGCTGAAATCAGAAAGAGAGAGTAAGTCAGGTTGGTAGAGATAATCATGATGATCAACGGAAGGACCAGCAGCACGCCCACCATGACGTAGACGATCAGCTCGGTGCGGGGAAGAACGCCGCTGGGTTTGTTGGGAACCCGCGTCAAGGCTGGAGCTAAAATCAGAGCAAGACGACAAGGTTTTACAACCAAAGATAAAAGTCTACAAAGGTTGAGGTCGAACAAACAGTTTCTAGTTGTTACTGAAGCCTCAGCCACTAGTTGCTAAAAGGAAACAAGGTTCAAGCCCTAAAGGAGATCATCTCAAATGGCGCAACGCTGGCAATCTGTATGCTGCGAGTTGGGAAGTCCGCACCTACAAATCCTTAAAAGGCCAACATTGGCTTGGCTTTTACTCACGTTTGTTGGTGGATTGACTCTGTCTTTCTGCAACCATCCACCAGGAGAGATGAGGTGCAGTGAAGCTCCAGGATACCAGCAGATCCTGATCTATGGCAACCAAAGCCGTGCCAACCTGCTCCCAAAAAGCTAACAACAAAACAAAAACAGCTCAGATTTTTATTTTAAATTCTAATTTGTCTAACTATAATGCCATACCGAGTGTAGTATTTCACTGAGTGGATCTCAGAACAATTAAGATGTCTACAGAATAGACAAACTGAAAACCTTGTCTGGACTTTATAGCCACATCAATGCCATTTTCTCAAGAATCAGTTTAACCAGTTCGCGCCGGAGGACGTATGTACACGCACAATTTTCCTGACATTCAAAACGGATGGCGCATAAACAAGTTACGAGCAAGGCCGCAAATGTCTGTCAGCAGCAAGCAAGGCTGGAAATGCGTGGGTGTGCTTCCCGATGCCATCGGCCTGAACCTGCCTCGAATCGAGTTTCAATAAAAAATAATCCCGCGCCTCGGCTCGGTGATGTTAAAATATTCCCGGCGCAAACTAGTTAATGTTGTATACCATTGGAAAGCTCTTGTTCTGCAGAATCCAGATATATAAATATCTAAATTATTGAAAAAGTATGATTTTACTCTCATTTTGTGGCGATCGACAGGTCACATAATGATCCTGACCGACGATACTACTAGAGATTTGATTCGCTCGGTCCCACCGGCCATAACTGGGTGCTTAGGAAACAATAGTACAGCTTCAAAGATTTCTGTGAAGGAAACACATGGCATTCTGGGTAGTGTGCCATGACCTTTTGAATTGCACGCAGCGAAGCCGAGCTGCGGAACTGGTGACCTCCGGTTCACAGGTCACACAAAATCTATCCAATCAGAGCTAAAAGCGCATCAGCGTTTCCCAGCGCACAATATGGGCGTTAGGGACGATTGAGCGAACAGATTTGAAAATTGTTACCCGTCGTGTCATTAAACGTCCAGACTTCAATCTCCATCCCGTCCTTGACGTTCAAGCCTTGTTCCAGCGGTACCATCATTTTCACGCTACCAGCGATCGGCAGCAGAGCCCCCGAGTCCCGGTCACTGACGGTTAGCTCTAGCGCCCCCAACAGCCTGAGCTGGTCCAGGCCGGAGCTGCCTGGCGCCGCAGCGGCCGTATTGATGGATGGAATGAGAGACAGGTCGGAGGTCAAGACGTAACCAGCATTGACGGTTTTGCCGTCGAGCAGTGCGGAGTCGAACTGAAACGCAGCTTTCTGGCCGTAGGCTACGGGCAAAAAAAAAATCAACAAAACACAACAAAGTCAACAAATTAACAAATCCAAAATGTGACTAGCCAGAGTTGTTTTCGAATCCCTGATAGTCCCTGCAAGTCCATCACAAGTCCTTCAGTCTCAAGTCAAGTCACTAGCTATTCAAATGAACCGTTAACAAAAGCATTCCTTTGTCATTGGTCAACCAGTTACTTGCGACTGGCTTTATGAAAGGACTTGTTACTGGACTTAAAATTAAATACAACTCTGGATATTTTGGCGCTGTTGGGGCAAGAAGTAAATTCTGAGATATTGCAATATTGAGTATTAAACGAACCTTGCTCTTCCAAACGATGCCTTCTTTTTTTTAACCAGTTCGCGCCGGATGACGTATATAAACGCAAAGTTTTCCCCAAATTCAAAACGGATGACGCATAAACACACCAAGTTCAAGTTCGGAAATGTATGTCAGCAGCGAGCAAGGCCGGAAATGCGTGGGTGTGCTTCCCGGCACTATCAGCCTGAACCTGCTTCGGATCGAGTTTCGTTAAAAATAATCTTGCCCCTCGGCTCGGTGATGTTAAAATAATCCCGGCGCGAACTGGTTAAATTGGATATTCCCAAGCAAAGTTATAATATTTTGAAATCGTACCGACTCGGAAATGTCACACAAATTCTGAATCATCTCGGAACAAGATGTTGAACAAGGTGTCATTTTTAGAAATGATATGCCTCTCTGAAAGTGCCTAAAACATTTGTCTATCAAATTTCAGTTTGAAAAATTTACAGAACATTTTAAACACCGGTACACTGTAGCATCGCAAATATAAAAAAAAAATATAAAAAATCTGAAAACCTACAAAGTTATTTATTTTGTTTGATTTACGAAAACCTCTGAATATTTATTAACTTACCATTGAAGTCGCTTTCAATTCTCACTTCACCTCCCATTATATCCACAGTGGCTTCCTTGAGTTGCATCAATTTGACTTCAAATGCTGAAAAATCAGAGTTTTATTTTATTTATTTTTTTCGTTTCCAGTAAAAGAGTAAATCAACCATATAAATGCACGGGACTCTAGAATAAGTGAGTGAGTTTAGGGTTCAACGCCGTGCTGGCATCAGTGGCCATATTGACGGCGGGAATGTGTACAAATATAAGACAATATAGGTAGTAATAAAAAACAATCAAGTGAACTGTGGAGAATATAAAACCTTGGAGTCGGAAGGAACAATTATCGCAAAGGAAAAGAATGCGAACGTTTCAAAAGAATGAAAGAACTATTGTATAGAAGTGTAACGATAGACTGATTCTAGGCAGTTTTCCCAGGAGAATCCAGTGGAAGGCGGGCCACGGAGGATCCCCCAGACACACGGCACCCTGTCTAAATGGGTCCCGCAAGGCCGTCAGTTTCCCTTGCAGTTTAAGGGGACGGGCCCCGCCGGTCTCTAGAATAAAATGGGGGGGGGGGGGGGGGGGGGGGGGAAGGGGCCAGAGAAACCTTAAGACATACAAATTATTTAGAGAAGAGCATGATGATTATTGACATACCTTCTGCGTCACCTTTGCTCCAGTGAATGGCGTTACTGGTGAAACCCATCTTGCTGACGATAACTCCCAAACTCCCAGTTCGGGGAATAACGCTCGCGATATCTACGACGTTAGTCATGGGAGGAACCGTGGAGGTCTTGGATTCGTCCCCTGCGACGCTGGTTGTGATGGTGGCATCGTAGAGTGGGTTCCTCCGGGCATCGAAGATGGTGATCTTGATGTTGGCTTCGATGAAGCCTGGAAGGGGTGGCTGAGAAAATGGGGGCTGGGTCGGCATGGGATGGGGCTGGGTCGGCGGGGGCGGGATGCTAGGTGATGGTGGAGTGAACGTTGCATTTTCCATGGTTTCGTTTATCAGAGGAGTGGGGTATGGGGGCGGGATGCTAGGTGGTGGTGGAGGGAAGGTTGCATTTTCCATGGTTTCGTTTATCAGAGGAGTGGGGTATGGGGGCGGGATGCTAGGTGTTGGTGGAGGGAACGTTGCATTTTCCATGGTTTCGTTTATCAGAGGAGTGAGGTAAGGGGGCGGGATGCTAGGTGTTGGTGGAGGGAACGTTGCATTTACCATGGTTTCGTTTATCAGAGGAGTGGGGTATGGGGGCGGGATGCTAGGGGGTGGAGGAGGGAACGTTGCATTTTCCATGGTTTCGTTTATCAGAGGAGTGGGATATGGGGGTGGAATGCTAGGTGGTGGAGGAGGGAACGTTGCATTTTCCATGGTTTCGTTTATCAGAGGAGTGGGGTATGGGGGTGGAATGCTAGGTGTTGGAGGAGGGAACGTTGCATTTTCCATGGTTTCGTTTATCAGAGGAGTGGGATATGGGGGTGGAATGCTAGGTGTTGGAGGAGGGAACGTTGCATTTTCTATGGTTTCGTTTATCAGAGGAGTGGGGTATGGGGGTGGGATGCTAGGTGATGGAGTAGGAAACGTTGCATTTTCCATGGTTTCGTTTATCTGAGGAGTTGGGTATGGGGGCGGGATGCTAGGTGGTGGTGGAGGGAACGTTGCATTTTCCATGGTTTCGTTTATCAAAGAAGTGGGGTATGGGGGTGGAATGCTAGGTGTTGGAGGAGGGAAGGTTGCATTTTCCATGGTTTCGTTTATCAGAGGAGTGGGGTGTGGGGGTGGAATGCTAGGTGTTGGAGGAGGGAAGGTTGCATTTTCCATGGTTTCGTTTATCAGAGGAGTGGGATATGGGGGTGGAATGCTAGGTGGTGGAGGAGGGAACGTTGCATTTTCCATGGTTTCGTTTATCAGAGGAGTGGGGTAAGGGGGTGGAATGCTAGGTGTTGGAGGAGGGAACGTTGCATTTTCCTTGGTTTCGTTTATCAGAGGAGTGGGGTATGGGGGTGGGATGCTAGGTGATGGAGTAGGAAACGTTGCATTTTCCATGGTTTCGTTTATCTGAGGAGTTGGGTATGGGGGCGGGATGCTAGGTGGTGGTGGAGGGAACGTTGCATTTTCCATGGTTTCGTTTATCAAAGAAGTGGGGTATGGGGGCGGGATGCTAGGTGATGGAGTAGGGAACGTTGCATTTTCCATGGTTTCGTTTATCAGAGGAGTTGGGTATGGGGGCGGGATGCTAGGTGATGGAGTAGGGAACGTTTCATTTTCCATGGTTTCGTTTATCAGAGGAGTGGGGTATGGGGGCGGGATGCTAGGTGATGGAGTAGGGAACGTTGCATTCATCATAGTTTCGTTTATCAGAGGAGTGGGGTATGGGGGCGGGATGCTAGGTGATGGAGTAGGGAACGTTGCATTTTCTATGGTTTCGTTTATCTGAGGAGTGGGGTATGGGGGCGGGATGCTAGGTAATGGTGGTGGCAACGTTGCATTTTCGATGGTTTCGTTTATCAGAGGAGTGGGGTATGGGGGTGGGATGCTAGGTGATGGTGGAGGGAACGTTGCATTTGTCACAGGCATTGTCAGTGTAGGAGTGGTCACATTGATCTCAGGGGTTGGGTCTGGAAGCGGGCTGCCCGGGGATGGAGTAGGGAATGTTGAATTTGCAGCTGGTAGCCTGACGGTAGTGTAGAGCATTGAGCTTTCGTTGCAATAAAGCCCACTCCAGTCCGGACTGCACAAGCACTCATTCTCATTGGTACAAACCTACAGGAAGAGACAACCAAAGTCAAAATATGAAAACCCCAAATGCAACCAAAAAGTAATGAATGCAGGGGGAATTCGACTTTTAGGACCGTAGTCGCGTCGGGGCGCAGAAAACCGACTTACCCCATTTCCGGAGCAGATTTCGCCGTTGTCATCGGTCGGGCAGGGGGGTATGCCTAGAGCTCCCAGGGACACGCACTCAAAATCCATGCAAACCTGTCAATTACAAGGGTGTGGTCACAATATATCAAATGATTCGAGGATCGTGAGTGTCACCTTTTCCCGTGGTCGATCCCTATACTGTTTTAAATGACAATTTTCTTTCAAATTATTATAATTGTTGATTGGGTTGTATTTAAACCAAGAATTTGCTGCGTACAAGATCAAGTTCAATCAAGGAAAATAAATTTGACTAACCGTCTGATCGCACTTGCTCTAGAAGACGAGGGTTGAACTAGTCTAGTTGACTATTCAATGGTTATAGCAACATTTCCCTGGCATAATGTAGCGGGGACCAACTATCAAACCCCTCCCCCAAAAAACAAAATGCAGCTGGCAACAAAAATTTGCCTTAATGCAAAATGGGGAATTTTTTTTCAACATTAGTGTGTGATTCTGTCACTTTTGTCACCATTGGACAATCGCGGTTTTGTATTATTAAAAACTACGCTAACACTATGGTGTAAATTAACAGTAAAATCCTGTTGAAATATTGTTTTGTCGATGTGAGTACGATGTTTCAGCGCAACAAACATTAAATTAGAGTCGTATACACACTGCAACTTCACGGCACATGCGCCAGATACGTAAAAAAACAAACCAATAGTCAACCGTTATTCCTCAGTCGAACTTGATCCTAGTTCCGGCATCAAATTTATATGACCACAAACTCAATCTGCTGGCTGTACAATTAACCCATAATCAGGGTTGTAGTCGAGTCCCTGCAAGTCCGTTCACAAGTCCTTTCGTGAAGCCAGTCACAAGTCCCTTCATAAAGGCAGTCACAAGTAACTGGATGAACAATGACAAAGGAATGCCTTTGTCAAAGCTCATTTGAATAGCTTGTGATTTTAATTGGAACTGGAGGGCTTGTGATGGACTTGTGATGGACTCTACTACATCCCTGCCAATAATATGCCAGATATCAATTAAATTAAAAAACCTGAATAATTATTATCTTACCATATCGTCGTCGCACTTTGTGCCGTCCGCCACATTTGCCGGGTTGAGGACATCGGATTGGCTAGGGTCCGATACCCACAGTGACCTGTGTGAATAAACAGGGTATATATAATCTTACGAAAGACGGCCTCGAGTTGAACTGCAATTAATGCCTGCGCCACGACGGGACTATAACCTCAGTCAAAGCGCTCGTTAATAGCGACCACGGCAGTATCTAGCTTCTGAAAACCTAACGCTAGCCGGGAGCTATATGCATGCACTCTACGAAGGGCGAACAGCGACCTTGCATGGTTACAAAATGGAAATCAGAATGATCGCGAACCTTCCTTCTTCGACAGTAATTGATGGAAGCTGTACGACAGAGGCTAGCTCCATCGTGACTCGAGCAAATGGCAGTTAGCTGGATTAGGCTGTATTGATCTGGGGCCAATTTTATGGAGATGCTAAGCACAAACATTTGCTTAGCATGAAAATTCTTCCTTCACAAAAGCAGGGTTACAAACCAAATTGTTAGGTTTTATAACTGTTTGTGAATCGGTGGTATTCAGCTGGTTTTTGCTTAGCATGAAAAGCACGTGGAGTTTGGCTCACTGGTAACCTGTTTTTACAGGACTTTTTTGTGCTAAACAATTTTTCTGTCTAACATTCCAGCTTGTTCCAATGAAGTTGTGGTGCAACATTTTTAGAAAACCTCTCTGGACATTCAGGGTTGAAGGCCTGACACATTTGAAACAAAAATTGTGCCGTAAACCCGTATTGTGTTATCTCGAGATATCATCAAAAATAGGTCAAAATGGATGTACAATGTTGAAAATTTCAAATGTTCAAACCTTACAAATTTACATTCTGGGAAGTTTTGAAGCCCAAAAGTGTTTCAAAATATAAAAAATAGAGTGATTTTTTGTGGGGCATCATAAAAACTTGTAAAAAATTGGTTTGAAACATTTGTTTTTCACAGCTTTCCGATTTGATTAAATGCAACCGACCTGGCTCGGTTCAAATTGTCATAACTCTGGAACCATACTACCAATTGCGCTGTTTGACCCTTCATTTTAAAGCTTATTAAATACTCTATCATTTAAGCAAAAATTGCTCAGTAATGCAGTGATTACTCCCACATCTGTGGGTGGAATCACTGCATCACTGAGCAATTCCTCACTGGCAGAGACGAACATAAATGTTGTTTACAAATCAAGACAAATAACCATTTTTGGGGGCGTTTATATTTTTGTGGGCGTTTATATGTTTGTTCAGTGTATAAAGAAGGAATTTTTGTGCTTAGAAGCTCCTCGGACTGGCTTATTTGGAATACTCGCACAGAAGGATTCCTTGCTCGTCAACTACTTGATGACTTACACGCAGTAGTGTTCAAAGGTGTTCCCCCGCGGAGACAAGCCGAACGGGAAAAAGGAGAAGGTGGTATTGGCGCAGTGTAGCAGACCACATCGTCTCCTGTCAATAGCACAAACAGAAACAGATATCTTTAATCACACTTTAAGATATCGTATATCATTTGCGATCCGTTTCTACGAAACCCGACATATAAGTCGCACAGGCTATTTCGAGACTATACAGCTCATTAAAGTTGAAATGGGGCGAAAAATCTGGCGGACATCGATTTGGGTTTTTCGTTATTTGTTTATTCTTTAATATGTATACTTTACTGATCCCTCAGTTAGGTTAAACAAAATCACCTTTATTTATGAGAAAGTACAAAAAAAAATCATGCATTTATTAAGGCAAACTGTGTCCAAAAAGTGGTAATTTATCTCCCAAACACATCGAGATAAAATCCTCATAAAATTGAAAGTATGTATGGTATAAAGGTGGTTTTGGTACCAAATGAAAGCTGAAGATGTGTACTAAATGGAAATAACAATATCTCACTTTAAACAAAACAACACTTATGTCTGTTTTTGTGGGAGCAGGTCACATTTGTGAGGCATTCGGCAAAAAGACACGGAACTAGGCACAGGGCACAGTGGAATAAAACTGCAAAATGTGACCAGCTCGACAAAAATGTGTATTATGTCGCAAAAAGAAAAAAATTGAGTTATATACATGGTTAAAAAGCCCACAACATAAGCTTTCATTTGGTATATAATAGAGCTCCATAGCCCCTTTATTTTGGAGATATGACGTGTTTACAGATTGATTACTTCCTTGGAGTTCAAATTAGTTGTACTACAACAGAACGATCGATGCACACAAAATGATATTCTTTTTCCACTTTAGGCATCAAAATCAACATTTCTTTGAATGATCAAAACCTGAAACTGTAAGGTATTAAAGATGTTATTTATGACAAAAAATACTACACCTTTCAAAACCTTTTGAAAGGTATTTTTTGTTCTTACACCAGTTTGTTCAGAGAGTTGTTTTACCTTTCAAAATATTTCATAGGTCCCTTTTGTCAGACAGTTTTCTCACCTTTCAAAACCTTTCAGTCCAGGAAACTTTGAAGGTTTTGAAAGGTCAGACAATTCTATGGCAACTGCCCTATATATAGGAGCATAATACACTAGAGCCGGTCACAAATAAGAAATAATGGGTGATTTAATAATCCCGGCGCGAACTGGTTTTAAGGAGCCCATTTTATACTTTTCTTGGATGCAAACTTACCTTGAGTTGGTGCAAGAAGTGTAGTTTAGACTGTTAGGGCCGATGGCGGTATATCCGCAGTGACCAAACGGAAAACCACCCAATGTGTTAAGAGTCATGCACCCATCGCCCACGACAGCACCTGCAGTCACGATGAACACAAATATATAATTGAATTAACACTAGACAGAATAACATTTCAATATTTTTTTATGAACTCCATTAAGTTAAGCAGTCAATTTATTGGTTCAATACAAAAATAGAAAGGAAATAAAAAACTTTTTTTTTGAGATGATAGAGAATTGTGGGTCAGCAAATTTTCCAATTAGATTTTTTTTTTTTTTTTTTTTTTAACAATCTCCTTTCTTGACTAGAATAAAACAATTTAATGGTTTGCGCCATAAAGAGCTAAAATTTCTAAACGAGTCGAGTGAACACATACCTGTCCCCCAAATGTTTTGACATTGATCATCGCTTGTTGGGCAGAGTCCGTTGTAACAATATCCCTACCGACAAAAAACATAGAATTAAACAGTTTATACCACAAATAACGACACTGAAAATACAAACGAGTTTAGAAATAGTGTATTAAATGTATGCACATTTGAAAGTTGAAACATTCTTTTTTAAACAAAAATGTATGATATGGTACGACAGTATCATCCATGAAGTCTGCTAGCATTTGAATTAAAAAAAGCAAGATCAAACTTGGCCATAAACACAAAATCAGATTTTGCAGGGGAAAGATCGTTAGGAAAAAAAATCACATTTTTTTGAATTTAATGATTGAATACACCATTTGCAGATATCAAACAATTTTACTACCGAATCTTTGAAAACAATCTTACTTATTTGAATGTAAATAATGATTGTAGGCATCCAGCAAAATAATTGCGCTAGATATCCTGTAATTGTTCTCCAAAATTAAATTTTATTTTTAAAAATGCACGATTGCCGGACGGCGATCACAAAAAAAACAAGAAAACATAAGAACCACTGCCTGACGCCGGTTAAAAACAAACGCCGTTTTTCTTTGCTTTTCTCAGCATCCATGATTGTAAAACTTCGGACAGGTCAGTTAAACACTATTTACAAAAAAATTACAACCCCCAAATCCACCCATATCTGATAATTCAAGCAATTACCAATGGTGTATCCTACCTTTAAACTTGAAAAAGTCGGATTTATGATTAAAATTCAAAACAGTTTCATCTCTGAAAGGTATAAAAGGTCTCACCGTATCATTTTTGCACGGCGTTCCGTCTTGCACGAAGATGTTCTCCAGACACTGAGAGGAGAAACAACAAAAAAGAACTTTACATTTCACAGAAAAGTAAGAATATTTGAAGCCCTGCATTTATCACGACACAAGTGAGAAATGTTCTTGTCAACTTGCATTCAACTTTTTAAGAGAAACATATTTTTTTAGTGTCTGTGCCATTTCTTATTTGTGACCGTCCACGACTAAAAAGGGCTGTCAAGTAGGCATCTTGACGTTCTGAGATATTTCGAGAAATGAAATCTACAAGAAATAAGCTTTAAAATGATGTATTACATGACATAGTTGGTATTTATGGTTAGCTACAACAAGTAACGCTGAATATGAAAATTATTTGTGTTTTTAGATTGTTTTTCACATATTTTAATGGTCCTTTTCTTAAAATAAGCTCTGGCAACTTTACAGCCCTTTTGTCATGGATGGTCACATTTTGGCTATAACTGCAACAATGTCGAGTAGGTTCTTACTTTGCCTGAGGTTCCTGAACACATCTCGGTGAGGTCGCACTCATTAAAGCTCTCCCTGCAAGATGTCATGGCTGGTAAAAACTAAATCACAACACAGTAGAAAACAGCTAAAATAATACTTGCATTTTGTCAACAACAACAAATTCAAAATAAAAACAAGATTAAAAACAAAAATTCCCCAATAAAATAATAATTATAGGCCAAATCAAATATATGGTGTGTTTACGGTAACGGTTTCCTTGTTTTTGTTGTTGTTTTTTTTACCTGGCAATTACTGCAGCATTCTCCTCTATGACATTCGCTGCCGGAGGTCAACTGGCAGGTCACAGGGTCACAACAGAGGTCGTCGGCACACTCCTTAACAAACAAAAAAACAACAATATATCGGCCATCAACAATCCCCAGCTTAATTAAATTTAATTTAGGGATCAAAACAATCTTTTCAATCGATTAGATCTGAAAATATAAGTGTCGGAGAAACCAAAATGCCTTAAAACAAAAATATTATTTATTTAAAGAAAAATCACCTCGGAGACAATAAACAGCCGTTTACGTAAAAATGTATTTTGCGACATCAGACTCATTTTTGCAGAGCGGGTCACTTTTACTCCCGGGTGGAGCGATGCAAAAACAGACAAATTTCCTTGCCTAATTAGAACCACATGCAACCACAAACCCACGGAATTACCAATGAATTTTTGAAAAGTATTTTCAAATATACCTCTGGAGTTCCACAGTCACATGTCTCGGATGTTTCGACGATGCCGTTCCCACAAGTTCCAAAGGTCACCAACTGTGAATTCACAATAAAATAAAATAATTAAAACAGCAAAGTTCATATCTCATTACCTCAAAGGACACGTTTTTACAAACATTGTTTTTTTTTAAAGGTGATTCGCAAATACCCAAGACATTTTACCTATTCCTATTGGTCGAGAGCGTGTCACATGGGTAGTTTTAAACCTGAAACTGCTCAAACACTGTATGTCGTGTTCTGTACCATATCATGCAGCACGCTCCAGCAATTTTATGTTTTTAAGTGCTACGTTACGTTAGAAATTAGTTAATTAACCGTAGGAGGATGTGTATACACGCAAGTTTTGCCAAAATTTAATATAAATGACAGATAAACGTGTCACAAGCAAGGATAGAAATAATCTGTCAGGGTCACCGGCTCCCAGCCAGCAAGGCCAAAATTATCACGGTGTGCTACCCACAGATGCCGGCCCGTCAAACCCGTCTCGGATAGAGGTTTGTGAAAAACAATCCCGCGCCTGGGCCGGTCAATGTCAAAAATAATCACGGCGCGTACTGGTTAAAGAATGGCCAATCACATATTTGATTCACTTCATTAACTAGTTCACGCCGGAGGACGTATATACACGCAAGGCCGGAAATGTCTGTCAGCAGCGAGCAAGGCCGAAAATGCATGGGTAAGCTTCCCGGTACTTTTGGCCTGAACCCGCCTCGGATCGAGTTTCTTAACAAATAATCCCGCGCCTTGGCTCAGTGATGTTAAAATAATCCCGGCGCGAACTGGTTAATCCAGCATACCCTATACCTTATCTGGTTGGGGTACATTGAAGAGGCAGGGATAGAAACCGGTCCTCAAATGATCCTCAAACGCTTCGACGCTGCACTCCGAAAACTCGATGGGAGGTTTGGGGCTCCAATTCCTGTTGCAAAAAACAAAAGGGGGGGTTTTTGTCGCTTTTGTGAAACAATTGTGTATAGAAATACGCTTTTTAAACTTCAAAGCTGTTTATCTCATAATTAGGTTGTCAGGGTTTTATCACTAAATCCTTCACCTAGGGGAGATAGGGTGAGGGTACATTATGTAAATGATACATCATTTCAAAGCTGAGAACCTAGAGAATTTGAAAAAAGCAAAATCTAAAAAACAAAAAATGTCAACTTTGTCTGTGTTTCGTTGGAGGAGGTCACAAATGGTATAACCTCATTATGTTCAAATCTCACCCGCTAAGCAGGTATACTGCGAAACCATTACTTACACTGTTTGTTGATACATTACACAGCTTGCTGCTTGGCCCATACAAGTACATGCTAAGCGGAATAAAAGAAGGAAGTCAAAATAGGAAAGGAAAACACTTTTATTTTATTGTTAACCTTGGCCAAAAGTTGCTTTTCAGGTACGTTGCATGGTAAAAATTGAGCCCAGTCAGGAGCCCAGTCGCGAGCCCAGTCGCGAGCCCAGTCGCGAGCCCAGTCGCGAGCCCAGTCGCGAGCCCAGTCGCGAGCCCAGTCGCGAGCCCAGTCGCGAGCCCAGTCGCGAGCCCAGTCGCGAGCCCAGTCGCGAGCCCAGTCGCGAGCCCAGTCGCAAGCCCAGTCGCGAGCCCAGTCGCGAGCCCAGTCGCGAGCCCAGTCGCGAGTCCAGTCGCGAGTCCAGTCGCGAGTCCAGTCGCGAGTCCAGTCGCGAGTCCAGTCGCGAGTCCAGTCGCGAGTCCAGTCGCGAGTCCAGTCGCGAGTCCAGTCGCGAGTCCAGTCACGAGTCCAGTCACAAATCCAGTCACAAATCCAGTCACAAGTCCTTTCAAGTCTTTTCGTAAAGCCAGTCGCAAGTAAGTGGTTGATCAATGACAAAGTAATGCCTTATTTGAATAGCTAGTGACTTGACTTGAGACTGAAGGACTTGTGATGGACCTTTGCAGGGACTCGAATACAACTCTAGCTCAAAATGTTTGTTAACCTACTTTTGGGTCCTCTGGTGTAGAAGTCGTCATTGTAGATGTAGAGATTACGGCCGACGACGTGGGCCAAAATGGCTGGTGTCAGAGAATCCGAGATATCCTGCAGATATTTTTCGGGGGGGGGGGGGGAAATAAATTATCAAATGAAGTCACATATGTGACCTGTCAAAATACAAAATTGAGATATGGGTATTTCTAAATTCTGTGGAAACAGAGCCTTCCAATGATATATAACACTTGGAGGTTTGATACTCAATATTTGTTTAATTTTTCTTTTTTAGTCTGGAGTCTTAATACAGAGATTATGAGAAAACTGACATTTCTTGCGAGAAATTGTGTAAAAGGCATAGAAAGGCATAGTCAAAATTGTCTCAAAAACTAATTTTGTTTTTATCTGATTGTCCTGAAAAATTGGGAATTGATTGTTGGGGATTTAGTCTTAAAAAAACCGATAATCTCCAAATGACTTTGACTGGCCGTACTGGGAAATCACTCCGTGCGACTTTATACGCTCATTTTGTGATTACAGGTCACATATACGACATTGGGACGTGCCGAGATACCACGTTGCAGCACGGATGTTAAGGTTCATCAAGACCTCGTAACATAGAGGGCTACATAGAGGAAAGTATGGAAGAACCAGCCCCTCACACTGAAACAAGACAAGATGATTTGATCTCTTCACATTATGAATAGGGTTGGGATGGGTAACTAGTCCACAGCAAGTCATTAATAATACCTCTACCCATATGTGACCCGCTCCATCGAAATCAGGAATAAATCTCAAAATGACTTTTTGAGATATGCACATGGTGAGAAAGGGAATTTCATAAGCTTTCTAATGATACCCATCACAAGTGTGTATCTTCTTAATAGGTTAACGAGTTATGGTCTGATGAAGTTGACTGGTGTACAGCGCACACAAATTCTTTTCATTTTCATTGTTATTGATAGTTTTTACATACAAGACATTAACGACAATAATCTGTAATAACTACACTTCCTAAAAATACAATGTTCAGAAAAACGACTTGGTCACGATTTTCACCAATGCGTTCACTTCAACGGCCGATTGCGTAAAACGGCCCCAGCGACTTATTCCTGATTACGATGGAGCGGGTCACATATTATGTGTAGAACGTGCCATATAGCCCAGGCTGGATTCGAACCCCAACCTGCAGAACTAGCCGCAGACCACGAATTCATTGCTCCAGACCACTAGGCCACGGCATTTTTGTGAATATTAAAGATTGTTGAAAATAATCATTTACCTGAGCCAAGGAAACGGCCTCCTCGGTACAGATTGAGTTTTGCCGGCTGGTGCCATAATACGACAGGGAACTTACGGCGCTGGTACCCCTGCAAAGTAAAAAAAGATAAAACAGCAAAATGTTTAAAAAAATAAAAAATTCAAAGTGATCCAGATTCCTGATTAGGATCCAGATCAATCTGAATATTTAATGGAATCATCCTTGACCCATAAGCTGTCTACCCACCAAGTTTCGTTAAAATCCTTCCAGAATTTTGTTCTGTAATCGGTAACAGTAACAGACAGACAGACATAACCTCCGCTACCAGTGATGAGCAGGGTATAGTCGAGTCCCTGCAAGTCCCTGCAAGTCCCTGCAAGTCCCTGCAAGTCCCTGCAAGTCCCTGCAAGTCCCTGCAAGTCCCTGCAAGTCCCTGCAAGTCCATCGCAAGTCCATCGCAAGTCCCTGCAAGTCCCTGCAAGTCCCTGCAAGTCCATCACAAGTCCTTCAGTTCCAATTCAAATCACAAGCTATTCAAATCAGCTTTGACAAAAGCATTTCTTTGTCATTGTTCATCCAGTTACTTGTGACTGCCTTTATGAAGGGACTTGTGACTGGCTTCACGAAAGGAACTTGTGAACGGACTTGCAGGGACTCGACTACAACCCTGCAGTAATGTGGGACATTTTTTGTTATAAATAGAAATCATGAACTTACAGAAGCAAGTTGGCGGCATCAAATCGCGCCGCGTCGGTGATGTTGTTGTCCTGGAGGTAGTGATAGAAGTTATTCAAGGTAGCATGGAGATTGTCGGAGACGGCAATGCGTTCCTCGGAGTCATCCCATAGCTCAACGTAGGTCAGGACGAGACGAAGGTTCATCGGCCGGAAATACTGAGGTCAGGAACAATTTTAAAAAGGTTTCATAAATTAACAAACATTGACGGTTCTCAAACCGCGAGTCTCGCCTACTTTTGGCGATTACCCTGTTTTACAACTACACTTTCGTATAACTTACCATATCCGCCTCGTTAACCACATCTAGCACTCTCACAAAAGCAGAATTAACGCTTCCAAACTTGCTTATCTGAAACAAAATTTACACAAAGAAAACAATATTTTGTGCCGTCGTAATCTCAGTTAAAATGCATCCTTCAACAACAAAAAATGTGACAAGTGACACATTTTGTTGGACTTTTCTGTTTACATCACATCATTTCTGAAAAGCTTTTACATTTCTCAACTTTTCAAATCATTTTTAAAAAAATTAAAAAAAGCAAGTTCGATCAAGAACCAATAAAATAAAGGTCCTAGAATATTGTTTTCTCGAAATCTACAGCATTCAGAGATAAAACTTTAACAGGCTTAGGTTTTAAAGCATCCATCTTTAGATTTTAAATAATTTTGCTGTAAAAAAGAGAAATGGTCTACTCCACTATTAAACAACTTTGTTTCAAAGAAATACAACAATTATTTCAAAAATCTACTAACCATGCTTGCAGAGCAGAAGATTGCCATCTCAAGATATTTAACTTCAGAATCGACATTCCTTCTTACCTATTAAATAAACAAATAAAGATAATTGTTACCATTTGTAGCAAAATGTCTTCTTAACCAGTTCGCGCCGGGACGCATATACACGCAAAGTTTCCCCAGATTCAAAACGGATGACGCATAAACACTTCACGAGCAAGGCCGGAAATGTCTGTCAGCAGCGAGCAAGGCCGGAAATGTGTGGTTGTGCTTTCCGGTACCATCGACCTGAACCCGCCTCAGATCTAGTTTCGTTAAAAATTATCCCACGCCTTGGCTCGGTGATGTTAAAATAATCCCGGCGCGAACTAGTTAAGGGGTTTCCCATTGCCTTGTTGAACAAAAAAACCAAATAATTCTTTCTGGTTTTACGCACCCTTCTGTGACGCGACTCTAGGACTTCCTTGAGCAGTTCTTCATCAAAGAGCATTTTGTCCTCGGATACATCAGAAGGAATTTGATCAGCAAAATCAACTAAAGTAAAGAAAAGTCCATACAAAAAAAAAATAAAAAAAAAAGTTTTTTTCATTTTCAAGCAAATTTTTATTTTAGGTTTTGTGATACCCATGAAATAGTGATCAGATATTTTATGTAAAATAGAGGATATAATTATGATTTTACAAATTAGCAAGTCCATTAATTAGCTAATAATGAACCCAATGTATAAATGATAATTAACTAATCAGTTAATTAAGAGGGCAGTTGGCAGCAGTTTTTTTGCATTTTCATATTTTCAATAAATTAATATGATTGAACATTGGAAAAAAAAGTGAAAACACGATTTCTGAAATAAAACCCTTACCTTTACGTTTTTCTGGTTGTAATTTGTAAAGAACATGAAGTTGTCTTGTCTGTCATAAAAAATATAGGGGTAAATTGGGTTAAATTTATTACCATTCGAGTAAGGATTGACAGGTTTTCGAGTCCGTGTTTTATTATACTTTTGTCAATCCTGGCCAGCTTGAATTGGTTATATAATACCAAAAATGATTGCACTAGCACACCATTTGCAGATAACATTTTGTTTTACTACCGAATTATTAAGAAATATCTTTCCTTTTCGAAAGTAAATATTGATTGTAGGCATCCAGCAAAAAGATTGCGCTAAATATCCTGTAATTGTTTTGAGAACAAAACCTAAGAACAACATAAGATCAACTGCCCGACGTCGGTTGAAAACGAACGCCGTTTTTTCTTGCTTTTCCCAGCATCTATGATTCTAAAACTTTGGACAGGTCAGTCAAACGATATTTACAATAAAATACAGCCCCCAAAATCCACCCATTCATGATAATTATCAATGGTGTATTATACCTTTAACTTTCAAGGGATCTTCTGTGAGAAAGAAAAATCCACTGTCAATTCTTCGCGACTTTATCAAACAACAGTGAACAGTTGTTGGAATACCCCTTCTAAACTGTAATACATGTACTGGTTACAATGGAGCACTGTTGACGCCACAAAATTAAACATGTACACGTATTGTACATGTAAACTTCCTGCAATTTGCCCAACAATCAGCCATTCACTAGTACTGCCCTAGGAAATCCATCAACATTCCAAAAATAGGTTACGACAATTTTGTCATCAAATAAAAAAAAAATAGCTTTGCTGTGGTTCCCATACACTTTACTCTTAAAGGTAGGATACACCATTGGTAACTGCTTGAATTATCATTAATGGGTAGATTTGGGAGGTTGTATTTCATAGTAAATTATAAGCAGATAAATAAATGATACGGACACAGTCACGATTTGTGTGGTTATACGCCTCAGCCAAACGAATTTTATTGAAAACGTTCTCAAAACAATTTTCCCGGCTACCGTTTTATGAGGGGCCACCGGGAATTGTGTATCACCACAGGTATTTAACTTCACTTGCTATGGGGCACCAACAGCCCCCAGAGCACCATCAGCTTCACCCTCTTGTCTTTTATGTATGTACAGTTTTCTTGCGGCTTAGACTCAGTGCGGTTTATACACGCATTGGGCCTGAAGCGGCCTACGCGGTAATTCCATGTTCCTGCTTATAAATAATTTGATCTTTGAGGGATAAAATTTGTATCATTTAACTGACCTGTCCGAAGTTTTACAATCATGGATGCCGAGAAAAGCACGAAAAACAGCATTTGTTTTCAACCGGCATTTATTTTTATATCTTTGTTTTTTCGCGATCGCCAAACGGCGATCGCGAATTTTTTTTTTATAAAATTATATTTTTCGGAATAATTACAGGATTATCTAGCGCAATCATTTTGCTAGATGCCTAGAAAGATTATTTACTTTCAAATGAGTAAGATATTTCTTAATAATTCGGTAGTAAATATTTTCGATATCTGCAAATGGTGTATACTACCTTTAACAAGCGATGAATAAGGGTTCAGAGTTAGCAACAATTATCTACTATACCAACGTGTATCGCGTTGTTACATTTTAGTAGGTAAAGACAAACCAGGAGCCAATTTCATAAAACATGTAAGCACACAAATGTGCTTAGAACAGAAATAGTTTTGCTCAGTAAAAACAGGGGCCAATTTCATAGAGCTGCTAAGCACAAAAATGTGCTGAGCACCAAAAAAGTCTTGCTCATTAAAAGCAGGTTAACAGCAAAAAATTTGACGTGTTTTTTCATGCTAAGCAAAAAAACAGCTGATTATCAATCAAAACAATAAAGATCACGTGAAAATTTGGTCTGTAACCTTGTTTTTGCCGAGGACAAATTCTCATGCTAAGCAAATTGTTGTGCTTAGCAGCTCTATGAAATTGGCCCCTGGTTACCAGCCAAAACTCCATGTGCTTTTCATGCTAAGCAAAAACTAGCTGAATATCTGTCACAAACAATAAACATCATCTAAAAAAATTGATTTGTAACCCTGTTTTCCACCCCAAGAAAGAATTTTCATGCTAAGCAAAATTGTGTGCTTACATGTTTTTTATGAAATTTACCCAATAGGCAATAAGATGGAAAAAAATTACCTTATTTTGAACTGAAGACAAAGGTTGAACAGTAAAATGTTCTCCTTCGGTTACAATAGACCCCCTGAAATAATACAAATGATACAAAAATGATACAAATCAAACTTTCAAATGTTGACCTAGTATTAAAGTAAATTTCACAAGACAATGTGGCTCATTATAGGCCAGCGTTTAACTCCGGTTTCTGTAGCATGAAATAACTGAGAATACTTCTATTCCCCTGGATGGGATGCTAGTCCATCGCAGGTTACTCCCCAGCGATTGCCGGTACCCATTGATACTCCTGGGTGGAGATAGAGGCGAGTGGAGGTAAAGTGGCTTGCCTAAGAACAACAAATTTGGACCTAAAATTAGTCATAAAATGTCAAATTTGTTCACAGGAAACTAACATTTGAATGTTACAGAACTTGCCCAATTCCTGCCCAATTCCTGCCCAATTCCTGCCCGATTCCTGCCCGATTCCTGCCCGATTCCTGCCCGATTCCTGCCCAATTCCTGCCCAGCATCCAATCTCAAGAATAAATATTCACATAATTTAATCGATATAGATATAAATGTAGCCAAATGCAGCCAAAATTACCCATATAATATGACCTGCTCCAACGAAACCCGTACAAAGTTGACAATTCTAGCTTTTTAGATTTTGCTTTTTTTCCAATTCTCTAGGTTATTAGCTTTAAATTGATGTATCATTTACATATGTACCCCCACTCTATCTCCCCCGGGGGAAGGATTTAGTGATAAAACCCCGACAACCTCATTATGAGATAAAAAGCTCAAAGCGTATTGTTTCTATACAGAATTGTTTCACAAAAATAATAATAAATAAAAACACTTCTGGGTGACGGATTTTGTTCAAATTTAGGGAGATTGTAGATTAATAGTTTGTGATTCAGGAAAACACAAAATCTTAAAACAGTAAAATCAACCACAAATGACTTCACGAGTACATTGTAATAAAACACATTGTGCGACTTTGTCCGGGTTTCGTTGGAACAGGTCACGTATGTTCCACATGTCTTACCTTACGCCGTTGCACACATTGAGACTAACTCTGGATTGTGCCACGCCCCTAACCACACCCTGATAATGGCAGCTTGACCGCTGTGGAACAAAACCAGAACATATCACTACAACAATCACCTAGGTATGATAACAAATATATTATTTTTCTACGAATAAGTATCCGTTAATTAGCACGGAGTTTGAAAATGTGCACACAAATAGTTACCGCAAATCATAGATTTTTAGAGAAAAAACCCCAACATAACCCAAAGGGATGGAATCTGACTACTGATAACACCAAAAATCTTACTCTTAAAGTAGTGATCAACAGAGGGCGCTCTTAATTACCTGAACGTCATCCATGACCCCGTCTTTAGTAAAGTGTTTTAACCGGACGCCAGCCCTGGTCATCTCTCTGTATGCAGTCACGGTGACACACAAAACAATTGACGTATGTAAATACCACGCAAATGAGATGAAAGGTTAATTTAATTTAGTGCCATGGAACTAAAAAATATGTTTTCATTACAAGATTTCTGTGAATTCTTTGCCAAAATTAAGAACTGTATAATTTGAATCTCCTGACTACAACTTCTCTGCACGAGCTCTACAAAATGTACACATATACCATCATAAACTATACACATTGTTGAATTTATTTAACGGTCTATATCCCTAGCAGTTTCTAAGATCTGTATGACTTAAAGGTAGTATACACCATTTGCAGATATCGAAAATATTTACTACCGAATTAATAAAAAAAATCTTACTTTTTTTAAAAGTAGATAATGAGTCTAAGCATCCAGCAAAATGATTGCGCTAGATATCCTGTAATTATTTTTGAACAATTGAATTTTATAAAACAAAATTCGCGATCGCCAGACGGCGATCGCAAAAAACCCAAATAATAACATAAGAATAACTACCCGATGCCGGTTGAAAACAAACGCTGTTTTTCTCGGCATCCATGATTGTGAAACTTTGGACAGGTCAGTTAAACGATATTTACTATGACATACAACCCCCCAAATCCACCCATTCATTATAATTCAAGCAATTACCAATGGTGTATCCTACCTTTAAACATATGGGTAGATTTTTGTATGGGCCATTTTTTGTAGTTGCACATTAAAAAAACAATGCCAATCTGGGTATAATTGTTGGAATAGGAGAAATGTATTTCAACAAAACCTATTTCAATATTTGTTAGAAAAAAGCCTTACTTCTGAGGTCTTAATTTATTTGTATGAGATTTCTAAAACTGAAAAAGGTGTGACGATTTAAATAATATTGTAAAATTAATTTTTTTTTTATTTACAGTCAATTTTGCAATATTGCAACAGATGACTTTAATATGCGAGATAACGACTCGCTAATCTCGCCCTTTCCACACTAAACAATAGAGTACACAATAGCAAATGTCAAAAAGATGCGGCAATGGTTGCTACGGCAACTAATGAAACAGCTGGGGCCAATTTCATAGAGCTGCTAAGCAAAACAATTTGCTTAGCACAAAAAAGTCTGGCTCATTAAAAACAGGTTACCAGCCAAAATTATACGTGTTTTTCATGCTAAGCAAAAAAATAGCTGATTATCAATCCAGAACAATAAAAATTTGGTCTGTAACCTTGATTTTGCCAAGGACAAATTGTCATGCTGAGCAAATTTTTGTGCTTAGCAGCTCTATGAAATTGGCCGCTGGTCGATCATGAAATGAGAAAATCTGTCGCATTACATGTATGTACGTGTATGTTTACTGTACCAATGACATACAAAATGCATTTTCTATGCAATTTGGAGCGTGACGCAAAAAGCTAAATAGTGTAAAGTGTACGTGTTTGAACAATTTTTACAGCTTAAAATTACAATGGAGTTTAAAATGTTAAAGTTTCAAACTGAAATTTCATCAAGTAATTTCGAAATTTCACTAATCAAGTATTTTCAAAAAATATTTGTTAAGAAACTAAGGCACACGCCTTTTAACAAAATGACACTTTGTTAATAACTTTGTTCAGAAATCATAACAAAGTAGTCCGTTTTGAAAATTAAATAACTTTGTTTTTGGAAATTGGCTATCAAATTTTCAAGAACAAAGTGTGGTATTTGAAAGAACAAGGTCTACATTTTGCTAGCAACGTGATAACTCAAAACTGACTTCCTGTCTAAAAGTGCCTGATTTTGACGTACAAGGTCACATATATATAGCAATGTGTCCCACTACAATCAGCGATTTCAGCGATTGTTTCTGTGATTTCCAGGCTAATCCTGGATTACTCATGCCCTACTGGGTGATTAATTTTCAATCCGTAATCCATCTAATCCACATTTCACCTGTTGAGCATCAGGTCCAGGATTAGCTGTGTATTGCTTCCTTCTAATCTCAGCTGCTTGCCAATTTTTTTCTGAATAAAATGGAAGAGGCAAGGAATAGGAAAACAAAAAAATAATTAATTATTAACCAGTTCAGGTTGGATGCCAAGTTTACACGCAATTTTTTTTTTCGGAATTCAAAACGGATGATGAATAAACACGCAACGAGCAAGAAAATATCTGTCGGCGACCGGCTTGCAGTAAGCGAGGCCAGAAAAATCCAGGGTGTGCTACCCACAGATGCCGGCCAGACCCCTGCCTGGGTCCAGTTAACCAGTTCGCGCCGGAGGATGTATATACAGTCAAACCTTGATATAGTGGCCATCGACGGTGCCGGTTTCCGTGGCCACTATACGCAAGTGGCCACTATAGCAAGTACATGTGTCGCGACGACAAGAACTATTTTAGTCTGTGCGCTCGGTACCGTTTGTATAAAACACGAGTATGAAGTCCAGGAACCAAACAACAGGGGAAATTTCAAAGTCAACAGAGGGCGCACTTCATTTCTGTGGCCGGAATACACAGGTTTTACGGCAATGTAATTGTACACATTTTATTTGCAGTGGGCTATTATGGGTTGGCCACTGGCCGCGTTACGCAGTGGCCGCATTAGCAAGGCATGGTTATGGTATGTTTATGCAAGAATCAAACTGGGACCAAGCAAAGGTGGCCAGTTAAGCTGTATCAAGGTGGCCGCAATGGCAGGTTTGACTGTACACACAAAGTTTTCCCCAGATTCAAAACGGATGACGCATAAACACGTCACTATAGCAAGGCTGGAAATGTCTGTCGGCAGCGAGCAAGGCCGGAAATGCTTGGGTGTGCTTCCCGGTACCATCGGCCTGAACCCGCCACGGATCGCGTTTTGTAAAAAATAATCCCGCAACTCACTGAATTAACATTTTCCTTCGGGTGTCTGGTAAAATCCCTATCTTCCGGAAAACTGGCCTCAACCAGTTCATACTGGTCCAGACTAGAAAGAAGTAGTTGATCTGCTGAATTCTTGGAGAACTGGATGTCTGCAAGATAGAAGCAAATTAGAGCGTCAAAATCAGTCGAGCAGCGAAATAATAAAGATTGAGAAAGGTTGAAGCAAAGCTTTTACTAATAACAAAACGTTACGCCGATTAATTTTGGTTTTGTTTTGTATTGTCAGGAATAAAGATATTACGTGGACAGGTATTAAAGGTAATTAGATACACAATTGGTAATTGCTTGAATTATCATGAATGGGTGTCTTTGGGGGGTTGTATTTAAAAGTAAATATCGTTTTACTGACCTGTCAGAAGTTTTACAGTCATTGATGCCGAGAAAAGCACAAAAAATAGCAGTTTTCAACCGCCGTCGAGCAGTTATTCCTATGTTATTTTTGTTTTTTCGCGATCGCGATTTTGGAATAATTACAGGATATCTAGCGCAATCATTTTGCTAGATGCCTAGAATCATTATTTACTTTCAAATGAGTAAGATATTTCTTAATAATTTGGTAGTAAATATTTTTGATATCTGCAAATGGTGTTTCCTACTTTTAAGGATTTATGCAAATTAAGCAAATATGGCAGCCCCCATGGGTGTGCCCATCTTTGCGCCTGTCAAAATTCATAGAGGTATTGTATGGGCAGCATATTGGCCAAATGTTGTACTTTTGGAAGAATCTGAAGCAAACGGCCCGCTATACAGACCCGTGAATATAGGTGTATTATTGCCTACTAGGCCGGACCCGCGTAGCTGGTTCAACGTGCACGGGGACCGAGCCGGACCCACCCACCGAGTTTGAACGCCGCACGACCCCGGGAAGGGGACGAAAAAGCGCGCACAGACAGACACACAGACAGACAGACAGACAGAGAGTAGCGTATTATATATGTTTAAGCCCGATCGGACAAGTTGACCCCTAGATGACCTTTGACCCGACAAACGCTTTTTTTTCCACGCTCAACTTGCATTCGGGCTTCCCGTCCCCGAGTTTAAGCCCGATAGGACAAACTTTGAAAATTCGACCCTTAGACGACCTTTGACCCCGGAAGACCCGAAAAACGCTAACCCGTTTTATTTTTGCCACGCTCACCTCGCATCGAGCATTGCGAAGCACGATCCGACCAACTTCAAAAAGGTGACCCCTAGATGACCTTTGACCTCGTACGCTCTAGCGAATGCAAACTGGTTCTTGCGGGGACCGAGCCGGACCCACCCACCGAGTTTGAACGCCGCACGACCCCGGGAAGGGGACGAAAAAGCGCGCACAGACAGACACACAGACAGACAGACAGAGAGTAGCGTATTATTATATAGATGTATTATGCCGTGGGCTAGCATTAAATTTATTTATTGCGGGTGGCACACACATTTCTGAATTCCATAACAAACCATCTAGTCAGTTTCAAGGTGAATACTTTTATTCAACTTCCAAAATTCAGTTGCACAATTTGTTTGCCAAACAAAAAAGGTAGTGGCCTTCAATCTCCAAGCTGTTTTGTTAAGCTCTGTCGCCAAATACCGTATGACAAAGAGTCAATTTGTTACGCAGGACTAGAACAGGAATTTGGGTCAAAGAAACAATTTTAGAAAAATTATAGGAAAAAATATTGCAGCCTGATTTTAAAAACAGAAAAATCACAATTTTTTGGGGGCTTATCCTTGTACTCGAGAGAGTAAAATTTCATTTGAGCATTGTAAGGAATGTCAAGACTACGTTTTTAAGAGAGATTTGTAGGTGAGATTTAAAGCTTTGCATGGTGGAGACTAGACTTAGAAAGATTTGCGGTAACACCATGTGAAAGGATCTCTTTTGAGAAGAGGTAGGGTGGTTCTGAGAAGAGGTAGGGTGGTTCTGAGAAGAGGTAGGGTGGTTCTGAGAAGAGGTAGGGTGGTTCTGAGAAGAGGTAGGGTGGTTCTGAGTAGAGGTAGGGTGGTTCTGAGAAGAGGTAGGGTGGTTCTGAGAAGAGGTAGGGTGGTTCTGAGTAGAGGTAGGGTGGTTCTGAGTAGAGGTAGGGTGGTTCTGAGTAGAGGTAGGGTGGTTCTGAGTAGAGGTAGGGTGGTTCTGAGTAGAGGTAGGGTGGTTCTGAGTAGAGGTAGGGTGGTTCTGAGTAGAGGTAGGGTGGTTCTGAGAAGAGATACCGGTAGGGTGGTTCTGAGAATAGGTAAGGGTGGTTCTGAGTAGAGGTAGGGTGGTTCTGAGTAGAGGTAGGGTGGTTCTGAGTAGAGGTAGGGCGGTTCATAGAGGAGGTAGGGTGGTTACGAGAGGAGGTAGGGCGGTTTCAAGAGGAGGTAGGGCGGTTCTGAGAAGAGGTAGGGTGGTTCTGAGTAGAGGTAGGGCGGTTCTGAGTAGAGGTAGGGCGGTTCTGAGTAGAGGTAGGGCGGTTCAGAGAAGAGGTAGGGTGGTTCCGAGAGGAGGTAGGGCGGTTCCGAGAGGAGGTAGGGCGGTTCCGAGAGGAGGTAGGGCGGTTCTGAGAAGAGGTAGGGTGGTTCTGAGAAGAGGTAGGGTGGTTCAGAGAAGAGGTAGGGTGGTTCCGAGAGGAGGTAGGGCGGTTCCGAGAGGAGGTAGGGCAGTTCTGAGAAGAGGTAGGGTGGTTCTGAGAAGAGGTAGGGTGGTTCAGGGAAGAGAGAAGAGGCAAGGTGGTAGGGTGGTAGGGTAGTTTAATACGACGTTTCGACCAGTATGCTCTGGTCATCCTCAGGTGGGGATTTGTAGATTTGTAGGCGAAAATTGTGAGGCAAAAACTTTCTTTCTGTTTCCACTTGTGGTTATAACATCGGCTGACATTTAGACATGTATATTTTCAATACTTCAGGGGCATTTTCGCCTATAAATCTCTTAAAAACTGACATTCCGTACACTTATACAGTGCTCAAATTAAATTTTACTCTCTAGAAGTACAAGGTTGGACAAACAAATGTTTGGTTTTTCTTGTTTTTTTCTTCTTCTGTTTTACATTGAGATTAGTCTTGGTTGCAAGACGTCCTAATCGCGGTATGCAGCGAGCGCAGATCGCCGATGCGGGCGCCCTCTAACGTTCGCCTTAGATCACGCCTGACCTTCGAATAGGTCGTCTTGACATAAACTCACATAATCGGTTGGATTGTACAGTAAATATCATTTAACAATAGAGGATTCCTCCATGGTTTAACTGACCTGTCCAAAGTTTAACAATCATGGATGTCAAGAAAAAAAAGAAAAAAAAACGGCCTTAGTTTTTAACCGCTTTTCTTTTTATATATTTTTTGTGTGATAATTTATTTACTTTAGAATAAGTAAGATATTTCGAAATAATTCGGTAGTAAATTTGTTTCGATGTCTGCACTAGTATTGGAAGTAGCTTTACTTTACAACAAAGAACTGTGAGAATCTTGTATGTTGGGGGTGTGGTCCAAGGGCAGACTGAATCACTATTCATCTATTGTATTCAGGATTTAATGTATGGTAATTATCCCTTATCAGTATTCTTCGTCTGGCAAATCTTATGTAACTTGTTTTGTAGGCCAATTTCCTTTCACAGATAGTAAAAACCAAGGATAAAGGGAAGTACCTATGTATACTTTTTTAGTTTTTTGCAACTATCCAAAAAGTAACCAACCAAAATATTGTTCAAAACTTATTTGATGTAAAAGATATTTCTAAACTCGTTATGAAATTATTCTTTCAAATTGAATTAAATAAATTCCTCTCGACCCCTTTTGGGAAAGAATTCATACAACTAAGCATCAAATGTTTTGAAAAGTGATCTCAGTTTTTACCACATAAAGGATGCTTAAATTTCGGAAAATTAAAAACACTGCTTAGGAATTTATGAGAAAACTTTAAGTTTTTCCTTGGCAATTCTTTTTCTGTCATAGGTTTGTACACAGGAACTCCTTATTGTTTATTCCAAAATATATTTAGAAAAGCAAATAAAAACAGTAGTTCTCATTTTCTTGCAAAACTGGAAATGTATTTTGGCCTTTGAATAAGTATCCGACCATCATTGAAGAATGCATTGACCCCAAACAACATCAATTTGAACACACTCTCCTCGAATTATATCACTGTACCTAACATAACAATACAGAGTCCGATGTATAGAGAGACCGCGCGTCAACCCGACTGCTAGCCCGAGTCTTGGCGCACCGACGCCCACACCCTCAGCGGCCCGAGCACGCTACGCTCCTACCGAGCTCACCCCACAACTTACCGTCAACCGTCGACGCACAACAGCAGTACGGCCTCCTCCATAAAAGACCAGACGACACGAGAACAGCGACCAAACATGTCGCTGAAATACGTCTTAAGTTCCACAGTTGAAACACATCCATGATCATAATGTTGTGAGAAAGTTCTGTTTTACCAACTTTTTAGTAGGGTCTACTAGTCGGAAGACGCATAATTTTACTTCAGCTTTTTGATTTCACAAGTCCTTTTTACCGGATGGCGTTGTCAACGTTATCAAGAAACTACGGGTACATCCGCCCACACCACCGGGAAGAGACGCGCCTCACATAATGCATGCATGACTCACATTGTTGTCAAAAATCGATCCGGTTTGTATTTAGACGGTGAATACGCAACCCATGCGTAACTAATCCTGTAGGCGGTAAGCATGTTCTTTTTGTCACCAATATAAACCGGAATTCTTTGCCCGTTTTGCTTTTTATAAAAAGTACACTTAGCTAGGACTCTGGGGCCAATTTCATAAAACATGTAAGCACACAAATTTGCTTGGTACAAAAAAGTCTTGCTCAGAAAAAAACAGGTTATCGGCCAAAACTCCACGTGCTTTTCATTCAAAGTAAAAAACAGCTGAATATAATTATAGCAGTCTAGTCACAAACAATAAATATCAACTGAAATTTTGGTTTGTAACCCTGTTTTGTCCTAGAAAGAATTTTCATGCCAAGCAAATTGTTGTGCTTACATGTTTTATAAAATTGGCCCCAGATTTTTCTTTTAAACAAAATGTCGGCTATTTGCAACGCGAGGTTTTTTTAACGGAGTCTTAACTCGACAGGCTCATGCTTCTTCTTGGAGACCTCCTTCCAATTTATATCCTCATTATACACAAATTACACAATTCCATTAGATAATTGTATTTGCACAGGTGTGTGAGGCGCCCTTTTTGCCTTTATTAACGAAACAAATATATTGAGGATCAATAAATATTTATATGAGAGTTTGAGACGAGAACAAATATGTATACATGTAGGATAAAACAAATACACTAGACCAAACAAATATGAGATGAGAACAAAATAATATATAAAAGACCTATTGTAGCCCAGAACTGGGACATAAACCGGTCGTGAACATTTTTGCGACGTCGTGAATATATTCGCGACTAGTATGACTGGCCAATGAGGTCACTAGAGCACGTCTATTCCCCCGAGGGACTGTGACTCTGAGTAACCAGAAGGGGGGACCTATTTCCCGAGGCCGAAGGCCGAGGTAAATAGGTCCCCGGCCTTCTGGTCACTCATAGGCCCGAGGGGGGGATAGACGTGCTCTAGTGACCGAATCATGCCAGTCCATATGTGTTTTATAACACACCTCGGTCTAAAATATGAAATAAGAAAAGAAACCGCCATTTTTCATATTAAGATGAGCCTGGCAAACCTCTTGAGGGCGCTAACCAGTCAAAATGTTGTAGTCTATCGCCCGCTTCGGGAACTATTTCCCGCAAATTCACGGTGGCGCAATATTAATTAACCCCACGTGACCGCGTTTCAGCCAACCAGAATACAGAACTAGCAAGAGGTGTGTTATAATCGTGAATATTTTCGCGACGTCGTGAATATTATCGCGACGTTGCGAAAAATATTCGCGACTAGTCGCCAAATATTCACGACTAGTCGCGAAAATAATCACGATGTCGCAACAAATATTCACGGCCGGTGAATGTCCCTTCAGGGCCACCATAAAGACCAAACAAATATAATATAGAATACAAAACAAATATGCATAAGACAAAACAAATACATAAATTATAAAACAAATATATATACAAATAAAATAATGTACAGGACCACACAAATAAATACAGGACGAAATCAATTTTATATAAAACGAAGCGCCCCCAACGACGACAGGTTGCAATATACATGTATTTATAGAACGAAGCGAATTCGGACATGACGAAGCGCCCTCTATCGACTTACGGTCAGTGAATGTCTTGTTTTCGGGCGTAATTTTATTGTATGAAAAATATGCCTTTGCAGATATTTGCAATGTCGTCGCACATTTTATCGCAGATTTCTGCGCAAATTTTATGATCGCAGATATTCGAAATGCTACACATTTTTCTCGTAAAACACCATCGTAAACTGCCATTCTTGGACATGTTTTTATTGCAAACTCTCAATTGTCAAGCATAATTTACAAGCAATCTTGATAAGATGTACACTCTGTAATCAATAAAAAACATTAAAATTATCTTAATTTAAAAAAAAATGAGGTAGATATCATTACAACATTTTGTAACAAGGAGTGTCATGATACAGTCAATCAAGAATGACTGCATAGGATTTACCACACACCGGATTACAAAGACATTTAAAATTACATGTACCAAACAAATTACTTAAGTTTAAGACAACTTCCAGTTCCACAAGTTTCAAATCCAGCCGCCATTTTCTTTCATTTCAACCCCGAAAGAGCGCCCTCATGTGTCAAATGTTTCTTCGAAACTGGGGACGTACAACTGCATCTCAGACACGAACTTTTCCTTGCCCCTGTTCAACGCTAGTAGTAGCGGCGCACTGCCGTTAGAGCCGTCGGCCTCCTCCCCGGGCCAATTATTGAGAGCCGTCAGTTGTAGCTCCACGAGCACCTGATTAACGACTTCCATGCTGACTGCATGCTTGAAGCATGTTGGCTTCGACTCAACCACCGGGCTTTCGCCTTCTCCCGTACCGTCGTTTGTTGTAGCTTGGGACCCGAGCCGCGCGTAGGTGTCCTCTGCCACCACCACGTGCACTTCCACGGTGCTTGTCAAATCGCTGTTTTGGCTGGCCGCGTCTGCATCGATAGCATTCCCAGCGCTCATCACGCACGTCTCGCGCTCAGGCGTGATCACGTCCGCGCCCAGGCCGTTCATCGTCGCGATACCACCGGCGTCTCTCGCCAAGTCACCGCTGCTGCTGCTCCCACTCCTAGTCTGGCTAGACGTCTCGGTGCCGTCCTGGCTGTCTTGGACCAGGGCGCCCTCCATCAGCAGCGCGGTCATTTCCTGCTCCTCTTGCTTTAACTCTACCTCTTCGTCGTCGGGCCAACCATTCATCTTGGACCATACTAGGTGATTGACAAGCATGTCGTCATGGAAGCTCATGTCGTCATGGGAGCTCCAGTCATGTTTTCCTCCCGTGCTCATCTCGTCTGCATCTTCGTCACCTTTCTTGCTGAAAATTTAGAAAGCCGAGACAGAATTCGAAATATTAAAAGAAGGTAAACTTAAAATGAAAAAATCATGAACAATTTAAAAATTATGGTGATTAGACCGGGAGGGGCTGCGCATCAGTGATTTTGTAATAAATAATCATACACTGATATCATTTTCTGTTGGGACATCACAAAATGATGGCACAGCCGGAATTGTTGCCTTCCCTGACTCACAAACCTTCTTTTAAAGCTTATGTTGTGACAAACTGATGAAATTAATGTTCATCAATTTGATAATTGTGACTGGACTTGTGAAGTTTACAAAAGGAAACTTACCATATGTAAACGTACAGCAGGTAGATTATGGCGACGACTCCGGCTGGTATGACCAAACCAGCCGCCACGAGAACGCCGAGGGTCCCGGCATAGCCCCGCTGGCCGTGCACGGTGCCTGGTTCGGGGAGGAGGGGCGACCGTTCAACAGGAACATCATCTATACAGATCGAAATCACGGAGAAAGGGCGTTAAAAAAAACCCACACAACACAAATGTGGAAATGTTGCTTAAGTTTATGTTGTCTGCAAATACCAGCTTTTGTAAAATGACACATCGAAACAAAAAAGAGTGGCGCCCACTAAGGTGCATTAATAATAATAATAATAATAGGCAATTCTTGTTTAGAGCACGTATCTACCAAGACTGATACTCAAGACGCCGTGTGATTATTGCCCTGCTCATTGGCCCACAAAACATTCCAAATACCATCTCAGCTCCCCGAAGAGTACGTTCAATGCCACTGTTTTGGCGCAAAGAATAACTAATATTTATAACGACCATCTCCGCTCTCACAGGTACCCATTTCACTCCTGGGTGGGGAGAAGCAATTAATGAGTGACAAAGTGCCTTGCCCAAGGGCACACGCACCATAGTCCCAGGCAGGACTCGAACCCACCGACAGACCCACCTCCATCTACCCACAGACTGCGAATCAATGCTCAGGAAAACTAGGCAACGGCACCCCACGAACAATCTTCAAGTTTCCGTTTGGTTTTTGGAACTCGACACATACCGCTTTCCTGTCCTTGTCCGCGACCCGCCTGCCCCCTCCGTGCCTCTCCGGCTCCACAGAACACCGACAGGAGAAGAACCGACCCCAGCAAGCAGTATTTCCACCCGGACTTCGCCATTAGGAAGAAAACACCATGAACAGCCCGAAGGAATCACCCGTATGATTTGTAGCCCCAATACCAAAACAAGTATGGCGTCGATCGAAAAGTGCACTCACACAAAATTAACAACACACAAAGCAGTCATGGCTTCACAAAAAGGCAAACGATTATATCTCTCAGTTGGCAACTCCTGAATAATCGTATTGATTCCGCTTTCCCTGCACGGAAAATTTAGCCTTGATGACAAAAAGCCCTGACACGGCTAGGGTTACAATGTATTGCGCTGGATTTAGGCATCGAAGCGAGACCACAATGTCTTTTCATCCCTAGATTTGGCTGGGGTCGAGTTAGTAATATCGAGAAAAACAAGGTCATAATAATTATGTCATCCGTGGATAACCAAGGGTAAAATCAACAAGACTCGGCTTCGGTTATTCAAAGCTGAAAGTCAACCTGCGATCGTCAAAATGTACATTGTGCATGTTCAACTTCGTCAACATGTACTGCTCATTATAATGATAACTTACTTGCGTATTCTATTTAATCTCTCAAGTCGAGGTACACAATGTACCTCAAATCGAGTTCATAAATAGGAACTAAATTCACAAAGTCGTGTGCTTTTTCCCAAAAAACAAATTCCCGTGTTTTGGTATACATTGTTGAACAAGGACTCTAGTTTGTATTTTCTGCTGATGTGTTTCTGGTGGTGGTCATGGTGGGGGAGGGGAGGGAGGGGTGAATTAAATATTGCTGTAATGACCTTTTTATCAATTCATGAGCGCAAGTTGTCCAGGATTTTAGATGAATCTATTCTTCGCATTTTTACACCGTTTACTTCTAGTTTATTGCTCCATGGTTGAACTGTACGTTCGTGTTCTTCAAGGCAAGAATAGCCAAACAATAAAAAACCTTCACCCTCTGAACGACCTCACCCATTGACCGAATCGATTATTCCTAATACAAGTAGGCCTACATGTACTGATGACGCAGACCAGCAAGGCCACGCCTTTTATCCACCAATTATCCTGCGATAGAAATCATCAATGTTCGCATTCAAAACGCTTAACGAACCTCACATCCAACTACACTCATGGAAAACACAGACTTAATACAGGGCCCGGACGGCCGCACATCACACCGAGATTAACTTCAAAACCTTGCCCGTAAATAGCAGCGGTAGGCCCCACGAAAACGATGAACGGTTTCCGGTGGGGATGGACCGCCCCGGTCCTCGTGCTTCTTGTGGGGATCGGGGATTTAACCGGATCGTGGTCACATGCAGGTAAATCTTGATTTAACTTCGACAACTTTGGAGATTATAAAAGATAAATCGAGTAGAGAAAAAAATGTTGTCCTCATGTATCAATAACATTATCAATCACAAATTTTTGTACAAATTCAAAACATTAAAAGGTTTGGTAAAAGAGTAGGCATACTGACATTTATATATTAGTTTCTATCCATAAACACATTATATAAATTAATGTGAAAGGTAGTTAATATAAACTGTTTTAAATATCAAAATACACTGAGTACCGGGTAAATAAAAATAGCCTAATAAAATAATGTCGGTGTATCTATAGTATACTCCAACAGGTTCTACACATTGTCTTTCTGTGAAAGATTCAGGCTTCACTTGACATTTCAAAAGCCGACGTCCCAGTAAGGATATTTTGCCCATCTTTCTAATCAACAGTTTATATCATGATCAAAACAACGGAGAAAAGTAAATTATGCTTTTGTTCCACACTGATTAGATCCCATATCTTCGACGATTCCACCAGTTCGAAACATACAGTATCGAGGCACACACAGAATCGGCACAATGGTGGTCGTGATTATCGGCTTCATCGTTGTCCCTACGGGACTTATTGCATTTCTCTACTTGGCCATAATTCACTGGTGAGTACAACGATACCAACTGGTCATTTCGATGTGGACAAACTTGCTAATTGGTTGTCGAGTGTCAGCTGACCCTGTTTCTCTGCATGGATTCATCCACTGATTTCTTTTAGGCCATGAGAATGAAAGTATGAGTTTACCGTCCACCGCCCGCATGGTCGTGGCGCCACCGCATGAAAAATTTCATTATTTAAAAAAATTTCATTATTTCTCAAAAAAAGTTGCACAGTTTTATCCCAAAAGTCTGTTTCACTTATTCCCTCCAAAAACGACGAATTCTACACCTACGATCATGGCGTTGTTCAGGGAGACATCTAGGCCGAGTTCGGGCGGTCTGTTCTTGACACGCGAACTCTGTTCTCGCGCTCGAACGGCGGGAACGCGACCCGTGAACATTGCACTCGGAACAAGAACACACACCACCTATCTACCAGGGTTTTGCAAGAACAAGTTACGCGTGTCAAGAACAGACCGCCCGAACTCGGCCCTAGCGACTTGTAGTTACACTATTACTGGGCGCCAAACGTGTCAGCCAATCACCGTCGTCCTCTTTCATCGGCTTGGCAACGCTTGGCCGGGACCCGGATGTTGCTTACCGATTTGCCGATTTCGTGTGGGATTTCCCGTGTTGCATGTGCGTAAGTATTTTCATCATATCGAGCATTAAAACGATGAAAAGTCATAAATACGCAAATGAAAACCTGAATAATGTTTTGATGAATCTCGTAGATGTAATTACATCAAACGATGGCACAAATCTAACACGATATCTTGCGATTTTTGAAGGACCCAGCCGCAGCAGACGAATGCTCGCGTCATGATACAGGTCACGTGATTGCAGTATACGGGGCGGCCCTTGCCGGTTCTATGTACTTCACTATCCATACTTCACACACTGATCAAACATGAACATGTGTTTCAAGTTGTGCTAGGCGAAAGGAATGAATAAAGTCAGCGTGTCAACATAAACAAATCTAATTGTATGCCGTGCATGTACGATATAGAGGGTTGGTCTAGAACACTAACACCAAGTTCTGGCAACTGGCAACTGGCAGAATAACTAGGTATTGTTTAAAAATACAGTATGCTGATAGCTCGGGGGTGATGGTGACACTGACAGGCCTTTTTTAATTTTTTCAGGTGCCTTGACCACATTGAAAAACTGTATTACGCTTGTGAATACGAGGCATGCTGCATCCAGTGCGGGGACTATTTGCCAGAAGCAGATGATGACAGCGACTTCTACCCACAGTGTGACAATTGCCAAGAAAACCCAATTTCAAAGCGCCTTCAGTAGATCTTGGCAGATCTTAGTTGAAGTTGAAGATCTTTAGAAGATGGTCTGGATCAGAACTGAAATAAATAAAATACAATTTAAATCAACTATCTTCTGCCTTTTGTTCATTTATTGTGCATTTTTATTCAGTTAAAAATTAACAAAATAAGTGCATGTTCCTACCTCTCTACCTGATTCCGTGATTGTCGGTTCTATGTATAAACTTAATTCGCTTGAAAAAAGGGTTTACAAAAATAATGAAATAATGAAAAATATTGAATAATGAATAATGAATAATGAAAAAAAGCCTCATCACTTTTCAAAAAGTCTCGGACGGTAAACTCATACCTAAGTTCTCATGGCCTTATCAAAGAAACGATCAGAGTCAGTGGTTATGTCAGATACCGTCACCGTCACCCTTGAAATAACACTGTCACTAATGTTATACATGATTAACGAAGTAACGCGAAGTAACACAAAGCCCTCTAGGTCAAAAGGCGGCGGTGCGTATAATTAATTAGTATCATTACAAAACCGAGCCCAATTTAATGCATTTGTTGGGTTATTAGCGCCATGTTTGTTGTTTAACCCCAGGTATCAATTACACTAATGGGCTTACCCCAGTTCCTTTCTCTATGCTTACCCCAATTGTAGTCACTTCACCCATAGAGAAAGGAACATCTATTGTTTTGTGTCATGAGAAGCTACAGTTACGTAATGCATTGGAGTTAGGTAGGCCCCCTCCCCAGGTCGAACCTCAGAAAATGCATTAGATTGGGTTATGTAATGATAACGGTATCTTAGCGAACCTTTTACATGATTATGAACACACAAAGTGAGATTTTCTGCTTGTGTAATTATTTTAGACAGATCCCTTACCAGTGTCTCTTCGTATACACTATATTGGAAAGGGATCCTAATCTGCCGATTAAGATTTAACAGTCTGTTGTCGATTCCATTTATAAACATGTTGTTAATCGATTCTTATTATTTATACTACCCACCAGCGTCAAGAATATCCAAGCCTCGAATTCCAAGAATGACGAAAGCAGGTCTGCTTCCTCGAAAAATGTCGACAGCGGCCGGCGAAATCGGGGCGACATCAAGACAGTCTCGGACGACGTTGGAATGGACAAAGTCTCCACGTTTTGCATAAACATGCACGTCCACCCGATCGATACCACGACCCACAACCCGAAGGAAGAGGCGGAACTCGAGGTTACTTGCTCCCAAGTGTAAACATTCCCATAGACATTCGTGATAAATAAACATGTTTACATGTACTTCAACAATATTTTGTTAGAGGTGTTCAGGCTTCATAGCAAAACGATGATCAACATGACATCTTTTTTTTTCTTTTGAATTTTTGGTGGGTTGACCACTGACTTTTTTGAGATATTCTCACCCAAGGAAGAACATGATGTTTCCCGAACTGGATCATGGACAAGTAGGCATATAGCCATTTGTAAAAAGGATCCCTCCACAACATCCATTCAATGTTTTATTTGTATTATTCCTTTGTGAGCAAGTTTAATTTATTACTCAACAAATTAATGTTTTCAACTATTTGTACGCGTCCCTCGTTCTCCCGAAGCCGTTTAATTACATGTATGTTTCTTTTGGCGGGAGAAGTGACTTTTTTATGTTATGCTCATTAATTTTAACCAATAGTATTTTTAAATATGATTAAAATCATTTCTGCCTTTAAAAAATAAATAAAATACAGATATAAAACGAGTGCAGC
This sequence comes from Crossaster papposus, assembly GCA_037893245.1. Lineage (NCBI taxonomy): Eukaryota > Metazoa > Echinodermata > Asteroidea > Velatida > Solasteridae > Crossaster > Crossaster papposus. The sequence goes on from JBAIAA010000600.1 coordinate 52,296, forward strand.
AATGTTGAAACTTGTTAGCGTTTTAATTTAATATGCTGTAAAAAAAACCCAACAAAACAAAGATAACTAAGACAACGGAACAAAACTACTTCTACATGTATAATGAAAACAGCAGTCGGCGATTTGCACAAGCGCAAAGCGACGTCGGGCGCCCTCTGCTGGCGCTCTTGTGTCAAACTGTCGAGTCCAACTTAGAGGGCGCCATTCTCTATTTCTGGTATTGGACTGAAATCAGGGCTACATACTTTTGTATACAACACCTGAACAAATCTCTGCCATCTGATTGGTGGATAGTTGACCACGCGCGTTGAGGTATTCGCCCCAAAGACTGATTTCAAACGTCAACAGCTAACAATGCATTCCTATATTCTCGTCGATTACAATAGGCAGCGCGTTGGCTTAAAAGCTAAATAATACTAACAATTCAAACACAAGTCAGCCGTGCGTTAAATAAACGACAGGGCCCGGCCGCAGCTTCAAGCTTCAAAAATGGCGAATGGACGATCGCGTTGTTTCGTGTTGATCATCATGCTCGCCAGTGTTTTGACATCATCAGCTACACCACCTCCGTTCAAAGGTATACTGGTACATGTATTTACAATGTGGCTTTCCGAGAAGAAGTTAAAACCCTCCTTTTGAAATGTCATGTTACTACTTTAAGGGGAATAAAACTAACCCTAACCCTGCCAAATCCAGCACAGTGCATCTGTGGTGACTGCTTGACCGGCCTAGCTGGACTCTGTTGCGTCTGTTGCGTCTGGCAGGGTTTCTAGCCAAAATACCCCGGCTGTTGAGGGTTAGTAATAGATGGAATGCTTAGACAGAAAGCTGGCTGACAGACAGGGATGTAGTCGAGTCCATCACAAGTCCCTGTAAGTCCCTGTAAGTCCCTGCAAGTCCATCACAAGTCCTTCAGTTCCAATTCAAACCACAAGCTATTCAAATCAGCTTTGACAAAGGCATTTCTTTGTCATTGGTCATCTAGTTACTTGTGACTGCCTTTATGAAGGGACTTGTGACTGGCTTCACGAAATGACTTGTGAAAGGACTTGCAGGGACTCGACTACAACCCTGCTGACAGATTCGTTTAACAGTGTTTAGTACATTGCCTGTTTGTATACAGTCCGAAGCATTGTTTGTAAATTTCAAAATGTTGGCGGGGGGCGGGGGGGGGGGGGGGGATTCCACGGACCCTGTAGCAGGATGTGCCTTCGACAAGCCACCAGTCACCCCTTGCTCAAAGCTAGCTCCGCCCATGCTTGACCTCAATAATGTAAGGGTCACGTGATTATAGGGCAACATGTTGGACAATAATGAAAGTTATACTTTTGTATTATAATGCTATGCCTATGGATTTCAAGTAAACGGCTGGGAAAGTATCCTGACGTCACTTCAGCGGCCGTGTACAAAGTCTATTGGAGAGTCAAGAAAATTTACTAACAAAATTGGAAATGTTTATCAGTCCCAGATTCATGTATTTTTCACTGATTGCCCTCAATTGAGATGATATAATGAAGAAAAAGGTGGCGTCAGGCTGCAACATTAAGTTCTCAATGGCTGTATGTAACAGCAACATTGTTTTTAAACAATTTTGATTTTTTTTTTAAACCAGGTAATGGCTCCGTAGCCTCGTCGAAGCCTCGCCTAATCATTCAATATTATGGAACCACAAGGGTCGGTACGATGGTCGTCGTGATCCTAAGCTTCGTCGTCGTTCCCCTGGGGCTGATCGGAATCTTGATATTGGTGATAATTTTTTGGTGAGTTTTCAAATAAGCACGGCCTCTTTTAACTTGTACACCATTTGCACCACGATGCGACGTTTCGTGACGCGACAAAACTACTACATACGACCACTGACCTCCACACACATGGACGGATCGTTGCCCATTCACGCTTGAAGTCGGCGCGAACGAGAAGTGCAACATGGCGGACCCACGAAGTCACTCTGTGAGCCAATGAAATGTCCATGTGTATAGAGGTCAGTGGGTACGGTACGTAATGTTTATAAATACAAAATGTACAGAGTAAATCCACTGACCTCTACATCTGGACATTTCATTGGCTCACAGAAGTGACGTCTTGGGTCCCGCCGCCATGTTGCACTTCTCGTTCGCACCGACTTCAAGCGTTAGCACGGCAGAATATGGGCAATGATCGTTCCAGGTGTAGAGGTCATTGCATACAACACTTTGTGGGGCACCCGACTATTAGACAATACTGCTTTCAAAACAAGGACTTAATTCGTTTTTCAATTCAAGCTCCGGTTTTTGGGGGGCTCTGGAATCATTAAGTCGTCGTTTCCCTGGGGCTGATCGGAATCTTGATTTTGGCGATCAGTTTTTGGTGAGTTTTCGGCTTAACTATAATAATACAGGGCCCATGCAGGGCCCACTGACAACTCTCGGTTTGATTTACCCTATGACATAGAATGAAGTGGCCCTGTATTATATGGTTATAATGGTATACGGGGTGAGGGTTGGGGTCAGTCCATTCTATGTCCTAGGGTAAATAAAGTCGAGGGTTCTCAGACGGCCCTGCATTCTATAATTGCTCCTAGTTTTCAAATAAGCACGGCCTATTTTTACTTGTACATCATTAAAACTCGGGAAACAAAACTACTGAATTATGATTACATTGTGCTGTTTTTCGTCTTCACATTTCGACTTAGTTTACATTGTGCATTTCGTCGGGCGCACCACAAAGTGACGTATCGTGCGTGTATAGTTGCCGCAACACGAAGCGACGTTTCGTGTGCACAAAACCAATAGAGGATCCGACACTTCGTGGTGCGACAAAACTACCACATACGACACGTTGTGGGGCACCTGACTATTTGACAACACTGCTTTCAAAATATACCTAGCACCATTATGTGGCAGAGGGGTACCCGCCTCTTATCCCTATACTTTATACGCACTCAACACTATTGTAACCTAACCCATCCCCCCTTGAAACCTAAAAGGAATTCCTGAGATTCCGGGAACACAATGGTCAACACAAAAGAGTGGGGGGGGGGGGGGGGGGGGGGGGGTGGGGGGGGGGGGGGGGTTTCTCTGCCACATATCGTGCTTCATATGTTTCAAAACTCGGAAGGCTTTAGAATCAGTAAAGAGCTGTTAGACGTTAAAGACAAATGGAATTTCTTTAAAGAATATTGGCTTGAATTAATGAAGCTCTTGTAGTTGGCAAACTAATACATTTATTTGATCGACAAAGTGATACCGAAATCATAAAATTGGAACCGAATACTATGCTGACGATTTAACGACTTTCTTAACGTTTGGACCAATAGCCTGACGGCCTGGAAACAAAATCAACAGCCCTCAAGTTGGACACCAATAACCAGTATGTTCCCTCAACGGCCACGAAACCACCCGCCACCGTACAGCGACAGTGTTAAAGAGACCGCGTTCGTGGAGGTGCCTGAGAAGGAGGTTGACACAGAACCAGTGCAGAGCCGCCTCTATCTACGGCTCTGATGAACCAGTGAATGAAAAGGCGCCCTCTGCCGAGTAAAATTAATATTTTTACTGTATGGCAGTTCGTAAAGCAATACATTTAGCGAGTGAGTAGTGTCCATTAGGTAAAATTGGGACAGAGTTGGGAGTTCAGGATATCTTGAGAAAACGTTGAGAAAAAATGCTTGTCCAATTTTTAGTTCTTGTAGTAGTTGCATTATCAAAACAGGAATATTTTACTAAATGAAAAATTAATCCCGCCAGTGGTCTCGGTAACTTGAGAATAAACACAGGGCAGGGTTGTAGTCGAGTCCCTGCAAGTCCTTTCACAAGTTCTTTCGTGAATCCAGTCACAAGTCCCTTCATAAAGGCAGTCACAAATAACTAGTTGAACAATGACAAAGGAATGCCTTTGTCAAAGCTGATTTGAATAGCTTGTGATTTGAATTGGAACTGAAGGACTTGTGATGAACTTGCAGGGACTTGCAGGGACTTGTGATGGACTTGTGATAGACTTGTGATGGACTCGACTACATCCCTGTCCCAGGGCGCGAACTGGTTAACAAGGAGCAAGAATGTATTCTGCCGGCGCAACTTGTACCCCAAGAGATTACACGTCAATCGGGCATGTGAACATCAATACACGTGTTGATGGTGCGAAATGCGGTACCCTCTGGAGACTTGAACACAATGGGGACAATGGGAGTGAAAAGGTCTCCAAAGGGTAATTTCTATAGATGAATAGGTCTCCATTAGGAATTTCACGAATTCGATTTTTGGATTGTACTAAAATTACTCAAAAACTAGGGTTAGGATGTGGGTTAGGGTTAGTGTTTGGGTTAGGGTATAATATAAGGTATATTGGGTCGAAATTTCAACCCAGGAAAATAATTTTGGTTAAAATGGGAGCATTTTGAAAAACGTGCTCGACTTTCTTACTGTTTTGTACACGAGAACAAAGCCATGTCTCCACAGTGATACAAAAACGCGAAATGGTGTACATGTTCATGTATAAGGCGTCGTCTGTGCGCGCAGCTATAGCTTCAGGCCGCGCACTGTCATTACCCGCCGTGCGGAAATCGTTGGCATTTGCGCCAAAATCGTGAAACTCGAGAAATGTGTGTTGTGCATATATGAAGGAGTATAAAACTACGACGGGGTGTTTTTGTTGGTGGGTCTAGGCGGAATAGAATGCCCCGGCCGGTATATTATAGGCAGGCACTTATTTTTCAAACGGCATCTGGCAAAATATTGCGAATTCTAAAAATGGTGGGTTTTGCACGTTTCACTGGTCCAGCACATTAATATTAACGTGTTTTCTGATACAGAGGACCTGGGAAATGTAAACAGGGCTAATGTACCCGGTCGTGTAAAGGTTCGATACATTTTTTAAGGGAAACTAGACCATTTTTCAGGTTGTGTGTTTTTATCGTTCGAAGCGGCAAAAGTGCTCACATTATTAAAGGGATCGTATACGTTTGGTAATTATTGGAACCCACTGTTTGTTTCAATCCTATATAGTTATAGATATATACCATAAAACTAACCTGTAAACATTTCATTTCAAAAGGTGGTAGCAATTTTGAGATATTGCCGAAAATCTGGAGCGGTTATGTTCACGCAGGAAGAATAATCTGCATTGGAATACACAATCTGAGAAACGTCACTGCAGTAACGCTTCTCAGATTCAAATTTTTGGGGATAAAAAGTGATATCTTTTTCCATAACCGCAGTACATCGAGGTGAACAGTTTCTAAAAATGCATTATACTATCCAAAGCTGCTGTACTTTTTACCAAGTAAGTTTTTATTGCCATTAATTTTTGGAGTAATTACCAAACGTATACGATCCCAATAAGAAAGTTGCTTGGCAAACGACCTGATTAGTTGTTTTTTTAGCTCTGGGATGCTGCATATTCCGAGAAAAAATTATATGATTTCGATTTCAATTCTAAATTGCCGAGACACATCCAGCCGATTGCAGCTACTATTAGCGTGTCACACACTGAAAAGACCAATAGTATTTCGATGCGATAGAGCGCGCTTCGCAATGAAATAGCAAATTCATGACTATGAAACAATGCAATTATTATTACAATTCCTTTATAGACAAACATCCTTTCCCTATACGTTCAGAAAATGTCATCATATTGATAAAGAAAGAAGAAAAATTGATGATGGTTAACGACAAGTAACTTGAGAATATATTAGTACCCGCACTTTTATTATTTTGTATATACTTTACTAAAATAATTTTAAAAATGCAATGAGTGGAACGAATCGAAGGAAGTATATTTGTTGAAATAAAGTACTTTACGGGATTTATGGCTGGTTTTAGAAACACGGCGAGCGGTTAGTGCGGGACTATAAACGGCCCTACCTGTTAATGAACCTGGCCAGAACCGCCAAAAACACTGTGTGGATTTACTGAATTTTTAAGGAATAAACACACTAAATTACACTATACTGTCACATAAATAATACATTTTTGTCTATCATATTATATATAATTAATATAAAACAAACCGAACAAACAAATGGCTTTACTCGAACACTTATATTTGTGAATTACCATAAATGTGTCGTAAATGCACGTCCTTGGTGCAACATGCAGGTGTGTGCACATACAAAAAACAACACCAACAGTTTGATAATGGAATCCGAGCGTACAATGAAACAAAAATATGTAAAATCAATAAAAAAAACGTGCGGGGTAAACAATACTATTAAAGTTAATAATGTATGTCTGACAAAATTGTGACAATTTGTTAGACCTTTAATCGTGAACTGTGATTGGTTAGTTTGTTTTTAATAAATGGGCGTGGCCTATTGGATTAGCATTATATGCCACTCGATTTGGACAACGCTACTTTAAGAGAAAAGAACGGCCAACATACGGATGATGTTAATTCTGCCCGAGCCTTGTACCGTTCACCAATATTACGCGGGTCGGACACGGGTCGATTTGATTTAATCCGATCGCCGTGGTCTAGTTGCAAGGCGCTACGACACGGTCGTGTCCCCACTTTCTTAAAAGGTGTCCATCTACAACTCGACAAAAAAAAGAAGGCATTTTCCAATGTCTCGACTTGTTCTGTTTATGGTGCCAAAACCTTTCGGACGAAGGATACTTCGATGTGTGAGGAGTTAATGTCACGGAACATTACCCGGATCGACAGGCAATAGTAAGTGTAACATCAGTTGAAATTCGAGCGCGTGCGCTTTCGAGGCGCCGTTTTTTTCTCCCCCCCGGGACGCATACGTAAACAGTCCCCTGAGTGGGTAGGGGAGCATTAATGTGATGATACAGATCTTCGGAGACTTGAAGACGTGTTGTGAGCTACATATGAAGGTAAGATAGATCATTAGGTTATAACGAGAAACTACCCTAACGCCTAAGGCATTTATTGTGTAGTACAGTACACTGTACTACAAACTATTACACAATTTTCTATAGGCCAGTATATAAAGTATATGATGGTTACTGGAACCACGAAATAGGTGGAAAGTCGCAAAATAACAAAATTGACATTGTTACATTTCTAGAAAGAGAAAGTCCTTAGCTTTCCAATAGTGTATTCTGTGTTGTTGTAGCTTCTTCCTAGCCGCCGCTATACTCTTTTGAATTTGCTAAAGTCATGCTCTCTTGTTTTGAGAAAACGGAGTTCAAAGTCTGTGAACCGTGCCAACTATACTATCACTCAATGCAATTCAGACCAAAAAAAACAAACCACTTTAGAGTTTTCATTGAGCTATACAATTTTGGGATATGAAAAAAGAAGGGTGTTTTGTATGTAAAAACGTTAAAAACTCGGAACCGACCTCCCACTTGAAAAATGGACGTTTCGGCCAATAACTCGTTTGGGCCAAGTGCGTTTTGTTTTGCGCGCGTTTCGTTCGTTAGTAACGCACTCGAATTCGAAATCCAAAAAAGAATGTTCACTGAAAATCTAACCTGTTGAAGTTTCAGCCTCGGTGGATATTGCACGACGAAAAAAACGGCGACCCCTCCCTGTATTAAGTGTATTTTAAAATTACAATTAAATAAATATAAAATTACAATTAAATAAATGTAGAGCTGTCAATAAAGAGTTCCAGCGCAACATATGTTTTCTATTCACGCCGTACGGAAATGCCGATAGCATTACACTGTACTCCCCAGAGTAGGAGAGTTTCGGAAGAGAAAACCAATTTAATTAGTTTCAATTCTGGGTCAGAGGTTTTACAGATAATTATAAGCCAAGTAACTTAATGGAACGAGGTTTACCCTATTTAAAAAAGGTCGGGCGCTACGGACTGTTACTAATGGGAAGTTAATCGACGATCATTTTATCAGTAATAAGGGCACGCCCCGTGTTGCAACTAAACACCCCTTGTTTAATTTGCCCTGTTGCCCATGGATTTCCATGCCTGGTTTCTCCAAATCGTTAAAGGGATCGTATAGATGATGTGCCTCTGTTTACATCTGTATTCAAATGTGCCCGTCAATATGCGCACGAATCATGTTTTACATAAATTTGGTTAAGAGATGACATCAGAGGTCACATAATTCAAAGGCGATCTGACCTGCGACGTCAGTCTTTAAGCAAATTTTATGTAAAACATGATGGGTGCGCATCACTGCCGGGCACATTTGAATACAGATGTAAACACGTGACGTCAGAGGGCACATCGTCTATACGTTTGGTAATTGGAACCCACTGTTTGTTTCAATCCTATAGTTATAGATATATACCATAAAACTAACCTGTACAAATTTCATTTCAAAAGGTGGTAGCGATTTTGAGATATTGCCGAAAATCTGGAGCGGTTATGTCCACGCAGGAAGAATAATCCGCATTGGAATACACAATCTGAGAAACGTCACTGCAGTAACGCTTCTCAGATTCAAATTTTTGGGGATAAAAAGAGATATATTTTTCCATAACCGCAGTACTTCGAAGTGAACAGTTTCTAAAAATGCATTATACTATCCAAAGCTGCTGTACTTCTTACCAAGTAAGTTTGTATTGCCATTAATTTTTGGAGTAATTACCAAACGTATACGATCCCTTTAATTAAAGAAGACTATACGAGGTTCGCTAGACCCGTCCGCGGCTAATAGTTGAATTGAACCGTCTGTTTGCGGAGGCTATGCTGAGGGGCGCGCTGCCACTAGCATCGAACGTTTCGCCCCTTCTCGCCGTTTTATCCGACCTGCTCCAACAAAATCCGGACTAAGTTGAAATTATTTTATATTTTTTTTCTCTCTGGGTTTTCAGCTAAAACGATGTATCATTTACATATGTACCTCCACCCTATCTCACCTGGGGGAAGGATTTAGCGATAAATCCCGGACAACCTAATTATGAGATAAACAGCTTTGAAGTTCAGAAAAGCGTATTACTATTATTTCTATACACAATTGTGACACGATCAAGCGAAATCAGTCGGATGTCGGCCCCAGTCAAAAAAAATGAGTGTTCATGTAGTTTCAAAGAGGGCATCTGTACGTTTTAAAAACTGAAAACCCCATGTTGATACGATGTCTTGTTGTCGAGTTATGTAAATTTGTTTAAATACCAACGAAGAACACCGTGCATTTTTGGGATTCCCCGAAGATTCCCCGACATCCGACTGATTCGGCTTGATCGTGTCACAATATTATTGTTTCACGAAATTGACAGAAAAAGGGGTTGGGGTGACGAATTATGTTCAAATTTAGGGAGATTGTAGATTAATAGTTCGTGATTCAGACAAAACCAAAACCTAAAAATGGTAAAATCCACCCCAAAATGACTTCACGAGTACATTGCATTTGTTATAAAACACAGATCACTCAAATTGGCTGGGAAAAACTCAAGGCCAAGGCCAAGACCAGCGTGTGTAGCTATTGCTATATGGACTGGAAATCGATATATCGAACGAAATCGATATAAACCGAACAAAATGTGTGGATCCCTTAATGTTCGTTATAGCGGCGTTCAACTGTATACCTTTTATGCATTCATTATGTTAAAATAACATCTATCTTAAAAAAAATGAAAAAAAAAAAAAAAAAAAAATGGAAAAAAAATGAGATAAAAATGAGATAACTGCAGAAAAAGTACTCCTGCTTATTATCTTCGGTTTGTTTGTTTTCCGTCGCTTTTTCTCAATCCCAAAGCGGATTTGGGGGCTGATGTTCTTTCTTATTTAATACTTTAATACTTTAGCGGTTCATTGGATAAGTATATGAGCATGTTGATGCAAAGTGCATCGATGTCCGTAATGCTTCTCCGTCTACACAATGCAAATTCCACGATTCCACAGGCTTCCTCATCCCTCTCTATCCATTATAGGTCTATATTCCCTGGGTAGGTTTCCTAGATAATGTTACGGATCCTTGTTTAGTTAAGGTGATGAGTTCTTTAGTTTTTTCCCTTTTTCTGGCGTGAAAAAGAGGAGAGAGTAGATTTAAATCTGTTGATTTAATAAGTAGAGGATTTTTAGGTTGAATTTTGGTCGTTTTGACTAATATCAACGGCCAGTGCTTTGAAAACAAATAAACAACCTCTAATAAATGGTCAATCTCCTGCAGGCTTTCACTATTTCGTGTGGACTTTGTGTTGTTGTTTTTTGCAAGGACGAGATTTATATAGGTTAGTGGTCTAAATATACCGACACTGTTGAGGAAAACAGCGTAGCAATTGGGACGTATCGTACTAGTATAAGCAATTACTGTTTGTTTAAAGGTAGGATACACCATTTGCAGATATCGACGGCGATCGCGAAAAAAACCCAAAGATAACATAAGAATAACTGCTCGACGCCAGTTGAAAACAAACGCTGTTTTTCGTGCTTTTATCGGCATCTATGATTGTAAAACTTCGGATAGGTCAGTTAAACGATATTTACTATAAAATACAACCCCACAAATCGACCCATTCATGATAATTCAAGCAATTACCAATGGTGTATCCTACCTTTAAGGTATAGGGCCATATGCCAACGGTGCAAATTTTTGGTTTTGCTTCACCGAGACGAATACCAATAAACCAACTCGATGAATTCAACGTTTTAGCGCTGTGAATGTTGTATATTTCTAGAAAATGATATTCTGGGTCTCGGTTTTAAAAGTTCCCATGTATTCTGTTTCTATTCTCATTGCTTTTCATTGCTTGTAGCTGTATCCCACACTGAACCCATTCGCGGATTTGCCCAATTACAAACCAACTATAGTATTATTATATGTGACCTGCTCCCACAAAACCAGACATAAGTGTGTGTTTTTTTAAGTGAAATATTGTTATTTCCATTTAGTACACATCTTCAACTTTCACCATCTTTATACCATACATCGAAGAGAGTAGCGATAATCTATGAAAAATTCGATGTATTTAGGAGATAAATTACCACTTTTAGGACACAGTTTGCCTTAATAAATGCATGATTTTTGTACTTTATCATCAATAAAGTGGATTTTGTTTAACTGAGTGTTAAAGTATACATATTAAAGAATAACAAAATAACAAAAAACAAAAATCGATGTCCGCCAGATTTTTCACCCCATTTCAACTTTGACGAGCTGTATCAGTCGAAATAGCCTGTGCGACTTATGTCGGATTTCGTAGGAGCGGGTCACACATATAAATGGATATTACCAGAAATGTGTCACTTAAAACATCATTGGAAATGACATTCATTCATTGTTTTTTTGTCTTCTTTCAAAATGACAGCATGCCAGAAGGGAAAATTTAAACGGGGAGTTTAAAGTATCATTATTAACTATCTTTAAAGTTTAAGTACGCTTGTTAACAGTAATTTGGTCGGTGGCTTTTTTGATATAGCTGTAAATGGTCTAAACTCTACCTTTAAGACCAAAAGTAGATTGGACAAAACAATGTCTCTCAACATTTAAACTTGAATTGCTCCATGTATAACCCATTAGGTTTACCCAGTACAAAATGTCGGCGTTTAAGTAGACAAATGTCATCGCCCATTGTCGTAAATTCGTCGTTATCTGGAGAAACCACGATCGACGGGATAATGGAGGGCGCTCTCTGTTTGTGATTCTGCTGAATCCAACTGCGCGTGCGCACAACAAGATTTGACGATTTGTTTTTTCGAGATAAACATTTCATCAAATGTATTAAAGAGACCGTCGTGTTCTGAGGTAAACAATAACAAACAATAAACCACACAATTGGACAGCGAAGTAATTTTTTTCAGCTGTCTTTGATATCGGTCAATCAGATCACGTGACTATGCCAACATCGTCCAAGATGGCGGCATCCATGATCTAAACGACAACTTGGTATGTGACTGTGAGTGTGCGCCTTTCACAAATTATCTTCGCACGGGATCCGTGGTACGTATAATTACATAATAAAAGTGTTCGGGGATTTCATTTTCTTATCAATATTACGATTTCCTAGATGGGAAACATCGAGTGAATGAAATTTGTTCGAAAAAGTCCCCGGGACAAAAAGGTTGGAATCGTACGAGAATCACCCGTCACACGGTTCATACCTCCTGAGTATATGAGACTTGACATTTAAATGGTCCGTTCATGATGACATCATCTTCGTTGGTCACAGCTCTAGAATCCATACAGGACCAATTGCCTAATGGAGGCAGCCGTAAAGAATTGATCGAGGGGCTTAATGAAGTGGTCCGGACAGCGGCGCTAATGGAGGATGCGGGGCCGGGGGCATTATTACCTCGTGGTCACGTCATCCCCCTCCCCCCCCCCCCCGCCAAGCGCCAAACGCTCGTGAGGAAAGCGCGCGCTCATCCGATTGTATCAGGGGCCAATTTCACGGAGCTGCTAAGCACAAAAATTTGCTTAGCACAAAAAAGTCTTGCTCAATAAAAACAAGTTATCAACCAAAATTCTCTGTGTTTTTTATGCTAAGCAACAAAACAGCTGATTATCAATCAAAAACAATAAAGATCTCGTGGAAATTTGGTCTGTAACCTTGTTTTTAACAAGGACAAATGTTCATGCTCAGCAAATTTTTGTGCTTAGCAGCTCCGTGAAATTGGCCCCTGATCTGCGGCCAATTTCACGGAGCTTCTACAATGCGCAGCGTACGTTGAGTGAAGGGGCCAATTTTTTTAAAACATGTAAGCACAAAAATGTGCTTAGCATAAAAATTCTTCTTTGGCAAAAACAGGGTTACAAACCACATTTTTGTAGGTGATGTTTATTGGTTTTTACTGGTATTCAGCTGGTTTTTGTTTAGCATGAAAAGTACATGGATTTTTGGCTGGTATAAACTGTTTTCACTGAGCAAGACATTTTTGTGCTAAGCAAATTCGGTTGCTTACATGTTTTATGAAATTGGCCCTAGGATGGTTGAACCATAACTGGACAGACTATTATCTCAGATCGGGAATATAATGAATACATTGCACAATTTAAAGTGATGTAACCTTTTTAATACAAGCTTTTTTTTAATTACTTTTTTTGTGTTATTGTCTTTGCCTTATTACAAGCTTTAATTTGATATAGAGCCTATATTAGTACATACATTTTAATTTCTACAAACGTTAATGCGCATGCACGAAGCATCGCTTTAGCATCCTAGAAAGGCGCATCTGAACCTATAATTCGCGAGGGAAAAAAAACGCGTCAAAAATGTTTGACCGGTCGTAAAATTTATTCACGACTTTAGGGAAAGTCGTGAAATTTGACGCGGGATTGACTGCAAAAAGAGGAATAAAACTAGAAAATTCTGTCTTGGGCCCAAATATCAACGTATAAACTGGCGCTACAGTAGCAAAAAAGTACAAAACAAAACAAAACAAAATGATTATATAAGTTTTCCGACCGTTATGCCCCACAAATATATATACTCAAAATACATATTCACTAAATCAAAAGTCAACTATGACTCCTGTCGTGTCTGGTCCGCAGCTGCGCCAAAAGCGATGCTCCCTGCACGCGCGACTTAATTAAATCCTCGGTTCTCGTTTCCTTACGGCGCCGTCCAGGGCTCATGATCCCGACATGACCGTAACAAAACCGCAATAAATTGTGACCCGCTCTGCAAAAATGAGTCCGATGTCGCAAAATGAATTTTGTTTATTGTCTCGGAGGTGATTTTTCTTTCAACAAATAATATTTTTGTTTTAAGGCATTTTGGTTTCTCCGGCACCTAATTTTTGTTATCCCTAAAATAAATTTACTACAGGTTTTGTCATTCTCTTACCATAGCATCTGATGAAGCACTACAATTGTAAATCTTTATTTCTTTTCAAAGACATTTCAAATATAACTAGAAAAAAAAGCAAATTTCCCAAAATTGTAAAATATCAATGCATTACACTACAGAGTTGTGCCATATATCAAATGAAAGCTTATTTCCTGCTTTTTTTAAAGACATTTAAAATATAACTGAGAAAAAGCTAATTTCCCAAAATTGTAAAAGACCAATGCATTATATACAGAGTTGTGCCATATATCAAACGAAAGCTTATTTCCAGCTTTTTCTGACCAACTGTAATTTTTTTTTTTTTTTTCAACACATCAGACTTATTTTTGCATAGTGGGTCACATCAACGTGAACATCCAGCGTACATAATCCAGCGCTGCTGTCTGCTGCGACCGTGCTTTCATTAAAATCGAACCAATAGGTGTGGAGAGACCGTCGTAAGACTCGGTTTTTAGAAGGACTTAATTTATGTAGGGGCTCAATTTCACACGTTCGGGACGTCCTGCTCTGTAACTCGACCACTTTGTGTCTAGTAGGTCTAGTACTACTTTGTCGTTTTTGTTGTGTTCGGTGTGTCTTATTAACACTGGAACCCGGTCAAGATGTGAAGCCACGTTTCAGACTGGGGTTTGTATGGCCCCTTTACCAGGGTTGTAGTCGAGTCCCTGCAAGTCCGTTCACAAGTCGTTTCATGAAGCCAGTCACAAGTCCCTTCATAAAGGCAGTCACAAGTAACTGGGTGAACAATGACAAAGGAATGCTTTTGTCAAAGCTGATTTGAATAGCTTCTGATTTGAATTTGAACTGAAGGACTTGTGATAGACTTGCATGGACTTAGGGACTTGCAGGGACTTGTGATGGACTCGACTACATCTCTGCCCCTTTACAGAGAGTTACGACCTATTTGTGCCACCTTTGAGCGACCAAAATGTGGCCAGGACGCTCAATGGTCGCCTAAACCCAGAAAATCATGGTTTTTTTATGTAACTGCTCTAGCGGTCCCTGTGCCTCTCTAGAACCACCAATTATCGGGCCATTTTCGGGAAAATTGACGGGCAAATTTGCAGCAGAATGCGTCTATTACATGGCGACCATTGGGCGATCATTGCGCCTCCGCTCTGCAACCACGGCAATGCTTGAATCTCCCTTCTGCCTCCTTTGAGCCACCTTTGAGCAACCAACCTTCTTGGCGACCTTTTATGCAACTGTTTTGAGCATGTTCAAACATTTACAGCGCCCATGGCGCCCATGGGGATGTCTCAACCTCCTGTGTACCACCTTTGAACGACCTTGGCAACCATTCTGCCTCCTTTGAGCCGCCAACGGCGACCTGGTAAATTTGATGGTCGCACAAGAGAGGCACAAAGGTCGCCATCCTGTGTGAAGGGGCTTTAAGCAAAGGTCGGTCCGACGTTCCATTGGTCCGACGCCCCATTGCCCCCTAAGCCCCCTAAATGCCGACGACATTCCGAAACATTAAACCCATCTTTTCTTAGTGCTTTAGAAACTGTGATGATGTTATTTTCTTTTCTCATGACACAAATCTTTGAACAGATTGAGGCGGTGTTGAAGATCGAGTGCCAATAGAATGCTGAATATAGCATCAATCAACAAAACGCCGAACGTTAGTGTCAATAATGTAAATGAAAAATGACCAGAGACGCATTTTTTGCCTAGTATTTATTTCATGCCAAATGGACCCACTGTCTTTTTTTGCAATAAAGTCGAGGACGGATACGGTTACTCCGGAAGACCTTAATGACGCTATTAACCTTTTCCGCAGCCCGGCCCCCTCCCCCCCCCCCCCCCCCCCCCCACCTCACCCTTCCCTCTCCCGCCGCCCCTCTCCCGAGGTGCGCACTCGATAAAGTATTGCTCGATCGCATGCGCAGGAGAGTCGCGACAGAGACGGTGTAGCATAAAATGTAGACTCTATGAAATACGGACTCATTGGTGGTATTGCGCATGCTCAATGAAGTGATGCTCATGGTAATTAGGAGAGTGACCGGTCACGTGAGAGGTCCGATTTTCACAGGAGTCTAAGTTTCATTCGACAACGGTCTCATGCGGCAGTGTTTCAAAAAATCGAAGCCGCTAGATCAAAGGCTGCCGAGCGGTCGCCGCCCGGTCGCCGTTAGAAGATCGGTCGGTCACCGGGCGGCGAGTTCAAAATCGGTCGCCAGAATTTTAACTCCGCGCTAAAACTTCAGCGGCGACCGAGCGATGCCCTAAAAAACCAGCGGTGCCAGGGCAAAATTGGCAAAAAACTCGGCGCCCGGCCGCCGAGCAGGCTAATATATGGGGTTGTGACCAAAGTTACAGCCTGTTCGACTTCTCGACAAATCGTTAAGCGATGCCCTAATTTCAGCGGCGCCCGGGGAGGCTACAAATCGGTCGGTCGCCGCTCTGATTTGTGACCATAGCATTACTCTGGCTTTGAAATATGGCTTTAATTCCAAAATAGTCATTGGGAACCGGACTATTTTTTAAGTATGTTCTGATGTTCTGTCAGACAAACCACGACAGGTTGAATGATAAATGTTTATAAGCCTAGTTGTCAAAATCTGACTGCCAAGCCAAACTGCCGCATTATTTTAGGGGATTCCTCTCTGATGTACTCGACGTGCAACTGTAAATAATGCGACGAGCTCAGAAATCGTCAGGCGGCCGCGCGTGAGAGCGCAACCAATGATTACACGCTTAAGGGAAGACTGAGTGGGTCTAAGGTTGCAACGCGCCCTCTGGGGCCAATTTCATAGAGCTGCTAAGCACAAAAAAATGCTTAGCATGAACATTTGTCCTTGGCAAAAACAAGGTTACAGACCAAATTTTCACTTGATCTTTATTGGTTTTGATTGATAATCAGCTGGTTTTTCGCCTAGCATGAAAAACACATAGAATTTTGGCTGTTAACCTGTTTTTTAATGAGCAAGCCTTTTTTGTGCTAAGCAAATTGTTGTGCTTAGCAGCTCTATGAAATTGGCCCCTGGTGTGAAGAAGAAGAAGAGGGGAAACAAATGGCGGGAAATGAAATAATGGTGCATGCAAAAGGCGCCTTGTTGCACGCTGTTGCGCACTGGTGCGCTTTCTGCTGCGTGCTGCCGTCAGCTGAATCTCAATCGCCAATGTTTCACCCCCACCCCTCTCGCCACCTCTCCCCACAGTTCCCGTACCGCGAGTTAATGAAGACGGGATTTAACCGCGCACGTCTTGCGGACTCTGACGGGCTTAGCGGATACGAGAGTTCATTAGCGCGAGAATTGAACCGGCGCGGATGCATGCTGCATGGGAAATCCCGGTCGACTCCTCGCATCCGATAATAATAATGCGGTTGCATTGCAAGGGAATCGATATCGCGATATCGACACAGTGCCTTGCCGAGACTGTTCGCCACTTTACATCCGTATCGCTACTTGGCGATGATGGCAAAGATGTTCAAAATATTTTAAGAAGGGCATTCGCAGAGTCGATCGTCGTTCTCCTTGACAGAATGTCTATAGGCTTTGTATGTGTATCAATACACTAAGCCAATGCAGTTCTTACAAAGGCTGGCTTTAGTATGCACGTCGTTTCAGATGGTCACCTTTTCCATCTATAAGGGAGGGAAATCGTGTGCTTGCATTATGTCTGCATGCCATCGGCTCAGTCAGCAAAATATCCTATTGGATACATCAACGCTTACTTTCGCGCTGCGTGTGGAAATACTACTACAACAGCTTCAGGAAATATGTGACCCGCTCTGAGAAAAGGTGACATAAGTCGCAAAAACTAAAAATAGTGTTATATACATGATTAGAAAGTCCAGGATATAAGCTTTCATTTGGTACATAGTACAGCTCCATAGCCCCTCCCGTTCCGGTGATATGACGTTTTTGCATATTAATGGTTGCATGGAATTCAAAATACACAACTGAGAAAACAGGCTTCGAAACACAACAAAACTAAGACAATACATTGGAATCATGCACTCTTAAAGGGTTTCGTTTCACTTTATTTATCGAATTCCAGCTTTTTGCTAATTAAATCTGAAACTTTGAATATTAAAGATGTCATTTAAGACAAAAAATGAAAAACAGGTTTTGACAAAAAAATTGACCCTATTAACTTTAACAGGCCATTACTCATAAATGCATAGCGCGACTTATGTCACCTTTTCCTAGTCACATAATGTACTATTAAAAATTAACAAGTTGACGTCCATTCCGCGCGCATGCGCACTACTCGCACTGTTGCGCCCCTTGGTGAATCTTTTACCGCCGTTGGAATAACACTCGGCACATTTTCTAGAGATCTCGCTGCATAATGCGTGTTTTCATTTCAGTTTTTTTTTTCAACCGTGTCGATGGTTTTAAAAGGTTCGTCGATTTTCCTTAGTTTTCTTTGAGTTTGAGAGCACACATTGTTTTCATTGTATGTCCCAGTGGTAAAACATGAAGTGTACGTACTATGTGTGCGGCATCTGGCATTTAGGGGGATAGCCTACTCAAACCATACACCGAAGTCGAAGCCGTGAATCGCACTCGCGGATGTCCGGTTTAATGCAGTGAGCAGAGGGTTTTGTGACTAGAAAAAGACTATGTGCTTGTTGGGTGTGTTGACAGATCGAACATAATAGATTGGCCATCGCAGCCGTTGTTCCAAGACTAGTCCCCCAACTAGTTCACCAATAGAGAAATACGAACAGCAAATAATGGAGACTACATACCCATCCCTGATCAATACTCTTTCAGAAGAACGCACAATCAGTTCAATTGTTATTAGAGAGAATATGTAATCAGAAATTTTGTGTCTTTTGTGTCTCCTGTGAATTTTTTTAAAATGTGTGCTGATATGGGATTGTGTGCGTTTATTTATGGTGTACATGGAGAACACATATACCTGGCGACACGAAGGTGAATTGGGGTTAGGGTTAGAATCGAGGATGACCTCGATTGAGATTCGTGTACAAAACCAATGAGAGCCGTCGGAAAAAGTACAAACAAAGAATTATTTTGAGAGGAACAAAGGAAACTCCTCGATTTACACCATAAACAAACGTCTACGTGTTTGGTGCAAACTGGTGCGTGTACAAGTCAATGACCCACGGCAAAATATTGGGGGGGGGGGGGGGGGGGGGGGGGGGACGTGTCCTCCCCGTCCCCTCGGGATCGCCGCCCATGCTCGACTGCTCACCGGCCCACTACTCTCCTTGCCCTAATTCAAACCCCCAGAACCACCCCTCGAAAAAATGTCCGAGAACAGTGCTCCACCTCCGATTACCGACTTCCTCCCAGCTTTATATACGGTGTCTCCTTTCCGCCACCGAATTTACAGCGCGACGCTAGTACGAGGTTGAACAAATACCAATTGACTCCAATAAAATACAGTCGCCCTGAAGAACATTTAAAGACAAGCCCCCCCAAAACAAGAAAGGTGATCCGCTCCTAACTCCCCAAAATCATAACCAGGTTTCGCATTCGCCGTATCGCCCGTTAATAAAATGGCACTGCCTATAATTTGATCACCTTTCGCCGGCGGCCCGTGATTTATTGATCCATGGTAAGCGTAGAATGCCATGTCTTTTGAGCAATTATATATAATAAACTGCTTTTTTTCCCTCTGCTGTGACCAAGAAAAAGGGGGCCCGAGGGCACAACAGACTCTAGAATGTTAGGTAGGGCGTAGACCTCGTTTATCGGGATTTTAAGTGCCGTGTGCGGCCTGCGTATTATTATGCCCGCGTTTGACTGCGGTGTGTCCGAATTAGACGATTACTATATATCTCCTAGCTGTGTCTTTAGTTTGCGTTCAGTACTTTTAACTGGGGCAGTAGGTCATTCTACGCTAATGCTGCTACGGAGTCCATGATTGTTTTGTTTGTAACATGTAATTCAGGGACTATAGACGATGTGCCGTCTGACGTCACGTGTTTACATACTGCCCGGCAGTATGCGCACATATCGTGTTTTACATAAAAGTCGCAGGTCAGATCGCCTTCGAATTATGTGACCTCTGATGTCATCTCTTGACCAAATTTATGTAAAACATGATGCGTGCGCATACTGCCGGGCACATTTGATTAGGCCAATTTCATAGAGCTGCTTAAGCACAAAATGTTGCTTAAACACAAAACACCTTGCTTGGTAAATCAGGTAAGGAGCCAAAATTCAACAGCCAAGTACCAATCACATACAATATACATATCATGGAGTTATGGCTGGTAAGCTGGTTTTACTAAGTAAGAATGTTTTGTGCTTAAGCTATTCTATGAAATTGGCCCCTGTAAACAGAGGACACATCGTCTATTGAAAGTATGTTTAAAAGGTCTGCACTGCAAGTTCTGTTGACGCAATCCAATCTTGTCTTCATTTACCGTTTTGTTATTTACAAAGACATTTTGGTGTTTTGTGTTTTTATGCTAATGCAAGCGTTCATACCCAGGAGAAAAACTTATCTCGGGCAGAAACCTGGCGCCAATTTCATAAAACATGTAAGCACAACATTGTGCTTAGCATGAACATTATTTCGTGGCAAAAACAGGGTTACAAACTTAATGTTGAGGTAATGTTTATTGTTTGTGACTGGTATTCAGCTGTTTTTTGCTTAATGAAAAGCACATGGAGTTTTTAGCTGGTAACCTGTTATCACTGAGCAAGACTTTTTTTGTGCTAAGCAAATGTTTCGGTGACCCCTGGTCTTATTCGGTCGAGCTTACTTCTTGTGTTCAACTTGAGTTTGTTTACCCCCTCCCGTGGCGTCGTAACAGCGCCCCCTTTTGCACATGATAGCCCTTTTGGACAAGAACGTACTTGCCATGAACAAGGCGGTCCGAATTACTTTGCTGTGGCTTGATATTACACACGAGTCTATGGTAGCGGCTGTATGCAGCCACATCTCATAGACTCGTGTGGTAATATCAAGACCCAGCCAAGTAATTTGGACACGGCACACGTTCGGTTAGGCAAACGAACTGATTGCCTCTTTAACTAATTTACGCGGGAAGCTTGCGGTTACTACAAACAAATCACAGGTGTTGAAGCACAACTTGGCAAACAAATCACAGGTGTTAAGCACACTGACCAATCGCAAAGCACACTGACCAATCGCAAAGCATGCGCTTTTGTGCCAAGACAAGCTTAAAACAAGCTTAAAAAACATTGTCTATCGTTGGCGATGCTGTTTCTACTCTAGCGGTCTAGTCCCCATCCAGCTATATAGCTAGCTGTGCGTATAGTTACTGCATTCGTGCGTTGACCGTATTGTACATGCCATTGTGGTTTTAGTTGGCAAACAGCTAGCGCGCTTCCTACACGCTGTCGCCGATAACTGGCTCGAAGATGCAATCTGTTCGCGGATAACTAAAGTGAAGTTAACTGGTTGGTATACGGCGACGAACGGTAAGTCAACTGTTAGAGTGGGAAGTTTTGTGGCGACTTGCTTGAAATTTGCTACAAGATTCAGGGCAAACATAGAAGAGTGGTATGTAAACAAAGTGACTTCCGTACGTTCAACTTGCGTTTGAATCAACGCATTTTTTTTACATTTTTGTTTGGGCAACTAATTGCACTATATATATAAGAAACAAGGTGCATCTTTGATGAAGTGGTGTTGTTTAAGGAACCAAAGGGGAAAATTGTCTGTGCTCCGGAGACTGGAATATTAAATCTAGGCAACCGAATAGTTGAACCAGATTTCTGTGGAGTACTAAATAAAACTCGTCTTTCGTGTTCAGCCATCTTGTTTCCGGACCCTTAATTTGGGTCCGGTACAAATTAACGACTTCCTTAGATACTGTTCACGATAGGCACTTATCCCATTCGTTTCCTCCGCCCGTGATTTTCCCCGGTCTTAAATAGTAGAAGTCATTATATAGGAAGAAATAAAGACCAAAATGTGCCTATTCCCCGCGCTCCCATCACAACCTTTGGTCCCCGTCAAGGGTTTTTGGGGGCGAGCATGTATGATGTTTTCATGCCCCTCGCCCGGGGCATTTGAGCAAATTGGACGGCGCACGTACAAGTCACACTCGAGATCGAGCTACTAATGTGCCGGACCATCCTCCGTTTAGGCGCCAGGCAAAGACGGTTTATATAAACGGTGAAAACTCCCCCTTTTTATCCAAACATCTCGCCTCGGACTTGCAATGGTCGTGGGTTACGATAGCGCGGGGACTTGCGACCTAAAACTCGCCACCAACGTTAACATGCGAAATGGCGAGATTTGTTGTTTCAAATTATGAACCTGGTGCGATGAGGCTTCATGTTGATCACATGCGTGCGCGGTACCATCAAATGGGCGATTGTGTAGTTACGGATCTCTCTTTAGTTTTGATCAAATTGGAGTAAAAAGTATTTTTTTTTTTTCATTTATCATTCCAAAATTACTATCGAACTTCTCTCAATTCTAATGACACTATTTTGTTTTGACATTTTGAACAATTTATTGCGGTAGAAAATGCGTTTTTCGGTTGCTGTCTTGCGAATCAACGTGGCTCTGTGTATTTACGGTGTATCGTGGGTGTCGCCATCTTTTTTTTCGCGTTGCGTTTTGTCGTCATTGTACCCTAATATTACCAATATTACAAATACCAAAACCCTGCCCTCTATCTTTGACATACATGTTGGTCGTTAAAGGGATCGTATACGTTCGGTGATTGGAACCCACTATTTATTTAAATCCTATAGTTATAGATATTATAACTAACCTGTAACAATTTCATTTCAAAAGGTTGTAGCGATTTTGAGATATTGCCAAAAATCTGGAGCCGTTATGTCCACGCAGGAAGAATAATCTGCATTGGAATACACAATCTAAGAAACGTCACTTCAGTAACGCTTCTCAGATTCAAATGTTTGGGAATAAAAAGTGATATCTTTTTCCATAACCGCAGTACTTTGAAGTGAAAAGTTTCTAAAAATGCATTATACTATCCAAAGCTGCTGTACTTCTTACCAAGTAAGTTTTTATTGCCATAAATTGTATGAGCAATTACCAAACGTATACGATCCCTTTAATGTCGCAAGCTAGTTTGGAACGGGGTCCGTATAATTACACGACCGTCGTAAAATGATAATCATAGCAAGAGACGCGCATTACTCTGACCAATATCACCGTATAGTCTCCCCCCATTAAAGGGATCAATTAATTGTTTCTTTAGATTCACGACTCTTTGCCGCGCAATATAGGATGCTTTATTTTAATAACAGTGTCGAGATTCATACAGCTTCTAATTAACTTCAGAACGTGATGGGGCTTAACCAAGAGAACCCTTCAGCTACAATTTGAGCAATTTGTCGTCTTGCTTCGAGTCCCATTAGGGCCTATGGAAGGTGCTTGACATGTATGATGAAGGGAATTCGACCATTTTTGTGAAGGTTGTGCGTGGTATATATATATTATACTCATCACAAAAAGTATCGAGACACTTAAAAATGAGCCAATAATTAACAGCCCGAAAGGGTATGGATTAATCGAAGCAAATAACCCAGTGCATAATTTTGTTCTGCGTTATTTGACACCTCGATTGTTGAGATACGATTTTGCGGAGCGAAGTTATTGTCATTTCAATGGTCGTAGGTCCAGTTTCAAAAGTGACAATTATCCCTATATAAGCAGATTTGCATTATTGTTTTAAATGATCAGGTTCTGCTTCTGCTTCTGCTTCTATAGGGATGATTGTCACTTTTGAAACTGGACCTATGACCAATGAAATGACAATAACTTCGCTCCGCAACATCGTATCTCAACAATCGAGGTGTCAAAATACGCAGAACTAAATTATGCACTGGGTTATTTGCTTCGATTAATCCATACCATCTCGGGCCGTTAATTATAGGCTCATTTTTTTTTAAGTGTCTCGATACTTTTTGTGAAGAGTTTATAATAAAAGGTTTACAGTTAAGGTGCACATTGGATCTATTCATAAAGATTTGAATTTGCTTTGCTCGGGGTGATGTATTACCCTGACCCAATTCCATCTTATAAATAGCAGTTTGGCTGCGGTACCCGCTGGTGTATCGCATGCAAACCATCCAGCCGACCGCGGTAAGCTTGATGTTCGAGTGGTAAGACGTCCGCTGGACAAGGTCTTAGGTTCGAGTCCCTTTCGAGTATTTCATTTTTTGTTAATATAGTCTCTCGGGACAAAACTGAATGTACAGTGTTTATGAAATACGTCAATTTAGATTCAACCATTTTGATTCACAGTTTGTACTCTTCTTTTACATTATGTAGTTCATTTTAGTATTTATGAAATCGTGCTACCATCAACAAATCAGTACAAATATGTTTACGGTAAGCAGCAAATTTCTGCTTACCATAACAGAAGAAAAGGCTACAGTAGCTCAAATAGAAATCATAACAAATGCAGTATCATTCCTACAACCACCAGCCAAAGTTCAGCCACCCCCCCCCCCCCTCCCCCTCTACAAAAAGGGCTTCTCGAAATCCCATGCTGTCGCAGAATATAGCAAATCGCCGCATTGGTTTAAACATATAATATGTCTGTTTTGCCGTGCGCCATTAACAAAAATTGCATTGGAGCAATTCCTGCATAATAACATCTTATTTTATGACTATTTTTGTCCCCCCAACATATTCAGGTCCCACAAGACATGGTCCGACTCGAGGAAACAAATCGTGACCAGAATTGATTGGTAAGTGCATATCAAGTTCTTACTCTGAATTTTGCCCAATTCAGTCCAAGCAATGGAACCCTGGCCCAATTGGGTCTGAGAAATGGAACCCAGTGCATGCAATTATAATTATCCATGTAGAGTCGGGCCAGTAGTCTCCGCCACAGGCGTTCGATAGTGTCCGGTGATCAAGTGGCCGCGATATCGTGTATAGACGATGTGCCCTCTGACGTCACGTGTTTACATCTGTATTCAAATGTGCCCGGCAGTATGCGCACACATCGTGTTTTACAAAAAATTTGCTTAAAGACTGACGTCGCAGGTCAGATCGCCTTTGAATTATTATGTGACCTCTGATGTCATCTCTTAACCAAATTGATGTAAGACATGATGCGTGCGCATATTGCCGGGCACATTTGAATACAGATGTAAACAGAGGGCACATCGTCTATTGTACACAAAGCGCGAACAGCGACCTCACGCGGCTTATATAGGCTACCATTATGCAAATCAGTTGAATCCAATCTTACGTTTTGGAACAACCTTTCTCCATGGCTAATGTTTTTCTTTGTTTTGTCGCTGGATTTCCAGCGATCACATCGTATGCGAATACAAATGAGATTATTATTATTTAGTACTTGGCAATCGAGGGCCTGTTTGTTTCGCGCAGATTCGGTGAACCAGAGTGTCGATACAGGATCCGGATCACGTTTTGCAGGGGCGTATCTAACTTTTCATTTAGAAAGGAGGGGGGGGGGGGGGGTAAGGGGGTCCCTTCACCTGTTTTGACAAGTGACATTGTTATAGTTGACAACCACTGATATCTCACCACTTAAAAAAAACATTTTAGTTTTTACTTTGCCAATAAAGGTGTTTGACATCAGACGAAAGGAACAGCATACTCGCTAATTGAGTTATATTTGTTTAATTAACTTCCATCCGCGTTCGAGCTATATATGTGCCCTCGTCTAAACAGCTAACAAACAGCCCATTAGTTTGTTCCCCTTTTAGGCTCCTCACCAAAACAGCTTTCTACACCTCTTGCGTCAGTCTCTAAATAGCAAGACGGGTTAAGTGTCTGAATGGCTTGAAACATGTTCTGTCCACACTGGGTAACCGTAACGGACATTTTCTACCTTAAAAAAAAGAAAAAGAAAAAGAAAAAAAAACCTAAAAAGAAAACTACAAACAACAAACATGTCCAAGACCCACTCAACGCTCGCCCCGTTACAACCGTTTCCGCTCCAACCCTTTTCCACGTGTTTACACACGCATTCCGAGACGTTCTTTTTTCAGCGGTTAAACAAACCAAAAAAGGGGGTCTGAGTGATCGATAAACTTTGCCCCAGAACGAGAGACTCTTCAGAACACACGCGCTAATGGATGCCGACTTGACACGGTCATTGATATTGATTTTTTCTTTTTTTTTCTTTTTTATTTGCCCCGCGACAAATTATAGGAAATGTCTACCTTGTCCGGGGGAGAAGTTTAACAACAGTGTAAGGTGCGTCCTCATTAGTAGAAAAAAACCTGTAAGAAAACAAATACTGCAAGTGAAACTTGCGCAACATCCTGGGTTCACATAATCAGTAAGGGCATATTTTGACCCATAGATGACCTTTGACCTCAAACGTCTCGAGTCATCTGAAGTCCCCTGTCATTGTCACTGTGCACCTGAGTGCGAAAAAAACCTGACAACGAACGCCGTTTTTGTTTTGCTTTTCTCAGCATCCATGATTGTCAAATTTTGGACAGATCAGCTAAACGATATTTACTATAAAATACAACCCCACAAATTCACCCAGTCATGACCATTCAAGCAATTACCAATGGTGTATCCTACCTTTAAAAATCAGGGGATAAAACAAATGCACTCGTGTAAAAAGAGGTTACAATGACCATGGGACCAAGTTTTTCGATTTTGTTTGGATACTGTGCAAGTGTAGACTTGAAATCAAGTCGTTAGACACCTTTGTCTTTGTCCGTGCAGGCGCCACTGAAATGAACCAGAGCTCAGCTGGCAGCGGGCATGGTGGCTCAGCGCTAGTTCATTTCGGTGGCGACTTGGTTTCAAGTCTACATTTGCACAGTATCCAAACAAAACTCAAAAAACTTATTCATAACTCTGTCAAACATTGTCAGACTTGGACGTTCAGTGATGTCTCATTTTAAAGTGGAAACCAGATCTTTGAAACCATATCTATATTATCGATGTTAGGTATACATTCTACGTGTGGTATTTCGTTAAATTTGTGTTGCATTTATTTGTATACATTCTGTACAAAACGACATTTAAAACGTCACGAATGGACATGTATAAAAGCGCAATACCACACTTTTTTGGACCCAATCTCTGCCTTGTTCGTGACTTGCCATATCCGTGCGAACCAATTTGTTGTTACCTGTTTCCTTCACATCGTGTGAACTAAAAAATGTACTTCATGTGCCTCTGAACCACTTTACGGGAGAAACAAGTCGACGCAAAAGGTACTATAGGATAAAATGATGATACGCGATCAATAATGAGATGCCGCCTGCACACCGTCAAGTTCGTTTGAAATCGCTTTACAGTGGGGGATCTAGGTTTTAACTAAGGAGGGGGAGGGGTGGGGGTGGGGGGGGGGGGGGGGGGTGTTGTGGGGGGAGGTGTTACCTGAGCGTGGCGAAGGTACGCCTTCGCCTTGCTAGGGGTTCCGGGGCATTAAACCCGTGAAGCCATGCCCCTCTGGAAAATTTTCACTAGGCAGTCCAAGGGTGGGAGAGAGGGGGGGGGGGGGGGGGGGGGGGGGGGGGGGTTGGTACCCCCCCCCCCCCCCTCTCTCTCTCTGGAGATCCGCCACTGTACAGCCCAAAACTTGACCGAGCACGTTCGTTTCTGTCCGTGTTCGATAATCGACTGTTGTTCCCTTGACCTAAATCCAGCTAGGTCTTTCATAGAAGACGATGAACTTGGATGTGAATTTTAAAGAAGAGGTCTGTGCACACCCTTAAAACAAGAATTAAGGTAATCTTCCTCCGGTGTGAATTACGACGATTGACCAAACAAAAAAACTAAATGAGCAAACGGTATGGTGAACAGTACTGCGCGCGCCCTAAAGGCATTTTACGCCTCGGTTCCGTGCAATTTGTTAAGCAAAAACGTGCAAATGGCGTCGGTGTCTCCGAATAACCTATCGAAAAAAGAATCGACCCTGCAGTAAGTCGTTAAACCTAAGATTCCGTATAGTCTGAAACGACTTAACATCCGCGTGCGTTTGTCTGGGAGCGAGATTTAATACCGCGCCCCTTTCCTTCTAGCTTATATGATCAAAGGTCTCCAGTGGCTGAAATCTTTACCTGATATATTCTGGACTGTATTTCTACTCTAAGGGCTTAGGAATGTGTCTGAGAGTAATCTTAGCTAGATTGTGAGAGGCGAAAAACAAGCATTGTGCCGTCGTCCGTTCGTGTAACGGCTTGAAGTAAGCTTAGTTTATAATAACATAATAACACAAAGCATTTATAAGAATCACAGTATCTGACAATACAGCCATTCAAAGGCGCCGGTAGCAGTTCTTATATAAAAATATATGGCTTTGTTTTGAAATAAGTGAACGGTTTGGTACAGATTTTTCGGGAATATCTCGAAATCGCTACCACCTTTTGAAATGAAATCTTTACAGGTTAGTTTTATGGTATACATGTACACATTTTTGTTTTATAGTTTTGCCCGATTTTTTTGAAATCAAATGTATGTGTTTGAATCGCTACAAATATAGGGTTAGGGGTTAGGGGTTAGGGTTAGGTTGGCGGACAGTCCAGTGGTGCACAGCACACTGCCGCTGGACATTGCAGAGATGGTCGCAGGTGGTTTCCAGTGACGAGAAGAGGTTCCAGTGCTTCAGGGCCGATGGCAGGGAGCGGGTGTACAGGAGACGCCACGAGCGGTACGCCGACGCTTGTGTCCGCCAACCTAACCCTAACCCCTACCCCTTACCCCCTAACCCCTAAACCCTATCCCTTAACCCTATTTGTAGCGATTCAAACACATACATTTGATTTAACAAAATTCGGGCAAAACTATAAAAAACAAATCAGTGGTGCGTTTCTTTGTTCCTTGAGTATATATAGGATTGAAACAAACAGTGGGCTCCAATTACCAAACGTTTACGATCCTTTAAAAAAATTAAAAATACGTATTCTCCAATATCTCAGGTAAAAGGGAGCTTTCAGTTCGGGACGAGAGACGAAGAAGACTGTAAGATGAGCGAAAACATCGATCCGGGCGTGAGTTTGGGGACCCTAAAACGACTCAACAAGACGGAGACGTATTCGGTTTCGCGCAAGCGCAGATTGATGTTTTCGCTCGGCCTACCGTCCTCTTTGTCTCCCCTCCCGAACCCGTATTCTCAAATATCTCCGGTAATATGAACCAAAATGACGGCCATCATAGCTTGTTAGCATATATATATACATTTTCTGGCGGGAACGCCAATAATGAAATTGGTACTCGCCCCTTGTAATCTTTTATTAGACGATCGGTCCATAGCAGCTTGTGTGGAAACAGTGACGGAATTCACTACACTGTCAAAATATCGGAGAAACCTTAGCTCGAAGGGAATTTGTCAACTGATCGCCTGGTCGTTGACAATGTTCATGTTCTGGCGGGAACGCCAACATTGAAATTGGTACTCGCCCCCTTGTATTGTTTTATTAGACGATCAGTCCATAGCTTGTTTGGGAACAGTGACGGATTTCACTACACTGTCAAAATATCGGAGAAACCTTAGCTCGAAGGGAATTCGTCAACTGATCGCCTGGTCGTTGACAATGTTCATGTTCTGGCGGGAACGCCAACATTGAAATTGGTACTCGCCCCCTTGTATTGTTTTATTAGACGATCAGTCCATTGCAGCTTGTTTGGGAACAGTGACGGAATTCACTACACTGTCAAAATATCGGAAAAACCTTAGCTCGAAGGGAATTCGTCAACTGATCGCCGGGTCGTTGACAATGTTCATGTTCTGGCGGGAACGCCAACATTGAAATTGGTACTCGCCCCCTTGTATTGTTTTATTAGACGATCAGTCCAGAGCAGCTTGTTTGGGAACAGTGACGAAATTCACTACACTGTCAAAATATCAGAGAATCTTCGCTCGAAGGGAATTCGTCATTACTGATCGCCTGGTCGTTGACAATGATCATGTAACCCGCAGGCCGCGCAACCGTAAAGGGAGGAGAACGGAGCGAGGCCCTATCTCTTGCTGCCTATGCAAGCAAACGAACTCCGTCCCTATATACGAAGGTGCGAACCTGAATTCCGCGGACAGTACCAGCCTGGCGAATTAAGCCGTTGAACTAACTCCGGTCGTTGGCAAGATATGAATCCGATGTGAAATGTAAGTGCGGGGATGACGGTATCTGAATGCCTGAAAAAAACAAAAATGTAACACTGGGCCCTTGCTATAAAGTTGCATCGTAATCGGCAACAGGATCGCCTTTGCTGCAGCGCGTCTTATTTGTTTCTCGCATGGATGATCACCAATGCGTCAGGCTAATGACATTCATATGTCACATACCTATGCCATTAATGCTGTCCAAGGAGCGTGTAATAATTACTAAAGGCGCTGTCCCCTTATTTTTAAACGAACATCCTAGTGTAAGCTAGTTTTCTTCAGGTTGTGCAGAAAGTTAAACTCTTTAAGGGGCGGGGGCCTTAAACAGACAGGTGATCATGCGCCGAACTGTTCTCAATCGGTAACTTTTAATATGGAGCAAGATATGAGACGGAGAAAACTCCCTCTCCTCCTTTGTAGTATTTTTTTCTTTGTGGTGGATCGTTAGGTAACAATAGTCTAGAGAGTGTATATGTATGGGGGACTAAGGGAAGTCCCTCGGTTTCACATCGTGCTGGTATAGACGATGTGCCCTCTGACGTCACGTGTTTACGTCTGTATTCAAATGTGCCCGGCAGTGATGCGCACCCATCGTGTTTTACATAAAACTTGCTTAAAGAGTGACGTCGCAGGTCAGATCGCCTTGGAATTATGTGACCTCTTAACCAAAATGTATGTAAAACATGATGCGTGCGCATATTGACGGGCACATTTGAATACAGATGTAAACAGAGGCACATCGTCTATACAAGGTGTCTAAAACAAAATGCAACCAAATATAACGGAATACCACGTGTAGAATGTATAACTAACATCGAATATCTAATAATATAGGTATGGTTTCAAAGATAAGGTTTCCACTTTAAAATGAGATATCTAACGTCCAAATTTGACAATATTAGACAGAATTATGAATAATTTTCCAAGAGGGGTCAAATTGACCATGGGACCAAGTTTTTTAAATTTTGTTTTGATACTGTGCAAGTGTAGTCTTAAAATCAAGTCGTTACACACTTTTGTCTTTATCCGTGCAGGTGGCTGAGCACTGGTTCATTTCGTTGGCGCCTGCACAGACAAAGACGACAAAGTCTAACGGCTTGAGTTCAAGTCTACACTTGCACAGTATCCAAACAAAATCGAAAAACTTGGTCCCGTGGTCAATTTGACCCCTCTTGGAAAATTATTCATAACTCTGTTAAACATTGTCAGATTTTTTAAAGTGGAAACTAGTCTCTTTGTAACCATATCTATATTATCGATGTTAGTCATGCATTCTACGTGTAGTATTCCGTTATATTTTGTTGATTTTTTTAAAACACCCTGTTTAATATGTCATGTTTTCACTTGAGTAATGCACGGAAAAGCTTAATGTAAATAATTAATGCCGTCATTCCTGTGCACATGAACATCACCACGTGGTGTTGTACGTACGCCGTGATTTACGATTTGTCGCACGATCATCCCGTTATGCGAGGACTAGTCTTAACAAGAGCCAAGAAAATTGGGCTAATCGGTACTTATAATTTGCAAAACCGCCAGAAGGGAAAACGAAGGGAAGTTCGAATGTGAAAAGATCACCGATTTTTTTTTGTATAAAGGAAATGACATTATTGATTAATAACATGCGATTAACATGCGCGATAATACGAGACTATAGACCTACATGCCTACGAGTGCTCCGAGCTAGCTCCCCTATATCCGACAGAGAAGAGGAATTGAATTAAACCAGACGCTATTATTGGGAGAGACACCCGTGTTTTTATTATCGACTTCCTCCGGAAGGGGAGAACATGCTTGTACCCAGGGATGCGTTCTAGGAGTCGAAGTCAACAGAAAGCAGTCGTATTTTGGCTGGTAAAAATGGAGAACATCGTAGACTCGCTCCTAGTCCGCGAACATCGTCGTCTCTCTTTTAAACTTCAGATAATGGGTATAGGCCGTATTTGTGAACGTTGAGGGCGCTGTGCTAACGGTATTGGGGGTATAATTAAAAGTGATTAGAAGATAATTCACGTCAGTTTACATATTCTTACAGCTCTAACATTTAAATTTTCCAATATTCCATTTTTAGATAAAAGTAATGTTACTAAACTACTTTATTTAACGCGAATTTGCCTGTGTTGGGTACCCAGAAAATGGCGTCTTACAGCGCCCTCATGCGACCAGGAATACGGCGCATTCGGTATAAAAAAAACTATGAGACTTTAGTCTGATCCCTAGGAATTTAATAATCAAAATAATATAATTATAACGCGGATTTTATCAAGCGCACCCCAGACCGGTGTTTAATGCGCTATACCAGTACACCATTCGGAATTTAATCCCTGGAAATTTAATAACCGTTTTAATAGCAAGACACCAAAGGACACAATATGTAGGCCTATGCAATATTTCAAAATGTAGACTTCCTTTTAAAAAAATAAAGAAATAACTGCAGTTTTAAACGTATGACCCACAAGTCTTGATCCAATTTCGTGTTTATCAGAGCATAAGCGATTCATATGCCTCGGGACTTTCTGTAGACCCAGACATGTACGTACGAGTCGGTGTGGTTCTGTTATTATCAGTCTGCACCTATTAATATTCAAGTAATATTAGGCATCTCTATACGCGCTGGTGATTGGACAAACAATTATTATCCCTCCTTCCGACTCCAGAGGGCGCCCGCCATTTTCTGCATTACAGGTTGCAAACTGGCCGGAATTCAGGACAAATATTTGCAACAATTAAAAACAAAAAAATTTGCAACCATTATTGTTTGCAGATATCGATTTTTGTTTCGATTCGCCGGCTGACCACTGCCATCTCTTTTTCGACGTCACTGGTTCTCTCCATGTTTTCTTTAGAAAAGAGGCTATTGATAGCCAGCGTGCAACCGCGCCCCCCGGGGTCTGAGCAGTCCAGCCATCCTGCGTTCGTGTGACGTACCTACTTGATTCACGCCCGAACTTGCTTAATGGTTAACGACTCCTGCGGTAAACTGCCGTTTTGTTTTGGTTTTCCCTTTTCCCTCCCCGAGCGAACTCCCATGTCGACGCGCGCGAATACGAGGCATTAATTCGGTGTAAATTAAATAACCGCGAAGGAAAAATACAGGTGTATTTTTTTCTGGCGTTATTCAATCTTTTGGCAACCTATATAAGTAATATGGCAAAATATATTTATATTTATGAAAGCGAAAGAAAAAAACAAACGGTCACCAATGTTTTTCTGTGAAATGAAAATCTCTGCATAATGTGTCAAGTAATTCGATTCTAAATTAATAAAACCCAATCGTTTATGTATATTTTGGTAACAAATTGCCTCAAGTATTGCTGCATGACCCACCACACATGTTTGTTTTTATAACTTGATTTATTAATATCGTAAGTATAGAACAGATTTTAATTCTAAATTTACTAGCAGAATAATTCGTCGAGGTCACGACCGCACCCGATGCGAATTTGTATGCAAAATTGTAACAATTTTGGGTAAGTGTCGAAAATGTTCATTAACAAAATATCGGCTGCATCATTTTCACTAGTGGCTATCCTAATGCGTACCGTATGCACCTTTCATGCCCTGAAAAAATACATTAAAATTAGGATACGCCATTTGCAGATATCGAAATTTTTTACCACCGAGTTATTAAGAAATATCTTACTCATCTGAAAGTAAATAATAATTCTAGGCATCTAACAAATTGATTGCGCTAGATATCCTTTAATTATTCTGGAAAATATAATTTTATAAAGAAAAATTCGCGAATAAACACAAATAACATAAGAATAACTGCTGGACGCCGGTTAAAAACAAACGCTGTTTTTCGTGCTTTTCTCGGCATCCATGATTGTAAAACTTCGGACAGGTCAGTTAAACGATATTTACTATAAAATACAACCCCCCAAATCCACTCATTCATAATAATTCAAGCAATTACCAATGGTGTATACTACCTTTAATACATTAATAGTCGGTTATCATTTTCCGGTTACTTTCTGCTGCCGGGGACATTGGGACCCAAACGTTAAACCCACCACACCGAATTAGCATAGAGATAAACGCAAAAAGTGTCAAACATTCAAAAAACAGATACTGCGCACATTTCTTGTGCAAATTGATCAATCATGACCACAAAATAGCTTCCTCATGATTAAGGTCCGTGACTGTTCACGTTCACAATTGAAATACACAGCAAGGCCTGTACTGTTGACTCTAACGTTCTCAAAGATCATTTCTCAATGCAGTACTTCTCAAAATAGCTTCTTTTTTTTCTTTTCTTTTTTCTTCATAAATTTCCGACGTCACGGAATATAAAAACACACTCAACTGACGTATCGCATTTCTCCGAGGAACGATTGTCTATTATTAGGCTATATAGAGTATAATCGAATCGGTTGTCATGGTTTTTCAAATCGTATGGCTCGAACGTCCGTTTGCGCGTAATGTTTGCCGGACGCCTTTAGTTATTGTGGTTTCAGTTCGACAGCCAAAATGGGAAAAAGGAACACGTTTGACGTATTAACTTGGCCTAATAATTTGTTATTTTCGCATGAGTATGTAGGTTTGTATTCTTGAATAAAATGGGCAATAAAATGGTGCAAATAATAATAACTATACGTGACCTGTCACCGCAATATGAGAGTAAAGTCGGAAAAATAAAAAATTGAGATATCATTTATTTCAAATTCCTGAGAAAGAGAGCTTTCCAATGGTATATAACACTTGGGGGTTTTGCTATCGATACATTTTACAGCGCTCCAGAAAGTCATGGGTTCATAGTTTAACCCCCGCTATATAACGAACAACACGGGTTCCATAGATTTTGTTCGATATATCGATCGTTCGGTATTTTCAACAACAGTGATCGGTATTTTTGTACAGAAAACCCGGGAGCCAAGGATGGTGAAATCAAAAAGAAAAGAAAAAGGCGGGAAAAAGTAAAGGCGTTGAAATTAAATCATCGTACAACTTTCCCCCGGTAATTACGTACTGTACACAGCGCAGTTGGAGATCCACACTAATTTGGCATTTCATAAAAGCAATATTTGGAACACGAAGTTGACGTCCAGTAACACGACCTCACGGCCATACTAGGCTACATCTTGCGATTTTGCAAAGTTAGGCCTATAACAAACATCGCAATCAATATCACCACGGCCTTTAATATAGTGAAACCTCGCTGTTAAAATGGTATCTAATCCACAACGCTGGTGGCGCTTTTCAACACACTGTTGCAGAACCGAGAATAGACGGAGTTATTGCAACTTGACGTCTCCAAGTTCGAGCGCAAACAAACACTCGACCGTTTAGTCGAACGCTTCCACTGACACCGTCCAAAATACCGCTATCCTTTTGGACGCCAAATGTTCCTAATCTTTGTTTTCCCTTCTGGACTTATTCATGGAGCATGCAAGGCGCCTGCCGTGGGTACCAGCGATGCAACCACTTTGCGTTTGTGTGTTCAACTAATCACCGTTTTTAGTCCGCGTTCGAACTTTAGTCAATCGTGTCCACACAATGGCGGTTAACTCTGGAATCTTCGTCCAATCAAGTGCGCTCGAACATATGGCATGTTGTGTCAACACGTCTTTGCAAGTGTATTTTGTGTTGTGTGAATGTTTGTAATACGTTTGCTAAAGCTTTTAGTATATGCACGATTTGTACATTTTGCATCAACCCGCGCGTACGTGACGCTGTAAACAACTTACCGACATCTGCAATTCTAAAGGGATTGATTTCCCATAAGGATTTTACACAGTACAGCTATGCTTTTTTGTGCTCTTTCAGCCTTTAAAAAAAAAACTGTAGCTATTACATACCCAGGTCCTAAAATAGAACTGCGCACAAAAGCGGGAATCATCATATTGCACGGACGAGCCGATTCAGACTGCGCGTAACAAAAGGCAAAACTAGCCGGTTCAGATATCGTCTTACTCCCCACCAAGAATGGGCGCACACCGCCTGATTTGTTTTCACCATCTACGGCAAATTCGAGTCAGGATCTCAATCGTCTTATGCTCATATTAAGGGGAGAGACTTCGTATTATAGCCTTTTTGATTTTTAGATTATTTAAGTATACCCAGAAAACAGTTTTGATAGTGTTGAACAAATACCGTTGATATGAACTATCGGTTTACTTACGATATACATGGTTTTTTTAAGAAGTCAGTAAAAATTAACCTGTGTAGCGGTTTTTGTTGAATTTGTCAAGGCACTAACCCGGTTTTTCCTTCAACCTTGTTCTATGGTTAAAATAACCCATGAGAAAATTTGTCAAAGAAAAAGACAAACGTAAACGATATATATATAATCGGATTCGAACCAAAAGCACGAAAAACAGCGTTTGTTTTAAACCGGCATCGAGCAGTTATTCTTATGTTATTTGTGTGTTTTCGCGATCGCCGTCCGGCGATCGCGATTTTTTGTTTAGAAAATTATATTTTTCACAATAATTACAGGATATCTAGCGCAATCATTTTGCTGGATGCCTATAGAATCATTATTTACTTTAAGATGAGTAAGATATTTGATAATAATGTGGTAGTAAATATTTTAGATATCTTCAAATGGTGTATCCTACCTTTAAAAAATAACAGAATTACGAAAAACAAAAATCGATGTCCGCCAGATTTTTCACCTTTGACGCGCTTTATCTCGAAATATAGCGTGTGCGACTTAGGTCGAGTTTCGCAGGAGCGGTTCCTGTAAATTACATTCTAAAAACAAATGGTTACCTTTTTTAATTCCCCAGCCTATTTAACTGAAAATAATGCACTCAACAAACTTCGAGGGTAACAGAAAGGATAATTCACTTTTCGGCCTGTTTGATCTGTCAATTTAGCGCTTGGTAAGCCACTCCAGTTTGCTCAAGCAGCACAGACCTTTTGATGAAACTCCTAAATTTGCACAGCCGCGGAAGAATTTAATAATACGGCGAAATAATCGAGGCCCTCCATCTCCGGCCTCCACGCACGAATAATACGCTCGAGCACATCGCACTTCAACAGCTTCGCTACTTTTTTTACGCAGTTGATATTTATAGATTGTGGTTTGGTTCAGAAACAATCTTGATTTTGCGGCGTCGTTTACTAGTTTAGTCGCGTCAATTTCACCTCGTTGCCGGCAGCTGTATGCGCGTTCCGAGTTTATTTCTTTTTTTGTGTGTGAATGAGCAATTAACTATGGACGATTTGACATTGAGGTATACCTCACACCCCCACCCCCTCCCCTTCCCTCCCTCTCCCCTCCTCCTTTCCCTCCCCTGATGTCGCTAAGCTCACTTTGCAAATAACCAGTGCCGATATTCATAAAAACCTGCTAACTTAGCAGCCAACTAGGCCTTAGCAGCCCGCTGAATTCACCTGTAGTTTACTGCTCCGTGGCTACCAACTAATTGTGTATTCATAAAACCTGGCTAAGAATGTTACCAGCTAGTTGACAGCTGGATATTCTAAGCACGCAGCTATAGGACATCGGAGGAAATAAGGATACTAAGGAAATAAGGAAATAATGTGACTTGAGACCGACATTAAACGGCCAATAAAGTTTACTGAATTATAGTTGCCGCGCCGTAGAAGTGCATGATACATCCGGGTATTTCACTATCGTGTTGCCCACTTACAAAATGGCGGACGGGTTAGGTCTTTGGCAAAGAATATAATATTATAGCTATCAGCATGCACACCGTGACAAAATGTCAGACTCGGTGCGTTCCAATTTTATTCTGATTCGGTCCGGGCACAAAAAAACAACACATCGAGACGAGCCTCTGGTATACGGAAAATATCCCCGCGCAAACAATTCTTCCTCCGTGTCAAAGCACCCGCCGCTATACTTCATAAATGTCATGCCGGGTTGGCAAAAACAAACTCTTCGAAAGGTCGAAATGTGTACACGTGTAGAAATGCCACGAAACAAATTTGCCTAAGGGATACTATAGAAATAATTGAAAATGCATTAAGCGCAGTTTGTGTATAGTACAAAAGATATGGATTGTCGAAAAATATTTTCAAAATGCTCCTATATTTGAACCAGAATCAGATTTCTGGGTTGACATTTCGATCAAATATACAATACATTATACCCTAACCCTTTCGACCAGGGGCCAATTCCATATTCGCTTAGCACAAAAACAGCTTTGCTCGATAAAAACAGGTTACCAGCCAAAACTCCATGTGCTTTTTATGCTAAGCAAATGCCAGCTGAATACCAGTCACAAACAATAAACACCACCTTAACATTATATTTGTAACTCTGCCCCCCCCCCCCCTCCCAAGGACAAATTTTGATGCTAAGCAAATGTTTGTGTTTACATGTTTTATGAAATTGGCCCCAGATGTTTAAAATACGTAAAACATGAAATTCTAGAGGGATTTCAGTAACGTTCTTTTTAATAAATACATTCGAAAATTCCTTTTCATTCAAAAAGTTAAAACACGACAAAACAATAATTATACATTTCCAGCGATTTTGTTAAACAATTTGACTTCAAGTTTTGTGAAGTACCCCTTCGTGCGGCCTCGCCACCATGGGCGCGTGTACGCAATGTTCCTTCACTAACCCATGTTCATGAAGAATACGTAAACGACGCTGACTGGCTATTCAGTGCGTACTGCGCGCGTATTTTAAAAAAACTGCACGGTACCCCTGAATGTTAAGCGTTCGTGCGAACATTTTTATCCAAGACTGCGCAATACCTGTACAATATGGATTTTGAAAGCCTCGGGTTTTTTTGCCCCAAAACCTGTATCTTACGTTGTAGAAGGTCGATATGGGTACGTACATTTAATATAAATCCTTGCTGTTTGAAATGATGGATTCTCCAAAATAACAATTACAAAATGTTAAAATGGCGTCACGCATCGATTGCAGTCCTAATTTAAATTTACCAATATATGACACGTTTAAAATGATCAATTTTAAGGGTTAAGATCGGGCAAGGACTGATGGGACAATATGGCGCAGTAAGATCGTTGCTATGGTAACGAGGTTGCCATTGTATATGTGCCTTGCTCGCGTTATTCCGTATTATGGAGAATAATTGGCGCGCGCGTGACGCGAACCGCAGTGCAATGTGACGCAGAACGCAGCGGTTCCGGTACAGTGTGGATGTAAGACTATGAAATAGGACATTTTGCGCATGACAACACAAAAACACGTCACCAAAGAAAACAAAATACCTCCGAGAAAATATCTAAAATTCTTGCAACTTTTGTTACTAAAATCACATATCGTATACGTTTGGTAATCACTTCAAAAATTAATGGCAATACAAAATTACTTGGTAAGAAGTACAGCAGCTTTGGATAGTATAATGCATTTTTAAAAACTGTTCACTTCGAAGTACTGCGGTTATGGAAAAAGATACCACTTTTTATCCCCCAAAATTTGAATCTGAGAAGCGTTAATACTGCAGTGACGTTTCTCAGATTCTTCTTCCTGCGTGGACATAACCGCTCCAGATTTTCGGCAATATCTCAAAATCGCTACCACCTTTTGAAGAGAAATTTGTACAGGTTAGTTTTATGGTATATTTCTATAACATATAGGGTTGAAACAAACAGTGGGTTCCAATTACCAAACGTATACGATCCCTTTAAGGTGTATACTGTAGAGTAAAAACTATGCCGATTTTAGGAGGCTAATCGTCCTTCAGGCCTACACACCCGCAACTAGAGTGCTGAGGGGAGAGAGAACGCGGCTACAACGTGGTCGAGTCGATAGCACGTTAGGGCCTACGGCAGCCACTATTATACAATCCATGTTTGACCACAGAGCACAGCCAAGGATCGTAATACATATTGTTCAGTTATCAAACTAAAACTACATCCCTTGAAAATTGATTCTCGTTTAACAGGAAGATATGATTCCGGTCCGTCTGGTCGCCCAAGGGGAAGACATGGAATACGAAGATAGATGAAAAAAGAGAGAAAAAGACCCCCCCCCCCTCCTTCTCCCTCCCGCCCCAACGCTATAACAGACATTGTTTTTAATTATATCAATGGTCACGCACCTGCTTCACTGGGACAACGAACCAGCCCAATTATAAACTTGCCCGGGTGTTGCCCTTGCCGCGTGCGTCACGTGTCGGCGAGCTATAGAAACGGGCCGGGCCGTAAACCTCGGCCGGAATGCAACTTGCCCGCCGGCTGCCTGGCTAGCACCGCTCGGTGATGAACTGCCGAACACATTGGAAAAGCTCGGAGTCCTTGATTAAAGCGACTATCAAATTCGGGACTGTTTTTTTTTTTTTTTAATTGTTTTTTTTTATAGATTTGATTGGATGATCGCAGACCCATAGTACATAATTTAGCTATTGGACTGTAATGTTTATGTTTATGTTCAACCCTTGGCACCTGCGTCTACAGTAGGCCATGGGTCATAATCTGTTTAGCAGGGGGCTAAAAAAAGGTTCGTATTAACTTGAAATAATGTTCACTTTACTCATTCGATAAGTGCTGAATCCAAATTCACTTGTTCACAAAAGCCCAGTTTGCACATTAATGTCGTTCAGTGTATTCTAAACTGCTTACAACGGAGAACAAAAATTACTGACGAAAAAACACGCCACAGGGTTTGAACTAATTAAATTGCTTTTAAAGCATTAAGCTGGGCACTGAAATGTGGCTGGAATTACCGCAGTCGGTGCCCCAAATCGCCTCCAAAGCCAGGGATTCCGAAAGGCGTTTAGTCAGTTTCTTGTACTCGTTTATTTGAAATGTGAGTAAATGAGTGTACGGTGGCCCTGATGTGACATCACAGGCTTCCTGTTATTATCACAAACGTCCATTAATTCCTTTGATTATCATAAACATCTGTAAGATTTGTGCGTATAAGTTGGTCTTCCATTCAGACTGAGGACTTGGAACAATAAGGGATTAGTGATAACAAATGACCCCAAGGACCTGAGCCAAGTCCTCGGTGGGTTTTTGTGTACAAACCTTATGGGAGATGCTGAATAGTAGAAACAAAAGAAGAGAAAAAAAATGCGGGTCCCCCAGTGGATTAAACTACAAGAGGAGGGGGAACGCCCCCCACCCTATTGGTGGTCCGTTCGCAATTTGTTTCCCCCAAACGACATCGCCATAGAACTGTTTTTTAGCGCATCTGATTGGTTGTTTAACATCTACGTCATCCATTCATCCATGTGTCGCATTGCATGAGGTGTAGTACTAGGGCAACAAAAGCCCAGAGTCCTAGGGTCAAAAAGGGTTAGGCTTATGGTTATGGTTAGGGTTAGGGTTAGGATCAATAAGTTGAGAGTCCTATAGGATCAATAAGTTAAGAATCTTAGGGTCAATAAGTTGAGAGTAAAATTTACTACCATGACGTAACAGATGGCCTATGGGATGCGCTAAAAACCAGCTCTATGGCGATGTCGTTTTGGAAAAACAAAATTCGCGGCCCGTTCCCCCTCCTCCGGTCCCCCCATTTGAAACGATATACATGTACATGTATCATTTGTCATTCTGTGGCCCCCTGAAATTAATGCACCTCCATGTGGCCCCGTACACATTATATACCTCAGTTAGGCCGCTGAACTAAACATAAGCGCGTGTGTGCGTGGGCACGATTCGGTTGGACTGTGTATAATGTTGATGTTGTACTTCAAGTCTGGCTGGTAAATTCCAGCAACGCCAACCGACATTACCAGGGACACACAAGGTTATAATTGTAGTAAACACTCCTGACAATGTATACACGGAAAAACGCTGCTTTATAAAAAGAGAGTCCATAAAAGCGCGCGGGTAAAAGGGACAATGATCTTGCAAGTTTCGATTCCTTTTAGATCTAGCTCCTAATTCCGTTTTCCACCGGCCTTCGTAGGCAATTACCCCGAACAAATACAAATTTAGTTGTTTGGGATTTCGGGAGGTTGTGCTGAAATTGTGTCTTCACAAAAACCTGATAACCACGAAAGTATGTATACAGGATGAGACTGAAATTGTTGATTTGTGGTAGATGTGACGATCGGACTTGCATTCTGGTTTTCTGGTACATGTAAATATATTTTGTAACCTCAAAATGACAGTGTATAGCGTATTGTAAAGGAACGCCTTTACCAACATGTAGTTTAGGATTGAAAATGTTGTTAGTGGTACATTGTTGATCCAATTTAACATCCTATTATGACTATGCTCTGAAAACAAATTTGTTATGGCCAATATTGAACGTTAAAAAAAATATAAAAATTAAGGGTCAAAATTAATAACACCTTTGATAATTATAAGATAATTAATAAATACCTAGGAGAGTTAATGGCTTCTGATTAGTCGAGACTCGATCACGTAGAGGGCATTATTTTGTAGTAATGACCGGCTTCCAAGAAGAAGCAAATAAATGTCTCCTAAACCAGCATTAATCAAGCATCATTTAAGCCAATGGAAAAATATCGCCGAAAGAAAAGTCACGAAATTTGGAGCATTTTTACAATTTTTTCTCGTTAAAAAAGTATTTATTAAAGGAAATAACTTCGGCTCGGTCCATTACCAGCGGTCATCCCCAAACTGGTCATTATCACGCAGTAATGACCGGGTCCTCGAACTGTTATTATGTAAGTAGTTTGCGGTAACACCATGTGGTAATTGTCTTTAGTGAGTTGTGTGGTTCTGAAAGGAATTGGAGGGAACTTTTGGAACGTCTGGTTTGCTAGTAAGCTAAATTCATCAAATTTATTGTTATTTAGTTTACCATTGACAAAATAAACGGATTGTTTTAACCAAAAGATTGGTCAATGTATAACCAAAATGTCGTAACCCATGGAAATAACGTGTTGAGATTTGTGTTGAGAAAACGGTGGTGGGGGGGGGGGGGGGGGGGGGGGGGCATTTAACAATTTGGCAGGGGAAATCCCTCGGCACTGCCCTCCAATCAGTGCACCCATGGTATCTAAGGAGCACCCTATCTACCATTATCTTTTAATGAATAT
The DNA here is from genome assembly GCA_037893245.1 of Crossaster papposus. Classification (NCBI taxonomy): domain Eukaryota; kingdom Metazoa; phylum Echinodermata; class Asteroidea; order Velatida; family Solasteridae; genus Crossaster; species Crossaster papposus. The sequence goes on from JBAIAA010000600.1 coordinate 94,833, forward strand.
CATTAGCAAAGACCCGCAATAATCGAGATTGAGATAATGAAAACTGACTTTTTTTATACGCCGTAGAATTGAAAAAAAAAAGTTCTGGCCCAATAATTCATCAGCAGTCCCCGGGAGCTTTGGAAGATTTCCCCCGGTAATGTTCTCATCATATATGCCCGCTGTTATGCGGTTTTAGGGGATTTTTGAGGGCAGCGTTGATGGATGGATGGTACTCCAACATTAAATGACCTAATTCGGTATTAAAGGATATGCGTCCGGTCCAATACTCGATCCTTTGAATGACATTTAACTGGTGAGTCCTAGTCAAACAATTAGGTCGTTCGTCAATTCATTAAAGGAAATATCGCCAAAAAGAGAGCAAATTGGGGACAATCAAAAATTGAAGGCCGAACAAACGTGCGTTAGTAATTAAACTTTCCAAATAGTTTAAACAAATACTAGATTGTGGATAAAAGACATTTTAAAAGCCTGAAATAATAAATTTTGTACATATAGTGTAGAAACATTATTTTTCGCTTCTCGCAAAAAAATCCAAACAAGCGTCGTTTGTTGAGTGTTGTTAAAAAACTGCCGTAATAATTTGTCTCAATATAATTTTGAAAAGCAACATATTGGGTAAAACAAAATATATAGATGCAAGATTATACCACAAAGCAAAGTACACCAAACTTTGATTTCTTTCCCATCGACCTCTGGTTTATATCTGGTTTAAACATTTTTTTTAGGACGATAAATTTCGCATTGTTCAATTGGCACCGCTTTTTAAATTTCAGATTCGCACTTCAGAAAATACATCAACTGGAGTGGCCAACAAACAAAAGTCGACCTTTCTTCTCGAAAATTATTCTCATGTATTCCTATTTTTTATCAGTACCACATTCGAATAGCCAAGCAGAATTGTATTCGCTTGCGTATTTCATTTTATGTTAAAACTATTGCGGTGTTATGGTATATTAAACCATTACACGACTGTGCAGACGACCTTGGCAATTTTGCGCGCGCTGTTAAATTAAAAGCTTATCCAATTCAACCTCGTCGTGCATGCGGAATAAGTCCCGCACACGTAGCCCCACTTTGAGCCGCTAGTAAGCAGAATTACATCGGAATGTGTTTTCCAGTCACGAAGAACCATCGTCGTACTCGCGTGGCAAAGAATCGCCGTACTCGTGGCAAAGAATTGCCGTACTCGCGTGGCAAAGAATCGTTGTACTCGTGGCAAAAAATCGCCGTACTCGTGGCAAAGAATCACCGTACGTACTCGCGTGGCAAAGAATCGTCGTAGTCATGGCAAAGAATCGCCGTAGTCGTGGCAAAGAATCGCCGTAGTCGTGGCAAAGAATCGTCGTACTCGTGGCAAAGAATCGCCGTAGTCGTGGCAAAGAATCGCCGTAGTCGTGGCAAAGAATCGCCGTAGTCGTGGCAAAGAATCACCGTAGTCGTGGCAAAGAATCGCCGTACTCGTGGCAACGAATCGTCGTACTCGTGGCAACGAATCGTCGTACTCGTGGCAACGAATCGCCGTACTCGTGGCAACGAATCGTCGTACCCGTGGCAACGAATCGCCGTAGTCGTGGCAACGAATCGTCGTACTCGTGGCAACGAATCGCCGTACTCGTGGCAACGAATCGCCGTAGTCGTGGCAACGAATCGTCTTACTCGTGGCAACGAATCGTCGTAATCGTGGCAACGAATCGGTCGTATTCGGTCATTACTACAAAATAATTCCCTCCACGTGATCGAGTCTCGACAAATAAGAAGCCATCAACTCTCCTATAGTATTTATTAATGCTAAATATCAGCGAGGATTACATCAATTAGAGGGAATATTCGACCGAAATCCCCACTGAATGCCTTGTACCCCTGTCATATAATTATGTCTCCCTAGCCCGGCGCGCGTTGGACATACCTTTATGTTCGTGTATAACAAATGTTGGCTAAATACTCATTTTTCTCAAGAGCCAAGAGGTGTGTTTGCAAATACAATTAGAGACATCTCTATTTCTAATAGAGACATCTCTATTTCTAATAGAGACATCTCTATTTCCAATATGAACATCTCTATTTCTAATAGAGACATCTCTCTTTCTAATAGAGACATCTCTCTTTCTAATAGAGACATCTCTATTTCCAATATGGACATCTCTATTTCTAATAGAGACATCTCTCTTTCTAATAGAGACATCTCTATTTCTAATAGTGGCATCTCTATTTCGAATAGAGACATCTCTATTTCTAATAGTGGCATCTCTATTTTAATAGAGACATCTCTATTTCGAATAGAGACATCTATGCTTCGGGGTTAACATTTATTGTTGAGTTTGCAAACCATAACATTGTTTAGGGGAGAGTCGAGCTATTATCCGAAGTTTTTTTAAGTTATTAAGTGCCGCTTCCTTTTTTCTTCTTCTACGACCGTTTCAGCAGAGATATAACACAAAAAAGCCCCACGGGGCTCGCACTTGAAATCGAATCCGCACGTGTTCGATTGTGTTGAAAAGTGTAACTCGACCAACGCATGACCTCATTTTACCCCTAGCCGAAGGGATTTAACAAGTGTGACAGGGCCGAGGGGATTCGTTTGTCAGAATCAGCCCAGTTTCGCGTGAAATATGACCCAGAACATAAGAGCGCACTGAAGTCTAGTCAATATTGGTCCTCACCACTGCTGAACAAAAAAAATAAAATAATAATAAGCAAAACGTCATGCAGAAAGGAGTTAAGAAACCAGAAACCCAAACCAAACAATCTGCCACGTCTGTTGCAAGGGTCGACCTTTTGGGGGAAATGTTCACGACAGTTGGAATTGTGAAACACCTAAACCCCACTACTAAACAATCTACCACGTCTGTTGCAAGGGTCGACCTTTTGGGGGAAATGTTCCAGCAGTGGGGATTGGGACACCTTGGTTGACCTCCTTCTGTCACTCCACATCCGACAAGGAGTGATTGTGCTCTAAAACAATTCAATTTAAAAGGTTGATGCTAAGAGATCACCGTTGATGGAGGGTTTGGTTCACCTATTAGACTCGGGCATTTCAACGACAGTTCGGCTGCATGTCTAGCCTAGTATAGATAGCTTTGGGGGAACTACCAACGCACTAGTCGTCTCACTCTATACTCTTTTTATCCCAGACTAAAAAGCAGGTTGAACACGAACTCTTTCAGGTCAGGGATCCGTAAGTGGTGCGATATATCTCGGGCAATATCGGGGGAAAAGTAAAATAGTGGATGATGTACAGAACGATCTTAAAAGGTTCTGCTTAGTCTGTTAGTTGACCTTCTTGAAGAACGCGCCAATCATAAAATCTGCTTGAGATAGGAAAAGATTGTGGACGACACAGGAATGTTATACCCCTTGTGGAAATTTATCAACAAATTATGCGATTTGAGGCTTTGCATGGTAGAGTGGCGACGATCAGCGCACACTAACCGAAACGTCGAGTCGACACCTCTCGTTATTCTCCCAACTGTATTTTCTTTAGGGACAGATAGTCAATTCGCATGATGATGTTTCAATACACTTTGTTTAACCTTTTGAAGTGGACAGCGCATGATTTTTGTGTGGCCTCGTGGTCTAGAGCATTGAATTCGCTGCATGCAGGAAAGGCTGCAGGTTGTGGGTTCGAGTCCAGCCTAGGACTATAGTGCGTGTACGTGCCCTTGGGCAAGGCACTTTGTCACTCGTTGCTTCTCTCGACCCACTGCAAGAGTAAATGGGTACCTGTGGGGGCTGATATGGTTGTTATGGTTGTTATTACAATGTAGCTGTTTTGTGCCGAAACAGCAGCGTCGAGCTGTATACTGCCCAGGGAGCTGAGATGGTATTTGTGTAATGTTTCAATAATCGGCCCAATAATGAGCATTGATAATAATCATACATCGCCTTAAGTACCAGTTAATGACAGCTTACTAGAGTTTAATGACGGTAGAACATGCGTATACCATCAAGCGCCGAAAGCAACAATGATGGTGAATGTGGAAAATTGCATGGCACGGTATTCAGCTTGAGACGGCATGTGCTTCAGCTGAAAATGAGTGGGAACATAGACATGGGTATAAAACACCCGAGGGCTGTATACTCCAATCAATACACATCAATACAAGACGCTAATTAATTCCACGAGGTGTCGATGGAGGTGCGTCTGGCGTGTATAGAGACGGGGTTTGTTCATTTCCTCTTGAAGTCTGAAACAACTCTGCCTCATCAATTTCCTCGCGCCGGTGCCATGCCCCGCGCTGTCTACTTTGGGATCCGTTCGCCAATCCCTCATAATATGCCTCGCGCCTCTAGCTCTGCGCCCGGGCCCTGCCAGGCGAGCTATCAAAGCCCCTCCATCCAGCAGGCCGGTCCGTAATAATTGACGAGGATGTACCGGTGCTCTTTGTTTAGCTGGCGACTATAAGAAACACCACTGCAGTGTTTTTATTCACACCCGGCATCCTTAGGTGAAAGGAAAGTGTACATTTTGCCGGGGACAAACGCATAGGGGTGATTGAACATGATAATTAAAGAACCTGTGTAAATATCAAACAGAGTATCCGTAATTCAGGAACATGAAAATGTTTGACTGTAATGAATTAACATCGTATGTTTCAGTCTGTTATTTACTTGTGCAGGTTAAAGGACAAACGCCAATTTTGCAAAAGAAGTTCAAATTCGTATCTGCCGACAGTAGATGCCTGCGTATATTTATAGTTGGAGTTCAACAAATCAACCATTGGTCTTTTTTATTAACTTTCTTTTTCTCCGTATACCCAGCACGATACGAGACCCCCCAACGCTATAGACGATGTGCCCTCTGACGTTAGGTGTTTACATTTGTATTCAAATGTTCCCGTCAAAATGCGCACACATCGTGTTTTTAGTGCATAACATTTGGTTGAGGAGTGACGCCGCAGGTCAGACGACCTTTGAATTATGTGAGATCTGATGTCGCCTCTTAAACCAAATTTATGTAAAACACGATGCGTGCGCATATTGACGGGCACATTTGAATATAGATGTAAACAGAGGGGTCTATATAGAGACGAAGTGTTTTCCTCAATCTGTCGTTTATATCTAGACCATGGGCGTGCCCTTCGAAAAGAAACAACACGTGCGATTTCACACGGGATGCCCGCCAAAAAACCCAGTCTGGTTATTTCGCAACATGTATAGATAATGTTAAAGGGGTCGTATATATACGTTTGGTAATTGGAACCCACTGTTTGTTTCAATCCTATATAGTTATAGATATATACCATAAAAACTAACCTGTACAAATTTCATTTCAAAAGGTGGTAGCGATTTTGAGATATTGCCGAAAATCTGGAGCGGTTATGTCCACGCCGGAAGAATAATCTGCATTGGAATACACAATCTGAAAAACGTCACTGCTTTAACGCTTCTCAGATTCAAATTTTTAGGGATAAAAAGTGATATCTTTTTCCATAACCGCAGTACTTTGAAGTGAAATGTTTCTAAAAATGCATTACACTATCCAAAGCTGCTGTACTTCTTACCAAGTAAGTTTGTATTGCCATTATTTTTTGGAGTAATTACCAAACGTATACGATCCCTTTAATAAACCTCTCCGTCGAATTTATTCAAATATTACATGAGAGAAAGAGAGGGAATTAAAAAAAACAAAACACGGAACAAGTGTCACAAATTGATTTATGAATAATTGATTTTAAGTCCGACCGATTTTCAGTTCTAATTAATTTCACTGTCTAAACACATCGCCGAGCGCGTGCTCTGTTTGGTAATCCATACTTATTATCCCTCAGCTACGATTGCCTGGACTTGTTTATTTTCATTTTGTAAAGCTTACACAAAAACATGTTCAGAGATTTTTTGGGGGTTTTAGAATAACAAGAATAATTTTATCCATCTGGTAAAAAATAAATTGGAGACGACTGGTTTAAAACGAATAATTATAGCGTCACTCTGATAAAAAGTCAAAAGAAGATATACACGTGGCTGTTTTCGTGACCTCTGATATACGGGGTCAACTGATTTTACGGCGTTCTGCGTTCGGGTCAACGCGCACTTAATTGGAAACTGAGCCAAAATCAGGCGATATGAAAGGCACTTAGTCAGAAGATTTATTGACGCGGTGTTGCCCTACTGGTAACGCATTTTAGAGGTCGGGTGTCCAGACTACACTTGGCATGGATGTCCCCTTTCTCGTGTATATTACGTGTGTCATGACAATACTTATAATTCATCCTTTGCGGATCTTCAGCGTTTTGGTGATTTTTTGTTTAGCTGAGAACCCATAATGAGATTACGCGAGAGATTGAAACCTTTACAGTTATAGTTCATCATTTGTCAGTTTTTTTGTCAGCAAAATTTCTCAAAATCTAAAGAACAGTGCTTGACATCTAAAACGAACGAAGCTTAAAGGTAGGATACACCATTGGTAATTGCTTGAATTATCATGAATGGGTGGATTTGGGGGTTGTATTTTATAGTAAATATCGTTTTAACTGACCTGTTTGAGGTTTTACAATCATGGATGCCGAGAAAAGCACAAAAAACAGCGTTTGTTTTCAACCGGCGTCGAGCAGTTATTCTTATGTTGTTTGTGCTTTTTCGCGATCGTTATAAAATTCTATTTTTCAGAATAATTACAGGATATCTAGGGCAATACAATTATCTGGATGCCTTGAATCATTATGTACTTTCAGTTTCACGGCGCGGCGGAGCAGTAAAGTCACTGTTCGCGAGCTCTAAATTAAGATGACAAAACCTCTGTTTCTGTAAGCCGCCAATTAACCAAGATGACATCTTTGACAATGTCACAAGTAATACGGCCACGCAAAGCTTTCATGACGTATTAAAAGAAAGTTACGTCTAGCTGCAACAGATGACTAATCATTGAAAATAGGTCGGCCAATATATTCCATCTCATCTTCCTCTGTTTTAGGCTAAACCTTGTGGCACGACGCTGACACTTTCAATTTTTTTTTAAATAGACAGAACCAAGGCCTTATCCAGCGCTAAATTGGCCTCCTGGGATAAATCCCTGGCAACACTGAATATAAAACCAAGCATTTTGTTACATGATCATTAAAAAATATTCAAAACCACAATCACTGCATTCGAATGTTTGTATCCTTGTGAAGACATCGCATTGATATCGTGTGTACAATGGTTAGAAGATCGACACTTTATTGTATTCTGTGTTATCGTTTGAATGTTTACTATATATTTTAATTTGTGTAACTGGTTTTTTAACGTATAGGGTAAAAGTTTTTATAAGATATTTTGCTCCTCTTTGCCGATATAACCATATTCCTTAAAAAAAAAAAAAAATTACACATTGCGAATTCGTGTGTAAATTGTAAAATCGTATTCGCGGAATTAAGAGAAGGCATGTTTTTTACGCTCGACTCGCCGAGACCTAATATTTAGTGACAAACATCTAATTTTGTTACATACGGTCAAGGACCAAACAAGTCTTGAGTCCGAAAGATTGATTTCCATACACAAACCCTCGACGGGCATAAATTGAGTTTGCTGAAAAGCAAGTTTAAAAGGCAAGATTTCACAGAGTCAACTTTAAACAGCACACAACATACGTTAATGTACTCCATCTGCAAATCTGTAGGGCTTTTCCAAACTCTGTCTTCGCTCCGGCTCTGGATTCGGCTCTGGTTTCGGCCAAAATATTCATTTAAAACTCTAAATCCGTTTTATTAAAGCCAACGTAGTCCTGTTCTTCTCTAAAAATGTCGAATAATTGAGTAAGAAGGAAACATTAACGGTGCTTCCTTAAAGGTAGGATACACCATTGGTAATTGCTTGAATTATCATGAATTAGTGGAATCCGGGGGGGGGGGGGTTGTATTATTTCGTAAAAATCGTTTAACAATCATGTTTTACAATCGTGGATGCTGAGCAAAGCAAGAACAAAAACAGCGTTCGTTTTCAACCGGCGTCGGGCAGTGTTTTATCTTAGAACATTCAAGTTTTCGAAACAATTACAGGATATCTAGCGCAATCATTTGGCCTACAATCATTATTCACTTTCAAATAAGTAGGATTTTTTGTAATAATTCGGTAGTAATTTTTTTGGATATCTGCAAATGGTGTATCCTACCTTTTAAACTATTAGTATTAGGGCATTAAAATAAATGGAATTGATGCCACATATGAAGTCACATAGCAGCAGTGCAATGCCTATGTTTTGTAAAATGGCCACCATGCGCGGTCGTCTTTGGTCTGGTCCGTAAAATCGCGCCGTTTTCTTGGCGCTGCATATAATGCACGAAGCTTCAAGCGTTTCAAGAGAGCTGACGCGCTCAAATGCTCATGTACATGTATAACAAGTGCATAGCTAGCTGTAGACCTTACAGTTTGGATTAGATGAACGTTGCATGCAGGGAAGTGAAACTCAAAAGTGCTACTTTGTAGGTAGTTTAAAATATCTTGATTGGTACACACTGATCATTATACTTTATAGTAGGTAAATAATATGGGATACTAGGCAGCATGAAGTTTATCGATTTTTTTACAGTTTATCGTACTTTTCCCTGTTGGAATAATACACCTTTACTCTTTGAAATGTCGATATCCTCTTAAATTATATGTAATGTTTTTATCTTAATAAATAACCCGCCTACAGTAATTTATTGCAATTGGTATGTAGATTGGCATATTTATTATATTTTACTTTTAACATATTACTTGCAGGTCGTTACTATTATAATCTCCCTGCTTAGACTTGTCGGCAGCTGTTTGTTTACCAGCCTTCGTGTTGTGGTTGTTACATTTTGTAGACCGTACATTTAATTTGAGCTTAAAAACACCAGAAGGTAAAATTTATAATTAGGCCTAAATGTAACTCCAGCATAACACCTATTATGTGCATATTATTTACTCTACTACAATACGCCAAATATGTTAAAATACAATTAGTGTGAAGTAAGCTTTCTCAAGTAATAATTTTAAAAGATGAAAGAAAAAAGACAAAGATTACCAATTTTGCTAAGTTGTTTTGTTTTCGCCAACAAAGATTGAGCAAATTTCAGCAAGCTTTTGCATTATTCTGCTTGTAGACTACCTTTGTTTTCCTATTTCAATTACAAAGAGTTCCAGGGTACATATAATGGCTCGACAACAGAAAATACGAAGTATATATAAAAATTTTGATATACGTTGAAGTGCAGTTTTAGCTCTTGATGCATATTGATGCGCTATACCTATTGTGTCTCCGCTGTATTGCGGCAGTGTCACTTACAGGGTCTAATAATGAACGTATATTATAGTATGGGTTCTTGCGTAAGTCACTGCACAGGAAAGATGCAGGAATCACCCCTCCTTCCTAGATATAATCTGTTAGAGCTTGGAAACACGATTCGATAAAAAAAAGGTCAGATTTGTTGGCGCTGGTCACTTATGTAGCACGTAATTGTTATGCAGTGTCATGTGCGCCACTTGAAATGAGGGTTTCATAATGTAACCCATGAACAGGTTGATATTACCCACCTCTTCTAGATTTAATGCTTTTCGTAAACTGGGCCGTGTTTTACAAGATGTCTGCATCTTGTCTCTTTTTTTTGTCATACAACCAATCAAAATTTAGTTGTTGCAGTAAATGAAACCCACGTGGCCCACCTTCCCAACTTGAAATGATGTCAGTTGTTCTATTTGTAACATAATGGCCATAATACTTCATTTGAACCATGTTTTCTCCATGTATTATAGATGGGGTAAATAAACCCCACACGGATACTTTGTGGGGGTCTGACCACGCCATCTCAATTGAATATTTTGTTAGTTTTTATTTTTTTAGTAATGTAATATCATACTACTTTCTTTTGACAAAGTTTGGTCCACGAATTAGATGGGGTGAAATCAACCGTCTGGGGGCGCTTTTCAAGGGGGTCTGGGGTTCAGACCCAACCTCTGGGGGGAGATTGACCAACTTTTTGTGAATTACTTGGACAACTTAGTTAACTTTAATGGGTGAAACCTTCTGGACGAAATGGGGTGAAATATGACTAACAGGATTATATTTAGTCACAAAAAACGAACATTTTCCCGTTCTTGGCACCGTTGGATTTTAACCGCGCCATAAAAATAATCACTTGCTCCCAGACTGGACAAAAACAGAGACACCACGCTCGTAAATTTAACGAGATTTGAACACCACCATGCACAGTATAATCTTAAGATCCCCCTCTGTCGTTTTTGAAGAGGAGAAAAAAGATAAAAAAAGCTGACCTTTAAATTGAGCTTGGATGAAAAGGAAAAACAAACCGCAGCCATCGAATCGAAGCAAACGAATTCACAGTGGTGACAATACACCAGATGCCTTAATCAAAGTCGTAACGTGATCACTCTTCGACTGTATAATCAGAAACACAGCGCATGACTTGTCAGTCGGCATCTTCGCACGCGCTCAATTTTTGTGATTTTTTTTCTCCCCTTTTTTATGTTCTTTTTGTTGTTGATATATACCCTTTCTTATTCTGTTTTAGTTAAAAGCGACAGCGTATAGCCACTAGGGGCTTCCGTATTAAAAGAGCAGTCCTCTGGGAAACCGAAACGAACTAACTGTCGCCGCCTGCGATTGGCCATCAGTCACGCCTTCGGTGATCCTTCGACCAATAGCGGCTCTCCTTACCCGCCCGATTTATTATTATTATTTTTTTACAGAGCGCGCTCCCTGGATTGCCGCGGGTTTTGTTGGCGTTTGCGCGCTGTTTGTGAAAAGCCTCTGTCTTGTTCGCTCCCATTCCTCACTTTGTATTCCCGGCGCGAGCTCGACTCATTCATATCCACGACCGGCTGTATAATAAACCACAGCCCAGTGCACAGCAAAGAGAGCTGTTATTGACACACTGTCGGCTGCCTCGACTAACCCAGAGGTATTTTAAGCCGACATTAGATAACGGGCATACATGCAAAGCAGCAAGTGTGGCTTGTATTGTAAATTAGCTCAGACTTAAAAGCCCGGTTGCATTTAACCGTGTTTGTTTAACTGTCCAAGGCACCTGTCCGTGCAGGAATAAAACAAAATCCCACTGAGGCTGGACAAAAAATAACCGATTTCTCCCTCTTATTGTTATTTTTTTTTCAGATCGAGTTGCTGAAAATTCCTGACGAGAAAGACGTATCAGCACAGCTGGGGCACCACATTTTTATAAGACGGGAACTGCCATAATGCGCTAGCTGTTGACGACTGTAAAAACCGATGGGTTGTTGCCGCGCGAGGGGAGTGCCGAGCGAATAACGTCTGGAGGAGAGTCTAATCAGCTCGTAAAAAAGACCACCGAGTTATTCTAACAAGCGTGCAGCATCACAGGGGCGGTAGACTCCTGGAGAAAATTCAGACGACTCTCGCGCATGTGCATTTAGGTCACCCCACATCGCGCGCGCGCGCTTGTGTGTGTGTATATAAATGCGAGTCCACTTGTGACAGCATTGAAGATATGAGGTCATATTATTGATGAAGAGACGAAGTTCAATGTTTCTGCTCTCGATCTTGCAGTTTAGAAGAGCGCAACGGGGCCGTCCGATTTTGTTTTGTTCAATCCAAATGCGGTGGGAGTCGACGTTTGAATTTCGCGACGCAGATACACCTGTTTGCCCTAGAGTAGTGCTGCAGCGGGGTATAGACTCGGAATCATTACGGCTACAGGCTTTGGATGCGTCAGACTTGCGCCGCTGCCGAAAGTTGTCGTAACCGTGTCGCCCGAGCACGGCCGGCTAATTAAAATCGACAAATGAAACGGATGTCGGAACTCCAACCGCGCTCGGTTGACGAAACAAGCGTAAACACATGGATGTGCTGCTGCTGGGATGTACCTGTACTTACAGAGAGCAGTGTAGCCGCAGCTGTACTATCTCCGAGAGATCGTTGACGTTCTTAGTGGTGGATACTCCGATAACCAAAAGACCCCGAAGTAGACTTTAGTCTGCGATATCTTATTCGCAGCCGCAGTGGACACCAAAGGGCCTGCCTGCATCGTCAACTTTACATCGCTGCGACGTCGCATGATTCAGGAAACAACAGAACGTGGGTGTGTCGTGGAGATTGAAATTCCGGAGCACTCATCCATTTTTTTATTTGAATGTTTACAACACTTATTATACGCGGTTTGGTTGCGGGGAGAGACAACATAAGTTGCAACGTCCAACAAAAGTCGTTGGAGTAAAACTAGTAAAGACGTACGCCGTACCGAACGGGGCAGTTCGTTAACGGACGCGTCATCTTGAATGAGCACTGGCTATAGTGACTCGTTCATGTGTGTCTCTACTTCCGCTGGGCTACGGATTTTTTACCCCATTTTGTCGCACCAAAGGCGTGTGGAAGTCTAGACTCGACAGATCGTCTTACATGACAAGTGGCTTGTTCATGGTTGGACGGGAGTGAAGGGTCCTCGAAGCATGCATCTCGCCGGGCGTTCTGTGCCGTCTCTCGGGACACTGGTCCTCGTGTTTCTCGCCAGGCAATCGGTGAGTCCCATCTCAATTTCAATTAACCTCGGTGTATTAATTGTCCATCGAAATTATGAATGAATGAATGAATGAATGAATTAAGCAAGTAAAAAACCCAAGTCCCTAGTGTAATTTACTAATAACCATACCATTCTTGCAAAATCCAACACCATATGATAAACGATGTACACACGAAATGTTGGACTCGGATTATGGAGGTATGCATATTGAAGGACATGTGATTGACTTGCAAGGCCTGGAATACAACTCTGGGCAGTGCCCATCGTAACATATTCCAACCAAACCTGATATTGGAGGTGTTACTGGATGGGGTAAATATTTAATGACTTACCTAAATAATTCCCTTTCTGTCGAGTCTTTGAATCTAAGCGTAGGATCACATTTAAAGGTAGGATACAGTAACACCATTGGTAATTGCTTGAATTATAATGAATGGGTGGATTTGGGGGTTGTATTTTATAGTAAATATCATTTAACTGACCTGTCCAAAGTTTTACAGTCATTGATGCCGAGAAAAGCACAAAAAGCAGCGTTTGTTTTCAACCGGCGTCGAGCAGTTATTCGTACGTTGTTTAACAAAAAATCGCGATTTTTCTTTATACCGTTTTATTTATCAAAATCATCACAGGATATCTAGCGCAATCATTTTGCTGGATGCCTAGAATCATTATTTACTTTCAAATGAGTAAGATATTCCTTAATAATTCGGTAGTAAATATTTTCGATATCTGCAAATGGTGTATCCTACCTTTAAACTAGACAAACATCTCAACAAACAAAAGCTTCTCGGGACTTTTGTGGCAGAAGTGATTCTTGATTTGACGAGAAAGTATAGTTTTTATTGTCAAGAACGATCTAATAAGAATATTGAGATTTGAGCTCTGGAAAAACATATGTAAATATGTAAATATATTTTTAATTTCTGTGAAGATTCTAAACTTTTGAGTAACGTTGCCCATTATCTTTGCTTAGTCGTATAGTGAGTGGGCAGCGAGTAATACAACGTTTTGAATGGCGGATTTTCTCATGGAAGGCGATAAAATTGTGGTAAATTGCCTCGCTCAAGGACACATTCGGATGGGACGTTAAGCTGTAGGTCCCGTGCGTTGTGTAATGCACGTAAAAGAACCCAGTAACACTCTTCGCTAAGAGAAGGGGTTCGCCCCAGTGTTCCTGGCAGCGCCTCGGAATAGGCAACTATAGATAGACGGCGCTTTACAAATGCATGATCATCATCATCATATACACACTGTCTTGTAGTTAGTATATCGTAATTCCTGTCCCGAAGATCATCGAACACGTAACAATAAATTTATGTCGAGAGTCACTGCCATTTAACAATTCCTAAAGTTTTACCATTCCTAGATATTTAAAGCTATCTGCGTTTGCAATCATGGCCGATCCAATGTAATGTTCAAAGCGGCCTTTGAGATATGAAAACGTTATAAGTTAGATTCGCGGTGGAAACAAACGAAGAACGGACCATGTGAGTATTTTTCCAGTCATACTCTGAATTGGAATAACATCTCGACAAAATATTAAGGCACATGCCAAGTATCGAATGATTCACGCTCGGCCGCTTGCGCCACGTTTTAACATTGGCTCGCGAACCAACGACATGCTCGATTATCGGTATACTCTCCGTCGTACGTGACGAAGCAATAATAAGATATATTATATAGAAGACAAATATCTCTTCGTGTCCTTGTTTTTTTTATTATTATGCACGATTTTTTTCCAGCGATGTTTCCGTTGGGAATTGTTGAAGCTATAAATATCTACCCCAAAACGAAATGTGTATTTGCATTACAATCAACGAACGGGGATGATGAATGTATGTTACTTAAAAGAACGCGTAATAGAGACACGTCTTTTGTCGACTCGATATCGATTACCGAAATAAATGCCTTCTGGTTTTGTAAGATAATCTGTGTATTTTTTACAGCTCGGTATCGAATGTTACCGCTATTACACTCTGAAAGTGCTTTTTTAGCCCCCGGACGGTACATTTTTGTTTTATTTGAAAATAATCTTCAAACAAGATTTAATTTTATTTGTGTGTACCTCGACGGCTAACAGGTGGTTTGCAATTGTTTTACGAGCGTGAAGAGCAATAGCCGGCATGTTCGCGAACAGGGGAAAGTCGCCGGGTCAGTTCCCGGAGGAGAACTTGGGTTTCGAGAAGAACACTGTATGCATGATTTTTAACGAGTCGGTGAATTAATGTCAGATTTCATAATCATAATACGGATGAGATGATGTATTTTATTAGGTAATTTGTGCTTTGCCGTTCATTGCCAGTGGCCGACGTCCACACAGCCATTCATTAACAACTGGCCGTTTTGGTGTTACGTGTATTATTGCCTTGGGGTCAAACATTTTGGCTCTCGAAAATCGAAGTGTTTTTTAGGCTCCTCGCAATTCTAGCTGCATGTACATGTACATAATCGTGTCCTACTAATGCAGCGCATTCTGCGAACCTGCGAAACACAATGAGTGTATTGGTGCTGTGTATGCTGTTGCACGTTCGACGTGTGCTGAAATTCGGTACCCTGAGTGTAAACCAACGTTGAATCGTCTGTATGGAGGACAATTTAAAATGTTTACGGTTTGAAATACTTGTATGCCACATGCCCGCCGCGGCTGTGTCGTCTTTTCTTGGGAACGGTAGCCTAGTTTCCTTTCACATGATCTTTACTACATGATAAGTAAAATAATCAAGAATCTATGATAAAAGAACGACGTACGTACACCTTTAATCCATCTTTATGGCGTTGTTCGGTGAAGCACTCGTATTTTTAATTGTTTCGGTAAATAGTTTCAGCGATATCTCGGTATTGAGGGACTAAATAACTAGAGCTATTGTGATTAGTATCCCTATACGTTTTTGTTGTTGACGACACAATCTCGAAGCCGTTTCAAACTCGAAGCATTATTGTCAACAACCCCTTGTCATTCTCGTATACCTATCCCATTTTGTCTGTCACTATAGTAACTTAGGACTGGTTATGACATGGCGAGTCGATCGGGCAGTGCTACTATATAGGAGAAAAAAGACGAGAAAGACGAGAAAGTCGAGTCGAGTCGTGCAATTGTATTATGCAGTGACTCGAGTCGGGTCATTTACCCATCGGGACTCGAGTCGATTCACTACAAATTGTGACTCCAGTCGACTCATCACAACTCAGTTTCTTCCAAACAAACCTTCAAGTCATAGCTAGTTCAGCATTTCAGAGACGATAAAGTACACGACGGCCTAGTTATGTTTCCTCATGACCTAAATGAATAAAATAATAATAAACAACCAGAAACGATAATGGACAAGCGCAACCAAGAAACGTCGCACCAAATGAGGTCAGCATTCACTCTAATAGCGGCTGACCAGTGTCCGTTGCGATGCATGGCGCACAGTGCTTTAAATTTGCTTTTCCTCGACCGCTTCTGGCAAGGGAACGTCGGTTGCATTTAGCCCAATTCTTCGTCACCTCTTATTTAATTCCATTTGCGAGTCAAGAAACAAAGTTCGGTGTCCGGAAGTGCCCGTTGCACTTAGACTAAAGGGCCGGCGTACGTACAACATGTACGTGCGGACTTCGTGTAGGAGGTCGAACAACAAAAACGGCTTGTGACAGGAATCGGTTTGGTTTCTAAGAGTTCTGACCTTATGCGAAGATTCGGTGACATATGAAAATCAGACTCCTTTGTAAATCGGACTTTTCGCCTAGTATTATTAGTACCCTCACGTGACCGGTCGCTCTCCTAATTATCTTGAAGCAGGCACTACCAATGAGCAAGGATTGTATTGTTGGAAATTCACGCTACAACGGATATCGTAACTGTTGGTAGGATCAGGTAGCACAAAACTAAACTCCGTAAATTATACATCATATTATCTCATGATCGAACACGAATCACGAAACGCGGTAACAATTTGAACATATTCCCCAATGTGCCGTAAGATTGCGTTTTAACTTTTAATGTTGGCAAGTTGCCAAACAAGTATACACATACCTCGCGTTTGTAATCTTGGCAGTCTGCCACGGTGCATTTGGCGTCTGTAAATCTTCATTTGTATCGCTACATCAGGGGGGGGGGGGGAGGGGGGGGGGGGGGGGGCCCTTCGAGGCTGTGATTGCGAAACGCTGTGGTACCGTCCATTCTCAAAATAGGGGGGAACAATTTTCTCACTCGAAAAATAAAGAGTTTTTGGCATCCAATCTTAACATCTTGTCTTTTGTAGTTGTACAAGGTTGTTATTTACCTTAATGTTTATCATCCAATGGCAAAAATTGTATTGAAAATGAAAAAAGCAGTCGAAAAAATTAAGCGTTGACGTACCGTTGATGCGCGTGGAGATTGTGCACAAATACTCAAACGACGTTAACAAATACCTCCCCTAAAAAGGGCAATAATAATCGATAAATTGTGAAAAATCGTGCTTTGACCCCACTCATTTTTTTCCATGGATACGTTAAAAAAGGATGTAGCAGTGATATACTGAATTTTTAAAACAATCTGCCTGTGACCCCCTTGCGTTTTATCGTGTTGTTTTCGAACGAAAATGGCAGAAAATGACATCGCCCCAAAACAAATTCGTGTGGATCGTGCCTGTGTACCTGGCTTTGCGGACGTTATTTGAATCACTGAATTCGGGGAGCGAGCGCGGAGCAAATTTGTACGTGTTTCAATGGCGCGCTTCGAGAGGGCGATCTATACGTATTTACTGTGTGAGATGTGCGACTCATGAGCGTGGAAGAACGAATGAGATACATTTCAACGTTGGTGGCGCACTTTGTTGGGCCCCCCTCCGCCCCCCCCCCCCCCCCCTGCGCTACATACAGTGCAACGTCCGTTCAAAATGTGCCTGTTCGGGAACGAGCGGATACAGCAATTTTGCACGTTTAATACTGCGCGTGAAAAGGAGAGCGCCCTCAAGCGAAGCTGTCTCTGTTCTGATCTCCATACCGTTGCACGGGCTATTACTAATTAGTATTATTTTGCCAATTAATCATCCCTAATTACGTAATTAAACAAAGCATGTGTTAGATTGTTGCCAACAGTAACAGTCAGTATACCTTTTGATTGTATTATGGGGGAATAGATTCTGCCTATGCATGCCATTCAAGGAGATTTTCGGTACATGTATTTGGCGTATACTAAAAATGAGCATTTGGAATATTGGTGGTTCTTTCTTATAGTGCCCACATTGTTGCTTCTGCTAGTGTGTATATACACCATAAAAACAAATTGGTTGAAAATAACCAATTGATTAGTAGATATGTGTCCAACCAATATAATGGTAAATTTTAACCAAAATAGTTGTTATTTTGACCAATATTTTTATATTATTGGTTATTTCGACCACTATTTTGGTTACAATTGACCAATATCATTGGTTGGATACATATCTACCAATCAGTTGGTAATTTCAACCAATCTGATTTTAGGTGTATATGCAGCATCCGTTTTAGCTGCTGGTAACAGCTCATAAAATCCCCATGCTCATTTGTTATAGTTAGTTTGTTAGTAACAAACTTTTATAGTTTGGTATCCGGTCGCTTCGGAACCTTGTCAAGTCGGCATCTTATCTTACCAACTATAGACATCTACAAACGTGGGACGTTACCAACTCGGCCCTATACCAACTGGCACCCACATTTAAATTTAACTGTGCAGTGTACCTGGCAAACTGGGCACTTTGACAACTAAGCACCTGCAGCATGCCTGTCAATCAAACAGCGCGCATTGACCAATAGGATAACGAGTTTTGGTCAGCTGAGTTAGCAACAGTTGCTACAGGCGTGGCCCGGTCCCTCCATTATCTCGGTCGGTGTAACGTTACACACAATTACGAGTGTGTTCATATTTAGCAGCAACCCCTTTATCATCGTTGAAAGTATTATTCGGTGAAGGTGGCGATAACTCAATCTCGCACCTGGAATGGCGATCACAAAATACTGGCCCTGGAGCTGTCGGCGTATCAGATGCCGATCATTGTTAATCGCTTTACATGCAGACGAACAAAAAGAATGCCCGCCAGCAGCGTATGCGAATGTATCCCACTCCAAGCGGCTCAATGTTTCCCCGTTACATCGAGCACAAGTAAGTGGGCGTCACTCGCTGCATCAGGCAGGGCGAGAAAAGTTGCGGTTAAAGGGATCCCGCAAGAATTATTGGACGTTTAATACATTATGGCTTAATAGTCTCCAGAATCGTGTTCCGAAAAAAAAGGTACTTTACTGTTATTCCCCCGCCAAAAAATTATCAACTCAAACTACTTATAAATTCAAACAGAAAGTGAAAACAAGTGAAATACAAGTTTAAATACGTCTTCTACATCAACTCAAACTAAACTTGGCTTTGATTAACATTGAATAAACTGCTCAGTTTGGTGGCCAGTACACGGCAATGTCCGCCAAAATCCTGTCGAACAAGTTCAAGTTTCGGTGGCGCTTGCGCCACATCCACTCGCAAAGGTGCGGGTTAGGGTTAGTGTTTGGGTTAGGGTATAATATACCCTATATTATACCCTAACCCAAACACTAACCCTAACCCACATCCTAACACTATTTTTTGAGTAATTTAAGTACAATCCAAAAATATTGTTTTTGGCGGGGGAATAACAGAAAAGTACCCGAAAAAAGGAAAAAAAAATAGACGTTTTGTTATAAGGCGTCATTTTTAAGGATTTGTTTCAGCACAAAAATAAACCTGTACCGAGCCAAATGAATGAAGGTCACAGGAGAAATATCCGTCACTCTATCGGTCTCAAGTTTCTGCTCACCAGCAAGAGCCGCCCGCCGCAATTCGTGCAATACAAGCTCACGCCTTCCATCCAAGCAAACGGCAACTATAACCTTGCCCTCCAGGCGTTAGGACAGACCACTGACGGCGACACCAATGCAATTGCATCCAGGTCATTATTGTCGGTGATCTTGATTTGCTGGAAAGGCGTCTTCGTTTGGCCTAGAGGTACGTGTGCGGTTGCCGTAATAGGAAGTTCTTCTTTTTGTTGGTTGCATGGTTCACTGTTTACACCTGCAGATGGGGTAGTCCCGATAGATAGTGATACCTAAACCCTCAGGTGATGTGACGGCAAGCGACAGGAAATGTTTGCCAAAGTGTGGGAAAAAAGCCACAGGCGCATTTGGAAGGTTTTTTGTGCCCATATGACGCGTGACTTGGTTGAATGATGACAAAGCGAACTATGTTCTAGGCATTTGGTCATTTACAGCAATAGGACAAGACAATATAACATATGTCATGCGTCCACATATCAAAGACAAGTACGGACTGCCGTAACAACATCTGTTAAACGTGTCACTATAGTCACCATGTGGAGTATTTATATGATTATTTTCTGAACTTATAACTGGCGATCATGTTCTTGAGTTGTACAATTCACGCGTTGCGGAATTTAAGATGCACATTAATTTCGACGAGTTAAACGCACACGTCATTGATTTCGTCGAAGGAGCATTGGTATACAAATTATGAATGTTTGTGAGTGCAATGGTAAGAATAATTTCATGAGATGACGGATGGAATTTCCGTTTCACGAGGCAAACCCGAGTGGAATGGAACATTCATCTTTCACTGAATGACATTATTCTTTCCATTGCACGAACGTGAAACATTTATATTTGTTTTATACCACGCCTGAATAAATCCTTGCGTCTGATTGGTCAGTGTAATGGAAGCTCTGTATTCACCGTTAAATAGAACTTCAATTTTTGGCGCCCAAAGCCAAACTAGTAGACGAAGCGGCGGTTTCGAAACACGTAGACTGTTGTCTTGTCTTAAAACTGTACAAACTACCTCACAATATCCCATCCAAATATATTACATGTACATCAAAAGCACTTTTTGTGTGTGTCTGGTACACGGTTTGTTCACATTTTCTCACTATTGACATCTTAAGTTGATAAATTGTAAATAAGTTAGCAAAAGCCCCTCCTCACCAATCATTAACCTATCACTATAGCCAATCATTA
This sequence comes from Crossaster papposus, assembly GCA_037893245.1. Lineage (NCBI taxonomy): Eukaryota > Metazoa > Echinodermata > Asteroidea > Velatida > Solasteridae > Crossaster > Crossaster papposus. The sequence continues at coordinate 115,283 of JBAIAA010000600.1, forward strand.
TTCACCATTCGATTTTTTTTCTTAACAAATTTACAAACGTCTACCCTTTCCAGCTTGGTTCATTAAAGATTTATAACTTTGGAGTTTCTCCTCGAGGCGCCGTGAAACTCGTATACGAAAAAAAAAAAAAAATGGTTTCGTATTTGCTTGAGAACTACTTGCACTTCCCCTCGGGCGCCGAGCCCTATCGGTAAATATGTTGACACTTCCCATTAAAGCTTTCCCCCCGTAAAGAAAAAAAGAGCAGAACATATAACAATTTGATTTGAGAGTTGAGAGCTAAAAGTGAAATATGTACCGTGCAATGCGCGACACAGCGGAGTGTTTACATTGCTATATACTCGGAGGAAGCGACCGTGAAGCAGTGAACGACCAAGACAAGCATTGTATTAATCCACCTCGTTCTCATCAACAATGTTATCTTGTTGTAATAATTAAAGGTAGGATACACTATTTGCAGATGTCGAAACATTTTACTACCCAATTATTAAAAAAATATCTTGCTCATTTGAAAGTTTAGATAATCATTCTAGGCATCCAGCAACATTATTGCGCTAGATATCCTGTAATTAATCTGAAAAATAGAATTTTATAAAGACAAATACTCGATCGCCGTCCGGCGACTGCGAAAAAAACCTTAAACAACATAAGAAATAACTGCTTGACGCCGGTTGAAAACAAACGCTGTTTTTCGTGTTTTTCGTGCTTTTCTCGGCATTCATGATTGTAAAACCTTTGACGGGTGAGTTAAACGATATTTACTATAAAATACAACCCCCCGAATCGACCAATTCATTATAATTCGAACATTCACCAATGGTGTACCCTACCTTTAAGGACCTATTCACGGCTTCTATTGGCCTCCATACTATTGGGTTTTGAATTGAAGGGCAATATCACGCGGTATATTTTTGGCATATCGTAATGTTTTCGCCGCTGGGCATGCTGTATCGTATCTCAATGAGTTTAACACAAACATTACGTGAAGTGGGGCAGACAGAGGAAATATTTGGGGGAAATTGTTAATCTCCCAACATATATTTATTCAAATCTGCGATGGCCCTACAGCAGCCAAATATCTTACTCCGACGGTTCCAAATTCCTTGCTTGTGTCATCAAAGGTATACAATCTCATCACAGTCGTGTCAGTCACACACCGTGGATAAGCCCAGACCGCTCTATAGCTCAGCCCATCCGTACGACAAGACCAAGATAAATAGTCCAAGAAAGTGGCGCGTATGCTTTCCCGCCAAACGCCTGTGCCGAGTTTTATAACCCCCGCCGCATATATATATATCCCCGTAGATTACGAGCACGGTTGTAATCTTTCTCCAAAGCCCTCCCTGCGACCGAAATGACACGTTCGGTCAATGGGAAAAGGTACAAAGATTTTTACAAAACAAAAGAACCTGTCCCCACAACTAGGTGGAGGCTAGAACACTAACACACAAACACAGTCATGTATGGACCGGCAATCGTGGACGGGGCATTGTCCGACCGTCTTACCCCTTTTGTTTGTACTGGACGTTGTGTCAATCGTGGACCCATTGTTTGCCTCTCAATTCCTTTGTCCGACGGCCACGATTTCCGATCAATACAAACGCACACACACAAGCGTGTAAACGCCTTCAACCGGGGACAGGGCATTGTCCGACCGTCTTACCTCTTTTGTTTGTACTAACGTTTTTGGATGATCGCTATAGAATTTGCACACGAGTCGGAATCGGGGACCTTGGCGAAATAGAGGACCCTATTGTCCTCTATTGTTATACGTCTCCTATTTCAATCAAAAACAAACTCACACACACCAGTATGTAAACATCTTCCATTCGTGGGCCCCCTATTGTCCCTCGTTTGTTATACCTCGATATACCTCCCCTATGTTTGTACACGATTTTCAATTGTGGAAGTTCTGTCAATCCTGGGCCTTTTTGTACTTTATTGTCCACTGCAATGCAGGTACAAGCTCGCATACTTATGGTGTAGCTATACGCACGAGGACCCGCTATTGTTCCCTTCTTTTTTTCTTTTTTTTTCTTTTTTTTTCTCTTTTTTTTCTCTTTTTTTTTTTTTTTTCTCTTCTTTTTTTCTCTCCTTTTTTTCTCTTCTGTTTTTCTCTTATTTTTGCCCCTTCTTTTATTCCCTTCTTTTTTTCTCTTCTTTTGTTCTCTTCTTTTGTTCCCTCCTTCTGTTCCCTTAGTTTGTTCCCTTCTTTTGTTCCCTCCGAGTTGAGATCGTGGACGTTGTGTCAAAATGTAGAGACATTTTGGCATCAGTTCCTAGTCGAAATGCACTGTGCAGTACAATGGCTATAATAAGAATCTATGAAAGATCAACGCATCAATATCTTGCTTCATATGAGAGGCTACGCTGTCCATTACACCCGTATCTATATAGTATATATGCACCATTTCATACATAATTGAATGTGCCAACAAAAGCTGGCCAGTAGATTTACTTTACCGATTTGGCCTGAAGCCGTCCTTAAATAGACTCCAACATTAACAATACTCCACTTCCCGCCTTTTTTTCCCCCGGCAAGCACGTCAATTTCCTAGTACCTAATAATATGATATTCTGTATAAACAACGTGTGAAGTTGGTTTATTGTTCGCACGACCACTATCGCTGAATCAGAGCGGTTTTTTTTAAGGAGTCCGTCGCGATATCGATTCGGGGCAGCATGCATGTAGCGCTCATTCGTTTCATTCGCGCGCAACCTTTTACGAGCACCGTATCCCTCGAATTGATTCGCAAAATATTGATACGTGTTTACGGCAAAAACAAGGTGTTGTGTTACTGTAGTGGACCACGTCTGTCTGACTTTTAGAAGGTGGGCGTTTTGAGAGAAAAAAAATAGTGCCACAGGCCTGTGAAAATTATTGGAATTTTCGGCGCTATTTTGTCGCCAGCTAGGGTTAAACAATGTGTATTGTTTTTCAAACCGTAATTGTGTGGAGGGTATCGGCGCGGAAGCACCTTCCAATTCTGTGGGCTCAGTCAATTACATAGCGCTATGCTAACATATCCCTACGCGTCGATATCGCTTCGCTCCGTGAAAGGGCTGGATGGCCATTGACGATCACCATATACGTGGACAGCGTATAAACACATTAATGTTACAGAACCGTCGTCATTCAACACACGTCTTTTAAAAGAATGCATTAATTGTTTACAAATAAACAGCGCCGAGTCGTTCTCGAATACCGACAAGCCAATGAACTCTTTGCTGTCATTCTGTTGACGTACACGATAAGTGGCCCATTAGGGATTCCGGTACGTCCGAGGAATCATTAAAAAAAAACACAATGGCGTAATCGCTCGAGCATTCAGCTCGGAGGCCAATTTCATAGAGCCGCTAAGCATAATAAAATGCTTAACCCTCCTATATAATTATAGGGCAGTTGCCATAGAACTGTCTAACCTTTTAAAACCTTGAAAGGTGTAGCAGTGCAGTAGCAACAAATTCCGAAGCGTTTTGAAAGGTTCATACTTATTTACAGCCATTTTGTCCAGTAAGCAGATTTTGAAAGGTTTTGAAAGGTAAAACCATAGTATAGTTACAAACCAATTTTTGTTGCTTAGCATGAAAAGCACAGAATTTTGGCTGGTATAACCTGTTTTTACTTAGCCAGATTTGTTTTGCGCTCAGCAAATATTTGTTATTGCTTAGCAGCTCCATAAAACTGGCTCCAGTTCTCTATATATAGATAACACACAATCTCCCATACTATTTAGCCAAGATTCTGCTTCCATATTTCCGACGACCGACTCCACCTCCGAACATCGTATTGATTGCGTACCATTAACAGATCGAGAAGGGAGGGCAATGCGTGTGCATAGCACACGTATACCGAACAGTGCAGGGCAAGTTGCCGGAGACACCCCCCCCCTCCCCCACCCCCGGGGGCACTCGGGCTGTCAAACCCCTTGAGCGCGAAGATCGAAACGGTTACAACGACTCGCTTGTTGTGTTGCGTCCAGTCATGCATCTGTATTGTACACCTAATATTACCTTTGCTTTTGCTCGCTTCCATTATGACGAGTTTCATGCTTGTTTTTCACGTCTGTTTGCATTTGGCGCTCGCTAAGTGCACTGGTTGTCTTGTTCTGTCTTTTTTTAAAATGTACTCTTGGAGGTCAGTACGCGACTTCCGCAGTTCGTTTGAATTTCTACGTTTTTTTGGCTAAAGTGCCCATTTGAGAATGGGCTGTTTAAAGGTATAGGATACACCATTGGTAATTGCTTGAATTATCATGAATGAGTAGATTTGGGGGGGTTGTATTTTATAGTAAATATCGTTTAAAGGTAGGATACACCATTTGTTATTGCGTGAATTATCATGAATGAGTAGATTTGGGAGGTAATTGTAATTTATAGTAAATATCGTTTAACTGAGCTGTCCAAAGTTTTACAATCATGGATGCCGAGAAAAGCACGAAAAGCATATTTTTTTTTCAACCGGCGTCGAGCAGTTATTGTTATGATATCTTTGTTTTTTCGCGATCGCCGTCGGGCGATCGCGAATTTCTTATTATAAAATTCTATTTTTCGGAATAATTACAGGATATCTGGCGCAATCATTTTGCTGGATGCCTAGAATCGACATTTACTTTTAAATGAGTAAGATCTTTCTTAATAATTCGGTAGTAAATATTTTTGATATCTAAAAATGGTGTATCCTACCTTTAACTCTCGTCCACCAAGGTAGCTACAGCAGCCAACGACAGTTTACTGTGGTACTAAATTAAAAATTACACGTTTCATTCAACAGTTCAGAAAGTAATCATCTGCTAGTCTTCATTCGAGTAAATTGGAAAAGGATTCGCGGAATGAATTTGCAGGGCCAGTCGCGTAAAACCTCATTAATTAAGGCTGGTTTAAACTCTGCGCAAATGCTATGCGAATTTGACGTTCAACGGATGCTTTGTTGCGAAGTTCAACGGAGGTGAAATTGGGTTCAACTTTTGGAAATTCGCAGCGCGCAAAATAAATGCCCTGACGTCACAAATACAAGTTTATGTTCGCGTTTGGTTTTACGCCGAGTATGAGCCGACCTTCAAACGATCCGTGGAGAATTGTTTTTTCCTAAACAAATTCGTTCTCTTTCCTTTGGACATCTTCAAATTAATGTACCAACAACGATGTAGCTTACGAGATAATTGTGACACGATCAAGCGGAATGAGTCGGATGTCGGGGAATCCCAAAAATGATTTTAATCAGAACTGTGTTCTTCGTTGGTATTTAAAGAAATTTACATAACTCGACAACCAAACATCGCATCAACATGGGGTTTTCAGTTTTTAAAACGTACAAATGCCCTCTTTACAAATACATGAAAACTCATTTTTTGACCGTGGCCGACATCCGACTCATTTTGCTTGATCGTGTCACAATTATGTTGCTGTTCTTCTTTCCTTATTTCATTTTGTGTAAATCCAAAAATGTACGGAAACAGTCGCTGATTATATCCAGTTCGTGCAAGAATTGTTTTGACATTGACCGGGCCCAGGCGCGGGATTGTTTTTCACAAACCTCGATCCGAGACGGGTTTATGTTGGCATATGTTGGTAGCACACCCTGATATTGCCGGCTTCATTAATTCACAAAATGTTATTAGTATTATTATTTCTTTCTGGTATTATTGAAACCAAGGATCCCTTAAAGGCGCCCTATAGGCACTGTAGCTCGTAATCCTGAAGAAACCTGTAGAGAGAAGACAATGGGAAGAAGGTACAGTTTTTGAGGTGGAAAGAAAACCCCAGAAGAATATCCTGGAGAAAACCCACGGAGTCAGGCAGGAACTGAAAACCCTGTATTGACCCAGGCCGGATTCGAACCCGGGTCACAGCGGTGGAAAACGAGGAAAGAACCGCTACGCCAACTGGACTCGCCTTGACATCTTTTAGCAAGTTTGTCAAGGGTATAGACCCGCCAAATTAAACTCAGGTTTATAAGCGAACTATAGCTCGCCATCAGAAAACTTTCGATTTTCCCTCTATCCTGCCTGGTATACCACGGTAGCTCCGGTAAGTGAAATACCATAACCTCATAACACAATTATATGAAGGTATCAATTTGATTACGGGTAGTTTTGAAAGGGGGCCCCCGCCTCATCGATCTCCGGAAAAAAATGTCGATATTATATGCGGCCACTTTATTCAAAAGCCAGTCAGGGATGTACCGCGAACGAGGCCGTTTCGGGCTAAATGTCACATTTGCATAGTACTTGCGTGGTGAGCTGAAGGCGGTAGACAGTATACCATTCGATTGCTGGCAATGAGCCAAGTCTTAAATAAATTCACAGGGTCGTTTCGGGCAGAATTTATCTCAGGTATCGAGTATTTGGGAGGTTTTTTTCTCGAACCCATGTTGAAGTGGTACGGGGATAATACTTGGAGCAGCACGTTTAATCGATTCTAGTTTTTACTGTATCTGCCGTTTAGTTGTAAAAAGGGAGAGAAACATGAGACAACATGTGTATATCAACATGTGTATATCAACATCAACATGTGTATATCAACATCAACATGTGTATATCAACATCAACATGTGTATATCAACATGTGTATATCAACATCAACATGTGTATATCAACATCAACATGTGTATATCAACATCAACATGTGTAGGCCTATATCAACATCAACATGTGTGTATCAACATCAACATGTGTATATCAACATCAACATGTGTAGATCAACATCAACATATCAACATGTGTATATCAACATCAACATGTGTATATCAACATCAACATGTGTATATCAACATGTGCATTTCTTTGGAATTATAGCTTGCCTGAAATAATGATATTCGCTTCACCCGTGACAATAGACCTATTCACCGATGACGTCACTCAAATGTTTACTACAAGACATAGCAGTTTTTAGTAGGATCACCGCTCAACGCTTGTTGTGTTTTTACGTACAAAATGCCGGCATAATATGGTTTTCGACCTAAATACAGTACAATATGCACCGAGTTTTATCTATATCAATCATGGAAGATACATTTGTACGGCAATCGCGAATTTAAAAAAATGAAGTACATTTTTCGGAACAATTACAAGATATCTAGCTCAATAATTTAGCTGGATGCATGGAATCCTTATTTACTTTCAGATAAGTAAGATACTTCTTAATAATTCGGTAGTAAATATTTTCGATATCTGCAAATGGTGTATCATATACCCTTTAACTAAGTGACTACACGGGCATTACGCTGTGAACACACGCGGAATAAAATCATACACCGGTGAAGATCAAAGAGCGAACGGTTGGACCATGGAGGATTCCTCCATGGTTGGACGTACGCCGTGGAACATTCATAATCGTCGGCGCATAAAGGTTTCACGGTCTATGACTGCATGCAAGGCGCGCCATTTTGCACCCTAGCTTGCACCCCGTATTCCCATCGGACCAATGCACATTCCGGATGTGATTAAGATTGTTCTGCCTGGTCGCCAGTTCGTCGGAGCGCGGAACCGCGTCCCTATAGTATGACCTCCTGACTAAGAAGGAATCGAGGAAAGCTTGATTAACTCTCTTTGAATGATTGATAAACAAGTCCGGCACCCAGAGGCGTGAACCTTGATTTGTTGAATATACAATGTTTTTATACCTTTTCTACATCAAGATACCATACCCTTTAAGATTCTGCATGGGGACACTGTCTCAGAGTTGAGCAATTTGAGATATCGATTATTTGAGATATCGATTATACCTGCCATGTAACATTATTTTGTTCCTATATTATTGGATATAGATTATTTTGGTGATTCCACTTACACATCCTCACGTTAATAACATGTTCTAAAGCTTATACGTGACGGAATAATTAAAAGAACATAGAACATAGCAGTAACGATTCAAAATTACTTCTATTATACCCTAATGTGCGCACATGTTTTGAGCACACTACCTGATTTTCATGGCAAAGTAATGAATGCCAAATTGATCAAATATCTCAAAAAATGTCTTTCTTTAACGAGAATGACTCACGTGCCTACTATTATTCACGATTCCTTGCCATTCAGGAGTACAAAGGGCGCGTCCATATTGTTCACATTTCCCGAGTCATCTGGGACATTATGACGTAGTGTCTGCACATCGCTGTTATCGCTCACGCTGTTATCACACACAAAATTAAAAATTAACTTGGCGGTCTTTCCTGGGGACAACTCTAGCTACCGTCGAAGCGCTGTCAGAAGAGGAACTTCAATTTGACACATTCCTGATGTGTAATGCTAACGTTGAATTGAGGAAATACACTAAAACATTCGATGCACGTCCGGGATCAAAATGACCAAACACATTAGGTATTCGTTCATAAAATATCAAATGACAAGGATCTCGTTATGTGTTATATTTAGGGGATAACAGTGCGAGGACCCGGTCATTACTGCGTGATAATGACCAAGTTGGGGGGGGGGGGGGGGGGGGGGGTGACCGCTGGTAATGGACCGAGCCGACGAGAAAAATTGTGAAAATGCTCCAAATTTCGTCACTTTTCTTTCGGCGATATTTCCATTTTTTTTGTTTTCATGTTCAGGGGCCATAGTTTAGCTTATGCATGGTACCCTGTCTCTTCAATGTGTTGCTATATGTTGTCGCGTCCTTGTTACGAATTACCATAGGAATGTTGCATTCGGCCAATCATTGGCTTACATGATGAATAATTTCATTTGGTGACAGATGGAATGTTCCATTCCACTCAGCTTCGCCTCGTGGAATGGAACATTCCATCTGTCGCCTCATGTCACCTCATTATTTATTTAATAAAATATGAATTACTTATAGACCCATCCATTTTATAGGAAAAAACTTACATGAAAAGCAAATGTTGTATAAATGAAAAAGAATTATCAAAATTACCGGGTAAATTTATCATAATGATCCTTCTAAACTACACGACCAACCAATATGGGGAAATTATATTTGGTCCGTACAAATCCCACGGCTTTATATTTCACCTGTTTATTGCTCCCCTAATTTAATTTAATTTTGTTAAAAAAAATTGTAAATTGTTTTTTTGGTGTTTTTTTTTTGTTTTTTTTTGGGGGGAGGGAATGTTCATATCCGGTCGACAAGCAGGCGCACGGACTTATAACTAGATCTGGCCCTCTATTTGAAATTGATCTCGGCTCTGTAAGGACTTCGCACCCCGCGGATAGAATGATCTGCCGATAGCTCGCGGAAAGAAATAAGGGGAGGTTGGGGGGGGGGGGGGGGGGGGGGTCAACAAATGCCTTTTTCTGAAAAGTCGTTATCAAAGGGCGATCTTTGCGCCCGAACGGCGGATATCGCATACGGATCTCGAAAAATACCATACAAAAAGTGCATAATAGGTTGGTAAACACCGCCAATCGTGGACGGGGCATTGTCCGACCGTCTTCCCTTCTTTTGTTTGTACGTGTTCGGAAGACCTCCATAGGAATTGTACACGATTTGGAATCGTGGACGTTTTGTCAATCGTGGACGTACCCAATTCTTTTGTCTGACGACCACGATTGGCGGTCAATACATACGCAGAAAATCACGGTTTGTCCTACAGCCTATAATTGTGTGGCAAAATCTTGCTAAAGGACTCGACAAGTTTTCAGGTATTAGTTTTTCACATGCAGTAGAAAGCACATCGTTTGGTCTTCATTTTGGTGTCTCACTTAGATTGGCACAGTTGTTATTTGGGTGATAGGGTCGATTGTTTCCAATGATTTGTGTTGTGTGGGACATATGACGCGGTTCTACAGGGGGTCAAGGGGCGGGGGGGGGGGGGGGAGGGGGGGGGGGGGGCTAAGCCCCCAAACCTTTGTGTATCCCCCCCCCCCACAAAACAAATGCAATAAAAAGTACATTCTGGGAAATACGTACACTGGTTCTGCGACGGCGTCTATGGAACAGTCTACCAATAGTCCTGAGATCACAACCAGATGTTGACTCTCTCAAAACCCATCTGAAAACCCTTTTCACTCGTATATATCAGTAGTTTTTTTCAGACCCGAGTGCAGTAAATAGATTTGTCTAGATACCAGCGCTATACAAGTTTTTATTATTATTATTATTATTATTGACGTCACGTGCGAAAGGTCTATCCTCCCTGAAATATTGGCTCTAGAACCGCGCCTGCATGGTGGGACACTGTCAAATGCAGTTGTGGTGCCTTGCGACTCATTTCGCTGTGTTGGGTCACATTAAGTGCAAGTCCCTAAGGGATTTCTTGCCGCCGTGAATTTTCATTTTTATAGAAGGAGTTGCCGTTATCAATAACATTGAATGAGGGAGAAAATGAGGGAGAAAATGGAACAAGAAGTGCTCGCTATACTTACGTTTCGTTCGCAAGGTTCGCCGTCTCCTTAGATAATATTTCAATTACTTGGTTCATCTCCAAGTTGTTATTGTTTTTCACCGTTATTTCCAAAGCTGACGGTGTTTTTTGTCTTCCAATCGTTTCTTTTTAATCTGTATGTTCTGGCTCCTAGGTTGATTGGTCTGGGAAAGAGGGGAGGGGGGGGGGGGGGGGGGGGGGTTCAGAGACAGAGAAGACAGGTTGTAAATTAAAAGGGGTAACTACAGGACATGTGTGACGTGTTATTCCAAAAACCAGGAAGAATTGGGCAGAACTATAATAGGAATCGATAGCCTACATTTTGAGATTTTGAGATTATTCAATAAAAACATTGATGCAACTTAGAGTTTGAAATGTTTGGTAAAAATGTCGAACTGAAATGTCATCCACAGACGGGTTGAATTGGTTAAGGGTGGGGGAGGGGGAGGGGGAAGGGAGGGGGGGTGGGGGGGGGGGGGGGGGGGGCACGTGTGTGCACCAATTGTTCAAGGAAACTGTTATATTCAGAGGTACGGAAATCCCCCCTCCCCCACCCTCCTGACGCAAGTAAAAGTAAGAATTTAAAAATACGTGAATTGTCTACTCCTCTATATAGTTAGCATGCATGCCCGACATTTTTGTTTGCTCTAAATGTAAAAAATAATCTGCTTATAAAATTGAGTTAAACAAAAAGCAGACAGTTTTATTTTGACACGGTACCTAATGCTACAATGTAAGCTTGTTACAGAGCGAGTGTTGGACAACTCCTGGCCCTGTTCTGACTGTGGTTACGGTAAGCCTTAGCTGGCAAGAGTGTCGAAGTCGCTGCGTGCGAGTCGAGTACAGTCAAACTCGTAAATTCGATTTGGAGCGGGGCAGTCGACTGCTAATGCAATCGACACGCCCTCAAGATTGGTCATAATTGACCGCAGTCAGATCAATTGGCGGCTAATTGTTTAAATGTTTGACTTTCCGAAGCGAAACCGGAGCCTGTGGCATGCAGTGAACGAATTCGAAATTGCGACTTTAATCTCGCTCAGCGTTGCGCTCGAGGGGACGCGTGCGTATTATAATACCCGCTTTCTGTTTTTCCTCGTTTCTTTTTACTGCGAGAGTGTTTGGCTCGCGCGAGGAAGTCTTGGTTCTTAACAAAAAAGCCAACAAAATATAACGAAATGCACGTAGAATGTGTAACCAATATAGATAATATAGGTATGGTCTGACAGATACACATTTCCACTTTAAAATGATACATCAAACGTCCAAATATGATGATGTTTAACAGGTAATCTTCCAAAGAGACGTCAAATTGACCACGGGAATAAGCTTTTTGGTGATTCCGAAACATCAATTTTGAATGGCCAAACACTATCCATCCTGGGGCCAATTTCATAAAACATGTAAGCACAAAAATGTGCTTAGCACAAAAAAGTCTTGCTCAGTAAAAACAGGTTATCGGCCCAAACTCCATGTGTTTTTTTCATTCAAAGCAAAAAAGAGCTGAATACCAGTCACAAACAATAAACATCTACTGAAATGTTGGTTTGTAACCCTGTTTTTTCCAAGGAAGAATTTTCATGCTAAGCAAATTTTGGTGCTTACACGTTTTATGAAATTGGCCCCTGATGCTAAACACGTGTATAGTATGTAAGCATGTTCAAACATGAATTGTGTTTACTCTCTAAAGACAGTTTTTGCAGTGTAGACCAGGGGCCAATTTCATAGAGCTGCTAAGCACACAAATTTGCTTAGCATGAAAATTTGTCCTTGGCAAAAACAAGGTTAAAGACCAAATTTTCACGTGGTCTTTATTGTTTTTGATTGATAATCAGCTGGTTGTTTGCTTAACATAAAAAAACACGTCGAATTTTGGCTGGTAACCTGTTTTTAATGAGCAAGACTTTTTTGTGCTAAGCAAATTTTTGTGCTAAGCAATTTTTTGTGCTTAGCAGCTCTATGAAATTGGCCTCTGACAATGTCAAAAACCAAAAAACTTGGTCCCATGGTCAATTTGACCTCTTTTGGAAATTTACTCGTAACTCTGTCAAACATTCTCAGATTTGGACATTGATATCTCATTTTAAAGTGGGAAAGTGTATCTTTCAAATCATATCCATATTATATATGTTGGTTGCATATTCCATGTGTCGCTTTTCATTATATTTTGTTTGCATTGTTTTAGAGACAATATAGGTGGCATTGAATCTAATAAATTTTCTTTCTATTGAAACAGTCGTCGGTTTCAGGCCAGTGGTTAATTAAAACATGTACACTGTACTTTCCTTGTTGTGTAAATCAAGACCGGTGTCGTATTAAAATTCGATCGCAAAATGTTGAACACAGTCATTTCAACTCCAGCGAATGTTCGCAGCGAATGCTTTGTTGACGTCAGAATCGCGTGTCGCATTCGCTTTCGCGTAAAATCATGAACCGCCCTTTATTTCATTTTTAGGGCGTTTGGTTTCGTTTGTAGACGATCATATTTTGTTAGCTGGTACACAGCCCTCCACCCCCCCCCCCAAAAAAAAAAAACAAAAAAAAAAAACAAAACAAAAACCCAATAACATTGCGGCACTCATAAAACGAAATTGAATGGTGATTTTGAGGCGCATCCAATTTTGCACTGAACTTCCCGCGCGAATGACGCGGTGAAATAAATTGGACGCTTTGTCTGCCAAAATTGAACGAGAAAACCTATATATATATTTTTGTCTTCATTTCCTCAGATCGTGCAGGGATAAAACAAATTGTTCATCACCATTGAATGTAAAAACCATGGCAACTAAGTGGAATCTGTGATCTCTCGCTGTAATATCTTCGGATTTCAACGCGAAATTACGTTTCTATATAATCGAATTTACAGCCCTGCAAGACACAAATTATCGCGTGGGAACGCGTGAAGGACAAAAATCATTTGTGATCCAGCACATCAAGATCAGGAATAATTTCACATTAAAGCTTTCTAATAATAGTACCCACCGCAAGCCTGCACCTCGTATAGCCAATAACCCTTGAGCGAGCTTGTGATAGATATCATTAGAAAGCTTATATGGAATTTCCAATCTTACCGTGTACATATCTTAAACAGGTCATTTTCCGACTTATTGCTAAAATTGATGTGCTGGTCACATTTATATTGGACAGTATAGGAATGACAACAATTGTAAATTTCGAGCATCAATCGCGCATTCATTTTATAAAATGTGACCTGTTCCAACGAAACCCGGACAAAGTCGCACAATGTGTTTTGTCACAATGTACTCCTGAAGTCATTTTTGGATGGATTTTACCATTTTGAGGTTTTCCTAAGTCACTCACTATTAATCTACAATCTCCTCAAATTTGAACAAAATCCGTCTACTAGAACTGTGTTTTTTGTCAATTTTGTGAAACATTTGTGTATAGAAATAATACGCTTTTCTGAACTTCAAAGCTGTTTATCTCATAATTAGGTTGTCAGGGTTTTATCACTAAATCCGGACCCCAGGGAAGATAGGGTGGGGGTACAAATGTAAATGATACATCATTTTAAAGTTGAGAACCTAGAGAATTTGAAAAAATCAAAATCTGAAAAACTAAAAAGTCGACTTTGTCCGGGTTTCGTTGGAACAGGTCACAAATGTACGTCGGTTGTCGGCCGTAATTGCATTCTGACGTCCATGCAGGGCTCGTCAGTTTGAAACGCATGCGCTTGATTGAACGGGACTTTGTGATGTTATTAAAATGGAGTCGATAAAACTTCGGGAAGAAACTTTGCTGTAAACTCTCAGCATAAATTACGATTTCAGAAGCTTGTTAAAGGGATCGTATACGTTTGGTAATTACTCCAAAAATGAATGGCAATAAAAACTTACTTGGTAAGAAGTACAGCAGCTTTCGATAGTATAATGCATTTTTAGAAACTTTTCACTTCGAAGTACTGCGGTTATGGAAAAAGATATCACTTTTTATCCCAAAAAAAATAAATCTGAGAAGCGTTACTGCAGTGACGTTTCTCAGATTGTGTATTCCAATGCAGATTATTCTTCCTGCGTGGACATAACCGCTCCAGATTTTCGGCAATATCTCAAAATCGCTAGTACCTTTTGAAATGTAATTTTTACAGGTTAGCTTTATGGTGTATATCTTTAACTATTATGATTGAAACAAACAGTGGGTTCCAATTAACAAACGTATACGATCCCTTAAAGACGTTATTCTTCCTCCTCTTGCAAAAACGCTGGATTGCTACTGTACTATAGACCCCACCATAATACAAATGAGCCACGCGCCCCTATATGCATTATATCTTTGATAGTTATTTGTTTATACAAAAACGAACAGAGACTAGTCGCTGGCAAAAATCAATATAAGACCTTTGCTTACATCAAACAACGTACCATTAATTTTCCCCAGGGATCTGCTCAGTGTTATGACAATCAGATTCTATCTATAATGTGTATTACGTGATGGTCGGTTTGTTTACGGGTTCTGATGTCTCGTGTAAAACAAGCGCGATTGCAGCGACACAATTTTTATGAGACCTGAGAAATGGTCTCTGCTTTTTGTTCGGGTGAAATTACAGGAATATGTAAACAGAAGGCGTTCACAAAAACTCAGTTTTACGGAAGGAAACGTGTACAATGTCAAATAACACAACACAATTTACCTGACTGTAGATTCGATTGTATTGTTTTAGGTGTCATTGACGGCCGATGTTAACCTTGCGACGTGCGGCCATTTTGTTTTTACACGAACGCACGTCCGTACTTTTTTCCGAAGTCGGTTGTATTTTGTGTGTAACACCCATGCTGTTCGGTTTTATGGCTTTATATGTCAACACAGTACTTTCTCATAGTGTCTGAATATATTCGATCCCAGCTGGTGTGGTTGAATGGGGCAAGGCAACAATAGCATGATTAATTGATTGGGTAGGTCTGGTAAACCCAGACTTGAATAGCCTCTTTATGTACACAAAGTAATGAGATACTCGTGGGGCAGCACTTTCCTTTGCAAAAAGCTGTGTCATCGGTTCAACCAGGGTTCAAGAGGCACTTACCATGCTATTCAGCATATGAATTGTTTTTAACAAATGATGAAAAATCAATTGTTTTTTTACGGCAAGCGACTTCGAAAAAAAAGTGCGGTGGAACGTCGCAGTCCACATGGAGGATAAATAGATATATATTTGGTTTTTTTCAAGTGGCAATTTGAGGATTACGTATACTTCCTCTGTGATTAATACAAACAGTAACTTTTTAGTGTTCTAAATTAAGCGGGGAGGAGGTTAACGGGGAAATGGGGGGGGGGGGGGGGGGGGGGGGGGGGGGGGGGGGGCTTTAATAATTAAATAAATTAAATGAAACCACAACATTCCGCAAGCACAATGACCACCACAAAGGAGGGAGAGGGGGCGGGGGGTTCTCTCCGTCCCATATATTGCTTCATATGTAAAAGTTAGAGAGTTAAACTCATCTTTTCGTGTCCTTATAATATAAACCTTAGGTGCTGTAGCGTGCTAGCTGCCGCCGAAAGTTTAACTGCGTTGTTTCAGCTATATCACTGTTTGAAAATGCGACAATCCAATATTTATTCACTCGTCATCCCACGCACGTGTCTGGCGCTCAATTCGTTGGTGAAATTGTCATCCCCAGTGTTCGTCAATTACTTGGGAAATTCACCGTTTTACATTCGGCCTTGGACATAGAAATAATTGTATTTTTATGGAGTTGGCAAAAACATATTTTAGGTATTAACAATTGGCGCTTTGGTTCCTTGGGACTTGGCATTTACAACTTGTTTTTATAATAACGAACCTGTTTCACTAATGACCGTGTAATAATGTGTTGTGGGGTTGTCTATTTGTTTTTGTCCGTGCGGTGGTTTTTTTTATCGTTCGTAGGGCATTTTTGAATCCCTGGCTTCGTTTCGTCTTCGTCTTTGGCTTCGAGCGATTTTTAGCTCCCAACTGCAGGAACTCCAGCCACATTGTGATGCCTGTTTGTGCTTCAGAAACATTAAATATGTTGATATGAACCCAAAAGTTAAAAATATTCTCCTTAACTTCTTTTTCGATTTGCTTCTCAGCGATTCGGAATTCGGTGCCGAATCCGAAGCCGAAGACGGAGCAAAAGTTTCGAAAAACCCCAAAGTGGTTTTTCTTGCTTGTGTTTTTTTTTTAAGTATAAATCTACAAATTGTTTGTTTGTTTGTTGTTTATTTGCTCGTGCAATGCTATGCTTGATGCTTGGTCAATTTGTTTTAATTTAAAAAAAAATATATTTAGGCCTATGTAAACCACTTCTGATATATAGGTTAACGTTGAGAGGTATTTTTAATGACTTTTACCTTTTTTTGATATTTATCTGACACCCGTTGGTAAGCGATTTTATTGTTAATGGGATATTTGGCAAGATATACGTCACTGATGACACAAATATTAGCTAGTTCGGTACTCCAACTGCGCATGTCCACAACAAGACTTGACGATTGTCTTCCATCGTCCTTTCGAATGCACACAAAAAAAATACATAGAATGCAGATTCGCTAATACCACGTCCCCGAAAGCCTTGCGTGCATTCATCTCCCGCGTGGTTATATCCCAAGAGGAACAAAATCGATTCCTATGCATATTGACAGCGCTGTCGTGGATAATAAGACCTTTTGGGGACCATCCATTTCTCCAAAGAGCTGGGCACACGTACACTCCGACCTTATCAACGACCGACTCGATTAGATTACTGGGATTTTTTTTTTTGAGAAGCCAAGATTCCGTAGTCTTGTTTTGTGTGATCTCCGTAGCGGACAATAGGGACTTTTCGATTTGCACGTTTACTAGTAGACTGCGACGTATGCGGTCATTTGTGAAGCAGTGCGCATGCGCATCGACGAACTCGTCGTTCGTAGCAGAATTCTCGAACGCGTTCAACCTTGTTTTGCCGTCGTTGGAAAACTGTGACGACGTATACATAGCGCGCGCCAAACATAAGGCATGACGTCACTGAGTGAGCGTAGTCGTAGTCGTAGAAATCGAAAAGGTAAGGTACAACATTTAGCGTGCCGCATACGTCGCAGTCGACTTGTGACCGCATACGTCGCAGTCTACTAGTAAACGTGCAAATCGAAAAGTCCCTAATGACCTGACAGCGACGGTCAGTCATTAAAAAAAACCTAAAAAAACACCCCAAAACACGTGAAGAATTTATCTTAGATGGAAGAAACCAAATGTAAAACAGAGAATTCCAATAAAAGTTATAATTTTAGGTTCTGAACTTGATACTATAACAATTAACTTGACCACCAAATACGATGTGCATAAAGAAACCCTTTGAATTTTTTTATTATTTTAAATCACAATTTCGATGTCTTTACTGGGCCACTACACACGGTGTTTTTTGTCACTGCAACATTTAAACAAAAAAGTCCAGAATTCGAAATCTGCGCGAATTGTTTTATTGTTTTTCATTTTCATTTTATTTTTATTTTAAGCTTCCTGTCTTACAACCTTGAACAGTAATATTCTGTGATTTTCTCGGTCATCCAATGTGTTAGAAAACTGCAAACGTATGCAATGTATAGTTGGGAAATAAATCTGGTCTCATGTGACAGGACCTGTAGCGTTCTCAAGTATAAACATATAGAATAATTCTTCCAAAAAGGCACTTGGGGAGACAAATTACCGTAAGTTGTTAGGTAATAAGGAGACAGTGTCACTCAGGGAGACATTTCAGTGTCTCCCTAAGTGTCTAGTTACACTAAAAAAACAATATTTGGGAGTTATTTTTGTCCTAGAACGACAGATTTCAGTCTTAATAGCATAAATCTCGAAGATCTTAGAGAAAAGGGTTAGGGTAAACAAGTTAGGACTGTATTAAGTTTGTGTACATCTCTATGGGATTGTCTCCCGTCCCTAAGTGCCCATTTAGAGGTACTATTATTAGTAGGCCTACCTACTACAATTTCTTTACTTCTGCGTATATTTAAACTTCTAACGATTTTTTGTCTCCATTTTTCTCAATCTTCATTGTATACTCCTCATTTTACTCATCTCCAATATGTGTTGATAGAGCGTAACCTTTCCATCGAGTCGCCTATACCAAGGTTATGACCCAGTTGTCAAAAAAAAAACAGTGCAGTCGATACGTCAACCTTATAAAACACAACTGACAATAACCGCTCGTTTGTAGTCTAGTATACTCTGCTTGATGAATCTCTTAGACGATCCTGCGAAGCAGCGATTTCACGGCAGTGTCGTCATCTGCCGAACAATTCAAAATAGGTTCCTCATCAGGGGCCAATTTCATAAAGCTGCTAAGCACACACATTTGCTTAGCATGAAAATTTGTCCTTGGCAAAAACAAGGTTACATACCAAATTTTCAAGTGATCTTTATTGTTTTCGATTGATAATCAGCTGTTGTTTTGCTTAGCCAAAAAAAACCGTAGAATTTTGGCTGTTAACCTGTTTTAATGAGCAAGACTTTGTTGTGCTAAGCAAATTGTTGTGCTTAGCAGCTCTATGAAATTGGCCCCAGGGAGAACTCACTTTATACAGGTAGTATACACCATTTTGCTTTGCTGAAATTTTGGAAAATTGTTGGGTTAGGGTATTTATATTTTATAGCAGATAAGATAAATAATGTTTAAAGTTGTGTGTTCATAGATGCTGGAAAAACCAAGAGAAATTTTTTTTTTTTTAGTCTGGTTCATTGACGTCCTTAGGACGAAACAGAGTTTATATACGTCATCAGATTAGGAAACAAGACTAGTTGGCTGGCACCCATTCACGGATGTTTAAACCGTATTGCAAATAGAACGTGGACTAACACAATGTAATAAACTGGGGGCAGTGTTTTTCCAATGGTTGCCGGCCACCTAGTCTGGTTCCTTGGCCTGATGTCTATAAATAATTACCATGTTCCGTCTGAAGTGAGGCCAGGGAACAACTCTTCCCTCTGGTTTTGTTTGGTATAGCATCTATACGAGCACAAACATTTTAAACGGGTCAGTATAACAACATTTTCTGTAAAATACTCACCTCAAAATCCATCCATTTTCGAAAATTACAACAAAAGTAAATGGTGTATATAAGTGCACTACCTTTTAAACGTCACCATTGTAAAGGCATAATAGATCGCATTTATCAGAAGTATACTTTGTCTGATCTAATCTAGGAACACCTGTTTTCGGGAACATTTTGCGTCACCCCGTATCTTTCCCATCCGCATCGTCTTTTGGAATCTCTGCCCGTACCCATTCACCCTACTAAACCGACTTTTCCTCTTCTCTGATAGGAGTAAAAACGACGGCCCTCCGTGAGCACAGCTTTAGTCATTAGCTGGAATTAGGGTAAAGCCGATCTGATCAATACCCCCAGAGAATGAGTGTCATTTCCTAATCCGATCAATAGAAGAAGAAAAAAGAAGAAAAAAAGAAACAAATTCCAATGCCGCAGCCGTTATTTCCCTGAGAACGTTCGATAATATAGTAGTCCCCGTAGACTCTGGCGCGGTACGTTGGAGTTAGTTTCTGGGAGTGTTTGATTTCGTTGTCCCTTGGCAGTTTTAATATCAAACTTCGGCAAAAATTTCACTTTGGATTGCCCATCTGTTGGCAAGTTTATGATACCCGCGTCTCTTTGCACGTTATGTGTCGCCACATGTTCATCAATTCTTTTGGTACATTGCGTATATTATGGGGACAATCCATAGGGTTTGTGTGCTAAGGGAAATCTCTCTAAACTCAAACTCAGAAAATTCTAAAATTCTAACAAATTTAACATCACCCTAATTTGTCTTCTACATTTTCTTTCATTATACCCTAACCCAATTTTACCTTGTTCTACCTTTACTGAACACCCAACGCGCTATGGGGACTCGAAAATGTCCCCACTACTCGGTCTGTTTTTTTCAAACAAAAGACCCACAACTAGGTTGAGGCTCGTACACAGTAGTAAATGCAAACTCGGCCTCAAACCTTCACCTGGTGGCTTTTTTCCCCATGGGTTTTCACAAATGTGGCTTTTTGCAGGCCGATTGGAATTGTAAAAAAAAAATTAGTTGGAACGAACAAAATGAGCGAGTTCCTCGTTCTTTTTCTTTTAGCTAATGTGGTCAGTATAGTGTATAAATGAGTAACCTTACACCACCACGTTGAATTTCATATGAACACCTGTCAATTAATTAAGGAACCTCTACACATTCTTAAAAGAGCGACACACCCATGCATACACGTAGACACAGGGTGTCTCAAAAAAAATTACAACGCTCCTTTAGGTAATCGTAACTTTCTAAATAGGTGTTGGAATCGAACAATTCAAACGACAAAATCAAGTCAAATTAGTTGGCTATAATGTAAAGAAAACCGCGTTTGATTCCGTTCAGTAATCACGGAGAAATGAGCGATTATGAAAAAATATTCAAAGAACACTTCAATCCAAGTTTGCTCATATTGAGTGATTTAGACAGCACAGACAAGACATTATTCCATACTTCTTTCAAAGATAACACTCATAACCTTTTTTCTTGTTCTCTTTCTTCTTTTAATCTAAATAATATCCCAGGTGTTAACCAAGTTCAGTATAATATTGCGCATAGAAGTTATCGAGATAATTAAATTAAAAAGTGCTGGCTAATTGAAAAAGGAAAAAGTCAAGTAACCACCTGAACAAAGGACAATTTGTGTAATACACAAACTTGCATGGAAGTGTTCTTTGACTACTGTTACATAATCGCTCATTTATCCGTAATTACTTAACCGAATCGAGCGCGGTTTTCTTTAACTTATAGCCAACTAATTTGAGTGTATTTTGTCGTTTAAATTGTTCTATTCCGACACTCATTTGGGAAGTTACGATCACCTAAACGTGCGTTGTAATTTGTTTTGAGACAACCTCTACTGTTACGGGGTACCTCCGTTGTCCACCATTCTCAAATATGTATTCTTGTGGAGAAATAATGTTGTTCTCGTGTACAAATTGTTTAGAGGATCGAAGTCAATTTTTTTCTTAAAAATGCTCATATTTCAACCAGAATAACTTTCTTGGGTTGAAATGTCGACCCAATATTTCTCACATAATATACTTGCGACAGATAATCATACCGCGGAAGATTCCTATAGTTTTTAAGTAAAATCTATATATCTATTTCGTGAAAATCTCAGTGTGGAGACCTTTTCACCAATTTGACAACCCGTGGTTTTGCAAAATGTCCATGTGGCAACCAGCGAACGAGATGGAGCCATAATATACGCAAATCTTCACTTTGACAAATGGCAATATTTGGACACTTTTAATAACGGAAACCAACACCAGGGGTCACGTGATGCGATCGATGAACTATTTGGGGCTAGGCTCGCGGGTCGCGAAGCCACTATAACGTAAACAGGGCGGAGTGTCCCAGAAATCCGTGTCCAACGGCCAAATTCAATAATGTTTTTGCCTGATCCTTTGAGGACTTGTGAATTAATTCTGGGCCAAAGTCGTTGACCCAATGACATAGATCCTGTATAACCTAGACCGTATGCGCTATAGTCTCACCGGGCGCGACTATGAGTATAATGAGATCCGGTGTAACTAGATCGTCTGCGCTAGTCTCCTCAGGCGCGACTGTAAGATCCGGTGTAACTAGACCGTCTGCATGCGCATGCAGTCTCGGGCGCGACTGATCAAGAGTCTACATGTATACTAGTATTAACGGGACCGCCCAAGTATGAAATGAATTATACATTAATGTCAGTGTATTACAGAGGAAAGCGGGGTCACCGCTCTGGGTTTTTGTTTTCGACTCTGTGGCTCCCGAGAAAAATCCCCCGCACAGTAATCATCTTTCCAATTAGCCCAAGACCAGGCCCGCTCGCGATAATTTTTTCTGCAGGTAGGTTGGTACATAGTTTACATTTATTAGCCAATCAGAACACAGATGGTGTTGACGTCATCGATGATGCTCAAGTTGTCTGGGCTCTGACAGGGGTAAGAGGTTAGGGTTAGGGTTAGGGGTTAGGGTTAGGGTTTTCCCAGATGACTCTAACATCATCGATGACGTCAACACAATCTGTGTTCTGATTGGCTAATGTACCAACCTACCTGCAGAAAAAGTTATCGCGGCCCGCTCCGGGAAAAGGTGACATAAGTCGCGCTATGCATTTCTGAGTAATGGCCTCTTAAAGTTAATAGGGTAAAAAAAATTGTCAAAATTTGATTTTCATTTTTTGTCTTAAATGACATCTTTAATATCCAAAGTTTCAGATTTAATTAACAAAAAGATGGAATTCGATAAATAAAGTGAAACGAAACCTTTTAAGAGTGCATGGTTCCAATGTAATGTCTTAGTTTTGTTGTGTTTTGAAGCCTGTTTTCTCAGTTGTGTTTTTTGAATTTCATGAAACTCATTATTATGCAAAAACGTCACATCACCAGAACGGGAGGGGCTATGGAGCTGTACTATGTACCAAATGAAAGCTTATATTCTGGACTTTTTAATCATGTACATAACTCTATTTTTAGTTTTTGCGACTTATGTCACCTTTTCCTGGAGCGGGTCACCTGGCCGAAACTCCAAGAGAGCAACGACCAAGTTTGATTTCATAAATCGACTCGGTCAAATCACTAATCGGGGTTTTGAGCCCAAACAAATTAAACCACGACTGGCATTATACGCTTGATAAAAAAAAAGCCTAGTTAAGAAAAACCGTATTAAGAGATCACTATTTCGCATAATTAGGTTTATTTACCAACACAAGGAGTTCTTGTACGTTTTTGTTGTTGATAGATTTAGCGACCCGTCTATTCCGGGGTCTGGCAATCCATCTGGTTGTTACGCTAGGGATCGCTCGGATTGGCCATCTTGAATTGCTGTGCTGATAGACATAAAGGGAATCGTAGCTGGGAACTATATAAGCTCTTTACTTCTCTCAATCATTAGGCCTACATCATTTTCCGGTAAAAACCAAATTCATCAAAATTTAATTTCCTTAATGGGTTTTTGAAAACAGAAATTGGACCATCGAGTAAATATGTCATTACTCTCCTGAATAATTCAGACGTTTATTGGAGTTCATAGAACGTCGCTGATTACCTTTTAAAAAAATACCAAGGAACCTCTGTAATTACCAGTAATTATGTTCGCCAATTTGACCTAAAGCAAAATATAAATAACGCCACTAATGACGTCACTGCATCTACAAAACCTAAACTCTATACTGTAAAATATATATACGTTTGATTCTTGTACACAGCCATTTTGTTTCTGAAGAAGATCTTGACAAGATCGAAATATTAGGCCCTCTTAACTTATTTGATTTGTTTTGATAACCCAGGGTAAGGTTATAAAATATATAGGGCTACCTTGTTCTTCGTACATTGTATATAGAATAACAAGCAAATTTTTTTTTTTCGCAAATTTTCAAAATGGCTGCCATTTTTGCATATGTTATTTTACCTGTATATATTTTTTTTAAAGGTCAAATCTGCAATGGCCTAAATAGTCAAGTATCTTTCTTATGGCATATACTCTGACTGTGTGCCAAATATATATTTAGTGCTACCTTGTTCTTTGTACATTGTATATAATAACGAGCAATGTTTTTTCGCAAATTTTCAAAATGGCTGCAATTTTTGCATATGTTATTTTACCTGTATATTTTGTTTTAAAGGTCAAATCTGCAATGGCCTATAGTCAAGTATCTTTCTTATGGCATACTCTGCAAAAAGTCACGATTGTCATTTTGTGCACCAATATACATGTACTTGACTTGACTGAATGCAAGGGCTGTTATTTTAGTATTGTACGCGATATCGTAACATACCGGCGGACCGATCTCATTTTCATTTCATCTTGCAATCTACGGCATTTTTCCTTACCAGACAGACATCCGCCACGGTAACTATACCGTGTCTCCTTTGTAAAACACAGTGGTACAAAAAGGCATTCCGTTGTTCAAGAGTATAACCTCTATACCGAAGAAATCGATTGCGCGCGTGATTGTCTGCACGAAGTCCTTTAATTAATATGGCTGGGCTGTGATCAATTTTATTGCCATCTTTAAAACAATAAGTAAACGTTGTGTAAAATAAATTGAGCAGTGCAATTTTAGCAGGTTTAAAAACTTTTTTTTTTTTTAAATATGCTTCTTTTGTTTAAATATATTTTTATTTTTATTTCGTTTTGGTAACTTTCACTTGTTTTGTATTGATGATTGAAAGATATACACCAGGGCCAGATTTTTAGTTAATTCCTAGCCCCGATGTAAACAATACAAAACATATAATCTTTGAAAACGGCACTACTTAGGTAGAATACACCATTTGCATTTATTTAAAACAAATTACAATGAACATGTACTACAAAATTATTAGGAAATATCTTACTTATTTGAAAGCACATAATGATTGTGATCATCCAGCAAAATGATTGCGCTAGATATCCTGTAACTTGTTCCGAAAAATTGAATTTCATTACAAAAAAATACGATCGCCGGACGGCAATCGCGAAACAAAATTGAACAACATCAGAACTACTGCCTGACGCCAGTTCAAAACAAACGCCTTGTTTTTTGTTTTGCTTTTCTTATCATCAACGGTTGTAAAACTGACAGGTCAGTTAAACGATATTTACTATAAAATACAACCCCCCAAACCCACCCATTCATGATCATTCAAGAAATTACCTTTAAAAGTGGCCTTTCCATTAAATTCGCATTGTTCGTCGTTGTATTATTGGCAGGCGTCTTGTTATATGCACATCTATTTTAACTTTTCTTTTTTCATGACGGCTCCTGTTTAACTGTTTACAATGTTTAAAGATGTAAAATAAACTTTGAAAATCAATACTGTAATTTGCGCTGTTTTCGTAGTTTTAAATTTAATGCAAGGTTCCCACTGTCGTGCGATCCGTTACGAACGCCACGATTGGCCATTCGTAGCTGAACGTGGAATTTTTGTTTCCTTTTCTGAAATTTCACGTTTGGATACGAGTTGATGCGAGTCGATACGTACTGGTATGATTTGGTGCGCTTGGATGCGATATAGTGACGATTGGTCAATTTCAGGTGACACGATCTGTCACTATCTGGTCTCCCGTTCAGATACGATCAGATACGTTCCGATAGGATTGTCCCGATTGAGTCCACGATTAGGTTCCGATCTGACACGATCAGCACGATCGGGGTCCCCGATTTGGGACGATCTGGTACGTGCAGATACGTTCGGATACGTTCCGATACGATCATTACGAACCGATGCGCTCTGTTGCGATCGGATACGATTGTGGTCGCGATGTCTTTCACGATCGGGATCGAGAGTGATCACGATTAAGCCACGATTGGACCCCGACGGGTATATATACAGCCCGACTGACCATTGACTTCATTGTTTCTTGAACTTCTACAGAGTGAAGACTACAACCCACAATCAGATCGCAACGCATCTCAACAGAGGTGGTGTTTGTCTTGTCCAAGGTTGATCCCGATCACCACGATTTGGAAGCACGATTAGATGCGATCTGTCGCGCTTTGTTACGATCCATTACGATCTGATGCGATGATCACGATTGAAAATTAATCGTGTTGATCGTAGACAAATTTTGAACCGTCCGAAAATTGTCTACGATCAGCACGATTGCAACCACTGACCTCAAGATCTGATAAGATCCGATAGGATCACCACGATTACTCCACGATTAAGACCACGATTTCAATCGTGGCGCGAATCGTGATAGTGGGAACCTAGCAAAAGAACTCTGCAGACCTTATGGATCGAAATCGAATCTTTTTTTAACCCGAAGGTCGCCATGCCGTTTTCCCGAACACGACGCACGCCCGTCATTACACGTATAGAATTCCAAACGATGTATTGATGTGCGCAAATGGCGCCTTAATGTATTATTATATATCGCGTCTTCAAGCCAAGGAAATTTGACGCGAGTAATCTGATAAAAAAAAATCTTCAAAAAAGAAGAAGAGATATTTTGGCGCCGCTAACCCGTGCCTTCTTAGGGAATTGATATATCTTGTTGATAAATCATTATCAGAAGCGAGGTCTATTCTAAGCGTGGGAGTTTATGATGCATACTGTAAAATACCTTCCCTTCGGTCAATATATTTCACAATATTTCATTTTTTTTTTAAACCGAGAAAACCTATACATTACCAGAAAGATTATTGTTTTTAAAAGATGCTGTCATCTGGCGCAAAAGGGCAGCAAAAATCGACCACATAAAACATCTTTGCCCAATTTACTCCTGGGTGGAGGGAAGCAATGCGTCACAAAGTGCCTTGCCCAAGGGCACACGCACCAAAACCCTATAGGCTGGACTCGAACCCACAACATGAAGAATTCTCTACAAAAAAAGGAGTTAATCGGCGCTCCATACCACGAGACTACAGCGCCTGTTCCGTTGAAACATTTAGCGACTTTTCGTTGTTATTATTATTTTCGTCAGAAAATATGTGACCCAATCTGCAAAAATGAGTCTGATGTGTTAAAAATATTTTTTTAAGTTTTACAGTTGGCCAGAAAGAGCAGGAAATAAGCTTTCATTTGATATATGGCACAACTCTGTAGTGTAATGCATTGGTCTTTTACAATTTTGGAAAATTTGCTTTTTCTCAGTTATATTTAAAATGTCTTTGAAAAAATATATGAAGATTTACAGTTGTAGTGCTTCATCAGATGCTATAGTAAGAGAATGACAAAACCTGTATTAAATTTAATTTAGGGATCAAAACAATCTTTTCAAATCAGATCTATAGGTGTCGGAGAAACCAAAGTGCCTTGAAACAGAACATATTATTTGTTGAAAGCAAAATCACTTCCGAGACATTAAACAGCCCTTTACGTAAAAATGTATTTTGCGACATCAGACTCATTTGTGCAGAGCGGGTCACATGAGTCATGAGTCATTCATTATCTCGCAAACGTCAAACATTGGGTCAGTCACACACATCGAAGCGTGAGATCGGCCCGGTCACGGTCAGTTATACGGTTGTACAGTTCCAGCGGTTAATTGTAACAAATTGACACAGCAAGAGACATCAATATAAAACAAATTCATTTTAATTGGTCTTCGTAATAGTGAAGGGCCGTTTAAATAAACATCTTGGGGGTAAATTGAAGAGATTCCGTCATTGATATCAGGAATGCGGTGTTGTCTTAATTTAGAGAGGAAGGGATATGACCAGGACGTCTTTGCTTTTAAATTAAACGACATTAGACAACTCACAGAAGCTTCGCTCTACCAGGGCTGTGCTAGCGCTCGTTAATTAATAAAACTGACTGATTTGACCGCTCAGTTAACTTGTTTTCCGCCGTGATATAGTCGTGGTATTGTGGTGGATGAAAACTGCTCTCACACTGTGGCGAATATTCTTGCGAATATGAATACTTGAATTTCGCGGTGAATTCGCCCAACAATTGCGATTGGATAGTGAATATTTTCATCTCGGTCACCCGTCGGTCGTCCTCGGTCGTCCCTCGACCTCTCCTTAAATATATTACGAATATATTACGAATGCTTACCAACGCTTGCCAATGCTTTCCAAAGCCTTACGAATAGCTAACGAACGTTGCCAACGCTTATATTTTTTACGCTTAATTTTTTAACGTGAAATAACTCTCCAAAGTGCCACTTTTGCAAAAATGAACATCCCAAATGTTGTTAGGTATGCCCTCAAGATCAATTTGTGGAAGTTTTATTATGTACCAAGTTGGGGATCACGAAAATGTCTTTCTGAAAGGATTTTGTGACTTCGTCCCATGGTCTATTATACGCACGCTTTACCAACGTTACCAATGGCTTACCAATGCTTACGAAAATCGACGGCGAATGACCATCTTCACAACATTCGCTGAAATTTAGAGAAAATAATATTCTACGACTACTACTAATGACAATTTCTTTTAAATGCTTCAGTGAGACGCACTTTTTAGACTTCTATTATTGTCTTCAAAATGACAGCATGTCAGAAGGAATAATCTTACATGGAGTTTAGAGTCATTGAGTATTATACATTAAGCATCATCAATAATTTGGTTTGTGACTTTTTTGATAGTTGCCAAAAGTAGGTACACTGTCCCTTTAAATCCCCCGCTTCCTTATTTTATTCATTAACGCTCATGCGCTCGCTGGTTGTTTACTTAGGACATATCTTGAAGTTTTGCCTGATGCGCCTTCCATCTATTATCGACTACCCGGCCCTCTGTGAAGTAACCACTTATATCATAATTTACGAGGTATAATTATAAACAACACACTCAGTCACGAATTTCAGGAATTTGTTAGCTTATAGCGGGTTTGATCGAATTTGTGTGTGTTTTTTTTCTTCGTGGCAAATTTAAGTGGTCAAAATATTCGGTCTATTTTGCTAATTAATGTCTGTTTGACAGTGGATAGATTTACAACGGTGAGAGATGCGGTCGTTGGTGTCTGCTACAACTTATTTTGATTTTGGTTTGTATGTGGAGCTTCGAGTCATTTTACAACATACAAAGTTATTATCACAACTTGGCATACTTGGCATTCCAGTTCGTGTTATTAACGGTATTATTGACGTGTAATTGTGATGTGGTTATTGGATTTGACTCTAACATATAATTGTGTTGTTCTTCGTGTTCCCGGATTATCAGGAATTCTTTCCAGATATCCAGGGGATGTGTTCATTCTCGACATATTATATTAGTCAAAATAATGTCATTTAGTCATATGTGGAATCATTTTGACTCAAATTAGTCGAAATGATACCTAATTTACGTTATTTTGACTAATATAAGTTGACAGTGTTAGGTCTGGTGTGTGTATAGGGTATGGAGACAGGGGAAGGGGGGGGGGGGGGGGGGGGGGGTGGGGGGAGGGGGATCCCCTTCTTCCATGAATTGTGCTGGGTATACCAACAAGTGTGTAGCCTATAGGCAGTTTGTATGTAAAAATGAACATTTGACAAAACATCATTATACCCAGCACGATTTAGCGGAACCAGTTTTGTCCGTATACGCTATACGAAAACTCCAGACATAGAGATACAAACGACGCACCCGGGGGATCCTTAAGCCCCACCCCCCCCCAAAAAAAAAAAAAACCAAAAAAAAAAAAAAAAAAAAAGGGAAAAAAAAAAGGGGGGGGGGGAAGGAGAGAGAGAGATGTCCCTATATAGGGGAGGTTACCGAATTCATAATGGGAAGATCCATCCATCCATATTTTACATACAATATAACCCAAAAATTACATACATAATAGTAGGCCTAGTTGATTTGTTGGAGTAAAGTTTTCCTTGAACAATTCACGGCTGGAGTCACGACTATTATACCCAAACAGCTGGAGTTTTTGGGGTCGCCAAAAATAGACCCCGAAACTCGTTCTGTACAAGAATAACACAAACCGCCCAGTTCTTAAAGGATAGTTGTGTCGGTTTTTATATCCTATTTTTTTAACATCATTTTGTTCAAAACGTGTTTTGTAGCCCACAGGGGCCTAATTGGACGCTTCCAGGACGTGCATTAATAAAAGAGCAAGCGAGATAAATTTCAGATATAGACAAAACAATCTTCTTCTTTTTGTATGACAGTCAGAAAGCGATTCTTTGTTATCGATTGACCGCGCGTCCTCATAAAACCAAACGGTTCTCTTCTGTTTCCTTCTACCGTTGAAAACAGGCGGAAGAATGGCGGGAAAATCGACATAAATGAAATCCCGAGGTCGCAATTGAAATAAGAAACCTGCTGAGAGAATGATCGGAGGAGGAGTAGGAGGAGACATGAGAGTAGCGGGTGAGGCAGTATGTTTGTGCCTCCTAGTTATCATTCTTCGCCCTCATTTCTGCAAAGGCCAATCGTCTCGATTTACAAACCTTCGAGCCTATCGCTCCTATTTACCTTTTGGCGTGTGTGTGCCGGCGCGGCATGCCGCGCTGCCGATAGCTATTGTATATAATTTAGCATTTTGTCGGTACACGGAGGTCGGTATAGTGTCGGGGTGCGTGCCCATCATCAATGCAGGCGAGAATGTATAAGGTGCCCGGCTATTGTAGCTCCCACGCACTGAATAATTATTGAAATAGGCCACAATACGTAAACATGGCAAAACAAATTCCTATAACCTCTTGGCACAAATGTACTTATTTTCAACCTCGTTCTCAATAACATACCCTGGGGCGGTGACTCACTGTTTGTGTTCCGATTTATAAAGCCAATACAAATCACTAGTGCAGTGCCCGTCCAAAATGTGCCTGTTCGGAACAGGCGGATTGCAGCGATCAAAACACTTTGGCAAGTTTAATACTACTCGTGCTTAGCACAAAAAGTCTTGCTCATTAAAAACAGGTTACCAGCCAAAATTATACACGTTTTTCATGCTAAGCAAAAAAACAGCTGATTATCAATCCAGAACAATAAAGATCAGATACAAATTTGGTCTGTAACCTTGTTTTTGCCAAAGACAAATTGTCATGCTAAGCAAATTGTTGTGCTTAGCAGCTCTATGAAATTGGCCCCTGGACGGATCGTCGCCCATTCCGCCGTGCTAACGCTTGTGAGCGCGCACGAGAATTCTTCTGGAGCTTTTCTCCTACCTCTTAAAACTGTAACTTCTTCACATTATCTTCTCTCATTAATCCATCCTGTAATTGGCGCTACAGTGCTGTTAGGTGTTGAATGAAATAAATGAAATAGAATTAATATAAATGCTGTCGGGTCGCTGGTGTCCAAGGAAAACACAGAGGTTTGTGTTAGATAATTATACAGTATGTGTAGGATATATTGAGTTAGTATTTCATACGCACTGTGGACCTCCGAACAATTGACGTCCACAGGATGCGGGAAGAGGTTACGGTTTGTGGACATAGACATGTCCACAGTCCGTTTTGCCCTTTCTGAAAAAGAGCTTTAGAGGGAAAACAGGTTAGGGATTTATAAAGAAAATGTAAGAGGAACAGTTGAGAGGCCCAGAATCAAATTTTAAAAATTAAAAAAAAAATATATTTTTAATTTATATATATATATATATATATATAGTTTTGTTGTTTTTTTTGTTTTTTGGGGGGGCGAGAAAAATTAGTATTTAGCCAACGTTTTTAACTACACGAAGACAAAGGAATGTCCACAGTACGTATGGAAGGTAAAGCTAATTGTGCTTGTTGATTATAAAGGTCATGTGGTTAATTTTTCCTGGGATTACTTAATGTGTACCTCTGCATGCATAGAAGCTGTTTTATACCTATTTTATTTGTTAACTTTATCGAATGTGTACATCTTTAAACATTCACCACTTTCCGTGCTTTTCCGGACAACTGAGGGCGCTGTCGTTGTGATACAATTTTAGAAATACGTGTACACTGTTTCTCTTTTGTGCTTTTCTGTTTAAATTGTAATTCCACAATTTGCTCAATGGAAACATTTGAGAGAAAAGTTTGCTCATTAGCAATTAGCTCATTGCTCATGACAGTAGAATATAACAACAAAATCTAGCATTTTAAATTGTGTGCTGAAAATTTGTAACATGACTTTATAATACAGAAGTTCGCATTAGCAATAGCATACAACCCAAAGCACCAAAATACCATTGAAAATGACAAAGAATCTATTAAAAATGAGGTTGATAGGATACAAGCTGATTGCAAAAAACATACAATTCCATAGCTCTTGTACATTTTCTCTGTGCAACGAGGTTTAACAAAAATCTGTATTATTAGTAGTATTAAACCGTGGTCTATAATGGTTTTGCAATATCCCGCGACTTCATTACAATCAAAATATAGGCCCAGAATCCCTTACTCAAAATCAAAGAACCGCTTCACTTTATTTGTCAGACCAAGTTTGACAACACGACACCATCTGTGTTCCTTGTCAATTGTCATATCCTCTAATTGGTTTCCGGCGTTTCTCCCCACAGTCGTTCATTCCTCAAAACTCAAGTAAAAATCGCGAACCGCCGCTATATATACACACCATAATAGTGTAACACGCCACGCGTGTATTTCCGTGTGATTAATTAGCAATGATCTACACTAAGCCCGATGTGCCCAATCAAGCGACAAAGGCGCATTCGGCCACTTGCCGCAAATGCTTCGGATCAATGTCAAAGGAGATTTTAGAAGCCATCGGCAGTTATCCGGATTCTCCCCCCCCCCCCCCTCCAATCATTCCGATGGAGTTCCGGTACCGTACGCAGATTAAAGCTCAAGTATAGCTTTTACATCTACAATGTACATCAAAATACTTGACACGAGCGTAGCTAGCCGCAATCGGCTAAGTGAGCACGCGTCCCGAAGGCTTATTGTTGTCGCAATTAAAAATTGTGGCTCGGCAAATTTTGAGTTGAAATTTAAACCTTAGAATATTGTTCTCTCGGAAACTACAACTTTCACAGAGCTAAAACTTGTCAAGCACGTTTCTATACATATTTGAGCACTTTCGCTGCATGCCTCAGACGGAAAAAAATGGTATACCACCCCTTTAAGGCAGGGTTGTAGTCGAGTCCCTGCAAGTCCGTTCACAAGTCCTTTCGTGAAGCCAGTCACAAGTCCCTTCATAAAGGCAGTCACAAGTAACTGGATGAACAATGACAAAGGAATGCTTTTGTCAAAGCTGATTTGAATAGCTTGTGATTTGAATTAGAACTGAAGGACTTGTGATGGACTTGCAGGGACTTATAGGGACTTGCAGGGACTTGTGGTGGACTCGACTACATCCCTGCTTTAAGGTATATGCACGTAAAGTGCATGGAATACTCGAAGTGTACGTTAGCAATTATGGTTTTGCCCTTCACAGACTTATATGTTTTATTAAATAAGCACTGTGTGTATACTCTAAGCCGTCTTGCGTGAGAATCGAAGCCTTGAACTTCTACTACTATAGTACAAACATATCAAGCACTCGGCCGAGGTTGGCTAGGCGGTTTGCATGTCAAACAGCAATCAACTTACAGGCATGGAATGGAATAACTACGGCAAAATTGACATTTTATAACCCAATAACAAGACTCAGAATTTCAGTAAAGTTGAATTCTTTAGTGGGTAAGTTGCCGAAAAAAACACAAACGTGAAACTGGCGGTCAATTTGGACTTGCGCGTAATACAAAATGACCATAACGAGATTTATATAGGCCTATTATTAACTAGTTTGCGCCATAGGACGTATATACACGAAAAAAATTCAAAAATTCAAAACGGATGACGCATAAACACGTCACAAGAAAGGCTGGAAATGTCTGTCAGCAGCGAGCAAGGGTGCAAATGTGTGGGTGTGCTGTTTGCAAATACTCTTACGGGTATTTCGTCTAGAAAATCGAGCGCGAACATCTGTATGTTTCCTGTATGATATAAGTCAGTTGTCTGCGCGTGTACTGGATTCACAAGCACACGCCTATGGGGAGGGTGGACTATAGCCAGCGAGCTTGAAAATCATCGACTGGGTCTATTGTGCGTTGCACGGCAACGGAGTTGCTGTTGTACTACGCGCCCTGCCATTGGTCAACCAGTCCCAGGTGTGACATTATTCCGGATATTTTACAAATTGTATTACAATACTTTAGTAAAATGACAACGTGCCTTAATTGTATCGGCTCCGAATAATAGCGTGGTTTCCCGATTACCAGCGGACTGTGTGGTGTATTCAATTTGCTGGCAAGTTAAGACGACGGACGAGAGAAACGGGCAATTATTGAAGATAGAATATTCAA
The DNA here is from genome assembly GCA_037893245.1 of Crossaster papposus. Lineage (NCBI taxonomy): Eukaryota > Metazoa > Echinodermata > Asteroidea > Velatida > Solasteridae > Crossaster > Crossaster papposus. The sequence continues at coordinate 149,251 of JBAIAA010000600.1, forward strand.
CATTGCTAGTCAAGTAAACGTTAATATGAATCGCAAGTCACAGACTTCTTGGTACCAGACATAGACATTATTATGGTTTGTATACCAAACTATTCTCAAAACCACGACATCTGGTTTTGGACTTTCAGGGATGAGGGTAGTTTTTTTGTTACCTGCTTTTATACAAAGTTCTAAACAAACACATACACATTCAATGTGTGGATGTTCATTTCCCGGAGGGTGAAATAACTCGACTCTTATTTTCTCTTGCGGTGGATCGTAATTAGTATGGATGAGAGAGAATCGATTCACCGCTTTTACGGGAGAGTAGTTGCTGGCGAGTAATGATATCTGCGCCGTAATTAATTTTGTCTAGGAGGGGAGAAGGGAGAGGAAACCTTAACAAAACGGAGGGCAGATTTGAAAGGGTGCAAAGTGTCCCCATTTGAGATTGATCGACACCGGAACAGGAATCGCGGAGTACAAAGGAAAGCAACACTTCACGATGCCACCGGTACAGAATTAATTAAAATTACCCTCTATTGACAAAGTTAAACAATTATCTTCTAATATGCACTGTGTCGATGAAAACATCCCGAGGTTTATTATGCTTGTCCGTATCTCGTCACGCTGTCTCAAATTAGGGGCAAAAAGGTCATGACCTTTGCAGTATTGGCGTCAGGTGGATGATAAAACGAACGCTCTGATTGGACATCATGCGGAAAACCCGCTCAGTTGAAGAGTGTTGGTGACTTATCTGCAAACTTTCTTCGTGAATTAAACAAGTTGGTTGCGCTGTCCTGTCCAAGCTTTTTTTGCAACACCGTGTTAAATGCACTAAATGTAAATTTGTATGTAAATACTGTCATTATACATTTTTAGAACACCAAAGTGCTATGCACAGACGAGCAACACCACTTTATTAATTATAGGGACACCTAAGTACTATGCACAGATTAGACTCGCAACACTACTTGTTCGATTATTGGAACACCAAAGTACTATGCACAGACGCGCAATACTACTTTATTAATTATAGGGACACCTAAGTACTATGTACAGAACAGACACGCAACACTACTTGTTCGATTATTGGAACACCAAAGTACTATGCAAAGACTCGCAACACTACTTTTTCGATTATTGGAACACCAAAGTACTATGCGAAGATTCGCAACACTACTTGTTCGATTATTGGAACATCAAAGTACTATGCACAGACGCGCAACACTATACCTTTTCGATTCTTAGAACACAAAAGTACTATGCACAGTTACGCTTTATTGTTCATTACAAACTCGAATGGCTTTCGACAGATCAGTATTACAAAGAACCTCAATTTTACTAAGATTTTATTTCGTCCAGACTGCAAGTTTGGCACAATCCTTCCAAATAACATAAAGCTCAGTTTTTATTATTCGTCTTTGGCTCGGGTTGCTTTTTAAACACTCCTGGACTGGCGAGCAATTTCCAAAATAAATAGGGGATCATTTCCCAAAAAAACAACCGAGAACTAACAGATACAGTATACTTGGGGTTTCCCAAGGGGACAGCGTCAAATTCCCCACGGCTTATTTCCACCGCCTCCAATCAATAGGGCTTTCTCCGGGGATCCACCTGTAGGTATTCCTCCTTCGCCCTGGGCGTAAAGCAAAATAATAAGGCGTTTCCTCCCGCCTAGCCTTCAAACACAATTTGTTGATGCAGTGAAGGAAATAGAACATAAAATAAACTTTTACCGGTGCTTACATTGAGAGGGGGCAATTTGGTAGATTGGCTGGCAATTATACGGAAGGAGCGAGCAGTGATGTCCCACGGGACTGAATTTTCTTTTCTTTTTGAGGCAAGAAAATAGTTCGGAACCTTTCCTTGCCTGTTTGTCGACCGTCTGCCGTCGCGCGCAACGACTGAACGCTGTGAAATTGTACCTTGCAGGTGTTGCAATTAATTTCAAACTTATGTTAAATAAAATAGTCTGTTGTTTGCTTAAGTTAAGCACCCATCGGACTAATTTATTTAATAACATAAGTTTAAAATTGATTGATATAAAGACGAATTCTATCTCTGAACGCTGCCATTTGGTAGCAGCTTAGACGAATTTGATCTGTAATGCAGAATATTCCGAAGACAATGTTTAAATAAGAGTGACCAAACGTTGTAATTAAATGGTAAATGACTCAATTTGTTTGGTAAGCAGGGATGTAGTCAAGTCCATGACAAGTCCCTGCAAGTCCATCACAAGTCCTCCAGTTCCAATTCAAATCACAAGCTATTCAAATGAGCTTTGACAAAAGCATTCGTCTGTCATTGTTCAACCAGTTACTTATGACTGTCTTTATGACTGGACTTGTGACTGGACTTGTGCAAGGACTTGCATGGACTTGAATACAACTCGGGGTAAAAGCGTTTGAATTAGTTTTTCGGGCGAAATTGAGTGTCAGAGTCCTTTTTGTTTAATAACCGGGGGAGCTAGATTACAAAAATAGCTGGATGATTAACAAATAGTTTTCTTTCCTTGACAGGTGGGCAGCCAGATAGAAAAGGAACAACTGAATCATTACTTGATCAAAGAGGATGAATGCATGAACCTCACGGTTCAATCTTTGCTACCAGATAACGGTAAGCCTGACATTTAAAATAACGCATGCAATATGATTGTTATTTGTAGATTCAATTACATTATCCATGTTGACATTGTCAGCGGGCTAATGCGAGCCGAGCTACCTGGCGATTGCTAGGCCGGTAACATTTTGCTGGTCCACGCGCGTAATTATTTTCCCTTGGGGGGGGGGGGGGGGGGGGGGGGGGGGGGAGGGGGGGGGGGGGGGGGGGGGTACCGGGCAATTACCATAACTGGTGTCTCTAGAGTTCTAGACCACACAAGGTTAATTATTTTCCCTTGGGGGGTGCGGGGGTACCGGGCAATTATCATAACTTGGTGTATCTAGAATTCTAGACTACACAGGGTGGAAGACACTTAAGCCGTGTTCGCACTGGATAAACATTTTGGGTAACTTTACCATGACGCCGGGTAACATTCCGATGGGTTAATCTTCCCACCGTCCGCACTTTGATTTAATTGACGCGGGTAGAATTGCTGAGACCATGGGTAAACTAACCGTGAAAGGTCACTGGCTGATGTGACCTGTGGTCATTCGACCGGGTGATGGAAGATTTAACCGAGACGTCGCGTCCGCACTGGATTTTCTGGCTCGGTTAAACTGACCTGGTCAATCTTCCTGTGCACCTTTGGCTCGGTTAAACTACCCACGCGGCGTGGGTAAGTTACCTGTGAGGATAGTTACCCAGGCTGTTTGCACTGGACTTGAAATGGGTAAGTTACCCATTGGCTCGGTTAGTTTGCCCAAATTAAGTCCAGTGCGAACAGGGCTATAGGGTCTCGGAGCATTGGTTTCCCATAAATTGAACTCATCCCGACAAAACAAAATTGTAAACCAAAAATTGTCGCTGAGATAAATGTGCATAAATCATTTTCGAATCCGAGATCTTAATAATCTATAGATCAATTCATGATCTAATAAGCTGCTGAGAGGTCGACGAAATCCTTTTTTTCAAAAGACTTGTAGGCCTATATGTAACTATTTGACTGAGTAATACCAAGGTATTAACGTCATTGTTATTACTGAATAATCATGCAGCGAGCGTCTAAATTTGCCCATTTATGATTATTTTTTTGCATTTATGATAATTTCCCCTAATCCTTCTTGGAAAAAAAATACGCGGTCCGGGCACAGACTATTTGTACATTTTGATGAATGTGTACCGGCGATTTGCGTTGTGAGGATTACGAAGGCTGGTCTCTAGCTAATTCATTACATATTTGTCTTCGCCGGGCAATAGACGGGTTTCAGTCAATATTTGAGCAAGATCCCTCAACTAGCTTCCTGCTAGCAGTGTTTTCTTACCAAATTTGCTTTCGCTGGCCAAGGGTGGATTTTCTTTTTGGTTTCTATAGGATCCACGTTTTCAATGAAATTTTTTCCCGACAGCGCGTTCGTGACATTTAGCCAGTCCTGAAAACTGGATTGAAATGCATTTAATACTGCGACTGTTTTGTAGCATAAGCTTCTTAAAGACGCATGTAAGAAATGGCACACGGTCACTTTGTGTTTCTTAAAGCTTAAGGATGTTATAAAGCACGATTGCCCTTCAACAGTATTTAGTTCGAAAGACGTACTTGGGCGATATTGTTCATGTTCCTTGATAGTCATGTAGCAAAAAGCAAAACGATGCCGTACAACGTCACCTTGCAGGTTTGCGCCCGGCCAAACGGCCCGTGTATACGGCCGTTCATTTTACTGGACTATTGCTAAAATGCTATTTGAGCGTCTGATCGCCGTTCCGTATATATGGCACGTGCATCGCGGACCTCCGAGCTTGTTTCCTGCGTAAGTTAATTTAGCAGTCGTGTAATTAAGTTACCTTCGAGCTTTAATTCCGTTTGACGTAAAGCGGATAAGGGCACAGCTGGTTTTGGCGAATGTAAACATCTTATCAATTGCTTGTATCCTTTTCAGAAATTTAATTGTTTTTTTGTTCACCAAACAAAAAGACAACAAGAGTAAGAGTAACAGCAATGTTTCTTTGCGCAGTCGGAATCAATTGGTTGATTTTGTAAGATTGTTCAGACTTTCGGTGGAAATCATGTTAATGGTCTGAAATCTCCTTGATGTCTGAAATCTCTGGGGCCAATTTCATAAAACTTGTAAGCACACAAATGTGCTTAGCATTAAACAAATTCTTGGCAAAAATAGGGTTAAAATAGGGTTACAAACCAAATTTTCAGGTGATGTATATCGTTTGTGACTGGTATTCAGCTGTTTTTTGCTTAGCAAGAAAAGCAAACGGAGTTTGGCTGGTATACCTGTTCTTACTGAGCAAGACTATTTTTGTGCTAAGCAAATTGTTGTGCTTACATGTTTTATGAAATTGGCCCCTGATAAGGCTTGCATTGTAGTACACGTGCAGTTTGTTCAACCAAGTGGTATCAAGCCCACTCGATACCACAGCAAAAGAGCGCGAATTCATAGCTAGAGTTTGTCTGGTTTTAAGTTTACGGCGTTGGGATCAACTTTGCGCGTATCTTAGTAGACCAAACGGATGAAATCAAGCGAACTCAATATCAGGCTTCGATGCCCCCTAGTCTGTTTTGCAGGTCCGTCAACAATTTTTCTATCGGCCCATGCAAATTGTCTTTATATGGTTCCCATTGATTTTCCGGGGGTATGGAACCATCTGCGGGTAACTCCGCTTCCTCCGAAAAGGTCACACCTGGCCAGCCAATCGCCTGGCTTCTTGCCAGAGCTGCGCTCCGATTATTATGCCGTCGGAGAAATAACGTAGCGTTTTACGACTTTCCCCCCGTTGTCCTAATTTTATTACTCGATTTATAAGGATCGTACGAATACGAGAAACCGCGCCCCTGGAGTTTGGAATCGACCCGATCGGGCCGCGGGTATGAACAACGGCAATTTGTTATCTGCAGACCGTAATTCGTCTCTGTCCGGGATTCAAGGATCGAACTTTACGTTTCATTAATAAACAAAGAAAAACAGTTGGTTTGTTCCGGAGTATCGACTGTTTTGTGTGGCAGTCCTCTACCGTCTTTGGCATTGTTTGCACGGTGTGACAATGTTGGAACAAACGCGAGCTTTTGAGAATTCGCTGAAAGCGGTCAGAAAAAATACTCCAACACTTAGCCTCTGTTTCAGTCGAGTCCATTATACAGGAAATTGCACCTGCAGTTATAATAACCGAAGAATAGCTTGTGAATTGACGTGCGACTGGGGGAATTGTTTTTGTATTTTTATTTATTCCCTTTCTTTACCCAGGGTGTGCCCAAACAGTTTCAAAACTGGTTTTCATTGGGGCTCTGCGTACATCATTAAATACAATAACAGTACATATAAATACAACAACATTTACACAAAATTAACAAAATATTTACGACGTACAAGGATATTTACAGAAATACAAGACATTGATACTAATTCTGATTTACGAGATGGGCAAACTCCCCCCCAAAAAATAAATAAATAAATAAATAAATAAAATAAAATAAAATAAAATAAATATTTGGGGAAAAAAAAGAAGGGAAAATTCCCATTCGGCTCCACATTTAAATATTTAACGGATGACATGTCGGAGCTCCGATTTAAATGTTGTGAACACTAGACTAAATTTCCATTCTTTCCTCGCCTTCCACCGCTGTGACCCGGGTTTGAATCCCGCCTGGGCCAATATGTGGATTGGGTTTTCAGTCCCTGCCTGATTCCGTGGGTTTCTCCCCCAGAATATTCTTCTGAAATGTTCCTCCCACCTCTAAAAACCGTAAATTCCTCACGTTGTCTTATCTTACTGATCCATTCAGTAATTGGCGCTACGTGTAAATATCGCTGTTAAATGTTGAATTAAATAAATACAAAATAAATAAATGAAATAAAATCTGTAAATTGGTTTCTGTAATTTACAAAGTTTATGTTAAAAAAAATAAAACATTGCGGAAGTACTAAGAAAAAAATCTCACCGTTTCGACAATAGAACTGGTAATTGGAACCCACTGTTTGTTTTAATCCTATATAGTTATAGATATATACCATAAAAACTAACCTGTAAACATTTCATTTCAAAAGGTAGTAGCGATTTTGAGATATTGCCAAAAATCTGGAGCGGTTATGTCCGGGCAGGAAGACTAATCTGCATTGGAATACACACTCTGAGAAACGTCACTGCAGAAACGCTTCTCAGATTCAAAAAATTTTGGGATAAAAAGTGATATCTTTTTTTCATAACCGCAGTACTTCGAAGTGAAAAGTTTATAAAAATGCATTATACTATCCAAAGCTGCTGTACTTCTTACCAAGTAAGTTTTTATTGCCATTAATGTTTGGAGTAATTACCAAACGTATACGATCCCTTTAACAAGATAAGCTATACGTTTTCCCGTGCGTCATTGTCATGCGAAACAACAACGCTTAACTAGATCAAAACCAGTTATTTATCGGCTTAAGCCTAAGGCTCTTCAATCCATATCGATTCCCCATTGGCAAGCACAATTCGGGAGACGGTGTAGTTCTTGTTTGATCTTTTATTTTCCTGATCGAGTCTCTCACATTTACGCGCTAGTCGAGCTGCCTTTAGATCGCGCGGTTTGGTCCGGCATTGTGTTCCTCGACTTCCGCGATCCGAGGTCCGTTGTAAATAACCCCATTCTCTGGTTGGTCTCTCGCTGATTCGTTCGGGGACCCGCGCGTTGACCGAGGCTCGTTGAATTACGCAATAGGCCGCCGTAACCCGGGCCAAACTAGATCCAGCCGGACCGACCGGGCGCAAACAGTCACCAGAACCCGCCGGGTGAAATCAGAGAAAGCGCCCCAATCAATTGGTTTGCATAGCTCGGTACCTGAAAAGGAGTCGCCGAGAAGAGTCATTGATACCTCGAAGCTATAAGGCCTAGGATTGGGCGTGCGTACAGTCACATCCCGCACTCTCATATAATATAATACAATACAAGTATATCATCAAAATTAACAACACTTATACGAGGGTAGTCGACAAGATTTGATTTCCTCGACAAATTGGATTTCGCGAACCGCCGCGTTTGACAGGCAGTTTGGTTGAAAGTACGTGACATTTTTATTTTGTTGCCTCTGCACAGAACTCGAGGCATTTTTAATAGACAGATATGAAAGATCCAATTACTCCCCCTCCTCTTGAAACGCGCAGCAATATTTTAATACAAATTCCTCGTTGAAGTTAACCCAGTGTCAACCTAACGTAGTGCCAAACAAGCTTGTAATAGTGTCTGTTATTTGTTTTGTGTATGTACTGTACAGGGTGTCCACGTAAAAAGTATACCCATTTTCAAATCCATATTATTGCAAAACTACTGAATGTTTCTGAAAAAATACAAATGTCTGTTGAAAGGGTAAAATGCCCTCTGTCCAATGGTATAAGGTTCAATATGTCATTGCCATGAATGACTGAACAAAACAAGACATTTATGAAAGGTAATGAAATCAGCACTGTGGCAAGTTGTTTTTACTTGTGTGACAACGCTCAGGCAGGTGTTTGTGAGGACAAATTATTTTACGGTTTAAACACATTGAAAAAGCAATGACTGGGTCGATGAATCATGTTTTATTATCCCTTTTCTTGTGTGGTACACTTACCTAACAAATGTAAGGTGATGTACCCTCCACATGACCACTATTCTTGTTAATGCGTAGCTGGCATCTTCGTCTCATGTCTCTTACTGCCCGCCTTATCATCCCAACTTGTCACAATGCTGATTTCAGTACCTTTCATAACTGTCTTGTTTGTTCAGTCATTCATGGCAATGACATAATGAACCTTATACCATTGGACAGAGGGTATTCTACCCTTTCAATAGACATTTGTATTTTTTCAGAAACATTCAGTAGTTTTTGCAATAATATGAATTTAAAAATGGGTATACATTTTATGTGGACACCCTGTAGAACGGGTGGTCTTGCACCTTCGTCTGTACCCTTTTCCCATGAGGTATACATGTACATACTATAATATAAGGAACACGCTCTCCATAGTTGGCGACGGATGTCGCTGCGGGACAGCACATCTCATTTTGTGTGTGCGTGTGCCAACATTTTCAACTGTGGTTTGTCAAAATGTACGAAGTACATCAATACCTCTTTATAAAGACAAATTATTTCTCAAAGCAGTTCGTTTCGTCTGTCCTGCGTTGCACTCGAGAGAGAAAGCGGAAGAAAGTACTCAGGATCTAAGTGGGTAATAAATCAAGCTGATTAAGGTCAACTTGGGACTTCGCGTTCGATTCGCTGTACGCATACCAAATTAAACTGGGAATATCATTGGGCAGGTGAACTACAAGTGTATTATTATTAGCAGCGGAGAGGGATGCGCCCCTTCCTCAGCTTGAAGCTTGTGATGCCGCCCCCGCACAGAGTTCGGGAAAAGCTAAAACAAAATCCTCCATTATGCAATCTTTATTCTGTTTAAACCACTGGGAACTAGACAAAAAGGAGTAGAAGCCACAATTATTAGTATTATATATTTATGGTAATAAAACCAAGGGTCCCTCAAAAGCGCTCCAGGCACTGTAGCTCGCAAGCCTGAAGAAACCTGTAGCGAGAAGACAATGAGAAGAAGGTATAGTTTTAGAGGTGGGAGGAAAACCCCAGAAGAATGTCCTTGGGGAAACCCACGGAGTTAGGCAGGGACTAAAACCCCAATCCACATATTGGCCCCGGCCGAATTTGAACCCGGGTCATAGTGGTGGACAGCAAGGAACGAGCCGCTGCGCCAACCTGACTTCTAATTTCTATTTTCTGACTGAGCAAGAAGTATAAATCATGACAAAGGTGATCTCTAATGGTTTGCCTTTTTACCGATTTAAATAAACTTAAACAGAAACTTAACCAATGAGTCGGCGATTATGCGTGTTACGTCACGCGATTATACACGCAACGTCACACGCGCGTGCATATGCGACACAACTCTGCTCAGAAATTAATAAAAAATAATACAAAACTTCATCAAAAGAGTAAATTTAACTCTCTCGAGAAGCCATAACAATTATGAAGGACAGCTCTTTTTGTATTTATTTATTATTTTTTTATTTATCGAGTTGTCCTCCATAAAGGCTCCTGGAAAAACGGCAGATTTACTCTTTTCTCTCTTCTCAATAATTTGCCCTAAAAAAAATCTAATTCATTCTTCTTTTTTCAGTGTTTTTTTTTTAAGGTTATGTCATTTTTAAAGTGAGCTTTTAACTCTTTTACATTTTAGAGAGCAGGATTTGGAACTCGAAAGCCTCTCGATTTTCGCTGAGTTTCTAAATCAAAAAACTTTAGAAAAATCCACACAACTAGTCTCGGGATAGTAACTCGTTGCATGGACGAGTAACTTAGGGAAGAAAATTATAACTACGGTGCTAAGTTGTCACACGGGCGAACGAGTCTATGAGTCAGGGTTCGGTCGCACCCGATATCCCAGACAAGCAGGTGTTTGGATTTGAAGCTTCGGGGTGTCAATTCTGTCCTCCTCCTCCCTCCTGTTTCCCTGCATTGATCTCCCGCCCTATATCGTGAAGTCGCCAACATTCAGCTATCTCGCTGGGGAAATACTTTCTGAAGAGGCCATACGTGGCTGTACCAACAAAGATCTTGCTGTTTTAACGCCACATTGTCTGGGCTAGGCAAAATGGCTGCCGGGGTATTTACATGTAACACTAGTTGCTATCGCGCTGATGTGTGTAGACCTTGTAACCTGTTTTAAAACGGGAAGTAAATTGAAGTCAATCCAAGGGTCATTTTTACATTTTGTCGCAACAAGCCCAGACTAAAAGCAAGAGGTTTATAATAGTCTTAAAACTAACTGTCAAACATTTGTCTCTGTTTGGTGTATAGTCGGTTGATGGGAATAGACCATAGCACAAGCCAACCGCCTGATAGGATTCGGGATTCCCGCAACTTGCAACAAGTCTAGCTGGTTTTTTTTTTCATTTTTTTTTGTTTAGGGGTGATCTGTGGGGATCGAAGCTCGGTGTTTTTATTAGGCTGCTTCGCATCACGGCTGATCCGAGCCGATGGCCCCATGGATTCCGCTCCTTCGCTCGGTCGGAAATCTTTGCCTTGGGCACGGTAAAAACGCCGCGTAGTTTTGTTTCCCTTCCTTTTTCCCCCCCTTCTCTTTCTTTCTATCTGCAGTCACCGTGCCCTGGGGCATCTGCGAGACTCAATTTTAAAGAAGTCCCGGGACACTCCCGGCTAATTTCGTGATTGGACTGCGCAGCGCAGCGTGTAATGGAAATATCAGGTTGGAGTCGTGCCTTAGTAATTTTCTCCCGTTCGTCCCAAAAGAGAAACAATGCGGATGATCGAGCTGAAGGGCCGATCTTCTTAGTTTATGTACCAAATATAGCAGGGTATTTTTTTGGCCAAAAAATATCTCATTTCTGTAGAAAGCGAACCAATTGGTACTTTAAGACCGACGCTTATTTACCATATAACTAAATTGATTATTCAATTGGTCATTTTGGACATGTATATTCCTGATAATTCAAGAAATGACCAATGGTGTATCCTACCTTTAAGCACGATGAAAATTGAAAAACCGTCTGGCCCTCTGGCGGTAGTTAGAGCGCTGGATGAAAACAGGCGCGAAAAAAAGGACAGCTTATAATTATTTTGTTAATGTGTTTGCACGCGCGAGGCGTGAAACGTGGTTTATCCACGCATGAAGTTGTACGGGTGTGTTCAGAGGTAAGCGCACTATATTAAGGAGTAAAGTTTTTCTGCGTTGACGAGCTGTCTAGCTCGGACATGCTTGTAAACAAACGTAAACAGCCTTTTGAGGGTTCCAAAAGAGGGGCTGTTGAATGGTTTTTGGATGTGGTCAGCATGAACACTTGACCAAAAAACAAGGTTACAAACACAATTTTCAGATTATGTAAATTGTTTGTGACATGGTATTCAGCTTGTTTTTAGCTCAGTATGAAAAGCACATGGAGTTTTGGATAGTCGGTTACCTGTATTTGTTCACTAGGCGAGACTTGTTTGTGCTAAGCACATTATTTGCTCTTAGCAGCTACATTAATTTCTCCTCTGGTTTCGGGGGGTGGACACCTTAGGGATTCCTAGCTAATAAATTAATAAATCAAACATCAGGGGAAACCCAGAGCTCCTCCTAATCTATATATACTTTAGTCTAAACATTCTGCGGCTCCCTCTTTTGCTTTTGATGAGTCCCACGCAGTTTCTCCCTCGCTCAAAAATCGATCACCCGCCGCTGTTTCGAGAATAGGATGGGGGGGGGGGGGGGGGGGGGGGGGGGGTGTTGTTTAGGTCATCCGAACGTGCCGATCTGGCGATGCGGCGATCGCAGCTCCTGTTGTTTGCCCAGCTGTATCTAAAGTCCAGGAACCTTGCTCTATTAATGCCGAAAAGTCCCTCAAATTGAGCAACGGCAGAGATCGGGAGAGCGGGAAAAGCTACGGCTCCGGCATGGTAACAACAGGTACGCTCGGCCGGCTGGAACGCGTTCAAATAGAGAAGGCACGAGGATCAAACACTTTAAAGAAATAGACTACACATTCTCGAAGGAATTAAAGGGGGAGGGGTTGTCTGGACTCGGAGACAAAATGAGGAGTGTTGCTTAAGCGATACCCAACTTCGTTAGAAAGGGGTATCTATTGAAAGTCATGTTTCGGATGTCTCGACCGCAGAATTCATTCCTTGTCCTCGTTTTGCAAGCATGACCGCCATTTTCAGCAACAATTTAAAAACAAATTCTTGTTTTTCTTTCTCATTAATGCAACCAAATTTGATTTTTTTAAATTTTAATTGGAGTCTTTTGAAACACTTGGTGGAGGTATTCACCACGCCGGTCTTTTTTTCTGTTGTTTACGTCACTTTGAACATGCGCACCTCAGCTTCAACGTGACGTTAACGCGAACCGGTGTGTTTGCTGCCACCAAGAGTCTCAAAAGGCTTCAATTTCTTACGCAACACGCCGTAAGATATCCAGGGACGCGGGAAATCACCAAAAACAAAATGCGCAAAATTATCATTAGGGGTAATCCTCGTGTGTCTTTGTAAAACACTTCATTGTTTAAAATCATTTACCGTATCTTAATTTGTTTACATCATTCTATTTGGAATAAAACCAAAAGAATCCGATTGTAAAGTTAGAATAAAACTACGTAAACACACATGCCAACGAGAGCCAGAGCAAGGGTAGTCTGGTTCCCAGACCAAACAAAATCTAACTTTTCTGAGCAAAATCTGAATCAAATGTAATCTTCCATTATTTTCCACCGTCTTAAAAAATAATGCAGGGAAAATTATAATGCGGGGTACGGCATTCCTATAACAAGAAAATAATCACAATTTGTTTCGATTTTATCACGACCAGCGGTAACATTAAGATAATATTACTGCGCAAGTACTTCGATCTCTTTACGATTGTCACGTCGGGTTTAAAGTCACGTCCCACCCAAGCCTCGCTCCTGTAAATTAGAAAAACGCAGCGCTAAGCATGCACGGGGGATTATTTATCAATCATTTAACCTACATCGGAAGTGTTTTACACCTAGCCATACTTGGCGGTTTTTTTCTTCGGAAAACCGGCGATCGGCATACAAATGCATATCGACGTTCCGCGATCGAGTGTCCCGTAATAATGCTTGCATCACGATATCGTATACGGAATATTTGCCAATATTTTATTTGTGTGAAGCTAGCTCCGTGGCTTCGTAATCTCGTAGTCTGGAGCAATGCATTCGTCACGGTGGTCTTGGTCAGGTTCATAATGTACATATTGAAAGTTTCGTTAACTTGTTTTTGTAGATTTGCTAAAGTATACATTTTTGGAAACGTTAGGATATACTCAACATGAAAACCAATGTTTACATTTGTTTTCAGGTTCTTTTGAAAAAACAATGACCTTTATTGTGACGTGACACATGAAAAGTCACTGGGTGTCACATTAAAGGTCTATTTTTTATTCAATGCCCTATATCTCTGGAAGTATAAGTCCGATTGGGTTCAAACTCGGTATGCAGGTATGGCGGGATGTGTTATACACTGCAAAAACGGCGGTGTTAAATTTAACACTTTTGGTGTTTATATTGGGCGAATGGTCCAATATAAACACCAAAAGTGTTAAATTTAACACCGCAATTTTTGCAGTGTATATATAAATTGAAGTGACATCATGATGACGCCATCGTGTGATTTGTTATATTTTTGTAATATTTGTATTGCCCATTAGACAATCTAAGATGGCCGCCATAAAGAACCTGAAAACAATTGTAAACATTGGTTTTCATGTTAAGTATATCCTAACGTTTCCAAAAATGTATAGTTTAGCAAATCTACAAAAAAAGTAAACGAAAATACATAAGAAACCTGACTATCTGGACCACTCGACAGGTTTTTATCAGCGAAAACGATATACGTATCAAAAATTAATATTATGAGACCCGTTAAATAAATGAATCACGATTCTTTGTTTACGAGTTGAACACGGGCAGAATCGATACACACTTAAGGGACCTAAATGGGTATAGATTCATATCATAACTGCTCGTGTGGTTGGCTGTTTTGGTATGAACATAGGAGACGGGATAGTATACTATTACTTGCTTCCAAAGTGTGAAAAAAATATCACTCCGTTCGAGTGAAATTTCACTCCAACAGTTTGAAACTAGGGACCAGAAGTTTTAAAGTGAAATGAATTTACTCGAAAAAGATGAAAATTCATCAGAATTCTTCTGAAATGATTTTTTAATATTTTCTTTAATTTTTTTAATTAAAAATTATAGTGATTTTCACTCAATGTCGTCTAAACTCTAGTTTCACTCTGTGTGATTTAGAGAGCGTAACGCAAGTGTGTCGGCTTTTGCTTTGTGAACAACTTTTAGATTGGCGAGAATTGTTCACACTTAAACAGGCACATTATGGCAGAAAAGCTTACATACCTGTGAATAAAACCAATAGTTTCTTTTGAAAAATACAAACTAAAAACATTTCTCTACAAGCAGTTAGTCACACAACTTACGACAGGGAATGTACAAAACCTCAAAAGCCAATCCCCCCCAAAAAAATAAAAAATAAAATAAATAAAATTAAATTAAAAAAAAAATTTAAAAAAATAAAAATAAATAAATAAATAAAACCACAAAATATTGATAAGATTGGGAACAAAAGAAGTTTCGTTGAAGTGGATTGTGTTTGTATTGAAATATATATGACTGCTCATCCTGGGATGTGGACGGACTCTAAAAGCGCAGTTTGTGGGATATCGGTGTCGATCTTTTCAGTCGGGCAATTACGTTGTTATTTTGGGTGAGATAGTTTACCGTCAATCCCCACTTTTTTTCTTTCAAACTCAAGGCGAAAGCAGTTCATTTGCGGTGATCCGAATTGAGAAGTTTCCTCCTCGGGCAATCTCGTAGGTTCTCGGGTTACTCCTCTTCATTTCCGCTCTCTGAGCCCCTTTGATCTTTCCAGGCTAGCTCATCTGCTCGCCTCGCGTGCGTCGCATCACTCGGTCGTACCAAAGAAGGGGGAAAAACTCCCCCCGATAGCAGCGCGCGTTGATGAAGGAGACACCAAGCTATGGAAAATTCCCTTGGGCGACCACCGTATAATGCCGATTTACGGATTTAGAGAAAAAAAGCGGCAGCTAAAAACTTCACTTCCACCGGTCCATCAAGCTGTTCTCCCCTTTGCGGTCAGTGCTCACACGGGCCTGCTGACGCAATCATCCGCGGCCGATATCTGATTAAACGAAAACCTGGGCTCCGACGAGGGCAAATTAGTCCGAATAATAGTGTGGTTGTCAGGTGGGAGGGTGGAGGGAGGGGAGAGGCAACTTCGGACGCTGGAAAATTGGGCCCCGTCCTATTCCTCCGAGTCCGAAGGTGGCCCGAAATGGGGAAAGTTGACACTGTTTGGCGAAAATGATTTAATCAGGGGCTTACAATGGTAAGATGATGCCGAAACGATTGGCTTCACCGTGATCCGTATATAACAGACGGGAGTTTGGGCTGGCAATTATGGAACAGCCGCAGGTACATTATTATCCCGATTGCCATGCATGCGTAGATTCGTTTGGTTTTTCTCTGTCCAGTCATAACTTTAACGACCGTTCTTATGTAACTACGACTGTTCCTGTCATTAACAGTTTTGTAATTACAAATTTAGTTGCCTCTGGCCCGTTAACAATATTTATTGAACATGCTTGCTCAAGTTCTCCAATAAAACCTGCGGAAGATTTGTTTTCTTCACGAAATGGTCTGTCTTTTCTGTTTTTGTATCGACCCGGGTTTGCTCAAAATTTTAAGTAAAGCCTCACTTGCAGCACTGCGGTTATGCAAAAATAGAATATCATCAATTTCACCAAAAGGGGAAAAAAACATTCAGCCGATTTAGTAATGGATGTGTATCCGAGTTATTTACATTATACATGTAATCAGTTCGCGCCGGAGGACGTATATACACGCAAAACATTTCCCAGATTCAAAACGCATAAACACGTCACGAGCAAGGCCAGAAATGTCTGTCAGCAGCGAGCAAGGCCGGAAATACGGTTGGTGTGCTTCCCGGTACCATCGGCCTGAAGCCGCCTCAGAACGTGTTTCGTTAAAAAATAATCCTGCGTCTCGGCTCAGTGATGTTAAAAAAATCCCGGCGCGAATTGGTTAATAGTCTAGAGTGGCAAACAAAACAAGACCAAAAACTTCAATTTTCATTTACTAATTCATTCATTCATTTATTTATTATTTAATTCTATTCATTCATTCATATTTATTCATTTATTCAGGAAGCCCAAGATGCAGTCGAAATTTTGACAAGATACTGTGTTGGTTGGAGGCACCTGTCAATACGACCGTCAAGCAGCCTTGCCCGTCTATAGGCCAAACAGCACCCCCACCCGAACCAGGTATTTTGTGTGTGTTTTTGTGTTAGTCCAACACGTTGCTTGTTTCATAGCAAAGTAACATAATCATAAAATAGGGTTAACTTTTACGGGTTTATAACTTAGTGATACGTATAGAGCCTTTATTGATTACCAACTTAATATGTAGCATTGCGTCGAACTACAATGAACGTAATAATATATTTTTGCAATCATAACATTTTGTCGTAAAATCTTTTTTCTTCATTCTAAAATGTTGATCTTCAATAATATTTTGATTTTCAATTTTATTCTTGTAACCTTTCGTTACTATACGGAGCCCCTAAAGGGACATGACAAATAAAAATCACCGTGACGAAATAATTTGAGTTTTTTTAATTTCGTGCGCTCGAAATCATTTCGTGCGCTCGAAATCATTTCGTGCCCACGAAATCATTACGTGCACTCGAAATAACCTATTTCGAGCGCACGAAATAAAAAAAACTCAAATGATTTCGTCACGGTGATTTTATTCGTCATGTCTCTTTAGGGGCTCCGTATTACTATATAGCTTTATTAAAAAATCTGAGAAAGAAAAAAAAAAAATATCGCGAGACACCTTTAAGAGGTTTCCCATTATGCTTCGAATGATTTTAATAAATAACGACGTTGGAAAATGTGGTTCGGCGGGCTGTGGTTCTCGACAACAGTATTATACACGCGAGTAAATTGAAGATTCATGTAACGTCTGAATGTTTTGATTTCTGGGTTTTTTTCTTTCTTCCTGTGTCCAAGTGTTTGCGTACAAGTTTTGCCATGCGAACGGCGTTTACGAAAACTGGACCAACTATTCAATGTGCCATGTACCTCTCGCACCGCAAGCGCACAAGGTCAGTATTTGTAAGGAGAAACCCTTAAGGCACCAAGTGGTATGAATAACCAAAAATCGCAATGCGCCGTATTCCTGGTCGCATGAGGGCGCTGTAAGACGCCATGTTCTGGGTACCCAACACAGGTAAAATAACGTTTAATGAAGTAGTTTAGTAACATTACTTTTATCTAAAAATTGAATATTGAAAAATGTAAATTTTTTGAGCTGTAAGAATATGTAAACTGACGTGAATCATCTTCTAATCACTTTTAATTATATCCCCAATACCGTTTGCACAGCGCCCTCAACGTTCAAAAATACGGCGCATTTGCTTTTACCTTAAAGTTAGTATAGTATACACCATTTCCAAACAATAATGTTGTTTTACTGACTTATTAGGAAATACCTCGCCCGACTGTAAGTGAATAACGGTCCCAAGCATCTAGTGAAATCACGGCATCTGGTGTGCTGTGTTTTTCAAAAGAAAATTTGAAATTCGTATCAATTTCTAACGATTGCCAGTGAGCACCATTGCTGTGCAACAGACAAGCCTTTGAAATACACACCCAAAATCACAAAGTCATGTATTGACCGGCAATCGTGGACGGGACATTGTCCGACCGTCTTACCTCTTTTGTTTGTACTTCGGATGATCGCCGTAGGATTTGTACACGAGTTGAGATTGTGGACGTTGTGTCAATCGTGGACCCATTGTTTGCCTCCCAATTCTTTTGTCCGACGACCACGATTGCCGGTCAATACAAACGCACTTAATTGGCTAGTGAGGCAAAGCATCTTTCAATCGCTCCTACTGAAGCCGATCACTGACATATCAAAATGATAATCCACAACAACACCAAAGTGCAAAGGTAAAAAGACGACACCATGAGTAAGTAACTGTTCCTTTAACTGGGAGAAGGATACACGTTGCTTTGCTGGTTTCTATGTAGTAGTATATACTATTACAGTTTAGTTAAAGGAACCGCGTCTACCATTGTTGACTCGTGTTTAGTCAACCTATTTTCTTTCTTTTTGTTCGTAATTCTGCCGCTTTTCCAGGATTTGCGGGTTCTTCAGATTGTGTACAGCATTGGGTACTCGCTGTCGTTGGTCGCACTTGCCATCGCTATGGGAATATTCCTTTATTTCAAGTAAGTAGGCCTCACCCATTATCGGAAAAAGTTCATTACGCTCTGTATCGCGAATTGTTTGCATCAAATAATTATCTTTTTAAAAAACTTCTCTCTTTGACAGAAAACTAAGGTGTCCTCGAAACACCATCCACATGCACCTGTTCATGTCCTTCATCTTGAGGGCGGTATTTGTCTTCGTGCGCGACATCATTCAGACGGTCAGCCTAAACATGGACGGGGAGAGCTTTGCGCATCTCAGTGATGGCTCAGTCAATAGCAACACCACACTAAATGTAGGTAGGCCAACAAGAGAGGGCGCTTCTACTTACGAGAGCCCCTGAATTGCTAGCTATACAATCGACACCATAGTCAACTCGGCACACTGTACTGTTCAATAAACCCGATTAACATCAAAGGGAATTCCGTTCAGTAGGGATAACAAACGATGTGTACACAACAGTTTTGCAGTGTAGGGACCGATAACGCCGCTAATTATCCTTAAATGGATCATATACGTTTGGTAATTGGAACCCACTGTTTGTTTCAATCCTATATAGTTATAGATATATATTTCATAAAACTAACCTGTACAAATTTCATTTTAAAAGGTGGTAGCGATTTTGAGATATTGCCAAAAATCGGGAGCGGTTATGTCCACGCAGGAAGAATAATCTGCATTGGAATACACAATCTGGGGAACGTCACTGCAGTAACGCTTCTCAGATTCAAATTTTGGGGATAAAAAGTGATATCTTTTTCCATAACCGCAGTACTTCGAAGTGAAAAGTTTCTAAAAATGCATTATACTATCCAAAGCTGCTGTACTTTTTACCAAGTGAGTTTTTATTACCATTAATTTTTGGAGTAATTACCAAACGTAAACGATCCCTTTAAAACCTAGATAAAATTTACTGTCGAGTACCGAGTACCTTGTCAGTACGGCTTCGTTTCTGTTACAGGACATATCCTGCCATCAGGCCTTGACGATAGTCGTCAGCATCTGTCAGTACGCCCTGGTGTCCAACTATTACTGGCTGCTCGTTGAGGGCGTGTATCTCCACGCCCTGATCACACTGGCCGTATTCTCGGAATCGTCGTCACTCAAGCTGTACATTGCGCTGGGATGGGGTAGGTCAAAGGTCACACAGAGTGCCCATTTATCTGGGCTCCATGTTTTATTCTGCGTATACCGCTACCTGATTGGTCGAGGTTTTGTAATACGCGCGGTGCGCAGGAACTGTTTAAAAATGTATACATGAATATTCAAGTAAAGTTGACCCCGCGTCGAGGTCATAGTACGATGCTTTGGCAGTTTACTCTTTGAAAATATAATTCATATTTTATTTTGTTCAGGTGTACCCATTTTATTCGTTCTTCCGTGGGTGATAGTACAAGAATATACCACTCCTGACGGGTAAGTTGCAATTCATTGTTTTCCCTCGGTGCAAAAAAAAATAAAAAATAAATAAATAACAAAATCATCGAACAAAAAACTACCGTAAAACGTCATTTGACGTAATTTGTTACGTATAAATTCCGTGCTTCGTTCGCAGGTGTTGGCTGGCGTCCATGACTCAGAGGAACATCTACTGGATCATCAAAGCTCCCGTGATGTGCTCCGTGGTGGTAAGTTTGGAATACGCCGTCAGTAGATCTATGGACTCCCGTGCACACGTACTCCCTCAACGGCAAGAAAGGGCGAGAGGGTTGGGAGCACTGACCTCTATACATGGACAGATCATCCATTGTTTCATTTTGAAGTCGGCATGCAGAGAAGTGCAACATGGCGTCACTGCTGTGAGCCAATGAAATGTCCAGGTGTAGAGTTCAATTGGTTGGTAAATCCACTGACCTCTACAACTGGACATTTCATTGGCTCACAGCAGTGACGCCATGTTGCACTTCCAGTTCGCGCCGACTTCAAGTGTTAGCACAGCAGAATATGGACAATGATCTGTCCAGGTGTTGAGGTCAGTGGTTGGGAGTAATGGTTGGGAGTCACTATCGACGCCATCTTGCCTGACTGCGATTGATTTGGGTGAAGTGACTGATTCCTGCCTCTATCATTCAGAAGCAAAACGTTTTTTTATTATGGAGTCCGCGACCAGACTCTCCAATCCCCTGGTATCCGTGTATCACACGAACGAGGAACGGCGTGTGTGAAACCAGCGACATCAGTGTATGTGACTCTCCCACAGGACGTCGTTGCTATAATGTGAATAATAAGCGCCCTTTTTGATTGGCACATAGAGCTAAAACACTGCGGAATGAAACTCAGGAAATGATTGAATATACCAAGACAGTACTTCGTAAATTCTTCGTTAGCTTCTGTTATGGTGGTGTTTTTTTTGGTTTGGTTTGGTTTATTACCAATTCAACTCATGAGATTTCACAATAGGCTAGATCGGCATAACAATGGGTTAAATAAACAATAGCATACTTGCTAATCAACCGAGCTCTTGGCACATTGCCAGAAGTGATTTCATAATCACCCTTGATATACATTTTTTTTTAAACAATCCACAGCTTAACTTCATCCTTTTTCTGAACATTCTACGCGTCCTGGCGACAAAGCTCAGCGCGACCAACGCCGCCGAAGCCAGAAGGTATAGGTAAGGTGGCATGGCCGAGGGCTGCTTCGCTTTCCTCCATTAGTCCCCTAGCTGCACCCGTAGGACGACACCCCTCCGTCCCTTCCCAGTCCTCTAGATGCACCCTACAGGGCGACACCCCCCGTCTTTTCCCAGTCCCCTAGCTGCACCCTACAGGGTGACACTTCCCCGTCTTTTCCCAGTCCCCTAGCTGCACCCGTAGGACAACACCCCTTCGTCTCTTCCCAGTCCCCTAGCTGCACCCTACAGGGCGACACCCTAGTCTTTTCCCAGTCCCCTAGCTGCACCCGTAGGACAACACTCCTTCGTCTCTTCCCAGTCCCCTAGCTGCACCCTACAGGGCGACACCCTAGTCTTTTCCCAGTCTCCTGGCTGCACCCGTAGGACGACAACCCTCCCTCAAAGACTTCAAGAGCCCCTTTATGTACACAAAGTAATGAGATACTCGTGGGGCAACACTTTCCTTTGCAAAAAGCTGTGTCACCGGTTCAACGTTCAAGCGGCACTTACCATGCTATTCGGCATGCTTTCAACTAGGAATACATGTAATATGAGATTTGTTTAACAAATGATGAAAAATCAATTGGTTTTTTTACGGCGAAGCGACTTCGAAAAAAAGTACGGTGGCATGTCGCAGGGGAAACTAACGCACCAAATCCTCGAATTAGTTCCTTCTGTTGCATGTACAACCTCATGTCGTTATTTGGGAACAAAAACATTTGTCTTAAAAAGAGTACGTGTATTTGAAGGGAATCGTCATCACCCCAGCACATCAATACCTTATAAGCATGACTCAGCATGGTAGCAGATTAAAGTGCACGTCACACACAAAAACCACATTAACAACTTTAACAACCCATCGTTGCCCTTTGACCTTTTATCGTCGCCATTATTGGCAATTCGTCTGTCGAAATCGGCCATTTACACTAAGGTCTGACAAACGGCCTCCTGGCCTGGCGCATGTTTTCATTAAAACCCCGTGTAGTTTGCCGTTATAGTTTATTTCCAAGTCGGTTGATAATAACCTCAACAGCGCTTCGCTGTCATTTCTTCCGAAGAATTAAAAAAACAAAGTTGCACTTCCGTGTTTTCGAATGCGAGGGTCAAAGGGCACAACCTGTACACAATGGTAACCGGAGTATAACACGCTTCTGAACACACCCACCCATGATACCATGCCTTGCACGTCTAAAAGCGTATAAGCTCAGAATTGCTAGAACGGCCATGCCCTCTTTTTTTTATATATTTCTCAATTGAATCAGTGTTCCATATCTGTTCCCATCCTAACTAAACTTTGTAACTACTAGTAAAATGTCCTTGTTAACACCAGTCTTTTTAAAAGGTTACATTGGTGTTGCTATACCCAAATCATCATCATCATCATCATTATATTATATCATCAGATCTTTGCCATTTCTTCCTTTATTATATAACTGACAGTTTACTGCGGATCACTCAGTTTTCAATTAGTGCTGTCTTATGACGACAGTAAACATTATCTCGCAAGCTACTTGCGGCCAACTATGGAAGTTTCCACGAAAGTTTGCCTTTCAGTTGAGTTCCACTCCAGCAACAATAAAGACCTGAGACCTAATGACGTAATGGCTTTGTTTACATACTGCATTTTCCCATGGGAGCGAAGTCGGGACGCCAGACAAAGTAGGGGCATGCCATCCCATGGGAAAAGCGCGCTTGTAAACAAAACCTGACGTCATTTTGGTCTATAACGTCTATGACGATAGTATTTCGCAAGCAAATTGAGGCCAAGTAAAGTTTCGATGAAATTCGATCTACTCCAAACTTGCACTAACCACCGCTTTGCCACTTTCAGCAAGCTCGCCAAGTCCACGTTAGTTCTGATTCCGCTGTTTGGCGTGTATTACATCGTCACCATCGGCATGTACGCCACGGACGATCCTATAGTGGTCAAGATGCGTATGTACATAGAGCTCGGCATGTCGTGTCAGGTGAGTTGTACCAACGACGAGTATGTAATAAGTCTTTCCTTGGTTCAAGTCCCAGGGATGTTTTCCAAACCCCGGATTCATCCCCGTTTTGGGCTTCGTTTATGAAGTTTGGCAATTGTGAAGGAGTCGGAGACGGAGTCCAAGCTTGGGGTTTGGAAACTTAAAAATGTGACAAGTGTCTTCTACTTGGCAGCTTCTTGTTACTTAGGTCTTGATTTCAAGGTGTTTCTTCTAAAGGTTCCTCGTTATAACACTCTAAACAATATTATGTTACCTCCAAATAGGCACTTGGGCAGACAATCCCATAGAGATGTACACAAACTTAAAACAGTCCTAACTTGTTTACCCTAACCCTTTTCTCTAAGATCTTCGAGATTTATGCCATTTAGACCAAAATCTGTCGTTCTAGGAAAAAAAATAACTCCCAAATATTGTTTGTTAAGGTAGCTAGACACTTAGGGAGACACTGAAATGTCTCCCTAAGTGCAACTGTCTCATTATTACCTAAAAACTTACGCCAATTTGTCTCCCCAAGTGCCTATTTGGAAGAATTAATAACGCTCAAGACGTTAATAAGGTTTCCAAGACGCTACATTATTATACCCTGTTCATTGGGACAATGAAACATTTCAAATACCCTCTCAGCTCCCCTGGGATTATTTGTGATGTCTTTTCTGCGCAAAGCAGCTGAATCAACCACAATAACCATCTCTGCCTTGTAACCATTTAGGCCTATACTCCTTGGTGGACAGAAAAAATAAGTGACATAATGCCTAGCTCAAGAACACGCGCATTAGCTATAACCCCATGCTGGATTCGAACTCACAACCTGCAGAATTCAGAGTTGTATTAAAGTCCTTTCACAAGTCCAGTCACTAGTCCAGTCAAAATTCGTTTCACAAGTACGTCCAGTCGCAAGTAAACTGGTTGAACAATGACAAAGAAATGCACACGTTATATAGCTAGTTTGAATAGCTAGTGTCTTGACTTGATTTGAGACTGAAGGACTTGTGATGGTTTTACAGGGACTCGAACACAGCCCTGGAAGAATTAAGACGTGCTGACCACGAATTCAAGGCTCCAGACCACGATTCCAAGGCACTCTGCAGTTTAACATATTAACATGTTTAAAGGGATCGTATACGTTTGGTAGTTACTCCAAAAATTAATGGCAATAAAAACTTACTTGGTAAGAAGTACAGCAGCTTTGGATAGTATAATGCATTTTTAAAAACTTTTCACTTCCAAGTACTGCGGTTATGGAAGAAGATATTACTTGTTATCCCCCAAAATTTGAATCTGAGAAGCGTTACTGCAGTGACGTTTCTCAGATTGTGTATTCCAATGCAGATAATTCTTCCTGCGTGGACATAACCGCTCCTGATTTTTGGCAATATCTCAAAATCGCTACCACCTTTTGAAATGAAATTTTTACAGGTTAGTTTGATGGTATATATCTATAACTATATAGGATTAAAACAAACAATGGGTTACAATTACCAAACGTATACGATCCCTTTAACAATCATTATCGGTTTGAACTTTGACACAATAATTGGCGTCTTTTAGGGCTTCCTGGTGGCCGTGCTGTACTGCTTCATGAACGGTGAGGTGAGATCGGAGATCCGACGGAAGTGGCGAGTCCGTCAGCTCAACCGGACACTCAGCACGCACCGGTCGTTGCGCAACGGACACTCCAGGTCGTCCTTTTCCACCCCGTCTCGCCAGGACTCGCTCAAGGAGCCCCTGAAGGACGCCACCGCGGCCGACAAGAACTCCATCAAGGCCAAGCTGAGGGCGCTCAAGCGCCACGCCTTCGGGCCCTACCGCAACTTGAACGGCCACCTGGGCAACGGCAACATGGCCCAGCCCAGCCAGACCGCGGTGAGCGAGATCGACAACGACAGTGACTCGGCGGAGCAAGCCGGGACGTCGTCGGACGTCCGCCCGGTGCGACACACCGACATCGACCACCACACCGGCGCCGAGCCCAGCGAGAAGTCTTCGGCGGGCGCCAAACCTTACTACAACCTCTCTAAGAGCACGCCCACGGTCATCATAGACGAGGCCAGGGACGACTCCTCCTTCGACGGCGACGACGGGTACGATGGAGACGTGTACGACCCGCACGATGTCGACAGTCACGAGGTAGAATTTGCGGTCGATCAGAAGGCCACCGAGAGCTCATCTACAGGAGCCTGCGAACGAGGTCGCGCGTATCCAAACATTGAAACAGAAGTGTGATTTCCAGAATGACTGCGGTACCCTGACTTCTCCGCATCACGGTATATTTATTCCAAACCTCGGCCCGGTCTCCGGATTCTGCTATGGGTTTGCGGCATATCGATAAGGTCGACCTTGGATCCACGTATTAGTCCAAAATCTGGGTTCAGAAAAATCTTGTTTCACCCAGGCCAAAGTTTGTTCTTCCGTTTGGTATAGCCCTTCCAAGGCTTCCGTGGTTCGTGGTTGGTCAAACAGTTTTGAGCAAGTTTAGGCGCGAAACGAACTCTACTGACGAGTAGGTGCACTAGGCCATCAGCCAGGGGGTTGGTCCGTGTCAATTGAGAGGAATAATACTCGTGGTGATTTGTCACGTCTGTCGCGTGTGTATGTGCTGTACAATTGTAAATCTACACTATATTTTGTTTCCAAAAAATTGTAGGTTTTTTGCCATAACTTCTACGTTTTTAGTTATTTTAAGTATTCGTCCTCGTCACATGAGACAAGGCGCACCCTTTTCTGGCCTAAATAAAAGACACCTTTTAGGGTCAAAATGATCCAGCAACATGTAATTTGTGTCCCTTTCAAAACAAAATGAGTCGCATGTCGCCATTGAGTAGAGTCCTATGCAATATAAGTCAATACAAACTGTAAACCCTTTCACCCATGTTATAAGATGTCAACTGGAGTCATAAACCAAAATGATGAGCAAATTAAGTGCTTTTTATACCGCAAATGAACAATCCAATACATTGAAACTTGTAATTTTAGATATGGTTTTTTAATACATTTGGCACTATGGATTGATAGAGCCGTTTGAGAACATTCGAGCTTCATTTATTTCTAGGAAAATATTTGTTTTATTGGTTTGTTTTGTTTTTAATCCTGCCATCTTTTTTCTTGTGAGGCTTCGCCGAGTGAGCATTCCACTGTTCACAAAAATTGCCATTTAAATACATAAATTCATAATAATCCGGATATTTTGGTCGCCAAAATGTGACCATCCACCACAAAAGGGCTGTAAAGTTGCCAGAGCTTATTTTGAGAAAAGGACCATTAAAATATGGGAAAAACAATTAAAAAAACAATGAATTTTCATACTAAGTGTTACTTGTTGTAGCTAACCATAAATACCAACTATGTCTTGTAATACATCATTTTAAAGCTTATTTCTTGTACATTTCATTTCTCTAAATTTCTCAAAACGTCAAGATGTCTACTTAAATTTACAGCCCTTTCGTCGTGATCGGTCACAAATGGGTATGTTCGTTATAACGGTTCGTTATGAAAGGGTGTTCGTAATAGCGGTATTCGTTATAACAACGTTCCATTGTATACAATTATTATGTAATGTAACGTAATTTATCATCATGTGGAGTGTCGTGGCCGGGCGGTTAAGAACCCGGATTTCTGTTCCGCAGAGCGTGAGTTCGAGTCCCGGTGTCGACACGTGTGCCCTTAAGCAAGGCAATTAAACCACTATTGCTTCGTCCTTCGGATGGGATGTAAAGCTGGAGGTCCCGTGTGTTGTGTAATGCACGTAAAAGAACTCAGAAAAACTTATCGCTAAGAGAAGGGGTTTGCCCCGGTGTTTCTGGAGGATCAAGACAGCTACCTTCTCGTGGTGATCCGGCTAAGAGAAATAAGACCTCTCGAACTAAAGCTGTCAACCAGGACTTCGGTCCATACGCATTATTATTATTATTATCGTAGCTCATGTGACGAGAGTCAAGGCTTTGGGTAAATCTGCAATATATTGTAATTGTCTTCAGGTTTTAAAAAAATAGACCTGAAATTGTAATTATGGAGTTTTTAAGTGAATACAAATTCAACAACCTAAACAAAAATGTACTAATAATTGTTCCTTTTTCTTTTGTTCTAAAGAGTAGTGTTTCTATTCCATTCTTGTGTGGTATAATTGGTGTTTTTATATAAACTAATATATTATATACATGTATATTATTTTCTTGTTGGCAAACGTCCGATGCTAAATATTGTATAGTGTAGAATGAATGAATGAACAAAAAACTCTATCCAAATCTTGCCTTTGTATAAAACTTTACGTGGAGATATTATGGAAACCTGAACAAAAGTTACTTGAAATTGCCCTGTAATATAAAACTGTCTTTGTATATAATTCAGTTAAATTAATCATTTGATTTTTTTCTGTAAAAAGGAACAATGTTGGGTTTATATTTAAGTGTGCAGTAGTAAAAATAATAATAACAATAAACCTAAAAGCATGCACTTGTACGTTTAAAACCTTTATGTAAATTTATTATACATTATAATTTAATTGACGATGTCAAATAAAAGTAATATTGGACTACACTCATCCGTGAAAAGTGATTATTTTTGGGAGCGTCGCTACATTTATTTAGTTTATTTCCCAAAAAAGTATGAGTTTGTTTGGCAATATCTATTTTGTAAAAAAAAGCAAGGTTAACCCCTTACAATATTTTTCGACTTTGGCCGAAAAATGAAATTTCTTCAAAGTTTTGGGAAACGTGCCTATATTACCCACTAAACATTAAATTGCCGTTCAGATGTGATTTTGAAGAAAAAAAACATATCAAATCTGCTGTAAAATTTGCTCAAAAAGTGGTGGTTTTTTTAGGCCCTAATTAAAACAAATCCACAATGTTCGCTCAAATATTAACACAATTGTGTTTGAATATCGATTGATGCTTCTCTAGCCTCGGAGGGTATTTCTGCGTTGTTTAGAATTAATGTCAATTTTTATCAAAAATTTCAAACTTTGGTCAATTGTATTTAAAATGCAAGGTTATCTTCGACAATTTTATTAATAGGCAAGGTTAATCCCTTACATCCTGCATCAGAGATGATATTAAAGACGTTTTGAGAAAAATCAAAATTTTGATAAAAAAGTGGGTTAACCCCTTTTTTTTTTTTTTAATTTTGGCCAAAAATGATATTCTTTTCAACTCTTTTAGAAGATGCCCACAGGACAGGAGAAGCCATACCAACTTGAATTTGAACGAAATTCACGTTAAATAAATAAATAGGTCAAACATTTGAGGGAAAAAACATCAAAAATATGAGTTGTTTTTGTCAAAAAAATGTAATATTTTACCAAATCTCTGCAATTTTAGCTTCGTTTTTATTGATTGATGTTCCCCTTACATCAGAGATGATATTTAAGACGTTTCGAGAGAAATCTATTTTTGGCCAAATTTTGATAAAAAAGTAGGTTAATTAACCCCTTGTTTTTTTCGAAATTTTGGTCCAAAATTATATTCTTTTAAACTCTTTTAGAAGATGCCCACAGGACAAGAGAAGCCATAACAACTTGAATTTGAACGAAATTCACGTTAAATAAATAAATAGGCCAAATATTTGAGGAAAAAAACATCAAAAATATGAGTTGTTTTTGTCAAAAAAATGTAATATTTTACCAAATCTCTGCAATTTTAGCTTCGTTTTTATTGATTGATGTTCCCCTTACATCAGAGATGATTTTTAAGACGTTTCGAGAGAAATCAATTTTTGGCAAAATTTTGATAAAAAAGGTGGGTCAACCCCTTGTTTTTTTGGGTTTTTTTGTCAAAAATGATATTCTTTTAAACTCTGTTAGAATATGCCCACAGGACAGGAGAAGCCATACCAACTTGAATTTGAACGAAATTCACGTTAAATAAATAAATAGTTCGAAAATTTGAGGAAAAAACATCAGAAATATGAGTTGCTTTTGTCCTAAAAATTTAATATTTTACAAAATCTCTGCAATTTTAGCTGTTTTTATTGATTTATGTTCCCCTTGCATAAGAGATGATATTTAAGACGTTTCGAGAAAAATCAATTTTTGTGCAAAATTTTGATAAAAAAGTGGGTTAACCCCTTTTTTTTTTTTTTAATTTTGGCCAAAAATGATATTCTTTTCAACTCTTTCAGAAGATGCCCACAGGACAGGAGAAGCCATACCAACTTGAATTTGAACGAAATTCACGTTAAATAAATAAATAGGTCAAACA
This sequence comes from Crossaster papposus, assembly GCA_037893245.1. Taxonomy (NCBI): domain Eukaryota; kingdom Metazoa; phylum Echinodermata; class Asteroidea; order Velatida; family Solasteridae; genus Crossaster; species Crossaster papposus. The sequence goes on from JBAIAA010000600.1 coordinate 178,453, forward strand.
TTTGAGGGAAAAACCATCAAAAATATGAGTTGTTTTTGTCAAAAAAATGTAATATTTTACCAAATCTCTGCAATTTTAGCTTTGTTTTTATTGATTGGTGTTCCTCCTGCATCAGAGATGATATTTAAGACGTTTTGAGGAAAATATATTTTTGGCCAAATTTTGATAAAAAAGGGGGTTAACCCCTTGTTTTTTTCGAAATTTTGGTCCAAAATTATATTCTTTTAAACTCTTTTAGAAGATGCCCACAGGACAGGAGAAGCCATACCAACTTGAATTTGAACGAAATTCACGTTAAATAAATAAATAGGTCGAACATTTGAGGAAAAAAACATCAAAAATATGAGTTGCTTTTGTCCAAAAAATGTAATATTTTACCAAATCTCTGCAATTTTAGCTTCGTTTTTATTGATTGGTGTTCCTCCTGCATCAGAGATGATATTTGAGACTTTTTGAGAGAAATCTATTTTTGGCCAAATTTTGATAAAAAAGGTGGGTTAACCCCTTTTTTCTTTCTTTTTTTTTGGTCAAAAATGATATTCTTTTCAACTCTTTTAGAATATGCCCACAGGACAGGAGAAGCCATACAAACTTGAATTTGAACGAAATTCACGTTAAATAAATAAATAGGTCGAACATTGAGGGGAAAAAACATCAAAAATATGAGTTTTTTTTGTCCAAAAAATGTAATATTTTACCAAATCTCTGCAATTTTTGCTTTGTTTTTATTGATTGGTGTTCCCCTTGCATCAGAGATGATATTTGAGACGTTTTGAGATAAATGTATTTTTGGCCAAATTTTGATAAAGGTGGGTTAACCCCTTGGATTTTTTTTAATTTTGGTCGAAAATGATATTCTTTTAAACTCTTTTAGAAGATGCCCACAGGACAGGAGAAGCCATTCCAACTTGAATTTGAACGAAATTCACGTTAAATAAATAAATAGGTCGAACATTTGAGGAAAAAAACATCAAAAATATGAGTTGTTTTTGTCCAAAAAATGTATTTTTTTACCAAATCTCTGCAATTTTAGCTTTGTTTTTATTGATTGGTGTTCCTCCTGCATCAGAGATGATATTTGAGACGTTTTGAGAAAAATGTATTTTTGGCCAAATTTTGATAAAAAAGTGGTTAACCCCTTGTTGTTTTTTTATTTTGGTCAAAAATGATATTCTTTTAAACTCTTTTAGAATATGCCCACAGGACAGGAGAAGCCATACAAACTTGAATTTGAACGAAATTCACGTTAAATAAATAAATAGGTCGAACATTGAGGGAAAAAAACATCAAAAATATGAGTTGTTTTTGTCCAAAAAATGTAATATTTTACCAAATCTCTACAATTTTTGCTTTGTTTTTTATTGATTGGTGTTCCCCTTGCATCAGAGATGATATTTGAGACGTTTTGAGAGAAATGTATTTTTGGCCAAATTTTGATAAAGGTGGGTTAACCCCTTGGATTTTTTTTAATTTTGGTCGAAAATGATATTCTTTTAAACTCTTTGAGAAGATGTCCACAGGACAGGAGAAGCCATTCCAACTTGAATTTGAACGAAATTCAAGTTAAATTAAAATCATTGGTCAAAAATTTAAGGAAAAAATCCATCAAAAATATGGTTTTCAAAAATTCAAATTGTGGCACATTTAACCAAAAATACAAGGTTAATCTAATCTTTTAATTAAATATTGTATATACAAATTGAAGAAAAGTAAATTTTTGACCAAACGTCGTCACTCATTGCCATTCGTTGATGCCGGACTAGCCTTTGTCTTTTTACGTTTAAAACTGTGACGTTTCAGCTCATCCAGCCCCGCTCTCCATTAGAAAATCTTGAGCTTTAACTTCAATTTGACGTCCCTTGGAAAATCCTGAATCTCTGATCCATGCTCAAATCATGTCATATGGCACTGTAGTCTGGTTCTCAGACCAAAATAATACTGACTATTATTGGTGACGAATTATTAGGTCCGGTAGCCGCCAATGTTTCCACAAAATGTTGCCCGTTTTCGAAAATGGTCCGAAATTTACGAATTCGGTGGCTATACCCGACCTACAATTTAGCAGGGATGTAGTCGAGTCCATCACAAGTCCCTGTAAGTTCCTGTAAGTTCCTGCAAGTTCCTGCAAGTCCCTGTAAGTCCCTGTAAGTCCCTGCAAGTCCATCACAAGTCCTTCAGTTCTAATTCAAATCACAATTAAGCTATTCAAATCAGCTTTGACAAAAGCATTCCTTTGTCATTGTTCATCCAGTTACTTGTGATTGCCTTTATGAAGGGACTTGCGACTGGCTTCACGAAAGGACTTGTGAACGGACTTGCAGTGACTCGACTACAATTGTCAGTTCAGGGAACCAGACTAATGGCACCGTACGTCTTGACTGAAATACCAACGGTGCTGGACGTTCGATTGCCAGTATTCGAATAGGTATTCGGATCGATACTCTGGTCGGTATTGTGTGCGTCCTCGGGATTAATGTACACGTAACAGGTGGAGATTTCATTCTTTCGAATCGGATGTTCCGTGTCATCGCTATCTCTTGGTGAAGTTTCGTTCCTTGCAGAAATGCTGTTAAAGAACAAGAAGAATCGATTATTCGAAATTAAATGACATCGACAACATTGTCGAAAGATCACTCTCGAACAAAACAAAGTATGGTGAGCCTTGTAAGCCATTAGTTAATCTTAGAAGATTGAAAATGCCAGCCTTTAGTCTGTGGTCTCGACACAGTTACCCGCTACCTACCAGTATCGTATGAGGGCATAGAGTAGCACTGAGACCACGGCAAGTATGACCAGACTCCACAGGGACACGACAACTATGGTGAGAATTCCCTCCAAATCCAGAGGGTGGAATTTCAGCGTCAACGAAGATGAAGAGGCGGCAGATTCTTGTAATCAAACATTCAGAGAGAAAAATAACAACATAACATCGATTTAATCTTACCGTGCTGAATCGTTCTAATTCCAATATGAATCGACACTCTAGGGGTTATGATTTAGTGAAGCCACCCAAGGTGAAGTCAGTCTGCGAATTAGGTGAATGGTAGTCGATGATTGGGATTCGGGGGTCGAACCCGAAACACTAACCCTAAACCTATAACCCACATTCTAACCCTAGTTTTTGAGTAATTTAAGTACAATCTAAAAATCGAATTCGTGAAATTCCTAATGGAGACCTATTCATCTATAGAAATAACCCTTCGGAGACCTTTTCACTCCCATTGTCCCCATTGTGTTCAAGTCACCAGAGGGTACCGTATTTCGCACCCTATTAATACACACATGAACACCCATTTTCATACTGAAGTGTGTTCTGAATACACCGATATAATAATAATAATAATGTCCCGACATGTTTACCTGCTGATACTGTTGTCCATGGTCCTGTAAGATTCACGACTCCGACAAGTAAAAAGCCAAGGACTTGAAGTAATTTACCGGAACAAAGTCCCTCCATCTCTGAGTCGGTAGTACTAGGTTTAATAATGTCAATTTATTCACGGCCTGCGTGTATTACTGGAGCTTTTTGTCAGTGTTATAACGGCACGCACACAACACTATACCGCAGACTATTGCACATACGACCATAGAAACACACAGAATGGCGTTAGATAAAATATCGCGCGCCGTAATAGCCCAACCGCGTTACATTCGCGCTTCCAGTTCACTCTGAAAACACTAGACACTCTCTAGACTATTGTTAACTAATCCACCCCCCTAAAAAGAGATCACTGAAGCGTGGTTTTCGTACTGTATGTCAGTACGCCTGGAGCGAGTAACGAGTCCCTTGTACTATAGGCTCTATGCATGCGCACTTAATTGATTGTGTTTACGCATTACAGTGAAGCAGATTGTGCGCAATTATGATAGAATTGTTCCCTTGATAACAGCATGAAATTTGGCAGACAGTCAAAAATCATGAGATCCAATATTTGGCTATAGTGCTAAGCACGGTATGATCGAGAGACTCCCCCCTTAGTCCCCCATACCTATACACTCTCTAGACTATTGTTACCTAACGCACCCCCACTAAAAATGATTCCTGAGAAACCACAACATTCCAGGGTCCCCTCCGTCTCATCTTGTATGCTTCATATATGCACTAAGTTATAAGGTAGACAAATATAGATAGAATAACACGCAATGGCAGCCATTTTGAAAATTTTAAAAATTGGTTGTTATTATTCTACCTCATAATATGTGACACGATCAAGCGGAATGAGTCAGATGTCGACCCCGGTCAAAAAAATGAGTTTTCATGTAGTTTTAAAGAGGGCATCTGTATACGTTTTAAAAACTGAAAACCCCATGTTGATACGATGTTTTGTTGTCGAGTTATGTAAATTTGTTTAAATACCAACGAAGAACACAGTTCTGATTAAAAAATAATTGGAATTCCCCGACATCCGACTCATTCCGCTTGGTCGGTGTCACATAATTTGTTTCCATAGCCAAATATCTGTCACATGACTTATTCTGATTGTGTGCCAAATTCTATGCTTTTATCATTTTGATTGAAAATGTTCACCAATCTGTCTCACTAATATAAAACAAAATATATAAAAAACGGACAACATACTTCCAAGTTCCACTACTCTGGGGGCAAACACAACTCAGTGAGGGGCACATGATGCTCCTCAGAGATCCCAAAAAACTAGAAGTATGTTTCCACGTTCTTGCTGACGAACGCAGAAAAAGTCATTGACAAAGGACAGCCAGCACAAACAATAACAGTCTAACATTTTCTTTTATTTCCGTTAAAACGTACAGTTCAGAAATTAGGATATACCAGTTTCAAAAGTATATAGATATATAATTTATACATATAGGTAAAATCTTTGTAAAAAAGTTAATATTGTGGATTACTCCCTGAAATTGTGCGAGTCTAATTGGCGATTTAGAACTTATGCACAAATTTGCTTAGCACAAACAATATCTAGCCAGGTTACCAGCCAAACAAGTCACAGGCAATATACATCACATGCAAATTAGTTTTTTAACCCTGATTTTTGCCAAGAAAGATTTTCATGCTAAGCAATTTGTTTGTGCTGCGCAGCTCCATGAAATTGGCGATACCCAGCAAGATATGGGACCGAGCGACTCCCCCCTTAGTCCCCCATACCTATACACTCCCTACACTATTGTTACCTAACGCAACCTAACCTCAAAAGAAACCACAACATTCCGCAAGCACTATGAACACCACAAAGGAGAGGGGTTCTCTCCGTCCCATATTTTGCTTCATATGAAATTGGCCCCTGGCGGCGCGCCCAAAACCAGCCCCAGAGGAAAGCGCCCTCCACTGACAGCCAAACCGATTTTTTATTATTTGTATTAGTTGGGCTTCCACGCGATGATGTGCTCCGAGTCGTAGTACAGGAAGACCCTGCCGTCGTCCCGCACGGTGGCCAGGCCCCGCAGGTAGTCTCGAAACTCCTCGAAGACGGGGCGAGACACGCTCTCCCGGAAGTGCAAGACGTTCGAGAGGAAGTCTACCAGCAGGGCGCCCTCTGGCGACGCGTCTTCGAAGACGGCCGTAATGTCGTAGTCTTGTTGGTCGTTCGGCTGGCCGCACACGACGTGCGGGATGCCGCGCCCGCCAAAGTAGCTACGGAGGTCGCGGCTGCTAAACAACGGGTTCAGGTCGTCCTGGGCAAACTGAAATCGCTCCTCGATCTTAATGACGTCAGAATTTTCTGGAAAAGACAAAAAAGCGTAAACTTGAAATATGCTTGGGAGGCCTGCGCCTATTTTTCTTCCTCCGTTTTAGGCCTGGTCGGTATGATACATCACCAAACGGGTAAAAGCCAGCAAGTCTGGTGCCCTGACCTGGCAATTCTCTAGCGTTTATAATTGCCCTGTTTTCTCAAATTGTATTTATTTGTTTATATTGCTTTAAAAAAAGCAATTTAGAAACGGTATCTAGTTTTAGTATGAAAGTCAAAAATGGCGCAGGGAACGCAGCTTTTAAAAAGCGCCCTCTCCAGTCCCTGTAAATCATCACCTGACTCCAGCGCCACGAGTAGGACGCCCCCTGGCGCCAACCGGCTATACAGATACTCCAGCATGGAATTCATGTCCGGCTCGTAGTACAAACAGAAGAGGGCGCTGATGAGGTGGAACTTTGTCTGGTCCCCGGACTGCTCGCCGACATGCCGGTACTGGCTCAGCGTCTGGGTGTGCCAGTCGAACTCCACGCCCTGGAGCGCCCCCGACTGCTGCTCCCTGACGCGAGTCCTGTAGAGGTCAAGCTGTGTCATGCTGGGGTCAACCGAGGTGTTGTGGATCGACGGATATTTGGTCAGTAGGCGCGAGATCAATTTACACTCCACTTCGCCTGTTCGATACAGCAAGGCCACAACACAGAATATTAGAAATTAGGGTTGCGCATTGTAGGTAGTACGTGACGTAATTATAATGAAAGTTCATAAACCCTGATAACTAATAAGCCACTTCAAAAAAATTAGAAAAAAACTCAAGGCGTTTTGGACACCCATCTTATGCTTATACACATGTATTATCTTTTTAGTTTCTGTTTCATTTGGGCTTATAACTATAGATCGATTACAGGGCCTACTCACAACTCTGCAGGGCCCACTCACAACTCTCGACTTTATTTAACCTATGACATAGAATGGAGCGGCCTTGTAATCTATGGGTATCAGTGAGGTATATACATGGTTAGGGTCAGTCCATTCTATGTCCTAGGGTATATAGTCGGGAGTTGTGAGTGGGCCCTGCATTCTATATTGAGTTTGTTGCTGCATTCAAATAGAGGACGTAGAACAATAGCGGACAATAGAGTCCCCTATTGCCACGTCCCCAATTGACATTCGTGTACAAAACATATGGAAGGTCTTCCGAAAAAATGTAGGCTTAGTACAAACAAAAAGAGAACAAAGTAAGAGGTTTTGGGTTAGGGTCTCCGACTGGGGAGAACAGTGGGGTGTATCGTGTGGGTTGCATCTGCATTCAAATAATGGACGTGGAAAAATAGACAATAGGGTCCACGATGGACAGTTCACGATTGAAATTCGTGTACGAAAACACAAAGTGGGAGGCCATAAGTTTAAGTACAAACAAAAGAGGGGCAATAGGGTGTCCACGATAAAGGGTGTTTACACACACATATTCTGTGTTAAAGTTTGTTTTTGATCGAAGTATAGGGGACGTTGCCAAACAACGGCCAAAATCGATCGCAACAACTTGAAGCAATATCGGATCAGGCCATGCAACTATAAATTGGAATTAACAGACTTATTGTACACTTTGTTTTTCAATTTTCAATAATGTTCAATGGCAGAAATGTGAAAAAAAAAGATAACTTAAAACCAGCCGATCCGAGGAAAGGTTGTAAGCTTGTATGAAAAGAACAAAAATAATAAAATTTGAAGATTTGTAGAAGATAATGGAAATTACATGTGTACTTTTAAAAATACACAATTGCGCTGCACTATTCAGCTCTGAAAAGGGGCTGCAAACAATTATTATAATAGCATTACTGCCTTTCGTCTTTGTGAACTTTTTACACCGTCTTGCTGAGTGTAGTCAGTTCTGTTTCCACAGTGTAAACATTTTTTTACCTTCGCCACTTCCTACGCCCAGGGTGCGCAGTGTTCCTCCCTCTGGTACGGCAACGTCCATCTTTTCCAGAACCCTCGTTCCCAGCTGGTCCTCCACCCATTTCTTGTAGTCTGCCAACCAGCTGGACACGCTATGCTCGAACTGCGCCATGCAGCACAGGTAATGCTCGTCGTCGTTGCACAAGCTCACAAGCGGCTTGGATTGCGCCTTGTCTCTAGGCGCAGTATCCGCCATCATTATTCAAGTCACAGGCACCGTACGATTGGTTGTGTTTACTTAAAGACCGCGAACTAAAAAGCAACAAAAATGTAGTCTAAATAGTCTAAAGATACAGTGTTTTACACACATACAACGTCATAACTCGAAAAACTTCTCAAAATATTCGTTAGGTTCCTTCGGGATATGTAACTTCAGTGTATAGCTCAATAAACGTACAATTTGTTGCTTGTCTGGCCTCCAAATAAACCTGTCAAAATCCCATTGAATTTTTTGTTTGTAAACATTTGTTGGGTGTACTAGCGGCAACTTTTATACCCATTTCGAGGGTGGTCGCTTTGTGTTTGCTGCTGTCACTCACGAACTACACGTTCTGCTAAAAAGGTTCTTGCACGGCGCCTGGCAGACTGATAACATATTGCTCTTGTCATGATAGTACAATAATTTCAATTGGACACTATATTGACCTATAGGCCTATTGTCAAACGAAAGATCCAATCATAGACGCTAGAGTACACTCTAGCAAGGTCACGTAAAGTCAACCTTCATGCATGAATGGTCAAAATGATTGGTCAACCAACCAGGTCGTTTGGGGATTTGACCAATGGGGACAGTGCAATCATGGCTTTTACGCGCTTTGATCTGAGCGGCAAGAAAACACTTTTGCGTGGGCTGTGATCTGACTAGACCGTGTGGCGCCACCCTTGACCGAAAAGCAATCAACCTCTGCTGTGACAATGATGGAAAGATGTTTACGCTTTCCAGAACTCGTGGGGCGAAACTTGTTATTCAATTTTTTTCAAAAAGGGCAATTGTTTGCATCTTTCGACGGAAGTTGGTTGTATTGCATTGTAAAGCTGCATTGACGTAAAGTCCTTTGTTATCCCGAGCATCACTGGATATGGGACCGGCTTTCGTGTAAACTCGGCTTTCGTGTTCGAGGTCACTGCATGAAGCTTTTGTACAAAAACAGATCGACTCGATGGCAGTGGGAAAAGCAACAGGCCTTGATGACGTAAGTGTAAAGATCCTAAAGGTTGCTTGTCCATATGTAGTTAACTCGTTAACGTATATATTAAATTTCTCAATAAGAAGTGGTCAATGCCCTAATGCTTGGAAACATGCTTCTGTAATTCCAATACATAAAGGTGGAGACAAAGGTTGTGTTAATAACTATCGGCCAATTTCCATTCTTCCGATTGTCTCAAAAATTATGGAGAGGGCCGTGCACAACGATCTGTATTCCTACCTTGATGAAAACCGTTTGATCTCCCCTTGCCAATCAGGTTTCAGACCCCTGCATTCAACAGAAACCATTCTGCATGGATTAATTGATAATTGTCTCCGTGCAGTATAGTCTAGCCCTAGACCCTTGTGTTATTTCGGCGCCCACCACGCGCGCAGATTCGTTAACGCTGACTCTTTTTCAAATCCCGGCTTCGTGTGCGTTCTGGTCTCACGCATGCGTAGTTTACAAAATGCGGCTGGATCCATGTTCGCACTGGAGCCGACGTTTGACAAACGTACATGATTTTGGATTCCCAGAAGGGTCTAGCACTAGTTGGCTAGCAATTGTTAACTTTAACCTTAGTTTTCGACGATTCTCCCTCGCTTTTCCGAGGGATCCAATCAGCGACCGAGTTTGAGCCTCATCATGAATTATTCATTATACACAAATACAGGATATGACTGGGTGTGTGTACACAGTGTACATCAGGGGGGGGGCGGAGGGGGGGCCCAACAAAGTGCGCCACTAACGTTGAAATGTATCTCATTCATTCTTCCACGCTCGAGAGCTGCACATCTCACACAGTAAATACGTATAGATCGCTCTCGCGCGGCGTACCATTGGAACACGTACAAATTTGCTCCGTGTATCGCTCTCCGAATTCAGTGATTCATGCAACGTCCGCAAAACCAGAAACACATGCACGATCTACACGAATTTGTTTTGGGGCGATGTCATTTTCTGCCATTTTCGTTTGAAAACAACACGATAAAACGCAAGGGGTTCACAGGCAGATTTTTTTAAAAATTCAGTATATCACTGCTACATCCTTTTTAAACGTATCCATGGAAAAAAGTGAGTGGGTTCGAAGCACGATTTTTCACAATTTATCGATTATTATTGCCCTTTTTAGGGGAGGTATTTGTCAACGTCGTTTTAGTATTTGTGCACAATCTCTACGTGCATCAACGGTACGTCAACGCTTAATTTTTTCGACTGCTTTTTTTTATTTTCAATACAATTTTTGTCATTGGATGATAAAAATTAAGGTAAATAACAACCTTTCACAAGTACAAAAGACAAGATGTTAAGATTGGATGCCAAAAACTCTTTATTTTTCGCGTGAGAAAATTGTTCCCCCCTATTTTGAGAATGGACGGTACGTCAGCGTTGCGCAATCACAGTCTCGAAGGGCCCCCCCTCCGCCCCCCCCTGGTGTACATGTAATGTCTGTGTACATGTACAGTGTATGTGATGGCGACTGTATGCACGTATAGTATGCATTGCACGAAATATGCAGACTTAATAGCATTGTGTGGCCGATCTTCCGGGGCAGTGCTACTAGTGCAAGCTAGCTGCAGCCGCCAACCGGCGCGGCCTGGACGCATTGTACCGGTACCAATCTTGTCGAGTCCCGCTGCAGCATCTCGTTAGTAATGTGGTGCCGCGGAGAACGGAAGGGTTTTTTTTTATTCCAGTGTATCGAACCATAGAGAAAGGAACAGATCGAAGTCGAACGTACGTCATTTTGGCTACGTTTCCCTGAAATCAAAGGAAACATTATCATTCGTTTCGTGGTTTCACTCATCACAAATTTAAACACCAAAGACAAATACCTCTGCACCCGCAGTCACAAATAAACGCCGGGGCAGCCATGATTTGCTGTGTCGATGTACAATGTACATGTACATGTGTACACAGGTCAATCGCGGCGAGTCTGGACATGTGTACACAGGTCAATCGCGGCGAGTCTGGACATGTGTACACAGGTCAATCGCGGCGAGTCTGGACATGTGTACACAGGTCAATCGCGGCAAGTCTGGACATGTTTTGCGCGACACAATAACCCTCAGGTCTGCACGTATTTGCTTAACCGCCCATCATTATCACGTGATATGAATACTGCATATATTACAATAGTCTGACCACGCCCACGATGTGCCAACTTGTCCAAGACCTTCGACAGGGTCCAATTCACGGGTGGGGGTTCGTCGTGAAATAGCGCCCTCTATAACATCGGTGGTTTGTGTCAGTGATCGCGAAACAACATGAAGGTCTTGGAACCAAGACTACGTGCAGTAGAGCACGGGAAAATCACTGGCACTGTTTTTATTGATCTGAGCAAGGCTTTTGATTCAGTAGATCATAATATTTTATTGGAGAAGCTACAATTGATGAATTTGTCTGCGTCGGTTATGACTTGGTTTAAGTCATATTTAACCGATCGCAAACAATCAGTTTGCATTAAAAAACGCTACTCTGGGGATCTACCTCTCAGAACTGGCGTTCCATAAGGATCAATTTTGGGACCTTTGTTGTTCATAATTTACACAAATGATATCTCACGATGCATTCCCGAAAACTGCCAAATGCACATGTACGCAGACGACTCCACAATAACATGTAGCTCCTCCAGCCGAGATGAAATAGAACGTAGCCTTAACACAGCAATGGCAAATATTAATGATTGGGTTGCCCAAAATAGGTTAACAATTAACGCTACCAAAACTAAGTCTATGGTCATCGGCTCTAAACACAAGGTAGCTTCAACCCACCTTAACATTGTTATTAATAACGATCAGGTCGAACAGGTTACGTCATTCAAGTGTTTGGGTGTTATCATTGACGATTCACTAACATGGTCTCCTCATATTGATTATATAAAAAACAAAGTTTCTTCTAAACTAGGCATGTTAAGTAGAATCCGCCACATCATCCCGAAAAGCAGTCTGCATACTTTGGTTAAAAGTTTTGTAATACATGTACCGAGTTTGGACAATTGCTGTACGGTTTGGGGAGGCAGATACAATGCACATAATAACTTGCTCAACCGACTGTTAAAAAGAGCCGCCAGATTAATCCTTGGTTGTCCATATCTAACTGCTTCGAGTATGTTTAATGAACTGAATTGGTTACCTTTTGCCGAGAGAATCTGTTTCAAAAAAGGTATCCTAGTGTACAAATGCATACATGAGTTATGCCCAGAGTACATGGGTCATTACACGTCATTCCACACACTTTTTTGCTCGACCCCCTCCGATTTCGATGATATTTGGTGTGTGGCTAGGTACTCATGAGAAACTCTGATACGCAAAATGTTAGCGAAATTCGGTCATTTTTTGTAGGAGCTGGAGCAGTTTGAAGTTGTAGGGTGTTTTGCCGCAAGAACCCATCAATCTACCTAAAAATGGCCAAATACCCCTACAGAATGGTTTGATCTCAGCAAGTGAGGTATCGTTGGAAAAAGCACAAAATTCTCTATCCACCTTTTTTATTCGTGAGATAGTTAACCATACATGGCGCACACGACTTCAGGAGAAAAATGACTTTAACGACCAACAAATCGTCACCGACACCACGAAGTAGCACTCGACCATACTTCCAATATATTAGTAAGACAAAAACTATTATATTTTAAATTCTACAATTTAAAAAGTTAATTATTATGGTAAATAGGTTAATGAGTGTAAGTAAAATAACGCGGTTTGGTGGATTGTTCGTTTTCACGAAGTAAAACTCTATAGAGTGTTACTTCGTGAAAACGATTCTGAGCACTTTGCATGTCTGTGTAGTTCCACGAAGTGACTCTTTACTCTCGTCCCCAGGGGTACACGCACATGTACCACCACACGGACATTTTACAGTGTACATGAATTGTACGCGCGCTCAATCAGTGCATTACGTAGTCTTGGCCAAGACCAAGCTAGCCCGTTCATTTGTTCCGCGGCGCGCCGTCCGTATTATCTGGGATTATTGAGGGCGCCCTTTATTATCGCCATAATTCCTGGATCTCTTCCTCTAACTTGGTCTTGGCGCATCGATCACGTGAACCCGGAAAATTCCGAGGACATTCCAAGCATAGCTCAAATAGCTACTCGCCCCCGCATGCGCACTAAGTCGTTTTTGTTTAATGTAGTGTTCGATTATTATAGTCTGGTTCCCAGACCAAATATTTCTGACTATTTGTGATTTTTCATTTATTATTTAGCCGTTAATGTCACGTGACCAAAAACTGGAGGAATTGCTTAACGTTCGCGATGTTCGAGTGTTTCTAGGTATTTATAAAATAAAACTCACATTAGCAAAGGTCAACACCAGACGAAATGCCTAAGACTATCACAGTCATTGTAGTCATTGTGCTATTTTTGGGTAAGAGCCGTTAGAATTTGAATTGTTGCGTCGTCATAGCTACGCTGCTTGTATCGCGTCATTATCTATTTTTTGTCGCCGGCGGCTACCTGACCTACACTACAATTTAGACGTATAGCCAAATGTGGTTTCTTACACGTCCGGTCAGGTAGCCGCCGGCGACAAAAAAATAGATAATGACGCGATACAAGCAGCGTAGCTATGACGACGCAACAATTCAAATTCTAACGGCTCTTACCCAAAAATAGCACAATGACTACAATGACTGTGATAGTCTTAGGCATTTCGTCTGGTGTTGACCTTTGCTAATGTGAGTTTTATTTTATAAATACCTAGAAACACTCGAACATCGCGAACGTTAAGCAATTCCTCCAGTTTTTGGTCACGTGACATTAACGGCTAAATAATAAATGAAAAATCACAAATAGTCAGAAATATTTGGTCTGGGAACCAGACTATAATAATCGAACACTACATTAAACAAAAACGACTTAGTGCGCATGCGGGGGCGAGTAGCTATTTGAGCTATGCTTGGAATGTCCTCGGAATTTTCCGGGTTCACGTGATCGATGCGCCAAGACCAAGTTAGAGGAAGAGATCCAGGAATTATGGCGATAATAAAGGGCGCCCTCAATAATCCCAGATAATACGAACGGCGCGCCGCGGAACAAATGAACGGGCTAGCTTGGTCTTGGCCAAGACTATGCATTACGACGCTCTACGGTCATTATTGAAAACGACGTTGCATTCAAAGATTTCGTTTTCACGAAGTAGCACAAGCACTTGTGTGCGCGCACTGTACGTATTTCCTGCAGATTTCGTTTCCACGAAGTAGCACTGAGTTGTATGTGCGCGCACTGTACGGTTTTCCTGCAGTTTTCGTTTTCACGAAGTAGCACTGATAATATCTTTGTGTACGCGCACTGTACGGATTTTCTGCAGATTTCGTTTTCACGAAGTAACACTCTTCTTAAATCTTTAATTAATTCGTAATTAATTAACCCATGGAAACATAAGTAACACATTCACGACGTTTTAATGTAGTACTTTATATAAATCCCAAACAGGTTTTCAATTCACATTTTATTTGCGGGATAATAACTTGCAAACATTCAAACGCGTTTATCTTCAAATCAAAACTATTCGCTGTGTGTACATGAGTGCTACTTCGTGGTGTCGGTGACGAAATGTGTAACATCACTCCTATGAATGCGGATACAGTCACAATTATCAACTATTATGCATGTACATGTATCTCGATCTCGGTAAACCGAGGCGGGCATTGAAAATACCGAGATCGAATTCAAAAATACATGCATAATAGTTGATAATTGATACTGTATCCGCATTCATAGGAGTGATATTACACATTTGTTGGTACATGTAGTTAAAGTCATTTTTCTCCTGGAGTTGGTAATTGCCCAAGCTGATTTTTCGTGTGCGCTATGTACAGTTAACTATCTCACGACTACATCAAAACCGGAGCATATACTTTTGAGATAATTGAGGTCAAATGGCAAGGTCACCTTAAATGACCCAGATTTGGGTCAACACATGAAAGCATGTCAAGTGACATATTGGTGGATAGAGAATTTTGTGCTTTTTCCAACGATACCTCACTTGCTGAGATCGAACCATTCTGGAGGGGTATTTGGCCATTTTTAGGTAGATTGGTGGCCGGGGTTCTGGCCGCATAACCCCCTAAAATTTCAAACTGCTCCAGCTCCTACAAAAATGACCGAATTTCGCTAATATTTTGCGTATCAGAGTTTCTCATGAGTACCTAGCCACACTATAGCTTCTAAACTTACAGACTGATAGCAAGAAAAGTGTTTACTCGCTAAAACAGTTAATTGTTAATAGTGTATCAATTCTAACAAGGATTTTAAAAGCAAAATGTGTTTCTTGAACATTTGTTTGTTACGTTTGCACGAATCATCATTTATCGATGGATGATTAAAAGTGTATACACAAACAATGCATTATGATTGTATGAACAATATACTTCACGGGTGGGAAGTCTCAATGCCTTAAAGGGATCGTATACGTTTGGTAATTACTCCAAAAATTAATGGCAATAAAAACTTACTTGGTAAGAAGTACAGCAGCTTTGGATAGTATAATGCATTTTTAGAAACTTTTCACTTCGAAGTACTGCGGTTATGGAAAAAGATATCACTTTTTATCCCCAAAAATTTGAATCTGAGAAGCGTTACTGCAGTGACGTTTCTCAGAGCGTGTATTCCAAAGGAGATTATTCTTTCCGCGTGGACATAACCGCTCCAGATTTTCGGCAATATCTCAAAATCGGTACCACCTTTTGAAATGAATTTTTTACAGGTTAGTTTTATGGTATATATCTATAACTATATAGGATTAAAACAAACAATGGGTTCCAATTAACAAACGTGTACGATCCCTTTAAGCTTGACAAAGTAAAATCTTGCATGTGTGCATAGTTTCTACAGCCGCATGTAAATTGTACAGTGTAGATATACATGTACATAGAAATTGTACACCATAAGTATATGCAATATTATAAGACTGCGGTCAGCAGTCCAAGCCCGAAAAGGTCATCTCCCAGGCTTGCGGCTTGGCCGCTGTCATGGGGGTCGTAAATAACCGTCTGATCAAGCTGGTAAGGTTTGTACACAAAACCCCCGGTGTCGGGGGTTTTGTGTAGAAATATTAAGGTACCAACTTTCACGACAACGTGCTGGTAATGTTCGTGTAACCTAAAGATCGTTTATCTCGGCTCTCCCACAGACAATAGATGTTCATAATCATAGTGACTACCGGTCATTTAAAATACAGCCCGTCCCTCAATGCAAACGCGCGCAATCGATGTTTGAGCAGAATTGATAACAATAATATAATTTGCGTTCGATGGTGTACCCACAAGCTCGTGTGGGCTGCGTAGGACACTTCGTGCGTTGGTAATTCCTCTCTCACCATCTCTCACCCGCCACCGCGAGTTTGGTAGGGTTTTGCCCTAGTATAGAAAATTGAGGGGCAATTGTCAATAACTAGGATGATCGAGATTTATTTATTTTAAATCTTTAGACATTGAAGAAAGAAATAAATACAATAAAACTTAGAGATTTACAATACGAAAAAGAAATGGAATACGGTAAGGAAAGGAAATAAAATGTCAAGGAAAGTATAAAACTGTCATCAAAAGATGTGTTCATCAAAAAAGAAAGAAAGAGGCGATCAAATTGGTTCTAATTGTCGGAGCCTTGCTTAGGCCTATACCCAATCCTTTCACCATGTATAACACTGATTTGAAGAATATGAAAGATATTTGGCTAACAAAGAACGTGAGCCATCGCAGATGCAGGCAGAACAATAAACCAACGGGACAATCGTTCTAACCTCGGTGCTGAATACATGCGACCTTACACCCCACCTTACATCCCATCAGGCTCACCTTGGAGCTAGACAAGTCCGGTGACCCATGTATAGAAATACTCCACCCATGTAGAATCCCCGCGGTGACGGTCAGACCGTCCAACGGTGCATCGAACAATATACATAATAATAATAATAATATTAGGATTTATAAAGCGCCATTTCATCTAGATCATGGCGCTAAGCAATACAATACAATGTAAACATAGACATGTCAAAAGGATATTGGAAACAAGTCAGTTTTTTATGATTTCTTTTAATAACGAAAAAGTGTCTACAAGTTTTATGAAATTGACCCCAGGTAGAGACAACTGGTATGTGCGTCAAGCAGTTTTCGCTCACGTTACTTAATTAAAATCTGTGTCCATAAAAGTCTTAAATTAATTGTATTGTTCGAGTAACTGTTGTACTTCAGGAGTGCGCCATCAGGGCTTTCAGTGCGCCCGACGGCTCTTCGATCTGCGAGTACTGGCACATGATCATGCGGCGCATCACCTTCTTGAACTGCGGGTGCTTGACCCCGTAGATGATCGGGTTGACGATGCTGTTGCAGAAGAACAGGAGCCCGCCGTACAGCAGAAAACGGTCGTTGTTGGGGATGAAGAGCGCCACACAGTACGGAGTGATGCAGATGAAGAATGCGCAGACGGCCATGAAGAGGTTCTTGGTGATCTCGAGTTGCTGGCGGTTGATGCGCTCCACGCGGGCAGACTCGGCGCCCTCTACCACCACAAAGGAGCTCTCGTTGCTCGATGTGGCGGCAGTGGGAGCGGTGTCGCATGTATGCATGGCCCTCTGTTTCTTGAAGTGTCGCCGGACGTGCAAGAAGATCATGATGTAGCTGGTAACAATGATGACGAGGGGGGTCGGGTATGAGATGATGGTCTGGATCATCTCAAAAGTCTTGGCTTTCGGGTGGGTATCCAGGTCGCTGCAGGAGTGGTGCTGCTCGTCGTAGCCCCAGCCGCCGATGCCGAACAGGGGCGGCAGGGACATGGTGCAGACGGGGACGAGCCAGTTGATGGCAACGTTGATGGCCAAATTGCGCCTGGTGTAGAGGCTGCGGTAGAGAGTCATCGGGCGCTTGATGAGGATCAGCCGGTTCAGGGCGATGGAGGCCAGGTTGAAGAGACTAGCCGCGGAGCTGATGTACAGCAACAGACCGGCTATCGAGCAGGGGACCTCGGTGGACCACGGCCACTCGTCGCCGGAGCTGAGCAAGCCCACGGTGCTCATGGGTGCCGCTAGGCCGGCCAGCAGGTCCGCTACGCTTAGACTCACAACGAAAACATTGGTAGAAGTCCGGAGTTTCCTGCTGAACACCACAGCGAGGATGACCATGCTGTTGCCAGTTATATTAGTCAGAGAGATCAGGAAAATGAAGACGGCGACCACGATCCTGTCGGCGTGGGATTGCAGGGAAGCGCTCATCATCGGGTCCTCGGTACTCGGAAACACCGACGTGTTGTCCATGTTGGAAACTGTCGTTGCATTAATTGAATTGTCGATTGAAATGTTGCTCAAAAACAGATTTGGCGTACTGTTGTAAGCAAGCGCTTGATGCAAACCCATCGTAACAGTTGTGCGGTTGTTACAGACGTGTTAAGACGATTCACCTTCGTGGGTAGGAATTATTCCGTGTTTAAAGCAGAATTCAACCTGCAGATCGGAAATAAACAGATCGGAAAAGCTCATATAACACCAGGATAACAATCACAGCAGTCCTTGAACAAAACAAATCAGGATGGCGTCAACCAAGGACAATGAGGTATAACATTACTGAACAGAATACACCCTGCATGGCCTTCATTTTGTTGTATGTAATCGGTGGCACTTTTAAGACTTTGACCGATAGTGCATCAGGCTCACCGATATTATTCGAAATTAGGTACTTTGCGTGTAATATACACTATCGGTCAATGAACGATAGTGTAGTACAAGTTACTACTCTCACTGCGAACAAGTAACATTGGATTTAGTGCCAAGTAACAATAAATTTAGTGCCAAGTAACAATGGAGTTAGCGCCAAGCAACAATGGATTCAGCACGAAGTAACAATAGATTCAGCGCCAAGTAACAATGGATTTAGTACAAAGTAACAATGGATTCAGTGCCAAAATGGATTTAGTGCTAAGTAACAATGGATCTAGCGCCAAGTAACAATGGATTCAGTGCAAAGTAACAATGGATTTAGCGCCAAGTAACAATGGATTTAGCGCCAAGTAACAACAGATAGAGTGCCAAGTAACAATAGATCGAGTGCCAAGTAACAATAGATTCAGTGCCAAGTAACAATAGATTCAGTGCTAAGTAACAATGGATTTAGTACAAAGTAAACATGGATTCAGTGCCAAGTAACAATGGATTTAGTGCTAAGTCACAATGGATTTAGTGCCAAGTCACAATGGATTTAGTGCCAAGTAACAATGGATTTTGCGCCAAGTAACAATGGATTCAGTGCCAAGTAACAATGGATTTAGTGCTAAGTCACAATAGATTCAGTGCCAAGTAACAATGGATTCAGTGCCAAGTAACAATGGATTCAGTGCCAAGTAACAATGGATTCAGTGCCAAGTAACAATGGATTTAGCGCCAAGTAACAATGGATTTAGTGCCAATTAACAATGGATTTAGCGCCAAGTAGCAATGGGTTTAGCGCCAAGTTGGATTTAGTGCAAGTAACAATAGATTCAGCGCCAAGTAACAATGGATTTAGCGCCAAGTAACAATAGATCGAGCGCCAAGTATACAATAGATCGAGTGCCAAGTAACAATGGATTTAGTGCCAAGTAACAATAGATTCAGTGCCAAGTAACAATAGATTCAGTGCCAAGTAACAATAGATTCAGTGCCAAGTAACAATGGATTTAGTGCAAGTAACAATGGATTTAGTGCCAAGTAACAATGGATTTAGTGCCGAGTAACAATGGATTTAGTGCCAAGTAACAATGGATTTAGCGCCAAGTAACAATGGATTTAGTGCAAGTAACAATGGATTTAGTGCCAAGTAACAATGAATTTAGTGCCAAGTAACAATGGATTCAGCGCCAAGTAACAATGGATTCAGTGCCAAGTAACAATGGATTCAGTGCCAAGTAACAATGGATTTAGTGCTAAAGTAACAATGGATTCAGTGCCAAGTAACAATGGATTTAGTGCCAAGTAACAACAGATCGAGTGCCAAGTAACAATAGATTTAGCGCCAAGTAACAATGGATTCAGTACCAATTAACATGGATTCAGTGCCAAGTAACAATGGATTTATAGTGCCAAGTAACAATAGATTCAGTGCCAAGTAACAATAGACTCAGTGCCAAGTAACAATGGTTTTCCATTGTTAGTGCGCCGTTTTTTCTAGTTCGTTATAGATGTTCATATGTGACTATCGGTCATTTGTTGTTACAAGTTTTCGGTTAGTGATACAGTATCGGTCAATGTGTGTGACATTATCGGTTGGTGATAGATTATACGTTGGTTACTACATTTACTACCATTAAACATGCGTCTCTCTGCACGTCTTTTCATCGTTTAATCACATAACTTAGTCAGATTGGTTACTTACCTCTGATTGCCGTATAGAGTTGTGTTATTAATTGTATCTAGCAGACAAAGGAACTTCTTTTATACCGTCAAGACGGCTCGTCGTCATTTTCTGAGAACGCGGAAACGGGCGAAAAAACGAAAGCGCAACCAACACAACAAAACCGACTTATGATTAATTGGCTGAACGAGTGGCTGGCGCACGCAATCACTATAATGTTTACGCATGCTTATTCACATACTTCCGGGTAAAATTGGAATTTCGACATCCATGCGGAAGTTATTAAAAGCTGGAAAGTTTGATATATCACTTTCGAGAATGTTCGACAGCTCAACCCCGGCTGAATTTCCGCACTAGTCTTGTGATTGAGCTCTTATAAAAAAACGAACACAAACAAACACACACGTTTGTTTGCGATGTATTAAATCGAGGATTTATTTTGTTCCTCTCGATGTTTGTACTCGAACTTTTCCGACGGCTCTAATCTACTACCACTCTGTGTCCTTTCCATTCCGAAATCCATGCTATTTGAAGTGTGACACCACCACTCCCCCCCCCCCCCCCTCCCCTCCCCTCCCCTCCAGAAGCTACCCGACAGTTTCTAGAAATACAAATTGTATCCTATTGAATAAGGTTCGCCAGAGATAACAAATTGCACATTAATAAGGCTTAACCAATTAAAAATATCAAGCTTGAAAATAGCGACCTCTGTTGGTCACTTCGGGAGAGGTGTGTACAAAACCTACGAGGAATTAAAATGTACACAAACCAATGACAGAGGGCGTTCGATTGGAGCCAAGTCTAGAAAGAAATGACTGCTCTTAAAGGGTTTTTTCGAAACCTTGGCTTCGTCTTGGGCTTTGGCTTCGGCTCCGCCTCCTAATTCCGAATCACTGAGAAGCAAATCGAAATAGAAGCAACCGGAAATATTCGAACTTTTGGGATCATATCTACGGATTCAATGTTTCTGAAGCTTTTTACTGCTGCGTGGTACAGATAAACGGAGTAATATTGTTGCTATTTTTTTTACTCGATCGTGCAGAAATGCACTTGCTCGATCGATCGATCAATCAATCGATCCGGTAGGAAATCTCTATCGTTGACCGATAGCACAGATCCACGGAAAGGAAATGCTGAGATTTCCTACCGGATGGACCGATTGCGCAGGTGCAAATCCTGCACGATCGAGTGATTGCGCAGATCCACCGATCGCGCCCAACACTAACCCCCGATCTACTACCATTCTGTGTCCTTTCCATTCCGAAATCCATGCCATTTATTTGATTGACTTTTGGTAAAAATAAACATTTTTACAGGGGGGGCCTGATTCATTTAGATAACTTTTTTTTAAATCAAGGATGGAGTAAGACGATCAACAGAGAAATTCAGAATGGAACAACTCTTTAAACTTTTGCTGTCTAACCAGTTCGAGCCGGAGAACGTATATACACGCACAGTTTTCCCCAGATTTGAAACGGATGACGCATAAACACGCCACGAGCAAGGCCGGAAATGGCTGTCAGCAGCGACCAAGGCCGGGAATATCTGTCAGCAGCGAGCAAGGCCAGAAATGCGTGGGTGTGCTTCCTGGCACCATTCACCTGAACCCCTTCGGATCGAGTTTCGTTAAAAACAATCCCGCGCCTCGGCTCGGTGATGTTAAAATAATCCCGGCGCGAACTGGTTAAGGGGAGTCACAGTGATTAAGATTGCGATGACGATGATCAAAAGAACGATGACATCAAATTAGTCTCCATCCAAAAGGAAGCATTACCTACATTTGAAATAAAAATCCAATTCCATTTTTTTATTTCAATGGCAAAATAAATTACAGAGGTGAAAACGAGAAAATGATTCCTTGCCTCAAACTAATCATTCAATGTTTATATTATTTTTTCTGATAAAGTGTGATCAGCTTTTAAAACTTCATTGGCTAAATAATATTTACAGTTTTAATAAAAAAACAAAACATAAATATTTAAACTGACGGAGAGCTATTCGAATATTTGGTTAATGTTTGAATACTCAAGTATTTAGCTCGGAACAACCCTAGCTGTAGCTACATGTTCACAACTATTGCACTAGAATACAATTTTAACGGCAGGATTTACCATTTGCAGATATCAAACATTTTTACTACCGAATTATTAAGAAATATCTTACTTATTATATTATTTATAATAATTCTAGGCATCAAGCAAAATGATTGAGCTAGCTATCATGTAATTGTTTGATAAAATGAATAAAAATAAATAAAAAACCATCGCCAGACGGCGATCGCAAAAAAGACAAGGACAAGAAGAACAACTGTCCGCGGCTGGTTGAAAATGATTGATGTTTTTCTTTTTTTTCTCTTCAACATCCATGATTGTAAATTAGACATGGTACGTACAGCGGCTGTGTGCATGCCAGCGACTCGACCACGTTGTAGCCATGTTCTTCGCGAATCAGCTTCTCAGCTGCCAATAAGGATGATTAGCCCCCTCCTCCCCCCCCCCTCACTTTCTCCCTAAGATTATTATTTGTTGCTTACTCTTTGAGAATCCCTGAGGTTTTTGGATGCCACCGTCGTCCACCTCTTGAAAAAAAGTAGTCCGATAAATTCGTCAGGAATCGCAAGTTTGAACTTTCCGGTCCGATCGCTGCTTCACTTCCACCAATCTTTGCCAGATTGGTTTCGTTTATAAGATGGGTTCCGTTCCATTCCAATTCACTACAGCGTCTGGCCACCTACATACACACCGAAGGAAACGTGGTCAGTGAGGTCGTGAGGTCGTGAGGATGGGAAGAGAATGGGCAGGGGTTTCAGAAAGAAAATGAAGCGGCAGTTTAGAGGGCCGGATATATCAAGGTGTGCTACCCACAGATGCCGGCCTAAACCTGTCTCGGATCGAGGTTCGTGACAAACAATCATGCAACTGGGCCCGGTCAATGTTAAAAAATCCCGGCGTGTACTGGATAAAGGCGTCACATCCTCCTGAAATCCCCAGAAATTTCATGTTTTTTTTTTTTTTTACTTATCCTATTTCAAAAGTTTGGTTGAAAGAAAACCAACGTCTTACTAAATATCAGATATTATTTTGTCTTCATATGGTTTTTCTTACTTTGTGCGGATGCAGAGTTCTAGCGGTGGGACCAAGTCATCCTCATGGGGTTCGGGGCAGTTCTGGGTTGTATCTGAGCAAAGCAGGTAAACAAAAACCAGCATAGTTAAATAGAAGAGCAACCAGTGGTGTCTTTAATATAAGACCCCCGCAAGACCCCCGCAAGACCCCCACAAGTCCACCACAAACCACAAGACCATTCAAGAAGCGGGGCAGTTCGGCCCGGCCTGCCCGCTTCGGAGTGGATTCCCAATCCCTCGTTCAAAGCGGGCGGGGGTTGTCTGGGAAACGGGGCGGTTTAGGATCGCAGGCATTTACCGATACTCAATCTGATTTCGTCTTGCTGCCTTGACAGGCCGTCGTAGTAGTACAAGTCAAAGCGACGCTCCACCTTCCAGTCGCTCAGCAGCTCCTTCTTGAGACAGAACAAGACGCTGAAGTGACTCTCGCTACAGACAACCCAGATGGAGTAGCGCGGAGTCTTCAAGTTGCTACCGACCTGTAAACAGGAATGTAAACCTCGGTATGATAAGTAGAGGAGAATAGATAAGCTGACGGGTACCGTAAAGTCGGCACTAAGGGTACAAGCTTCATAAGCGACCATAAGCAGACCAGGGGGGAGAGTAGAAGAAGTGTCTTTGTCCCAATATAGTTTTAACCAGTTCGCGCCGCGAGTATTTTTACATCACCGAGCCGACGCGCGGGATTTTCTTTTAACGGAACTCGATCCGTGGCGGGTTCAGGCCGATGGTACCGGGAAGCACACCCACGCATTACCAGCCTTGCTCGCTGCTGACAGACATTTCCGGCCTTGCTCGCGACGTGTGTTTATGCGTCATCTGTTTTTAATCTGGGGGAAAACTTTAGCTTTAAAGTTAGCGGGGCAAAGATCGTCAGAAAATAATTGAAATTTTGGAAATGTATTTGGAAATGTCAGAATTCTGATCACAAACAGAGAGGTTCCATCTACGATGATTTTGCCTTTTTTTGATGGACCTCGTCTACGTCTCGGGTACATTTTGATTGACGTACCTTGCAGGACCCGTAATGTTCAAAGAGCGACAACAGCCCGATATCGCTGCGACTGCTGACACCCTTTAGGACCATTTTATCCTCGGTCCCAGAGTCCAGCTCCATGATGTCATTGAAGACGTTGGAGACTGCTCGGCCCGTGAGTAGGAGGTTGACCATATCCTGGAATTCAAACGGAAAAAATACTAAATCTTTAAATGTGATGCAATCAAGAAAATTTAGTCCTTAACTAGTTCGCGTTGGGATTATTTTTAACATCACTGAGCTGAGTGTATTTGTATTTGAAGGGGCATTTTAAGAAAAAATGACGTTAACAAATGTTAGAAATGTGTAATGTGTTACTTGTTTTGAGTTTTTGGCAGAAAGGTACATCATTTGTATAGAATACATATGTGCTTGGCTATTAACCAGTTCGTGCCAGGATTAGTTTTACATTATTATTTTGACAGGGTAGTCTTTTTCCACGAACCTCGATCCAAGACGTGTTTAGGCCGGCATCTGTGGGTAGCACACCCTGATATTTCCGGCCTAGGCTCGCTGCAAGCCGGTCGCCGACAGATATTTCGGGCCTTGCTCGTGACGTGTTTATCCCTTGTCTATTTTTGAATTCCAGAAATCTTTGCGTGTATACACGTCCTCCAATGCTCCGAATTGTTTAGTACCTGCCGACCACACACTTATTCCCTGGAAATTATGGTTCCTTTTGTGACATTGTGGTACCTGTGTGCAGTAGCCGTGAGCTCCCATTAACTTGTTAGTAGGCTCATCCATATCCTCTATCACTCTATGGAGAAAAAAATGATCACAAACATCCCCCAATTTAATTTGTGTTTTAGGCAGTACAAACGAAGGATAATCCAGGGTTATCGATGAACTAAGTTAAAGGTAGGATACACCATTAGTAATTATTTGAATTATCAGGAATGGGTGGATTTGGGGGGGTTGTATTTTTATAGTAAATATCGTTTAACTGACCTGTCCGAAGTTTTACAATCATGAATGCAAAAAAAACCGAGAAAAACCGCGTTCGCTTTCATCCGGCGTCGGGCAGTTGTTCTGGTTTTTAACACAATTGCCCTTCAGGCGATCGTGATTTTTTTTTTTTTATAATTTATAATTTTCAGAACAATTACAGGATATCTAGCGCAATATTTTTCCTGGATGCCTTGAATCATTATTTACTTTCAAATAAGTAAAATATTTCTTAATAATTCGGTGGTAAACATTTTTCGATATCTGCCAAAAATGTGTATCGGAACCAGGGGCCAATTTCATGAAGCTGCTAAGCACAAAAATTTGCTTAGCACGAAAAATCATCCTTGGCAAAAACAGTGTTACGAACCAAATTTTCAGGTGATGTATATTGTTTGTGACTGGTATTCAGCTGGTTTTTGCTTAGCATGAAAAGCACATGAAGTTTTGGCTGGTAACCTGCTTTTATTAAGCAAGACTTGTTTGTACTAAGCAAATTTTTGTGCTTAGCAGATCTATGAAATTGGCCCCATGTATCTGATTTACATGTAAATTTGTACGAAATAAAAAAAAATAAAAAAAAAAATAATAAAAAAAATAAAAAACAGACACTATTTTTTTTTTTGGCCTTACCTGTCCATCGTTCTTGACTGTATGGCAGAGTATAATACCAGTATACAGCCACTGGAGGTGGTCGACTCAAACACGGCGACGTGTCCCGAGACAAACTCCAACAGCTCCTCAAACTTCGTGAAATGATTGAACACTAGCTGAAAATGGACAATGAGTCAATGTGCTCAACCAAATGGTGACCCAGCACGAGTAAATGAGACACTTTGCGGCAAAAATAAAAATTGAGATTTTGATTTCATTTTTCATTTTTGCCGCAAAGTGTCTCATTTACTCGAGCTGGGTCACAATTGGTCCCTAACGCACTTGGGTGGAAGAATTGTTTGGACAATTACTGGATATCGAGCACAATCATTTTGCTGGATGCCTAGAATCATTATTTACTTTCAAATGACTAAGATATTTCTTAACAATTTCGTAGTAAAAATTGTCGATATCTGCAAATGGTAAAAAATACCCGATTCCGTGAACCCGTTCAAAATGTATGGCTGGATCGTTTGCAATGCGTGCAGCGTGATCCGTCATAAGAAAATATGTACCGACCCGGGTTAACCATTACGTGATACTCCATTGCGAATCTGAAATCACGAACTCACCCTCTCTGTCAGGCTGTCGGTTTTATATCGGCCAGACGATGTGAACTGAGCTCTAGATGATGGTCTGAAGAAAAAAAAGAGGAAAAAAAGAGTGCTTATCACACAAGGCAAAATGGCAAAATCCGGTACTGAAAGAACTTGTGGTGATTTGTGGGTTTTTTGTAGTCTGGTTCCCAGACCAAATAATTCTGACTATTTCTGATGAAATATTAGGTCCGGTAGACGTAATGTCACGTAACAAAAACAAGGAGGAATGCTGTCCATTTTCGAAAATGTTCAAAGTTTTCCTAATACGTTCCATTGACATTCAGGCTTTATCGTTAATGTTCGCGATGGTCGAGTGTTTCCGGGATTACAAAGTAAACAACATTAACAAAAGGCCCATCGATCCATCTTTTTTTTCTTTCTGGCTTGCGTAAAGATCAAAGCTCGCAGGGAACCCAACTAACTTTTTTGTTAACTTGAGATGACTAGTGATTCGAAAGCTAAAACCAGGGGCCAATTTCATGGAGCTGCTAAGCACAACAATTTGCTTAGCACCAAAAAAGTCTTGCTCAGTAAAATAAAAAATGGTTACCAGCCAAAACTCCATGTGCTTTTCATGCCGAGCAAAAACCATCTGAACCAGAAAATTTGGTTTGTAGCCCTGTTTTTTGGTGAGGAAGAATGTTCATGCTAAGCAAATTGTTGTGATTATCAGCTTAATGTAATGGGGCCCAGCTTACATTGCAATTACGGCGTGTTTATTCTCCCCAGCCCGCCATACAATGTCACATATAGCATGGGCCAGGCATTCACTTCGTGCCTGACTAGAAGGCTGGAGGCTGGCTACAGTAGAGACCTTCCTGTCGCCGAAGAGAAGACGACGCAGCAAACAGGCCTGGATGGAAGCCAGTACCCCGCACGGGCCACCCTAGGATAACGGAAGTATCCACGAATGAATCATTATTCTTAAGTATTATAGAGACCTGTAGAGACCTTGTTGTCGCCGAAGAGCAGACGACGCAGCAAACAGGCCTGGATGGAAGCCTGTACACCGCACGGGCCACCCTGGGATAACGGAAGTATCTACGAATGAATCATTATTCTTAAGTATTATAGAGACCTGTAGAGACCTTGCTGTCGCTGAAGAGCAGACGACGCAGCAAACAGGCCTGGATGGAAGCCTGTACACCGCACGGGCCACCCTGGGATAACGGAAGTATCCACGAATGAATCATTATTCTTAAGTATTATAGAGACCTGTAGAGACCTTGCTGTCGCTGAAGAGCAGACGACGCAGCAAACAGGCCTGGATGGAAGCCTGTACACCGCACAGGCCACCCTGGGATAACGGAAGTATCCACGAATGAATCATTATTCTTAAGTGTTATAGAGACCTGTAGAGACCTTGCTGTCGCCGAAGAGCAGACGACGCAGCAAACAGGCCTGGATGGAAGCCTGTACACCGCACAGGCCACCCTGGGATAACGGAAGTATCCACGAATGAATCATTATTCTTAAGTGTTATAGAGACCTGTAGAGACCTTGCTGTCGCCGAAGAGCAGACGACGCAGCAAACAGGCCTGGGTGGAAGCCAGTACACCGCACGGGCCACCCTGGGATAACGGAAGTATCTATATTTGCGGTCTACCACAAAGCCAAATAATTTTTAAAAATTACCAGTATAGCCAAATATAGTTCCTCTGCCAAACAGTACTTTTGTAGCACACACAAGTAATTCCTATAATACATCGGCCTGAACCCGCCTCGGATCGAGTTTTGTTTTTAAAAAATCCCGTGCCTCGGCTCGGTGAATGTTTCAATAAACCCAGCGCGACTGGTTAACAGAACTCACCTTGTGCTGCACGATACCGTACTCCAGCTTACTGGTCTCGTTGAACCCTAAACCTTGCATTCTCCACTCGTCATTGAACGCACCGGACGGCGAGCCAAACAGGAGATTCTTCAACTCCTGAGAAGAAAAAAAAGGTTACAGGAATCGGATACGTTTGGTAATTACTCCAAAAATTTATGGCAATAAAAACTTACTTGGTAAGAAGTACAGCAGCTTTGGATAGTATAATGAATTTTTAGAAACTTTTCACTTCAAAGTACTGCGGTTATGGAAAAAGATACCACTTTTTATCCTAAAAAATTTGAATCTGAGAAGCATTACTGCAGTGCAGTTTCTCAGAGTGTGTAATCAAATGCAGAAAATTCTTCCTGCGTGGACATAACCGCTCCAGATTTTCGGCAATATCTCAAAATCGCTACCACCTTTTGAAATGAAATTTTTACAGGTTAGTTTTATGGTATATAGCTATAAATATATAGGATTGAAACAAACAGTGGGTTCCAATTACCAAACGTATACGATCCCTTTAAGGTGTGAGATTTGCCCTTCACCAATTACATAGAACCATTGATGATCACGACTATGCTAAACTAGAAACTTAGCTCAAAAAAAGCTTCGCTTAAAGTTCCAACATTTCAACAGGAGTTCAATTTTAGACAAGGTTAAAGGTAATATACAACATTTGCAAAAGGTAATTATGTGACCTGCTCCAACGAAACCAGGACAAAGTGGAAATATTTTCTTTTTTAGATTTTGCTTTTTTCAAATGCTCTAGGTTTAAAATGCTGTATCATTTACATATGTACCTCACCCTATCTCCCCTGGGGGAGAGATTAAATAATAAAATCCTGACAACTTAAGTATGCGATAAACGGCTTTAAAGTTCAGAGAATTGTATTATTTCTATACACGATTGTTTCACAAAATCGACCAAAAAACACACTTCTGGGTGACGGTTTATGCTCAATTTTGGGGAGATTGTAGATTAATAGTTCGTGAATCAGAAATACCCAAAACCTCAAAATGGTAAAATCCACCCTGAAACGACTTCACGAGTACACATGTACATTGTAATAAAACACATTGTGCGACTTTGCCCGTGTTTCGTTGGAACAGGTCACGTATAGAACATGTTGTCGCCAACACACTCTTACTATTGCCTGTTCTTGAGTGATCGGCCGCGCATCGGCCGCTTTGACAGGCTTTCTGGCGGCCGGCTTGAGCTGCAGATTACCGAGGTCATTATCCAGGTCATCTATTTCACCCAGCTCCACGTCACCCAGCGTCTGCTTAACAGCTGGTCTCCTGACAAACGGCAACAGAAAACCCATGATCAAAACTAATAATTCTGTAGGTATAACGTGCTTTAATATTCTATCGGCTTCATTTGTGAGTATGAGAGGTCTAGATAAAATCTCGGATGAATATTAGTATTTAGCGACAAACCCTTTATCTTCCAGTTTCCTCTTCGTTGATGCCCCACGACTCCTTCCCGAATCAGCCCTGTTCCTCCCCGTCGAGGAGTCACTCCTGTCCCTCAGAAGCTCATCATCCAGCCCCGCTTCCGCGTCCGTCATTGAACGCCTGGTTCGTGACTCTGGCCTTCGTTGCGGCGACTCCGAAGAAGCTTTCCTTGCAGAGTCGTCGGAGTTTGTCTTGGGCGGAGAGTCAAAATTGAAACCCAGGTCCTTGAGCCTGTTCCGGTTGGATGCTGGTGATGTCTCGGGCTCCGTTTTTTCTTCGAGGCTGGGGTCTAAGGATGAGGTGGTGAGACCGGGCCTGGTTGGGGTGGCTTTGTGGGTCGGTTTCTTTCTGCCGTGGCTCTGTTACGCAAAAAGGGTGAGGTGGTACTTAACATCTACCAAAGCATATTATTTTGAGAAGGTTCTTATAACCAGTTAATACCCCAGCAAGTGGCTGGACTCGAACCCACAACCACCAGAATTACCAACAGGCTTCAGACAGTCCGACAATCTACCGAGCTCAAGACAATCTTGAATAAACAAATTCACTTACATCAAGACTGCTCGTGATGGGGCCCCCTAGTCCACGACTCCGGGAGGCACTCCCCGGTCTCGCCCCACTCCTCTTCATAGGCAAGATGCCTTCCTTCGCATTGATCCCGCCGCTGCCACCATTTCTTGGTTTGCCAAGTAGTCTCTCCTCAACCGTTTCCAGGTAGCTCTCGGGCTCTTTGACGTCGGGCCGTTCTCTGATCGTGACGACGGGCGTCGGTCCCCGATTCAGTCTGTAGGTTCCGCCCAAATCCTCCTGTGGCAGACCCGCCCCGTATTCTACCAATAAAAATTTAATTTGACTTACAAACACATATCCAGATCCCCAGTAAGAATCCTGACCAAAAATCCATTAAATCTAAAAGAAAATCATTAAAAAAATTCTTAAATCAGAAAAAACAAATCCTGAAATCTTGGAAAAATTCCATGTAATCGGAAGCAGAATTTTTTAATTTGTTTGCCCAACCTACCCAAGTCGGTTGTTTCGTACGACGATGGCTTATTGGAATTCTTGCCGGCAGAATTCCTCTTACTCCCCCTGTGTTTATTATGGGCAGTGCTGCTACTGCTGTTGTTGTTCAGGCCGTGTTGCGCTCTATCGGGGGTGGAATCTGGAATTCTACCACCATCGGGTGCGCTGCCCCTAGCCTTGGACGAGGATAGGCTGGAGGGTGGGCTCTGTGGTCCGTGGAGAGGAACAGTCTCGGGTTTGGCGGGGGAGTACAGGGCCTTTTCTAAGAAGTACTTGGTGATGATTTCGATCATGGACCGCAACGGTTCTTCCTGCTCCTGTATAGAAAAATTATATTGATAATTTCTTTATCCAATGTTTCTCCATAGTGATTATGGTAATTTGTTAAGGTGGTTTTCTTAAAATTAATAACGATTTTAATAATAACAATTAATAATAATAATAATAATAATTATTATACGTCCAAATAGACACTTAGGGAGACAATCCCATAGAGATGTACACCAAATTAAAACAGTCCTAACTTGTTTACCCTAACCCTTTTCTCTAAGATCTTCGAGATTTATGCTATTTAGACTCCATTCTGTCGATTAGAGCAAAAATAACTCCCAAATATTGTTTTTTAGGGTAGCTAGACACTTAGGGAGAAACTAAAATGTCTCCCTAAGTGTCACTGTCTCCTTATTCCCTAAAAACTTACGCGTATTTGTCTCCTAGGCTAAGTGCTCAGTAATGAAATAAGGCTTCATATAATAACTTTTTTTTTTATTTAAGTTTTAATAACTTTATAATGTAATTCAGTGCAATTATATATTTTCTTCAAATACTTTGGATGAAAAACTATATTTTTCTTCGGGAGAAACACTCCATTTGTTCATATTTTTAGGTTTTTTTTCAAATTTAAATTTTAACTGATTGCAAACTCCTACTTTATTTTTCTTGAGCAGTTTCTCAATGTGGACCTCTCGAGCCAGTTGCCCTCTGTTGCTAATGCTGTGTTCAGTCCTCGGTAACTCTTGGTCCATGGACTGAAGGCTTGATTTTAGTCCCTGAAACCCAAAACAACAAAAAATTCTTCAAATTTAATACGATTTTTTTTACACAACCTAGTTGTTAGGGTTAACATCAAAAATGTAATGGATGGAACATAAAAGGAAAACAAAAACAATAAGACGAATCAGTTGTTTTAATTTAAAGGTAAGATACACCATTTGGAGCTATCCAAACTGATGTTTAATTTTACTGCCAAATTAAGGAAATATATTACTTTTATTTGAAAGTAAATAATGTATGATTTTCTAGGCATCCAGCAAAATGATTGTGCTAGATATCTGGCTGTAATTGTTCCGAAAAATTGAATTTTATACAAAATAAGATTGCGATCGCGAAAGCCCCAGTTACGGTCTACAGTCGCGCAAGAAGGAATGTTTGGAAACTAGACATCGTCATCGACAAATGAAATACCGGTACGCATTTGAAAATCCGACCATCTGACGTACGAGACGCGACAAACGTGGTTTAATAAAACAAGTACTCACCTTTCTACTTAAATATTCCCGAACGAGAGATGCTGCCACGTTCTCTATGTGCTCCCTGTCTTGCATCTTGAATGTTTTAAATGCTTACAGCTGAGATTGAGAAAGTTTCGGTACACGTACTGACGTAAAAACATAATTTGTTTACTGAACGGGCGGCGCCATCTTGAAAGTTAGGAATCGATAACGATCACGCCATACGATCACTTAAAAGGTGGATTCAAAGGAATCGATTATTAAAATGTATTACGTTATCTGATATGTGCTACGCTCACTTCGTGTACACAGTTCAATAATGCCGGTGATGCGTCGTATAATGACGTAAGCTTAAGTGCGCCAGCACTCACAGATTGAAGAGCCGTCGGGCACTCTGAAGGCTCTGATGGATTGTTAAAAAAAGACAGTAGAAAAAGTCAGGCATATAGATGGGGATAGCGTAGTCTAGTCGTATAGTAGGAGCATTTAATTAATCGTGGTTAATTCCGGTCCAGGTTGTGGGTTCGAGTCCTGCCTGTACTCTGACTGAGGCATTTGTCACTCGATGCTTCTCCCCACCCGGTAGACATATACCTGTGAGGGCAGAGATGGTTATTGAGGTTGATTGTTTTGCGCCAAACTAGCGCAGCGACGAGCTGTATATACATGTATTCCGGAGCTGAGATGATATTTGACCAGATTATATGACCAGAAATATACCCAGATCCCTTACAACACCGTCCAGACGTTATGGGGATAGCTTCTTTCCAGCCACAATCCCAGACTGGAACAATCTGCCTGTGTCAACCATCAATGTAAACTCTACTGCCAGCTTCAAGGGGGCCATCCGAAATTACGTTAATTAATTTTTTTTTTTTAGACCGTCCATTCACTAAGACAGCTTATAAGTTGGTAATGTTGCCGAAAGGTGTTCTACCGACGAACCTGAACCAGAACCAGAATCAGAACCCGAACCAGAAAGGTTTTAAACGCCTAACGTGTATAACACAGCGTCCGAAATAAACTTGCTGCGCGTCTTGTGCAGTTTTCATGCGGCAGAGAAAGTTCCTCTGGTCAATTACTGCGATCGCTTCACTGGCTCTCTTAGACTACTAGGCACACGAAGGTGAAAAGTCATCTGGAAAGCAATGTAAGCAGCAAATCATGCTCAAAGTGGGCAACACATTTTTTAATGGTAATTTGACCCTGCTGATTATGAAAATGCCTGTTGCCAACAAATATTTTCAACCGGAAGCCCAAATTCAAGATGGCGGCTAAAATGGCCGCCAAAACAGGAACAAACATGACTCATGTCCTATTGGCGCAAACAAATGTTATTCTGATAGCCAAAAGAAAACGTGTTTGGGACAACCAGCAGCTAAATGTATTTGTAAGTCAATGTTGAGGCCAAACTTAATTTTGTAGAGTTTGTAGTGAATAGCTGAGTGAATAGAACAAAGGAATTTGTCACTGTTGCTGTGGTAGCCATCTGTGGAACCCTCCGGTAGCCCCTGGTCGTCGCTGGTGGTGCTGGTCCGGAAGAAGAACGGGACAGTCCGGAAGAAGGACGGGACGATTCGTTTCTGCGTGGACTACCAGAGGGTCAACGCGGTGACAATCAAGGACGCATACCCCATCCCCAGGATCGAGGACAACCTCGACGCGTTCAGCGGAGCGAAGTGGTTCAGCACCCTCAACCTGGCCAGCGGCTACTGGCAGGTCGGAATGAAGAAGGAGGACCGGAGAAGACAGCCTTCGGCATGCAGAACGGGCTGTACCAGTTCACAGTGATGCTGTTCGGGCTGTGTAACGTCCCGGCGACGTTCGAGCGCCCGATGGAACAGGTGCTGAGGGCATACTGCAATGGCAAGTGGCGGTAGTTTATCTTGGTGACGTGACCGTGTGGGGGACGGACTTCGAGGAACACCAGAAGAGGTTGGCGGCATCCTGGAACGGGCCGCGGGGTTGAGACTCAAGCCAAAGAAGTGTAGCCTCTTTAAGAAGGAGGTGTCCTTCCTGGGCCATTTCGTGTCAGCCGAAGGAGTAATAAGGACCGACCCGGAGAAGGTCGCGGTCATCAGGAGCTGGCCGCAACCCGCGAACCTGACCCAAGTCCGGAGTTTTCTGGGCTTCGCCTGCGCCTCCAGGCTATAGGCGGATCATCGTGAACTTCGCCGAGATCGCCCGCCCGGCCCCTCCACGCCCCGACCACCAAGAGCCAGAGAACGTTCTATTGGTTGGTTGCTTGCCAGTCAGCGTTCGAACATCGGAAGGACGCGTTGACCACGGCGCCGGTGCTGCGTCACCCGGAGACAGAGCACTGTTACATGTTAGATACGGACGCCTGCAACTGCACCATCGGAGCAGTGTTGGCACAGGAAGGGGAATTAGAGGGTGAGCAGGTGATCGCGTACGGGAACCGCACCTTGTCCAAGGCCGAACGCAACTACTGCACCGCTCGGAGAGAGTTGCTGGCCGTGGTCCACTTCGTGCACTACTTCAAACACTACCTCCTCGGCAAACGGTTTAACTTCCGGGAGCCGGAGGGGCAGACGGCCAAGTGGATCCAGAGATTGGGGTGCTACGAGTTCGACATGGAACACCGGGCGGGCAAGAAGAACACGAACGCCGACGGCGTTTCCGGGATCCCGTGCGGTCAGTGTAGACGTTCGGGCGAGGTCAGCCACGAGTGCTACACCAAGGGGCCCCTGCTGGAAGCCATTGGGGAAGCTGAGCGGGAGGAGACCACCACTGTGGAGGGACTCCTGGTGGATTGGGACTCCGAGGAGCTGAAGCAGGAACAACGCGACGACCCAGGGTTGGGCCGGATCGCCCAGTGGCTAGAGGATGGGGTTTCTAGACCCGGCTGGTCGGACGTGTTGGCCCTAAACGAGAGCACGAAGTTATGGTGGGCGAAGTGGGAGAACTTGCGACTGTTCCATGGCGTACGTGTTGCAAATAAGGTGGGAGCATCCCCAAGGTAGACCCCGACGTGGAAGATAGTCCCGCGGACTACTAGTAGACGCGAGGACGTCTTGCATTTGACCCATGATGGCAGAACATCGGGGCACTTGGGGGTCGCCCGGACGGATGCTCGGCTGAGACAGGCGCCTGTGTACTTCCGGGGGATGCTACGTCATGGAGAAGTGGTGCCGGATGTGCCACAAGTGTGGATCCAAGAAGCCGCCCGGGCCCCTCGACCCCTCCGGGCCCCACTGCAGCAGTACTTGGTGGGTGCGCCAATGGAGCGCCTTGCGATCGACCTCACGGGCCGGTTCCCCAAAACCAAGGCTGGGAATACGAGCATCATGGTGGTGGCCGACTATTTCACCAAGTGGGTGGAGGTTTTCCCGATTCCGGATCAGACAGCGCGCACCGTGGCCCAAACCCTCGAGGAGCAGGTCTCCGCCCGGTTCGGCACCTCACTCGAGATCCACACGGATCAGGGGAAGGAGTTCGAGGACCGACTTTTCGAGGACCGACTTTTCCAGGACACCTGCCGTTTACTGGGCGTACACAAGACCCGCACTACGCCGTTCCACCCTAAATCCGAAGGAATGATGGAGCGGTTCAACCGCACCGTCAAGACGATGTTGAGCCTGTTCGTACAGGAGAACCAGGATGACTGGGACGAACACCTCCCATACGTCATAATGGCGTACCGTTCCTCCCAGCACGACAGCACCAAGTTCATGCTCATGCTCGGCCGGGGGTGCGACTTTGGTTAGTTTCTTATTTAATTATATATATAGCTCAAAAGAGCCTGAGATATGGATTTTCCTTGAATTGTTGACAACCATCTGCAGAAATCATTGTTCTACATAATACCAAAGGTTAGGTTTTTAAATTGCCAACTCCAAAAAACATAATTGATGCATTTGTATTTTATATTTATCATAAATAGTTCTTCGAATGTGATTTTACCAGTTTTTGGCAGCCATTTTGTCAGCCATCTTGAATTTCAGCTTTCTGATCAAAATAATTTTTGGCAACAGCAATTTTCGTAATCAGCAGGATGGAATTACCCTAAAAATGTGTGTTGCCAACTTTGAGCATGATTTGCCGCTTACATTATGATTTATCATTTTTGTGCCTAGTCTATCTGTCAAAGAACGAATCGTGTTCAAAATCCTTTTGTATGTACAATGATGTATTATTGAACTGTTTAATGTTTGTATAGCCTATATACCCTGCATATTTTCAATAGACAGATTTTGCTTTTATACTGCCAGGACCATTTATGCGCATGCATGCGCGCACATTTGCATATAAAATTAAACGATTCTATTTCCAGAAACATGACCAGGGGCCAACTTCACGGAGCTGCTAAGCACACAAATTTGCTTAGCACGAACATTTGTCCTTGATAAAAAAAAAGGTTGCAGACCAAATTTTCCCGTGATCTTTATTGTTTTTGATTGATAATCAGCTGTTTTTTTGCTTAGCATGAAAAACACGTAGAATTTTGGCGGAAAACTTTTTTT
This sequence comes from Crossaster papposus, assembly GCA_037893245.1. Lineage (NCBI taxonomy): Eukaryota > Metazoa > Echinodermata > Asteroidea > Velatida > Solasteridae > Crossaster > Crossaster papposus. Next base: position 215,235 of record JBAIAA010000600.1, read on the forward strand.
TAAAGAACAAGACTTTTTTGTGCTAAGCAAGTTTTTGTGCTTAGCAGCTCCGTGAAATTGGCCCCAGTATATGTTGTTGTAAGTTGTTCCATACAAACTTTGCCATTTGCAAAAATAAAACCATCCAATAGAAACTTGATTTTTAATAGTAAACAATAACCCGGATACAACAACCAACAATAGTGAGCCTTTATACAATTTTTAGTTTCCATCCGAATGATTCCTCTTGTATTCCTTCGTACTGTGTTCTTTGTCAGCCCAATACAGTAAATGTACAAGTACATGTACAAGTAGGTTCTTTTCATACAGTGAACACGGAGGTACGGTATACGTTGTACATCGCATCCTAGTCCCAATTCAAAATAATGATAATCTTTCATGGTGAGACCTTGCGTTTCTAGCTATAGATAGATAATTAATTGCTACAAAGCCGAATGCAGTAATTTTCGATCTCCATTCTGGTGAGTATTTAAGAGTGAACATTTACGAAATCGAACGTGCCGTTACAAACTTACTATAGCCTAGGCCAGTTTGTACTTCATGCTGAAGCGAATGAGATTAAGGTATTTGACGTCATGCGTGCACAAAACATTCGCTGCAAAATTCACCGGAGTTGAAATGTCTGTTTAACTGTTGCCTTATGAACCGGCCTTCGGATGTTCATAATAGTGTCGTTTTCGCGCCGAGAAGCGTGAACTGGTCTTTACTTATTTGTTCACACCTCGATCAACAGTGACGTAAAGCATAATAAAGTAAACTAAACGATGCTATTTTCGAGGAACATGTAAACCTTGTAAAGTTTGTTTGTCCTTTTGACTATTTTTGCCCAATCTGTCAATGTCCTCTAGCAGATGTGCAACTAAACTTGTCGGTTTTTCCTCGATTATACCAGATCACATTATCACAGAGCGAGCAGCACTTCAGCCGGATTCAGAGTTTGAGTGGATTGTGAATCGTTTATATAGTTGCTCGTAAAATTCTCGCGAGCTAGCGGGGTGGCAATATTTCTTCGTAACAACTGCACTGACTCTTTTGTGAAGGTGTACCAAGGATTGGTATCGTACATTGTTGGTAGAATGGAAATGCCAATTAACTCGACCACCTTCGGGTTGAACGGCACAACACCAGCGACTCTGATCTCTCTGTATACGTACCCAGAGAGAGTAGTGGGGTGGCCGTCTGTTTCATCCTCATTTCCATCTTTGACGTCGTCGGTAACAGCATGGTCATCCTCGCCGTGGTGTTCAGCAAGAAGCTTCGCACTTCCACCAATGTTTTTGTGGTGAGTCTCAGCGTGGCGGACCTACTTGCCGGCCTGTCGCTGCCCATGAGCGTGGTGGCCCTGCTCAGCCCCGGCGACACCTGGCCCTTCGACACCGAGGCCCCCTGCTTTGTCGGCGGCCTGCTGCTATTCATTAGCTCTGGTTCCAGCCTGTTCAACCTCGCCTGCATCGCTCTAAACCGAGCCGTGCTCATCAAACGACCAATGACCACGTATCTCCGGATGTACACCAGACGAAACATCGCCCTTATGGTGGCTGCCGTGTGGGTGATCGCCATCTCTGGCATGCTGGTACCGCCGTTGGCAGGCGTCGGAGGGTTCGGCTTGGACAGGGAATTCCGCACCTGCAGTGATCTTCAATATCTTCCCGGTGGGATGACATTTGACCTGATTAAAACCATCATGTTCTATGCCATCCCCCTATTGGTTATCTTTACTTGCTACGTCATTATCTTCGTCCACGTGCGCCGCCATTTCAAAACCCAGAAGGCGCGAACCCAGGAGACTGACACGGCAGATGCAGACGCAACCCTGGCATCGACAACATCCAGCGGGAAAGCCAAAGACCTGCCGATAGATTCAACAGCGGGTCATCAGGCGGCCAACTCCAGCCGGCACCGGATCGGCCGCCAGCAGCTCAAGATCACCGTGAATCTCTTCATGACGTTCTGCGCGTTCCTGGTCTGCGTATCCCCGTACTGCGTCACTATGGCCGTAAGGGCCTTCGATAATTCCCGTCTCTTCTGCGCGGTGCTGTTTCTCTCCAACAGCTGGGTGAACCCGATCATCTACGGCGCCAAGCACCCGCAGTTCAAGAAGGTGATGCGCCGCATGATCAAGTGCCAGTACTCGCAGATCGAAGAGCCGTCGGATGCACTGAAAGCTCTAATGGCCTGCAAGAATTAGCAGTTTGTAGCATGAAAACCGGAGCTACGAAAACAGCGTGGTTTTTTTACACTTAAAATTCAATATGCAAAAGATTTTTTTTTGATAAACTGTACAGCTGGTTTTTTTTTGGTACACTGTTCTTTCTGTTTGTAAAACTTAAAGCCGGAACATAGCGCTACACTAGGAGAACGGTATGGGATATGGACATTTCACAGTGCAGCCTATTTTTTTATATTTTTTTTATGGATATATATATATGGGTTTTAAATGCTTACAAAGTTACAGCTGAGATTGAGAAAGTTTAGCGTAAATACTACCGTACACGTCGTATCCCGTACGTAAACATAATTTGTTTACTGAACGGGCGGCGCCATCTTGAAAGTTAGAAATCGATACCGATCACGCCATACGATCATTTCCAAAGTGGATTCAAAGGAATCGATTATTAAAATGTATTACGACATAGCACTTCGTATTTTGTACACAGTTCAAAAATGCCGGTGATGCGTCGTATGTGATGTAATAATTGATGTGCCGGTACAGACCGAAGGGCCGTCGGGCACTCTAAAGTAGAAAATATCAGGCTTATAAAATAAAGGCATAAAAAAAAATTTAAGTTGGCGTAACCCGACCGACCCTAAAAAATACGGCCGACCCTGGATATATTTTTTTTCAAGGGACGAAATTTAATGATTAAAATCTCTATAAATCTAGTTATAAATACGTTTGAAACCATTTCTGACCGTTTCTCATTGTTGTGTGTGTGGATTGTGTATATATTGAACCTGGACACGCTATCGTGTATCACTACCGGCTTAAACAATTAGAAAACATATCATTTTCATTGCTGGGAGGAAAAAAAAAAAAAAAAAAAAAAAAAGAATCCCGACCTACCTACCCTATTTTTTGGGGCCCGTTACGCCAACATAACATTTTTTTGTATGCCTAATACTAGATGGAGGTTTTACAAACCAAAAACTGTACTATTGAGCGCCATTGCCTCGAGTCGTAGTCTATAGTCGTATAGTACGAGCATTTAATTAATCGTGGTTAATAATTCCAGTGCAGGTTGTGGGTTCGAGTCTTGCCTGACGAGCCCGGTTATGGTGCGTGTACTCTGAGGCATTTGTCACCCGTTGCTTCTCCCCTATATTTAAGAAGATTGAGAAGATCTCTTCTTTCTCATGATACCTTAATCTTGTATATTCTATGGATATTTATGTTTCAAACTGCCAAACGAAAAGCCGGGACGAACTTTACAAGCGATTTTCTCGAAAGTTTGTTCAGACAGTGAAAGGCTCAATTTGCCTCTTCGTGAAAACGGTGACGAATGATGTATTATTACACTGTTTATTGTTTGTATCCCCCGGCATATTTTCAAAGGACAGATTTTGCTTTTAACCGCCATAACCAGGGGCGGATCCAGGAATTTCGGTTAGAGGGGGCGCCAAAAATTGTCAACATAATATATTGGGAGAAGATATGGGAGCGCAGGAGGCGCGAAGCCCCAACGCCGAGATCTTCTCAATCTTCTCGAGATTTTTTTAGGGGGGGCGCGCGCCGGGTGCGCCCCCCCCCCCCTGGATCCGCGCATGATAACCATTTATGCGCATGCATCAATGCGCGCACATTTGCATATAAAATTAAACGATTCTTTTTCCAGAAACATGACCAGTATATGTTGTTGTTGTTCCATACAAACTTTGCCATTTGCAAAAATAAAACCATCCAATAGAAACTTGATTTTCAATAGTATACAAATATTGACTGCTTTGAGTGGTATGGTAAAACTAGCCTCCCGAGGTGATCCATGGAGCATTCTATTTTCCCGAGGCGAAGCCGAGGGAAAATAGAATGCTCCTTGGATCACCGAGGGAGGCTAGTTTTACTATACCGCGAAATAAAGCAGTCAATATTTGTTTTATAACACCTCACTCACAGATTCTGCACAATTTAAGCTTCCTGAAAGTATAGTAATGACAAAAAATCTCCGAATTATACGTCTCTCGATCATACGTGTACTTTGTTGCCTTGATGAACGGGTGCGAAGGTGATAGAGCAATGTTTACGCAATGCACCGAAACACACGTCTGGGTTTCAGTCACGCTTTCGTTGCTATGCGCATAGTCCTTTTTGCGTGGTATAGTCTTTTTGGATAGCGCAAGTAAAAAATAGTAAAAATAGCAAGTGACACGTGCCGCACTCTCGGCCAATCAAGACACAGAATCTGTGAGTGAGGTGTTATAATAAACAATAACCCGGATACAACAACCAACAATGGTGAGCCTTTATACAATTTTTAGTTTCCATCCGAATGATTCCTCCTGTATGATTCCTCTTGTCAGCCCAATACAGTAAATGTACATACAGTGAACACGGCGTACAGTGAGTGCAAGCTAGGTATACGTTGTACATCGCATCCTAGTCCCAGTTCAAAATAATGATAATCTTTCATGGTGAGACCTTGCGTTTCTATAGCTAGATGGATAATTAATTGCTACAAAGCAATGCATTAATTTTCAGGTTTTTGTTTTTCTCGATCTCCATTCTGGTGAGTATTTAAGAGTGAACATTTACGAAATCGAACGTGCCGTTACAAACTTACTATAGGCCAGTTTGTACTTCATGTTAAAGCGAATGAGATTTAGGTATTTGACGTCATGCGTGCACAAAACATTCGCTGCGAAATTCACCGGTCTTTACTCATAGGTGCGCTTCATACCTCGATCAAACAGTGACGATTCTGTTTTAGAGGAACATTAAGTTGTTTGCCAGGGATGTAGTCGAGTCCATCACAAGTTCCTGTAAGTCCCTGCAAGTCCACCACAAATCCTCCAGTTCCAATTCAAATGACAAGCTATTCAAATGAGCTTTGACAGCAGCATTCATTTGTCATTGTTCATCTAGTTACTTGTGACTGTCCCTGTGAAAGGACTTTTGATTGGCTTCACGAAAGGACTTGTGAACGGACTTGCAGGGACTCGACTACAACTCTGTTTTTTGTCCTTTCGCCTATTTTTGCCCAATCCGTCAATGTCCTCTAGCAGATGTGCAACTAAACTTGTCGGTTTTTCCTCGATTGTACCAGATCACGTAATCACAAGGCAAGCAGCACTTCAGCAGGATTCAGAGTTCAAGTGGGCCAGTGCGAGTCGTTTAGGCCTAGTTGCTCGTAACATTCTCGCGAGCTAGCGGCGAAAAAAGTGGCAAAGTTTCTTCGTAACAACTGCACTGACTCTTTTGTGAAGGTGTACCAAAGATTGGTAACGTACAACACATTGGTAGAATGGAAATGCCAATCAACTCGACCACCTTCGGGTTGAACGGCACAACATTAGCGACTCCGATCTCTCTGTATACGTACCCAGAGAGAGTAGTGGTGGCCGTCTGTTTCATCCTCATTTCCATCTTGGACGTCGTCGGTAACAGCATTGTCATCCTCGCCGTGGTGTTCAGCAAGAAGCTTCGCACTTCCACCAATGTTTTTGTGGTGAGTCTCAGCGTGGCGGACCTGCTTGCCGGCCTGTCGCTGCCCATGAGCGTGGTGGCCAAACTCAGCCCCGGCGACACCTGGCCCTTCGACACCGAGGCCCCCTGCTTCGTCGGTGGCCTGCTGCTCTTCATCAGCTCTGGTGCCAGCCTGTTTAACCTCGCCTGCATCGCCCTAAACCGAGCCGTGCTCATCAAGCGACCAATGACCACGTATCTCTGGCTGTACACCAGACGAAACATCGCCCTTATGGTGGCTGCCGTGTGGGCGATCGCCATCGCTGGCATGCTGGTACCGCCGTTGGCAGGCGTCGGAGGGTTCGGCTTGGACAGGGAACGGCGCACCTGCACTGATCTTCAATATCTTCCCGGTGGGATGACATTTGACCTGATTAAAACCATCATTTTCTATGCCATCCCCCTATTGGTTATCTTTACATGCTACGTCATTATCTTCGTCCACGTGCGCCGCCATTTCAAAACCCAGAAGGCGCGAACCCAGGAGACTGACACGGCAGATGCAGACGCAACCCTGGCATCGACAACATCCAGCGGGAAAGCCAAAGACCTGCCGATAGATTCAACAGCGGGTCATCAGGCGGCCAACTCCAGCCGGCACGGGATCGGCCGCCAGCAGCTCCAGATCACCGTGAATCTCTTCATGACGTTCTGCGCGTTCCTGGTCTGCGTATCCCCGTTCTGCGTCACCATGGCCTTAAGGACCTTCGATAATTTCCGTCTCTTCTGCGCGGTGCTGTTTCTCTCCAACAGCTGGGTGAACCCGATCATCTACGGCGCCAAGCACCCGCAGTTCAAGAAGGTGATGCGCCGCATGATCAAGTGCCAGTACTCGCAGATCGAAGAGCCGTCGGATGCACTGAAAGCTCTAATGGCCTGCAAGAAATAGCAGTTTGTAGCATGAAAACCGGAGCTACGAAAACAGCGGGGTTTTTTTACACTTAAAATTCAATATGCAAAAGATTTTTTTTTGATAAACTGTACAGCTGTTTTTTTCTGGTACACTGTTCTTTCTGTTTGTAAAACTTAAAGCCGGAACATAGCGCTACACTAGAAGAACGGTATGGGATATGGACATTTCACAGTGCAGCCTATTTTTTTATATTTTTTTATGGATATATATATAGGTTTTAAATGCTTACAAAGTTACAGCTGAGATTGAGAAAGTTTAGCGTAAATACTACCGTACACGTCGTATCCCGTACGTAAACATAATTTGTTTACTGAACGGGCGGCGCCATCTTGAAAGTTAGAAATCGATACCGATCACGCCATACGATCATTTCCAAAGTGGATTCAAAGGAATCGATTATTAAAATGTATTACGACATAGCACTTCGTATTTTGTACACAGTTCAAAAATGCCGGTGATGCGTCGTATGTGATGTAATAATTGATGTGCCGGTACAGACCGAAGGGCCGTCGGGCACTCTAAAGTAGAAAATATCAGGCTTATAAAATAAAGGCATACAAAAAAAAATTATGTTGGCGTAACCCGACCGACCCTAAAAATACGGCCGACCCTGGATATATTTTTTTTCAAGGGACGAAACTTAATGATTAAAATCTATATAAATCTAGTTATAAATACGTTTGAAACCATTTCTGACCGTTTCTCATTGTTGTGTGTGTGGATTGTGTATATATTGAACCTGGACACGCTATCGTGTATCACTACCGGCTTAAACAATTAGAAAACATATCATTTTCATTGCTGGGAGAAAAAAAAAAAAAAAAAAAAAAAAGAATCCTGACCTACCTACCCTATTTTTTAGGGCCCGTTACGCCAACATAACATTTTTTTGTATACCTAATACTAGATGGAGGTTTTACAAACCAAAAACTGTACTATTGAGCGCCATTGCCTCGAGTCGTAGTCTATAGTCGTATAGTACGAGCATTTAATTAATCGTGGTTAATAATTCCAGTGCAGGTTGTGGGTTCGAGTCTTGCCTGACGAGCCTGGTTATGGTGCGTGTACTCTGAGGCATTTGTCACCCGTTGCTTCTCCCCTATATTTAAGAAGATTGAGAAGATCTCTTCTTTCCCATGATACCTTAATCTTGTATATTCTATGGATATTTATGTTTCAAACTGCCAAACGAAAAAAGGACGAACTTTACAAGCGATTTTCTCGAAAGTTTGTTCAGACAGTGAAAGGCTCAATTTGCCTCTTCGTGAAAACGGTGACGAATGATGTATTATTACACTGTTTATTGTTTGTATCCCCCGGCATATTTTCAAAGGACAGATTTTGCTTTTAACCGCCATAACCATTTATGCGCATGCATCAATGCGCGCACATTTGCATATAAAATTAAACGATTCTTTTTCCAGAAACATGACCAGTATATGTTGTTGTTGTTCCATACAAACTTTGCCATTTGCAAAAATAAAACCATCCAATAGAAACTTGATTTTCAATAGTATACAAATATTGACTGCTTTGAGTGGTATGGTAAAACTAGCCTCCCGAGGTGATCCATGGAGCATTCTATTTTCCCGAGGCGAAGCCGAGGGAAAATAGAATGCTCCTTGGATCACCGAGGGAGGCTAGTTTTACTATACCGCGAAATAAAGCAGTCAATATTTGTTTTATAACACCTCACTCACAGATTCTGCACAATTTAAGCTTCCTGAAAGTATAGTAATGACAAAAAATCTCCGAATTATACGTCTCTCGATCATACGTGTACTTTGTTGCCTTGATGAACGGGTGCGAAGGTGATAGAGCAATGTTTACGCAATGCACCGAAACACACGTCTGGGTTTCAGTCACGCTTTCGTTGCTATGCGCATAGTCCTTTTTGCGTGGTATAGTCTTTTTGGATAGCGCAAGTAAAAAATAGTAAAAATAGCAAGTGACACGTGCCGCGCTCTCGGCCAATCAAGACACAGAATCTGTGAGTGAGGTGTTATAATAAACAATAACCCGGATACAACAACCAACAATGGTGAGCCTTTATACAATTTTTAGTTTCCATCCGAATGATTCCTCCTGTATGATTCCTCTTGTCAGCCCAATACAGTAAATGTACATACAGTGAACACGGCGTACAGTGAGTGCAAGCTAGGTATACGTTGTACATCGCATCCTAGTCCCAGTTCAAAATAATGATAATCTTTCATGGTGAGACCTTGCGTTTCTATAGCTAGATGGATAATTAATTGCTACAAAGCAATGCATTAATTTTCAGGTTTTTGTTTTTTTCGATCTCCATTCTGGTGAGTATTTAAGAGTGAACATTTACGAAATCGAACGTGCCGTTACAAACTTGCTATAGGCCAGTTTGTACTTCATGTTAAAGCGAATGAGATTTAGGTATTTGACGTCATGCGTGCACAAAACATTCGCTGCGAAATTCACCGGTCTTTATTCATAGGTGCGCTTCATACCTCGATCAAACAGTGACGATTCTGTTTTAGAGGAACATTAAGTTGTTTGTCAGGGATGTAGTCGAGTCCATCACAAGTCCCTGTAAGTCCCTGCAAGTCCACCACAAGTCCTCCAGCTCCAATTCAAATGACAAGCTATTAAAATGAGCTTTGACAACGGCATTCATTTGTCATTGTTCATCTAGTTACTTGTGACTGCCCTTATGAAAGGACTTCAGTTGATTGGCTTCACGAAAGGACTTGTGAACGGACTTGCAGGGACTCGACTACAACTCTGTTGTTTGTCCTTTCGCCTATTTTTGCCCAATCCGTCAATGTCCTCTTACTAGCAGATGTGCAACTAAACTTGTCGGTTTTTCCTCGATTATACTAGATCACAATCATCACAGAGCGAGCAGCACTACAGCAGGATTCAGAGTTTGAGTGGATTGTGAATCGTTTATAGTTGCTCGTAAAATTCTCGCCAGCTAGCGGGGTGGCAATATTTCTTCGTAACAACTGCACTGACTCTTTTGTGAAGGTGTACCAAAGATTGGTAACGTACATTGTCGGTAGAATGGAAATGCCAATTAACTCGACCTCCTTCGGGTTGAACGGCACAACACCAGCGACTCCGATCTCTCTGTATACGTACCCAGAGAGAGTAGTGGTGGCCGTCTGCTTCATCCTCATTTCCATCTTTGACGTCGTCGGTAACAGCTTGGTCATCCTCGCCGTGGTGTTCAGCAAGAAGCTCCGCACTTCCACCAACGTTTTTGTGGTGAGTCTCAGCGTGGCGGACCTGCTTGCCGGCCTGTCGCTGCCCATGAGCGTGGTGGCCCTGCTCAGCCCCGGCGACACCTGGCCCTTCGACACCGAGGCCCCCTGCTTCGTCGGCGGCCTGCTGCTCTTCATCAGCTCTGGTTCCAGCCTGTTCAACCTCGCCTGCATCGCCCTAAACCGAGCCGTGCTCATCAAGCGACCAATGACCACGTATCTCTGGCTGTACACCAGACGAAACATCGCCCTTATGGTGGCTGCCGTGTGGGCGATCGCCATCTCTGGCATGCTGGTTCCGCCGTTGGTAGGCGTCGGAGGGTTCGGCTTGGACAGGGAACTCCGCACCTGCAGTGATCTTCAATATCTTCCCGGTGGGATGACATTTGACCTGATTAAAACCATCCTCTTCTATGCCATCCCCCTATTGGTTATCTTTACTTGCTACGTCATTATCTTCGTCCACGTGCGCCGCCATTTCAAAACCCAGAAGGCGCGAACCCAGGAGACTGACATGGCAGATGCAGACGCAACCCTGGCATCGACAACATCCAGCGGGAAAGCTAAAGACCTGCCGATAGATTCAACAGCGGGTCATCAGGCGGCAAACTCCAGCCGGCACCGGTTAGACCGCCAGCAGCTCCAGATCACCGTGAATCTCTTCGTGACGTTCTGCGCGTTCCTGGTCTGCGTATCCCCGTACTGCGTCACTATGGCCGTAAGGAGCTTCGATAATTCCCGTCTCTTCTGCGCGGTGCTGTTTCTCTCCAACAGCTGGGTGAACCCGATCATCTACGGCGCCAAGCACCCGCAGTTCAAGAAGGTGATGCGCCGCATGATCAAGTGTCAGTACTCGCAGATCGAAGAGCCGTCGGATGCACTGAAAGCTCTAATGGCATGCAAGAAATAGCAGTTTGTAGCATGAAAACCGGATCTACAAAAACAGCGGGGTTTTTTTTACACTTAAAATTAATTATGCAAAAGATTTTTTTAATAAACTGTACAGCTGGTTTTTTTTTGGTACACTGTTCTTTCTGTTTGTAAAACTTAAAGCCGGAACATAGCGCTACATTTAGAGAACGGTATGGGACTATGGACATTAATAATTGTGTATTTATTTACCTTATTTCTTGCTTTTTTATAATTGTCTGTCTTGTGCTTTTGTAACTTGGTGTGTATGTATTGGTCGAATAAATAATAATAATAATAATTACACAGTGCATATTTGTATATATATATATAAATTAGATTTAAATATGTTTTATTATCATATTATCTAAGCCTGCTGCAGTTTGCGGTTGTTAAATTATCCGTGTAACCGTATGTTTTACGGTTACGTTTACGGTTAACCGTAACCAATGTAAAAAAAAAAAAATTAATAATTAAAAAAATATATTACAAGCAAAATAATGGTATCACACGTTGAGTTTAACTGTACAAAATTGAATATGAAAATGTGTATATGTAAAAAAAAGGCTTCATTGGAGGTATGAGATCCTCAACCCCTTTGCAAGATTTTTCGGTCTAATTTTATCAACAATTGTGAATCTGTCACGGATAACACTGTCATTAATCGCAGACATCCCGATTCTCTCACATTTCGTTATCTTCCCGCCCGGAAGAATGCCCCCCCCCCCCCCCCCCCATATTAAAGATTCTGCTGTCATCAACTCTTCTCCTCATTTTCTAGTAAGAGATCTGAAGCACTCGTTTTTTCCTGAAAACTTAGTTTTATCCGGTTGATGCCATCATTAGTTTATCAATGGGGGCCAACTATATAGTATTGTTTTGTTGCTGTGTGTTTTTGCCAGGGATGTAGTCGAGTCCATCACAAGTCCCTGCAAGTCCCTGTAAGTCCCTGCAAGTCCATCACAAGTCCTTCAGTTCCAATTCAATCACAAGCTATTCAAATGAGCTTTTACAAAGGCATTCCTTTGTCATTGTTCATCCAGTTATTTGTGACTGCCTTTATGAAGGGACTTGTGACCGCCTTTATGAAGGGACTTGTGACTGGCTTCACGAAAGGACTTGTGAAAGGACTTGCAGGGACTCGACTACAACCATGGTTTTTGCTACATCTGTTTGTCCCTGTTTAAATATGTTTGGAATAGCATACCTGCGGGTAACAGTAGTTAATTTTACTTTTGCTTTCTCTTGCCCCACATATTTTGTTGTGTTTACTGTTTAATTTTTGTTCAATTTGTCTTTTGTATTTGTGTGTATTTGTATTTGTTTTGGGCTCCCATTCTGTCTTCGGTTTTTATTATTACATTTGTATACCTGTTTAATTTGTTTTGTTATCATTTTGAGTATGTTTGTCTTGTTTCTACCTTGTATATTCTATATTGTTGGGTCGAATAAATAATAATAATGATAATAATTCTCATAAATAAATTGAAAAAGGTGTTTGTGTGAAAAAAACATCGGAAAATCCCCTAAACTTTACCGTCAGAAACTGACAAAGGCCTTAGCCGTCATTGATCGTGGATTTATTTTGTATACCTGATCGCGGTCGAGCGATTTTAATTTCAATGGAATAATAACAAAAACATGCCAATTATACCCCTTCGATTGTGTGTTGGCATTGGCTGTGTTTTGCCATCTTAAAGGTAGGATACACCATTTGCAGATATCGAAAATTGTACAACCGAATTACTAAGAAATATCTTACTTATTTGAAAGTAAATAATGATTGTAGGCATCCAGCCAAATAATTGCGATATATATCCTGTAATTGTTCCGAAAGATTGACATTTTTAAAAATGTATTCACAACCGCCGGACAGCTATCGCGATAAAAACAAAGAACAACATAAGAACCACCGCCCGACGCCGGTTAAAAGCGAACGCCGTTTTTCTTCCTTTTCTCAGCATCCATGATTGTAAAACTTCGCACAGGTAAGTTAAACGATATTTACTATAAAATACACCCCCCAAATTTACCCATTCATGACAATTCAAGCAATTACCAATGGTGTATCCTACCTTTAATAGAGACTTGTAGCCTAATACGTTCTATTTGTTCCACTAATTTTGTATTAAAAAAATTTGAACTGTACTTAAAATTAATCAATATTAAAGGAAACATGTAATAAGTTTTTGTTGTTGCTTAAATCAATAAAGTTTAATGTTGACAACAACATTATGTGTGTGGTTGTGTTTATTTTCTGTGATAAATGGGTGAAAATTATTTTAGAAAATGTTGGTCAAACCACTCCGCCCCTCGAAGGGAAGCCTCATTAACATAAAACCTCGTGTGGGGTATGACGAAACTCGAGTCATAGACTCGCCGCGCTGCTACCCGGCCTATCGTATACTGACTGCGCGCATTGCAACAAGTGTCCGTCTATGTTTTTTTCATTCTGAATCAGGGTAAAAATACGACAGTTTTCGGTCATGCCGACTAGTTGTGTAGCTGCTAGGTGTAGCAAAACTACTAAGGATGGAGTAAGCCTCTATTTGTTTCCGGCTGATCCTAAATCATTTGGACAGCCAAAGTAGGCCTAAAGCTTATCAGAGTCAATGGTCCGGGCCTAGTGATTTTCGGCCTTCTGCAGCGATCATTTTGAGTAGTCGTGCTTTGACCTAGAGCGCCTATATAGGGACCCCATCTTTATCCTCGCTCGGGTCCGTGTCTGAATAAGAAATACTGATTCGAATCAGACAAATCAGTACTGTTTTCGTCGGATTCACACAAAAACGAGGAAGAACTTTCACGATCGTCCATGTGAAATTCGATTACCGTGGGTACTACGTACACACACAACAATGTGTGCGACCGTGGCCACGCGAATCCGTCTCGTACCTAGACGTCGCGTATATACTGCGACTATCGAGAATTTGTCCGGGTTCTGCCTCGGTTTACGTCACTCATTTTGAGTGGCCGCGAAGTTTAGAAAGGGGGGGGGGGATTTTTAGACGGCAAATTACCACACTAAACGTACACTAGAGCCAGTTTTGCTTTTTATTCACATTTAATACACATAAATCTATTAAATTAAAACAAAAAATGCGTAATGAAAATGTTAGACTGCATGTTTCCTTTAATATGCGGGTGAGGTAAATACATTATTTTTGTATTGCTTTGTCTTGTGAAACGAGCCTTCCTTGTTGATCCATGGAGCATTCCATTTTCGCTTGGCGTCGCCTTGGGAAATCAATATAATGTTTCATAAGATCACCTCGGGAGGTTAGTTGTACTTAAGATATTAAAGTAGACAATCTTTGTATGGGTTTACAGTAATGTTTAGTTTATTATTGTAAGTTTATTGTAATGCTTACTCCCTCGGGATGCTTTGTTATTAAAAAATGCCGGGATATTTGATAGGTGGGCTCCCGGCATCATACCCAATGTAGCGTGAATTTCAGACTATTAATTCTGGTCTCATTGGCAGTATTATTAATACGCATACCTATTAAAGGTAGTATACACCATTGGCCATTGCTTGAATTATCATGAATGAGTAGATTTGGGGGTTGTATTTTATAGTAAATATCGTTTAACTGAGCTGTCCGAAGTTTTACAATCATGGATGCCGAGAAAAGCACGAAAAACAGCGGGTTTTTTTTCAACCGACATCGAGCAGTAGTCTTATGTTATCTTTGTTTTTTCGCAAATTTTTCATTAGAAACTTATATTTTTCGGAATAATTACAGGATATCTAGCGCAATCATTTTGCTGGATGCCTAGAATCTACATTTACTTTCAAATGAGTAAGATATTTCTTAATAATTCGGTAGTAAATATTTTTGATATCTGCAAATGGTGTAAACTACCTTAAGTGTTATATTGCTGACGACCATTTCTCCAGGGTGAATAATAATTACGGCAATATTATAATGAGAGTCATGAGAGTCACGTGAGATGGTTTATCCAATAACAGGGAAGAGGAGTTCGATCGCATCTTACTGGACTAAACAAAAACGCCTTGGATCAGGGAGCCCAGTATATATACCGCCTACTAACTTGACCGTGATCAACGATGAACGATTACTCCGCACGGGAAACCGTGGTACAATGATGGTGCGCGCAGGTAGTTATCCGCACTCGGTTCCGCGTGTTGTGGTTACTATAAGATCACGTCCGCGCCTCGCATTAAAACAGACACGCACCGTCTAAATAACTCAACAGTTGTGATCAGGCAGAGTAAACGAAGCGGTAATACGTACATGTACCGATAGAGTTGACAGTTGTCGCAACTGAAGCAGTGTGTGCTGCGCTGGATTTGTTATACTCGGTGAGTAACTTTGTTATTCAATATTCAGTTAAAGAGATCGTATAGTACGTTTGGTAATTGGAACCCACTGTTTGTTTCAATCCTATATAGTTATAGATATATACCATAAAACTAACCTGTAAAAATTTGACTTCAAAAGGTGGTAGCGATTTTGAGATATTGCCGAAAATCTGGAGCGGTTATGTCCACGCAGGAACTAAGAATAATCTGCATTGGAATACACAATCTGAGAAACGTCACTGCAGTATAACGCTTCTCAGATTCAAATATTTGGGGATAAAAAGTAATATCATTGTCCATAACTGCAGTACTTCGAAGTGAACAGTTTCTAAAAATGCATTATACTATCTATAAAAGCTGCTGTACTTCTTACCAAGTAAGTTTTTTTGCCATTATTTTTGGAGTAATTACCAAACGTATACGATCCTTTTAAATATAAACGTTTCTGTCATTTGTAATACATGTACAAGTCCACTGCAAGTCATCCAGATTATTTTATGTCTCTGAAGAAGATCTTGTTAAGATCGAAATATTATAGGCCCTCTTAACTTATTTGATTTAGATTATTTTAAAGGTAGGATACACCTTTTGCAGATATCACAAATGTTTATACTACCGAACTATTAGGCCTAAGGAATATCTTAATTATTTGAAAGTAAATCATGGGTTCAGACATCTAGCGAAATAATTGCGCTAGTAATTGTTCGGAAAAATTGAGTAAAAAGACGGCGATCGCGAAAAAAGTATATAGAACAACAAGATTAACTTATCGACGCCGGTTGAAAACAAACGTCCGTTTCCCCCTGGTATCCATGATTGTAAAACGATATTTACTATAAAATACAACTCCAAATCCACCTATTCCTGATAATTCAAGCAATTACCAAGGTGGTATTTTACCTTTAATTCAAGTCGCAAGCTGAAACGGGCCATAAACCTAGCTGTTGACGCATTACAATTTTGTTCGTGGCCGTTTTTAAGTGAAAAGAACTTGTGCATGATTTTCTTGTAACCGGTCTTGTGATGGACTTAATTAATGGACACAAATATAAAAATCCTTATGGTTTTTGCTATAATAACTGAGCGATCAACTGTATTTCATGAAAGTAGTTTTGTAGTGTTTTGACACTAGTAGTAGTAGGCCTAACATTATTTCCAGTATGCGCGCGAACGTTATATATTAGCTTTTTGCCTAAAATTCACGATCGCCAGACGGCGATCGCCAAAAAACAAGAACAACTGCCTGACGCCAGCAGTTAAAAACGAACGCCGTTTTTTTTTTTTTTTGCATCAATGATTGTTTGTTTTTTTGACAGATCAGTTAAACGATATTTACTATAGAATACAACCCCCAAATTCACTCATTAATGATAATTCAAGTATTTGCAAATGGTGTATTCTACCTACGCCGTAATTGGCTACTCGCTACGCGCTCCCTGGAGTCACATTTTATAGGTTAATGTACCCCCCAAAAAAAAAAAAATAAAAATAAAAAAAATGAAAACCTAGATCCGCCCCTAATATAATTACTAGGATTCGCAAAAGAAGAGAAACTATTAGCCGTAACATTGAGTTTTCTATTACGGGACATGGCAGTTTTGTTCTTGAACACAGAAATTCTAATCAGCATAAAACAAAATTGAGGTATGAAAACAGATTAAAACACCACATTTCCTTGAAAATTATACCCAACGGAAATTGAATATAACGATTAATGGGACACAACGGGATATTTGCATTGCATGATGTATATTACATGAGGGGTACTTATCGACGGCATTCAAGGTGAGCGAGTTAACGAGGTTTTCTAGTCGAAAAATGTGACGCCAATGTTATACGTTTAAAGGGATCGTATACGTTTGGTAATTACTCCAAAAATGTATGGCAATACAAAATAACTTGATAAGCAATAGAGCAGCTTTGGATAGTATAATGCATTTTGAGAAAATTTTCACTTCGAAGTACTGCGGTTATGGAAAAAGATATCACTTTTTATCTCCAAAAATTTAAATCTGAGAAGCGTTTCTGCAGTGACGTTTCTCAGATTGTGTATTCCAATGCAGATTATTCTTCCTGCGTGGACAAAACCGCTCCAGAATTTCGGCAATATCTCAAAATCGCTACCACCTTTAGAAATGAAATTTGTACAGGTTAGTTTTATGGTATATATCTATAACTAGGATTGAAACAAACAGTGGGTTCCAATTACCAAACGTATACGATCCCTTTAATTATTGTTATTGATTTACCAATCTCTTAAAAGCGATGCTGCTATTCTTGTTCACTATGCCTCTGTTAAACGATCTATATTTTTGTATTTCCTATATTTTGTGAGAGCAATATGGCCCTTTGATTTCAAAATCATAACGCGTGACGAAGTGCGATTAATGATTCACTGGAACAATATCGCCTCCTACTTCAAAGAGCAGGGGCAAATTCCATGGAGCTGCTAAGCACAACAAATCGCTTAGCACAACAAAGTTTTGCTCAGTAAAAACAGGTTACCAGCCAAAACTCAATGTGTTTTTCGTGCACAGCAAAGACCAGCTGAATACCAACCAGTCATAAACAATATACAGCACTTGAAAATTTGGTTTGTATATTTTTTCAAAGAACAATTTTTCAATACCAGGAAAATGTCTGTACTTAGCAGCTCCATGGTTCGATCAGGAGAATATACGGTTAATGATAAATCTACTGAGCTCCGACGACATACGAACGCGAGCTTGCTATAGTCAACGGTGAATAGACAGATATTCTTATAAGACAGCTATGTACGTTAACCCAAAAGGCGCACTATATACACGTCAAGAGTCAGCCGTTAGTTAACCAATATCTTTGATCGAACTTGCTGAAAGGTCTATACTAAAAGCTTCCATGTACAAACCGCCGTTAATGCGTGTATAGGTCAATACATTAGCAGATGGCTGAAATTTGGTCGTATAATACAGCAACATAACATTCCAGTTCGTTTTTGAAACTGCCTTTTTATTCCAGTTTCTCACTCACACTTTCATGTCATTTTCTCACCTTGTGCACTTTACAGGTTCGTATAGATAATCCAACGGCCCAGAGCAAAAATGGACACCAGCGATGCAACGATGATTTTCTCGAACGATAATGAAACAGCCGTTTCCGTCGAGAGTTATCATACGACCGATTTCTCCAATATCACAACGACTGTTTCCGGGGTGGAGAACAATACGATCCGACTGTATGCTAGTCAGACCGCCAGCCCTCCGAGCAAGTCTGTGCAGACCTACGAGGAGAGAGTCATTGTGGCCGTGTTTTGGCTCCTGGTTGCCCTGATCAACATCACCGGTAATAGCTTGGTCATCCTCGCCGTGGTCTTCAGCAAGAAGCTCCGGACGGCCACCAACGTGTTCGTGATCAGTCTCAGCTTGGCGGACCTGCTGACCGGCCTGGCGCTCCCCATGAGCGCCGTGGGCCTGCTCAGTCCGGGAGACACATGGCCCTTATCCACCGAGGCTCCGTGCTACCTGGCCGGTCTGCTTCTGTACATCAGCTCCTGCGCCAGTCTCTTCAACCTGGCCTGCATCGCCCTGAACCGGCTAATCCTCATCAAGCGCCCGATGACTCTCTACCGCAGCCTCTACACCAAGCGCAACTTGGCCATCAACGTTGCCGTCTTGTGGTTGGTTGCCGTCGCCACAATGGTTATCCCCCCTCTGTTTGGCATCGGTGGCTTCGGTTTCGACGAGCAGCACCACACCTGCAGCGACCTGGACACCCACCCCAGAGCCAAGACATTCGAGAGGATCCAGACCTTCATCTCCTACCCGATCCCCCTCATCATGATTGTCACCTGCTACATCATGATCTTCGTGCACGTCCGGCGTCACTTTCAGGCCCAGAGTAGAGGCATGCGAGGTGCGGGCGTCCGTGACACCACCCCCGACCCAAGCAGCGCCAGCTCTAACTTCGTGGTTTCCGACAACGCCAACGTGTTGAAGACAGCTCACCAGGACCGCATCTACCGCCAGCAGCTCGAAATCACAAAGAACCTCTTCATGGCCTTCTGCGCCTTCTTCGTCTGCATCACTCCGTACTGTGTGGCGCTCTTCATCCCTAACACCGGTCGCTACCTGTTGTTTCTGGGCGTGGTCTTCACCTGCAACAGCTGTGTCAACCCGATCATCTACGGGGCCAAGCATCCGCAGTTCAAGAAGGTGATGCGCCGAATGCTGCACTGCAGGTATTCCCAGATCGAGGAGCCATCTGACGCGCTGAAATGGTTGATGGCATGCGGTAAAAAGGTCTAAATTAAGCACACTTTGCAATTGGGGGAAAGAAGTGTGACATAATATAATTTTAGACTCAAACAATCTGGGGTTCGAGTCCTGCTGTCGCTAGCTATAACTATTTTATGTCCTTCGACAAGTCAGGACTTGTAATGAGCTTGCGAGGAACTTGTGAGGGACTTGCGAGAACGTGCGAGGACTTTAAGGACCTGTTTGGGACTTGCGAGGAATTGTGATGAACTGGGGAGGACTGGCCTTCAAGGACCCGTGGATAACTTGCAATGATTTGTGCTGATGGACTTGCGGGGACTTGTGATGGACTCGCGAAGACTTGTGATGGACTTGCGAGGACTGGCCTTTAAGAACTCGTGATGGACCTGCAAAGACTTGCAATAGACTTTGCCTCTTGGTCTCGAATCCAACTTATGATTTTGTTCGGTGTATATATCACATCATTTTATTTGTCACTCAATTATTGCTTTTCAGCTTCACATTCGTTGGTTAAAGTACTTAGTTACGAGTAGACCGGCACGATTATTGTGTTTAAATTGCATGGCCACTTGCGTGTAGAGTACTACAACGGATGTGCAGCGTCCGGCGCCATGTTTGAGCAGCGTTAATTTGTAGTGGTTCAATATCCTGTCTGCTTTGTGTCATCATAATTGTATTGCTTTACATTCCTGGGTTAAAGTAATTGTTACGTAGACCGGCACGATTATTGTGTTTAAATTGCATGGCCGCTTGCGCGTGGAGTACTCACTCATTGCCATATATTTGAGAAGCGTTAATGTTTAGTGGGTTATATCCTGTGTGCTTTGTGGCATCATAAGGCATAAAAAAAAATGTTATGTTGGCGTAACGGGCCCAAAAAAATAGGGTAGGTAGGTAGGGATTTTTTTTTTTTTTTTTTTTTTTTTTTTTTCTCCCAGCAATGAAAATGATATGTTTTCTAATTGTTTAAGCCGGTAGTGATACACGATAGCGTGTCCAGATTCAATATATACACAATCCACACACACAACAATGAGAAACGGTCAGAAATGGTTTCAAACGTATTTATAACTAGATTTATATAGATTTTAATCATTAAATTTCGTCCCTTGAAAAAAAATATATCCAGGGTCGGCCGTATTTTTAGGGTCGGTCGGGTTACGCCAACATAACATTTTTTTTGTATGGCTAATTGTAATGCATGTATATATTACGATTAAACAAATTTAAAAGCCGTATCTATTGTGAGTGACCCTAAAATGTATTTGCCATTTGCAGCATGTTTTGCAAGCGTCGGGACTTTGGGCGTGATTCCTAGCTATATGGCATAATACGGGTGTATCATGCTTCTGACTACGCCTTTCACAAACAACTTTGTGCCTTTCACCGACGTGAATAACATAGTACAGGTATTGAATGTACAAAGACTCGCGCCCGAAGCAAAGGTTTACCTTGTGAAACTGTGTACCACAGAAAAACTGGTTCATGCACTTATATCATCTCGCCTGGATTTGTGTAACTCTCTTTTGTATCATTTACCTTCATCTCAAATTTCACGTCTTCAGAAACTACAAAACTGTGCAGCTCGTGTTGTAACTCGTTGTCCACGTAAAACTCACATTACACCTATTCTACATTCGCTTCATTGGCTCCCTGTTCTACAACGAATTGAGTTCAAAATTCTTCTGACAATATTTCACATTCTACATGGCTCTTCACCAACATACAACAGCAATGTAATTAAATTACAGCAACATGGCACTCGTTGCCTTCGCTCTTCCAGTGCTTGCCAGCTGATAGTTCCACGTACCACCAACACTTGGGGAGATAGATCATTTTCACATGCTGGTCCATTCCTGTGGAACAAACTTCCCCAGGCCATCCGTTTACCTACAAGTCTCTCTGACTTTAAAATCGCACTAAAAACACACATGTTTAAGCTGTTTTTGTCCTAAGTGTTATGTTTTTCATTGTTATGCGCCATGAGCGTCATTAATGACGGATACCGGCGCACTATAAATATTCGTTATTATTATTATTATTACCATAATGTATTGTTGTGCACACAACGACCTTGTCATTTTTATTTTTTTGCAAATGTGAAACCTTCCCACACATCTGAAGAAGGTTATAAAAAAACAAAATAGTTTCGCTTTTGATTTCGTAAAGACGCTGTTTCTTGTTTTAGTTTCTACCGAACAACTACAAAATTCAAAGTCCCGGAACGACTTTTGGCAACCGACCTTTAAAACTAGCTAGCTGCGCGTTTTGTGATGAAAGAACAAGAGATATAATTATGGGTTAATCATTATACATGTACATGTATAAATAGTAATGGCTGAGGAACACGCCAATAATTATCAGTCAGCCAAGTAATCGGGCGAGGCTGGTATTGACCTGTTAATAATAATAATAATAATAATTTATACAAATAGGCACTTGGGGAGACAAATTAGCGTAAGTTTTTAGGTAATAAGGAGACAGTGGCACTTAGGGAGATATTTCAGTGTCTCCCTAAGTGTCTAGTTACCCTAAAAACTTATTTTTGTCATAGAACTACAGATGTTGGTCTAAATAGCATAAATCTCGAAGATCTTAGAGAAAAGGGTTAGGGTAAACAAGTTAGGACTGTTTTAAGTTTGTGTACATCTCTATGGGATTGTCTCCCCAAGTGCCTATTTGGAGATACAATAGTTCTTATTATAGCACTTTAGACTCCCACAATGTGGGTGCATCAAGGCGCTTTACAACTATTATCCCTGTTCACCAGTAACTAGACCATTTCTGCAGCAGCTCAAGATCAGCGCATGTGGTCCCTATACCTTCACAGGTACCGATTACTCCTGGGTGGAGGGAGGCAATTGTAGCAAAGTGTCTTGCCCAACGGAACACAAGCCCCATGTTCCCTGTCAGGGTTCGAACCCACGTATCATCGTACAGGAGTCAAACACGGTAACTATACAACAGTGCCCCAACGTGTTCCTCAGCTATTAGTATTAGCATAGGTAAAATCCAGCCTCCACTTTAATCGCCAATTTTAAATTTAGATTTCAAAAAGTTACAAATTAATTTCATTTAGCGTGTATCAGTGTAATAAGCCTAATTAAAATTGTAGCTAACAGATTCGTTTTAAGTTCGTGAAATTCGTCTCATTGTGCGTTCGCTGTTGAATTAAAAATAACGCTTTGTTTATTTCAATTGAGACAGTGCATTTTGCCTTTTTTAGCAACTTCAAGACTATAGATTTCTGGGGCCACTTTCATAGAGCTGCTTAAGCATAAAAATTGCTTAAGCACAAAATATTCTTGCTTAGTAAAACCAGCTTACTAGCGGCAACTCCATGTGATGTATAGTGTTTGTAATTGGTATTTAGCTGTTGTTAGATTAGCACAACGATCACATACAATTTTGGCTCCTATAACTTGATTTACCAAGTAAGGTTTTTTGTTCTTAAGCAACTCTATAAAATTGGCCCCTGTTTCTAGGTTTTTCACTTGTTTCTATTTTCACTTCACTGATTCGTTATAGATACTCGATCCTAAACGGATGACTGTAAATACTGAAGTTCAGATTGGCCGAAACAATCGGTCTATACAGAAACCATATTCATAGATGCATTCGAAGAAGAACAATTTTAAATCCAATACCTGCACTGTAAAAAATAACCGTAAAATAACGTTTTTTTTCCACCTGTAAAAACACAAACAATCGCCGTATTTATTTTTACGGAATTTGGACGTAAAATTACGGTAGTATGCCTTGGAAATATCACGCGGACGTTAATTTATGCAAAGGTTATATACATTTACAAGAACATTGTCAAAATACAACATATTTGTGTACATTAAACAGCAATACCAACAAAGTGTTGTTTATTTACAATGATTCTATTGTTATCGAGCATGAATCTTATTACGCACTCAGCAACTGACCAATCAAAACTCACGAAATATGTCATGTTAAATTGTGGTGTTTTGTCCAAAATGTATAATTATTATTCTAACGAATCCATGATCAAATTTAGATTTGTTGCAAACATAAGTGAACAATTGCATGAAATTTCTTTTTGTATTTAAATATTGAAATATTTATGGTGAAACCGTAACTTGTGTATACCCTGTGTTTTTACAGGAATAGCAAGGTCCATTAACGGGGACAGTAATGTAAACCAACAGCTTTCAGAAGCCGTCAAAAACAGCCCGTCGCCCGTTAACATTTTCCACCGTTTTTTTTTTACAGTAAAGTACTGGCGTCCATACTGCCATCCATACTGCCAGGAATTTCCCGTAAAATTACAATTTATTTTTTTACAGTGAGTGTGGCTGCTTGCAGCATCACACTTATCTTCCTGAGAACGGACCAAATCCATTATACACGAAGAGAAGAGGTAGACATAAAATCAATCAAGAAGTTATGCCAGTTGTTCACCTTGGGACAAAGACTGCCATTAATTACACCACAAAATATTGTCAACGGTGCACTAGCTCGGAGTAGTATGGACACTTGCCAATAATTATGGGCACATATCCAATTAATATTTGTAAAAGAGGCGCATGAGGCTACAGAGCAACGGAGAGGTAGAGGTTCCATCCAGAGAAGAGGCTAAAGCCGTGTCCGAAACGAGTGTCTAGAGCTACGGTCTACATCCACAGCTACAGCTACGTCTACGTAGGCGCTAAGGCAAATGGAATTCGGACGCGGCTACGGTAGAGACTACGGCTAGTTATTGCGCCCCCAAGCGATGCTGGAATTAGTGTTTGCGAAATTACGACGTAAGAATTTACAACAATTTTCGTCTGCTAGATGTTACGCAATGTTTGTTTACGTCCGGTCGAAATACCTGATGATATTGACGTATTTGTCGTATTTGTCGTTTCAATTCGATGCACTATCATTGACAAATAAACGAAAATTTGCTCCAAAATTAGTGTTAGTGCTGCCGCCATTTTGTTTTGCCTGAGCAAGACAACTTCCTTTACGGCTAGATTTTTGTGACGTTGTAGCCGTAGCTGTAGCTCTAGACACCCGTTCGGGACACGGCCTATAAGGATCAATTTGACTGAACCACTATGTACGTAATGTATGAGTGTAATCGGTTTGCCATAAAAATAGGAGCAAAATGCTTTCAAAATAATGATACCTTGATGGCGTTCCTCTAGATAAGCCTCACCGCGAGCCCAGTTGTTGTGAAAATGGCGCGTGAAAACACATTCGTGGCAGTGTCGCGGGTAGCGTAATTTTTTTGGTTTTTTTCCTAGGAGGGTTAGGGGTAATTATCATAAATGGGCGGCTCTAGACCGCTCGCGTCATGATTATTCAGTAGTTTTAACAAAGACGCTAATACATTGTTATTGCTCATTCATCTAGTTACACATAGCCCTGGGGCCAATTTCATAGAGCTGCTAAGCACAAAAAGGTGCTTAGCATGAACATTTGTCCTTGGCAAAAACAAGGTTACAGACCAAATTTTCACGTGGTCTTTATTGTGTTTGATTGATAATCAGCAGGGTTTTTGCTTAGCATGAAAAACAAGTAGAATTTTGGCTGGTAACCTGTTTTTAATGAGCAAGAATTTTGTGTGCTAAGCAAATTTTTGTGCTTAGCAGCTCTATGAAATTGGCCCCAGAGGTACATTAAAGCACTTTGAAAAACGGCTTCTGTCGACCTCTGTTAGTGGACAATGGGTTAGGTTATAGGTCGTTTGAATTCGCTCTCTGTCTATTTTTCATTGACTATTTTGGTCTCCAAGTTTGTTGTTGGAGTGAGTTTAATTTAAGGGAAAGTAACCTAAGTGTCTTCCACTCAGTGTGGTGTAGATACGCCCATTTATGATAATTACCCCTAACCCTCATAGAAAAAAAAATTACGCTCGCGGGTAAGACATTTTAGTTGGATCATATCGAAGCATGGCCTATGCCGTTTTCCAAACCTAGCTGGCTTCGGCTCGGTCTACAGCCCATTGCTAAAGTGAATGAATGAAGCTTAAGACCAAGATGAAGTTTGTAAAACAGCCGTTATGTCAACACCCAGAACAAAACAATAAGCCTTTCTTCTTTTAAGTACAATGATCCCTGATGCAAGAAGATCCCACCCTTTGGGCAAAATTTGTTACCGGAGAGGTTTAAAATCTAAACACACCCAGTAAACAAAAAGTAAACAATAATAACCATTTACTATTTTGCGCCTTCGAACAAAGATACTGACAATTTGGAAGACCGCTAACATAATAGGGCTTAGTTGGTAGAGCGCCCGTCCTGTATTCCGGAGGTTGCACACAGGTTCAAGTCCCGCTTTGCCGATTTCTTTGTTCACTTTGAAATTCATTTACTATTTTGGTGAACACGCGCAGGCAGAAAAAAAGAGTCAAATGAAACGCAAAATAAAGAATTCTTCTCAAAACAATAGAATACACTTACCGGCTTACTTTTAACCTTCAACATTTCTGTACCGTTTAAACAAACAACAAAAGCAAAAGAAGCGAATCCAATCTTGATATATTATATCACGCACGTTTGTGTTACCTTTTTGGTCTTATCTTAAGTCGCTATCGGGTCACAGGATCACCGGTAATGGACTTCAATAGCGATTGTAAAAAGGGGATTAAAAAACAACTAGGCCAATGTTTGTACTGCCTATTTAAGTACTTCGTCTTAAAAGGTAGGATACACCATTGGGACTTGCTTGAATTATCAGGAATAGGTGGATTTGGGGGGGGGGGGGGGTGGGGGGGGTTGTATTTTATCATTTAACTGACCTGTCCGACGTTTTACAATCATGAATGCTGAGGGAAAAAAAGCAAGAAAAACGGCGCTCGTTTTCAACTGGCGTCGGGCAGTTGTTCTTGTTCTAGTTTTTGTCACGATCGCCTTTTGGCGATCGTAAATTTTGTTATAGACTTTAATTCTTTGGAATAATTACAGGATATCTTGCGCAATCATTTTGCTGGATGCCTAGAATCATTATCTACTTTCAAATAAGTAAGACATTTCTTAATAATTCGGTAGTAAAACATTTCTTCGATATCTGCAAATGGTGTATCCTACTTAACACAGAAACGGGCATGCAGAAATTGATAGCGCGATGTTCTTTAAAGGCGGATTAGTCAGGCAGGATGATGTACAAGCATGGAATTTGGCACAGTCCGAGAATGTCACGAGAAATATGTTTGGCTATAATATCGCAGATTTGACCTTTGAAAAAATAGAGGTATAGTATAACAAACAATAGCAGCTATTTTTAAAGAAATAAAAAATTGCCTTTTTAATTTACCTGTATTTCTTCAATGGAAAAATCTGCGATGGCCCGATAGCCAAATACCTTTCTCAGGACATAATTATTCGGACGTGCGATAAATTCAATGATTGTATGGTCTAAAGCCCTGTTCGCACTGGACTTAATTTGGGCAAACTAACCGAGCCAATTGGTAAATTACCCATTTGAAGTCCAGTGCGAACAGCCTGGGTAACTTTCCTCACAGGTAACTTACCCACGCCGCGTGGGTAGTTTAACCGAGCCAAAGGTGCCCAGGAAGATTGAACAGGTCAGTTTAACCGAGCCAGAAAATCCAGTGCGGACGCGACGTCTCGGTTAAATCTTCCATCACCCGGTCGAATGACCACAGGTCACATCAGCCAGTGACTTTTCACGGTTAGTTTACCTATGGTCTCGGCAATTCTACCCGCGTCAATTAAATCCAAGTGCGGACGGTGGGAAGATTAACCCATCGGAATGTTACCCGGCGTCATGGTAAAATTACCCAAAATGTTTATCCAGTGAGAACACGGCTAAAGGCACAATTCTCTCAATTGGTTCCCCTATCCGCCCCGCTAAACGAATTCGAGTACAATTCGCAAATGAACATACAATATGCACACACTTATCGTTACTCTACAATAACATATTTTGTTTTTAATACTATTTGGAAGATTATACAATATCACAACATACACAAACGAAAACCTGTCTATAACATAATTAATGTCCATACAATTGTTAGTTAATAATACATATCTACGGCTGGGTAGGATTCTACAGCATACGACATTAAATTCAAGAGCTTGTCCAGGGGCCAATTTCATGCTAAGCAAATGTTTGAAATTGCTCTATGAAATTGGCCCCTGTTTGTCATAATTTCACTGGTTTTTGCATCTTTGGGCGATTTAGCTTCACATTTGTCTTCACAAGAAACTGAAGTTGTTAAGACTTATTATTTGACAAAAGCACACCGTGAAATAGTTAATAGTGTATGGTTTCATAATTGTTGTCTAGTTGTAAAAAGAAAGATTTAACATCAGCAAGTTGCCAGACTTACTGTGTAAACTAAATAACATTTAAGTAAACGAGTTTCGTAGCTCGGAAGTTTGAAACATATTGCACACTCACAAATAAAAATACTCAACGTGAATGGCTATTATCTATACAGCGTTGATCTACTTCGAAAGATACCGAACACATATTGTACTATTACACACTTTTATCGAATATCTTAAGAGCAATTTTGTTCGGGAAAAGTTGGACAGATGTTGCCATGCCCAATGGTTTGTTTGCTGCGTACAATATATTCTATTTGCGATTCTGCATTTTGCAGAGAAAATTCGAAATGTTTAATCCATGCATGCCCCACTTTAAAGCAGCGTCTTTTGGTAATAATAGTCGGCCATGAATAAAAACCTGAGGTAATTTTTTTTGGCAAAGTCAGAACACGTGAAATGCAAACAAACAAGCAAAACAAAGATGCACAGAAATTGGCAGATTTTACAGGAATACACGATACTGTTTAAAATACAGTCGACTTCCGTTATTACAAAATCGGATATAACGAGATTTTAGTTATTACAAACACATCCTTGGTCCCAGCAAAACGGTGCAAGTTCCTATGGTTAAAACAAAAATCGCTTATATATCGAAATCGAAATTCCTGTTACAGCGAAAGGCTTTGGTACAACGCTTAAATAAATCCCTGTCATCCGATTGGTGGGTTGTTGATCACATGTCGATTAATTATTCATCCCAACCCACAACCCATTGGACGGTCACACTGATGGTTGGACCAATCAGATGAGGAGTTACTCAGGTTTTGTATAATGAATGTTTCAATGAACAATGATTGTTTCACAATTCTACAATGGCAAGAATAATTTCAGTCGGAGCACGGGTGGAATGTTCTAATTTCGCCTCGTGAAATTATTCATAGCTTATATTACTTATATCCCAACATTATTGTTAAACCCCGTTAGTTGAAAGGTTATAGCAAGACACTGAACATATACTTATTGTAATACAAAGTAGCAATGCTAAGACAAACCGTGAACAATGCGGAGGAAAACAACAATCACCTTCTGCGCAAACAATCTATAAAAATTCAAAGCAGGAACAATGGAAAGATATTTATTCTTAGATGCAAACAATGCAAACTTGACTTTGTCATTATGTAAAAGCAGAAATCAATCCTTTGTAATTGTGTTAACATAATTAATCAACTGTCATGTTTGTTTGTTGGGGTGTTTGTTTGTTTGTTGGGTTTTTTTTTTGGGGGGGGGGGACAGATGTAATGTCCAGTAATACTTCTAGCTTATTAAATTGAGATACTACATATGAAGCAAATAATATTACTAGTACATGTAAGTTTGCAAATTTTTGCTATCTAAATTTCTGCTTTTACAAAATGAACTTAAAATGTTACAAGATTAAATACTTACATTTAAACATGTTCTAACGCTATGTTACATCACATTATTAGCACCTCTTTAATACAGAGGTGATAAACACAAAGACCTTAGGTTAACAACTCATAACCAGGTTAACAATTAATAAACCGAGTTTACCTTAGGTCAACAATCGATAAACCAAGTTAACCTTAGGTTAACAATTCATAATCCAAGTTTACCTTAGGTTAACAATTGATAAACCAAGTTTACCTTAGGCTAACAATTCATAAACCGAGTTAATTTTAAGTTAGCAATTCATAATTTGTGTTAACCCAAAGTTACTATTTAAAACCCATGGAGACAGATTACTGTACAAAAAGATAACTGTTCTCACAAAAATGAAAACAAAATACATGAAAGGCATACAGAAAAAACAAAGAAAGAAAAACAGATCCAATCAAAACTCTTGTGTAAAGATAGCTTGGGTGTAAAAGTTCCCCAAGCTATCTAACACCTGATTTGATTGGACATTTTCAAAGACATACATGTATACATGTTTTACCAAAACGACCGAGGATACCCTATGGTGTTTCCCTTTGTTCCTGTACTATAACCTAACCCCATAGAATTGGGGAGGCTTTTATGCCAGAGGACTGAAAGAATCTATTGTCCACCTATTGTGATTCTGTCCTCTAAGGTTATGTAGTACATGAACACATTGTACATGTACGTACGTACGTACACATATAGACACTATTATTAAACCTAGTTTGGCAACTCAGAATAGTTTCAGGTTCGTACTATCAACCTTCATATAATTCTGTTTTGTTTTCAAGTTCAACAAATAAACTTTGTTTGGCCACTAAGAATAGATTCAGGTTCATAATTAACAACCTTCATAGAATTCTGTTTTGTTTTCAAGTTCAACAAATAAACATCGCCAACGAACCAATCCTGTTATGAACAATTACGACAATTGTCTACACTCGAGTTTGATCTCAATTTCAATTGACCATTTGCGTGTGGAATTTAAATAATATCTGGTACACTGACTTGTTCACACAGCTTGGCACAGTTTGACTTTAAATTATCCAGACCAAATACACTGTTGCTATATCACGGAATTCGGGGCAAGCTCTTGCATAGTTACGTTAGAGACGCTCAGCACCAATACATTGTTCACAATGGTTGAGAATGGTACAAAGACACCAGACCATTCCAGAGCCGGGGGTTGCTAGCGTAAGGCTTGCCCCGAATCACGTGATATAGCAACAGTGTCTTTGGTCTGGAGAATTTAAATGTAAACTGTGCCAAGCTGTGTGGTGCGAAATACGGTACCCTCTGGAGACATGAACACAATGTGTACAATGGAGACAAAACGTCTCCGGAGGGTAAATTTCTATAGATGAATAGGTCTCCATTGGGAATTTCACGAATTAGATTTTTGGATTTTACTTAAATTACTCAAAAACTAGGATTAGGATGTGGGTTAGGGTTAGTGTTTGGGTTAGGGTATAATATAGGGTATATTTGGTCGAAATTTCAACCCAGGAAAAAATTTATGGTTAAAATGCGAGCATTTTGAAAAACGTGCTCGACTTTCTAACCATTTCGTACACGAGAACAAAGCCATGTCTCCACAGTGATACAAAAATGCGAATTGATGAACAAGTCAGTGTATCAGATATTATTAAAATTCCACACGCAAATGGCCAATTGCAAATTGAGTAATGCACTTTTGATCTTAGACTGGTTCCCGGTCACTCAATTATTTCTTCAGTCCAAATGACAATGAAGGGACCGGTAACCCGTCTATTTTGATCCGAGAGTTACCGATGAACGTTTCACAAGAGAACGTACGGTAGGTTCTAGAGAAATTCTAGCAGCATATAAAGCTTTGGATAGTACATAAAAAAAAATGAAAAAAATTAAATTAAACAAATATACAGATATATATATATATAAAATGTCCAATTCTCCAAACAAAAAACAACTAAAGCGCCCTCTATTATCCAAGTCAGTAAAACTGAAGACTATTAGATATATGTACCATAAATAGACAATAAACAACTAATATATATTGTGAATATATGATGTTATACCAGTATGTTTACAAAACAATGAAGCGCCGTAAAGTAGCCTTTACTTTTCAATTTTCAGATTTATTGATATTTGTAATCTTTGGTATGTCTACTAACGATAACTTGGACAGAAATAGTATGGAAGTAGTGTAAAAAGTGTTTTATAAGGAAGGATACACCATTTGCTTAGCACAGTTTGGCTCAGTAAAAAACAGGTTACCAGCCATGTGCTTTTCATACTAAGCAAAAATCAGCTGAATACCAGTTACAAACGATAAACGTCACCTGAATATTTTATTTGTAACCTTGGTTTGTTTTTACCGGAAGAATTGTCATGCTAAGCAAATCTTTGTGCTTACACATTTTATGAAATTGGCCCCTGGCTTTTAACCCCTAAGGTGTGTGCCAAAATCGAATGATTTTGGAGGATTTGAGGACTGTTAGTGTTAAGGCTTCAAGTACGCCACAAGGTTCTGAATTCACCGACTTTCATAATTTCTACCAAAAATAACAAATGAGAAAATTCCGGTCAGAATTGGAATTCACACACTGAACGTTGCATGTACATGTAACTGTGACATCTTTGTTCAAATCGTTCTACACACCTTTGCCAAAACTACAAAGTTAAAATTAACTATACTTAGTTTGTTTTGTTTAACCTTGCGACGTGCGGCCATTTTGTTTTTACACGAACGCGCGTCCGTACTTTTTTTCGAAGTCGGTTGCAAGCCCCATGTTGTTCGGTTTTATGGCTTTATATGTCAACACAGTACTTTCCCATAGTGTCTGAATATATTCGATCCCAGCTGGTGTTGTTGAATGGGGCAAGGCAACAATAGCATGATTAATTGCTTGGGTAGGTCTGGTAAAACCCAGACTTGAATAGCCCGTTTATGTACACAAAGTAATGAGATACTCGTGAAGCAGCACTTTCATTTGCAAAAAGCTGTGTCACCGGTTCAACCCGGGTTCAAGCGGCACTTACCATGCTATTTGGCATGCTTTGAACTAGGAATACATGTAATATGAGATTTTTCTTTAACAAATGATACAAAATCAGTTTTTACGGCGAAGCGACTTCAAAAAAAAGTGCGGTGGCACGTCGCAGGGTTAATTAAAGGAGGAAATTCATTAAAATGTAATTATCATCATCACCTAAGAGCCTCTGGTGTCATTTAATGGTACAAATTGTTGTACCAATTCTTACAAAAATACACCTTGGCGTTAAGAACGGAGGAAGGATTTAATTACTGCTGCTTTCTGAATCGCAACACACGCATTTTTGTCCCTTGCAAGTCTAGGCCTACCACACCTCAATCAAAACTCCTCAAGTCCCGAGTCACGTTACTCTAACAAGCCACGACAGAGACGATCCTTTGGATTAGACGAGTTGAGTCAGGGATGTTGTCGAGTCCATAACGAGTCCCTCACTAGTCCATCACAAGTCCATCAAAAGTCCATCACAAGTCCGCCAGTCCCAATTCAAATCACACAAGCTATTCAAATAAGCTTTGCCAAAAGAACCCCACCATTTCTCATCATTGCTCATTCAGTTTGCTTGCGACTGGCTTTATTAAAAGACTTTTGGACTGGACTTGGGACGGGACTTGGGACGGGACTTGTGAAAGGACTTGCAGAGGACTCGACTACGACTTTACCTCTGACCATACTTTATTAACGACTTGCCTACGGACGGATACAACACCGAGCCGACAGTGACTAATATTGAAAAAAGCTAAAAACGATCATTAATAGTATTCAAATTTTCTAGTTCATCATCACTACAGTTGCTTACAAGAACATCTATTAGAACTAGCGACCGTTTTCGAAGTCCCGCTAAAAACCCAGGCTCTCAGTGCTACTAAAGCCACTGCAATCGTGCCAATTTGAAAATTCCTCTAATCTGAAGGAAAAAAAAGGTGATCAAGCGAAATGACGTTAAAACTGTTCACCTGCCCTCATCAGTGGTGATTGGCTACGGAGTTTCCCAGGGCCGAGTTCGCCTTGGCTCCGTTCTTCTTGGAGTTCTTGCCGTCCTCCGAGCTCTCCAAATCGGTGTCTTCGGCGACGTCACTGCGGGAATCGTTTTTCAGCTAATTAAACAAACAAACAAAACCAAAGACATGTCATCACAGAAACCTGGTCGATCCCAAGTAAACTCCAGCAGCGTACCGATAATTGTTGGACAAAATTTGTTGTCTCCCCCTTCCCGTAATTGTTACAGCCTCACTTAGTAACTAGTTGGTAGATCATTGATCACATGTTATTAGCCACACTAAGGTAAATAGAAGTTCTATTCCACGGTAAATAGAACTTCTATTCCACGGTAAATAGAAGTTCTATTCCACGGTAAATAGAAGTTCTATTCCACGGTAAATATAAGTTCTATTCCTCGGTAAATATAAGTTCTATTCCACGGTAAATATAAGTTCTATTTCACGGTACATAGAAGTTCTATTCCACGGTAAATAGAAGTTCTATTCCACAGTATTAGTTCTATTTCACGTCAAATAGAAGTTCTATTCCACGGTATGAGTTCTATTCCATGGTAAATAGAAGTTCTATTCCACAGTAAATAGAAGTTTTATTCCACAGTAAATAGAAGTTCTATTCCACAGTAAATAGGAGTTCTAATCCACGGTAAACAGAACTTCTATTCCACGGTAAATAGAAGTTCTATTCCACGGTATTAGTTCTATTTCACGTCAAATAGAAGTTCTATTCCATGGTACATAGAAGTTCTAAGTTCTATTCGACGGAATATAAACGTTCTAACTTACATGTATGGTAAATAGAATTTCTGTTCCACAGTAAATGGAACATTCACAAAATAACTCTTACCATTGCACTCATAAGCATTCATTATTCGTATCCTTATCATCCACCCCAAACAAACTACAGTGTATTTGTAATGTGCCTACCATTCCATTCTTGAGACCCTTGTGCACCATTGATAGGATAATACTGAACCAGTAGAGATGAAGCATGTACAGTGTGCACAGCAACGCTATGAAGAAATACTTGGACGGGTAGGCTCCTATCAACACGTGACTATCGATGACTACACTGGCAAGTAACCTGTGAATGGGAAAAAAAAGTGAATCGGAGTAGATATAAAGACTGTTTGCATGTGATCTAGTGCCAATTTCAGGAAGCTGCTAAGCACACAAACTTGCTTAGCACAAAACAAATCTTGCTCAGTAAGAGCAGGGCCCAATTTCTTGGCTATGCTTACCGTTAGCGAAAAATCCCTGCTTACTATAGCAGAGAATTCGGTGCATACGGTAAACGTATTTCACGCGTTAGCGAGGAATTTCGGTCTCTCGAGCATGCGTACATCCCGTAACTAAGGATTCTGTGCTTACAGGGTTAGCGTAATTTGTTTTATGCTAGCGCGGTTAGCGTAAAATGGTGACCGTGAGCGCGAAATTCTGTGGTTAGCAGAGCCAAGAAATTGGGCCCTGGTTACGTGCCAAAACTCCATGTGCTTTTCATGCTAAGCAAATACCAGCTGAATACTAGTCGCAAACAATCACCTGAAAATTTGGTTCGTAACCCTGTTTTTGCCCAAGGTAGAATTTTCATGCTCAGCAAATTTTTGTGCTTAGCAGCTCCATAAAAATTGACTTCTGAGTAGCCACTAATGCAGTAGTGTTTAACCAGGTTTTTGTGTTAGGGAGGGGGGGGGGGGGGGGGGGCTCAAAAAGAACTTTATTCTCACAAATTAACTAGGCCTACTATTATGTAGGTAATTTTGGGTTATATTGTATGTATAATATGTATGGATGGATCTTCCCATTAGGAACTCGGTAATCTCCCATATGGAGGGGCATCTCTCTTTTCTTCCACCCTCCTTTTTGGGGGGCAATTTTGGGCAGGGCAGTTTTGGGCAGGGCAGTTTGGAGCAGAGCAGTTTGGGGCAAGGCAGTTTGGGGCAGGGCAGTTTGGGGCAGGGCAGTTTGGGGCAGGGCAGTTTGGGGCAGGGCAGTTTGGGGCAGGGCAGTTTGGGGCAGGGCAGTTTGGGGCAGGGCAGTTTGGAGCAGGGCAGTTTGGGGCAGGGCAGTTTGGGGCAGGGCAGTTTGGGGCAGGGCAGTTTGGGGCAGGGCAGTTTGGGGCAGGGCAGTTTGGGGCGGTACAGTGTCTCAATTGGCCTATACAATTTCTTTTTCGACTTTTAATTGATTTCTTACTCACCAATAAGGAAACAGAAGCACTCGAGTGAAGAAGAACGCGACACCAAAACATACGAAGAGAATGTGTGCAAGAATGGCGAACCCTGCGTAGTTAGCGACCTTAGCACCCTGGGGTAAAGCAACGAGTGTTTGAAAAACAATTCAGTAGTCAATTCAATGAAAAAATAACTTTTGGCGTAGGAGAAAAGTAGGATCTAAATCTCCGCCCCCCCAAAAAAAATAAAAAAATAAAAAAAATATACTAGGACTTTGGAGAACAGGAGTAGTTTTCGTTACTCGCGCCTAATTTGGAATGTTCTGTACTCACAACACTTATGCTCCATCCTGAACTAAGCTCTTTGAAGTTCACAATTGCAGTACAGTGAAATGCAGCTATATCAAACGGCGCTATACCAAACATTTGGCTATAACGAACACCAACCATGTCTCCCGTTTTGTTTGTTAAAAAATACCGAACACAGTTTTTGAAGAAAAAAGAGTCAACGGATTAACAAAATCCACCGTCCTTGGTTCCCGATTGTTGTGTCCAAACATACCAAAGATTGTTGTTGAAAATATGTCAACATATTTTTGGGTATGTTTTTTGGGGGGCCGTTTTAAATTCCCGAATGTCATACGACTGGTGTTTTATGTTAGAGAGTGACGGGTGGCTACTGGGTCAGACGCCGCTATGAAAAATGGGTATCTGATGAACCGGCCACTGAAAATCGCTATACCGAACGATCGA
The DNA here is from genome assembly GCA_037893245.1 of Crossaster papposus. Taxonomy (NCBI): domain Eukaryota; kingdom Metazoa; phylum Echinodermata; class Asteroidea; order Velatida; family Solasteridae; genus Crossaster; species Crossaster papposus. Next base: position 251,201 of record JBAIAA010000600.1, read on the forward strand.
TTTACCAAACAAAATCTGTGGATCCTGTGATGTTCGTTATAGCGGCGTTCCACTGTACTACTGCGCTGAAGCCCTTTATGGTACGATTTCCATACATAATTAGCACGTATTAGCACGTAATACTCAGATTTTGTTATAAGAAAGTAGAAAATGTAGGAATGTCTGGGGAAAAAAGTAAGAAAAGTAGAAGCAAGATAAGAACAAGTAGCTGAAAAAATAGGAAAAGAAGAAGCAAAATAATATAAAGTAGGACAAAAGTAAGAAAAGTATAAGCAAGATAAGTAAAGGTAGTGAAAAAATAGGAAAAGAAGCAAGATAAGAAAAAATAAGAGAAAAGTAAGAAAAAGAAAAGCAAGATAAGAAAAGTAGGAAGAGAAGCAGCAAGATAATAAAAAGTAGGATAAAAAAAAAAAAAAAGCAAGATAAGAAAAAGTAAGGAAAAAAATAGGAAAAGAAGCAAGATAAGAAAAAGTAGAAAAAGAAGAAGCAAGATAAGCAAGATAAGAAAAAGCAGGAAAAAAGGAGGACAAAATTAGGAATACTTGAAAAGCTGTAAATAAGTAAACCTGCCCTCACCTCCATAAAGACATCTGAGATGTCGTGTATGACCATGATTAGCGAGCCTATGCGGGTGAAATTGCAGATGTAGGAGAAGAATATCAACAACACGGTGGCGATATGGTGGATGATGTTGGCTAAAAAATCCTGCAGAACAAAAAGGAAACAGGAATAGTATTCACTGCAACTTCTTTACATGCAACTGGTCTAGATGGTTGTACTAATTATACTTAACCGTGGTATATACTTTTTGCAACTATCCAAAAAGTAACCAAACAAAATACTGTTGATAAGCTTACTTGTTGTGAAGATATTAAGGATTCTAAAACTCTTTGTGAAATTATTCTGTTTGGCATGCGGTCCTTTTTAAAAGAGTGTCATTTTCAAATGTGTGTCTCAGAAACGCACATTTGGAAATTTCTGCAAATAGTACATTTCCGAAAGGCGTTCTCTAAAGGCGTTCTCTAAAGGCAACCGTGAAAGGCAACCGTGAAAGGCAACCGCAAAAGGCAACCGCAAAAGGCAACCGCAAAAGGCAACCGCGAAAGGCACCCTCGAAAGGCACCCTCGAAAGGCACCCTCGAAAGGCACCGTTTGCGGCGTACTACTGACCTTTCTACGGACGTCCGTGAAGAGAGACAGGATCAGGGAGATGTAGAAGGACCACTCTAGAAGGTAGTAGTTGAAGAGAGGAGTAGTCAGGGGCTGCGGAGTTAAGCAAACATCTACGGTTAATCCTCCAAGATTGTGAATCGCAGAACAAAAACAAGCGAGTGTCGCCTGCTAGGCAGCTGCGATGGCGGGCGCAGCCTACTAGATCGGTGTATTACATGTACATGTAATCCCGTTAACTCAAGCAAGTCCGGAGTGAAACACAGGCTTGCCATAATCTTTTGGACGACAAAACTCACGTGGTATGGGAAATTGATCCAACAGTCCTTGGAAGACCAGAACCAGTCCTCTTGTGGGAGGTAGTAGATACCGTACGAAAAGACTAACGTGTAGAACGAACAACGCCACCTGACCCCCGAAAAAACAAAACAAAATTACATTATAGTAAGGAAAAAATTGAAGTTAGTATTAAAAGGCTTTGTCTGAGCTATTTGACGACGGCTTGAAGTTAGATAACGCGTCTATGGTAGCGCCTTCCAATTTAAGAGTTTCAAACATATACAAAATAGATTTCAGAAGCGTGATCTAAAATGGCTATGATGTCCCCAAGGTCACCCAAACCTCTGTAGTGACGAGGTCACACTTTGGTTAACACATGCGCTTTTTTATAGAAGCCAGTTAAGGCTGACAGCTTCGTAGTTCGCAGAAAATCGCACATTGTAAACAAAATGTAACGTAAAGCTACAGGTTGTGGGTTCGAGTCCGGCCTGGGACTATGGTGCGTGTGCCCTTGGGCAAGGCACTTTGTCACTCATTGCTTCTCTCCACCCAGGAATAAATGGGTACATGTGAGGGCAGAGATGGTTATTGTGGTTGATTTAGCTGCTTTGCACCAAAATGGCAGCATCGAGCTGTATACTCCCCAGGGTGCCGAGATAGTATTTGGTATGTTTCATGGGCCCAATGACCGGGGTTATAATGTTATAAGCGCTTTGAGACTTTGGTGATAAAGCGCTATATGAGTACTGCACATTATTATTATTTTAACGTCATCAGTACATAGGTCTATTTACAATGAGAAAACCTTCGTTGGAGGGAGAGGGGGAGGGGGGAGGGGGCAGTCAAAAACTCACGAGTTTTCAGTGAACTTCTTAAGCGGCGACGGTCGATCCAGGTTGCGCCGTCTGCGAAACCAGCGCTCCACCCGGCGCACCGACCAATCTAGTTGTTTGCCCAGGCCCTCTAGTCGCTTGTGTTCTGGGTTGCGCGTGACCGACAGGAACGCCTTCTCCAGAATCAGGTTGGACACCGGCTTGTAGCCGCTGGTGGTCCGTATCCCCATGGCAACGCCGATCGGTGAAAATATTAACCTGCAAAATGGCAGGACAATTTCTTTTTCAAAAACGTTGTTTTCATATTTAGTTTTTTTTGCAACCGATTACACACCTGTAAAGGGGTACAAGCCCACTAGACTAATTCTCCGACCTTACAATTCCCCAACGTCTCTATATTACTCTGTTTTATCTTGAGTGGGGTCAGGGAACCAGACCACAAAAACCTGATTTGTTCTCTTAGCATCTACAAAACCTGAAAATTGAAATACAATGTAAGTCAGTGTAATATTTGCTATAACATACTATCCCCCCCAAAAAAATTGACTTCCATTATCCTCATTGTGTTCAGGTCTTCACAGGGTACCAAATTTAGAAACATGGGTACATGTGCATACATAAATACATGTTCAAATTTTCCCATAGTGTAATCTGAATACCGGATTGTCGTCAGAAAGGAGACCTCCAACGCATAATGCCATTGCCGGTTTCCATGGCAACGCAGGGCTACATAATCCCTCTTTTTTTATGCGCGCATAATGATTTCAATGCAAGAATTCAATTGCTCTCTTTTTGCAAGGCAAATCAAACCGGTACATAAATTAACCAATGCTCTTGTTTACACTGACCAACACACCCAGCTTTACCTTACATACGTACTGTGGACATTCCTTTGTCTTCGTGTAGTTAAAAAACGTTGACTAAATACATGTACTCTGGGTTTTGATTCTGGGCCTCTCAGCTGTTCCTTCTATCTTTTCTATATATAACCCTAACCCATTTTTCCTCTAGCGCTCTTTTTCGGAAAATGAAAAACAGATTGTGGACCTGGGCAAGTCCACAAACCGTAACCTCTTCCCGCATCATGTGGACCTATATTGTTCTGAGGTCCACAGTGCGTATGCAAGACTAACTCACTAATATTCGCCCCCCAACAATGCCTGTGTATAATCTAGTGGTGGAAGAAATCAGAAATTTTGAAATTCATGATTTGAATTAATGCATTTTGTGTACAACACATCATAGGCAGGCAAACCAGTGCACCAAAGCAGCGTGTGTCCTGGTCATTGGAGCCCTCAAATATCCACATATGAAATTATCAGCATTTAGTATTTAAAGGTAGTATACACCATTGGTAAATGCGTGAATTGTCATGAATGAGTAGATTTTGGGGGTTGTATTTCATAGTAAATATCGTTTAACTGACCTGTCCGAAGTTTTACAATAATGGATGTCAAGAAAAGCACGAAAAACAGCGTTTGTTTTCAACCGGCGTCGAGCAGTTATTCTTATGTTATTTGTGTTTTTTCGCGATCGCCATCCGGCGATCGCAAATTTTTCTTTATAAAATTCAATTTTTCAGAAAAATTAAATATTATTATTATTATTATTATTATTATTATTTTCTGGTAATGAAACTAAGGATCCTTCAAAAGTGCTCAAGGCACTGTAGCTCGTAAGCCAGAAGAAACCCGTAGATCTAGCGCAATCATTTTGCTGGATGCCTAGAATCAGTATTTACTTTCACATGAGTAACATATTGTCATAACAAAATGTGACCTGTCATCACAAAATGAGCGTAAAGTCGGCAAAATCAAAAATTGAGATATGGGTATTTCTAAATTCTGTGGAAACAGAGCTTTCCAATGGTATATAACACTTGGAGGTTTGATACTCAATATTATTTTCTTTTTCTTTTTTAGTCTGGAGTCTTAATAAAGAGATTATGAGAAAACGGGCATTTCTTGCGAGAAATTGTGTGAAAGGCATAGAAAGGCATAGTCCAAATTGTCTCAAAAACTAATTTTGTTTTTATCTGATCGTCCTGAAAAATTGGGAATTGATTGTTGGGGATTTAGTCTCTAAAAAAACATATAAACTCAAAATCGACCACCCCTACAAATTTTGACTTTGACTGGCCGTACTGGGAAATCACTCCGTGCGACTTTACGCTCATTTTGTGATGACAGGTCACAAATAAGCAGCCCTGTGGCAAGAATTTGCTGGTACTGGCAGGCAATTAAAGGCCAAGGGCATGACCCTAGAGGGTTTGACATTGCCTGGCCAGGTTAGCAAATTGACCACAATCAATTGCCAGCTGGGCTACAACAAAATAAGGAATGTTCCCTGATTAAGGTTTCCCGCTTGAATTGAGAGGTCCAGCAATTAAGGTACTTCTTGCTCTATGAATTGAGTAGTCCATCCTTTGCCCCCCCCCCCCCAGTACATTAGTATTTCTTCATGCTTGGTTGCTTTTCTTGGTACAATATATGTCCCACATTTTTAATCCTTACCACACAGGATCTATATCCAAATCTATTTACTGTTTTGGAAGAGTTTGGCGGATTCAGAATACATACATTGTAAATACTGGTGGCATTTGATGAATTGAGGATTTCAAGCGTAGAGGTACTGCAGGATTTTGATTGATTCAGGATACCTCCATAGTCCATATTGAGCTGTCACCAACACCAACTTTGTTGTGCATAAACGTATTGATGGATTTTGGCGGATTGAAGGTACTTTCTAGTAAAAGTACTCGAAGGGTTAGGGTCAATGATGGTCTATTGAATATCACACTAAAGATGACCTGGCTACCATTAGAAGGAAGTTATGATTGTTGTCCACACATTGTTCAAATAAATGATCTGTTACAACGAAATGGATGAGTAGCATAAATTGAAAAACAAGACTACCGCTATATCCTGAAAGTATAGGTTGTGTGTTGTAGTATCTACATGTGTGTAATACCTAGCCCCCCCACTCCATTATGATTTTTTAGAAATAGAGTCATGACACCTTGATTTTAGAATTTTACCGATTGCACAAACGAATTTGTTCTCGTTTTTATCATTACAAAATGGCTGTTTCAACCTAATGAGAATGACACTTATGAGAATGACATTTCATTGTGGGTAATTTGTAAGTTTTCTGTGCCCTGCAGTAGAAAATGTGATTTTGTGCATGTATTTAATACATCCCAACTGTACAGCCAAGTCCCTAATAAGTACATATCATAGTTGGGACAATTCCAACTTTATAAGGACAATCCCAACTTTATAAAGATAGTCCCAATTTTTGAAAGACAGTCCTCAAAAAAGTCTGGACAGTACAACATGTATTTGGGGAGTATTTTTATGGCAATTTATGTAAAATTAAATATAGCCATTTAACTTGGCTGCGAGACAGATGGTTGTCAATTATCTGCCATATCATTTAAGCCTCAGTCCATGTGGCAAACTCATTAATTTCAGCTGACATCAGGGAAAAAATAGGCCTAAAAGCAACCACCTGCAAGAAATTTGCATACACTGGCAGATGGGAAACGATTTATTATCCACCTTTGGCCTGTATAATAAGTTACATTCATAGAGCTGCTTAAGCATACAAAAATTGCCTAAGCACAAAACATTATTGCTTAGTTAAACCAGCTTATCAGCCACAAATCCATGGGATTTATGATTGGTATTTAGCTGTTGTTAGCTTAGCATAACGATCATGTTGAATTTCAGCTCCTAACTTGATTTACCAAGTACAGGTTTTTGTGCTTAAGCAAAATGTTATGCTTAAGCAGCTCTATGAAATTTGCCCCGGGTTATGTCTGATATTAAAGGGGCATTCCTTTCTGACAGTAAAGGCTATAAAAAAATGTTCTTAACCCCTTGACACCCGGGAGCGGCTCTATAGCAACGGACCGCTAATCCGTCCGGAATGCTGTTGTCAGCTGTATGCCGTAGAACTCTGTCTGTGTGACAGCTGCATGCTCAGGTCCATTGTGCAGTGCAGCTGCTGGACAAAGGGTGCTAGCTGTGAAGTCATGCGTATTACTCAATGAGTAAGGAATTAATACCGGTGTAGGTTAAACAAATTGTTGTTAATATGGAATGAGCCTTTAAAACTGTAGGAACGACAACACCACCATTCATTTACTGTTTTTTGTTATTCCAAATGTTATTGTTGTATGTATAGTAACAAAATCTCCCACGTTACACCGGGAAAAAAGTATTCATTTTTTATTGCTGTAAACAATTTAGAAAACACGTAATTTCCTGTACAAATTGAATGGAGGGCTTCCCTGGTCTAGGCCCCTTTGCCCGGCGGCATGTGCAATAGGTGGAACAGCCTCCGACCTTGACATCGACTGCGCTGACGTGACCAACTGACCATGCCACCAAAAAGCTGCGGCCGAGTTTTGCCCGTCCGTGCTGGACATGATGCCCATACTATATTCTGACACTAGTGACAACACCTTCCCACAAAACTGAACTAACCTTTCGCAGCATAGTCTGAAAATAACGAGCGCGATCGCCAGCATGGCCACGAATTTGACATCCTCAATCTGTGGGTATCTCGCATCATCAGTACTTCGGAGATCGGCCCAGGTAACATTGGCTGGAAACCAAAATCTCTCGTTGAAAACGTACGCCGACAAACCACCCGCCATTGTTGTAAATAAAATGGGTGCACAAAAATATACTTCACAGATACAGTACACGCGCACATGTATTAGTCACCGGGTAAACATACATCACGCGAGGTACGTGCGTACGGGGCTAGGTTCTCGCGGGTTTCCTTGTTTATTTGTTAATCATAGGAAGCTGGGTCACGGAACGCTGGGTACCAGGAAATCCGCTTTGACACTTATATCAGGACCGTTTTCCAAACTCCAGTTTAGGTTCCATTTGTGGCTCTATCACTATTTCCAAACCACATAAACAGAGACGAATTGGAGCTTAAAAAACGGCCAAGCTCTCCTGAGCTACTATTTACTGGGGGTGTGCCCACCAAAATTAAACCCGCCCCATAACAGTCGTCTTGTACTCATCCATTTCGTATAATATATTATGGGTCTTCATCACAAATAATTTAATTATGACAATTAAAAGACAAGTAAAAGGAAGGAATTTAGTGTCCTGGTGCAATAATGGTCAGAATACTGCTTGAACTTAAAGGTAGTATACACCATTGGTAATTGCTTGAATTATCATGAATGGGTAGATTTGGGGGGTTGTATTTCATAGTAAATATCGTTTAACTGACTTTTCCGAAGTTTTACAATCATGGATGCCGAGAAAAGCACGAAAAACAGCGTTTGTTTTCAACCGGGGTCGAGCAGTTATTCTTATGTTATCTTTGTTTTTTCGCTCTCGCCGTCCGGCGAGAGCGAATTTTTCTTTATAAAATTCATTTTTTTGGAATAATTACAGGATATCCAGCGCAATCCTTTTGCGGAATGCCGAAAATCATTATTTACTTTCAATTGAGTAAGGTATTTCTTAATAATTAAGTAGTAAATATTTTCGATTTCTGCAAATGGTGTATACTACCTTTAAACATGAGTCAACTTAAAATTGTAAATTTGGGGCAGACAAATAAAAAACAACTTTGATAATGTTTTCACTGAAGAAGAAAATATTGATAGAAAATCGTTGCTCAAGCGCGCGTCAAGACAAAGGATTCTCGAGAAGTCAATTGCAGCGGCGTAACAGTGGCACGTACGCGCCCCCTCCCATCCCCCAGTACAGTCGGCCTGTTCGTGCCCCTCCCACTTTCTTGCGACGTGCGACGACGTACGTACGACGTACGTATATATCTGCCATTCATAAATACCTGGGACAGTTTAGGCATTCCTATTGGTTGAGAGCCCGTCACGTGGCCGGTATTAAACGGACGATAAAGACATGGCTGAAGTGTTTAAACACGGCAGCTGGAAACAACATTTCGTCCCCAGAGCTCGCTTTATTTCCAACCCTGAACCGTAACCGTAGTGTTGGGCGCGTACAGCTCGACATCTTGGGAACGAGGTTGCCAATGGCAGTAATAGTCTGGTTTACAGTAAATACGCTTAATTGCATGTATTGTGTAGAGAGCGACAGAGGCTGAAACATGTCATTTGACACAGACAGAATGGCGAAACACCGAAATTTACTTGCGACAATTTTCCAGGATTTTCGGGGCTTTTTGGGCTGAATTTTACAAAAAAGGTATTTATGAATGGGAATAAATGTGTGTTCGGTCGGTATTAATCACTCTGTTTAATACCGCTTGGAGTCTGGGTGCTGATAATTACCCTCGCCTTCGGCTCGGGTAATTATCAGCACCCAGACTCCAAGCGGTATTAAACAGAGTGATTAAAACCTCTCGAACACACATTTATTCCCTTATTAATAATCTTGAGGGCGCTATTTACGTTTAACGGCTTGCAAATTGCAAGGGCAGAGCATGGAGCAATAAACTAGTATATTGCTCCATGGGCAGAGGAAGCAAAAGTGCAGGTTTCTCTTAATCCTTTTTCAGATTGTACTTGCTGCAGTTTGTCCTTTGTTTTTATTTCACTTGCTCTGTTCGAATCACTTGTCACTTTCCCCTCGTATTTTATTTTGTTAGCTCATTACTGACAATCTGTTAGACTAAGCACTAAATAGTCGTCGGATCAAATCGGAGCGCGAGCGTTTCCCACAATTCCCTACGTTACGTACGTATAGGCCGAGTTCGGGCGGTCTATTCTTGACACGCGTAACTTGTTCTTGCAAAACCCTGGTGGATAGGTGGGGTGCGTTCCACTTACGCGAACTGTTTGCGCCAACGTTTTGAGTTGGCGTTAGTTGAAGTGGAACGATATTTTAAAAACTACGTTTTCAAAATGGCGGCGCCCAGTGAAAGTGACATCGTTTGGTTCGCTGCTTTTTGTCCAACTCGTTATTTTTCTTTAAAAGATCCCTGTAAATGCTCAAAACAATCCACCGTTTATAACGAAAAGTATAAAACGTAAATAAAAACCGTGAAAAGAACCTGCCGTCTGCTAACCGCTTCGCCATCATTAAAATACGTCACTGGCCAACAGCGAACAGCTCGGAATGTCGTTCGCCGTTTTCGCTAACGTTGGCCAACATAATTGGCGCACATTGCGTTCCACTCACGCGAACAACGCTAACGTTGGCCAACGTTGGCAACGTTCGCTGGAGTGGAACGCACCCGTGGTGTGTGTTCTTGTTCCGAGTGCAATGTTCACGGGTCGCGTTCCCGCCGTTCGAGCGTAAGAACAGAGTTCGCGTGTCAAGAACAGACTAGACCGCCCGAACTCGGCCTTAATCTGCCATTAATAAATATTGAGGGCGCTATTTACATTTAACGGTTTGGTTTGCAAGTGCAACTGCAAGTACAAAGGAGGCGAGGGCAGAGAAAGCAAAAGTGCAGGGGTGCGTTCCACTCCAGCGAACGTTGCCAACGTTGGCCAACGTTAGCGTTGTTCGCGTGAGTGGAACGCAATGTGCGCCAATTATGTTGGCCAACGTTAGCGAAAACGGCGAACGACATTCCGAGCTGTTCGCTGTTGGCCAGTGACGTATTTTAATGATGGCGAAGCGGTTAGCAGACGGCAGGGTTCTTTTCACGGTTTTTATTTACGTTTTATACTTTTCGTTATAAACGGTGGATTGTTTTGAGCATTCACAGGGATCTTTTAAAGAAAAATAATGAGTTGGACAAAAAGCAGCCAACCAAACGATGTCACTTTCACTGGGCGCCGCCATTTTGAAAACGTAGTTTTTAAAATATCGTTCCACTTCAACTATAAACGCCAACTCCAAACGTTGGCGAACGTTCGCGCAAACAGTTCGCGTAAGTGGAACGCACCCCAGGTTTCTCTTAATCCTTTTTCAGATTGTACTTGCTGCAGTTTTTCCTTTGTTTTTATTTCACTTGCTCTGTTCGAATCACTTGTCACTTTCCCCTCGTATTTTATTTTGTAGCTCATTACTGACAATCTGTTAGACTAAGCACTAAATAGTCGTCGGATCAAATCGGAGCGCTAGCGTTTCCCACAATTCCCTACGCGTACGTTACGTACGTACGTATAATCTGCCATTTTAAAATAACTATTGAGGGCGCTATTTACATTTAACGGTTTGGTTTGCAAGGGCAAAGTGCAAGTGCAAAGGAGTTGACGCGTCGGCAGAGAAAGCAAAAGTGCAGTTTTCTCTTAAGTGGAACGCACCCCAGGTTTCTCTTAATCCTTTTTCAGATTGTACTTGCTGCAGTTTGTCCTTTGTTTTTATTTCACTTACTCTGTTCGAATCACTTGTCACTTTCCCCTCGTATTTTATTTTGTTAGCTCATTATTCTGTAACTGACAATCTGTTAGACTAAGCACTAAATAGTCGTCGGATCAAATCGGAGCGCTAGCGTTTCCCACAATTCCCTACGCGTACGTTACGTACGTATAATCTGCCATTAATAACTATTGAGGGCGCTATTTACATTTAACGGTTTGGTTTGCAAGGGCAACTGCAAGTGCAAAGGAGGCGAGGGCAGAGAAAGCAAAAGTGCAGGTTTCTCTTAATCCTTTTTCAGATTGTACTTGCTGCAGTTTGTCCTTTGTTTTTATTTCACTTGCTCTGTTCGAATCACTTGTCACTTTCCCCTCGTATTTTATTTTGTTAGCTCATTATTCTTTTACTGACAATCTGTTCGGCCCAGCACTAAATAGTCGTCGGATTAATCGGAGCGCTAGCGTTTCCCACAATTCCCTACGATTGACCTTTTTTCCCGGTTTGCCGTTTAGTGAAGGTACAGATGAAATAGTTGCTCAAAACAAATCGACTATCATCCTATCGAAAGCCATAAAATAACTTAAATTATATTAGGTTATTTACAGTTGAGTATATAAACAATAACATGTCGTGAATTTCGTTTACAAGGCTTACTTGTCCTGAGATGGAGAATTAATTACAGTGTATCAGTATCACCGTATAGAGACAATATACGCAATAACATTGTGTTATATTATTGCAGTCGATGATACTAGGTCAAAGTAATATGCATGCAATTTAACAATCCCCACGTCTTGGGTGGGGCAGGGGTGGGGCAGCTGTTGGACAGGGAAGGGTGGGGGGGGGGGAGGGGGGTATCCCTATAAATGTGTTTTAATTCTCGTATTGTAAAAATAGTAGATCTGAAGAAAGGAAAGGGTACACAAAATGCAATTTTGGACTTTCGTTTTCACTTGATCAACTGACCTGTTGCAAAACTTTCAGACACAATATTGTACTTAAAGTACCCAAAACAAATGCGAGAACAAACTAGCATGATGGAGTCATGCACAACAAGGATCGTATAGCGCCACCAACGGCAGCTTGGGTCGTTCATATTGCTGCATTAATTATCCCCATTTTCTTTGTACACACAGAAACAGCCATGGGCAAGTTTCTGAAACCAGGCCGAGTGGTGCTCGTTCTCTCGGGACGTTTTGCCGGCCGCAAGGCTCTCATCGTGAAGGTAAACTGTTCCAACGAAACCTGAACAAAGTTGATTTTGCTTTTTTTTGTTAATTCTCTGTGTTCTCAGCTTTAAAATGATGTATGATTTACATATGTACCCCCATCCTATCTCCCCTAGGGGGAAGGATTTAGTCTGTTATGAGATAAACAGCTTTGAAGTTTAGACAAAAAACAACCACTTCTTGTGCACTGCACAATGGACTCGAGTGTACAGCTGCCTTGCAGGCATAGTTTCTGCGGCATAGTTTGGCTGGCCACATCTATAGCAGCTCCCCGGCGTTAAGCCAGGGGGTTAAAAAGCAGTTTATCTTGTGATAGAATAGAAAACCTATGAAAACAACTTATGAAAAACAAAAATTGACAGAAATTGTTAAATTCTAACTATTTTTTTTCTTTCTCAGAACCACGATGACGGCAGCACAGACAGGACCTACGGTCACGCCCTCGTAGCGGGCGTTGCCCGGTACCCGCGCAAGGTGACCAAGCGCATGAGTAAGAAACGCGTCAAGCAGCGTTCCAAGCTGAAGTCCTTCGTCAAGGTGTTCAACTACAATCACCTCATGCCCACGCGGTACGTTAAGTGGACTCCCACCAAAATGTGTTTTTTTGAAAATTGTTCCTTTAAACCCTTGCTCGGGAATCCCAAAGAAGTCATCTATCAGTAAAAGATGACCGTCCCCAACAAAAGGGCTGTAAAGTAGGCATCTTGACGCTAAGGTCAACCAGATTTTATTTGTTGTTGCCATTTTCAGGTATTCTAAGGTCTACCAGATCTAATTTGTTGTTGCCATTTTCAGGTATTCTAAGGTCTACCAGATCTAATTTGTTGTTGCCATTTTCAGATATTCTAAGGTCTACCAGATCTATAATTTGTTGTTGCCATTTTCAGGTATTCTAAGGTCTACCAGATCTAATCTGTTGTTGCCATTTTCAGGTATTCTAAGGTCTACCAGATCGAATCTGTTGTTGTCATTTTCAGGTATTCTAAGGTCTACCAGATCTAATTTGTTGTTGCCATTTTCAGGTATTCTAACATCGACCAGATCTAATCTGTTATTGCCATTTTCAGGTATTCTAAGGTCTACCAGACCTAATCTGTTGTTGCCATTTTCAGGTATTCTAAGGTCTACCAGATCTATAATTTGTTGTTGCCATTTTCAGGTATTCTAAGGTCTACCAGATCTAATTTGTTGTTGCCATTTTCAGGTATTCTAAGGTCTACCAGATCTAATTTGTTGTTGCAATTTTCAGGTATTCTAAGGTCTACCAGATCTAATCTGTTGTTGCCATTTTCAGGTACTCTGTGGATGTGAACATCGACAAGCAGGTGGTCAACAAAGACGCCTTCCGGGACCCCACGCTCAGGCGCAAGGCCAAGAGAGAGGTCAAGACCAAGTTCATGGAAAGGTTAGTTAAAGTCCTCTTCTCCCACCAAGACTCTGACTGTACCGTGTGCTAGTCCAAAGAGTCCCATGTGGCCACATTTGAATAAATAGCCCTATATATTGATGACGTTGGCCAAAATTTACTACCTGACACTGCCATTTTAAATGGGGGTCGCCGCCCGATGCTCTTCACAGTGAAATGTGCAGTTTCAGCCCCGCCAGTTGTGGAAAGTAACACTGTCGGAAGACTGGGAAAGGTGTTGCGCAGGGGAATTTTCGAAGGAGCCAGTGTCAAAAAGTGAGCGTGGAAAGTGCTGAGGCCGATTTCACGAAACTCGTCTTAACTTACGACTCATCTTAGGACTTAGGATGAGTCCTAGATCAAAGATCGATCTTGACTAAGACGAGTCCTAGGATAGATTTCACTAAACCCATCTTACGAAAGACGCATCGCAACTACCAATTTGATGGCTGTTTCATGTTTGTTTTTACCGCTAGAGGAAACAGTCGTGCCAGCGTGCGCACGTGCGAGAACATGAACTTTTGCTAATCTGCGCAGTACATGTTCATGTTCTATATACGATAGAGTCGACTAGTTGGCGTATAAATAATTAGTTTTTAAAACTATAGGCTTACACAGTACACATAGCAAAACATAATCAAATCTGTTTCATCTTCGAAACTAAAACTCTAGGCCGACATTTTTTCCTTAACGAGAAGATAATGCAATGGTTTTCAGACACTATACAGATTAACGTACGTATTAATGAGATAAGACGACCCCCGGACCGATCCTAAGTTAAGACGAGTTCAGCCGCGTTGCTATGGAAGTTAGGACGTGTTGAATGCGTCTCAACTTTGGTTAAATCGATCCTAGGACGAGTCGCGAGTTGGGACGAGTTACTCTTCCTAAGACGTGTCTTAGCGTTTTGTGAAATCGGCCCCAGGTGTACATAAAGCCGCGGCGGTTGACCCCTGCTTTCACCGTAATGCACTGCGGTAAACGGTGCATAATGTCAATACATCGGGGCCATTGCTGTGCAGCGTGCATGTATTTAAATTTATTAAGTTGTTAACCAGTTTGCGTTTGGGATTATTTTAACATCACCTAGCCGTGGCGCAGATTTTTTTTTAACAAAACTCGATCCGAAGCGGGTTCAGGCCGATAGTACCGGGAAACACACCCACGCATTTCCGGCCTTGCTCGCTGCTGACAGACATTTCCGGCCTTGTTTATGCGTCATCCGTTTTTAATCTGTGGAAAACTTTGCGTTTATATACGTCATCCGGCGCGAACTGGTTAAACGAGTTGAATCTGGGAATGGTGACAGTGACCATTACGCTTTACCTTCCACACTCGTTTTGTGTAAATATTGGAGGTGCTTGTCGGTACTAAAAGGAATTTGCGATGCATTTCGGCTGCACATCAAAAGTTACGGATTGTCTGTAGAATGACCCTAACCCTGCCAGACCAAGCACAGTGCATCTGTGGTGACTGCTTGACCTTGATGGACTCTGCACACAAGTCAATGTGACAAAGTATGCAATCTGTTGCATCTGGCAGGGTTTCTAGCCAAAATACCCTGGAGGGTTAGGGTTAATCACAACAGATAATGGTTTTGTTTTGCCCTCGAATGATTTTGTACGGTCTGTGTGACAGCTGCACACTCGCGTCCATTGTGCAGTGCAGCTACTGTACAACGAATGTGGTGCAGTGAGGGATTAATACCGGCATCAAGTGGTTAATTTTGGAGGCTTACTCGAAAGTGTTCACACGACACCAAGCACCCACTAAAACTGATATATGTATTTGTTGGTGCGAGCTGTAATTTAATTGTTTTTTAATTCATGGCAGTCTATTTTTTTTATTTTTCTTTCGTGCAGATACAAGACTGGCAAGAACAAGTGGTTTTTCACCAAACTGAGATTCTGAAGGAAAACTAAGGAAGCAAGTTTTGTTTTTCGCAGTCTGTAAAAATATGTTTAACTATGCTGCTTTGAAAAATGAGAAGTCGGTCATATTAAAAAAAATGAAAAAATAAAGGGCACCTATGAAAAAGTGTATAACGAGTGCATTTTGGACTTTATTATTTGTACCGTGTGTGTGTAACGTTTTGTTAACTTTAACCCAATCCCCCGCATTTTGGCTGTTTTTGGAAGCTTTGCCCTGTGGCACTGCTTGGAATCGGATTGATTTTGTCTTATACCCTGTGTGTCCCAAGTCAACCGTCACCTCGTGAGTGGTTGATTTTGGCAGATTTGGTCCAAAGAGTTCAATTGGTAGAGCCACCGGTACAGTTAGATAAGAGGTCTTAGGTTCAAATGGGGTCACTGTGTTCTTAGTTCGGCTTTTAAAATTTTGTCAAAAATGTGCGTTTCTTTTTAAATGCAGTCCTACTGATTTAAGGCGCGCGATCGCACGCCTGAATCCCACTGTACCGCACAATTATACTAGATAATTTGTGAAAAAATGGCTTTACTGTAAACTAACCAAGATAAATGTTAAAAAGGCCTAGTATTCTTTAGTTCAAGGTTGGACCACAGAATGAAACGCCTTGAAAATTCCGGGTGTGCCTTTTCAACACGCCTGTGTTTTTGAATCAGGACTGTGAATGGTAATTACAACATGAAACTGTTATCGCTTTGCCCCAAATGATAGTTTATTTGAAAATGCAAAAAGAAACAACACACATCTTGGCATAAGACTACAGTCGACTCAAACTCAACCGGACTAATAGTGTTTGTTATATCAGAATTTTGTATCGAGTCGAGTGTCGGACCGGGTTTTTTGTTTGCCATAAACAGAATTAACGAGTCGACTGCTTAAAAAGTACTGCTCACTGCACAGAATGTGTGTATAGATCATTGCAAACAGTGCTGGGGGGAGGGACATCAAAGCCGGGGACCTACACTATTTACAGAACGGTACAGCTGTTTCATGCAATATACTGTAGAAGCTTGTTGACATTTGCATGTTACATTGTACATTTTTTAACTGGTTAAGCACAACTTGACATTTGGAAGCATTAATTTTGAAACTTTTTTTAAATGCCCAATAATAACCAAAATAATTAACGAACAACCCTGTAAAAATCAATCCGATAAGCAAAAATAGCATAACAAAATTATACAATTAAAATATCCTCTTGTACTTTGCTCTCATTTAAAAAGAAAATTGAATTCAAACTGTTACCAAATTATAAAACCAGAAATACCTTAAATGCTTTCAAAACCACCTCCTATTCTTGTTAAAGAAACTTCTCAAATATTCAAATAATGGAGCCAATGTTTTCCTCTGACCTGATAAATGTAACAGCAAAATAGCGACTTGGATTTTTCTTTAGAATTATGCTCGGATGTTCATTAATCATTCACAATAAAACATAAATCCAGACAAAAAACGAGATAAAGTAAAATTGAAAACAATTATAAATTTCACGAAAACATAATTTACTAACGCAGCAGTCTGGTGTGATTCCAAATATGTTAACCTATTACATATTCATTCATCCTGTCACATAGTACCACACCACCAATAAGAGACTACAAAAATGACCAGAGGTCGCGTGCGGTTGTTCGTGCACATACTGCATGACTGGAGTAATGTCATTTTCTAAGCGCGCTGATTGGATGAATGACGTCTTCATGAACAATGAGGTGCAATATTTGAAATTACATAGCTCTTTAAAAACCAGAGATGAAGATATTTTTTTTTTTTAAACCCCTGGAATGAACAGTTGGACGTTCGCGATACTGCAATAAATAGTCGGATCTCTCTTCCGTAAGCTTTATTTTTGGAATTTCTTCATGCGTTCTTCCAGCGACTGACAGTTGGCCTGAATGCCGGCCATGTTGGCTGCAAAAGAATCCTTCAGCTGTGAGCAAAAAAAAAGAAGACAGATCGAAAAGATGGTTATCGGATTGAAAGCATGATCACTTCTTTGTTCAAAAGAACGTAATCCTAGCCACATACAAAGGGCGATTGATAAGTTTGTGGTCTGAAGGTTGAAGGAGATGAGCTATACAGTTTTCACTGAATTTGCAAGCAGTCCAACTTGTTGAATGATTACACAGGGAAGGGTCACACAATCACTGGGGCCTAGTACGCCTATCTCCTGAAACAGCTACGGAAGAAAATAAAAAAGACTCTACGTGGAAAGCTGACAAGAGGGGTGCTCTTCCACCAGGACAATGCTTCGGCCCACGACCATGGCTTCCATCCAGAAAAATTTGGATTTAAACCGGTCGAACACCGGCAACCGCTTTATTCTCCTGATTTGATTACTACCTCTAACCAAGAGAGCTCGGTGGTTGCTGTTTTGTCTTGGATGATTACATCATTTATGCTGGGGGCCCAAGACGACAGCTTGTACACAGAAAGGATCCATATGCTATCTTAACGAATAGGTCTTCGATTTTCTAAAACTGACTCCTGCTAGCTTGGGCGGAAAACTTAACAATCATCCCCCGTCTGTCCCCCTTTGTCTAAAACCATGAGGACAAATTATCTTCATTTGGTCACCTCTTGAAAAAATTCTTACCATTGCACTCATCAGCATTAATTATTTGTATACTATCTAAGGTCGTACATCTCTGCATACAAAGTGCCATCAGATATGATACTAAAGTAAAAAATTCACAAACTCTAAAAATTCGCCCAACTCCACCTAAAATTAGGGCCTGGCCGTAAATTTGTCAGGCCGACGGCATACCTCTTTCAACAGGGCATCCTGGCCATTCAGGCCTGTGGTTAGCTGCTGCTGAGCTGTGTCCAGATGACTGAGAGCTTGACTGAACTGTAGAGCTGTTGACGGAAAAAAAAGAAGAAGAAATGTCACTCACGGAGTGCAAATCACAAGCTAGTCAACAAAGTCGAACGTCGAGGTCTGATGTGATCGAACAAAATGGCTGCCATTGCTCGTAATTCCTAAAAAAAATTCTTCAAAAGACGAATCTGTGATGGTTGGAAGTGGTCTAAAGCATTGAATTTGTAATCTGGTAGGTCAAGCTGCAGGTTGTGGGTTCGAGTCCGGCCTGGGACTACGGTGCGTGTGCCTTTGGGGAAGGCACTTTGTCACTCGTTGCTTCTTTCCACCCAGGAGTAAATGGGTACCTGTGAGGGCAGAGTGGTTATTGTGATTGATTTAGCTGCTATGGGCCAATTTCATAGAACTGCTAAGCACAAAACTTTGCTTAGCACAAACAAGTCTCGCTTATTAAAAACAGGTTACCAGCCAAAATCCTTCGTGGTTTTCATGCTAAGCAAAAAAATAGCTGATTATCAATCAAAAGCAATAAAGATCACGTGAACATTTGGTCTGTAACCTTGTTTTTGCCAAGGACCTTGTTATTGTGGACCTATAGCCAAATATCTTTCTTATGACGTACTCTGACTGCCAAATTCCATGCTTGCATCATCAGGTGAACAATTCTATCATCTTGTGCACCAACCAAGCTGCCTGACTGTACCTTGCTCGTGCAGGTCCTTCAAGGCTTGTAGTCGTTCCACGACGGCAGGCACCGTGTCCGCAACACCGTCCCATTTCTCCACCATGTCGTACAACTCGGAGATCTGAACAGACAACAGAACCATGAATAGTAGGGTATAAAACAGACAACAGAACCATGAATAATAAAACAGACAACAGACCCATGAATAATAAAACAGACAACAGAACCATGAATAGTAAAACAGACAACAGAACCATGAATAGTAGAACAGACAACAGAACCATGAATAGTAGAACAGACAACAGAACCATGAATAGTAGAACAGACAACAGGACCATGAATAGTAAAACAGACAACAGAACCATGAATAGTAAAACAGACAACAGAACCATGAATAGTAGAACAGACAACAGAACCATGAATAGTAAAACAGACAACAGAACCATGAATAGTAGAACAGACAACAGAACCATGAATAGTAGAACAGACAACAGAACCATGAATAGTAGAACAGACAACAGAACCATGAATAGTAGAACAGACAACAGAACCATGGATAGTAAAACAGACAACAGAACCATGAATAGTAGAACAGACAACAGAACCATGGATAGTAAAACAGACAACAGAACCATGAATAGTAAAACAGACAACAGAACCATGAATAGTAGAACAGACAACAGAACCATGAATAGTAGAACAGACAACAGAACCATGAATAGTAAAACAGACAACAGAACCATGAATAGTAGAACAGACAACAGAACCATGAATAGTAGAACAGACAACAGAACCATGAATAGTAAAACAGACAACAGAACCATGAATAGTAAAACAGACAACAGAACCATGAATAGTAGAACAGACAACAGGATTGAGGAGGGTGGGTGTGGCTGTCCCAGGCTTTTAAAGTAGGATCAACTTTTTTCAAAAAAGGACATTGAAGGACAAAATTCCGGAGGTGAAGAGCAAGATTCCGCCGGTGCCCTGTCTCATCCCACTAACCTTACTCTCCTTGCCTGCATCCTCGGCTGTCTTCTTCTTCTCCTTGACCTGACTGAGATGCTGTAGGAGTCCCTGGATGCGGGCGTCGGCATGATCCAGCTGGATTGGATCTAGCAGACTGACCTGGGCCTGCAGCTGGGTCACCGCTTCCTGTATAAAAAGAGACAAAAGTATGCTAATCACAACAATTTGCTAAGCACAAAAAAAATGCTTAGCACAAAAAAATGCTTAGCACAAAACAATGCTTAGCACAAAATAATCGCTTAGCACTAAAAAAGGTCTTGCACACTAAAAACAAGCCAAAACTCCGTGTGCTTTTTATGCTAAGCAAAAACCCAGCTGTCTACCAGTCAAAAACAATGTACATCACCGGAAACGTTGGTTTGGAATCCTGTTTTGTCAAGGACGAATTTTCATGCTAAGCAAATTTGTGTGCTTAGCAGCTCTATGAAATTGGTCTCTGGTCAACACAGTAGGTTGGATTGAGCTTATTCATTGGCATTACTGGGTAATCCTGTATGACAACACTGCCGGACTAAGCAAAAAATGGACAATAAGTCAGTCAGTCAGTGAGATAGGTACAAAGAAGAGGAGAATTGTTGAGTAACTTACCATAAGACACTTGGAGCTTGTGTCTGCGGTCAAAAAAGACTGCGAAAGAAAAGGAAAAATGGTGTTTTTTTTTTTCAAATGCCGACATACATGAATAAAATGTATATTCTTTAACTTTAACCAGTTTGAGTTGAAGGACGTGTATACACGCAAAATTTTTCCGGAATTCAAAAAACAGATGACGAATAAAAACGTTACGAGCAAGGCCGGAAAATATCTGTCAGCGACCGGCTCGCAGTAGGCGAGGCCGGGGAAATATCAGGGTGTGTTATCCACAGATGCTGGCCTGAACCCGTCTCGGATCGATGTTCGTGAAAAAAAACAATCCCGCGTCTGGACCCGGTCAATATCAAAATAACCCCGGAAGCGAACTGGTTAAAATAAAACGTAACTCAACTTACAAGTTTTTGCGGATCTTGTCCAATGTCGGTCTCCAGTCTTGCTAACCTTTGCTCCAACTCTGATGCCTATAGAAGAAAAACAAATTAATTAAACAAATTGTACACACAAAAAATGCGAGTCTTGCCATTAAGTTTAGAACCCGTGAGTTAGAATTGAAATGCACATTACGCGTCATGACATCGATATGTAAAAACGCTACACGACCATCACATAATTATCACGTAAATATGTGACCATCTACGACAAAGGGGCTGTAAAGTCGCCAAATCTTATTTTGAGAAAAAGGCCATTAAAATATGTAAAAAAACAATCAAAAACAAAGAATGTTCATATTCAGTGTTACTTGTTGTAGCTAACCATAAATACCAACTATGTCTTGTAAAACATCATTTTAAAGCTTATTTTGTGTAGATTTTGTTTCTCTAAATATCTTAAAACGTCAAGATGCCTACTTTACAGCCCGTTCGTCGTGGACGGTCACATTATGTTTTTTTCTCTACCTTGGAGAGTTGGGCAAATTTGGCCTGTTCTGGGTTGTAATGCAGCTCGTACGTGATGCAGCCATCGTGGACCTTCTGGTCGGACTTAGCGGCGGGGGACTTCCCCGGGGATTGCACACCGAGATTCTTGTAAGCCTCCAGTTGGCTCACTAACTTCCTGCGATAATCGTCAACGACATTGTGACCCATTAATACCCAAAACAAAATTAGGAGAGTGGATAGATTCTCATTGGTCGAGACTCGATCACGTGCGGGTGTATTAACATATGATATAAAGACCGGCTTCAAGAACGACCGAATAAAATGGCCCCTGAACCAGCATTGATCAAGCATCATGGAAGCCAATGATTGGCCAAACAACACAACAGTCCTGTGGTAACTTGTAACTAACGGCAGTACGTGTACATGAATAAAGCACGCATCAAATCTTGATACTGCGCGCGTTATATGTACACGTACAACATTTGTATCACCGAGTGCAACATTATTCAAAATTATGTGTCATCTGTTAACGTTAGCACGTTGCACGGGAATGAGCTATCAGTTTTTATATATATATGGTCATAGGCTGGTCTATACGAGTGGTCACCAGTGCAGTCTGGTGTCAAAGTATGGTTAATAATAACACATATAAGAGAGACCGGGTGCCATGCATAAGCTAAAATATGGCCCCTGAACATGAACACAAAAGTCTTGAATAATCGGCGAACGAAACTTCACAAAATGTGGAGCGGTTATATGTTTATTTGCGTGTGGAATTTAAATAATATCTGGTACACTGACTTGTTCACACAGCTTGGCACAGTTTGACTTTAAATTATCCAGACCAAATACACTGTTGCTATATCACGTGATTCGGGGCAAGCTCTTGCATAGTTACGTTAGAGACGCTCAGCACCAATACATTGTTCACAATGGTTGAGAATGGTACAAAGCACCAGACCATTCCAGAGCCGGGGGTTGCTAGTAAGGCTTGCCCCGAATCACGTGATATAGCAACAGTGTCTTTGGTCTAGAGAATTTAAATGTAAACTGTACCAAGCTGTGTGTTCTTGTATCGTATTACGATCGAGGATCGAAACACAAAAAGAGAACAAAGGGAGCAAAGGATCCTCGAAGGACGGTTTGCTTGTCCAAATTCGGTCCTCGATCGTTGGGGCAAGCGCTAAGTAATGGGGTTAGGGTATAGTAAAGGAACAAAGGAAAACACAATAACGATCCTCGGTCGTTATGTGGTTCACGACTGTGTGAACAAGTCAGTGTACCGGATATTATTCAAATTCCACACGCAAATGGTCAATTGTTATCTTACTTTGGTAATGTTCCCTGTGGGTCAGCAGCCTCGATCATGGCGTCCGAGCCTAGGATCTTCTCCAGGTGTAGGCCGAAGAGCTGCTCCTGCAAGATGCCCACCTGCTGCATCATGGAGACCGGCGTCACACTGGACGATTTGGCGTCCTCGGTCGTTTGCTGGTAAGAGAGAAATTCAACAACGACGGTGAGTAAAAAGGAAGTTTGTTATTTCAACTGCGCACATGCATGATGAAAAGAGTCGCGTGTCAATCGAGATGAGTAACGCTCGGTTCAGACAGGTGTTCCACAGTCGCGCCGAACCAAATGAGTGAATTGAGTCCGACGTCTAAAACAAATAAGGGCGACAAGGCACGCCAGGCGGCGAACGATCGACTGCTGGAGTTGTTAGAGCGACTCAGGAGCGACTTGATTTCAATTTGGTTCGGCGCGACTGTGGAACGCCTGTCTGAACCATGCGTAACGCACGCGTACGAACGCGTCAGGTGGTCGCACGACGCGCACACGTTCATTACAATCAAAATGCACATTCACGTAAAACATCGCGTGACATGACGTCAACCGTTTTTATCTCAAATAATCTTTGACCTCGACTAGTGCTGGGCGAGTTACTCGATTGTGTCATTACCCGTGTTTAGTTTTTACTACTCGTTAAACTACTCGCGTTTTTTTCAACTATTCAAGTACTCGTGCCAGCCCGGGTAGCAATAATATTACTCGCGAGTAGTGATTGTTAGCGAGCATTGATTGTTGACGAGTACAGACGAACGTTGCAACACGGTGGGATTATTAACTTATTATGACAAATACGATGGTTTTTACGATTTGATAATTATCTTTATTGATTTTCAATTCTACCATGGAGGAATAAAAACATTTTGAATTTGAACTTAAGCGATAAAGGAAACCAAATTGTATTGGTTGAGATTCTGTAATCTCAAAGCGTACACCCCATTCAGTTGTCGTTTGGAGCAGAAACAATAATTCACGGCCTGGCTACTGCGCCCACTGCCGCTCATTTGACAAGCCAGCGACAAAGACCTACTTTGAGTTGCTCCACTTCGTCCGAGAGCTCTCTGATCTCATGCTGAAGACGCTGAAATTTCTGCACTGGACTCTCCTTGACTTCGGTCCCTTCCTCCAGCTAATGATGAAATAGGGAAACATATCAAACATATTATTACATTTTCCTCTGTGTCAACCTTCAAGATGCTTCAGGATTTTCTCCCTCCCTTATATATTGCTTCATATTGTTATGTTTAAAGTTACTGCGAGGGGAAATCTTTCATTTCTTTGTACTACTTTCAACAATGTACGTCTTTCCACAGAAATGTTTTATTATCGCTTTTATTCTGTAAGATTAGATACTCACAATTTCATACTCGGTCCTGGGCACGTAGTAACCTGTTCTTCTGGAGTGGCTGACACGGTCGGAAAAATCTGTATCGAATCATAGATAATAACTTTATCCCTATCGATCTGCTAAAAAACTTTATCAGTATTTATCAGTCACCCGTTTAGAATTTTGGAGAATTTGTGCATGTATACACTTCCTCCCACGCGCTGACTAAGCAAACAAGCGCTGGAGTTTGTCTTACCTATTTTGCCACTCAGTAACTTCTTGTCCTTGAACTTGCTGAAGGCCGTGTTGGGGTCAACGCTGAGCTGTTCTACACTCTCGCTCTTCAACTCGTCCTTGACAGGTTAGTAACGTAAAACATGGAGAATATTAGAGCAAATTTTGGCAGTACTGTTATTCTCGCGGTCGGACATCCGGGAACCTCGATTGTCTTCCCATTGTTTGTGCACTTAGCTCGAAGGGGACAATTTTAGGTTTAACGCATGTTGCTATGGACGGCTCGCGCCTTCGTGACGTCATGCAGACTACGAGAATGTACACAAATGAATTTATTGTCAACTATTTAACCCTAAAGCCAGGCCAGTTCTTACTACTACTAGGCGCAAAAGCGAACGTGAATTTGTGATGTCACAGGTAATTTTCGTGCTGCGAATTCGAAAAAATTCAACAGATTTTATAACTCCGGCAAATTATCGCGCTGAATGCTTTGTGACGTCAAATTCGCATCGCATTTGCTTTAGCGTGATTTATGAATCAAACTTTTTTGTTTACCACTTCTTGTTGTTGGTCATCCTCCGGTAGGTCACTGGTCTCAAATACGTCGGGTTGGGTATCCTGTAGAACAAATAAATATGTATGATTGTTGTTGTTGTTGTTGTTGTAGGTTTTGTTGGCACGTACATGTGTATGGCGGTCATAGCGCCCTGTGTGCCATTTATAGCAATACATATGTATCATCTGGGACAGGGACAGTTCATCATAGATATAGTGCAGTATGCGAACAAAATGACGTAACTCGTAATTTAGATATACGGAGTGCAATAATTTAAAGGCCGCTTGAAAAGGAAAAAAAGAACAAAACAAACAAAAACATGTGTATGAAGTTAAAGAACACTGTTTTAAATATGAGAAAACTTCTTGTTTTTCTTTGACAATACTTTAAACTTGTGTGCGCAAGTTAAAAATTTGCAAGCGCAAATTAGAAACTTGCGCGCGCAAATTAAAACGTGCGCAAGGCATTAATAATTTCCAAATTGCGCTCCACCCCACACGCGCGGCCGTCGTTCAGTTGCCGCACCCGCATTCCGTAAGCCGCAAGAAAATAAATGTGCATTTTCTATGCACAAATAAAATACAGATCAACTTCAAAACTTATTGATACCCATTAATAACTTCACGAAATGCTTGCTGGTATCACACAATTCGCATTTGAACTCTTTATATCGTAATTTTAAGGCCGGTTTACTTACGATCCCCGGTAAATTTGCGTATTTGGGGTCCGCCATCTTTAATTTATTTGACAACGCGATCTAACACAAAACGAGATCTTAAATAATTATGACAAGTTTTATTTAATTACAAGTTGAAAGGCAAAACCAATAAAACAATTCTAACAAATATTCATTTTTAAAACGATTTTAAGAAAAGACAACCGGTTAAAGTTTTTATAAAAGGATGAAAATCAAACTACCAAAGTCCTACTTAGTAAATCTCGCGTGAATTGTTAAACAGCACATGATGTCATAGATTTTGCTGGCCAAAGTAGGTGGATACTTTTCGTGTAAAGACTGGGCCAACTTCACGATGTAAATAGTACATTTTCTCCGCGAAATTGCCACATTTTAACGCCGATTCTCTGCCATGTCGCCATTTGCGTATTTAGGGTGCACATAGTTTCTCCAATTGTCTCGATTGTGGGGTTTTGGTGGCGTAAATCGATGTTTTCTTGTCTGATGTTTTTACATCAGTCCAAAATCGCCGGCTGTGTCATTCTCCATTGAAATAGCATTAGCGACATAGACATAACAACAAGTACAAATCAATCATGTCAATGATGTTGACGTATTGAACTTAAATTGTTAAATGTTAGTCAGCAACTAAATTTTTAGTAAACACATTCCTTGATCTCAAGTCAACGGGGAATTGAAGTGATTAACCATGGCTGACGCTGATGAGTGCAATATTAAAGTGGTGTGTCGGGTACGACCGATGAACAAATCGGAGATAGCGTCCAAGTCAGTTGTTGCCGTCAAATACCAAAATGAAGACAGTGTATCGATGGGGGTAAGTATTCATGATATATTGCTATTTTATGGTGGCCGTGAAAAGACAGTCGGTCGTGAATATTTTTGCGACGTCGTGAACATTTCCAATTCCAATGTTATTGTTAAAGAATAAAGGTAGGATACACCTTTTTGGTAATTGCTTGAATTATCATGAATGGGTGGATTTGGGGGGTTGTATTTTATAGTAAATATCATTTAAATGACCTGTCCGAAGTTTTACAATCATTCATGGGTGCCGAGAAAAGCATAAAAAAAAATTTTTGTTTTCAACCGGCGTCGGGCAGTTATTCTTATGTTATTGTTTTTTTCGCGATCGCTGTCCGTTTTATAAAATTTTATTTTTTGGAATAAATAAAGGTTATCTAGCGCAATCATTTTGCTGGATGCCTAGAATCATTATTTACTTTTAAATAAGTAAGACTTTTCTTAATAATTCGGTACAGTGTAGTACAAATTTTCGATATCTGCAAATGGTGTATCCTACCTTTAAACATTGGTTTATTTTTTACCTCCATTTCAGATTTTATCTCACAAATAGTCCGTTTTCCCAAAAAATTTGAAGCAGACAAAAAAGAAGAAAAAATTTAAAATTCCTAACAAAATTGCAAAAGTTTCTCAGTCTCAGAATAATGTCTTTTTCAACAATTCTTTGCACTGATTGCCCTTTATCAAGATGACATGAAAAAAACAAAAAAACCAGCACGGGGTTGTAACATTCTTTCCAATGTTTTTTTCTCTATAGGGGAGAGTCTTTGTCTTTGACAGGGTTTTCCGGCCGATATCAACACAGGAGGAAGTCTACAACAAGTGTGCCAAGGCCATCGTCAAAGGTATGAACTATTTATGATCATTTCTAATCCAACAATTTGGGATTCTCAACTAGACTGTGTAAGAGAGTCCCAAAACTTAAAGGTAAACAATTACAAGGATACACAATTTTCCGACACGGCAGCAAAGTGTCCGAGGCAGCTTGCGGAATTAACCAAACAATTTTACTTTTCATCCGAATCGTAAGTAAACCTTAGTACCACAATCTTAATCATCGATGTGTACTTGTATCTCAGATGGCTTATCGAGTACTTTTGTGGCCGTTTTGAGGGTGAAATCTGATGTTTCTTTGGGCAAACATTTGGGAAAAGTGGCATTTTGATTTAAATGTAAAAAACCCAATGGAACTCCCTAGGACCCTACTATCGCAAGATCATGTCCAGATGTTAAAAAAAAGCGATAAGTAGGGTCCTAGTAAAACTCCTACATGTAGTTACTCGGACTAGGAGTTTACCAGGTTTAGTACTGTTGGGCTCAATACCAATATTTACTGAACCTGTGTGCAGTTGTTGAACATTGTTAGGTTTGGTATGCTTTATAGTGCGAGAGCCTACATTTGTAGGGGTTAGGGTTTATGGAACATGATTTTAACCCTAACCCTGCCAAATCCAGCACAGTCCATCTATGGTGACTAATCTATGGTGACTGCTTGACCTTGCTGGACTCTGCACACAAGTCAATGTGACAAAAGCCCTGTTCGCACTGGACTTAAAATGATAAAACGTACCTACATGTAGACGATGCCCAGGTCCTTTTCCCATTTTAAGTCCAGTGCGGACAGCCTAGGACGTTTTCCTCTCAGGTACTTCTCCTGAGTCCAGTGGTTACTTCTACCGGCCAACTGCTGCCCGGGAAAACGTCCCTGGTCCCTTTTCCCTAGACGATAAGTCCAGTGCGAACAGCGCGACTCGGTAAAAGCGTCCCAGGAAAACGTCCACCCGGCAAGGTCACGCTATACAAGGCACTGCGCATGCGCTCTTTGCATTGTTTACCGTGCGGGCACGCTGATACATGCAAATCGCATCGTGATCACATTCGCACGTGGTTTTGCAAAAAAGATTACGTAGAGTTGGGGTTCCTTTGGTCAATATTATGGCAGATATTATTATTGATACAGTCGGAAGTTTGATTGGTGATACCAGTGCATCATTTCCAAATGATAATAAAGAACATCAATGTGTCTTACGACGAAAGAAAGCACGACAACGGATGCGATGGCATGGCGTCAATGATTTAATCGGTGAAAAAAAGCGCGCGCGCGCGATCGCGAATGGGTACACCGGGGTCAATGCAAAAAGGTCACGCAAAGCGCCCTCACGAGTCATTATAATGACAGCTTGGCTACTTCTCCCACGGTCTCGGTAAAATTTTCCCGTGTCGAAAGTCCAAGTGCAAACAGTGGTAGCATTTGACCATTTTTTATTTTACCATCGTCTCAGTAAAACCTTCCCAAAAAAAAGTCCAGTGCGAACACGGCTAAAGTATGCAATCTGTTGCGTCTGGCAGGGTTTCTAGCCAAAATACCCTGGAGGGTTAGGGTTAATGTTCTACCAGTAGTACCATAGTTAGGTAATTTAATGAAATGTAAGCTTGTTTTCTAATCCATTTTTCTGAAAACAAATATCAACTGATTGGATCCTGTTGGATTCAGCATGGTTAGGGTTATGGAAATGTACATTTTGTTGTGAAAACAATTAATTATTGCAATTTAGGTAAGGTCAAACCTTAATTTGTCTGTACTATACACCATTGGTAATTGCTTGGATTATCACGAAAGGGTGGATTTGGGAGGTTGTATTTTAGAGTAAATGTCGTTTACCTGACCCCTCCGAAGTTTTATAATCATGGATGCTGAGAAAATCAAGAAAAAAACGGCGTTCGTTTTCAACCGTTGTCGGGCAGTGGTTCTTACTGTATGTTGTTCTTGTTTTTTCCGCAGTTGCCATCGGGCGATCTCAATTTTTTTGTGTATTAAATTTAATTTGTCGTAACAATTACATGATATCTAGCGCAATCATTTTGCTGAATGCCTACAACAATTATTGACTTTCAAATAAGTAAGATATTTCTGAATAATTCGGTAGTAAGATTTTTTTTTGATAACTGCAAATGGTGTATCCTACCTTTTTAAAGACTAAATTGTATTAATTGAACAGTAGATGATTGTTCACACTATACAGATTAGTATTGAGCGCTGTCGTTGTGAATTCTACCCGTCTCTTATAACAATGAAGTAACCTTGCATTATTGGTTGTTTTTTTTGCCGCAGCTGTTGTTGCTAGAATCAACTACCGTACCCTGCAGTTATATTGTGTCTGAGGCACAGGGTCATTGCCAAACTGAACAATACAGTATTAGTCCTTGTGTGTTAATTATGTTTCCGTGGGTTAATTGGGGGGAGGGGGATCTCTATTCAGACTGTAGTGTACATGTACATGTACAGAAAGGGGTATTATGTCGCGTTGTGCAATATCATGTAATGGCCTGCTCAACGTTTGAGAGGGTGAACATTTAATCAAAAAGGGATTTTCATTTTTTTGTCATGAATGACATCCTTAACCCTAACCCCCTCACTGCTTTTCCTGAAAGTATCCTGAATCCGCTACAATCCACCAAGTTTGGTTTGCAAAAACTGCTGGTGTCCCGAGTCCATCAGACTCCGCCAGTATGCATACTGGAGATATCCTGAGTCCATCAATAATCCATCAGCAAAAGTTGATGGACTCTGGCGGATTCAGGATACCATGGTGGCATACAAGTACAAAAAATTGCAGTGTGTTTCTCCATAGAGTCCATCACCTAAATTTCTGAATACTGAATCCATCAAACTCCTGCAGTAACGCTAGGCTTAAAATCCTCAATCCATCACACTCCTCCAGTTGGTTCAATATGGAGGTATCCTGAATCCGCTAAAATCCTCCAAAACAGGAAATGGATTTTGATGGACTCAGGGTGGTTAGGGTTAATACCTACAGTTTCAGGTTTCATTTACAGAAATGTAGATTTTGATAAATAAAGTGGGGAAAAAAACCAACCATTTTGTGTGTATTGTCGGTTGTACTACAGCAGAGCCTACTATTTCAATGCCTGTTTAATATCAGTTGTTTATTTTAAACTCCAAGGAAGTAATTAATATGCAAACCTGTCATATCTCCAGTACAGGAGGGGCTATGAAGCACTATTAATATACCAAATTAAAGCTTACACTGTGGGCTTTTAAATTTTGCGACATACATGTACCGATAATATTCATTTGTTTTTTGAGTGGGTCAAAATGTACATGTACCGGGCCCAATTGTGACTACAGTCCTGAATGTTCAAATTTGTATATGAATTTGCAAAAATCGTCGAGAAATACCGGTACATGTATACACTACGTTTATATGTACGCGCCTAGACGAGTTAATGACCCAAACCAAGGGTGAGGATCGTTAACAATGTTTAATTAATACCGGCCAACAGAAAGCATATATATTAATAGAAATATAATTATCTCGCATTAGACAGATTTGTGTCTATCTTTTATTTGCGTATGAACTGCTTCAGTGTAGATAAGAAGGGATTAAGAGAGATTAGGGGATTAAGATGGATTATGAGATTAGGGGATTAAAAGATTAAGAATGTCATTATCACAAGAAATCTGTAGATTTAGATTTAATCAGATTAACAGGCATTCTCTCTGCTACTGCAGTTTTTGGGTAAGGGCAGACCCTTCCTTACTGATTTGCATAATACATGTCTGTGTACAATTCCAAACTTGCCTGACTATTAAACCTAACACCTTGGATAAAAATCCACCAATTTGGTCATGCACAAAAATGTTGGTGTTGATGACTGCTCAATAATGGAGGTATTCTGAACCCATCAAAATCCTGCAGTACCGGCTTACAATCCTCAATCCATCACGATCCCGCAGTTTTCAATACGAAGGTATCTAGAATCCATCAAAATCCTGCAGTACCGCTAGGCTTACACAATTCCTCATTCCATCACAGTCCACCAAGTTTTCAATATGGAGATATCCTGAATTTGCCGAAATCCTCCAAAACATGAAAAAAGGATTTTGATGGATTCAGGTACCGGTAGGTTGGGGAAAAGCAAAAAAAATGTTAATTCAAAGAAACAATAATTACTTGTGAATACAGGCATTACCCAATCTTTGCATAGTGCCCAGAATCACTTTATTTTATTTTCTGGGATTGGGTTTTTGCCCATAGTTGACATATTTTTGTACAAACACAAAATATATTGTTGTGGTCGCTTTGCTGTAATTTCTTGCATAATTTGATCTTTTCCAGGCCCCTCCCTTGTCATAAATTCATCTGCAAAAGCAGAAAGTGTCTCGGGCAAGTTTCATATCGTATCGTTTTTGCAGGCTTCGACCTTATTCCTTTATCAGGTTTTTTTTTAATCGGGCCTTTCTTTATTCATATCAGGCGTCTTCCGTATTCCGCCCATGGCAAATAGAATGCTGCTGCTTGACACTGGATGGCGAAATGAATTTTAATGACGAGAAAAGTCTTTGATTTTTTTTTCTTCATTTTTTTTATCGCATCCTGCAAATAATTGTGAAGTGGCTGCGGAGATATGCACGATAAAGTGATTTTTTTGTGCATTTAGGCTAGCCAGAGAGGAACATTGTATGACATGTACATGTACCGGTACAGGGCCATATTGTTTCAGGTCCGTTGAAATTGGATTTTGTACATATGATTCATCTACCAAAATCTCCCAGAATGGGGTCGAGAATTTGATGGAGTTAGTATTAAGGTAAGGGTTGGGGAATGAATCAGAATTATATAAAATCATAGAATTGTCAAAATATGAATCCCACATGTATGCGAGTCGCATTTGTAATTGGATACTCAAAATGCTATAGAACACAAATTGTTCAAAAATACTTACTGCTCATTATAAAAAATAAAAAATATTCAGGTATGGGGAACAAAGTATACCACAACAAATAAAAATATTTTTTGTTTTCTTTTTTTTCTTTCTGGGGACAAATAATATAAATAAATATACATTGTAATATAGCCTGTAAATGTCTGATAATGTTTTACCGTAGCCATTTTCAAAACTGTGGCCCTTGGCCCTGCCTCCGGCTCCGGCCCATTAATGAAGCCTGAGACAAAGACGAAGCTTGGGTTTTGGGAAAACGACCCGTATTTTCGCCCACTGTGAGATTACGTGTATGCTTATTTAATGTAACTGTATACGTGCTTCCCCGAAGCAGACATAACCAGAGGTCGCGTACTGGCTGCGGAGGTCGTATTTTAATTAGGCACACCAAGTATGAGTCATATATTCGCTTGGCTCATCATCTCGCTACTGAGTACTGGGGATGTTGGTGTGGGTTGGCTGATGTACATGTATAGTGTGTGCGTGGGACTGCGTTAGATCTGATTCATAAGAAGCAATCGGAGTCTGAATCATGTACATGTCATACGCTCCTATACAACATGTATGTCAAGTACATGTACAGTACATTTCTGTGAGACGTGCACATGTACACTCACTCCTCTAATTTGTATCCTTGTGGAGACATCTCTTTGTTCTCGTGTACAAAATGATTAGAAGTCGAGCACCTTTTTGGAAATGCTTCTATTTCAACCATAATTAATTTCCTGGTTCGAAATTTTGACCTTCATGTACATATAATGTAACCTACATGTACCGGTATATTATACCCTAACCCAAACACTAACCCTAACCCACATCCTAACTCTAGTTTTTTGAGTAAAATTCAAACATTTATTTCGTGAACAATCTTGTGGGCCCCTATTTATCTACAGAAATTACCCTGTGGAGACCTTTTGACTCCCATTGTCCACATTGTGTTTAGGTCTCCACAGGGTACTGAATTTAGAAACATAACACTGAGTATATAGTGTAAATTACATGTCGATGAAGCCTGAAGGGCCTAAATCTAATATTAAATTCACACGCAAAATTCCATCTAATAAAACATGTACCGGTACAGTACATATACACATACGTAGAGTATGTGACCTGTCACCACGAAATGAGCTTAAAAAGTTAAAGCAAGGTTAGGATACACCATTTGCAGATTTCGAAAACAATTACATGTACATGTACTACCGAATTATTAAGAAATATCTTACTCATTTGAAAGTAAATTCGCAATCGCCAGACGGTGATCGCGAAAAAAACACAAATAACATAAGAATAACTGCTCGACGCCAGTTGAAAACAAACGCTGTTTTTTGTGCTTTTATCGGCATCAATGACTGTAACATTTCGGACAGGTCAGTTAAACGGTATTTACTATAAAATACAACCCTTTAAATCTACCTATTCTTGATAATTCAAGCAATTACCAATGGTGTATCCTGCAAATTTTGATCTGCAAATGGTGTATCTACCTTTAAAACTGTACTGACTCATAGGCACTGCTAGTGCTACATGTAGAAACCTTGAGTTTACCATTTTCATGTACCGCACACTGTACATGTATGTACACATGCCCAAACTCTAATGGACATGTGACTATGCATGTAGTTAATAACTCATGAAAGTTTATTCTTCAATCTAAATGGCGTCATTGCACAGTGTGATTCACGGGTGCCGCATCTTAATCATCAATCGGCTTCTGGCGGCCTCTCCAAGTCTCCGTAAATTTTCAACCAAACTCAAGTTGAAATTTCTGGAGGCATGCAAAAGCAGTACGTTTTATCACAGCCTGTTCATTTTCCCAGGGGAATCAATTTTGTCGTTAACCCTTATGATCCCAATTCCCTTTCCAGTTCCCGCCAAACTCCAACACATGGATTTGGTGGAGTCCAGCTGTTTAGTGCATGCAGTTTAATAACACGGGGGTTTGCATGGGATTTGCAAGGATAAGGATTAAGGAAGGTTTCTAGTAAAATCGCCAAAAGAAGTTAGGGTTTAAAGGTAGGATACACCATTGGTAATTGCTTGAATTATCATGAATGGGTAGATTTGGGGGGTTGTAGTTTATAGTAAATATCGTTTAACTGACCTGTCCGAAGTTTTACAATCATGGATGGCGAGAAAAGCACGAAAAACAGCGTTTGTTTTCCACCGGCGTCGAGCAGTTATTCTTTATAAAATTCTACTTTTCAGAATAATTACAGGATATCTAGCGAAATCATTTTGCTGGATGCCTACAATCATTATTTACTTTGAAATGAGTAAGATATTTCCTAATAATTCGGTAGTAAATATTTTCGATATCTGCAAATGGTGTATACTACCTTTAAGGTAGGATACACCCTTTGCAGATATCGAAAATATATTCACTTTCATCTGAAAGTAAATAATGATTCTAGGCATCCAGCAAAATGATTGCGCTAGATATTCTGTAATTATTCTGATAAATTAAATTTGATTTCTAAAAAGTCAAGATCGCCATACGGCGATTGCGAAAAAACACAAATAACATAAGAATAACTGCTCGACGCCGGTTGAAAACAAACGCTGTTTTTCATGCTTTTCTCGCCATCCATGATTGTAAAACTTCGGACAGGTCAGTTAAACGATATTTACTATAAAATACAACCCCCCACATCTACCCATTCATGGTAATTCAAGCAATTATCAATGGTGTATCTGTTCTGGTTAATAATGGTTAACGCGCCGGTATCTGCCACGAATGACGCTCAGGGCGCGATACAATCAAAAGAAATCAGAAAAAAATAACACAATTAACACAATTAATATGAAACTAAGCTAAATATTGTGGGCAATCTGGAACAAATAAGTCTTCAGGGCAACTTTAAATTCAGAAACCGAGTATGAATTGCGAGAGGCAGTTTGTTCCAATATTTACTTTCAAATAGTGTCGAAAAAAAGTGGAAAATATGTCTCTCTGAACTGCTTTAGCCACTTAGAGTAAATTCATTATTAACGGATGGCTAAACCATGAAACGGTAATCAATTTAAACAAATGACGATTCGCGCACAAAAAATGGGCAATCTTGCGGCTAAGTCCGTTTTGCCGGAAAAACAGTTTTAAATACACCTATCTTACAAAAAGTACAACAATTATATCGAACCTTCTATCTAGAGGAATATTAAAAGAGGATTGAAGGTAGATTGTCGGTCTGTACGAATAAAGAAATAATTTATAACAATCTTAATCACGTCATAATCCATAAAATAAAATATTTCTTAATAATTCGGTAGTAACTTTTCCCGATATCTGCAAATGGTGCATCCTACCTTTAAAGGTAGGATACACCATTTGCAGATATCAAAAATATTTACTACCGAAGTATTAAGAAATATCTTACTCATTTGAAAGTAAATGTTGATTCTAGGCATCCAGCAAAAGGATTGCGTTAGTTATCCTGTAATTATTCCGAAAAAATCAAAAAACCATAAGAATAACTGCTCGACGCCGGTTGAAAAAACCAGCTGTTTTTCGTGCTTTTCTCGGCATCCATGATTATAAAACATCGGACAGCTCAGTTAAACGATATTTACTATAAAATACAACCCCCCAAATCTACTCATTCATGATAATTCAAGCAATGACCAATGGTGTATACTACCTTTAAGATTGAGATTTGCTCCCCCCATTATGCGTAGATAATTTTATTTACCTGCTGGTTCAACACTGAGGCACTGCAAAGGAACAGAAACAGGCCGATCTGAGTCACAGGGGATCTTATTTATAAAGTCCAGACAGAATACTTGAACAATGTATCAAACTGGATGACGCCGTAAAAATCTTCATTATCATCGAACTACGGTATGCTGCTGCCATATGCTGGGAACGTACACGTATTATCCATGCTTGAAATATAATGTACATGTACATGTGAAATATGAGAGCAAAAAAGCATTAGTAAAGCATTACGAAGTGCTGTTTGAATATTACTAAATAAAAAATGGTGTAAAATTTGAATTTGATGAGCTGCAATTTATAATGAAGCAGTTTTCTCATAAGTGTGAACCATTCTCTTTGCCTTATACAACAACTTTATTTTTGGGGGGCAAATGGTATTTTGCCAAAATGACTTCCCAAATCCATGATTTTGCAAATAAAAACCAGGTCTTTGACCAAAAATCACACTTAACCAGTTCGCACCGGAGGACGTATATAAATGCAAGGTTTTTCCAAGATTCAAAATGGATGACGCATAAACACGCCACGAGCAAGGCAGGAAATGTCTGTCAGCAGCGAGCAAGGCCGGAAATGCGTGGGTGTGCTTCCCGGTACTATCGGCTAGAACCCCCCTCGGATCGAGTTTCGTTAAAAATAAACCCTCGCCTCGGCTCAGTGATGTTAAAATAATCCCGGCGCGAACTGGTTAAAGGTAGGATACACCATTGCCACATGTACAAATGTACGCACAGGGGTCAAGTAGCGATTATTGAAGTACAGTACATTTATGTACATGTAGCTAGGTATCTAAAAACTAAATATTGTAAAATTTAAATTTTGGAGCTGTAAGAATAAGAATATGTAAACTGACGTCAATTATTTTCTAATCATTTTTAATTATACCCCAAAATAGGTACAGTGCCCTCACCATTAAAAAATACGGCCTATTCTTCATCGGTTTACTGAGGTCAGAGGTCATGTAGGGGTCATTTGAGGTCGTCATTTAAACATGCAAAAAATGTGACTCTTTTTGTTATTTATGAACACAAAACATAGGGATCGACTGCGGGGAAAAGGCGCCACAATTACAACCGAGGATTGTTAACAAACTGGACACATCAGAACTGACTGAACATGGCTGAATAAATTTAAATCAATAACTGTCAGATGCCACAAGCATATAGATCCCAGTATCTCAATTTCCCGTCGTCACGTTGTCAAACTGGGTTTTTTTGTATCTCTTTTTGCCTCTGGTAAAGAAAATCAGCTCCTCGCCAAAAAAAACGGCCGAACAAAAGGTGACATTTCCAACGGAAAAGACCTTGTTAGATTAAAATTTGAGATGAAATGTCGTGGAACATTGAATTGCATATGTGACCTGTTCCAACGAAACCCGGACAAAGTCGCACAATGTGTTTTGTCACAATGTACTCCTGAAGTCATTTCGGGATGGATTTTACCATTTTCAGGTTTTAGGTTTTCCTAAGTCACTTACTATTAATCTACAATCTCCTCAAATTTGAACAAAATCCGTCTACCAGAAGTGTGTTTTTTGGTCAATTTTGTGAAACATTTGTGTATAGAAATAATACGCTTTTCTGAACTTCAAAGCTGTTTATCTCATAATTAGGTTGTCAGGGTGTTATCACTAAATCCAGACCCCAGGGAAGATAGGGTGGGGGTACATATGTAAATGATACATCATTTTAAAGCTGAGAACCTAGAGAATTTGAAAAAAGCAAAATCTGAAAAACTAAAAAGTCGACTTTGTATGGGTTTCGTTGGAACAGGTCACATATGGTGTGTACATGTACATTATGTTGTCTCTATTCGCAATGCTAGCCCTGGCAATGTTCTTGAAAAAGTCGAGCAGACTATACCGGTACATGTTGGGGAAATATTTAGGAGAAATTGTACCTTTGATGATACGAGCATGATATTTGGCGCACAGTCCGAGTATGTCATGATAAAGATAGGGCCATCACAAATATTTGTCCTTTTGAAAACCAAATTGGTAGATTAATTAACAAGCAATTTTCAAAATGTTCATAAGGGTTGCCATTGCTTTTTATACTACTGTACTATATTTTTTCAAAGACAAATCTGTGGTAGCCCTACATGTACATGTACAACATCTTTGTCATGACAAACTCTGACTCTGACGCCGGTTGAAAACGAACGCCGTTTTTATTTGCTTTTCTCGGCATCCATGATTGTAAAACTTCGAACAGGTCAGTTAAACGAAATTTACTATAAAATACAACCCCCAGAATCCACCAATTCCTGATAGTTCAAGTAATGACCAATGATGTTTCCTACTTTTAAAGGTAGGATACACCATTTGCAGATACCGAAAAATATTTACTACCGAATTATTAAGAAATATCTTACTTATTTGAAAGTAAATAATGATTGTACATGTAGGCATCCAGCAAAATGATTGCACTAGATATCCTGTAATTATTCCAAAAAAAACAAAATTATAAAACAAAATTCACGATCGCCGTCCTTAATAACATAAAAATAACTGTCCGACGCCGGTTGAAAACAAACGCTGTTTTTCGTGATAAACGATATTTACCAAGGTCAGTTAAACGATATTTACTATAAAATACAACCCCCAAAATCCACCAATTCCTGATCATTCAAGCAATGACCAATGGCGTATCCTACCTTTAACATGTAAGTATTGCTTAGTCCATGGGTAAAGACGTGTACATGTATCTGTATGTTTACTGGCACAAATATTTACCCACCGATGCAACGTACATGTACATGTACTTTTGTACATAATACCAATACATTACATTGCTTAGTTTTATGCACTTGAAATATTTGTAATGGGCCCTAATGGATCGCCACTCAACCACTTTCCCACGATTCGCATTAGGCAAACAACATGCATGTTGTCCGTCATTTAAAATGCACAGACTGTCATGACGCAAATGCATGCCATTTGCCTGTCCAGTAATCACCCCCCTCATCTGCAACTTCTAATACAAAGCTGGATATTGAGCCATGTATTTTGAGCCACAGACTATAAACAACATTGGTGAAAAACACTATTAAGGCCTCGAGCATACTGGGGCCAATTTCATGGAGCTGCTAAGCACACAAATTTGCTTAGCACAAACAAGTCTTGCTCAGGAAAAGTTACCAGGGGCCAATTTCATAGAGCTGCTAAGCACAAAAATTTGCTTAGCATGACAATTTGTCCTTGGCAAAAACAAGGTTACAGACCAAATTTTCACGTGGTCTTTATTGTTCTGGATTGATATTGAGCTGTTCTTTTGCTCAGCATGAAAAACGTGTATAATTTTGGCTGGTAACCTGTTTTTAATGAGCAAGACTTTTTGTGCTAAGCAATTTCTTTTGCTTAGCAGCTCTATGAAATTGTCCCCAGCAAAAACTCTGTGCTTTTCATGCTAAGCAAAAACCCAGCTGAATACCAGTCACAAACAATATATACATCACCTAAAAATTTGGTTCATAAACCCTGTTTTTGCCAAGGTAGAAATTTCATGCTAAGCAAATTTTTGTGCTTAGCAGCTCTATGAAATTGGCCCCTAATCCGAACAAGATTCATTTTGCCTTTTTTTGTAATAGATTTTCGATTTTAATTTCTTCATTTGTTTTTGTTTTTGTTTTTTTCACAGATGTTCTGGAGGGCTACAATGGAACAATATTTGCTTACGGACAGACATCGAGTGGGAAAACTTTTACCATGGAAGTAAGCAGTATATTCAAATGTCGTTACGTGAAATAAAAAAAAAAATTCCAGCAAACTTTGAAGGCAATTGCGTACAAAACCATATGTGATTTGATCAAGCAAAATCAGTCGGAACTCGGCAATTCTTGTTTTGAGATAGTGCCAAAATATGTCCGTAGGGGTGGACAAATTCAAATTGACTTTTTTACAAAAACAGAAGGGGAAAATATTTTTTTCTTTTACATGAAAATACCAAATTCAGAAGGGCAGTGATACAAAAACATAATTTTCTAAGTTTCTTCATTTGTAACGTGCTGGTGTTCAAATGGTTGTAATTTTTTAACCAAAGGTCGTATTCACATGGGGTTTTCACTGAAATGGAGCCTGAAGTACGCTACAAAAGACAAATGATGTACCGTAAAAATCCCCAAAATTACCAGGGCCTACTTCAGACTGATTTAGCTTGATCGCATCACATATGTTGATAAAGTCATGGGTGTCCATTTTGTTTCACTAAACCGTTAGCCACAGGCTGGAAGGCAGAACGATGCATAAAATCGCAAAATGAATTAAGAGGGCTGGGAGGCACTTACAGAAGCACTTGAACGTGATAATTAATCAGGGGGGGGGGGGGGGTGGGGGGGGGGTGGGGGGGGGTGGGGGGGGGTGGGGGGGGGGGTTGGAGATGCAGGTCGTGAGACACTTGGGTTGACTGAGCTAATAACGGAGGTTCGGTAATAGTGTTTTACTTCCTTTTGTTTATTATGATAGTCCGTGCCGTGGCTTTGCATATCGTGTACGTGATTTTTCTGTGCCAAGAGAGAACAAAAAAAGTACATGGAAAATATAACAAAATTTTGGTAGAAACTTCATACAAGTACGTGTACATTACACTATTTTGAGACATACATGTAGATCGGATGGCTGTAAGGGGAGAAAGAGGCCATTACTAATTAAAACTTATTTTTTCAAAAGCTAACAAATGGTTTATAGGCCCAACATCAGCGATTCATCAGTATAATAATTGCTAACAACTTTTCTCTGCGAAACGGTGTTAAATGTCATGGAAATTGTCATATTTTAGTCCTGGAAACTAGTAATGGAAAAGTCATGGCATTTGGTTTTCAAATTTGTGTGGGAACCCTATACACGTACATACGCATGATTGAACTCCAGAGAAGAAAAAAATTCCCCAAATTGACAAAGAGTTTTAAAAGGTAGTGTACACCATTGGTAATTGCTTGAATTATCATAAATGGGTAGATTTGGGAGGTTGTATTTCATAGTAAATATCGTTTAACTGACCTGTCCGAAGTTTTACAATCATGAATGCCGAGAAAAGCACGAAAAACAGGGTTTGTTTTCAACCGGCGTCGAGCAGTTATTCTTATGTTATTTGTGTTTTTTCGCGAGATATTACAAGATATCTAGCGCAATCATTTTGCTGGATGCCTAGAATCATTATTTACTTTCAGATTAGCAAGATAGTTCCTAATAATTCGGGTAGTACATTTTTTCGATATGTGCAAATGGTGTATCCTACCTTTAATAATTACATTGATGTACCGGTACACGTACATGGAGGTGTTAAGGGATTCCATGTACATGTACATCCATATGGAATCTGTGCCCCACATAGCGTTGGACGGCCAGAACCATAACATTGACTTCCTTTGACATTTGACTATCATTCGTCACTTCGCCATCTGTCTACTGATTTCGGATTAAACTTGTTTTCCCTTGAGAGATTTTTTTTTTATAATGCCTAAAATATAAATCTGAAATGTTTTTTGTTCAGATGTTTTTTGTACCGTACAATGAATTGAATTGAGGTGGTACTGTTTTGTATAGTCAAGATTGAATATGTGACCGTCCACGACGAAAGGGCTGTCAAGTAGGCATCTTGACGTTTTGAGAAATTTAATCTACAAGAAATAACCTTTAAGATGATGTATTACAAGACATAGTTGGTATTGATGGTTAGCTAAAACAAGTACATGTAACACTGAAAATGAAAAATCTTTTTTTTTTATTGTTTTTCACATATTACCCTAACTCCCTCACCCCTTTTACTAGAAAGTATCCTGAATCCGCCACAGTCCACCAATTTTGGTTTGCAAAAACTGCTGGTGTCCTGAGTCCATCAGACTCCACCAGTATACATTCTGGAGAGATCCTGAGTCCATCATTCTCCACCAGCAAAAGTTTGATGGACTGTGACGGATTCAGGATACCTAGGTGGCATACAAAAAATTGCAGTGCGTTTTTCCATAGAGTCCATCACAGTCCATCACCTGAATGTCTGTATCCTGAATCCATCACACTCCTGCAGTAACGCTAGGCTTAAAATCCTCAATCCATCACACTCCTCCAGTTGGTTCAATATGGAGGTACATGTATCCTGAATCCGCTAAAATCCTCCAAAACAGGAAATGGATTTTGATGGACTCGGGGTGGTTAGGGTTAATGGTCCTTTTCTTAAAATAAGCTCTGGCGACTTTACAGTCCTTTTGTTGTGGATGGTCACATATGATATAATTGTTCACTTGATGATAACAATTTTTAGGGCCATCACAAATTTGTCCTTTGAAGAAATAATAAGTTCAATAACAAGCGATGGCAGCCATTTTAAAAATAATAAAAAATGTTTGTTATTCTATCTATATTTTTCTTCAAAGGACTAATCTGCGATGGCCCTATAGCCAAATATCTTTCTCAGGACATGTGGCTGCACTTTGCAGCCACTGCCAGGAACACCGGGGCAAACCCCTCCTCTTAGCGATAAGTGTTACTGGGTTGTTTTACGTGCACTACACAAGACACGGGACCTACAGCTTTACGTCCCATCCGAAGGACGAAGCAATAGTGGTTAAGTGCCTTGCTTAAGGACACACTCTGCTGATCAGAAACACCAGAGCTTGAGTCCGTGTGCTCCTAACCACTCGGGCATAACACGCCAATGCACACATATACGGTATCTACTCTATGGAGTTATATTTGTGGACAGTAGATCTCTTCAGCATTATCCTCTTTTTTAAAATATATTTGTTAGGGTGTTCTTAACGATGACACCTACCAGGGGATCATTCCGCGTATCGTCCAAGACATCTTCAATCACATCTACCAGATGGACGAAAGCCTGGAGTTCCACATCAAGGTACGAAATTATTAACCAGTTCGCGCCGGATGATGTATATAAACGCCAAGATTTCTCACCAGATTCAAAACGGATGACGCATAAACACGCCACGGGCAAGGCCAGAAATGTCTGTCAGCAGCAAGCAAGGCCGGAAATGCGTGGGCTTCCCGGTACCATCGGCCTGAACCCGCCTCGGATCAAGCTTCGTTAAAAATAATCCAGCGCGTCGGTTCGGTAATGTTAAAATAATCCCGGCGCGAACTGGTTAAAAAATAGACGCATGCGTTTATCCCAAAAGTAACTCTCCAAAATTATTCTCACGGAATCTTACTTTGATTAACCCCCTAAACTACCCCAAGCCCATCCAACTCCAACTGCAGTTTATTTGTTTAGGTTTTTGGCAGGTTTGGTACCCAACATTAGCAACTTGTTGAATATGCCTACATTTTGCAGGGTTGTAGTCGAGTCCCTGCAAGTCTGTTTACAAGTCCTTTCGTGAAGCCAGTCAAGTCCCTTCATAAAGGCAGTCACAAGTAACTGGATGAACAATGACAAAGGAATGCTTTTGTCAAGGCTGATTGGAATAGCTTGTGATTTGAATTGGAACTGAAGGGCTTGTGATCGACTTGCAGGGACTTACAGGGACTTGTGATGGACTCGACTACATCCCTGACATTTTGTTAAAATTTGTTAAAATTGCCTAATCTCATTTTTTTTCCAACCTATTTCTGTGCCAATAGGTCTCCTACTTTGAGATCTACATGGATCGCATCCGGGATTTACTGGATGGTAAGTGAATTTGTTTCTTCAATCATTATTTAAGACTACCCACACCTCGTAAAATGAGCATCTTGGGGTTCTTTTTTAAAATGACTATCGGCAGACTCTGCCAGCAAAGTGTTGTCCTTTAGTTACGAGCTAGTTAGGATCGAGACGAGCAGTCTCATTTGGTTAGGCATGAATAAACTTCTGTCCGCGGACAAGTTGGCCCTAAAGCTGGGAGCACACGACACGCAAACTTTGGCGTTGACTGGCGTTTTTTGCCGCAAGAGTGAACGCCTCTCACCGCAAGAGTTGGCGGCCAGTGGATCCTGGTCAGAGCTAAACACGCTGCCTAGACTTGGCGATCAGTAGCGTTGTTTTTTCAAATCATGTGACACCAAGACGCAAGCTGATTGGCCAAAGCCTCGCCGCCGCCGCCAAGTCTGGCCGCCATCCGTAGCACACGACGCTTTTTCTTGCGTTCACTGGCGTTGAAGCGCGTTCACGCGCGTCAAAAATCAAACATGTTAGATAACTGGCGTTGAGTTGCGGCAAGTAGCAGCAAGTCGCGTTCTCCAACGCGCAATCGTAGCAGACGAGGGATTTTCCAGGCGTTCAGGACTGTTGCGGCAAAAAACGCCAGTGAACACCAAAGTTTGCGTGTCGTGTGCTCCCAGCTTTATCAGCGGCGGATTTCCGCAGAATCCTGCAGATAGTCTGCAGAGTTTGTATTGAAAGGAACCCTTACATTTCGGTCCCGTGTTTATGAAGGAGTAATATATTCTATTTTTTTTATGCAGTTTCCAAGACAAATCTCTCCGTCCACGAGGATAAGAATCGGGTCCCCTACGTGAAGGGAGCCTCCGAGCGGTTTGTCTCCAGTCCCGAAGAGGTCATGGAGGTCATTGACGAGGGCAAATCCAACAGACATATAGCTGTCACAAGTAAGTCTTGGCCTGTTACACTTCCAGATCCTACAAAGTCCTACAAGAGGGGGTGAAAGCTTTTAAAGGGGTTGGGAATGACAGAAGTTGAGACGTAGAGGTCCAGTAAAAATCCAACAGATAT
Organism: Crossaster papposus; assembly: GCA_037893245.1. Taxonomy (NCBI): domain Eukaryota; kingdom Metazoa; phylum Echinodermata; class Asteroidea; order Velatida; family Solasteridae; genus Crossaster; species Crossaster papposus. Next base: position 295,390 of record JBAIAA010000600.1, read on the forward strand.
GTAGCTATCACAAGTAAGTCTGGGTCTATTATACTTCCCAAATCCTACAAAAAGTCTTACAAGAGGTTGAAGGGCTATTCAAGGTTGAGAATGGCAGAGGTCAGGTCACAGAAGTTAAGGAAAAAATCCAACAGATATGTAGCTATCACAAGTAGGTCTTAGCCTATTACACTTTCCAAATCCTACAAAGTCCTACAAAAGGTTGAAGGGCTATTCAAGGGTTGAGAATAGCAAAGGTCAGGTCATAGAAGTTAAGGAAAATCCAACAGACATGTACATGTAACTTTCACAAGTAAGTCTTGGCCTATTACACTCCCATATTCTACAAAAGTCCTACAAAAGGGTTGGAGACTTTTGAAGGGTTGAGAATGGTAGATGCTAGGTGATAGAGGTCTATTTAGTGGGGCAGATAGGGGAATATTTTGGGGAATCATTTTGGGGAATCGTGCCTTTGATGGTACAAGCATGAAATTTGGCACACAGTCAGAGTATGTCATGGGAAAGATATTTGGCTATAGGGCCATCGCAGATTTGCCCTTTGAAAAGACATAGAGAGAATACCAAGCAATGACAGCCATTTAGAAAATGTTGTAAAATTGCTTGTTATTCTAACATAATTTTTCAAAGGACAAATCCGGGTAGGGCTGGCAATATTTATTTTTTTCGTAGTCGATTTTTTTCCCCGCGATATTGCCCATATGGCGATAAAATCGGCAACAAATTAAGGCTGAAAAAATGTCACCAAATGTACGCACAAACAGCTTTCGAACACCCCAAAGCTTTCTGTAAGTACCTCCATGATCGTCCATGAAACACGTTGCGGCGAACATACTCCTCAAATGCACGACCCCATCACCGATCTGTCGTACTTATTTCTTACATGATGACGATGCTTTTATCCTCATTCCCTTCCAGACATGAATGAGCACAGTTCCCGCAGTCACAGTATCTTCCTGATCCAAGTCAAGCAGGAAAACGTTGAAACGCAGAAGAAGCTCAGCGGCAAGCTGTACTTGGTGGACTTAGCTGGCAGCGAAAAGGTGATATACATGTACCTCCCTCTGCTAAGCACATATCAGCCCGAGAACCAGTCACAAGCTGTATACACCCTATGCAATGTTGGCTGGTAAACCGGTCCTTGCAATGCTAAGCAAATATTTTCTAAGCTTACAATAATTGTTTTGAACATTTCAAAACTGTCGTAGCGCCTCTGCGGATTGAGACGAGTTTAACAGAACAAGAAGGAATTTAAAAAAATAAGAATGTCCAAAGCGATTTTTTTCCACGAATGCCAGATTGTTGTGGTTTGCTAAACAAAAATGCCACAGTGGGACTTTTTCACAGTTTCTTTTGTTTCCTGCGATTATGCAGCTGAAGTTGAATATCTATTCTAATCTTTAACATTTCTTATTTTATTGTCGATACTATCTTAGGTGAGCAAGACCGGCGCAGAAGGCACGGTGTTGGACGAGGCAAAGAACATCAACAAGTCTCTGTCGGCTCTTGGTAACGTCATCTCAGCTCTGGCAGACGGAAAGGTAAGAGACGACAAAATATAAGATGCCATGAAAGTATAGTTACTCGGTGCCAAATTAACGACATCCTAGTAACACCGTACATGAGGGGTTGATTGATAAGTTTGGGGAACTGCCAATGTTGGGCTTGATAGCCCAGTTGGTAGAGCAACGGAACGGTAATCCGAAGGTCGCTAGTTCAACTCCTGCTCGTCCAATTCTTTGTTCAAATCTATATATTTATTATATATTTTTTTACAGAAAACCCACATCCCGTACCGAGACAGCAAGATGACGAGGATCCTTCAAGAGTCCTTGGGAGGTAACTCCAGGACCACTATTGTCATCTGCTGCTCGCCGTCCTCCTTCAATGATTCTGAGACCAAGTCCACATTGATGTTTGGACAGAGGTAAAGGTTGATGACATCTGAATTGTCCGTCCCAAGTCTGTATTAAGTTCGTTCCAAGTTCATCCCAAGTCTGTCCCTAGTCCATCACTAATTCATCTCTCGTCCGTCCCTAGTCCATCTCAAGTCTGCGCTCCTGGTTCGCGTTCCTGGTCCGCGATCTTGGTCCTCGTTCTTGGTCCTTCCCTAGTCCTTCCCTAGTTCGTCCCTAGTCCGTCCCTAGTCCGTCCCTAGTCTGTCCCTAGTCCGTCCCTAGTCCGTCCCTAGTCTGTCCCTAGTCTGTCCCTAGTCCGTCCCTAGTCCGTCCCTAGTCCGTCCCTAGTCCGTCCCTAGTCTGTCCCTAGTCCGTCCCTAGTCTGTCCCTAGTTTGCCCTAGTTCGTCCCTAGTCTGCCCTAGTCCGTCCCTAGTCCGTCACTTGCAATTTCTTTTTTAAAAACTTTACCCCACCTCACGATCTTCTGCTTACTAGTGCCATCGTCTCACGACTTGACCTCCGAGCTTGCCGTGTTTGGCTGGCCGGTTCGAACGTTGCTTTATTTGTGTGTGTGCGTGTGTCAACCTTGTCTTCTTTCTGTTTACACAGAGCCAAGACAGTCAAGAATACAGTGACAGTGAACATCGAGCTGACCGCGGAGGAGTGGCGCTCCAGGTACGAAAAGGAGAAGGAGAAGGTGTTGAAGCTACGCGCTCAGCTGCAGGCCACGGAGGGCGAGCTGCGCAGATGGCGCGGAGGTAATCAATAATCCTAACCCTGCCAGACGCAGAACAGTGCATCAGGGAAATAAAACAGTCTGTGCACTTTGATGCACGACCACCACAGTCTAAGGCCGTGTCCGAAATGGGTGTCTAGAGCTGCGACTAGGTCTATTGTCTACGGCGGCCATTTTGTAGCGCTGTCCGAAATGCCGTCTAGAGCTACAGCTACGGCTACAACGTCACAAAAATCTAGCCGTAACAGAAGTTGTCTAAAATGGCGGCAGTACTAACGTTAATTTTGGAGCAAATTTGTGTTTATTTTTCAATGATAGTGCATTGAATTAAAACTAACAGATCGACAAATACGTCAATATCATCAGGTATTCCGACCGGCTGTAAACAAACATTGCGTAACATCTAGCAGACGATAATTGTTGTAAATTCTTACATCGTAATTTTGCAAACACTAATTCAAGCATCGCTTGGGGGGCGCAATAACTAGCCGTAGGCACGTCCGAATTCCATTTGCCTTACAACTACGTAGACGTAGCTGTAGCTGTAGACGTAGACCGTAGCTCTAGACACTCGTTAGTGTGCATTACTTAGTGACTTGCACAGGAAATCCAGCGCCATGGGAATACGTGTGTTTAAGAATGGTAGCGTGCTAAGGGTTAAACTGCAAGGGAATTAAACGGCCGGCCTTGCGGGACCCATTTAGACAGGGTGCCGTGTGTCTGGGGAACCTTCGTGGCCCGCCTTCCACAGGCTTCTCCTGAAAAACTGCCTAGAATCAATCTATCGTTACACTTCTATACAATAGTTCTTTTATTCTTTTGAACTGTTCTCATTCTTTTCCTTTGTGATAATTGTTCCTTCCGACTTCAAGTTTTTATATTCTCCACAGTTCACTTGATTGTTTTTTATTACTACCTAATTGTCTTATATTTGTACATGTTCCCGCCATGAATATGGCCACTGATGCCGGCACGGCGTTAAACCCTAAACTCACTCACTTACTCACTCTGCTGTCAACGCCAGTGTATAAACGACCACAGTCTAAGACTATCGAGAGCTAGTCCCCATTGAACAGTGCCAGAGATGAATTCTGCTGCGTTGGGTGACCGGAGACTCTGAGGCAGTTTGACCTTGAGAATTATAGACCTGATGGATCTTGCTGCGCTGGCTTGTAAATAGGGCACTTAGCAGCTGTTTGTTCCATGTTTGGCTGCTTTATAGCTCAATAATAAAACCCACTGCAGGATTTTGCAGGATTCATGCAGTGGTCACCGGTAATAAATATTGTAGAGAATCAGCTCTATTGTCGAGTACGACCAAGAGGCGCGAGAATACTTCGTGCGAAGTATGGAGGGAATCAGAGTAACAAATCACGAAGACTGAAATGACGAAGACGAAGACAAATTCTCTTTGCGCAATCTGAGTCTAATGCAACGGTCCAACGTTAAACTTTATTCATCTCCCAACACATAATATACATGTACATCTTTTCTCTTCCACTGCCCAAAACCAACCACTTTTCCCTTCATTCGAACACAAAGGTAAACCTGAAGCATTATTCGAATTCTTTTCAATAATATTATTTTAGAATGGCTAACGCATGCACGCACGTGCGCACCCATGTACGCGCGGACGCACTTGTTCATGGCAGATTTATAATTATAGTTAACTTTCACATCATTACAATATTGGAGGTTTTTTTAAGGATTCAGGTTACATGAAGTTTGAACGCTTTGGAATTGCAGGATTTTGTAGGATTCGGGTTAGGTGTAAATAAAATAGGATAGAAAGTTAGGGTTAAAGTGTCAGAAGCCAGTCTATAACGGGCAACATCTGTTTTGTTCGGGGTTTTTTTCAGGAGAAACTGTTCCTGAGAATCAGCAGAACACCAAGAATGCGACCATCTTGAAGGAGGTGGCACCCCCGCCCACCCAGACCGTGGTCACCGTCTCGGTCTCAGAGGAGGAGCGTAACAAGTGGGAGGAGGAGAGGGGCACGCTGTACGAGCAGCTCGATGAGAAGGTAGGTCGTGCTAATGACGTTCGTAAGGTGGCTTGATGTGTAATGCGATTGAGCAAAATAAGTCAGAAATTCAGATTTTGAGATATGGGCGTCCTGTTTTATTTCTGTGGTTCTCATAATTTTTTGGCATTAAAGTTGGGCCAAGTGGTCGAGAAAAAAAATAGAACAAATAAAATATGCAGTTCCACCAGGAGGGTTTCAATAATAAAACCAAAATTGGTCTTGCTTCCTAAACGCCTTCCAGGACAGCGAGATTGACAGCCAGTCCCGCCTGACCGAGAAGCTGAAGGAGCAAATGCTGGACCAGGAGGAGCTCCTCTCCTCCACCCGCCGGGAGTGCGAGTATCTCCAGTCTCAGATGACGCGGCTGGACACGGAGAACATCGCGGCCAAGGACGAGGCCAAGGAGGTGCTGCAGGCCCTGGAGGAGATGGCCGTCAACTACGACGAGAAGTCCAAGGAGTTGGAGGACAAGGCCCGCACCAACGAGTCGCTGACGGAAGAAGTCGGCGAGAAGCTGGTGAGTCGTTTAGCTTCCAGTCTTAGGCCGCATCTGAATCTCTTCTCTAGGGCTGAAGGTGTTCGTTCATAACAACTTTGTGTGACGTAGCTCTAGCTATGGCTCTAGCTATGGCTCTGGCTCTGGCTCTGGCTCTGGCTCTGGCTCTGGCTCTGGCTCTGGCTCGGGCTCGGGCTCGGGCTCTGGCTCTGGCTCGGGCTCGGGCTCGGGCTCGGGCTCGGGCTCGGGCTCGGGCTCGGGCTCGGGCTCGGGCTCGGGCTCGGGCTCGGGCTCTACCTGCCTGTTTGGACAAGGCCTTGGCTTCGAGTCTGTTACGTGGTTAAAATGGGATATGTGTATTGATAGGATAGGTCACCAGATCTTTTCGTACATTGCGTTATGGGGACAATCCATAGGGTTTTTTTGCTAAGAAAGAATTCTATTTAGTAGTGATGTCGCTGCCTTTCTGGTTTCAGAATTCCTTGAATACCATCACGGCTCAGCTGGAGAAAGTGCAGGATATGGAGCAGCACCAGCGACGACGGACGATGGAGATGATGACCAGCTTGCTGAAGGATCTCGGAGAGATCGGGGGAGTGCTCGGAGGCAACGTGGCCGATATGAAGGTAAGAAAAGTTGGTCTCTTTTTTGTCTCGCCTGAATTAGGTTCAGAAAGAAATTATGAAATCACTATTTCTGTACATAGTCCGTACGTTATTTGTCGTTCCTTACGTCCTTCTGTCCTTCTGTCCTTCTGTCCTTCCGTCCGTTCGTTCGTTCGTTCGTTTGTTTGTTCGTGCATTCGTGCGAGCGTTCGATCGTTCGTTCGTCCGTTCGTCCGTTCGTCCGTTCGTCCGTTCGTTCGTTTGTCCGTTCGTTCGTTCGTCCGTTCGTTCGTTCGTTCGATCGTTCGTCCGTTCGTTCTTCCGTCCGTTCGTTCTTCCGTTCGTTCGTTCGTTCGCCCGTTCGTTCGTCGGTCCGTATGTATGTGACATTTTGATTAAAGTTTCAAAAAATTGATCTTATATGCAAAGTTGAAGTCCAATGGCCGGGGCAAAGGTCAAGTACCGAGGTCAAAGGTTATTTGAGGTCAAGTTGTAAAAGATGCTGCAATTGTAAAACTGGCCTCATTTGAAAACTTGAAGTCCAGTTACAATCACTCGAGGGCAATGCATGCGACATTGTAACCTTTATATAAAGGTCATTGGAGGTCAAGTTGTAAAAGGCTGGAATTCAAAAATTGTAAAAATGAAACTTGGGTCATAGATGCAATATGGAAATATACTGCGGTCAAAGGTCATTTGGGGTCAAGTTGTAAAATGGGGGTAATCGCGAAAGTAGGCGAGACTCGTGGACTGAGAACGATCTTTGTTTTTTTCACGCCAGCTGAACATTGAGAACACTGACAAGGTGGACGAGGAATTCACCATGGCCAGGCTGTACGTCAGCAAGATGAAGACGGAGGTGAAGACACTGTATCAACGCTGCAAGCACCTGGAGTCCACGTCTACTACCACGGCCAAGAAGCTAGAGGAAGATGAGAAAGAGCTGGATACCTGCCGGATGCTCATCATCCAGGTCGGTTTCCTTAACCCTAACCCCCTAGGCCTTACTTTTGGCTAAAGAACTGCGTACTACAGAATACTACTTAGTATTTTGTAGCACTGGGTCTCTCCGTGACTGATGATTGGGTGTGTACTGACAGAGTACAGATACTGCCAACTACAAATTACTAATAGTGGCAATACAGGTCAGTAATACTTACCTGGCAAAAAATGCAGTAGTCCAGCCTTGACCCATTGCTGTGTCCCAAGTGATTAGAGTCACTGTAAAGTTTAGAACACCCTACACAGCATACATGGGCCATGCACACTTAGCAAGCAGAGGGACCCAATGCTAAAAAGTACTTTGAGTGCAATTAGGGGTGAAGTACCAAATACTAAAACTTACTACAGGCATTGCACACAAGTACTTGTAGGTGAGAGTACTGCATACTACTTTTTACTACTAGTAGTAACAAGTAGCATTAGGTAGGGTTAGGGTTAAAGAATAATGGCGATACTTAAAGCGCTATCTGTCGTATCAATGTTCTCCAAGAGCTTTGCAATTCATCAGGTTCAGCGCTTTGCTCCATTCATCAGGCCCTGGCAGCCTATAACTGAGCTCAATTAGCCTCGACCCTCTGAGATACCTATTTATACTTCTGGGTAAAGAGAGAGACATTGTAGTTCAGTGTCTTGCCCAAGGGCACAAGCACCATGTTCCTGGCAGGGTTCCAACCCATCGTGCACGGGTCAAAAGACGGTATTAAAAAAACTGTTTACATCACATGTTGATTTTCTATCCTTAAGGCAAGTTCATACTTGCTATGCAAATTTGATGCCGCGAAGCATTCGCTGCGAATTCGCAGCTCGAAGGTTCCCTGTGACTTCACAAATTCGCGTTCACTTTCGCTTTCGAGCCGAGGACGAACCTCCCTCGATTGGTTTAAGGCAAAGTCCGGTCGAATTTATAAGCATTTTGATTCAATTGAACCGATTTTTTTCGAGAAATTGGGTAAACCAAGTTTGCTTAGGCTCGTCTTGTTAGACCCAAGAACGAAGCCCTAATGGCGTCAATTTGTGCATCTCCTCGCAGCACGAAGCCAAGATCAAGACGGTTCATGAGAATTTACGGGAGGTGGAGCTGAAGAAACAGACTCTGGAGGACAAGCTGGACATCTTGAATGAACAGCTCGAGGAGGTCAATGCCGACGGTGAGTCTAAAACCAGAATATATATGTGACCTGTCATCACAAAATGAGCGTAAAGTCGGCAAAATTGAAAATTGAGATATTAGTATTTTCAATTTCTTGAGGAAGAGAGCTTTCCAATGGTATATAACACTTGGGGGTTTTGCGATAAATACATTTTACAGCGCTCCAGAAAGTCACGGGTTTCACAAAACGTGTTTGTGAGAAAACTTACTTAATAAACATCCTAAACAAAACACACAAAAGATTGCCAAACAGGACAAGTAAGGTTCGGTTGAGCACAGCAACGGCTATGTTCTAATCATTATTAACTTCCCGCACATACAAACTATTGTATAATCAACATAATATCAAAATTTTGAAAACGTGGGACAGTTACGTAGACCTAATTTGCATATTTAATTACCGTGTTAATTAGACCACTGATGGACTTTAATCCAAACACTAACTAAGCAAACACTACTCAAAATCACGTAATTTAAGAGGTTTTCGATCATCTGATTGCACCCAAAAAATAGGAATATGTAGAGGACTTAGGCTTTTCAAATTAGGCAAAATCTCAAAATTGACCACCCCTTCATACTTTGACTTTGGATGGCCATATCTCCAAATCACATTGTGCGACTTTACTCTCATTTTGTGGTGACAGGTCATATATTTGGCTAGCGAACAAGTATCTTTCATCGCTTCTTTGCCTCATGCGAAGCATAGTCTGCTTTATTTTTGCCCAATAATGAAACCAAAGGTTGCTCTAAAAAAAACTGTAGTTGTTAGTAACTTCTTGTCTAATCTGTGATTTTTTTATGTGTGTCTCAGCCCAGGAAAAGCGCGAAACGGAGGGCAAGGCATTGGAGGACAAGGCAAGAGAAAGCGAAGAATCGGCTAAGGAATTACAGGTAAACCGTTACCTAGTTATAATTTCATGGTTTTCCCTAAATTGTTTTCCGTGTGTGTATTCCAGGCAAATATGGAAGCTCAGATGGAAAAGCAATAGGAAAACCTGGCAAAGTTACCTAGTTATATTTTCATGTGGTTTTCCTTGAATTGTTTTCCGTGTGTGTATTCCAGGCAAATATGGAAGCTCAGATGGAAAAGCAATAGGAAAACCTTGCAAAGTTTCCTAGTTATATTTTCATGTGGTTTTCCCTGATTTGTTTTTCTGAGTTAGTCTTACATACGCACTGTAGACCTCTGAACAATTGAAGTCCACACGATGCGGGAAGAGGTTACGGTTTGTGGACTTGCACACGTCCACAATCCGTTTTTCAGTTTCCGAAAAAGAGCGCTAGAGGAAAAACGGGTTAGGGTTATATATAGAAAAGATAGAAGGGACAGCTAAGAGGCCCATAATTCAAATTTGAGGGTAAATTTGTTTTGGGGAAGCGAGAAAAACCTAATTGCGTTTACGGATTGGCACTTATGGGGTACCGGCAACAAAAGGGCAACAATGGAACAATGGTACCCCACAGTCCCCTCTTTAGAAATGGAAGTACAACACACTCGTAACGCTATGTATTTCAAAAATTCTAAGGGGACAAAGGAAAACAAAAGAGGAAAGACGGGTCGGACAATAGAGGTACCCCACACTCTATAGCGTGTTGGGTTTAAGTGTGCGTTGGATTGACCGGCAATCGTGGTCGTCGGACAAAAGAATTGGAAGTCAAACAATGGGTCCACGATTGACACAACGTCCACGATCTTTTCCCGTGTACAAATCCTATGGCGATCATCCGAAAACGTTGGAGTACAAACAAAAGAGGGAAGACGGTCGGACAATGCCCCGTCCACGATTGCAGGTCAAAACATGACTGTGTGTGTGTGGTGCGAAATACGGTACCCTCTGGAGACATGAACACAATGTGTACAATGGAGACAAAACGTTTCCGGAGGGTAAATTTCTATAGATGAATAGGTCTCCACTGGAAATTTCACGAATTAGATTTTTTGATTTTACTTAAATTACTCAAAAACTAGGATTAGGATGTGGGTTAGGGTTAGTGTTTGGGTTAGGGTATAATATAGGGTATATTGGGTCGAAATTTCAACCCAGGAAAAAAATTATGGTAAAAATGGGAGCATTTTGAAAAACGTGCTCGACTTTCTAACCATTTTGTACACGAGAACAAAGCCATGTCTCCACAGTGATACAAAAATGCGAATACATGTGTGTGTATGTGTATTTCCCAGGCCAAGATGGAAGCTCAGATGGAGAAGCACTGGGAAGCTCACCATCAGCTGCTGACCAGCCTCCGGACGGAGATTTCGGAGAAGGAACACCTCATTGAAGAACTGAAGGAGTAAGTGTATTTTGCGGAATTCTTGAAATGCGTAAACTATTTATTCAGCTGCGAGTAGATGATTAGCCCCACGAATTATGTTATTATAGGGATTGGTACACCTTTGATTTGTTAACCCTCCGACGTGCCACCGTACTATTTCTGATAGTCGCTTTGCCGTAAAAAAAGCACTAACTTTTTCATCAAAGGTCAAAAAAATTACATTTTACCTTCTATTCCTAGTTCAAAGCATGTCAAATAACAAGGTAAGTGCCGACGCCGTAAAACCAAAACAGCTTAGGGGTATACACGAAATACAAGCGACTATCGAAAATAGTACGTAGGGTGTTGGTGTATAAACAAGATGGCGGCACGTCGCAGCTTTTTGAAATTGGCTCAACTGAAAACAATGTGTACAATGGAGACAAAAGGTGTCCGGAGGGGGTTAGCACAAACAAGTCTTGCTCAGTAAAAACAGGTTATTGGCCAAAACTCCACATGCTTTTCATTCGAAGCAAAACAAACAGCTGAATACTATTCACAAACAATAAACATCAACGAACATTTTGGTTTGTAAACCTGGTTTTTTTCAAGGAAGAATTGTCATGCTAAGCAAATTTTGGTGCTTACACGTTTTATGAAATTGGCCCCAGGTCTCCAGAGGGTACCGAATTTCGGATCGATTGATTTTGCTTTTCAATCTCTGACGATGTCTGGGATGCCCTTATTTTGTTTTTCAGCGTGAACCAAACTCTGACCCTGCAGCAGGAGAAGCTGCAGCTGGACTACGAGAAACTCAAGCAGGAGGAATCAGAGAAGTCGCGCAAGCTCAACGAACTCAGGTGAGAATTACGACAAGTCAAATCACAGGCCAGCCACAATTTGGCTAGGGTTGTAGTCGAGTCCCTGCAAGTCCGTTCACAAGTCCTTTCGTGAAGCCAGTCACAAGTCCCTTCGTAAAGGCAGTCACAAGTAAACTAGATGAACAATGACAACGGAATGCTTTTGTCAAAGCTGATTTGAATAGGTTGTGATTTGAATTGGAACTGGAGGACTTGTGAGGGACTTGTGAGGGACTTGTGATGGACTTGTGATGGACTTGTGATGGACTTGTGATGGACTTGTGATGGACTTGTGATGGACTTGTGATGGACTTGTGATGGACTTGTGATGGACTTGTGATGGACTTGTGATGGACTTGTGATGGACTTGTGATGGACTTGTGATGGACTTGTGATGGACTTGTGATGGACTTGTGATGGACTTGTGATGGACTTGCAGGGACTTGCAAAGACTTGCAGGGACTTGCAGGGACTTGCAGGGACTTGCAGGGACTTGCAGGGACTTGCAGGGACTTGCAGGGACTTGCAGGTGACTTGCAGGTGACTTGCAGGGACTTGCAGGGACTTGCAGGGACTTGCAGGTGACTTGCGGGGACTTGCGGGGACTTGCGGGGACTTGCAGGGACTTGCAGGGACTTGCAGAGACTTGCCGGGACTTGCCGGGACTTGCCGGGACTTGCCGGGACTTGCCGGGACTTGCAGGGACTTGCAGGGACTTGCAGGGACTTGCAGGGACTTGCAGGGACTTGCAGGGACTTGCAGGGACTTGCAAGTCCCTGCATGGACTCAACTACATCCCTGCAATTCGATCACAATTTGAACAATGCAGCACGGGTTCTGAGTCTTGTCCAAAAAGTACGAGTGCATAACGCCAACCCTCTACTGGCTCCCAGTTCGAAATAAGAAGCGGGCTGTGACGCTAAACATGTTTTGGGTTTTTTTTTGCTTAAGTTAATTCTAAGTCTTCAAAAGTCAATTGCAAGTCCACCATGATGCTTGGCAACAATGCCAGTATCGCGCAAGCTTATTGATAATTTGTTTACTTCCCTTTTTTTTTTTTTTTTTCTGTTTCTGTATGACCAACAGCCAACAAGCTGACAGAAGGGAACAGGCGAAACAGGACCTTAAGGGACTCGAAGAGACAGTGGTATGTTTCAGGTTTCGTCAAGTTATCTTCTCAAAACTATTTCATATTTGTTGCCAAAATTTGTTGCTCAAATTTGTTGCTCAAATTTGTTGCTCAAATTTGTTGCTCAAATTTGTTTCCAAAACTTGTTTCCAAAACTTGTTGCTAAAATTTGTTACAAACCCAATGGCCCTTTACCTAAGCTACTTGAATCTGACCTTTGACCCATGCCCTCTGACCTTTCCTCCCTCCTTCCAACCCCAGGCCAAGGAACTCCAGACCCTGCACAACCTGCGCAAGCTCTTCGTCCAGGACCTGCAGAACCGGGTCAAGAAGGCGCTGGAAGGCAGCGATCGGGACGACGACTCGGGAGGCAGCCAGGCACAGAAGCAGAAGATCTCCTTCCTGGAGAATAACCTGGAGCAACTGACCAAGGTTCACAAGCAGGTACAAGTCAGAACACAGATCATGCTTCCCCAAAAAGAGTCTAATATCAGCTAGTCCCGATCTTTGGCGCTGTGACCATAAACATGTTTCTGGTTCGGGACCGTTTTCGTTGGCGCTTTGGTTACACTGAAATGACGTCATTGTTCCGACCAAAGTAGAACCAAGATCGGTTCATTAACGTTTCAACAATTCAAGATGGCGGAAAGGTAAACAAGTTTAGCATACACAAAAGGGATATTTACAAATTTTGTGTATTTGTAATTTAGTATTTTTTTGTAAATAATCCGTAGCTTTAGGATAGACTTCTTAATCTAAAAAAAACCAATATGTGTACTTTTGTTTTCATTTAAAAGCTGGTGCGTGATAATGCTGACCTGCGCTGTGAACTACCCAAACTGGAAAAACGTCTGCGTGCGACCTCAGAAAGAGTCAAGTCGTTGGAGGCTGCTCTCAAGGAGACCAAAGAGGGCGCTATGCGGGATCGCAAGAGGTACGCACTATTTGTGTAGACAGGTGCCAATGATGCGAGTCGGGGAACAATTTTGAACAAGTACAAAGTATTTAGTCTGGTGCTCATACCTAATTGTTAAGCACTTTTTACTGACAGAGGTTTACAAAAATTTTGGTCGGATCCTCATGCCTCTTTATTAAGCACTTACTATAGAAACGAGTCGGGATACAACTCTAAAGGCGTACAAAATATTTAGTCTGGTGCTCATACATCTTTGCCATTTGTTTGTGTTTTGCTGGGTCCAGGTACCAACAGGAGGTGGACCGAATCAAGGAAGCCGTTCGTCAGAGGAACAGCGCAAGGAGAGGCAACTCGCCACAAATTGGTCAGTCGATGGGTATCGATCATTATGCCCTGCCCCCTGCAAGGCAATTTTAACTGAACAAAAAGTCCTGAACGTTGAATTTGTTATTTAACAAGCTTTTCTTTGTACCTCTATACAGCCAAGGCGATTCGTGCGGGCCACCCTCCGCTCTCCCCCGGCCATGCCGGTATCCGCGGGGGCAGCCACGTAGGCATCCGTGGGGGCGGTGGAGTGTCAGGCCAGGGGCCTATCATTCGCTCCAGCCCCCAGCAGAGCCCCGACAGTAACGCCAACCCCAACCAGCAGTTTGGCCAGGCTAACTTGGACAAATCGTAAGTGTGTTGTCTCTAATAACCGGTTTGCACCGGAAGCTGTGTATATACACGCACGGTTTTTTTCGGAATTCAAAACAGATGACAAATAAACACCTCGCCAGCAAGCCCAAAAATTTATGTCGGCTACCGACTCGCAGCGAGCAAGGCCGCAAATAGCAGGGTGTGCTACCCACAGATGCCGGCCTGAACTTGCCTCGGATCGAGGTTCGTGAACAAATTATTTCGCACCTAGGCCCGGTCAATAATAATCCTGGCGAGAACTGGTTAACCAGTTCGCGCCGGTTGACGTATATAAATGCAACGTTTTCTCCATATTCAAAATGGATGACGCATAAACACGCCACGAGCAAGCCCGGAAATGTCTGTCAGCAGCGAGCGAGGCCGGAAATGCGTGGTTGTGCTTCCCGGTACCATCGGCCTAAACCTGCCTCGGATAGAGTTTCGTTAAAAATAATCTCGCGTGTCGGCTCGGTGATGTCCAAATAATCCCGGCGCGAACTGGTTAAGAAATGTTCCTGTAGGTTTGTAGGAACGGGGTTTAGCGTGGAAGCCTTACTCGATCCTCCAAAATCCTCCAGAGGATTGAGGCTGAAGTGTCAGTTGCATTATGCATGGTGTCAAGTTTGTAGGTTGTACCCTGCATTGTTTATGCTCGATGCATAGGTCTATACATAGGGGTGTCAGGGGACATGCCCAAGATGGCTACCCACTGTCAGGGGTCTCTTTAATTTTGCATGCTGCATGTTTTGTGTCCAATGTTTTTTGTTTTTTTCTGTGTTAAAATTAACCGAACCCACAGCAAGTCGGAAGCCTTTGCGTACCCAAGCCCGTCCAACTCGGGCGAAAAGCCTGTCCGGAGAAAACACCACGGGCACCGAGTCCGGACCCACTCAAACGACAGCCCCAGCTCCCCCCAACAGCGGCAAACCCAGCATGGCTCAGCACCTAATGTATCCCAGGATGCAACTGAGGGGGCAGCGGGGGCACAGCCCGATCCGTTGTCAACGTTTGTATTTTTTTAGTTTTGCTTTTGTTTTATGTTCTTTATTTTGTTTTGTTCTTTATTTTGTTTTGTTCTTTATTTTGTTTTATGTTCTTTATTTTATTAGATTTTTGTATAAGTTTTATTCGTTTCTTTCTGTTGTACTGCACGATGAATATGTAACTTTCCTGTACTAAAAACCCCAACTTTTGCTTCTTGTGCTAAAAATAAATCATAAAATCATGCATTGTTGCATACTTGAAATGCACACATGGTGTTTTCCCATGTACATGTACATTAATTAACCCTCCTATATACAGTGCAGTTACCATAGAGCTGTCAGACCTTTCAAAACCTTTCAAGTTTCCTGGACTGAAGGGTTTTGAAAGGTGAGAAAACTGTCTGACAAAAGGAACCTATGAAAGATTTCGGAAAGTTAAAACAACTCACTGAACAAACTGGTGTGAGAAAAAAAACGCCTTTCAAAAGTTATTGAAAAGGGTAGTAGTGCAGTAGCAACAAATAATTCTGGAGCATTTTGAAAGGTTCATACTTATTTATAGCCGTTTTGCCCAGTAAGCATATTTGGAAAGGTTTTGAAAGGTAAAACCATAGGATGGTTAATGAGTTCTTACGAATCTATTTGTATTTCAAAAACTATTTAAAAAAAAGAAAGCATTTCTCGAGAAAGTTTACATTCAAACGAAAAACAAACACTTGTCAATATTTTGTTTGAAATTCGTGTAGGTCCGGCAGCTACAATAATCTGAACTCCAACCAGAACGACGTCGAGAACATGGAAAGGAGAGCCAAACGCCTACCAAGACTCCCTGGAGGTAGGTACAAAGGAGTATAGGCGGATTAGGATTGGAACCTCGGACTTGCAGAACACCGTACCGGTGCTCTAACAACTGAGCTATCAAGCCTTGTGTTGACGGTCACAGTAACAATCAGTTATAAAATCAGCGCATTGACAGATCGGTTGTCAGCCATTCTGGGGTTGGACCGTTGGGTTTGCCGATAATCGGAACTGTAAATTCAGAGGTTTGAGGTTCAAACCCTGCTTGTGCAAACGTCGCGGAGCATTCGCTGAAAATTAGCAGCGGGAAAAAAAACTTGCCCCCAATGTCACAAATTTGCATTTTGGCAGGGTTTGAATCGGTCTTGGTTTGTGTTTTTGTAGCTAACTCTAAGCTGACCGATGCGGATATCGCGGCGATGAAGTTGCGGAGCAGACAGAAGCCACCAAGCAACAACACCAGCAAGACACCAATGACAGGTGGGTACCAGCTGGGTACATTGTAGTGCTGGGCGAGTAACTCGAATACTCGTGTACTCGTGATTAGGTTTTGCCACTTATAGCACTACTCGTGTTTATTTAACTATTCGATTACTCGTGCCAACCCGAGTAGCAATAAATACTCGCGAGTAGTGATTGTTAGCAAGCGATGATTGTTGACAAGTACCAGTTAAGTTGTGGTCGTATGATGGAGCGACGCAAAATGAATGGACTTGCTGTTCCCCACAATTGCACGCCTGTCTTATTCCCCAAAAAATAAGGTTCAACGAGCTAAATCCTTTGAGTGAGCCGACACGAAATGTAGCAAAAATGGACTGCTAAACACTTGCGTGATCGTAATTTTACACCTTGTACAAATTGTGACAACTACTGGTCTACTCGCGAGTAATTTCTTTGCGAGTACTCTAGTGGGAAGAATCACTACTCGCCCAGTACTAGTGCATTGGCTTGAACAATTTGCTGGGAGAGGGGGGACGTGGAGTAGGGAGGGTGTTGATTTGGAGGTGGGTAGAGTGTACGTAGTGCGGACCTGCGAACAATTGACGTCCATGGGATGCAGAAAGATGTTAATGATTGTGGGGGTTATGGGTTTGGGAGGGGGTCATGGGTTCGGAAGGGGGGGTCATGGGTTTGGGAGAGGGTCGTGGGTTTAGGAGGGGGTCATGGGTTTGAGAAGAGGTCATGGGTTTGAGAATGGGTCATGGGTTTGAGAAGGGGTCATGGGTTTGTGAAGGGGTCATGGGTTTGGGAGAGGGTCATGGGTTTGGGAAGAGGTCATGGGTTTGGGAGGGGGTCATGGGTTTGAGAGGGGGTCATGGGTTTGAGAGGGGGTCATGGGTTTGAGAGGGGGTCATGGGTTTGAGAGGGGGTCATGGGTTTGAGAGGGGGTCATGGGTTTGAGAGGGGGTCATGGGTTTGAGAGGGGGTCATGGGTTTGAGAGGGGGTCATGGGTTTGGGAGGGGGTCATGGGTTTGGGAAGGGGTCATGGGTTTGGGAAGGGGTCATGGGTTTGGGAAGGGGTCATGGGTTTGGGAAGAGGTCATGGGTTTGGGAGGGGGTCATGGGTTTGGGAAGAGGTCATGGGTTTGGGAGGGGGTCATGGGTTCGGGAGGGGGTCATGGGTTTGGGAGGGGGTCATGGGTTCGGGAGGGGGTCATGGGTTTGGGAGGGGGTCATGGGTTTGGGAGGGGGTCATGGGTTCGGGAGAGGGTCATGGGTTCGGGAGAGGGTCATGGGTTTGGGAGAGGGTCATGGGTTTGGGAGAGGGTCATGGGTTTGGGAGGGGGTCATGGGTTTGGGAGGGGGTCATGGGTTTGGGAGGGGGTCATGGGTTTGAGAGGGGGTCATGGGTTTGAGAGGGGGTCATGGGTTTGAGAGGGGGTCATGGGTTTGAGAGGGGGTCATGGGTTTGAGAGGGGGTCATGGGTTTGAGAGGGGGTCATGGGTTTGAGAGGGGGTCATGGGTTTGAGAGGGGGTCATGGGTTTGAGAGGGGGTCATGGGTTTGGGAGGGGGTCATGGGTTTGGGAAGGGGTCATGGGTTTGGGAAGAGGTCATGGGTTTGTGAAGGGGTCATGGGTTTGGGAGAGGGTCATGGGTTTGGGAAGAGGTCATGGGTTTGAGAGGGGGTCATGGGTTTGAGAGGGGGTCATGGGTTTGAGAGGGGGTCATGGGTTTGAGAGGGGGTCATGGGTTTGAGAGGGGGTCATGGGTTTGAGAGGGGGTCATGGGTTTGAGAGGGGGTCATGGGTTTGAGAGGGGGTCATGGGTTTGGGAGGGGGTCATGGGTTTGGGAAGGGGTCATGGGTTTGGGAAGGGGTCATGGGTTTGGGAAGGGGTCATGGGTTTGGGAAGAGGTCATGGGTTTGGGAGGGGGTCATGGGTTCGGGAGGGGGTCATGGGTTTGGGAGGGGGTCATGGGTTCGGGAGGGGGTCATGGGTTCGGGAGGGGGTCATGGGTTCGGGAGGGGGTCATGGGTTTGGGAGGGGGTCATGGGTTCGGGAGAGGGTCATGGGTTTGGGAGAGGGTCATGGGTTTGGGAGAGGGTCATGGGTTTGGGAGGGGGTCATGGGTTTGGGAGGGGGTCATGGGTTTGGGAGGGGGTCATGGGTTTGAGAGGGGGTCATGGGTTTGAGAGGGGGTCATGGGTTTGGGAGGGGGTCATGGGTTTGGGAGGGGGTCATGGGTTTGGGAGGGGGTCATGGGTTTGGGAGGGGGTCATGGGTTTGGGAGGGGGTCATGGGTTTGGGAAGAGGTCATGGGTTTGGGAGGGGATCATGGGTTTGGGAAGGACTCATGGGTTCGGGAGAGGGTTGAGGTTTGAGGGTTGGAAAAGGCGGAGGTTTCAGGGAGCGGGATCTTATTCTGTCGCCTTTAAAAATGAAACTACAAAAATAAGTGGTATTTTGATTTGGCCAAGTAACATTTGGTCTTGTTTCTCTCTTGTCATTCATATTGTTTCTCTTCTGTTTTTTTGTTCTTTCTTTTTTTACAGCCAGTGAACCAGCAAGCTAATGCCAGTCGTTAACACACAACACAACCAGACAAATTACCAAAAGCAAGAACCAGAAAAATTACCAAAAGTAAGGAGTACAAAAAACCGAGACAATTAAGTGGGTAAAATCCGGTGTTGGTAAGATTAAGAAATTTAAATTGTCGTCATGTTCGACGCATCAGGTCTGCACTAGCAGTGTTAGGCTCTGGACAGTCTGTGTGAACAGAGCAAAATCCAACAATACAACAGTGTGCACCTGGCGGCCATCTTGGTCTTGCTCCCTGACTGGATTCAGATACAAACCATGTTGTAGAATTCAGCCTGCATGGCTGCATTGGTCTTGTTCCCCGACTACACCTAAACGTGTTCATATTTGCCTAAATTTCAGTCTGAAGAATTCAGTGTCGAGAATTCAGTCTCAAGAATTCATCATTTTGCACAATTCAAGATGGCCGCCTTCCTAAGTTTTAACAAGAAATAAATCACCTCCTAACTAAACTCGGAATCCTAAATTTAAAGTTTCAAAACATCATTTTGCAACAGCAAAAAAAAAAAAAAAAAAAGACCCCCAAAAAAGACCTGAATATGACAGCATCCTATTTATCATACAAAATTTCCCGTAAAAAGGAATTTCTTCCTTTCGTTTGTGAATCTAAAATGTAAAAAAATGGCTAAAATGTAAGAAATTGGATCATCGTTTTCGCAAGTGGGATGTGCGCAGTTAGAAACATCGACCTAGATATAAACGTAGAAGCTATACGTACCTGTAAGCCGCAATATAAAGCGAAGTTTTGATGTGAAAAAAAAAAGTCCAGAAAATTTTACAAAATCTCAAAAAACGCATGTAAAAAAAAAAAAAAAATAAGAAGAATTGCAGATGTCCAGTTTTGCTGTTACTAATTTATTAAAAAAGGATAAATTTAACAAAATATTGAATAATAACCTTTTCTATCGATATTGTGGTCTTGTGAAAAAAAGTGCTCTGTTCTGTAACTTAAAAAAGTAAAAAAGAAAAGAAAAAGCTGTTCGAAATGTTCTTGACGCATAGCTGGTAATGTGACGATTATACATGCTTATCATTGTAATTTGCCTATAATAGTGTTTTTTTAATCCGATTAACATTCTTCCGCCATTTTCTATCAACCCGTTTTTGGCGGGAAATTTTTTTTTTGGGTGAAAGTACTTATCTTCATAAAACAAATTCCTACGTCTTCGTATCATTATCCCGTGTGTTGATACTTTGAATTTGCCTAAAGCCGTGAAATCGTTACCGTAGTAATTTTTGTTTTTGTTATAAACCTCAATTTATTCTTCCATTACTCCAGTCTTTTGTTGATGTACCCTAAACTGGCAACCGTACACCCGCGGTGGCCCCCGTTAATGGCTCCCGTTTATGGCCACCGTTTATGGCCGCCGTGAATGGCCCCCGTGAATGGCCCCCGTGAATGGTTGCTGCATTGTGCCAGCCATTGAACAAAACAACCAATCCATGGCAGTTAAATCTAAAAAAATACAATAAGTGCCACAATACTTCTGCCATAAGTGGGGGCCACAGTAGCTTCAGTAAAGACAAGGGCCAAATATACCCCCCAAAATATTAAGGCTCTCAAATTTCAATGTGATATATACATATATTATATGTAAAATTGTTAAAAGCTTTACAGTAGTGTATTATTAAACCTAGAATCAACTTTCCTTCGCGTTGTAAGGACGATTTGGTCTATCTCGGGAAAGTTGTTGGTCAGTCAAATACGCACATAAATGATGTCAAAAGCGCACATAAATGATGTAGATTATACATAGAATTACTCTTTTCTTTTCTTTTTGAGAAAACTTGTTAGTTAACGTGCCATGTTATTTTTACGTTCTTTGGATTTGTGTTGAACAAAAAAGTGACTAGTTTGTTAGCAGCAAGTTACAATTTCAAAAGTTGGTTTTTGGAAGACAAAAGATTGCAGACTTGGTTGTCCGGGTACAAATAATTTATATCTGCTGGGGTATTTTATTGACACATCAACAACAATGTTGAGAACAAAAACATCAACAACAAAAACCACAAAAAAACATAAACAACATCAACAACAATGATCACATAAACAACAATAACAAACAAAACGCATCTACAACATTAACAACAATGATGACAACAGAAAACAACAACAAAAACGACAACAAAACGAAACCACGTTAATAACAAATCACCATTCATCAAGTGCCAACTCTTCCAAACAAACTCTTCCAATTTGCATATTCTAATGCGCCCCACCCTATTTGCATATCTATAATCCGCCCCCACAATTTGCATATTCTAATCCGCCCCACCATATTTGCAATTCTATAATCCGCTCCATCAATTTGCACCCTATTTGCATATCTATAATCCGCCCTACATCAATTTGCATATTCTAATCCGCCCCACCTATTTGCATATCTATAATCATTTTGGAGTGCGACCTTTGCAAATTTTGGCCGGTTATGCTCGGACTTCTAAGTTTACCAACTTCTACTCTAATAATCTGCTCACTCAGTAGTTTAATTCAATCTTAGGGAATAATATAGGGTATATTTGGTCCAAGCAAATTATCCGTGGTTGATATAGGAACTTTTTGAAGATAATTTTGGACAATCCAACAAAGAGATGTCTCCACAGAGATCCACATTTGCAAAAGTTTGTTCATGTGTTTGTGTAGCCCCACTGCAAACAATATCAGTGCATCAAGCCAGCCAATCGGAGCTGCTTTTAGAACTTGTGGCGTCGTTTTCTCATTTAGCATCGGGTTTGACACAATAGAAGGCGCCCTCTGATTGGTCAGAATCTGAAGGTCAACTCGCAGTGTTCATTTGCACAATCTGCTCACATATCGTAGATACTTGCTGGGCATGCAAACGTCTGTTTCATACACTATATATTATTGTCCCTTAAAACCAAAATCACCTGATTCGCAGACGCATATGCGAGATAAGTTCTCTTTGAACCTTTTGAGAGTCGAGATTTCAGCAAATTGTACCCGGACAACCTATCTCGGTGTTTGATCTTTCTTTTTTTAAGAAGATGCTTTTTGGTCAACCACTAATGTGATTTAATGATAGCGTGTTAATTAAGGAACACCTGTGCGTCCTGTGATAGCATCATCACTCAAGAGATTTCTGTGTTGAAGTATAATGCCCAGCAAAATAGTAAATTGTGTCTTTATTGTAAAGTTATAGCCATCTTTGACATCAAATTAGGTGTAATAGCTGAGGTTACAAGGAAAGAAAACAAACCGGGGCCAATTTTTATGGAGCTGCTAATATAAGCAAACAAATTTGCTAAGCACAAACCAATTCTTGCTCAGTAAAATCAGGTTACCAGCCAAAATGCTGTGCTTTTCTTACTAAGCAAAAACCGGCTGAATACCAGTCACAAACAATATCCATCACCTGAAAAATTGGTTTGTAACCCTGTTTTTGCCAAGGACGAATTTTCATGCTAAGCATTTTTTGTTGTGCTTAGCAGTTCAGCTAAAATTGGCCCAGAGCATTTACTGAAAAATACTAGACTACATGTAGATTGCATTTTTGCAGGAACCAATGTTTTCCTTTTCAAATATGTCTGTTGGAATCCATTTTTTTCCCCTCTTAATTTGAAAGTTCTGTGGTGCTTCTAAAATGCTGAAATGACCGATTTAAAATTCATGTTGTTTTTTTCTTACCAACTTGTGTGATAACTTTAAAAAATCCCGATGTTTAATGACCTAATAAATTAAAGTTTTAGCCAACACTGATGTTGAGATTGTTTCATGTAGCACAACATGGCTTCATAACAAAACAATTAAACATTTCACAATTTTGAAAATTTGAATGAAAACAAAATGTCTTGTAGATAGACGTTTTAGAGTTTAGAAGGTGGGATGCAAGTCCAAACATAAAAATAGTGTAACTTTGATTGATATTGGTTTTAAAACAAATCAGATTTCTATTCAAAGTATTAATTGAGGTGTATAACGCTGACTTATTTATCCAATAATTTAAGTGTACATTCAGTAGGTTTTGCGGTAATTTGTTGAAGAACATTTACAGGGTGTTCCAATGAAATTGTAACTCTGGTATCTCGGATTTTTTTGAAAGCACTAGGTTATTTATATATATTTTGTATTTTAGACAGTGGGCCGGTTTGAACCTATTCATTGGCATTAGTGAGTCCTATACAATAGAACTGCCCGACAGTCATTCTAGACGAGCAGAAAATAACAGCCATTCTTTGGTCCGAGAAAATTTTTCTTATTTTGCTTAATGACAAGCAGGACAAGAACAATAACTGCTCAAATACTTAACGATATTACAAAAAAATTCACTGAATTTTGATGAATAGTCACACAAAGTTTAATGATTGCGGCATTTTATTGTGTGAATTGGATTCGAGAAATAGTTTATTATCATCTCTTGTATATATATTTTGGGTACGAATCATTAAAAAAAAAATTGTTGGAACACCCTGTAAATATTTTACTCGAATTCAAAGCGAAATGCAAATGAAAAACTGAATAACAAACAAAAATTGTAAATATGCCATATGTAGGTGTCTTGTGTGATAAAAACAAATTTAACGGAAAAGAAAAAAAAATGAAAAAATGAATATGAATAGTGTATCTGTAGTTATGCTTCAGAAAGCGCAGGGGCTAATTTCATGGAGCTGCTAAGCACATAAATTTGCGTAGCATGAAAATTCGACCTTGGCAAAAAACAGGGTTACCATCCAAATTTTCAGGTGATGTTTATTGTTTGTGACTGGTATTCAGCTAGTTTTTGCTTAGCATGAAAAGCACATGGAGTTTTGGCAGGTAACCTGCTCTTACTAAGCAAGACTTGTTTGTGCTAAGCAAATTTTTGTGCTTAGCAGCTCTTTGAAATTGGCCCCAGGTGGTGTTGACAAGTAAGTACCGATTTGTCTACGCTTATCGATGTTCTATTTAAAAAAAGAAGATAATTCGCTGTAAAATTTAACAGTTCTAAGTGTACAAAACAAAAAGCTGCTTAACTGTGGAACGTATTATGTGGTGTATTGAAGAAAAACATTTAAGAGAATCAGGTTTATAAACAGTAAAATAAAGAGGGGTAAACATTTAATTACAATTCTGCTCGGTCTTGAATATTGTACAGCTTATTATGAAATGATATCGGCTGCTTCGATGTGATTAAAGGTAGAATACACCATTGGTAATTGCTTGAATTATCAGGAATGGGTGGATTTGGGGAGGTGTGTATTTTATAGTAAATATCATTTAACTGACCTTTTGAAGTTTTACAATCGTGGATGCCGAGAAAAAAGCAAAAAAAAAGGCGTTCATTTTGAACTGGCGACTGTAAGTTTTTCGTTATCACCGACCGGCGATCATGATTTTTTGTTATATATAATTCAATTTTTCGGAACAATAACAGGATATCTTGTTGCGATCATTTGGCTGGATGCCTAGAATTATTATTTACCTTCAAATAGGATATTAGGATTAGGATATTTCTTAATAATTCGGTAATAAACATTTGTAATAACTGCAAATGGTGTATCCTTCCTTTAAAAATTAAAAATGGTGGTCAAAGGATTGCAAATTTACAATCACAACTTTAAATACTGCTTGATACGATTATGATGAGAGAGATATGGGGGGGGGGGGGGGGGGAGGGGGTAGGGATGTTGTTAAATATTAATATTATTATAATAGTCGATATTATAAGAAACTTTTGTCAATATTGTGCAGTCTAGCATGTAACGTGTGTGTGCATATATTAAGAAAATTAAATGCTAGGTATAGACAGTTGGTGTTGAATTTAAGAGAAAAAGAAATACATATATTGATAAAATCCGTTTTAAATGTTTGGTTCTTATGGTGACAAAAACTTAATTGATTTGTTAAACAAATTCTGGTAAATATTTTTGATTTGTTTTGTTGATTTTGTTGATTTTTTTTTTATTGATTGCAAGTTCTCCTAATACCTTCTGTTAATACCCACAGAAGATGGCATGTTTGTCAACCCACTTTTTTTCTGACAAGTAGCTCCACCCCTCCGAACGGTTTATGCGCAGGGCAGGAACAGCCCGATGCTTGCATAAAACCAAGGAGTGATTGGGGCAGTTTTGGGCGGTACAGGAATTTACAGGCAGATGAGTAGCTAAGGTTTTTGTTTACCGACTGCAAAATATAACTTTTCGTCCCGTTCAAACCATTTTCTCCAAACTGATGTCGCTTCTAATGCTCTTCCCGATTTTGCTTTAAAAAAAACTTCTCTCCCGTTACAATATGCCAGTTTGAACACTACGTGGTTATGTCACTAGTAATAAACAGGCAGTGTAAATTGGGGCGGTGCAGGAACTAGGTTGAAATAAGCAGGTTTTTTTGTTTTGTTATTTAATATTGGGCCGTAGTTACTTTACCTCATAACGTGTTTTTGTTTTTTTGTCCCCTGTTATTAAACCTCGTCATTAAATTAAAAAACAAATGTAGCTATCAGGATAAGTATTTATTTAATTAATTTGGTTACTGAATTTTCTCTTATAAATGGTTATATATGGTTGTAAATTATTAATTCAGATTTTTTGTTCTTTTCGTTTTTGTTGGTGTTAAGTAAATTAACACTTAATGTACTGTAACATACTGTAGACTATTCTGACGACGTTGTGGTTATTTTCATGGTTTTCTGTAGCAGTCGCATGGTTTTATTAACCAGTTCGCGTCGGATGCCGCGAATACCCGCGCACATTTTCCCCCGGAATTTAAAACGGATGCCGGGTAAACACGTCACGGGCAAGGCTGGAAATATCTGTCAGTGAGCGGACTACAGATGTCGGCCTGAACCCATCTCAAATCGAGCTTTGTGAAAAACAATCCCGTGCCTGGGCCCGGGCCATGTCAGACTTATGAGGCATCTACTATAAGTTTGACGCATCATAAATCCTGACGCCTTATTATTCCCATATTTTGGACTTATGAGGCATCTACTATAAGTCCAGCACCTCATAAATCCCAAATTTTGGACTTACGAGGCGTCAGACTTGTGAGGCATCTACTATAAGTCCGACGCCTCATAAATCCCAAATAGTACAAATTATGTGGCCTCAGACTTATTATCTACTATAATTCCGACGCCTTATAATTCCCAAATGTTGGACTTATGAGGCGACAGACTTATGAGGCATCTACTATAAGTCTGACGACTCATTAATCCCCAATTTCAGACTTGGGCATAAAAAAAAAAAATGTTATGTTGGCGTAACGGGCCCAAAAAAATAGGGTAGGTAGGTCGGGATTCTTTTTTTCTTTTTTTCTCCCAGCAATGAAAATGATATGTTTTCTAATTGTTTCAGCCGGTAGTGATACACGATAGCGTGTCCAGGTTCAATATATACACAATCAACACACACAACAATGAGAAACGGTCAGAAATGGTTTCAAACGTATTTATAACTAGATTTATTTAGATTTTAATCATTAAATTTCGTCCCTTGAAAAAAAAAAAATCCAGGGTCGGCCGTATTTTTAGGGTCGGTCGGGTTACGCCAACATAACATTTTTTTTATTTATGCCTTATCATGGCGTCGCACGTACGAAATAGCCCCTCCTCAAATAAAACCTAAAAAACACCAGTGGTCTACTTTTGCTCATAAGTTGTTTTCTTCCAACATATTTTTAATCTGAATGTTTTATTCATCATCTTTGTTTCTACTCCTCAATAATAAAAATTACAAAAACTAAACTTAACTATCTACGCTACTATTCATACTGGTATGGTATACATGTACACGTGCATTGTTTTCTGCATAAGGCTCTGAAAATTGTCGAGATAATCAATTATCACTGTTTACTGTTTAACCAGTTCGCACCGGAGGACGTATACACGCAAAGTTTTCCCCAGATTTAAAACTGATGACGCAGAAACACGTCGCGAGCAAGGCCGGAAATGTGTGGGTGTGCTTCCATCGGCCTGAACCCGCCTCGGATCAAGTTTTTGTTAAAAATAATCCCGGCGCGAACTGGTTAACCAGTTTGCGCCGGGATTATTTTTAACGAAACTCGATCTGAGGCGGGTTCCGGCCTTGCTTGCTGCTAACAGACATTTCCGGCCTTGCTCGTAGATGTTTATTCGTCATTCGTTTTATACATTTCTTAAATCCATTTACCATTGCAACTTGTAGAAAGTGAAGCTACCAAATTTATCAAAAATACAAGAAATTACATTTGTATTTTGCATAATCAGAAAGAATTTGGTAGAGCAGCAAGTACATCTTCATGATTTTAATTTTTAAACAGTTTGAAATTATACGGTCTCTAAAACTGTGTTCTTAAACCTGCATCAGTGCTCTTGTATCGTATTACGATCGAGGGTCGAAACACAAAAAGGAACAAAGGATCCTCGATCGACGGTTTGATTGTCCGAATTCGGTCCTCGATCGTTGGGGCAAGCGCTAAGGTAATGGGGTTTGGGTATAACATAGGAATAAAAGAAAACACAATAGGGGATCCTCGATCGTTATGTGGTTCACGACTGCGTGTTCTAGCCTCCACCTAGTTGTGGGGACACGTTCTTTTGTTTAGAGAAAACAGACCGAGTAGTGGGGACGTTTTCGTGTCTTCAGTAAAGAGGTTTAGAGGTAGAATTGGGTTAGCAGAAAATTTTAGAAAACTTTAGAATGTTCGAGTTTATAGAGATTTTCCTTAGCACACAAATTCTGAGGCTCCCCCCCTCAGCTTCTCCCCTCCCCCTCCACACAAACACAAATTAATAATAATACATTAATTAAAAAAATCCTGACACCTCATTTATGAAACTAACTATTAACTCATTACTCCTGATATTATTTAAAGGTAGAATACACCATTGGTAATTGCTCAAATTATCATCAATGGGTGGATTTGGGGGGTTGTGTTTTATAGTAAATATCGTTTAACTGACCTGTCCCAAGTTTTACAATCATGAATGCTGAGAAAAGCCAGAAAAACGGCGTTTGTTTTCAACCGGCGTCGGGCAGTTGTTCTTATGTTGTTCTTGTTTTTGTTCGCGATCGCCGTCCGGCGACTGTAACAATTACAGGATATCTAGCGCAATCATTTTGCTGGATGCCTAGAATCATTATTTACTTTCAAATAAAGTAAATATTTCTTAATAATTTGTTCATAATAATTAATAAACATTGTTCAAAATCTGCAAATGGTGTATCCTACCTTTAAAATCTTAACAAATTTAACAGAACAACTGTTTGGAAGGGACCTAAAACTGGCTTTCAACGAGTATTATAGACAGACTTCCCCCCCCCCCCCTGATTACTCAATTGCATGATTATTCATTTTTGCTGAGTCCCTTGTCATTGGTCGCAGCTTGCTGTCCATTAACTTGTTGTATTCGGCAAGAATATCCAGTTCCTTCTTATACATCTGTCATGAAAAAGAAAACAAAAGATGTACACTGTATACATTTTAGCAAATAAATTATGAGGCGTAACTGGGCACAGGGCGTAGTAGAGAAAACTGCAAAATAATGAATAATGGGTGATTTTTTTTAATTTCAGATTTATTGATATTTGTAATCTTTAGTATGCCTACTAAGGCATAAAAAAAAATGTTATGTTGGCGTAACGGGCCCCGAAAAATAGGGTAGGTAGGTAGGGATTTTTTTATTTTTTTTATTTTTTCCTCCCAGCAATGAAAATGATATGTTTTCTAATTGTTTAAGCCACTAGTGATA
Source organism: Crossaster papposus (assembly GCA_037893245.1). Taxonomy (NCBI): domain Eukaryota; kingdom Metazoa; phylum Echinodermata; class Asteroidea; order Velatida; family Solasteridae; genus Crossaster; species Crossaster papposus. The sequence goes on from JBAIAA010000600.1 coordinate 323,628, forward strand.
CACGATAGCGTGTCCAGGTTCAATATATACACAATCCACACACACAACAATGAGAAACGGTCAGAAATGGTTTCAAACGTATTTATAACTAGATTTATATAGATTTTAATCATTAAATTTCGTCCCTTGAAAAATAAAATATCTAGGGTCGGTCGTATTTTTAGGGTCGGTCGGGTTACGCCAACATAACATTTTTTTTTTATGCCTAACTATATTCTGTTAAGAAATAGTATGGAAGTATTGAAATAAAAGTGTTTTCAAGGAAAACAATTGGCATTTTTCCATATCAAATGTACAAAACTCGAAACTTCAAAGACCTTTTTCTCAACATTTTACTTTTGCGACATGTTGATAAATTATGCGAACAGAGTGTTTGTTTAAAATGCAAAAAAACAGCATTGCCATTGTAAAGAGAATTTTATGATTTTCCTTTTTTGTAATACCTGAAAACTCTCATTTCAACCTCAAATATACAATAATTTGCTATACAATACTAACCCCCCCCCCCCTAAAAATTCACTCATTTCTGAAAATTACAGCAAAAGGAAATGTTGTATATTCCTATTAATAATTGAAAATGGCTATTCACTGGGCATCTTTTGATGCATGTGGTCTACACAATGGGGCCGTATTTAGCCCATTCATTGGTGCTACAGGATTTATCTTATACGCGAGCTGGCCTCTAATCAGGGATGTAGTCGAGTCCATCACAAGTTCCTGCAAGTCCATCACAAGTCCTCCAGTTCCAATAAGCCATTTGCGCGTGACCCCGAGTTAAATTTAAATAATATCTGGTACACTGACTTGTTCACACAGCTTGGCACAGTTTAACTTTAAATTCTCCAGACCAAGACACTGTTGCTATATCACGTGATTCGGGGCAAGCTTTTGCATATTTACGTAAGAGACTCTCAGCACCAATACATTGTTTACAATGGGTGAGAATGGCAAAAAGACACTAAACTTGAAAAATGCATCTCAGACATTAAAACCTGGATGACAGTTAATAAGCTTAAATTAAACGATGATAAAACATAATTCTTTGTCGCTGCTTCCTCCCATAATCTTAAACTTATCCCCGATATTTCCATTGTTATTGGAAACTCTTCTATTCACCCATCTGAATCTGTTAGGAACCTAGGTGTATTCTTTGACTCGGCTATGTCCATGTCTTCCCATATATCATATATATCACGAACTGTCAATTACTATCTTCGCAATATATCACGTGCCCGCAAGTTCATGGATGAATCTACATGTCACCACGCTGTTCGTTCATTGGTACTTTCACGGCTTGATTATTGTAATGGTTTGTTATCTTCTGTACCCAATGTACACATACAACGACTGCAGCGGTTACAAAACTGGGCCGCACGTTTAGTTTTTGCTGTCAACCGCAAGCATGATCCCATACCCTTGATGCATTCGCTACACTGGTTACCAATACAACAAAGAATAATGTTCAAGCATTTATTATTTGTCTACAAATCCTTTCATAACCTTGCTCCAGTCTATTTATCAGACTGCTTGTTAAAATATGTTCCAAGAAGAAATAAACTGAGATCTGGAGATGATATCCTACGACTTGAATATCCTAGAACAAGAGTACAGGCCGGTGATAGAACTTTCACTGTATGTGCCTCCCGTGCATGGAACAATCTCCCGATCTCAGTTAGATCTTCTACCTCTGTAAATAACTTCAAAAAATCTTTGAAAACGCATCTTTTTGTATAATTTTCCTACCTTTGTATTATTCTGCAATCATTGTTTCAATTGTTAGTTTTAATGTAACTATTTTATCGTAAGTATATCTAAGTAACATTTTATAATTGTACGCGCTTTGAGCCTTTTGGGAAAAGCGCATTATAAATATTAATGTAATGTAATGTAATGTAATGTAATGTAGACCATTCCAGAGCTGGGAGTTGCTATCGTAAGGCTTGCCCCGAATCACGTGATATAGCAACAGCGTCTTTGGTCTGGAGAATTTAAAGTTAAACTGTGCCAAGCTGTGTGAGCAAGTCAGTGTAACAGATGTTATTCAAATTTAACTCGGGGTCACGCGCAAATGGCTTATTCAAATCACAAGCTATTCAAATCAGCTTTGACAAAAGCATTCCTTTGTCATTGTTCATCCAGTTACTTGTGACTGCCTTTATGAAAGGACTTGTGACTGGCTTCACGAAAGGACTTGTGAACGGACTTGCAGGGACTCGACTACAACCTTGCCTCTAATCGATTTCCTCGGCGATACTTTACCTGTTTCAGTCTTTCCTCGGTGTCATGTTTGTAACCAATGAGATGACAGAGTCCGTGTGTCACAATCATCTGGGAGTAAAAAAAACAATGGTATTGTACAGATCTTTGTCGTTTGATTGGTGGAACTCGCATCACATGACATTCATTATTACTCCCATTCGCCCATGGTGAATGGGATTTTGGGATCATCCTTGTTCCCAAGGCTTTTGAACAGTCGACCCTCGCTTCTAAACCTGTGAAGAAGGTTGAGACCCTGCTTGTTGACATCCACAAAGAATCATGACGGCCGGCGACGTCAACAGATGAGCTAATTGTCAGTTTTATAAAACAAATATTGAGTGGCTTTAAAGAGATCGTATACGTTTGGTAATTGGAACCCACTGTTTGTTTCAATCCTATATAGTTATAGATATATACCATAAAACTAACCTGTTAAAATTTCATTTCAAAAGGTGGTAGCGATTTTGAGATATTGCCGAAAATCTGGAGCGGTTTTGTCCAGGCAGGAAGAATAATCTGCATTGGAATACACAATCTGAGAAACGTCACTGCTGTAACCTTCTCAGATTCAAAGTTTAGGGGATAAAAAGTGATATATTTTTCCATAACCGCAGTACTTCGAAGTGAAAAGTTTCTAAAAATGCATTATACTATCCAAAGCTGCTGTACTTCTTACCAAGTAAGTTTTTATTGCCATTAATTTTTGGAGTAATTACCAAACGTATACGATCCCTTTAAATTGTGAGATGGGAGGAGTATTATTGCTCAGTAAAGTTAAGATCTTACCTTGTGATAATATTCCCCCCTGTTCACTCGGAGCCTCTCAATATTTGTAAACTGTGGTCAGATCAGATTCAATTATAGTTGGGAAAACCCCAGCTATGGTTGGGATTGTCCCAACAGTACATTTGGGGTGTGTAAAAACAGAATTAAAAAACACATTTGCTGGCTAGAGAGTAAGTAAAGTTGTCAGAATTTTTTTGGTTTGCATATTTTGTCTGCACTCGTCGTGGTCTCATTACAGTCTGTGAACTCACAGGCAAAATGTCATCAACTTTGGTTCCGTCTTTTTGGCATTGTCGCTCTATGTACGGCATCCCCAGGAAGATGTCGCCGAGGTCAGCGAGGTCACTCCAGGGGTCAGGCAGTCGGCCGGGGGCAAGGCTCTGTGGATTAAAACAAAAATCACTTGCATTTGATATTGAGAAATGTAACACATTTGGGTTGCTTACCTCCCCTCCGCCCATCTATAATGGCTGCGGTTTTGTATCCACCCCAGTCTGTCTGTCTATTAGCAGGATTACAAAAATAATACTTGAGGGATTTTAACAAAACTTGGGAGGCAGATAGCGTATGGGTCAAGGACGATTCTATCAAATTTTCAGATTGATCGGAATCCAGAATCCAGGAATCTGGATCACTTTGAATGAGTGTATTGACATTGGGAGATAGGGCATTTTTGCGGTTGGGCCGGAGATATGCACTCTACCGAGTTCTCTTTTTCTAGTTAAGAAAAGTAATACATCTGGCCACTGAATTTAATGACATTTTTTTCATTAGGTGCAAAAAATATGAAAAAAAGATAGTCGGCCAGAAATGTTTCTTATATCCTGAATTAATGGAGCATTGCTCAAGGTTGCAACTTTTTGAGGGAATGAAACAACATTCTAGGACAAACTAAAGAGAGGTCCTACCACCATATTTTCTCAACGCTATTTTTGTTGTACATGCTTTGAATTCAAACAACCACTCATGATATTTTGTGCTGGTAGTGGTACATCTACTTTATATATCCACATACATAAATTATGTAAATTTGTGTTTAGGCCACTATATTAACCCTTACTCCCTACCCTGTTTTTCTTTTAATCTGAATCCTGCAAAATCTTCCAATATTTATTATTGGGGACCACTGTCTGAATCCAGAAAAAAACCTGCAGTGGGTTTACATTGAGCGGTAAAGCAGCCAAACATGCTAGCTTGATTATTTATTTATTTATTTTTTTGGGGGGGAGGGGGGTGCGATCGTGAACCGGCAAAATAAACACTTAGCCTTAAACTAAAGTTCTCTAATTCTAAAACCCTTTTTTCTTACTCGGTAGAATGCAAGCATGGTAAATGATATGTGTTGTTTAATAATGGCTTCTTAATTATTGATGTTTTTAATCATACTTCATGGGCTGGAAACGACAGGACATCCGTTGCCTCGTCTTTACCGCGATACATCTTGTTCATCTCGCGCACTTGGCTCTCCTCCATGCAGATCACGCCAAGGTCGTAGCGCTCGGCGCGAAGAATCCGCCGCAACAAGTTGATGTCAGCTTTCAACTTCGGCAGGTCGAAAGTCACCGTTTTCTGCAGGTTTCTCAGAAGAAGAGTCATGATTTTTATCTCAGAGGTCGGCTATAAAATGAGGGACGCAGCTGTAACCTGCTCGCCTGTTATAATGCGACGGGAAACAAACACTAAACCTATGATGATAAGATCTTATCTGATGATCTGATGAAATATTTTGTTTACGATTTTCTGCAGTTCGCCCATTGTGTTTTGGTCATTTGTGTGTTACCCAGACGTTTCTTTGCATTCGGGATGAAACTTTTTTAGGCACCCGACTGTTGACAACGCGCAGATGGGTTCTAAAAATAGAAATGTTGGGCTTTAAACGACGAGTCCATTATGTTTTTATCTTGCAGTAATTGAAGGGCTCTTTTTGTCCAGCTAAAGGCCTAATATTCCGAGCTGTTTCTATAAATGTACACAAATACAGTATATGTTTCAATGTTTTATTTTGTTAAATAAATGAAATTTCTTACGGATTCAGCATCATAACAATATTATAATACAAACAATTTACCCGTAAAAAATAGTATGCGCCAAAGATCGTTCCAAAAACTAAAAGGGAGGTTTGGCAATCAATTAAAGAAAACTTTTACTAACAATTTTGCTTTCGTGCACGAAGAGGATAATGACGAAATCTTAAATTTGCCATTTAATTCCTACCATTCAGAGTGAAATGGGGACCGTTTTAGCAGGCCCCGGTTGCCCCAAGGAGAATTACGAGAAACTATACAACTTTGGACGAGGACCGGGTCATTCATCGGCACATCCAAAGGTCAAGTCAGTTCCACACGTGTCGTTGAAGAGAGCAGACGTGTCGAAGAAATCTTCCTTGTCGTGTGACGTTTTGATTGAGTAGTTTGTTTAAAATACTACCTTTGTCTCTTTTGTTTCTGCACTCGGATTTAGATCATGGGAGGAACGAGCAAGGTCAAAGGGAGGAGAAGGTCAAAGAGGGGGAGTACTCGAGGCGAAAGAAAAGGAGGTAGGATATTTTAAAGCGGTTTTAATTTTAGGGTTTTGTATTAAATAATTATGTAAAATATTTATGCCAAACATTCAAGAAAAAAACTCGGACAACAGCAAACTTTTGACGTTGCAGTTTTTCTTTCATTTAAAGGTAGGATACACCATTGGTAATTACTTGAATTATCATGAGTGGTTGGATTTGGGGGGGGGGGGGGGGGGGGTTGTATTTTAAATTTCGTTTCACTGACCTGTTCGAAGTTTTACAATAATGGATGCTGAGAAAAAAAAGCAAGAAAAACGATGTTCGTTTTCAACCGAGGTTGGGCAGTGGTTCTTATGTTCTTGTTTTTATCGCGATCGCCGTTCGGCGATCGTGAATTTTTGTAATATAAATATAATTGTTTGGAACAATTACAGAATATCTAGCGCAATCATTTTGCTGAATGCCTACAAGTACAATAATTATTTACTATCAAATAAATAAGATAATTCGTAATAATTCCGTAGTATATATATTTTTTTTCGATATCTGCAAATGGTGTATTTTACCTTTAAAACAGGTACCCTCGATGTAGGCCTAGCTTACCGGTTTTCAAGGGTGTTGTAATAATTATATTATATATTATAAAGGATTTGTGCCAAACATTCAAGAGAAAAACTCACAGACAAAAGCATTCTCATTTTAAGTATTCTCCGACTCGGATTTGTCCTAAGGTATCAATAGGACATGTATGTCCCTGAAGCATACAAATACACTGTATGCTGACGGACACTCAAATTTGTGAGACCGAGTTTAGCTGACACAAGGGAAGGGGATCACATGCCCCACATCCCTTCTGCAGCGACACCCCCGAGTACATCGAGGAATGCACTGCCTCACATTTCCTTCTGCAGGTGTCAAAGAACTGGCCAAGGAACCACCCAAGAGGTCAGGTCCTGACAAGGCAGGCAGAAGAAGGAGCAGCGCTAGTAGTAAGGGGCAGGGGACGGGAGATGTACAGGCCCAGTACCCGGTCCAACAGCTCCTGGGCCAAGTGAGTTGATCTTCGTGGTCAATTAAACCCTAACCCTCCAAAGTATTTTGGCTAGAAACCCTGCCAGACGCAGCAGATTGCATTCTTTGTCACATTGACTTGTGTGCAGAGTCCAGCAATGTCAAGCAGTCACCACAGATGCACTGTGCTGGATCTGGCAGGGTTAGGGTTAATTTAGGGAGTTCATCAAACAATTCCAAAATTCGGTCAGTTTGATCAATCAACTCAGAACAGAGTGTCACTTCATTTCAGAACCACACATCTCATCGAAGAGTATTACCGTGGTGTTAACGCAAACTACCTAAGTTGCCTTTTCGCCATGCAAACCTTCAAAATCTCAGAGTGCCGTTTACTTTTTTGTATAACTACCTGTAGTCACTTATAAGCATCCGACCCAAAATCATTAACAAAAATCCGTTGTCACGTAAGCGTGCCATTTGTTTTAAGCTCGCTCTTTGAGAAATTGTGCCTTTGGATTTCGCTCGGTCCTACCGCCCATATTGTGCGCTGGGATGCGCTGATGCACTTGCAGCTCTGATTGATAGATTGTGTGTGACCTGTGAAGTAGAGTTCACCAGTTCCGCGGCTCAGCTGCGCCTCGGCAATTCGAAAGGTCACGGTACGCTACCCAAAATGCCGTGCGTTTCCTTCACAGAAATATGTGAAGCGCTTCCCAATTCCACGGTATAGGTGGTGGGTCCGAGCGAACCTTTGGATCTCCACCTTGCGAGAAGTTTTTCCCCCCTATATCGTGCTACAAAACACTGGTGACCCTCGCCTAATTCATTTTTTTTGTTTCTGTAGGCAACAGACTGTATGGATACTTTTAACTACGACCTGGCTCAGAAGTTCCTCCACAGAGCGCTAGAGATCGAACCATCCAACCTTCAGGTCCTCGAGGTCACGGCAAATCTGTTGGTGGAGGTCGGAGAACTTGAGAAGGCCAAACAAATATCCTTATCGCAAAACTTGTACTCGACCATACAAACACACAATTTAAGGTTGGAGTGACGTGGCCTCTGACGTGGTTTGGGGCATTATGCATTCGTGGTCTGTTGATTGGGCAAGGCACTTTGTCACTCTTTGCCTCTTTCCAACCGGGAGTGCATGTTGTAAATGGGTACCTGTGAGGGTCAGAGATCGCTAATTTAGTAGATTTTAGCTGCGTGATGCCAAAATGGCTACGTCATGCTGTATTCTCCCCAGGGAGCTGGGATGGTATTTGGAATGTTTTGTCAATTGTCAGAAAAAAATTAACATTTCAAAAAAGGGCACTTTTCAAACATTTTAACAACAAAATTATTTTCTCTTCCATCAAGAGTTTTATCAAGAATAATGAGTTTAAAGGCTCCATGACGATTACGACTTGCTTGTAAAAAAAGGTCATTTTCAGTTGCTGTGCAACAACTTACGCCATCTTTATTGTGCAAGTTACGCAAATAACTTATTGCGCAAGTCGCAAGCTTTCGGAGCTATCAAACATTCACGAAATTGTCATAACTAAAATGTCGCGCGCAGCTTACGCAATAAATATTGCCGCAAAGGGACTTGGGCCATTGCTTAAAGGTAGGATACACCATTGGCAATTGCTTGAATTATCATGAATGGGTAGATTTTGGGGGTTGTATTTTATAGTAAATATCGTTTAACTGACCTGTCCGAAGTTTTACAATCATAGATGCCGAGAAGAGCACAAAAAACAGCATTAATTCTTATGTTATCTTTGTTTTTTCGCAATAATTACATAATATCTAGCGCAATCTTTTTGCTGGATGCCTAGAATCGTTATTTACCTTCCAATGAGTAAGATATTTCTTAATAATTCGGTAGTAAACATTTTTGATATCTGCAAATTCCAGTCGCAGTCCCTTTAATTCCTTGCTGCCCGTAATTATACAGATAGCTGCACAGCAGTCTATGTGTAGCAGCTGCACTGCACAATGGACCAGAGTGTGCAGCCGTCACACAGGCTGTGTGCTATGGCGTAGCGCAGCTGACGACAGCATTCCGGACAGATTAGCGGGCCGGAACCATAGCCGCTACCCGGCGTCAAGGGGTTAAGTCGCCAAATTTGGAATCGGTATAAATTTTTGTTTGGGGTTGACTTCCTTAATTTTCGTGATGCACTGTATTGGTCGAGCCATCGCCCTGTCCCCAGAATCGGGTCACTCCAAGTATCTGTACATGGGTCAGTTGTTTGAAGGCGAGGAGGCCGTTCAGTATTTTGTCAAAGGAATCGAGCTGATGAAGAAAGCGAAGGAGAAGCAAGATAAACAGGTGATAATATTTGGGAAAAATAGAATTTGTCAATTGTGCATTTTTAAAGTTTTTAGCTCTGTGAAAGTTGCATACTCCGAGAAAATAACATTCTAAAATTCACCCTCCCCACAAATAATACCCTCTGGAACAATAACAGCACACACAAAATTGTGTGGCCCCCTCTGCATTAAAAAGGTCCAGGTGGAAATGCCATGTGCAAATTTACACCGCTCAGATAAGAAGGGTCTCGGAAATTGACGTCTACGAAAATCTAGCCTTATGAAATAGTAATATTGTTGAAAACAGGATGTTGTTCCGAGTGGACTTTGGAAATGGACTTCATAATGTAAAGTGGAATTAAAACTCCCGGGACGGATATTTATTGGAAAACCTGAATGCTTAAAATTGGCGTCAGTATGTGCTTTCAACTTCACAATAAAATCTATTTTTAAAAGCTGTTTTTCTTGATTTCGGTGGCGTGGTTGTTTTTCTCTAAACAAGCTCCTACGAAACCCGACATAAGTCGCACAGGCTATTTCGAGATACAGCTCGTCAAAGTTGAAATGGTTTGAAAAAGTCTGGCGGACATCGATTTTAATTTTTCGTTATTTTGTTATTCTTTAATATGTATTACTTAACCCTCAGTTAAACAAAATCAACTTTATTGATGATAAAGTACAAAAATCATGCATTTATTGAGACAAACTGTGTCCTAAAAGTGGTCATTTATCTCCCAAATACGTTGAATTTTTCATAGATTATCGCTACTCTCTTCGACACTACGCACTAAACCTACCTATATATAAATAAAATGAAAGCTGAAGATGTGTACATTTACTAAATAGAAATAACAATATCTCACTTAAAAAACAAAAAACAATTGCATCTGGTTTTGTGGGAGCAGGTCACAAATTGTATCTGTTTTGTAGATCAGTTTCGATTCGAAGTGTAGGGAAATTTATGGACTATAGATAAGTCTGCTAATGGATTCTGCGGAGATTTCCCTCCGGTGTTATTTGGTTTGCATCTTGTGGATCCTGTTTCAAGTCCTGTAAACAAGCCGAAGAGGGGGGGGGGGGGGGGGGGGGGGGGGGGTGAGAGAGAGGGAGAGGGGGGGGGGGGGGGGGTGAGAGAGAGGGGGGGGGGGGGGCGAGAGAGCAGATTTTCCATTTTATAAGCGGCGGTGTTTACAAGACACTTGCACGGAAGAAAACTGGTTGATTTAAATAAATACAGAATATATGCATTGTTAATTTTATATTTTTTTTTTATTATTATTTTTCTTTTTCTGCTAGGCTATTTTCTGCCAAATCACCTTCCCCCCACCCTATGTCAAACTGGTTCATATTTTATTAAGTGTATGGGGTAATTTAAATCGAAAAACAAGGTGATATTTTTTAGTTATGACTCCATCGGACCAACAGGTTTGTTTACACTACATGTACCTCCTGCCAAAAAGGGCTCACCGGTCAATTCTCAAATAACCTTGTATACACATGTATTTTCATAATTGTCTTGTTTGTTTGCTTACTGGTTTCTTTTTCTGCTTACTGGTTTCTTTGTCTGCTTACTGGTTTCTTTGTCTGCTTACTGGTTTCTTTGTCTGCTCACTTGTTTCTTTGCCTGCTTACTGTTTTCTTTGTCTGCTTACTGTGTTTTTTCTGCCTACTACTATTTTCTTTGTCTGCTTATTGTGTTTTTGTTCTACTTACTATTTTCTTTTTTCTGCTTACTGTTTCCTTTTTTCTGCTTACTGTTTCCTTTGTTTGCTTACTGTTTTCTTTCTCTTCCTACTGTTTTCTTTGTCTACTTACCGGTTTTTGTCTGCCCACTGTTTTCTTTGTCTGCTTACTGTTTTCTTTGTCTGCTTACTGTTTTCTTTGTCTGCTTACTGTTTACTTTGTCTGCCCACTGTTTTCTTCGTCTGTTTACTGTTTTCTTTGTCTGCTTACTGTTTTCTTTGTCTGCTTACTGTTTTCTTTGTTTACTTACTAGTTACTTTTTTGTGCTTACTGGTTTCTTTTTCTGCTAATCGTTGACAGCCTGAAGCAGCCTGCGCTGGGGACGGTTCTCAAGCTGATCAGGTGACCGACAGGGATATTGCACGGGCCTATTGCTCCATGGCGGAAATTTACCTCACAGATTCATGGTACAAAATTTTGCTTTTTGGGGGGCTGATGGATGGTTGGTTGTTTTTGATTTAGGATTCAATGTGTTGTGCAGTGTTGGTCTAAATTTAAAATGTACCGATGTCAAACTTGGGTCATAAATGCATGCATGCATGCAATATTGTAACCTTTATATTGATGATCATTTCAAAGGTCAAGTGCTGAGGTGAAAGGTCATTTGAGGTCAAGTTGTAAACAGAGGCTGGAAATGTAAAAATTGATCCCTGTTGAAAACGTGAGGTCCAACTGCAGGAAAACTTGAGTCGTAGATGCGACAGAAACGTCCATGCGATGCTGATATTAAAGGTCAAATGATGTGGTCAAAGGTCATTTGAGGTCAAGTCGATCCTTTGTTGATATTTGCTTGTAGATTTTTCGGCGCCATGATTTCCAGAATTCTAATTTTACATCTCGCTCCTTTAGTTTTGACGAAGAGGCGGAGCAGAAGTGCAAAGAGTTCATAGACAAAGCCATAGACGCGGACAGTGACAGCGCTGAGGCTTACCAGATCCTGGCCAGCTATTGGCTGAGCAAGGAAGACAAAGAGGTGGGGTACTAGACCATCTGTCTGAGCCTTTTCTGTAGCATAGATTCGGTTATGGCTGAGGCTAGGGCCATTCTTCAATAACTGTCTACTTTCGTGTCGCTATACTTTGACGCACTTCTCCCCACCCAGGAGTAAAATGTGACACAATCAAGTGGAATGAGTCGGGTGTCGGCCCCGGTCAAACAATGAGTTTTCATGTAGTTTTAAAGAGGGCATCTGTACGTTTTAAAAACTGAAAACCCCATGTTGATACGATGTTTTGTTGTCAAGTTATGTAAATTTGTTTAAATACACAGTTCTGATTAAAACTTTTTTGGGTTTCCCCGACATCCGACTCATTCCGCTTGATCGTGTCAGAAATGGGTACCTGTGAGGATTGAGATGGTTGTTATTAGCTGCTTAAATGTGCGCTGAAAACAGCAGCATTGAGCTGCATACTCCCCAGGAAGCTGAGATGGTACTTGGAATGTTTTATAGGCACAACGACCGGGGTAATAATGATACAACGCATAGGGACCTTACGGTGGTTCATTAAGATTGGTTTATTATTATTATTTTTATTGTTTTGTTCTCCCTTAGCAAGCAAAGACGTCCATTGAGAAGAGCCTGTCGCTATGGTTACCCAAGATGAAGGCCCTAGAAGAGGAGGAAGTCAACATGGATGGTCTGACCTTTGACCCTGTCAACCCTTGCCTGTTGAACTACCAGAATCGCATTGGCACAGCTAAGATCTTGATGGAGCTCGAAATGAATGAAGTAAGTACACAAAGGTTTCCCTGGAGATTTCCTTTGAGATTTCCTTTGAGGTTTTCCTAGAGAGGTTTCACTGGAGAGGTTTCCCTGGAGAGGTTTCCCTGGAGAGGTTTCCCTGGAGAGGCTTCCCTAGAGAGGCTTCCCTAGAGAGGCTTCCCTAGAGAGGCTTCCCTAGAGAGGCTTCCCTAGAGAGGCTTCCCTAGAGAGGCTTCCCTAGAGAGGCTTCCGGGGAGAGGCTTCCCTAGAGAGGCTTCCCTAGAGAGGCTTCCGGAGAGAGAATTCCCTAGAGAGGCTTCCCTAGAGAGGCTTCCCTAGAGAGGCTTCCCTAGAGAGGCTTCCCTAGAGAGGCTTCCCTAGAGAGGCTTCCCTAGAGAGGCTTCCCTAGAGAGGCTTCCCTAGAGAGGCTTCCCTAGAGAGGCTTCCCTAGAGAGGCTTCCCTAGAGAGGCTTCCCTAGAGAGGCTTCCCTAGAGAGGCTTCCCTAGAGAGGCTTCCTTGGAGGGGGTTTTCCGAGAGGTTTATTATCTGGAGGTTTATCTGGAGGTTTCCCAAGATGTTTCTCTCGAGCGGTTTCCATCGAGCGCTTCCCCTCGAGCAGTTTCCCTCATTTGTCTAGTTATGCGTTTATTCCTACCAAGATCACCATGGCAATTTTAATTGGCAAGAAACAACCAAAGGAGTGGAAGGGTGCAAGAGGTGGACATTGTCGCATTATACAAAAATAACAAGCACGTTTTTGTCATGTTATTTTTAGCAAGCCGAAGAGATCTTGGAAGGGTTGCTTCAGGAGGACGACCAGGTAGTGCAGGTCTGGTACATGCTGGGCCTGATGAATGTGGAGAAGACTGGGGAGGACCATAAAGCACCCGCGAGGTTCTTCCTGAATATGGCCAAGAAGGTAGGACTTCCTGAGGTACCACCCAAGACTTGTGTTCAAGTCCTCAATCCTGTAGTCTTCTCTATCGAGTCCAGGTCCATAATATCGATTTCAAGTCTAAGTCTTCTTCATTATTGAATCCCAGTTTGAGTCCCAGTCCTCACTAATGAGTCCAAGTCCTAGTCTACCTCGCAGTTTACCTCACCAAGTTTTCAATTGTCATATTCTCTTGTTTTCATCTAGCTGTACCAGAAAATCATGTCCTGATGCACATAAAGGAACTCTGTTGACCTCGCAGTTTACCTCGCAGTTTACCTGGAGGTTTACTTCGCAGTTTACCTCGCGGTTTACCTCGCGGTTTACCTCGCGGTTTACCTCGCGGTTTACCTCGCGGTTTACCTCGCGGTTTACCTCGCGGTTTACCTCGCGGTTTACCTCGCGGTTTACCTCGCGGTTTACCTCGCGGTTTACCTCGCGGTTTACCTCGCGGTTTACCTCAAGGTTTACCTCAAGGGTTACCTCAAGGGTTACCTCAAGGGTTACCTCAAGGGTTACCTCAAGGGTTACCTCAAGGGTTACCTCAAGGGTTACCTCAAGGGTTACCTCAAGGGTTACCTCAAGGGTTACCTCAAGGGTTACCTCAAGGGTTACCTCAAGGGTTACCTCAAGGGTTACCTCAAGGGTTACCTCAAGGGTTACCTCAAGGGTTACCTCAAGGGTTACCTCAAGGGTTACCTCAAGGGTTACCTCAAGGGTTACCTCAAGGGTTACCTCAAGGGTTACCTCAAGGGTTACCTCAAGGGTTACCTCAAGGGTTACCTCAAGGGTTACCTCAAGGGTTACCTCAAGGGTTACCTCAAGGGTTACCTCAAGGGTTACCTCAAGGGTTACCTCAAGGGTTACCTCAAGGGTTACCTCAAGGGTTACCTCAAGGGTTACCTCAAGGGTTACCTCAAGGGTTACCTCAAGGGTTACCTCAAGGGTTACCTCAAGGGTTACCTCAAGGGTTACCTCAAGGGTTACCTCAAGGGTTACCTCAAGGGTTACCTCAAGGGTTACCTCAAGGGTTACCTCAAGGTTTCTCCTAAACTGCTATATTCTCTTTTTCCAGCTCTACCAGAAAATCAAGTGCGATGACGAGCAGGTCCTGTTGCACACAGAGGAACTCCTCACCGTGCTTGGCCCCGGGGAGGGGCTAGACGAATCCTGGCTACGGAATCGGGACGAGTCGTCTGGCAGCGACGATACGGAGGAGGACATATTGAGCTCAGACGACGAGCAAGAGGGTGGGAAGACGACAGACGGGGCGAGGGAAGTGGGGGAGCAAATGGAGCGCTGAGGGAGTTTTCAAAGCTTTCAAATATCTATTTTCACCTCAAAAAGATTATTATAAGTCCACGAGAAACTTTTTAACAAGCAAAATGTTGGATTCACAATCTGAACCTCAGTAGATTCCTCAAGTGACATCACATCCGAATCGCCCTCTGCTGTCGGGGGAAAAGTATGGAACCTATTAATTATTATTTTTAAGCTACATCATTTGCTTTTGTTGTGATTTAAAAAAATGGATGGGATAGGGGGTTTATATTTATATTGTGATGCTGATGCTGATAATTTTTTTGTTCATAGATGCTTGAAAAACCAAGAACATTAATGCAGTTTTTGTAGTCTGGTTCCTTGACTACATTCAGATCAAACAGCATTTTATAGGGTATTATCAAGTTATGTAACCAAACTAATTGGCTTGAACCCATTCACAACACGAAAGTATGTTGAACCAGTTCGCACCGGAGGACGTTTATACACGCAAAGTTTTTCCCGAGATTCAAAACGAATGACGCATAAACACGTCACGAGCAAGGTCAAAAATGTCTGTCAGCAGCGAGCAAGGCCGGAAATGCGTGGGTGTGCTTCCCGGTACCATCGGCCTGAACCCGCCTCGGATCGAGTTTTGTTATAAATAATCCTGCGCCTCGACTCGGTGATGTTAAAATGATCCCGGTGCGAACTGGTTAAAAGCTCAATTTCCATTTAAAAATTGGAAATCTATATTCCAATAATTGTTTCACTAACACAGAAGAAAAACTTGTTACTTAGTATACTTGTTTGAAGCCGGCCAACACTAATTTATTATAGGGCATCTTCACCCTTACCAACCTCAAAAAATGCATAATAATACACCGCACTAAAATGTATTAACGTTTAAACTCTCGACCTATCTTTTGAACAAACCAAGTAATTTTCTTAGTGCCACGAATGATAAATACTCTCCCAGCAATTTTTTGCACAGTAGTCATTTGTGATTTGCCTAGGAACGTAACTTTAATAAGCACTTGGCAATGGTAGTTATTTATTTTGACTAAGCCCGTCTGCTTTGTAAAGCTTGAAACCACCTTTTCGCTTTGTGTGTCATTTATTTGCCATTTTCTGGTCCGGAAATCAATATTTATCAATGTATAGATACATTAAATGTATTATATAAAATATACTATTGTTCTGTGCAAATGCTATATTTACATATTATGTATTGAAAGGTGTACTGGACCATTTATTTAGTTGTTCATTTTGATTGTTCGAAGATTGCGGCAGAAGTACTCAAAATCCGAAGACTGGTGCTTAGCAAGTTTTGTATTAACTTTGCGAATGGTGTATGTTCTGGGAAGGAAATATTTAGAAGTTTCGATTTCTTTTTAAAGTTTGCCCAGTCGTGATATGAATTGTGCCCAAAGTCCCCTTTAAATGCAATGCACCGAGATCTATGAAATACGTGCAGAACCGGAACAACGCGATATGTACATGTACATGCAACTTGTTATGTAGTTTAAGCAATGAAGAAGTATTAAATAAATGTGAATATATGGTAAAATGAACCATGAGTATGTGTTGTTCTTTTTTTTTTCCAAGAAAGTAGTGAGTTACAGTTGAGTTGAGTTACGTTTTGGAAAAATTTAATATTGTAACGGAAATTGTTTGCATAATTATTATATTTTGACCTAATTTGCATACAAATGCAAGGCTAACCCCTTATCAATTAATTTAAGGGACATTTGAGACATTTTTGAATAATTATCATATTTTGACCTAATTTGCATACAAATGCAAGGCTAAACCTTATCAATTATTTTAGAAACGGAGACTTTTTTGACTAAATCATATTTTTTGCATAATTATCATATTTTGACCTAATTTGCATACAAATGCAAGGCTAACCCCTTATCAATTATTTTAGAGACAGAGACTTTTTTGACAAAATCAGATTTTTTACATAATTATCATATTTTGACCTAATTTGCATACAAATGCAAAGCTAACCCCTTATCAATTAATTTAAAGGACATTAGAGACATTTTTGCATAATGTTCATATTTTGACCTAATTTGCATACAAATGCAAGGCTAACCCCTTATCAATTAATTTAGGGACATTTGAGACATTTTTTGCATAATGTTCATATTTTGACCTAATTTGAATACAAATGCAAGGCTAACCCCTTATCAATTATTTTTGAGACATTATAGACTTTTTTGACAAAATCATATTTTTTGCATAATTATCATATTTTGACCTAATTTGCATACAAATGCAAGGCTAACCCCTTATCAATTATTTTAGAGACATTAGAGACTTTTTTGACAAAATCATATTTTTTGCATAATTATCATATTTTGACCTAATTTGCATACAAATGCAAGGCTAACCCCTTATCAATTATTTTAGAGACATTATAGACTTTTTTGACAAAATCATATTGTTTGCATAATAATCATATTTTGACATAATTTGCATAAAAATGCAAGGCTTACCCCTTATCAATTATTTGAAGTGACAATTGAGACACTTTTTGCATAATTATTATATTTTGACCTAATTAGCATACAAATGCAAGGCTAACCCCTTATAAATTAATTTAAGGGACATTTGAGACGTTTTTGCATAATGTTCATATTTTGACCTAATTTACATTCAAATGCGAGGCTAACCCCTTATCAATTATTTTAAGGACGTTAAAGACTTTTTGACAAAATCATATTTTTTGCATAATTATCATATTTTGACCTAATTTGCATACAAATGCTAACCTCTTATCAATTAATTTAAGGGACATTTGAGACATTTTTGAATAATTATCATATTTTGACCTAATTTGCATACAAATGCAAGGCTAACCCCTCATCAATTATTTTAGAGACATTATAGACTTTTTTGCCAAATTATATTTTTTGCATAATGAATATATTTTGACATAATTTGCATAAAAATGCAAGGCTTACCCCTTATCAATTATTTGAAGTGACAATTGAGACAATTTTTGCATAATTATTATATTTTGACCTAATTTGCATACAAATGCAAGGCTAACCCTTATCAATTAATTTAAGGGACCTTTGAGACATTTTTGCATAATGTTCATATTTTGACCTAATTTGCATACAAATGCAAGGCTAACCCCTTATCAATTATTTTAGAGACATTAGAGACTTTTTTAAAAAATCATATTTTTTGCATAATTATCATATTTTGACCTAATTTGCATACAAATGCAAGGCTAACCCCTTATCAATTAATTTAAGGGACATTTGAGACATTTTTGCATAATGTTCATATTTTGACCTAATTTGCATACAAATGCAAGGCTAACCCCTTATCAATTAATTTAAGGGACATTTGAGACATTTTTGAATAATTATCATATTTTGACCTAATTTGCATACAAATGCAAGGCTAAACCCTTATCAATTATTTTAGAAACATTAGAGACTTTTTTGACAAAATCATATTTTTTGCATAATTATCATATTTTGACCTAATTTGCATACAAATGCAAGGCTAACCCCTTATCAATTAATTTAGGGACATTTGAGACATTTTTTGCATAATTATCATATTTTGACCTAATTTGCATACAAATGCAAGGCTAACCTCTTATCAATTATTTTAGAGACATTATAGACTTTTTTGACAAAATCATATTTTTTGCATAATTATCATATTTTGACCTAATTTGCATACAAATGCAAGGCTAACCCCTTATCAATTAATTTAGGGACATTTGAGACATTTTTTGCATAATGTTCATATTTTGACCTAATTTGAATACAAATGCAAGGCTAACCCCTTATCAATTATTTTAGAGACATTAGAGACTTTTTTGAC
Source organism: Crossaster papposus (assembly GCA_037893245.1). NCBI lineage: Eukaryota > Metazoa > Echinodermata > Asteroidea > Velatida > Solasteridae > Crossaster > Crossaster papposus. Next base: position 341,983 of record JBAIAA010000600.1, read on the forward strand.
AAAATCATATTTTTTGCATATTTATCATATTTTGACCTAATTTGCATACAAATGCAAGGCTAACCCCTTATCAATTATTTTAGAGACATTAGAGACTTTTTTGACAAAATCATATTTTTTGCATAATTATCATATTTTGACCTAATTTGCATACAAATGCTAACCTCTTATCAATTAATTTAAGGGACATTTGAGACATTTTTGAATAATTATCATATTTTGACCTAATTTGCATACAAATGCAAGGCTAACCCCTCATCAATTATTTTAGAGACATTATAGACTTTTTTGACAAAATCATATTTTTTGCATAATGAATATATTTTGACATAATTTGCATAAAAATGCAAGGCTTACCCCTTATCAATTATTTGAAGTGACAATTGAGACAATTTTTGCATTATTATTATATTTTGACCTAATTTGCATACAAATGCAAGGCTAACCCTTATCAATTAATTTAAGGGACCTTTGAGACATTTTTGCATAATGTTCATATTTTGACCTAATTTGCATACAAATGCAAGGCTAACCCCTTATCAATTATTTTAGAGACATTAGAGACTTTTTTAAAAAATCATATTTTTTGCATAATTATCATATTTTGACCTAATTTGCATACAAATGCAAGGCTAACCCCTTATCAATTAATTTAAGGGACATTTGAGACATTTTTGCATAATGTTCATATTTTGACCTACTTTGCATACAAATGCAAGGCTAACCCCTTATCAATTAATTTAAGGGACATTTGAGACATTTTTGAATAATTATCATATTTTGACCTAATTTGCATACAAATGCAAGGCTAAACCCTTATCAATTATTTTAGAAACATTAGAGACTTTTTTGACAAAATCATATTTTTTGCATAATTATCATATTTTGACCTAATTTGCATACAAATGCAAGGCTAACCCCTTATCAATTAATTTAAGGGACATTTGAGACATTTTTGCATAATGTTCATATTTTGACCTACTTTGCATACAAATGCAAGGCTAACCCCTTATCAATTAATTTAAGGGACATTTGAGACATTTTTGAATAATTATCATATTTTGACCTAATTTGCATACAAATGCAAGGCTAAACCCTTATCAATTATTTTAGAAACATTAGAGACTTTTTTGACAAAATCATATTTTTTGCATAATTATCATATTTTGACCTAATTTGCATACAAATGCAAGGCTAACCCCTTATCAATTAATTTAGGGACATTTGAGACATTTTTTGCATAATGTTCATATTTTGACCTAATTTGAATACAAATGCAAGGCTAACCCCTTATCAATTAATTTAAGGGACATTTGAGACTTTTTTGACAAAATCATATTTTTTGCATATTTATCATATTTTGACCTAATTTGCATACAAATGCAAGGCTAACCCCTTATCAATTATTTTAGAGACATAAGAGACATTTTTGACAAAATCATATTTTTTGCATATTTATCATATTTTGACCTAATTTGCATACAAATGCAAGGCTAAACCCTTATCAATTATTTTAGAGACATTAGAGACTTTTTTGACAAAATCATATTTTTTGCATAATTATCATATTTTGACCTAATTTGCATACAAATGCAAGGCTAAACCCTTATCAATTATTTTAGAAACATTAGAGACTTTTTTGACAAAATCATATTTTTTGCATAATTATCATATTTTTACCTAATTTGCATACAAATGCAAGGCTAACACCTTATCAATTAATTTAGGGACATTTGAGACATTTTTTGCATAATGTTCATATTTTGACCTAATTTGAATACAAATGCAAGGCTAACCCCTTATCAATTATTTTTGAGACATTATAGACTTTTTTGACAAAATCATATTTTTTGCATAATTATCATATTTTGACCTAATTTGCATACAAATGCAAGGCTAACCCCTTATCAATTATTTTAGAGACATTATAGACTTTTTTGACAAAATCATATTTTTTGCATAATTTTCATATTTTGACCTAATTTGCATACAAATGCAAGGCTAACCCCTTATCAATTAATTTAGGGACATTTGAGACATTTTTTGCATAATGTTCATATTTTGACCTAATTTGAATACAAATGCAAGGCTAACCCCTTATCAATTATTTTAGAGACATTAGAGACTTTTTTGACAAAATCATATTTTTTTGCATATTTATCATATTTTGACCTAATTTGCATACAAATGCAAGGCTAACCCTTATCAATTATTTTAGAGACATTAGAGACTTTTTTGACAAAATCATATTTTTTGCATATTTATCATATTTTGACCTAATTTGCATACAAATGCAAGGCTAAACCCTTATCAATTATTTTAGAGACATTAGAGACTTTTTTGACAAAATCATATTTTTTGCATAATTATCATATTTTGACCTAATTTGCATACAAATGCAAGGCTAACCCCTTATCAATTAATTTAAGGGACATTTAAGACATTTTTGCATAATGTTCATATTTTGACCTAATTTGCATACAAATGCAAGGCTAAACCCTTATAAATTATTTTAGAGACATTAGAGACTTTTTTGACAAAATCATATTTTTTGCATAATTATCATATTTTGACCTAATTTGCATACAAATGCAAGGCTAACCCCTTATCAATTAATTTAGGGACATTTGAGACATTTTTTGCATAATGTTCATATTTTGACCTAATTTGAATACAAATGTAACAATTATTTTTTGAGACATTATAGACTTTTTTGACAAAATCATATTTTTTGCATAATTATCATATTTTGAGCCTAATTTGCATACAAATGCAAGGCCTAACCCCTTATCAATTAATTTAGAGACATTTGAGAGACATTTTGTTGCATAATGTTCATATTTTTGACCTAATTTGAATACAAATGCAAGGCTAACCCCTTATCAATTATTTTTGAGACATTATAGACTTTTTTGACAAAATCATATTTTTTGCATAATTATCATATTTTGACCTAATTTGAATACAAATTCAAGGCTAACCCCTTATCAATTATTTTAGAGACATTAGAGACTTTTTTGACACAAAATCATATTTTTTGCATATCTTATCATATTTTGACCTAATTTGCATACAAATGCAAGGCTAACCCCTTATCAATTATTTTAGAGACATTAGAGACTTTTTTTGACAAAATCATATTTTTTTGCATATTTACTCATATTTTGACCTAATTTGCATACAAATGCAAGGCTAACCCCTTATCAATTATTTTAGAGACATTATAGACTTTTTTGACAAAATCATATTGTTTGCCATAATAATCATATTTTGACATAATTTGCATAAAAATGCAAGGCTTACCCCTTATCAATTATTTGAAGTGACAATTGAGACACTTTTTGCATAATTTATTATATTTTGACCTAATTAGCATACAAATGCAAGGCTAACCCCTTATAAATTAATTTAAGGGACATTTGAGACGTTTTTTGCATAATGTTCATATTTTGACCTAATTTACATTCAAATGCGAGGCTAACCCCTTATCAATTATTTTAAGGACGTTAAAAACTTTTTGACAAAATCATATTTTTTGCATAATTATCATATTTTGACCTAATTTGCATACAAATGCTAACCTCTTATCAATTAATTTAAGGGACATTTGAGACATTTTTGAATAATTATCATATTTTGACCTAATTTGCATACAAATGCAAGGCTAACCCCTCATCAATTATTTTAGAGACATTATAGACTTTTTTGACAAAATCATATTTTTTGCATAATGAATATATTTTGACCATAATTTGCATAAAAATGCAAGGCTTACCCCTTATCAATTATTTGAAGTGACAATTGAGACAATTTTTGCATAATTATTATATTTTGACCTAATTTGCATACAAATGCAAGGCTAACCCTTATCAATTAATTTAAGGGACTTTGAGACATTTTTGCATAATGTTCATATTTTGACCTAATTTGCATACAAATGCAAGGCTAACCCCTTATCAATTATTGTAGAGACATTAGAGACTTTTTAAAAAAATATTTTGAATGTAAATTAGGTCAAAATATGAACATTATGCAAAAACGTCTCAAATGTCCCTTAAATTAATTGATAAGGGGTTAGCCTTGCATTTGTATGCAAATTAGGTCAAATTATGATAATTATGCAAAATATATGATTTTGGCAAAAAAGTCTCTAATGTCTCTAAAATAATTGATAAGGGGTTAGCCTTGCATTTGTATGCAAATTAGGTCAAAATATGAACATTATGCAAACATGTCTCAAATGTCCCTTAAATAAATTGATAAGAGGTTAGCCTTGCATTTGTATGCAAATTAGGTCAAAATATGAAAATTATTCAAAAATGTCTCAGAGGTACCTTAAATTAATTGATAAGGGGTTAGCCTTGGATTTGTATGCAAATTAGGTCAAAATATGTACATTATGCAAAAATGTTTCAAATGTCCCTTCAATTAATTGATAAGAGGTTAGCCTTGCATTTGTATGCAAATTAGGTCAAAATATGAACATTATGCAAACATGTCTCAAATGTCCCTTAAATAAATTTATAAGGGGTTAGCCTTGCATTTGTATGGTAATTAGGTCAAAATATAATAATTATGCAAAAAGTGTCTCAAATGTCACTTCAAATAATTGATAAGGGGTTAGCCTTGCATTTGTATGCAAATTAGGTCAAAATATGATAATTATCTAAAATATATGATTTTGGCAAAAAAGTCTCTAATGTCTCTAAAATTAATTGATAAGGGGTTAGCCTTGCATTTATATGCAAATTAGGTCAAAATATGACAATTATGCAAAAAATATGATTTTGTCAAAAAAGTCTCTAATGTCTCTAAAATAATTGATAAGGGGTTAGTCTTGCATTTTTATGCAAATTAGGTCAAAATATGATCATTATGCAAAAATGTCTCAAAGGTCCCTTAAATTAATTGATAAGGGGTTAGCCTTGCATTTATATGCAAATTAGGTCAAAATATGATAATTATGAAAAAAATATGATTTTGTCAAAAATGTCTCAAATGTCCCTTAAATTAATTTATAAGGGGTTAGCCTTGCATTTGTATGCTAATTAGGTCAAAATATAATAATTATGCAAAAAGTGTCTCAATTGTCACTTCAAATAATTGATAAGGGGTTAACCTTGCATTTGTATGCAAATTAGGTCAAAATATGACAATTATGCAAAAAATATGATTTGGTCAAAAAAGTCTCTAATGTCTCTAAAATAATTGATAAGGGTTAGCCTTGCATTTGTATGCAAATTAGGTCAAAATATGAAAATTATGCAAAAATGTCTCAAAGGTCCCTTCAATTGATTGATAAGGGGTTAGTCTTGCATTTGTATGCAAATTAGGTCAAAATATGAACATTATGCAAAAAATATGATTTTGGCAAAAAAGTCTCTAATGTCTCTAAAATAATTGATAAGGGGTTAGCCTTGCATTTGAATGTAAATTAGGTCAAAATATGAACATTATGCAAAAATGTCTCAAATGTCACTTAAATTAATTTATAAGGGGTTAGCCTTGCATTTTTATGCAAATTAGGTCAAAATATGATCATTATGCAAAAATGTCTCAAAGGTCCCTTAAATTAATTGATAAGGGGTTAGCCTTGCATTTGTATGCAAATTAGGTCAAAATATGATAATTATGAAAAAAATATGATTTTGTCAAAAAAGTCTCAAATGTCTCTAAAATAGTTGATAAGGGGTTAGCCTTGCATTTGTATGCAAATTAGGTCAAAATATGAACATTATGCAAAAAATATGATTTTGTCAAAAAAGACTCTCACGTCTTTAAAATAATTGATAAGGGGTTACTCTTGCATTTGAATGCAAATTAGGTCAAAATATGAACATTATTCAAAAATGTCTCAAATGTCCCTTCAATTAATTAATAAGGGGTTAGCCTTGCATTTGTATGCTAATTAGGTCAAAATATAATAATTATGCAAAAAGTGTCTCAAATGTCACTTCAAATAATTGATAAGGGGTTAGCCTTGCATTTGTATGCAAATTAGGTCAAAATATGATAATTATCTAAAATATATGATTTTGGCAAAAAAGTCTCTAATGTCTCTAAAATTAATTGATAAGGGGTTAGCCTTGCATTTATATGCAAATTAGGTCAAAATATGATAATTATGCAAAAAATATGATTTTGTCAAAAAAGTCTCTAACGTCTCTAAAATAATTGATAAGGGGTTAGCCTTGCATTTGAATGTAAATTAGGTCAAAATATGAACATTATGCAAAAATGTCTCAAATGTCACTTAAATTAATTTATAAGGGGTTAGCCTTGCATTTGTCGGCTAATTAGGTCAAAATATAATAATTATGCAAAAAGTGTCTCAAATGTCACTTCAAATAATTGATAAGGGGTTAGCCTTGCATTTGTATGCAAATTAGGTCAAAATATGATAATTATGCAAAAAATATGATTTTGTCAAAAAAGTCTCCAACGTCTCTAAAATAATTGATAAGGGGTTAGTCTTGCATTTTTATGCAAATTAGGTCAAAATATGATCATTATGCAAAAATGTCTCAAAGGTCCCTTAAATTAATTGATAAGGGGTTAGCCTTGCATTTGTATGCAAATTAGGTCAAAATATGATAATTATGAAAAAAATATGATTTTGTCAAAAAAGTCTCAAATGTCTCTAAAATAGTTGATAAGGGGTTAGCCTTGCATTTGTATGCAAATTAGGTCAAAATATGAACATTATGCAAAAAATATGATTTTGTCAAAAAAGACTCTCACGTCTTTAAAATAATTGATAAGGGGTTACTCTTGCATTTGAATGCAAATTAGGTCAAAATATGAACATTATTCAAAAATGTCTCAAATGTCCCTTCAATTAATTAATAAGGGGTTAGCCTTGCATTTGTATGCTAATTAGGTCAAAATATAATAATTATGCAAAAAGTGTCTCAAATGTCACTTCAAATAATTGATAAGGGGTTAGCCTTGCATTTGTATGCAAATTAGGTCAAAATATGATAATTATCTAAAATATATGATTTTGGCAAAAAAGTCTCTAATGTCTCTAAAATTAATTGATAAGGGGTTAGCCTTGCATTTATATGCAAATTAGGTCAAAATATGATAATTATGCAAAAAATATGATTTTGTCAAAAAAGTCTCTAACGTCTCTAAAATAATTGATAAGGGGTTAGCCTTGCATTTGAATGTAAATTAGGTCAAAATATGAACATTATGCAAAAATGTCTCAAATGTCCCTTAAATTAATTTATAAGGGGTTAGCCTTGCATTTGTATGCTAATTAGGTCAAAATATAATAATTATGCAAAAAGTGTCTCAATTGTCACTTCAAATAATTGATAAGGGGTTAACCTTGCATTTGTATGCAAATTAGGTCAAAATATGACAATTATGCAAAAAATATGATTTTGTCAAAAAAGTCTCTAATGTCTCTAAAATGATTGATAAGGGGTTAGCCTTGCATTTTTATGCAAATTAGGTCAAAATATGAACATTATGCAAAAATGTCTCCAAGGTCCCTTAAATTAATTGATAAGGGGTTAGCTTTGCATTTGTATGCAAATTAGGTCAAAATATGATAATTCTGCAAAAAATATGATTTTGTCAAACAAGTCTCCAACTTCTCTAAAATAATTGATAAGGGGTTAGTCTTGCATTTGTATGCAAATTAGGTCAAAATATGAACATTATGCAAACATGTCTCAAATGTCCCTTAAATAAATTTATAAGGGGTTAGCCTTGCATTTGTATGCTAATTAGGTCAAAATATAATAATTATGCAAAAAGTGTCTCAAATGTCACTTCAAATAATTGATAAGGGGTTAGCCTTGCATTTGTATGCAAATTAGGTCAAAATATGATAATTATCTAAAATATATGATTTTGGCAAAAAAGTCTCTAATGTCTCTAAAATTAATTGATAAGGGGTTAGCCTTGCATTTATATGCAAATTAGGTCAAAATATGATAATTATGCAAAAAATATGATTTTGTCAAAAAAGTCTCTAACGTCTCTAAAATAATTGATAAGGGGTTAGCCTTGCATTTGAATGTAAATTAGGTCAAAATATGAACATTATGCAAAAATGTCTCAAATGTCCCTTAAATTAATTTATAAGGGGTTAGCCTTGCATTTGTATGCTAATTAGGTCAAAATATAATAATTATGCAAAAAGTGTCTCAATTGTCACTTCAAATAATTGATAAGGGGTTAACCTTGCATTTGTATGCAAATTAGGTCAAAATATGACAATTATGCAAAAAATATGATTTTGTCAAAAAAGTCTCTAATGTCTCTAAAATGATTGATAAGGGGTTAGCCTTGCATTTTTATGCAAATTAGGTCAAAATATGAACATTATGCAAAAATGTCTCCAAGGTCCCTTAAATTAATTGATAAGGGGTTAGCTTTGCATTTGTATGCAAATTAGGTCAAAATATGATAATTCTGCAAAAAATATGATTTTGTCAAACAAGTCTCCAACTTCTCTAAAATAATTGATAAGGGGTTAGTCTTGCATTTTTATGCAAATTAGGTCAAAATATGAACATTATGCAAAAAGTCTCAAAGGTCCCTTAAATTAATTTATAAGGGGTTAGCCTTGCATTTGTATGCAAATTAGGTCAAAATATGATAATTTTGCAATAATGTCTCCAATGTCTTTTAAATTAATTGATACGTATCAGCCTTGCATTTGTATGCAAATATGTAAAAATATGATAATTATGCAAAAAAAAATATTTTTTTCTAGAACTTAGCCTTGCATTTTTATCAAAATTTACCCAAAATTGACTTTTGGGATTAATAAAAAAATTGTAAGGGGCTTCCCTTATAATTATTTAATTTTTCTGGGAAATATAAAAATCATAAGAGGGGTTCTTATTTTCAATAAAATAAAGACAGTTGATTGAAATGCTAACTTAATTTTTTTATTTATTTGACAACCCAAAAGATTAATTTTTTTAAATTGTATTTGGCAATGTTAAATTAAAGCCTTAAATGTATGGCAAAACATTTGCGAAACAAAATATACAATGCAATATTTCATCAATTAAAAAACCTAATATACACATAATATCCTTCAGAGTTGTAATCGAGTCATTCACAAGTCACTTCACAAGTCAGTTCAGAAGCATCAAAAGGAACAATAACAAAATAATGCTTTTGTCAAAGTTCATTGAAATATCTTGTGAGTTGTGAGTTGACTAAAGATTGAGATTGAGATTGAGATTGACTTAAGATTGAGATAGACTTGGGATTGACTTGAGATTGAGATTGACTTGAGAATGACTTAAGATTGAGATCGACTTCAGATTGAGATTGACATTGAGATTGACATTGACATTGAGATTGACTTGAGATTGAGATTGACTTGAGATTGAGATTGACTTGAGATTGAGATTGACTTGAGATTGAGATTGACATTGACAATGAGATTGACTTGAGATTGAGATTGAGATTGACATTGACATTGAGATTGACTTGAGATTGAGATTGACATTGACATTGACATTGACTTGAGATTGAGATTGAGATTGACATTGACATTGAGATTGACTTGAGATTGAGATTGACTTGAGATTGAGATTGACTTGAGATTGAGATTGACATTGAGATTGACATTGACATTGAGATTGAGATTGACTTGAGATTGAGATTGACTTGAGATTGAGATTGACTTGAGATTGACTTGAGATTGAGATTGAGATTGACATTGACATTGACATTGAGATTATTTATTTATTTATTTATTATTTACCCTGGGGTAACCTCTCAGTGAAACACTGTTTTTCAGAGGGCCCCAGCAGTTATACAATTCGAATTGCGAAGGACGCGGCTACAACGTAGTCGAGCCGCTGGCACGTAAAGGCGCCTCTGGCAGCCGGCCACATCGACTCATATATGACTACGGAGCACAGCCTGAGATAGAAAGTGATTTTATATATATTTTTATTTATTTTTCCCAATTGAGCCAGGAACACCGGGGCGAACCCCTTCTCTTAGCGATAAGTGTTACTGGGTTCTTTTACGTGCATTATAATGATTATTATTATACAATACACGGGACCTACAGCTTTACGTCTCATCCGAAAGACGAAGCAATAGTGGTTTCAGTGCCTTGCTTAAGGACACAGGTGTCGAGACCGAGATTCGAACTCACGCTCTGCGGAACAGAAAACCGGGTTCTTAACCGCTCGGCCACGACACTCCACTTGAGATTGAGATTGACTTGAGATTGAGATTGACTTGAGATTGAGATTGACTTGACATTGAGATTGACTTGAAATTGAGATTGACTTGAGATTGAGATAGACTTGGGATTGACTTGAGATTGAGATTGACTTGAGAATGACTTAAGATTGAGATTGACATTGAGATTGACTTGAGATTGAGATAGACTTGAGATTGACTTGAGATTGAGATTGACATTGAGATTGACATTGACATTGAGATTGACTTGAGATTGAGATTGACTTGAGATTGAGATTGAGATTAACTTGAGATTGACATTGACTTGAGATTGACATTGACTTGAGATTGACTTGAGATTGACTTGAGATTGACTTGAGATTGACTTGAGATTGACTTGAGATTGACTTGAGATTGAGATTGACTTGAGATTGAGATTGACTTGAGATTGAGATTGACTTGAGATTGACTTGAGATTGACTTGAGATTGACTTGAGATTGAGATTGACTTGAGATTGAGATTGACTTGAGATTGAGATTTGAGATTGCGATCGACTTGCGACCGACTTGCGACCGACTTGCGATCGACTGTGATGACCTGTGATGACCTGTGATTGACTCGATTACAACCTCGATATACTTGGAAACAACCGTAACATCTTACAAATATTTTGCTTTGAGACTACATTGCTTGAGACTTCATGTATCGAACAAATGTGGAATAAATATATAAATACATTGTATATTATAAAAATAAAATGGTTCTTGATTTGTCTTCGTTACTACGTCGTTGCAATGTAAACCTTGGCTCTGTACAAATTACTTGGTCTTTGGCTTGAACTTATACACGAGTCTATGTGAAGAGGCTGTAGCCGCAACCATAGACTCTAGTGTGTTTTTTTAAGCCACCACCGAGTAATTCCGACTTAGTTAGCCACAGAGTGCACACATTTTTAACTGAATACCATTTGTCAGTTGAGCATATGTGACCCGCTCCATCGTAATCAGGAAATACATTGTATTTTTAGGAAGTGTAGTTATCACAGATTATTGTCATTAATGTCTTGTATGTAAAAATGATCAATAAAGATGAAAATAAAGAGGATTTGTGTGCGCTGTCCGTATGATATTGGTCAATTTTGTTTATTTCAAAGCTGTTTTTCTCGGAATGTGGATTCGGCATATAAATATACACCTGTCATCTTCATCAGACCATAACTCGTTAACCTAAACAGATACACACTTGTGATGGGTATCATTAGAAAGCTTATGAAATTCCCTTTCTCATCGTGTGCATGTCTCAAAAAGCCATTCTGAGACTTATTCCTGATTTCGATGGAGCGGGTCACATATTTTATCGTTTCAAGCAGCAAAAGTTCTCAAAATCTAAAACAATGGTGCTCGACAAATAACCTCACAAAGTCTTTGTTCTGTAAATGTTGTATATTCCATTAAAATAATATTCTAAGATTTCAATATTAAACCAACTACTCAATAGAAATTTCCAAAAATGCATCTCTGAGATGCATTTTTTTACTTCTTTTCCTTTTTTTTCCCCAAAAATGACAGCATGCCAGAAGGAAATCATTTCACGTTTAGAATCGTTAATATCTGTACAACAATTAAAGTTTTTGAATAATAATTGTGTAGAATTGTGGAAGAGGCCCTTGTTTTTGCATTGTGATTTTTTTTCACACCCTGTGCTCCATTTGTTGTAGCATAATGTCCAGCTGCTCTAGAATCCATGTGACTGAGGGTCTTTCTATGACTTCCACGACTAGAATGGATGATATGAGTTCATGCAGGGCTGTAGAATACCTGCCAAAACAAAAACCACAAGAGAACTGAAGTGAGCGTACGCCTTATTATTGGATTAGAAACCCCAACTTTTCCTAGTTTTTTTCCTGAGGATTGGGCGTTTTTTTCAAAATTCCCGGGTTGTCCTGGACTGGAAAAAAAAATCCAGGTTTTCATTGTTTTCCAGAATGGATAGAACCCTGACTTTTCCCTACATTTTTCTGAGGTTTGGGTGTTTTTCCAAAATTACCCGAGTTTTCCTAGACTGGGAATTTTTTTGCAGGTTTTCCCTGTTTTTAAAAAGTGGATCAGAACCCCAACTTTTCCTAATTTTTACCCGAGTTTTGGATTTTTTCCCGACTGGAAAAAACAACTTGAAACTCATTTTCCAGGTTTTCCTTGTTTTCCAGAGTGGATTACAACCCTTACTTTTCCCAATTCGTCCCCGAGGCTTGGGTAATTTCCAAAATTACCCGAGTTTTTCCCCCACAAACAAAAAATATAAATGCTCATTTTCCAGGTTTTCCAGAGTGGATTACAACCCTGACTCTGGCTATAGACCAGGAAGCAAAAATACTTGCACTTCAATTTTTGTCCGGACTCCCTACCTCGAGTTGCCTGGAAATTTGAAATTGCGTCCGAGGACCGCGAGGTGTAGGCTGTCCCCGCGTTGATACACTGGTTCAAAGGGCGACTGTAGAAAGGCAATGGCGTACAGTGTACATCCTAACGACTGCAAGGAAAAAAAGAAGGCACCCATTTAGCATTACAAGACACTCAAGGTTTCTAAAGGGCGACTGTAGAAAGGCAATGGCGTACAGTGTACATTCTAACGACTGCAAGAAGAAAAGAAGGCACCCGTTCAGCATTACAAGACACTCAAGGTTTCTAAAGGGCGACTGTAGAAAGGCAATGGCGAACAGTGTACATCCTAACGACTGCAAGGAAAAAAAGAAGGCACCCATTTAGCATTACAAGACACTCAAGGTTTCTAAAGGGCGATTGTAGAAAGGCAATGGCGTACAGTGTACATTCTAACGACTGCAAGGAAAAAAGAAGGGACCCATTTAGCATTACAAGACACTCAAGGTTTCTAGAGGGCGCCTGTAGAAAGGCAATGGCGTACAGTGTACATCCTAACGACTGCAAGAAGAAAAGAAGGCACCCATTTAGCATTACAAGACACTCAAGGTTTCTAAAGGACGATTGTAGAAAGGCAATGGCGTACAGTGTACATCCTAAGGACTGCAAGAAGAAGAAAAAAGGCACCCATTTAGCATTACAAATTTACAAGACACTTAAGGTTTCTAAATTCGCTACCTTGTGGCAACTGATAAACAATAGAGGACAAAAGAATACAAAAGTTTCAACAAGGAAATTCTTCTAAAGAGAAAGTTTCCACAAGGAATCTTATGGTTATTAATTCCTCACTGTAGCTGCACTGTAGCTGCACTGCACAATGGACCCGAGCGTGCAGCTGTCAGACAGGCCATGTTCTACGGCATAGCACAGCTCACAACAGCATTCCGGACGGATCGCAAATTCAAATCTTGTAAGTTGCTGCTCTGTTGTATTGTCAAGGCATTTTTTTTTTAATACCAAACGGAATGTAGGTATGAAGTTTAATCTTGAGCGAGTCGTGGCACAGTTTAGGTTTCTTGTTTTTTTAATAATTTCATTTGTACAGATTAAAATTAATGGAAGAGACGTATTCAACCTTGAACCCTGAACAAGCATGCAACAAGCTGTTAGTGGTTATTCAGTTGATAATTGTGGAACACTTTTTTTATTGTTTTTTTTCATTGTCCGAGAGGTTACTTTGTAAATTGTAAAGTTGTGATCGACTTGTGATCGACTTGTGATCGTCTTGTGATCGTCTTGTGATCGTCTTGTGATCGTCTTGTGATCGACCTGTGATCGACCTGTGATCGACTTGTGATCGACTTGTGATCGACTTGTGATCGACTTGTGATCGACTTGTGATCGACTTGTGATCGACTTGTGATCGACTTGTGATCGATTTTTGACTCCCAACTGCAAGATCAGCCACATTCTGACGCCTGTTGTGCTTCAAAAACATTCACTCGATTGATGTGAACCCCAAAGTTAGACTATTTCAATTTTCTTCCATTTCTATTTGCTTCTCAGTAATTCGGAATTCGGAGGCGAAGCCGAAGCCAAAGCCAAAGACGAAGCAACGGTTTCGAAAAAGGCCCATAGACTCGTGTCTTGTCTTTTGATTTTAGCTTGGGACAGACTAGGATTGTCGACTCACCCAAACATCCACCTTTTCGTCAATGATGGTGTGGCTTTCAACATGGAAGAGCTCGGGAGCTCGGAACAGCATACTGCACTTCTCGGCCGCGAGATCCTGAAATGTCAATTACATAACGCCAACGACGTCATTCATAGAGATGAAACGGGCGTCAGGAGCCATGTCAATTCAATACTGGATTTGGCCCTTCACCGATGAAAATATCTATAATAACTCTAGGTTAACTTAAAAGTTAACGATATGTGAACTGCTCCATCCAAATCAGGAAAAAATCTCGAAATGACTTTTGGAGATGTGCACATGGTGAGAAAGGGAATTTCATCAACTTTCTAATGATACCCATTACAAGTGTGTATCTGTTTAGGTTAAAGAGTTATGGTCTGATGAACATGACAGGTGTATATTTATTTGCCGAATCCACATTCAGAGAAAAACAGCTTTGAAATAAACAAAATCCTCTTATTTTTCATCTTTATTGATTGTTTTTAGATACAAGACATTAATGACAATAATCTGTGATAACTACACTTCCTAAAAATAAAATTTTCAGAAAAACGACTTGGTCACGATTTTCACCCATGCGTTCACTTCAACGGCCGATTGCGTAAAACGGCGCCAGCGACTTATTCCTGATTACGATGGAGCGGGTTAATATACAGTCTGTAATATTATTTTAAAAGTAAGAAAACTTTTACTACAATTTTTCTATACTCACTTGTACAGCCAGGGCTTCGGATCGACCTTTGACCTCCAGCTTGGCCGGTGCCATGGAACCAAAGTCCATGACGACTGGCGTCGCGTTGTCCGATAGCAAGACGTTACCGGGCTTCAGATCTCTGTGCGAGAGCAAAATGTTCGCTTTGTCGAATAACATACAATGGTGGGTAAAAAAAAAGTCAGATTTTTCTAAATACAAATTCTAATGAGATTCGTCTTGGTCGGGGGTACTTTTGGGGGCGAGATTTTAGTATAAAGATCAAAGTAATCTTCTGATTGCAAGTGATTCGTCTGTCAGAGCTCGATTTTCCGATCTCATCAAGTTGCTGGTTCGCCTTCTAGTTGCCTCCGATGATGAAGGTTATGGATTCAACCCAGTCTGTCCGTCTTATCTGTCACGGTGTCTGTCACGGTGTCTGTCACGGTGTCTGTCACGGTGTCTGTCACGGTGTCTGTCACGGTGTCGGTCACGGTGTCGGGCTGTCTGTCTGTCTGTCGGGCTGTCTTTTTGTTTACTTAGTCAGTTTCCCTTGTGGTTTATTTGTGTATTATAAGAAGAAAACAAGTTGTATCCTCATTGAGTGATCTCCACAATGTCGCTTCCCAGGTTGTATCGTAAAATTGGGCATGATCCCTGGCCACACGGCATTCTGGTGTTTATGACTTCTGACTACCGCCCTCGGAACAAAGATACTGACAATTTGGAAAAACCGCCAACATAGGGCAAGACAGCTCAGTTGGTAGAGCGCCGGTCCGGTATTCCAGGGGGTCGCAGGTTCGAGTCCGGCCTTGCTAATTTCTTTGGTTAATTTTGAATTCAATCTTTGTTGGTCTGTGAGCAAGATAAAAGTGCTTAAGGGATTTTATTGAAACTTAGTGGGTAGATAGCTTATAGGTCAACGGATGATTCCATGAAATTACATCAGATCACATGATCATCTGATCACGAATCTGGATCACGATGATTTTCTTTACCATTGGAATTTTTTTTACAGTTAGGGTAGAGGTCCAGGGGTTTCCCTTAACTTTTTTTTTCAGTGGCCCGCCGGGCTACCTAATTAGAGTTTTCAGTCGCCCGAAAGCATTTTCAGTGGCCACGTGTGCATTTGCCATACTGTGTTTTTCACCGAGGTTACGCAACGCCAACTGCATTGTCCGACCTTCCGCGAAAGCCTGCCGCGCGTTTGGTAAAATTGCCGTAACGCGGCACGGCAGGGCACGGCACGGCACTTCACATCCGGCCAGCCCACTGCTTGTTGTAATCGCTGATCTTGCGGGAAGATTTAATTTGCATCCGCCACAAAAGCTATCAAAACTAAACCTCGCATGTGACAACAAAACTGGCGGAGTTATTGTAAAAGCATATTAAATGTTTAAGGTTGAAAACATTTTTGGAAAAAAACCGGAGAATGTTGGCCTAAATCAATCTTTCACACGATGAACGAACGCCGAGCTGACCAACACACCACACAAGGCGAAGCGTAAACAGAATGCAGGAGAATGCAGGAAACATGCCGCGGTAGAACATTTTGTAGAAACACGCTACATCGCTCAAGAAGGACAAGCGTTACTACCTCGAAAGAAATACATTAACAGAAAATAAAAAAATAGGAAAGGGCGACCATGATCTGATAATTAACCTGCAGGATATGACTTTCTTCATTGAGGTTTGTTTGCCAGGCATTTTTACATCTTACGATGTCAAATTCGACCATTTCGCGTAACGGAAAAATACATGCATGTCGGCCATGGACTGGTTTCGGTCCTTAACTTTGTCCATTGAAGCGTGCGGCGGAAACCAATCCAACAATGCGCCTGCATTATGCATGCTTTGCATGGGGCGAGCACATGGCTTTTTGGCACCATCACCGTTTTTACGTACGCTTGCGGTAGGGATGTACATGTACATGTATGTGTGCCGCACAGGCCATGCGCGCCATGCGCTAGCGCTAGCCATAGCAAGCAGGCTATAAACATCGCGAATCTGTATCGATCCTATCTCTGCAATGCACGTGCGCGTGCACTGTTGTGTAAAGGTACTGCTGTACATGTACTAGTAAACAGTTGATCTGGGAAATCACATGTAATGTATTCAATATTTTAACTCGCCGGCCGGACGACCGAGGCAGTGTTTTGAGTCGTCCGTGGCTGTTTTGGGTCGCATTTGGCGAGCTGGCGACCGCTAAGGGGAAACCCTGGAGGTCTGCGCAACTTTTCTAGTTTTCAGAAGTATATGTATCTAATATACTAATTGATACAACCTCCTTGTACAAATAGTGACTGGTTCTTACTTTCTGCTCGACAAGCTCAATGCCGTTAGGCCCAGGTACGTTAATGAAAGACCCCTGGTTTCCTGCTTGTAACATGTTCAGTTTACCTGTGTGCCAGGGGCACCGGCGCTGCCTGGTGTAGTGCCTGGACTCCCTCACATATTGCCCTGAAGAGTCGGAGTAGTCGGGCCTCTGGTATATGTTCGCCGCTGGAAGCCAGTCGTTCTAACTCCTCTTGCAACGTTCCTCTCTAAAAACCAAAATGAAGAGTAGGTGCAAATAAGCCATTTGCGAATTAAAATTGAATAACATCTGGTACACTGACTTGCTCAACATGTTTGGCACATTTTAACTTGGACTTCTCCAGACTAAAAAGACTGTTACTAAAATCACGTGATTCACCGACGGAAGGCCCGACGGAAGGCCCGACGGAAGGAAGGACCGACGGAAGGACCGACGGAAGGCCCGACGGAAAGAAGGCCCGACTGAAAGAAGGACCGATGGAAGGCCCGACTGAAGGAAGGACCGACGGAAGGCTTGACGGAAGGCCCGACGGAAGGAAGGACCGACAGAAAGCCTGACGGAAGGAAGGACCGACGGAAGGCCCGACGGAAGGAAGGACCGACGGAAGGCTTGACGGAAGGCCCGACGGAAGGAAGGACCGACAGAAGGACCGACTGAAGGAAGGACCGACGGAAGGCCCGACGGAAGGAAGGACCGACGGAAGGCCCGACGGAAAGAAGGCCCGACTGAAAGAAGGACCGATGGAAGGCCTGACGGAAGGAAGGACCGACGGAAGGCTTGACGGAAGGCCCGACGGAAGGAAGGACCGACAGAAAGCCTGACGGAAGGAAGGACCGACGGAAGGCCCGACGGAAGGAAGGACCGACGGAAGGCCCGACGGAAGGAAGGACCGACGGAAGGAAGGACCGACGGAAGGCCCGACGGAAGGAAGGGCCGACGGAAGGCTTGACAGAAGGACCGACGGAAAGAAGGACCGACGGAAGGTCCCACGGAAGGTCCGACGGAAGGTCCGACGGAAGGCCTGACGGAAGGCCCGACGGAAGGAAGGACCGACGAAAAGAAGGACCGACAGAAGTATGGACCGACAGAAGTATGGACCGACATAAGTATGGACCGACATAAGTATGGACCGACATAAGTATGGACCGACATGAGGACCGCCCGATGAACGGACGTACTACCTACAGAGATAGTAATCGCATAGTCTCTCTCTAAACTTCCTTCAGACGGGACAAAAATCTAAGCCTCAGCT
Organism: Crossaster papposus; assembly: GCA_037893245.1. Taxonomy (NCBI): domain Eukaryota; kingdom Metazoa; phylum Echinodermata; class Asteroidea; order Velatida; family Solasteridae; genus Crossaster; species Crossaster papposus. The sequence continues at coordinate 360,491 of JBAIAA010000600.1, forward strand.
TACCCTGAAATATGGAAGGACTAGCAGCACCTCGGCTACCCCCGTGGGGCCACTGGTAACCTTCCACTCCTCCAGCGGTATGAGGTTTGGGTGGTGCACCTTGCGATGGTACCCCGCTTCCTCCTTGGCCAGTTGCTCCTCCGCCCGGGAGTGGCACTGGATGCGCTTCAGGGCAAACCTCTTGCCCGTGTCGTTGTCTTCGAGGAGGTCCACGACACTAAAGCCCCTGAAAGAAAGTTGATGCAATATTACACCCTAGGCACTGTAGCTCACAACCTGAAGAATCCCAAATCAGGAGGCAGTGTGAAGAAAGTTAAAGTGTTGCTTACAAGATTTCAATTGATTCTAAAAACATTTTACGTCAATGATTTAAAGGTAGGATACACCATTGGTAATTGCTTGAATTATCAGGAATGGGTAGATTTGGGGGGTTGTATTTTATAGTAAATATCGTTTAACTGACCTGTTCGAAGTTTTACAATCATAGATGCCGAGAAAAGCACGAAAAAAAGCGTTTGTTTTCAACCGGCGTCGAGCAGTTATTCTTATGTTATCTTTGTTTTTTCGGACGGCGATCGCGAATTTTTATTTATAAAATTATATTTTTCAGAATTATTACATGATATCTAGCGCAATCATTTTGCTGGATGCCTAGAATCATTATTTACTTTCAAATTAGTAAAATAATTTTTAATATAAAGTTTAAATGTATTGTAATGTTTTAAGCACGAGAGCCATGACAATTTCTTATTGTATCGACTGTATATAAATAGCAAAAAATCAATAATAATAAAAATAATAATTTAGAGGTACGATGAAAAACCAAAAGAACATCAATTATTTTGGTACATTGCGTTATGGGAACAATTGCGTTAAGTGGAATCTCTCTAATCTCAAACTCAGAACACTCTAAAATTCTAAAATTTTCAACATCACCCTAATTTATCTTCTTCTACATTTTCTTTCATTATACCCTAACCCAATTTTACCTTGTTCTACTTTTACTGAAGACCCAAAGCGCTGTGGGGACTCGAAAATGTCCCCACAACTCGGTCTGTTTTTTTCCAAACAAAAGAACCTGTCCCCACAACTAGGTGGAGGCTCGTACATTCCGGGAGGAAAACTCACAGAAGGAACCAAAAACACTATCCACCTGCGAACCAGGGCAGAAATCAAGCCCAGGTCATTAGATTAAGAGTAGAAAAAGAACCACTTTGCCAATTCGACCTTCGAGGGAATTAACCAGTTCGCGCCGGAGGACGTATATACACGCAAAGTTTTTCCCAGATTCAAAACGGATGATGCATAAACACGCCACGATCAAGGCTGGAAATGTCTGTCAGCAGCGAGCAAGGCCGGAAATGCGTGGGTGTGCTTACCGGCACTATCAGCCTGAACACGCTTTGGATCGAGTTTCGTTAAAAATAATCCCGCCCATCGGCTCGGTGATGTTAAAATAATCCCGGCGCGAACTGGTTAATAATTAAGATGGAAGGCGCTTTACTAAGTAATTATAATTATTATTTATTATTATTAATATCCATGGATGATTTCTTACCCTTCACCGAGTCGTCTCAGAACGTAGAACCGCCGTCCTTCAAACTCTATCTTTTCTCTGGTGCAGTTGCAGCCCATGATTGCTAGAACATCACACGTCACAGCCAAACCTACCCGGGCCACAGGCCGAAAAATCTGATTCCACACAACGCCACCGATACTCATGTGAACAAAAAAGTACTGCCGGCTTATAAATTCAGTTTTATTTGTTCACTTCCTAAAAAAGATTTTCAGTTTTTGTTGTATTAAATGCTAGATATTCGGGGTTTCATTCAGCTGGGTTTAGCCCGATTCCAATCGTAGGTTAAATACGTGGAGACGACGAAAACGACCGGTGCTATCTTCAGGGGGCTCTATGGCCTATCTGAAGTGAAACAAACAAGTGAAGGAACATTGTAGTCTGTACACTAACTAACAACGTTATAATAAAGTATTAAAAGGTAGTATACACCATTGATAATTGCTTGAATTATCATGAATGGGTGGGATTTGGGGGGTTGTATTTTAGAATACAGGTCAACTTGTACGCGGGCCAACTTGTACGCGGGCCAACTTGTACGCGGGCCAACTTGTACGCGGGCCAACTTGTACGCGGGCCAACTTGTACGCGGGCCAACTTGTACGCGGACCAACTTGTACGCGGACCAACTTGTACGCGGACCAACTTGTACGCGGACCAACTTGTACGCGGACCAACTTGTACGCGGACCAACTTGTACGCGGACCAACTTGTACGCGGACCAACTTGTACGCGGACCAACTTGTACGCGGACCAACTTGTACGCGGACCAACTTGTACGCGGACCAACTTGTACGCGGACCAACTTGTACGCGGACCAACTTGTACGCGGACCAACTTGTACGCGGACCAACTTGTACGCGGACCAACTTGTACGCGGACCAACTTGTACGCGGACCAACTTGTACGCGGACCAACTCGTACGCGGACCAACTCGTACGCGGACCAACTCGTACGCGGACCAACTCGTACGCGGACCAACTCGTACGCGGACCAACTCGTACGCGGACCAACTCGTACGCGGACCAACTCGTACGCGGACCAACTCGTACGCGGACCAACTCGTACGCGGACCAACTCGTACGCGGACCAACTCGTACGCGGACCAACTCGTACGCGGACCAACTCGTACGCGGACCAACTCGTACGCGGACCAACTCGTACGCGGACCAACTCGTACGCGGACCAACTCGTACGCGGACCAACTCGTACGCGGACCAACTCGTACGCGGACCAACTCGTACGTGGACCAACTCGTACGCATGCCAAATACTTTTTTGTTATCTTAAAAAACTAACCAAATGAAAACATTATAGTCTAAAAATATATATTATAAAAAGAAGTTAAATGTCAAACGATGATTACGAAATTAAAACCAAGATGTATAATAAACAATAGTACAATTTTACACAAATGTCTTTGTAAAGAAAGGTCTTAAGCAATAAATATTCTTAAAAACCGAAAGAGATGAGACTGAACAGACTTAATCTCATGCAACTTGTACATCGTTACATTTAATGGAAATAAAATTATTGACGAAATGTATACAAGGCTAAAGGTTAATAATGCCAAAAGGTTAATAATGCCCAAAATCGTACAGATTGGCCTTGGATGCCCAGAGTATCTGCCTTTTTAATTGATCAACGCCACCCGTACCCGTGAACCACATTTTTGAACCGCGTACGAGTTGGACCGCGTACGAGTTGGCTGGCGAACGAGTTGGTTGGCGTACGAGTTGACTAATCTGCGTACGAGTTGTCCCGCGTACGAGTTGGTTCGCGACTACGCGTACGAGTTGACCTGTTTCCGTATTTTATAGTACAGCGATCGCGATGTTTTATTTTATTTTTCGGAACAGTTAGTTATTATTAGGATATCTACCGCAAACAAATCTTAATTAAATTCGGTAGTAAAAAAAATGAAATTAGCATCTACACTACAGTGAGGTAAAAATATTGAAAATGTCTTGATAACTTTGTTCGCCCACTGGACTCCCCTTTATTCTGCCGGCCGGCTAGTAGATTAACGTATCAACACAGCAGTTCCAAAAATACGAATAATTTCGTTTTACGGTTCCTACTACTACTAGTAGTACATTTTTAATGCTAAACTCTCTTATAAATACAATATTTCTTAACACGAAATGTTTGAATGGTTTGGGCCCAGTATTCATTATCCTGACATAGATAGGTACCCGATAATCTGAGTTACTGGACTCTCGCTTTTATGACGCTAGTCGCGCCAGATCATGTCCCAATGTTTAAAAAAAGCGATGGGGGGTAGGTTAAAATCATTAAAAGGACACAAGAAGTGGTGGTATTTACGAAAAGCAATTTTTGTAAGGCTATCTTTTACTATCTACCTAAGTACCTGACGTGACATGGAGGAAGGAAAACAGCATTCATGCGTTGACGTCCAAGTCAAAAATACTAAAGAGCTGGGGTGCGTTCCACTTACGCGAACTGTTTGCGCGAACGTTCGCCAACGTTTTGAGTTGGCGTTAGTTGAAGTGGAACGATATTTTAAAAACTACGTTTTCAAAATGGCGGCGCCCAGTGAAAGTGACATCGTTTGGTTCGCTGCTTTTTGTCCAACTCATTATTTTTCTTTAAAAAATCCCTGTGAATGCTCAAAACAATCCACCGTTTATAACGAAAAGTATAAAAAGTAAATACAAACCGTGAAAAGAACCATGCCGTCTGCTAACCGCTTCGCCATCATTAAAATACGTCACTGGCCAACAGCGAACAGCTCGGAATGTCGTTCGCCGTTTTCGCTAACGTTTGCCAACATAATTGGCGCACATTGCGTTCCACTCACGCGAACAACGCTAACGTTGGCCAACGTTGGCAACGTTCGCTGTAGTGGAACGCACCCCAGGTGATGAAGATAGGACAGTGGATATATATTTGTACGGTGACCTATGAAACACGACGACTTCATCAAATTGGGCCCTGGGGAAGAGCGCCGCTTACGGCAGGTAGGTAAACGCGGTAAACGCTGTACATGTAAGTCATTAGCATAATACTGTAAACGTCCAAAACGTTATATAGGCACTTTTAGGCATTTTCATATTAATCAAATAAAGTGGTACTATTAATCAGATAATAAACTTCTTTGAAATTCTACCTATAGGCCTATGCATGATTTTAATAGACAATTTAGTGGTTTATAGTGGCTTTGCACCCCGGCTTCTTTGCGCGAAGCAAATCGAGTGCACGAAGCAAATCGGCTGTTTACCTACGTACCGTGCGAGGCGCCCTTCCCCGTCGTGACCTCTAAACAACGATCAATGACTATAGTTAACTTTATAACACCTCACTCATAGATTCTGTGTCTTGATTGGCCGAGAGCGCGTCACGTGTCATTTGCTATTTTTACTATTTTTTACTTGCGCTCCAAAAAGACTATACCACGCAGCCTCGTTCTGAAAAAGTACTATGCGCATAGCAACACACGAACTATATGCGCATAGCAACGAAAGCGTGACTGAAACCCAGACGTGTGTTTCGGTGCATTGCGTAAACATTGCTCTATCACCCTCGCACCCGTTCATCGAGGCAACAAAGTACACGTATGATCGAGAGACGTATAATTCGGAGATTTGTTGTCATTACTATACTTTCAGGAAGCTTAAATTGTGCAGAATCTGTGAGTGAGGTGTTATAAAACAAAATATTGACTGCTTTATTTTGCGGTATAGTAAAACTAGCCTCCCTCGGTGATCCATGGAGCATTCTATTTTCCCTCGGCTTCGCCTCGGGAAAATAGAATGCTCCATGGATCACCTCGGGAGGCTAGTTTTACTATACCACTCAAAGCAGTCAATATTTGTACAATATAGTTTGACTAATTCTGATCGAACTCAGGCTAGTCGACTATTTACGACCAGCTACCGCGGTTGGTCGCATCGATGGTAACCAGTAGCCGCTGTAATAGCACAGTACAGAGAGGACCAGTTTAGCAGTTAATAGTCAATAGTAGTTCGACTAGAGTCGTTCGCACTTCAACTTCATCACTGCGCATGCCCTAATGACATCACGAACTAACCACTAGTTAACTATAGTTCCTTGATCGAACTTGGCCATTGCTTCTCCCCACCTAGGGGAGGGCGGGGACTGGTTGTTTTTCGAGCTGTATACTCCCTAGGGAGCTGAGATAGTATTTGAAATGTTTTGCGGCCCAATCAGCAGGGGTATAGCGCCTTGAGTATCAGTCTTGGTAGATATACGTGCGCCGTTTAATAATATCCGTTGTATATGTTATGGTAACAAGACACTTGGGCAAGAACCAACATGTAAAGAGGCATATAATTATATCACATGAAACTATGCAATTATCACGGCAATTATTATTTGTATTATGTATGTATGTATTATGTATGTAATAAGTTTAATTATGACGTGAATGACCAGGAAAGACATACATAATTAAACATTTTAACGTAATACAATAAATTGCTTGAACGAAGCGGTAAAAAGAAACAAAGAGGAAATATTTTCAGTAGCCTATAGTAAAAAACAGTCTGTGTTGTCATACTAAATCGTGCATTTTTCATAAAAGCGTATAGAAGTTTATACAGAGGTAATAATGTTTTAAATACCGATGTGAAAATCGGACCCCTTTCCATATGATTGGTTAAAACCCTCTCACGTGACCAGTCACTTCTTATTATCTTCACGCAAGCACACGCAATACTACCAATGAGTCTGAATTTCACGCTACACCGGAACTACAAAATGCTATCATCAACTAGTCTGTGTTGATGTACATATACATGCCTGTACGTGCATGTGCACACCAGATAATTACAGTCGTGCATTTTACTCGAGTTACCATTGTATCAAAACAGAAGTCGGGCTATACTCAATAAAATAATACACTTCTACTCTTCTATAAACCACAGAATAGTAAAAATGTTAATGTTGGGTTGCTTATTTTAATATAATTATTGTATACTCTCTTGAGTCCCAGAGGGCGTCCTTCCTCACACCTTGTTCTTATTACAGCGCTCACAGCTAGACGGGATTGACTTGTTTATGATATAAAACTTCTTTGTCGGCATTGTCACTGCCATTGCCACTATGTAATTTGGCTGTGTGTTCGTACATATAAACTCGACTCGACTCGACCTCCTTGACCTATAATGACTGGACTGGACTCGAGTCACACAAATAAGTGACTCGTTGCAACTATGCCGACTTCTATGTTCCCCGTGTTTCACACCGGATTGTCCCGACGGCAGCACTTGCTCCGCCTAACAGCCTTCAGAAAATCCGAGGGTTCTGGGATGTTGTCCCACTGGCGACGCACGATGCAGCGGAAGACGGTCTTGAAGTCACGGTGCTTGGTCGCGTAGATCAAGGGATTTATGCAGCTGCTCAACAACAGAGCTGCGAATATATACCCACTGACAAGTATGGAAACCTGATTACTCAGAAAAAAGAAAACAGCAATTGGACTAGCGCATGTCACGAAGGCACAGACGACGTAGAACATGTTCTTGGTTATCTGAGTCTGATGGCGACTAAGTTGGTGGTTACTGGTCGTGGTTGGGCTTGTGGCATGGGGTTGCGTGCTGTGACTGGGGCTCGGGATGTCATCAAGTTGAGTCGCCGTTGACAGGTGGTTTATGGTCACCTGTCGATTGACACGCCTCCAGATGAGAACGTAGCAGACAACGATGAGGGTCAGAGGAACTGGAAACGATACAATTGCTGTCACGAGACTAAAAATGTGCCTAATTCTCCGAATTATTCCATAAAATAAAACCAGGACATTTACGAAAGGTACCATCCAAACAAACATCAGCCACAGTGCGATCTTTTTTGGCGTGTAGACCTTTCGGTAGGTGGTTTGTGGTCGTGAGATCAGCAACCAGCGGTTCAGGGCGATGCACATCATCGTGTTGATGCTACAGCCAAGAGTCGTGTACAGAATTATAGTAGTCGCAAAGCCCAGATCGAACAGCACGTTGCCCAGAACGTCCCGCAAGTCGTCGCTGTACCCATATTGTAAGCCGGCACCGACGAAAACCGCCGCAGGAGGTATGACCAGACAGGTCAGAAGGTCGGCCACGCTCAGATTCACCACGAAGGCGTTGGTGGTCGTACGGAGCTTTTTGGATACCAGCACGGCAAGGATCACCAGAGAGTTGCCGGTGATCCCCACTATGAAAGCGACCCCGTAGAGCAGGTTGAGAAGGACCAAATGGACATCGCTTGGGACTTGAGATTCTGTGGTAGTGGAGTTGGCATCATTCGTCGTATTGTAGTTGACGTCATCCATACCTTGAGATAGTCTGTAAACACGAGAACGAGGACCCATTATGATCATGGATATTTGATACAACATAGGATCGTTTGCAATAATTGGCCGGGTAATTGCTATAACCTTTTACCGATTCCCTGACAAACTCTGGTCAAAGTACAGAGTTGTGATGACTCGACTCGGACAAAAATCAGTGACTCGTTACAACTCCATCAAAGTAACGATAGGAATAGTATGAAATACCTCGTGAAGCTATTCTGATTGAAAGAAAATGTCATACAATAGTACCGGGTCGAAGTTTAATAGAGACCTACCTTGAAGCCGTTTTATGCAGAGAAAGCTTTTGAAGCCAATACGAAGAAACATAGGCCTAAAGTTTTAAATTTGCAGTTGTTCTTTTCACACGGTCCACACCTCACTGATAGATTAATATTTGAGTAAAGTTCCTATTATAGAATGAATAAAAGACACATTTAAACGTGTTTGGAAGTAGCCCCTACGCGCATGCGCACGAAATGCGCATGCCCACGGAATAGTAATGATTGTCGTGACAGTGAAAGGCACTTGTCAAAATAATGAAGCCAGGCAGGCCTTAGGCCGGAAATGCTACCTCATGCTATTTATTTTAGTCCTACTTGTTTTTTCCAGATCTTTTCCTGGGGTTTTTTCTGGGTAAGTTGTCCAGCAAACTTCCTCATTTGTTTTTCAGAAACAGATGTGATCATTATATATTACTGTTCGAGGTAACTGTATTCAGGAGAAACTGTGACTTTCGAGGTTTCAATTTAGTTCAGCCAACCTACCAGCCGCCGGTCTATAACTGAGAACCTGCGTATTACCCATTAGGCCCCGCCCATGTTAGTGGTGTTTGACCAATCACAGCCAGGATTAACGCACTTTGTCAGTCATTGCTTCTTTCCACCTACCGAGGCTAGGTGAGGGCGGAAATGGTTGTTATTCGGTTGCTTTGCGCCGAAACGGCAGCATCGAGTTGTATACACCCCAGTGAGCTACGATAGCATTTGAATGTGTTGTGGCCCATTGAGCAGGGGTAATAATATAGCGCCTTGAGTACCAGTCTTGGTAGATACGTGCGCCGTTTATTAGTATCCGTTATTATTTTATGGTTAATAAGACACTTGGACAAGCAACAACATGTAAATGTTTCTATTTTCCGAACCTCTCTGGTAATGTCATCGGAGCTACCTTTGAGACGCTTGGTGTAATTATTCGCAGCAATTCACAGACAAATTTTGGATTCTGGGAGCCTAAAGTGTTCCCTTTCATTTTTCTACACAAAACAGGCTGACAGATTAGATATAATCATGGAGGTAGGAAACAGTGTGTTTATCGGGAAAGTTTTACACAAAAGCTACCTAAGCGCATGACCTTCACCAGGCGCTGATCTAGGATTTTTTTAGACGGGGGGCACACCCAAACTGGAAATTGCAAGCGCGAAGCGCGAAGCGTGAAGCGCGAAGCCCTTACGGCGTGGGGTCCGGCCGGGGCCCGCTTAAGGGCCCCGTGAAAATTTGGATTCTATATGCTTTGTGGTGCAATCTGAGGCGATTTCTGGCAACTTTCCTCAGATTTTTTTTGCAAAAATGTAAAATAAATATATCGAGATAAAATGAAGAATTATAGAGATTATAATAGAGAATATAAAAAATATATATTACATACGTTTATTGATGAATGTGGGGCACACCCCAAATTGGAAAATGCGACCCCGGGTGCGAAGCTTTTACGGCGTGGGGTCCGGGGCCCGCTTAAGGGCCCCGGACAATTTGGGATTTTATATGCTTTGTGGTGCAATCTGAGGCGAATCCTGGCCTCTTTCCTCTGAATTTTTTTAGCAAAAGTTTTCAAGATTATATGGAGATAAAATGGAGAATTATGGAGATTATAATTATATTATAAATATATAATATATATACTTTATATATGAATGTGGGCCACACCCCAATATGGAACATGCGAGAATATATAGCAAAACTGTCGCCAAAAAGATGAGCTTTCGGACAATGTCCTATAGCTTAGGTTGGACAAACCATAGCTACACGGATAAACCAACCAACTAACATTCTTACACAAGATCATTAACAACATAAACATTCATCTAGATACACTGCAATAAAAGGGTAATCGGCAATGGAGGGGAAATTACTGCCAATTCAATGACCACATGTCCACCAGGCGCGGGATTATTTATCGAACCTCGATCCCAGGTAGTCCAGATACGCAACGAGTGGATATGCGCGCCGGGTGGGTTTAGGTTGTCTTCTGCGAATAACACCAATGTCCAGCCTCGCTCTCCCGCTGCGAGAGACCCTGAGAGGGCTTCATGTGCATGGAGAAATTGAACGGGTGCGGGTAGTCTTGTTTGCAAGACGATCTTAATCGCGGTATATGCAGCGCGCGTAGGCCGCCGATGCGGGCGTCCTCTAACGTACGCCGTACCATACACGCAATGACCTTCGATAACATCGTCTTGTTTAACTGCTCAAATCCACTGACCTCAACACCTGGACGGATCATTGTCCATATTCTGCTGTGCTAACACTTGAAGTCGGCGCGAACTGGAAGTGCAACATGGCGTCACTGCTGTGAGCCAATGAAATGTCCAGTTGTAGAGGTCAGTGGATTTACCAACCAACTGAACTCTACACCTGGACATTTCATTGGCTCACAGAGTGACTTCGTGGGTCCGCCATGTTGCACTTCTCTGCATGCCGACTTCAAAATGAAACAATGGATGATCTGTCCATGTATAGAGGTCAGTGCTCAAATCTCAGCGCGTGACCTCTATACATAATTCAACAGGGAGGTCAAAAGCATAATGACGCTTGCGCACTGAAGGAAGTTTGTGTTTTAGAAATGAGTTGCTAGTTAGGTACCTTGCTCTATGGGTACTGTGCGCGCGATGTACATGTACATGAATTACGAATGTACACTAACATGTATACATCGCGGCAATCAAACGTACGGGATACTTGGACAGTTATTCATGCCGCGCCGGGTCGCGAACAGACGGTACATTGGCTTCGGCGAAGCCGGGCCCAGGGGCATCTTTGCTGTAACATCGATTGTTTCGTCCACTCGGACATTTTTTTCACTACACAACGCTATAACAACGCACGCGACGCGCTCACATGGTCTATTTTATACTAGGCCTATGTCCACACGTCGCTGCGACGTACAGAAACTATACCAGTGAGTCAGCGATTATGCAAGTTACGTCACGCGATTTTTCACGCAACGTCACACGCGCATGCAAATGCGAAACAATTCTGCTCGGAATTTTCCGAGCGATTAGAGCAGATAAACAAGACGGTCTTAGCGAAGGTAATTCGCGCGTGGTCTACGGCGTACGTTAGAGGGCGCCCCGCATCGCGAAGATCGTCTTGCAAACAAGACTAGGGTGCGGGTCGCAAACTGGGGTTCCATGGATTGATAACCCTTTTTGGTCAGTATTATATTATGCCAAAAATTAGACACAGCAGATCCTCCGATCAGATCCTCCTCCCTTCCTTTTCTCTCACCTCCCCCTCTTTTCCCCCACCCCCGTTTTTTTTAATACTCATTTTACCCGGGGGGCACGTGCAGTACTCCCAGCTGGTTTCGTGTCACTTAATTATCAGCAAAAACAGGAACCGGATTTCGTTTTAACATGAACTTGCATTTTTGTTTGGATTATTGGTTTCACAACCGTGAATAGGTATAGGTATTAAGCCCCAAGTCCGGGTCAGAGGTGACGCATGCATGCGATATTCCTTGAATTGCCCAATTGTATGGCTCTAATAACACTCTAAATTATTTAGAGTGTTTGTATTCATGAGGTCATCAGAGGACGAATTATTGGTCTATTGGTGTACCCAGAAGTCCAGAAACTTATTATCAGGTTAGGGAGCCATGCCTTCCTGGTTTGAACCGTACCTATTCACGGATGTGAAAGATAAAACGAAATCCGGTTCCTGTTTTTGCTGACATTAAGTGACACGAAACCAGCTGGAAGTACTGCACTATTTTTGTTTAGTACCAGTAAAGGTCATGCTTAGGTAGCTTTTGTGTAAAACTTTCTCGATAAACACACTGTTTTCTACCTCCATGATTATATCTAATCTGTCAGCCTGTTTTGTGTAGAAAAATGAAAGGGAACACTTGAGGCCCCCAGAATCCAAAATTTGGGTTGGAAAAACAAATGTCTAAATGCGAGGAAAATGAGTATTTAGCCAACGTTTTCTTAACTTCTACATTACACGAGCACAACTGAATGTCAACAGTATACGCATGAAACGTAAAACTGTCTTTGAATTGCTTCGAATATTTAGGGGCCTACACCAAACGTCTTACAGGTAGCTCCCATGACATTATCAGAGAGGTTCGAAAAATACATGTAGAAACAAATGACGTAACAAGTATACGCATACGTGTAGGGAATGCAAAATTCAGTTTAGGCATTACGCCAGCCATGTACACGTATTATTACAAACGACAATGCATCAACCAGCCTCGGTGCCTAAAAAAAGGTAAAAAAATTACCAATTTAGATGTTGTTGCTTGTCCAAGTGTCTTGTTAACCATAAAATAACAACGGATATTAATAAACGGCGCACGTACCATCTACCACGACTGGTACTCAAAGCGCTATATTATTACCCCTGCTCAATGGGCCACAACACATTACAAATACTATCGCAGCTCCCTGGGGAGTATACAACTCGATGCTGCCGTTTCGGCGCAAAGCAACCGAATAGCAATCATTTCCGCCCTCACCTATAGGTAGGTGGAAAGAAGCAATGATTGACAAAGTGCGTTAATCCTGGCTGTGATTGGTCAAACACCACTAGCATGGGCGGGGCCTAAAGGGTAATACGCAGGTTCTCAATTATAGACGGCGGCTGGTAGGTTGGCTGAACTAAATTGAAACCTCGAAAGTCACAGTTCCTCCTGAATACAGTTACCTCAAAAAGTACTATGATCACATCTGTTTCTGAAAAAAAAAATAAGGAAGTTTGTAGAACAACTGACCCAGAAAAAACATGAAAAGATGCGGAAAAAACAAGTAGGACTAAAATAAATAACATGAGGTAGCATTTCTGTCCTAAGGCCTGTCTGGTTTTATTATTTTGACAAGTGCCTTTCACTGTCACGGCATTCCGTGGGCATACGCATTTTGTGCGCATGCGCGAAGGGGCTATACTTCCAAACACGTTTAAACGTGTATTTTATGCATTCTTCAGCCAATATAATAAGGACTTTACTCGAAGAGTAATCTATCGGTGAAGTGTGAACGGTGTGAAAAGAACAACTGCAAATTTGAAACTTTCGTTTCTCCGTATTGGCTTCAGAAGCTTTCTCAGCATAAAACGGCTTCAAGGTAAGTCTCTATTAAACGACGACCCAATACTTATATGGAACTGACAGTTTCCGTAACTACAGTTTTACGGGTCCCGTAACATGGATTTCGAAATGCTAAAGCACCATTTTCCGAGCACGTTGAAACAACCAATAATGTTAGTTTGAATTCCAAAGACATTAATTTTCTTTCAATCAGAATAGCTTCACGAGGTATTTCATACTATTCCTACCGTTACTTTGACGGAGTTGTAACGAGTCACTGATTTTTGTCCGAGTCGAGTCATTACAACTCTGTACTTTGAACAGAGCTTGTCAGGGAATCGGTAAAAGGTAATAACAATTACCCGGCCAATTATTGCAAACGATCCTATGTTGTATCAAATATCCATGATCATAATGAGTCCTCGTTCTCGTGTTTACAGACGATCTCAAGGTATGGGTGATGTCAACTACAATACGACGGATGATTTCAACTTCAATACCATATATGAAGTCCCAAGCGATGTCCATTTGGTCCTTTTCTGCGTGCTCTACGGGGTCATTTTCATAGAGGGGATCCTCGGCAACTCTCTGGTGATCCTTGCCGTGCTATTATCTAAAAAGCTCCGTACGGCCACCAACGCCTTCGTGGTGAATCTGAGCGTGGCCGACCTTCTGACCTGTCTGGTCATACCTCCTTATGCGTTTATCGTCGGTGCCGTCTTTTTTAGGATCGGCGACTTTCTAGACGTTCTGGGCAGCGTGCTGTTCGTTCAAGTTCTGGGAAATGCGACTATCATATTTCTGTACACGACTCTTGGCTGTAGCATCAACACGATGATGTGCATCGCCCTGAACCGCTGGTTGCTGATCTCACGACCACAAACCACCTACCGAAAGGTCTACACGCCAAAAAAGATCGCACTGTGGCTGATGTTCGTTTGGGTGATACCTTTAGTATATTTACTGGTTGTCTTGTTTGTATCGAACCCTAAAAATGGGCCCATTATTAATGTAGGGACAGCAATTTTAATGTTTCCAGTTCCTCTGACCCTCATCATCGTCTGTTACGTTCTCATCTGGAGGCGTGTCAATCGACAGGTGAGGAAGCTAGCCGGCGCCAACCGCACACCTGAGGTATCCAACGAGACCATAAACCACCCGTCAACGGAGACTCAACTTGATGACATCCCGAGCCCCAGTCACAGCACGCAACCCCATGCCACAAGCCCAACCACGACCGGTAACCACCAACTGAGTCGCCATCAGACCCAGATAACCAAGAACATGTTCTATGTCGTCTGTGCCTTCGTGCCGTGCGTTAGTCCAAGTGCTGTTTTCTTTTGTCTGCGTGATCAGGCTGGGTATTCCGAACTTGTCCGTCAGTATATATTTGCAGCTCTGCTGTTGAGCAGCTGCATCAATCCCTTGATCTACGCGACCAAGCACCGTGACTTCAAGACCGTCTTCCGCTGCATCCTGCGTCGCCAGTGGGACAACATCCCAGAACTCTCGGATTTTCTGAAGGCTGTTAGGCGGAGCAAGTGCTGCCGTCGGGGCAATCCGGTGTGAAACACTGGGAACATAGAAGTCGGACGAGTAGTAACGAGTCACTTATTTGTGTGACTCGAGTCCAGTCCAGTCATTAGGTCAAGGAGGTCGAGTCGAGTCGAGTCACAGTGTGTAGTCGAGTCGAGTCACAAATAGACTAATACAATGTACCACATAATAAATGAACACGTTACAGAAACACATTGCTATTCTCATTATATATAAATGATATAAATTATATTTGCCAAGCTTCGACAATATTCTCTTTTATTCTTTTTGCTGATATTTTACTCGAGTAATAACACTGACTTAGAAACTATTGTCAGTCTTGTTAATATTGAATTAGCCAAAGTGTCAATTTGGCTTCAGTCTAACAGGCCGTCACTTAATTCAAAAAAATGTACATTTATGGTCTATCGAAATAGAAAAAGAAGAAGTTGGGTACATCTAATTGTCCAGTTAAGAGCCTTTACTGCAAGTGTCACATACTAAATTCATTGGTGTCTATAATTGATGAATGTCTCTCTTGGAAATTCCATATAAAGGAATTAAAAAGTACTTTGTACTGTTCATTAATTCTCTCTTACCTTTTTTATTGTAACGTTATTTGGGCTAACACGTACAAGTCAAACCTTGATAGATTGATTAAACTGCAGACAAAAGGCAATTTGTAATGTATCTAAGGTCCACTCTAACGAACATATCACTCTGTTATTTAAGAAATACAACTTGTTGTCTCTTAACTCTTAACTTTAAATTAGACGTTTTTATGTATTAATTTATGAATAACCAACTTCCTGATAATTACATAACCTGTTTCCACGTAACAGATCTTAGATCTAGACATATTTATAATACTCGGACTGCATCCAAAATACACATACCTCATGCTAGAACAACTCTTTTTCAACAATACCATTTTCTTCTCCGGACCCAACAATTGGAATTATCTATCATCGTCTGTAACTAATTGCCCTTCAATTAATACGTTCAAATGTAAACTGGAATTATCCCTACTTAACTCCCAGAGTACTTAATTTATTGTCATTATTTTGTTAAGTCATGTTAGCAAATATTAGACTGCAATCCGTCTTGCGTAATATCAAGTCCATACTTAACATGTTTAACCGATCCGTTTTTATTTAATTATGTGATCACCACTAAATCTTGTAATCAGTGTTGTTTTAGTCTTATATTGTCCTGTTCTGTAGGGCACATCCGCCACAAGCTTTAGCTTTTTAGGATGATGCCTCCATACTTGTTTTAATATAATTTAAAAATATATTGTTTAATTTTTAAAAAACTCGTTGAGAACAAGGCATAAACAATAATACATAATGAAATGTGGAAAGAATAGGGATAAATTTTTCGCACCCCCATTATCCTTGAATGCGGGCCGCGATATTTTTTTCCATACCACTAGTTGGCTCGTATACTTAAGCACATGTGAGTTGCGAGTCAGGTTCTCAGACTTTATTTACCTTTGTAAAAAAATCCTCCAAACCACAAATTAGTACAAAGAAAATGTTGCAAATGACTAACAAAACTTTTAAAGAAAAAGACAAAACCTTTACAAATGTATCCACGGTGCAGAAATGTCTTTATCAGTTGCGTAGTTTTAGTAATTATATCGTTGCGTATAAAGTGCACTGCTGCATAATTATATAGCTCGTTAGTGGAACGTTAATCACATCTAGCTGTACATGTAAGCTCATTAGCATAATACTCTAAACGCCCACAAAGTTATTTAAGCACTTTTAGGCATTTCTATATTATTCACATGAGTGGTACTATTTATCGGATAATAAACTTCTTTAAAATTCAAGAAAATGTAGTGGTTTTGTGGCTTTGCACCCCAGCTTTGCGCAAGTTATCGCGTTGATGAGTGCGCTAAGCAAATCGGCTTTTTACCTACGTACCGTGCGAGGCGCCCTTCCCCATTGTGACCTCTAAACAAGTACTCCCTGTTTCACTTTTTATGCCGAGGTGTCTCATCTTCCCCTCTCTAGCGACCGCGTCGTCGACGATCACCGGCATCGCCACCCGGCGCCCTCAGTCGACCGCCGACGCGTCGGATGTCGACTGAGGGCGCTTTATTCATGTCAACATTATTTGTGCGGGACGTGCGCAGTGCGCGGTTTTTTACTGACAGCATAGAAACAATTCCTTTGTGCGTAGAAAGACCCACGGTAGTCAGGCCCTAAAAAAACCTGAAAATTGTTGCACCCCAGTCCCGGCCCCCCTACAACTACTATAGTTAATCCACTGCAGACTGCACTGAATGGATGCATGCATGCGATATTCCTTCAATTGCCCAATTGTATGGCTCTAATAACTCTCTACTAATTTAGAGTGTTTGTATTCATGAGGTCATCAGAGGACGAATTATCGGCCTATTGGTGTACCCAGAAGTCCAGAAACTTATCAGGTTATAGGGAGCCATGCTTTCCTGGCTTGAACCGTACCTATATTCACGGATGTGAAAGATAAACCAATAATCCAAACAAAAATGCAAGTTTATTGTTAAAACAAAACCCGGTTCCTGTTTTTGCTGACAGTGACACGAAACCAGCTAGGAGTATACTGCACTATTTCTTTGTAGTACATGTACCAGTAAAGGTCATGCTTAGGTAGCTTTTGTGTAAAACTTTCTCGGTAAACACACTGTTTCCTACCTCTATGATTATATCTAATCTGTCAGCCTGTTTTGTGTAGAAAAATGAAAGGGAACACTTGAGGCCCCCAGAATCAACAATTTGGGTTGGAAAAACAAACGTTTTCTTAACTTCTACACGCAGGGATCTAGTCGAGTCCATCACAAGTCCCTGCAAGTCCCTGAAAGTCCCCGCAAGTCCATCACAAGTCCTCCAGTTCCAATTCAAATCACAAGCTATTCAAATCAGCTTCGACAAAAGCATTTCTTTGTCATTGTTCATCCAGTTACTTGTGACTGCCTTTATGAAGCCAGGGACTTGTGACTGGCTTCACGAAAGGACTTGTGAAAGGACTTGCACGGACTCGACTACAACCCTGTCTACACGAGCACAACTGAATGTCAACAGTACGCATGAAACGTAAAACTGTCTTTGAATTGCTTCGAATAATTAGGGGCCTACACCAAACGTCTTACAGGTAGCTCCCATGACATTATCAGAGAGGTTCGGGAAAATAGAAACAAATGACGTCACAAGTATACGCATACGTTTCGGGAATGCAAAATTCAGTTTAGGCATCACGCCAGCCACGTATATATTATTACAAACGACAATGCATCAACCAGCCTCAGTGCCTAAATTTCATAGTCGCTTGTATTTCGTGTAATAACCGCAATGCTGTTCGGTTTTATGGCTTTACCAACAAAAAACCTCCACCAACAAACCCCAAGGCCAGACACCAGCTGGTGTTGTTAAATGGGGCAAGCCAATAATAGCATGATTGGTTGCTTGGGTAGGTCTGGCGGTAAAACCCAGACCTCAAAGGCCCCTTTTATACACAAAGTAACAAGAGACTCGAGGGGCAGCAATTTGCTTTGCAAGTTGGGTCCCCGGTACAACCAGGGTTCAAGCGGCACTTACCATGTTATTTGGCTTGCTTTGAACTAGGAATACATGTAGTATGAATTTTGTTTAGGCAGGTTGAAAGAGTAATTTTTTTTTTACGGCGAAGCGACTAATAGTACAGGGGCACATAAACGGCGCAAGTATCTACCAAGACTGGTACTCAAGGCGCTATATTATTACCCCTGCTCAATGGGCCACAACACATTCCAAATACTATCGCAGCTGCCTGGGGAGTATACAACTCGATGCTGCCGTTTCAAAGCAGCCGAATAACAACCATTTCCGCCCTCACCTAGGTAGGTGGAAAGAAGCAATGATTGACAAAGTGCGTTAATCCTGGCTGTGATTGGTCAAACACCACTAGCATGGGCGGGGCCTAATGGGTAATACGCAGGTTCTCAGTTATAGACAGCGGCTGGTAGATAGGCTGAACTAAATTGAAACCTCGAAAGTCACAGTTTTTCCTGAATACAGTTACCTCGAAGAGTACTATGATCACTTATGTTTTTGAAAAAAATAATAAGGAAGTTTGCAGAACAATTAACTGACCCAGAAAAAACCCCGGAAAAGATCCGGAAAAAACAAGTAGGACTAAAATAAATAACACGAGGTAGCATTTTTGGCCTAAGGCCTGCCTGGTTTCATTATTTTGACAAGTGCCTTTCACTGTCACGGCATTCCGTGGGCATACGCATTTTGTGCGCATGCGCAAAGGGGCTATACTTCCAAACACGTTTAAACGTGTATTTTATGCATTCTTCAGCCAATATAATAAGAACTTTACTCAAAGAGACATCTATTAGTGAGGTGTGGACGGTGTGAAAACAACAACTGCAAATTTGAAACTTTCGTTTCTCCGTATTGGCTTCAGAAGCTTTCTCAGCATAAAACGGCTTCAAGGTAAGTCTCTATTAAACTACGACCCAATACTTGTATGGAACTGATAGTTTCCGTAACTATACAGTTTTACGGGTCCCGTAACATGGACTCATGAAACAACCAATAATGTTAGTTTTATTTCCGAAGACATTTCTTTCAATCAGAATAGCCTCACGAGGTATTTTATACTATTCCTATCGTTACTTCTTTGATGGAGTTGTAACGAGTCACTGATTTTTGTCCGAGTCGAGTCATTACAACTCTGTACTTTGAACAGAGTTTGTCATGTTATCGGTAAAAGATAATAACAATTACCCGGCCAATAATTGAAAACGATCCTACGTTGTATCAAATATCCATGATCATAACGAGTCCTCGTTCTCGTGTTTACAGACCATCTCAAGGTATGGATGATGTCAACTACAATACGACGGATGATTTCAACTCCACTATCTCAGAATTTGAAGTCCCAGGCGATGTTCATTTGGTCCTTCTCAGCCTGCTCTTCGGAGTCGCTTTCATAGTGGGGATCCCCGGCAACTCTCTGGTGATCCTCGCCGTGCTGGTATCTAAAAAGCTCCGCACGGCCACCAACGCCTTCGTGGTGAATCTGAGCGTGGTCGACCTTCTGACCTGTCTGGTCATACCTTCTTATGCGGTTAGCGTCGGTGTCAGCTTACTGTATGGGTACAGCGGCTTGCTGTTTGTTTTAAGGCTGGGCACTGCAACTACTATAATTCTGTACACGACTCTTGGCTGTAGCATCTTCACGCTGATGTGCATCGCTCTGAACCGCTGGTTGCTGATCTTACGACCACAAACCACCTACCGAAAGGTCTACACGCCAAAAAAGATCGCACTCTGGCTGATGTTCGTTTGGGTGACACCTTTCGTATCTATCCTGGTTTCCGTTTTTGTATTGAACCAGAAAATGAGGCGCAATTTTAATGTCTTGACAGCAATTGTATTGTTTCCAGTTCCTCTGACCATCATCATCGTCTGTTACGTTCTCATCTGGAGGCGTGTCAATCGACAGGTGAGGAAGCTGACCGGCGCCAACCGCACACCTGCGGTATCCAACGAGACCATAAACCACCCGTCAACGGAGACTCAACTTGATGACATCCCGAGCCCCAGTCACAGCACGCAACCCCATGCCACAAGCCCAACCACGAACGGTAACCACCAACTCAGTCGCCATCAGACCCAGATAACCAAGAACATGTTCTACGTCGTCTGTGCCTTCGTGTTGTGCGTTAGTCCAAGAGCTGTTTTATTTTGTCTGCCCATAGAGCTACAGCTAGAAAACGTAACGCTTGAATGGCTTAATCAGGTTATGGATTACGGACTGGCCGAAATGTATATATTCGCAGCTCTGCTGTTGAGCAGCTGCATCAATCCCTTGATCTACGCGACCAAGCACCATGACTTCAAGACCGTCTTCCGCTGCATCGTGCGTCGCCAGTGGGACAATATCCCAGAACCCTCGGATTTTCTGAAGGCTGTTAGGCAGAGCAAGTGCTGCCGTCGGGGCACTTAATTCTGTCACTTAATTCGAACAAAATGTACATTTTATGGTCTTTCGAAAAGAAGAAGTTGGGTACATCTAATTGTCCAGTTAAGAGCCTTTACTGCAAGTGTCACATACTAAATTCCTTGGTGTCTATAATTGATAAATGTCTCTCTTGAAAATTCCATATAAAGGAATTAAAAAGTACTTTGTACTGTTCATTAATTCTCTCTTACCTTTTTTATTGTAACGTTATTTGGGCTAACACGTACAAGTCAAACCTTGATAGATTGTTTAAACTGCAGACAAAAGGCAATTCGTAATGTATCTAAGGTCCACTCATAAACGAACATATCACTCCGTTATTTAAGAAATACAACTTTTTGTCTCTTAACTCTTAACTTTAAATTATACGTTTTTATGTATTAATTTATGAATAACCAACTTCCTGATAATTACATAACCTGTTTCCACGTAACAGATCTTAGATCTAGACATAATTATAATACTCGGACTGCATCCAAAATACACATACTTCATGCTAGAACAACTCTTTTTCAACAATACTATTTTCTTCTCCGGACCCAACAATTGGAATTATCTATCATCGTCTGTAACTAATTGCCCTTCAATTAATACGTTCAAATGTAAACTGGAATTATCCCTACTCAACTCACAGAGTACTTAATTTATTGTCATTATTTTGTTAAGTCATGTTAGCAAATATTAGACTGCAATCCGTCTTGCTTAATATCAAGTCCATACTTAACATGTTTAACCGATCCGTTTTTATTTAATTATGTGATCACCACTAAATCTTGTAATCAGTGTTGTTTTTGTCTTATCTTGTCCTGTTCTGTAGGGCACATCCGCCACAAGCTTTAGATTTTTAGGATGATGCCTCCATACTTGTTTTAATATAATTAAAAAAATATATTGTTTAATTTAAAAAAAAATCGTTGAGAACAAGGCATAAACAATAATACATAATGAAATGTAGAAAGAATAGGGAGACATTTTTCGCACCCCCATTATCCTTGAATGCGGGCTGCGATATTTTTTTCCATACCACTAGTTGGCTCGTATACTTAAGCACATGTGAGTTGCGAGTCAGGTTCTCAGACTTTATTTACCTTTGTGAAAAAATCCTCCAAACCACAAATTAGTACAAAGAAAATGTTGCAAATGACTAACAAACCTTTTAAAGAAAAAGAAAAAAACCTTTACAAATGTATCCACTAGACAGTACAGCAATGTCTCAATCAGTTGCGTATTTTTAATAATTATATCGTTGCGTATAAAGTGCACTGCTGCATAATTCTATTGTAATATAGCTCGTTAGTGGAACGTTAACAAAATATCGCATCTAGCTGTACATGTAAGCTCATTAGCATAATACTCTAAACGTCCACAAAGTTATTTAAGCGCTTTTAGGCATTTCTATATTATTCACACGAGTGGTACTATTTATCGGATAATAAACTTCTTTAAAATTCAAGAAAATGTAGTGGTTTTGTGGCTTTGCACCCCAGCTTTGCGCAAGTTATCGCGTTGATGAGTGCGCGAAGCAAATCGGCTTTTTACCTACGTACCGTGCGAGGCGCCCTTCCCCATTGTGACCTCTATAAACAAGTACTCCCTGTTTCACTTTTTATGCCGAGGTGTCTCATCTTCCCCTCTCTAGCGACCGCGTCGTCGATCGATCACCGGCATCGCCACCCGGCGCCCTCAGTGGACCGCCGACGCGTCGGATGTCGACCGAGGGCGCTTTATTCATGTCAACATTATTTGTGCGGGACGTGCGCAGCGCGCGGTTTTTTACTGACAGCATAGAAACAATTCCTTTTTTTGTAGAAAGACTCGCGGGCGTCTAATCAGTTAGGCCCTAAAAAAAAACTGAAAATTGTTGCACCCCAGTCCCGGCCCCCTACAACTACCCTATAGTTACTCCACTGCAGACTGCACTGAATTGTCGTATATCAATTTCCTTTTGCTGTATGTAATTTAAAAAAAAAATCGACTGGAAATGTAGCCATTTTGAAAAACTATTCCTCAACAACACGGCTTAATAGTGCCACCTTCCGACCAAATTGCAGCCATACAAGATTAAGCCCTACAGGGCGCACAACCCTAATTGAAGGGAGAATTTCTACGCGGTTTTATTAGCATGAAATGTGCCCCCCCCCCCCCCCCCCCAGTTTCTTTTGAAAAAGGAGGCCGTTTGGTAAAAAAAAATGGCTCGGGAAGTATAACTTTTCGGGAGGTGAGTTTCTTTTGGTGTGAATATTAAAAAATGTAATTGGCTAACCCACTAAAAATTGAAAAGAAATGGGAAAATAAAGACCAAGACAATAATCTGATTGTTGTTTGAGAAACCTCAGTGATGTCGGTGTGCATGAAACTTGGTCGTGAACATTGTTGATTTTACACTGTTTTCAATGGGACATGAATTAGGATAGTGCACCACTACGTCCAGGCCAGAGGTGATGCATGCATGCGATATTCCTTCAATTACCAAATTGTGTGGCTCTAATAACTCTCTATAGAATAAAATAGAGTGATTAACTTGTATTCATGAGGTCAGCGGACGTATTATCGGCCTATTGATGTACCCAGAAGTCCGGAAACTTATCAGGTTAGGGAGCCATGCTTTCCTGGCTTGGACCGTATACATGTTCACGGCGAGTGTGAAAGATAAACCAATAATCCAAACAAAAATGCAAGTTCATGTTAAAACGAAATCCGGTTCCTGTTTTTGGTGACGGGATACACCATTGGTAATCATGAATTATCATGAACGGGTGAATTTGGGGGGTTGTATTTTATAGTAAATATCGTTTAACTAACCTAACTAACCTAAGTTTTACATCATGAATGCAGAGAAAAGCACAACAAACACTTTGGCACGAAACCAGCTGCTTGGAGTACTGCATTATTTTGTTATACATGCAGTGTAATTATACCAGTGAAGGTCATGCTGGCTTAGGCAGCTTCTGTGTAAAACTTTCTCGATAAACACACTGTTTTCTACCTTCATGATTGTATCTAATCTGTCAGCCTGTTTTGTGTAGAAAAATGAAAGGGAACACTTGAGGCCCCCAGAATCCAAAATTTGGGTTGGAAAAAAGTCTCAATGTCTGCTACGTTCTCATTTGGAGGCGTGTCAATCGACAGGTGAGGAAGCAAGCCGGCGCCAACCGCACACCCGAGGTATCCAACGAGACCATAAACCACCCGTCAACGGCGACTCAACTTGATGACATCCCGAGCCCCAGTCACAGCAAGCAACCCCATGCCACAAGCCCAACCACGACCGGTAACCACCAACTCAGTCGCCATCAGACCCAGATAACCAAGAACATGTTCTACGTCGTCTGTGCCTTCGTGCCGTGCGTTAGTCCAAGTGCTGTTTTCTTTTGTCTGCCAATGGGGCGAGACATATCGCCTGGTCAGCTTGGGGATTACAGACTTGCCGAATTTTATATATTCGCAGCTCTGCTGTTGAATAGCTGCATCAATCCCTTGATCTACGCGACCAAGCACCGTGACTTCAAGACCGTCTTCCGCTGCATCGTGCGTCGCCAGTGGGACGACATCCCAGAACCCTCGGATTTTCTGAAGGCTGTTAGGCGGAGCAAGTGCTGCCGTCGGGGCAATCCGGTGTGAAACACGGGGAACATAGAAGACGGCAGAGTTGTAACGAGTTACTTATTTGTGTGACTCGAGTCCAGTCCAGTCATTAGGTCAAAGAGGTCGAGTCGAGTCACAGTGTGTAGTCGAGTCGAGTCACAGTGTGTAGTCAATTCGAGTCACAAATAGTTTAATACAATGTACCACATAATAAATAAACACGTTACAGAAACACATTGCTTCGACAATATTCTCTTTTATTCTTTTTGCTGATGACACTAACATATTTTACTCGAGTAATAACACTGACTTAGAAACTATTGTCAGTCTTGTTAATATTGAATTAGCCAAAGTGTCAATTTGGCTTCAGTCTAACAGGCTGTCACTTAATTCGAAAAAAAATGTACATTTGTGGTCTATCGTAATATAAAAAAAGAAGTGAGTACATCTAATTGTACAGTTAAGAGCCTTTACTGCAAGTGTCACATACTAAATTTCTTGGTGTCTATAATTGATGAATGTGTCTCTTGGAAATTCCAAATAAAGGAATCCGAAAACAAAATTTCCAAAAATATAGGCATCATGAGTAGATTGAAGTACACTCTTCCATCAAGCATTTTCATACTTTGTACTGTTCATTAATTCTCTCTTACCTTTTTTATTGTAACGTTATTTGGGCTAACACGTACAAGTCAAACCTTGATAGATTGATTAAACTGCAGACAAAAGGCAATTCGTAATGTATCTAAGATCCACTCTAACGAACATATCACTCCGTTATTTAAGAAATACAACTTTTTGTCTCTTAACAATATCAATGTCTTTAAATTAGACGTTTGTATGTATTAATTTCTAAATAACCAACTTCCTGATTACATAATTACAGAACCTGTTTCCACGTAACAGATCTTAGATCTAGACATAATTATAATACTAGGACTGCATCCAAAATACACATACCTCATGATAGAACAACTCTTTTTCAACAATACTATTTTCTTCTCCGGACCCAACAATTGGAATTATCTATCATCGTCTGTAACTAATTGCGCTTCAATAATTAATACGTTCAAATGTAAACTGAAATCATTCCTACTTAACTCCCAGAGTACTTAATTTATTGTCATTGTTTTGTTAAGTCATGTTAGCAAATATTAGACTGCAATCCGTCTTGCTTAATATCAAGTCCATACTTTTAACTTGTTTAACCGATCCTTGTATTATTTAATTATGTGATCACCACTAAATCTTGTAATCAGTGTTGTTTTTGTCTTATCTTGTGCTGTTATGTAGATCTGAAATTCGGTACCAGAGAGGGCACATCCGCCACAAGCTTTAGATTTTTAGGATGATGCCTCCATATTTGTTTTAATATAATTTAAAAATATATTGTTTAATTAAAAAAAGAAATCGTTGAGAACAAGTCAAAAACAATAATACATATTGAAATGGGAAAGAATAGGGAGAAATTGTTCGCACCCCCATTATCCTTGAATGCGGGCCGCGATATTTTTTACCATACCACTAGTTGGCTCGTATACCTAAGCACATGTGAGTTGCGAGTCAGGTTCTCAGACTTTATTTACCTTTGTAAAAAAAATCCTCCAAACCACAAATTAGTACAAAGAACATGTTGCAAATGACTAACAAACCTTTTAAAGAAAAATAAAAAACCTTTACAAATGTATCCACTATACAGTACAGCAATGTCTCAATCAGTTGCGTAGTTTTAATAATTATATCGTTGCGTATAAAGTGCATTGCTGCATAATTCTATTGTAATATAGCTCGTTAGTGGAACGTTAACAACATATCGCATCTAGCTGTACATGTAAGCTCATTAGCATAATACCCTAAACGTTCAAAAAGTTATTTAGGCACTATAGGCATTTCTATATTATTCACATGAGTGGTACTATTTATCGGATAATAAACTTCTTTAAAATTCAAGAAAATGTAGTGGTTTTGTGGCTTTGCACCCCAGCTTTGCGCAAGTTATCGCGTTCATGAGTGCGCGAAGCAAATCGGCTTTTTACCTACGTACCGTGCGAGGCGCCCTTCCCCATTGTGACCTCTAAACAAGTACTCCCTGGGTGCGTTCCACTCCAGCGAACGTTGCCAACGTTGGCCAACGTTAGCGTTGTACGCGTGAGTGGAACGCAATGTGCGCCAATTATGTTGGCCAACGTTAGCGAAAACGGCGAACGACATTCCGAGCTGTTCGCTGTTGTCCAGTGACGTACATGTATTTTAATGATGGCGAAGCGGTTAGCAGACGGCAGGGTTCTTTTCACGGTTTTTATTTACGTTTTATACTTTTCGTTATAAACGGTGGATTGTTTTGAGCATTCACAGGGATCTTTTAAAGAAAAATAATGAGTTGGACAAAAAGCAGCGAACCAAACGATGTCACTTTCACTGGGCGCCGCCATTTTGAAAACGTAGTTTTTAAAATATCGTTCCACTTCAACTAACGCCAACTCAAAACGTTGGCGAACGTTCGCGCAAACAGTTCGCGTAAGTGGAACGCACCCCCTGTTTCACTTTTTATGCCGCGCGAGGTGTCTCATCTTCCCCTCTCCCCCGACCGCGTCGTCGACGATCACCGGCATCAGAGCACTGACCTCAACACCTGGACAGATCATTGTCCATATTCTGCTGTGCTAACACTTGAAGTCGGCGCGAACTGGAAGTGCAACATGGCGTCACTGCTGTGAGCCAATGAAATGTCCAGTTGTAGAGGTCAGTGGATTTACCAACCAACTGAACTCTACACCTGGACATTTCATTGGCTCACAGCAGTGACGCCATGTTGCACTTCTCTGCATGCCGACTTCAAAATGAAACAATGGATGATCTGTCCATGTATAGAGGTCAGTGCATCAGAGCCGGCTCTGACCGGCATCGCCACCCGGCGCCCTCAGTCGACCGCCGACGCGTCGGATGTCGACTGAGGGCGCTTTATTCATGTCGACATTATTTGTGCAGGACGTGCGCAGCGCGCTGTTTTTAACTGACAGCATAGAAACAATTCCTTTTTTTGTAGAAAGACCCGCGGGAGTCTAATCAGTTAGGCCCTAAAAAAAAACCTGAAAATTGTTGCACCCCAGTCCCGGCCCCCTACAACTAACCTATAGTTACTCCACTGCAGACTGCACTGAATTGTCGTATATCAATTTCTTTTTGCTGTATGTAATAAAAAAAAAAAATATCGACTGGAAATGTAGCCATTTTGAAAAACTATTCCTCAACAACACGGCTTAATAGTACCACCTTCCGACCAAATTGCAGCCATACAAGATTAAGCCCTACAGGGCGCACAACCCTAATTGAAGGGAGGATTTCTACGCGGTTTATTATGCATTAATTGTGCCCCCCCCCCCCCACCCCCCCCCCCCCCCCCTCCCCACACAGTTTCTTTTGCAAAAGGAGGCCGTTTGGTAAAAAAAAAATGGGATTGTGTAAAAATAGCATGGAATTAACTCCTTGGTTTTTTCAGCTTCAATCTGAGAGCAGACTTAATAAAATTACGGTTAAAAAATGGGTCATAATTGCCCTAGAACGTGGAGGGATGCCATTCGTAAAATGGCTGCTTGCAGGCTCGGGAAGTATATCACTTTTCGGGAGGTGGGTTTCTTTTGGTGTGAATATTAAAAAATGTAATTGGCTAACCTACTAAAAATTGAAAAGAAATGTAAAGGTAAAGACCAAGACAATAATCTGATTGTTGTTTGAGAAACCCCAGTGATGTCGGTGTGCATGAAACTTGGTCCCGAACATTGTCTATTTTACAATGTTTTCATTGGGACATGGATTAGGCTAGTGTACCCCTACGTCCGGGCCAGAGGTGATGCATGCAGGCGATATTCCTTCAATTACCAAAGTGTATGGCTCTAATAACTCTCTATAGAATAATATAGACTGTTTAACTTGTATTCATGAGGTCAGCGGACGTATTATCGGCCTATTGATGTACCCAGAAGTCCGGAAACTTATCAGGTTAGGATGCCATGCTTTCCTGGCTTGGACCGTATACATGTTCACGGCGAGTGTGAAAGATAAACCAATAATCCAAACAAAAAATGCAAGTTCATGTTAAAACGAAACCCGGTTCCTGTTTTTGCTGACGGGATACACCATTGGTAATTCCTTGAATTATCATGAATGGGTGGATTTTTTTTTTTTTGGGGGGGGGTTGTATTTTATAGTAAATATCGTTTAACTAACCTAGTCCAAAGTTTTACAATCATGAATGCCGTGAAAAGCACACAAAAAAGCGTTTGTTTTCAATCGGCGTCAAGCAGTTATTTTTATGTTATTTGTGTGTGTTTTCTTGATCGCCGTCCGGCGATCGCAAATTTTTCTTTATAAAAAAATATATTTTTCAGAATAAATAAAGAATATCTAGCGCAATCATTTTGCTGGATGCCTAGAATCATTATTTCCTTCCAGATAAGTAAGATATTTCTTAATAATTTGGTAGTAAATTGTTTCGATATCTGCAAATGGTGTATCCATCTTTGACACGAAATCAGCTGGATGGGAGTACTGCAATATTTTTGTTTAGTACCAGTTCATGCTTAGGTAGCTTTTGTGTAAAACGTTCTCGATAAACACACCGTTTCCTACCTCCATGATTATATCTAATCTGTCAGCCTGTTTTGTGTAGAAAATGAAAGGGAAAACTTGAAGGACCCAGAATCAAAAATGGGGTTAAACATATGTCTGAATGCGAGAACAATGAGTATTTAGCCAACGTTTTCTTAACTACACAAGCACAACTGAATGTCCACAGTACGCATGGAACTAAAACTGCCTGTGAATTGCTTCGAATAATTACACCAATCGTATCAAAGCTAGCTCCCATGACATTGTCAGAGAGGTTCGGAAAATAGAAACAAATGACGTAACTAGTATACGCATACGTGTAGGGAATGCAAAATTCAGTTTAGGCATTACGCCAGCCACGTACACGTATTATTACAAACGACAATGCATCAAACAGCCTCGGTGCCTAAAAAAGGTAAACAAATTACCTACATGTTGTTGCTTGTCCAAGTGTCTTGTTAACCATAAAATAACAACGGATATTAAAGGGTAACTGAAATTCAAAACTTTAATATGGCGAAATATACGCTTTAATAACGCTGAATACTTAACAACTGCAAAAACTTCTTATTTGTTTAGGTTTGCTCATTAATCGTGACCCTAAAATGAAAAGCAATATGCGCCGTGCCCCGCCCACAAAGGATGACGTCACGGTAAGAATATAGCGTGGCTATACCAGGCTAAGCCTAGCCTTGAATACAAGGCTGCATTGTATCCGCAACGTGGGATCATCGTTTGTCATATCACCAAACGTGTACATAGCTCGCAATGCATTATTATAGAGAACCAGCTGAGTATGTATAATAATGCATTGCTGGCTATATATGTACACGTTTAGTGTTGTGTCAAAGGATGATCCCACGTTTCGGATACAGCATAGCCTTGTATTCAAGGCTAGGCACGTATATCTACCACGACTGGTACTCAAGGCGCTATATTATTACCCCTGCTCATTGGGCCACAACACATTCCAAATGCTACCGTAGCTCCCTGGGGTGTATACAACTCGATGCTGCCGTTTCGGCGCAAAGCAGCCGAATAACAACCATTTCCGCCCTCACCTATAGGTAGGTGGAAAGAAGCAATGATTGCGTTAATCCTTGCTGTGATTGGTCAAACACCACTAACATGGGCGGGGCCTAATGGGCAATACGCAGGTTCTCAGTTATAGACGGGCGGCTGGTAGGTAGGCTGAACTTTATTGAAACCTCGGAAGTCACAGTTTCTCCTGAATACAGTTACCTCGAAGAGTACTATGATCACATATGTTTCTGGGAAAAAAATAAGGAAGTTTGCAAAACAACTGACCCAGAAAAAAGCAGGAAAAGAACCGGAAAAGCAATGTAGGACTAAAATAAATAACATGAGGTAGCATTTCTGGCCTAAGGCCTGTCTGGCTTCATTATTTTGACAAGTGCCTTTCACTGTCACGGCAATCATTACTATTCCGTGGGCATGCGCATTTTGTGCGTTTAAACGTGTATTTTATGCATTCTTCAGCCAATATAATAAGAACTTTACTCAAAGAGACATCTATTAGTGAGGTGTGGACGGTGTGAAAAGAACAACTGCAAATCTGAAAGTTTCGTTTCTTTGTATTGGCTTCAGAAGCTTTCTCAGCATAAAACGGCTTCAAGGTAAGTCTCTATTAAACTACGACCCAGTACTTATATGGAACTGACAGTTACATGGATTTCGATATGCTAAAGCAACATTTTCCGAGCACGTTGAAACAACCAATTATGTTAGTTTGAATTCCGAAGACATTTTCTTTCAATCAGAATAGCTTCACGAGGTATTTCATACTATTCCTATCGTTACTTTGATGGAGTTGTAACGAGTCACTGATTTTTGTCCGAGTCGAGTCATTACAACTCTGTACTTTAACCAGAGTTTGTCATGTAATCGGTAAAAGGTTATAGCAATTACCCGGCAAATTATTGCAAACGATCCTATGTTTTATCAAATATCCATGATCATAATGAGTCCTCGTTCTCGTTTTTACAGACCATCTCAAGGTATGGATGATGTCAACTACAATACGACGGATGATGCCAACTCCACTCACCCACCATATGAAGGCCCAGGCGATGTTCATTTGGTCTTTCTCAACCTGCTCTACGGGGTCGTTTTCATAGTGGGGATTCCCGGCAACTCTCTGGTAATCCTTGCCGTGCTGGTATCCAAAAAGCTCCGTACGGCCACCAACGCCTTCGTGGTGAATCTGAGCGTGGCCGACCTTCTGACCTGTGTTGTCGTACTTCCTTATGCGTTTTACGTCGGTGCCGTCATTTTTAGGATTGGCGACGTTCTGGGCAACGACGTGCTGTTCGAACTGGGAAATGCGACTACTATATTTCTGTACACGACTTTTGGCTGTAGCATCAACACGATGATGTGCATCGCCCTGAACCGCTGGTTGCTGATCTCACGACCACAAACCACCTACCGAAAGGTCTACACGCCAAAAAAGATCGCACTGTGGCTGATGTTCGTTTGGGTGACACCTTTCGTATCTATCCTGGTTTTCTTTTTTGTAAGGAACCAGAAATTTAGGCACATTTTTAATGTAGGGACAGCAATTGTTTCGTTTCCAGTTCCTCTGACCCTCATCGTCGTCTGCTACGTTCTCATTTGGCGGCGTGTCAATCGACAGGTGAGGAAGCTAGCCGGCGCCAAACGCACACCTGAGGTATTCAACGAGACCATAAACCACCCGTCTACGGAGACTCAACTTGATGACATCCCGAGCCCCAGTCACAGCATGCAACCCCATGCCACAAGCCCAACCACGACCGGTAACCATCAACTCAGTCGCCATCAGACTCAGATAACCAAGAACATGTTCTACGTCGTCTGTGCCTTCGTGCCGTGCGTTAGTCCAATTGCTGTTTTCTTTCTCTTGAATAATCAGGTTTCCTTACTTGTCCGTGAGTATATATTCGCAGCTCTGGGGTTGAGCAGCTGCATCAATCCCTTGATCTACGCGACCAAGCACCACGACTTCAAGACCGTCTTCCGCTGCATCGTGCGTCGGCAGTGGGACAACATCCCACAACCCTCGGATTTTCTGAAGGCTGCTAGGCGGAGCAAGTGCTGCCGTCAAGGCAATCTGGTGTGAAACACGGGGAACATAGAAGTCGGCAGAGTTGTAACGAGTCACTTATTTGTGTGACTCCAGTCCAGTCCATACATTAGGTCAAGAAGGTCGAGTCGAGTTTATATGTACGAACACACAGCCAAATTACACAATGACAATGCCTACAAAAAGTGTTATATCATAAACAAGTCAAGCCCGTCTGTTAGCGCTGCAATAAGAAGGTGTGAGAAAGAGCGCACTCTGGGACTCAAGAGAGGATAATAATTATATTAAAATAAGCAACCCCAACATTAGTATTTTGTAGTTGTTGTAGTTTAGGCCTATAGAAGAGTAGAAGTGTATTTATTAGGTATAGCCCGACTCATGTTTTGATACAATGGTAACTCCAGTAAAATGCACCACTGCAAATAATTCCCTGGTGTGCACGTTTGTTTATGGTGTAAATCGAGGAGTTTCTTTTGTTCCTCTCGATAATTTCCTTTGTTTGTACTCCTAACTTTTTTTCCGACGGCTCCCATTGGTTTTGTACACGAATCTCAATCGAGGACGTCCTCGATTCTAACCCTAACCCCTATTCACCTTCGTGTCGCCAGGCATGCGTCCTCCATTTACACCATAAACAAACGTACATGTACATGGGGCCTTCTCGAATCTCTGTCTTCGTCTTCGGCTTAAGATGATTTTAGGCTCTCGACTGCAGAAACTCCAGCCACATTCTGATGCCTGTTGTACTTCAGAAACATTCAATCGGTTGATATAAACCTCACCGTATTTGCTTCTCAGTGATTCAGAAATCGGAGGCGCAGCCAAAGCTGAAGACGAAGCAAAGGTTTCGAAAACCCCCATAGACGAGTTGAGGATAGCATTTTGAAGTTTTGGTGTAAGCGTGAAATTCGGACTCATCTGTAGTATTGCGCATGCTTACGTGAAGATAATAAGAAGTGACTGGTCACGTGAGAGGGTTTTAACCAATCATAGGAAAAGGGGTCCGATTTTCACAGGAGTCTGATTTTCATATCACATCGGTATTTAAAACATCATTTCACCTCTGTATAAACTTCTATACTCTTTTATGATAACATTCACGATTTAGTATGACAACACAGAGTGTTTTTTTACTATGTTTTTTTTTTACTGTTTTTTTACTTACTTTTTTACTGTTTTTTTTACAATAGTGTTTTTTACTACACTTTTTGACTGGTTTTTACTAATATATATTTTTTTTAACCGCTTTGTTCAAGCAATTTATTGTATTAAAGGTAGGATACATTTGCAAATATCGAAAATATTTACTACCGAATTAATAAGAAATATCTTACTCATCTGAAAGTAAATAATGATTCTAGGCATCCAGCAAAATGATTGCGCTAGATATCCTGTAATAATTCTGAAAAATGTAATTTTATAAAGAAAAATTTGCGATCGCCCGACGGCGATCGCGAAAAAACACAAATAACATAAGAATAACTGCTCGACACTGTGCTTTTCTCGGCATCCATGATTGCAAAACTTTGGACAGGTTAGTTAAACGATATTTACTATAAAATAGAACCCCCTAAATCTACCCATTCATGATAATTCAAGCAATTACAAATGGTGCATCATACCTTTAAGTCAAAATGTATAATTATTTATGTCTTACCTGGTCATTCACGTAATAATTGATTTTAATTATAATTAAATTACAAACATAATACAACATAAAAATTGCATAATTTCATGTGATATCATTATATGCCCATTTACATGTTGTTGCTTGCTCAAGTGTTTTGTAACCATAAAATAACAACGGATATTAATAAAGCGCACGTATCTACCAAGACTGGTACTCAGGGCGCTATATTATTATCCCTGCTCATTGGGTCACAAAACATTCCAAATATCCAAACACGCGTTTCAAATGGTCACGTGTTTAACAGTAGTTTCAGACGCGCATATTACATTGTAGTACGCCTAGAACACATTTGAAACACGTGTTTCGATATTTCATTTTACCTCGCCAAGACGTTTTTTCTTACTTAAACATAGTTTTGCCGACTAGGTAATAACAACCATCGCCGCCAGCGAATTTTTTTTCTGCAGGTAGGTTGGTACATAGTGTACATTTATTAGCCAATAAGAACACAGATGATGTTGACGTCATCGATGATGTTAGAGTTGTCTGGGATCTAACTAGGGGTAGGGGTTAGGGTTAGGGGTTAGGGTTGTCCCAGACAACTCTAACATCATCGATGACGTCAACACCATCTGTGTTCTGATTGGCTAATGTACTAACATACCTGCAGAAAAAATTATCGCTCCCCGCCATCACAGGTGCCCATTTACACCTGG
The DNA here is from genome assembly GCA_037893245.1 of Crossaster papposus. Classification (NCBI taxonomy): domain Eukaryota; kingdom Metazoa; phylum Echinodermata; class Asteroidea; order Velatida; family Solasteridae; genus Crossaster; species Crossaster papposus. The sequence continues at coordinate 394,846 of JBAIAA010000600.1, forward strand.
GTGGCAATGATTGACAAAGGGCCTTGCCTAAGGACACAATTAGCACCATGACCCCAAGCTGAACTCGAACAAAATACATATTGTGGTGTTGCAGGGAAAACTATTAACATTTCCTCTCGTTTCATGATCAAAATGTGATAAACATCAAGACATCATCGCCTAATAAACAGTTCACTGCAAAATCGCCTACTTTTATCAATTCACTGTAGTCACGGTGCACACATTGTACATGTGTAGGCCTATTTCACCAATCAAGGTTAAGATTTCAAATTTGTGACCTGCTTCCACAAAACCAGAAATAAGTGGTTATTTTTGAAAAGTGAGATATTGTTATTTCTATTTAGTACACACCTTCAGCTTTCATTTGGTACCAAAAACACCTTTATACCATACATACTTCCAATTTTATAAGGAATTTTATTTTGATGTATTTAGGAGATAAATTACTACTTTTAGGACACAGTTTCCCTCAATAAATGCATGATTTTTGTACTTTTTCATAAATAAAGTTGATTTTGTTTAACTTAGGGGTAAAGTATACATATTATTATTAAAGAATAAAAAATAACGAAAAACAAAAATCGATGTCCGCCCGATTTTTCAACCCATTTTAACTTTGACGAGCTGTATCTCGAAATAGCCTGTGCGACTTATGTCGGGTTTCGTAGGAGCGGATCACATTTATAGTTCCGTGGAAACTTGAACTGAGGTAAGGACATTAAGGTTTACTGTTCTGTGGTAACTTTCAGTGACCAGCCCAACGGTCACATAAAGGGAAATTCCGCCCATAGTTTATAATTGCATAATGTTAAAGAGTGTCAATTGCCATTGTAACTTGATTTTTATTTCTTTTTTATCGGTTTCGGTAATCATATAAAACAGAGATTTTCTCGCACTGTGTCTACTGTCATGCGCGAGCCGCCATTTCGTTCTGGTTTATCGGTATATCCGAAATATTGTGATGTAGTGTCTGCACCATCAGTACGCGAAGCCCGGTAGCGGCCCTGTACGTGCAAGGAATGCAAATGAACCCTAAATTTTGTGTACGGCATATTGTATACACAATGTGCATGTACATGTAAAAGTGGGCTCAAAATCATACGGAGGACCTGATGCCATAATTACTAGCTCACAGATGTTCTATTCTTTTCAGAAAATACAAAAATAAACGATAGTTTGTGGCGCGTCAAGTCGATATTCTGCACAGAAATGCAATACATGCACTCGCAATAGTCGGGCGCCGTACAACATACGTCTGCATAATTTAGTTGGCTGCGTCAAGGTGGGATACCAGTGCGAACAGGCAATAAAGCGATGTGCATTAAGGTGCAGACACTACGTCATAATTTCCCGGGCGAGGCGGGAAATTTGAACAATATGGCAAGAAACCGTGACTATAATAAGCGAGTGTGTCGTTCTCGATAACAAATCAAAACAAATTCTCTGCAGAGTCAGTATGTTACTACATATTCTTTTAGACTAGGTAAAATATTATTGAGCCTGGAATTTCCCTTTATGTCTCAAGTCTTACAATAACTTAGGGTCAAATGGGGGTGAATGTACCCCTTGACGATTGACAATGAATAAAGTATGCTAGAGAATTACTAAGCGGGCTTTCGGTGTTATTTTCTCTCTGTCGGCATTTGGAGCCTCGGTCGGCAAATGGGCCACCGAATTATTAATTTGGTGTCCCATTTTGTCGACTGAGTTTTTGAGGTCAAGTTGCCGACTGAGGCGCATCTGGCAACGAGGTCGTCACGCTACGGCGGCTTCATTCAATACGAGGCTTCGCTGGCAAAAGCAATTTACCAGCTTTTGTGCCACTCAATCCACTGCCTTTTACAACAAAAGTCATCATCGGTGATCATATATACGAACTGCAACAATTCCCATTGGTTACGTATGCGTAGCAATACAACATGCTACATGCTATAACCACTTTCTACATCAATAGGCCTATCATATCAACAATTCCATAGTGTTTGTCAAAGAACTGACGCCTCGGTCTACTTGGAACGTCCTACGTCTAATCTATGAGGGTGTATACAGCCTAAAAACATCGCCATGGAATTCGATACAAACGGTTATTTTCTGGTCTTGTTCTCTTTTACCTACTATATGATGTGGGGATGTATTAACAAAAGCCTGGGCATTTTGTTGCCGACGTTGACGGACCAATTCAGGCTCGGCATCCATGATTGTAAAACTTCGGACAGCTCAGTTAAACGATATTTACTATAAAATACAACCCCCCAAATCTACTCATTCATGATAAATCAAGCAATGACCAATGGTGTATACTACCTTTAACACCAGTTCAATTGAATTGTAACTTGATTTGACTTGTAACTTTTGCACAGTATTCATTAGAAAACTCATTCGAAAACAACTGCAATCGAAAGTAAGCTCGGTTTGCTTTCTTTGATTTAAGGTCTTCTAACAATACCGCTAGATGGAAGGTTTAGCAGTCGACGTTTGTTAATCGTCACCAGCACATTACAAACCATAGGGATGTTGCTGTTCCCTTTGTCAAGAAGCACCAGTCAAATTGCCCTGTTATCGGCGGTCATAATGGGTAAGTGTTGTGTATGAATTTTGTTACGCGTAAACCCTGCGCGCTAGGCAATCAAACAACATTAATTTTGTTCTATTATGAGAAGGTTATTATAACGTTTCTAACGTTCTCAACTACACCATTTGCAATAATTGTACAGTGGGTAAAAGTGACAACAAACATTGCGGTACCAAATCGAGAACACGAGCCGGCATCATGTTCGTTTGAGTTCAACACAAGCGGGATTGCCGCGCTTCGCGCGGCACCCGCTAGTTGGCATGACAAACAAACCGCGAAACTTCCAACACTCCCAAATGGCCTTTAGCGCCCATTGAATGAGCCCAACAAACACTTTTCGGGTTTTTTCACCGTCAGAACGCTTAATGAACTTCCAACACTCCCAAATGGTCTATAAGCGAGTACCAGCTAGGTGCGTGTATAAACTTGCTTGTTTGTCATTACATGATGCTTTTCAAATGTGTCAAAAAAGTTTGTTTCATGTTTCATGTTTCAACAAAAATGGAGTTCCCCGATGACGCAGTTGTAAATGGGATCTGAAATTTAATAGGGTAGAAAAATAATACCAGTATTCATAACAGCTAAAGAAAGAATACAACTGGGACATTCCAAATTTAAAACATTAAATGTTGTGAAGCGTATCTTTATTACAAAATTTAAATACTAAAATCTGGAAAGTCATGCATGGTCATGGTTACTCATAATTCTTCCAAATAGGCACTTTGGGAGACAAATTAGCGATAGTTTTGATTCACTTGGGAGACAGTGGCACTTAGGGAGACATTTCAGTGTCTCCCTAAGTGTCTAGCTACCCCACAAAACGATATTTGGGAGTTATTTTTGCTCGGAGAAGACAGATTTGGGTCTAAATAGCATAAATATGAAATTTCGTGGAAAAAGCTCCAGGTAAAAACGGGTTAGGTTACAATAAAGATTGTGCACGACTCTATGGGATTGTCTCCCAAAGTGCCCATTTGGAGGTATATAAATATTTAATATTATGAATAAATATAAATATAAATAACTTTCCAGATGTTAGTACATGTACTTAAATTGTAATACTAAATTAGATTAGAAGGATAATGACAATTTTATGGCAATTGTATAGGACCATTACGCCCTCTGTCGTTAAATCATTTAGTTATGAAATCGAAAATAATTTGGCTCTCGCATGGTGGATTTATCTGGAAAGTAATGTGTTTATTAGAACGGCTCTTTTTATTTATGTCGTTCTCATTTCCGACCGACCCTATTTTTCGACCCAAGAAAAAGACAACAGTTTTGTTTTGTATTTACTGGAACCCCATTCACCCCCAAAATTGTTAATAAACCAAAAATGAAAAGCAAATGTATACAATACGGCCCTGTGTTACATGATATATGAAAATGATTAGTTTATATACACACAAATGTGGAGTGCATGAATAACAATCAGTGAAATCCCATAAATTGAGAGGATGAATATAATGTCTCTAATCAATGGTGTTTAGCCTATAGTATGTTTACCTTACTGGTATGGTGTGACTGCCACTACAGCCAAAAATAATATTCATAAGCTGCATTGTGCAGAACTCAACTGCATCTTGCAAAAAAATGATTATTTTTATGCAGTGATATAAATTCATGATAAACACACTGCATTTACCGAAATTTAAGATAATTTATACGCACTTCTCATTTTATTAATCCATTTAATCAGGTGGAACTGCAATCGGAATATTGTTTGCATTCAAACAAAATAATGAACATTCATAAAACCAAATAACATTTTAGTGATGAGAATATTTTAGAGCGTGGGTTATGCATCCTGAGTAATGGTGTACTTTGTAAGCAAACATAATACTTCCAGTAAAGTTGTTCCATTGGAATACTATCGATCCCAGTACCCGGATTTTTCACCATTTGTTCTGATGTTAACTTAATTCGGTGACCCTTGGGGGAAAATTATCAAACGCAAAGTTAACAATTCAATTGTGAGCAATGACAAACCAAATCCATTTCCAAACTAATTTCTTGAAGTGTCTTACCTTCTAACAACTGAACGCAACTAACACAAATGTTACCCCCTCCCGGTCCAACGCCCCTGATGCCAACTGCACCGAAACCACTGGGCGTGGCCACTTATAAAGAGCCAGACGATACTAAAATTAACGAGAGGTGTTATTAAATTTAAATATAAATGAACTCCACAACAATAGTATCTCCATCATGGCGCTCCTCAGAGAAAGGAACACAGTTGTTCAAAAGGGCTCGACAAGGAAACCACGAACACGACTTCGAGAACAGTCTTCAACATACCGGTAATCCGAGCTCGTCCGTGAAATGAAAATAATAGACGACTGATTCGATCCTGTTGTCTATAGGTCACGCTAATCATCCTCTACGAAGCGGAAATAAAACACATTTTGTTCTCCGCTAAAGGAAGGACGAAACCCTGGACGATGCAAAGCGCTGTAGCCGGGGTGGAAGCGCGCGGCAAGACATCAAATAGACAGGCTCCCTTCCATACTCTGCCTCGCCACCGCAAACCGGCGCGGGACCGGCGCAGACACCGCGCAATGCCGACGGGGGGCCCGTGCAAAAGACGGACTCCCACGTCTGCTACCCCACACCATACCAAAATGGCGCGACCCAGGTCCCGGCAAAATAGACGGGAATACAAACAGGTACACGGCACACGGGGAACCGACCACAAGATGGCCCCAACCATGTCCCATCTTCAGTATTAATACTAATAGTATAGAAGATCTACTTAGGTGAGGTTGCTTGCTTCTTACTTGCTTGTTTGGTTGCTTGACATTAAGAAGTGCTGTTGCAGTGACACTGGACTTGGCAGCTGCTGATGATCTTGGTGGAGGTGCTGACATAAGTGGCGCAGGACCGAGATGATCTCTTGGCTTTAGGCATGCCAAGATCTAACAAACTCCTCGAAGCTCAAAGCAGTATAGAGAGACAAAGCGCACTTTTCTATCTTCAAGCAATGGCAGATCTTCATCTACTAGCAGCAATTGCCAGCAGAAGTTGGGGGATCTTCTGGTTCAGTCAGTCCTTCCGGCCATGATTGGTCTAAACAAAACCGACTTTAGACCTAATTCGTAGAGCTCGTTTATACTGGTACCTTCTTATTTCGAGTTACTTAAACAAATAGTTCTAATAAAATTTGCTGTGTGTGCGTGGGTTACATAAAAAGTGCAAAAATAAAGTCATATCAAGAATGCATGCAACCTTGGAGCAGGTTGCATAGCTCGACTAGCTTCATTCAAAATGATTCACCTAATTAAATGTAACACCCGATTTTTTATTTATTTTTGCCAGGACCTCCTGTAGGAATTCTTACGGTTCTGAACAAAGTCTTACTGGGACGACACTTTCGTGAGCGTTTCACCTTGGCCTGTGGGATTGGACACGCCGGGCAGGCAGTTGCCCTTCTTGTTTTTGCACCGATGACGCAGCTTTTCCTTGACACCTACGGTTGGAGAGGAGCGTCGCTGCTTATTGCTGGAATCAGCATGCATCAGATTGCTAGCGCAGCCGTTGTCAGGGTCAGCAAATCACAATACGAGTCTCTTGCTGGTAGCTCAGATAACCACAATGATGACACCGACAAGGAAGGATGCAGCCGTGGTATTCATCTCGTCAAAGCGTTAGATCTCGGAATATTTATAGAGTTTAGGTTTTGGATTGCGTTGATGTGTCGCTTCGGTGTGTCGTTTTCCTTGCATTCTTGGTTGCTGTATTACGTTCCTCATCTAGAAGTCAAGGGCTTCTCACCCCAGGTGGCTGCAGCTCTTTGCTCGGCAGCTGCCGTCGGATATTTTCTTGGGTCGATCATCTGGGCGCCCTTCATCGACCGAGGCTTCGTCAAATGCTCAACAGCGATCATCGTCAGCAGCATATGTCTGACTTTGTCGTTTGTCATGGATCCCTGGGTGAATGACATTCCCAGCAATGTGGCCGTCACCTTCGTCTGTGGGATGTTCTTCTCGGCATTATACACCCTCTGTGACGTCTTGACTAGGGATCTCTTTGAAATGGATCGACTTGTGAGCGCCTTCGGTTGGACTCGGGTCTTCCTCTTTGTGCCCGAAATTCTTGCTGGTTTCGTACCTGGTAAGTACAATGTCCTAGACGAGTTTACTGTACGGAACCTTTGTATTGGAGTTATTTGATGGAAATACAAATACATGTGACTTCTTAAGCTTGTTCTTTTTCAAAACATTAGTTTTCCTTACGACGTCAAAGACTCGACAAACCAAGTAAATTAAACGTTGGATTAAAAAAACGTGTTGGTACCAGACCGTTCACGACAAACGCCGGCAAAGCGTAGCTTCCTCTTGCTTTTCATATTAGCCTGTTATCAAAAACTATCAAACGCGATTATGGTCAATAACCAATCACCGGACACTGATTCACGTTTTCCTTGCAAGTTCGGTTTGAAATCAAGTTTTCACAATAATATCGGTAAACACTAAATTAACGAACCATTACATTTTCCTATAGTAAGTAACGAGTTAGCAAGTTTCTTAACAAGGTTTCATGAAATACAATCTATAGTTGTCAACTCCATAGACTATAGGTATTTTAGTATCCTACTAAGGCCTGTAGCCGGCTGCTAAGGATCTTACTACAAGTATCCGCATTCTGTTCAAAAGCTACACCAACCAACTTACGGCACCAATCTTCGTGTAAGATTTCCCATTACAAACCCTCCACGGTATTTCGCAGTCGCCCAATAATCAGCGGCAGGAGGCTGATAGTTGGTACCAGGCCAATCACGACAAACGCCAAGTCGTATAGCTTCCTCTAGCTTCGTACATCCAGCCTATGTATCAAAAACAATTAAAACACCGATATGGTCAACAATTGTATAACATCAATCGTCGGATACCATTTCACTGGTTTTTCTTGGCGTATCAATTTTTTATTTGTTTAGCAATTTACAATTTTTGGCAATAATGTCTGCAACACGTTTTTAAATCCAACGTTTAATTTACCTGGTTTTTCGAGTCTTTGATGTTGTAACGAAAACTAATGTTTTGAAAGAGAATAAGCTCAAGAAGTCACATGTATTTGTATTTCCATCAAATAACTCCAATACAAAGGTTCCGTACAGTAAACTCGCCTAGGACATTGTACTTACCAGGTACGAAACCAGCAAGAATTTCGGGCACAAAGAGGAAGACCCGAGTCCAACCGAAGGCGCTCACAAGTCGATCCATTTCATAGAGATCCCTAGTCAAGACGTCACAGAGGGTGTATAATGCCGAGAAGAACATCCCACAGACGAAGGTGACGGCCACATTGCTGGGAATGTCATTCACCCAGGGATCCACGACAAACGACAAAGTCAGACATATGCTGCTGACGATGATCGCTGTTGAGCATTTGACGAAGCCTCGGTCGATGAAGGGCGCCCAGATGATCGACCCAAGAAAATATCCGACGGCAGCTGCCGAGCAAAGAGCTGCAGCCACCTGGGGTGAGAATCCCTTGACTTCTAGATGAGGAACGTAATACAGCAAACAAGAATGCAAGGAAAACGACACACCGAAGCGACACATCAACGCAATCCAAAACCTGAACTCTATAAATATTCCGAGATCTAACGCTTTGACGAGATGAATACCACGGCTGCATCCTTCCTTGTCGGTGTCGTCATTGTGGTTATCTGAGCTATCAGCAAGAGACTCGTATTGTGATTTGCTGACCCTGACAACGGCTGCGCTAGCAATCTGATGCATGCTGATTCCAGCAATAAGCAGCGACGCTCCTCTCCAACCGTAGGTGTCAAGGAAAAGCTGCGTCATCGGTGCAAAAACAAGAAGGGCAACTGCCTGCCCGGCGTGTCCAATCCCAGAGGCTAGGGTGAAACGCTCACGGAAGTGTCGTACTAGTAAGACTTTGTTTAGAACCATAAGAATTCCTACAGGAGGTCCTGGCAAAAAAAAATTAAAAATCGGGTGTTACATTCAATTAGGTGAATTATTTTGAATGAAGCTAGTCGAGCTATATGCAACCTGCTCTAAGGTTGCATGCATTCTTGATATGACTTTGTTTTGGAACTTTTTATGTAACCCACGCACACAGCAAATTTTGTTTGTTTTCAGTACTCCCCACCAAATAAAAGAAGGTACCGGTATTCGCAAGCTATACGAATTAAGCCTAAAGTCGGTTTTTGAGACCAATCATGGCCGGAAGGACTGACTGAACCAGCAGATCCCTCAACTTCTGCTGGCAATTGCTGCTAGTAGATGAGGGTCTGCCATTGCATGAAGACATGAAAAGTGCGCTTTATATACTGCTTTGAGCTTTAAGGAGTTCGTCAGATCTTGGCATGCCTAAAGCCAAGAGATCATATCTTGGTCCTGCGCCACTGATCATCAGCACCTCCAACAAGATCATCAGCTGCTGCCAAGTCCCGTGTCACGTACTGCAACAGCACTTCAAGTCTTTATGTCAAGCAAGCAACCTCACCTAAGTAGGCCTGAGTGTACATGAACTCAAATGAACATTCCTATACCGGCTCGTGTTCTCGATTTGGTTCCGCAATGTTTGTTGTCACTTTTACCTACTGTACAATATTATTGTAAATGATGTAGTTGATCTGAGAACGTTAGAAGAATAATAACCTTCTCATAACATCAAAATGCCTTTCTTTTGTTATGTGTGATGATTAATGAATGCTGTAGTTGATTGCCTAGCGCGCAGTTAGAAAAGGGTTTACGCGTAACACACTTCATACACAGCACTTACCCACTATAACCGTTAACGCCAGAGCAATATGACCAGTGCTTCTTGACAGGGGGAACAGCAACATCCCTATCGTTACTGCTGTGCTGGTGACAATTAACAAACGTCGACTGCTAAACCTGTTATCCAGCGGTATTGTTAGAAGACCTTAAATCAAACAAAGTACAAGAAGCTCAATTTCGATTTCAGTTGTTCTTTAATGAGGTTTTCTAATGAAGACTATGTAAATGTTACAGGCCAGCTAATTTCACATTCAATATAACTGGTGTAAATAATGGGAACATTGTGCAATATAACTTGGGGGGGGGGGGGGGGTTACCCTTTTCGCCTACGGCCTTCAACGTAAACTAGTACATGTATGTAGTATAGAAGTACGTGAACCCGGAAAATATCACTGCATATTATTATTTGTATATAATGCTTGCTTCCATACAGACAGTTTAATAAAACACACCAATCATTAATGATACAAAAACACAGACTAGCGCATGGTGCATTCCTGTACCTCCAAAATCCGACGTTGCACTCATCACCGATGCGATGATTCCTATGATCCAGGTGTGCGTGCTGAATTGGTCCGTCAGCGTCGGCAACAAAATGCCTAGGCTTTTGTTAATACATCCCCACATCATATTGTAGGTGAAGGAGAACAAGACCAGGAAATAACCGTTTGTATCAAATTCCATGGCGATGTTTTCAGGTTGATCCTCAGTAGGACGTTCCGAATAGACCAACTAAAGACGTCAGGTCTTTGACAAACACTATGGATTTGTAAGTATGATATTGGTGTAGAAAGATAAAGCAGTAGATCACGATCGAGTGCGCCGGTATGTCAGTAAGAATTGCATTGGGCTAGTATTGCTTCATATACATAGCCAATGAAAATTATTGCAGTTCGTCTAAATCATCTAATTTCGTCTAATACAACTTGTCTGAATTATAATCCGCTTATTGTAATGACATCCGTCGTAATATATAAGCAGTAGTTTTGGCCAAAAAGCTGGTAAATTGCTTTTGCTATATAGGGAAGCCTCGTTAAATGAGGCCGCCGCAGCGTATTGATCTCGTTGCCAGATGCTACTAAATACAAGCAAATTAGGTGTAAATTATTGTTATTAATGGATGGATGGTCATTTGGGTCAGTTCAGCACAACGAACATTAATGTGAGGTGTTCTGGCAAGTAAAATACGTACCTTGATGGTACAAGATCACGTAAAACATGATGCGTGTGCCTACCGCTGCAAACGGAGGAACAATCGTTTATCCTATGAACACCACCAAGTTATCTGAAAAGAATTTTATAAGGTTCCAACACAATTAAGGGGGTCCCTTTGCCCATAGCTTGACCCCCCCTCCCCCACTTTGTGGTGGTCCTGCACAATTGCGCTTGCGAAATGTTGTGGTTTCTTAGAAATTCTTGTTAGGTTGTTGTTGTGTTGTTTGTTTGTTTTTTTGGTTTTTTTGGTGGGTGCGTTAGGTTACATTAGTCTAGAGAGTGTGTAGAGAGTCTAGACATTAGTCTAGAGAGTGTAGATTATGATGCTGCTAATTTTGACCAATCAATCGGGGATTTAAGCTTACGCCCCCAACACGTCTCCGATATACACTGACCAATCACAATTGTTCCTGGTGAGCACGTCTATACCGGGTGAGAGGTACCATGAAATTATTCAAGGGACCTGCTCCCACGAAATCTGAGTAAAGTTGACATTTAGATATTTTTGAGATATTGGTATTTTCAAATTCCTTCAATTCCTAGCTTTAAAATGATATATAATTTATTGGGTAGGGTATTTTAAAATTATATAATATTGACGTTACACGCCCTTCAATTTAATGTCCTTCCCATGTGACCGAGAATCGTTCTAATAATTAAACAAACGTAAGCTGCGTGTATGATTACGCCCCTTCCCAATAAACACAATAATTGGTAGTCAGTCGGAATGAAAACATGTGGGAATTGTATCAATATAGCATAGCGCGACTTTACGCTGTTTTATCGGGAGCAGGTCATATTATTTGCACGATTGGTTTTCTAAAGTTAAAAACAATAATTGTATTTTACAATTTATTATATGTATTTATATGTGAATCGGTGATGACCTAACTTTTGGAAAGATATTGAATACGAGTAATGTTGTTCGGGGCATCGTCTGCATGGTGTCGCGCCGAGTAAGAACCAAACAAGAAAGACCGATTTAATATCGGAAGAAAAAAAGGAACAGACAGGTGAATAGTCTTGAATCAAGACTGGGTTTATCGTTTGTTTCAATTCCGCTGATCCTCGTTTTGTTGTACAAAGTACTCCAATAGAGGGGGCTATTATACTCTTCCCGCATAGTGTATAATAGGCACAGACATATAAACACATAGACCGCCAGGTCCTATTCAAAACTACAGGATGATTTCGTGATTTCGCGGCGCCCGACTAAAATACCAACTATGGGCAAATTTAGCCCTCGGTATAGGGAATTTGTACACACCCGAACTGTTCCCGTCAAAAAATAATATGAAGGAATTTATCTATTTAAAAGAAAATTACCTAGGGTTATACCATATGCCATGTAGATTAAGCATAATCAGTGTCAATCTTGATACCCTAAAATAAAGAAGTTTTAGGCCCATTTTTGTGTCAAGCGCGTTGCCCGGTATGCGCACAGAACGTAATGAGCGCGCGGTGCGTTGCCCATAGAACGAAAGATAGTGTACATGATTATATGAACGCGCGTGCGAAGTGCGTTGCGCGATAGGCGCGTAATTATACGCGCTTGGCTTTTTATAGCCACACGCGCTTGCCGTCCAGCCTACGCGTCGTTTTGCCCATACTTTGCAAATCACGGTTTTGTGCACACGACTGGCGGTCTATAGGTTTATATGTCTGTGATAATAGGTATAATCCACAGACATAAATAACATAGACGGACAGCAGGGGGCGCCAGAGTGAAATTTCATAAAAGCCACAAATCGTGGGCAAATTGTTTAATTTCTGTAAGAACTCATTCTTTTTGACAACAAAATACAAATTCATAACTATGCAGCATTTATATATAGTTAACAGCTGGAAGTATTTTTAGTCGACATCCGCTGCGTTTTCAACCGAACACTTGGAACACAGGGCCGCGCCATCTTGGCGCGTGGTTGGCGCCATGTTGGCTTTTGGTCGGGCGACTCGTCGCCGCGCGTGTGTGTCGCCGGCGTCGGTGCCGCGGGGTGCCGGATCGTTCGCGACGGGGAATCCCCCGGGGAATAAGATTTAAAAAAAAATCGTATTCGTCCGAAGTGAGATTTAAAAGAAACGGACGTTACCGATAAACGCGTAATCGATTTTCGATTGCCTGTTGATGTCTGTGGGCCTTTTTGCGTGAACTATTGCGTTATTTTTGCATTGTCCTTGCCCGGAGTTCGGGCCGAAGCCTTCCCGAAATCGTACTACCGTAACTCGGTTACCAAATTGTTGGCTGTTTGCGATTAAGCGGCGGCTACATGCGTTACGCGAAGCCTTCGCAAATTAATTGTATCCGCCTTTCTTGCGCGGTGGCCGAGTTGGTGCCGAGTTTGTTATTCGCCATTGGGCGGCCCCGTCACGTGTTATTTGAGCTGGTGCCCCGATTTATACTTCCTTGGTTTACTGCGGAGTAAACATAGTACCAGTTGAGCTCCGGCTTCGTTTTCGGGTTCGAATTCGTGCGCGTCTACCACGTTTCAGTCACAGGTTGGAAAGGTTAACAAATTATTTATTCCTTTCGTGTTGCTTTTTGGGCAAATGTCTTTGCTTCACATCGTCGTTCCTATAATATTACAACATTATCTGTCTCAAAACACTCCGAAACATATCGCTATTGCCTCAATTTCAACTTTGATCGCGCAAAAATGTCGCGAAATTGTATGGCGATGGTGGATATGAATATGCAATTTAGAAACGTGACTGCATTACGTCAGTTGAGGGCGCACTGTCAGATGGCCGGCCTGTTGGGTTTTTTAATCAGGATTTTCACGATGATGTAAACTCAGAAATCCCGAAGTGGTTCGTATTGTTTCCCGTACGATTCCTGTTAACAAATCACGAGACGCAGGCAGCATGTAAGCGAAGATGGACTGCCTATTGAGTATTATTAGTTCGGAAGTCGGGAAGTATTTTTACAAAGATTGTTTGTTATTCAGAGTCGATGGTATTCTACGGAGCCCCTAAAGGGACATATGACGAATAAAAATCACCGTTACGAAATAATTTGAGTATTTTATTTCGTGCACTCAAAATAACTTATTTCGTGAGCTCGAAATGTTGTCGTGGCCACGAAATGACTTCGTGCGCTCCAAGAATATCTGTTCGTGAGCTCGAAATAATTTCGTGCGCTCGAAATACTTTCTAGCTGGTACTCTACTCGCTAAGTTTCGCGATTTGTTTGTCATACAATCCATTATGTTTTTAAGACGTCAACAAGGTGTATCTATAAGTTACGATTTCACCCAGCTAGCAGGTGCCGCGCGAAGCGCGGCATCCTGCTAGTAGGTATAATCCACAGACATAAATAACATATCGTGGGCAAATTGTTTAATTTCTGTAAGAACTCATTCTTTTTGACAACAAAATACAAATTCATAACTATGCAGCATTTATATAGAGTTAACAGCTGGAAGTATTTTTAGTCGACATCCGCTGCGTTTACAACCGAAATGACCGATTTGTATCCGTCCTCCTGAAGTTTTTCCATAGAGTCGTGCACATTTGTCAACCATGCACTTCCGCCCATGATTTCATACTTAGTCAGGCGCTTTCGAAATTACGGTACCTGGACGTTGATTTCCATAGGCGCTGTCCGTCTATAGGTTATTTATGTCTGTGGTATAATCCGATATAATCAATCGAGTATGCCCTCATTCGGAGTATTTATCTGTTGTTTTATTTAACCATGGCGGCCTTATCAGTAACAAAAAAATGCTTTCCAAATGGGCCCTGCATATTACCTGAATAGTATTTAAAACAGAAATTAAAATAAAACAAGACCAGAAACAAAAAGATAATCTAAAATCTGAAAAATAAAATAAACATGTACATTAAAATTAACATTAAAATCAAATAAAAAGAACCATGGAGAAGAAGAAAGATTAGAGCCATAGACTATTCCAAGAAATACAAACAATTTCTTAATTAAAAGCCTTAACTAGACTGCTGTTTTATATGAATCTTAAAGAATAAAAAAAAGAGAAAAACAATCTAAAACATTTTAAAATTAAGCAAACAAATACAACGATGAAACACACATAGCGAACATAATTTACATAAAATACAAATTTGAATATGCAAAATAATAAGAACAAATACTATTGATGATTGAACTGCATAGACGTTATAGTCTTGGATCAATAGGTGACGTGTTTTTGTAGTCTGGCGTGCACTATACAGTGGATAGAGTACACTTTTTGTTTTTGTTTTCACCGAAACGTGTTTATGAATGGGATTAAATTAATATGTACTTAGCTGGTATTAAACATAAAACTTGCCAAGAAAAACCAGTGAAATGGTATCCGACGATTGATGTTATACAATTGTTGACCATATCGGCGTTTTGATTGTGTTGTATAGGCTGGATGTACGAAGCTAGAGGAAGCTACGACTTGGCGTTTATCGTGATTGGCCTGGTACCAACTATCAGCCTCCTGCCGCTGATAATTGGGCGACTGCGAAATACCGTGGAGGGTTTGTAATGGGAAATCTTACACGAAGATTGGTGCCGTAAGTTGGTTGGTGTATCTTTTGAACAGAATGCGGATACTTGTAGTAAGATCCTTAGCAGCCGGCTACAGGCCTTAGTACATGTATAGGATACTGAAATACCTATAGTCTGTTCCTTTCTCTATGGGTCTACTATGGAGTTGACAACCAGATTGTATTTCATGAAACCTTGCTAAGAAACTTGCTAACTCGTTACTTACTATAGGAAAATGTAATGGTTCGTTAATTTAGTGTTTACCGATATTATTGTGAAAACTTGATTTCAAACCGAACTTGCAAGGAAAACGTGAATCAGTGTCCGGCGATTGGTAGGGAGTTATCGACCGATTAATCGCGTTTGGTAGTTTTTGATAACAGGCTAATGATGAAAAACAAGAGAAGCTTCGCTTTGCCGGCGTTTGTCGTGAACGGTCTGGTACCAACTATCTGCCTTCTGCCACTGGTTATTGGGAGACTGCGAAAGACAGTCGAAGGCTTTTGATGGAAAATCTGACACAAAGAATTACATTACAGCTGTGGCAAGTTTTAAACAATAATTTAATACTAGCCAAGTACATATTAATTTATTCCCATTCATAAACACCTTTTGTAAAAACAAACTAAAATATACATTTCCAACGATTTTCTATAATCAGCGAGCACTCTGTCCACTGGACCACGTGTCTACAGTTCGCATAATTAAACTTACAAAGAGTGCACGCCAGACAACAAAAACACGTCACCTATTTGTTTGTATTTGTTGGAATAGTCTATGGCTCTACCTCTGTTGGAATAGTCTATGGTAATCCACTTCTCTATAGTTCTTTTTATTTGATTTTAATGTTAATTTTAATGTTAATTATATGTAAATTTTTATTGTATTTTTAGATTTTATATTTTCGTTTAGTCTTTGGTCTTGTTTTATTTCAATTTCTGTTTTAAATACTATTTAGGTAATATGCAGGGCCCTTTTGGAATGCAGTTAAATAAAACAACAAATAAAATAAATACTCCGAATGAGGGCTCCCTCCATTGATTGTACCGTATTAAACCACTGACCTCTACACATGGACAGATCATCATTGTTTCACACTTCTAGTCGGCGCGAACTGGCAGTGCAACATGGCGGACCCACGACGTCATTCTGTGAGCCAATGAAATGTCCAGGTGTATGGTTTAGTGGGTACGGTACGTATGACGTAATGTAAATACAAAATGTACAGAGTAAATCCACTGACCTCTACACGTACACCTGGACATTTCATTGGCTCACAGAAGTGACGTCTTGGGTCCGCCATGTTGCACTTCTAGTTCGCGCCGACTTCAAGCGTTAGCACAGCAGAATATGGACAATGGTCTATCCAGGTGTAGAGGTCAGTTGATTGAACCGATTATACGCTATGCGGGAACAGTATTGAAACGTAGACCGTTTCTGGGATCGACACACACACAGGAAGAAAACTCAAGACAGGTATCCTGTGGTTTCGGTGATTCTCAGGCCGTTTATTAGCACTACTTCTCCGGTCAAAACACTGACATGAAGCTGCCCGTTACAACGCGGCACTGGAACTGGTCTAAACCGAATCGGTGTATGCGCTCTCCAGTACGGGTTGCCTAAGCGGACCGGCAGGAGCACCCTAGACGGTCCGACCGACAACCGACACAGATGTTACAGTATAATAGCCCCCTCTATTGGTGTACTTTGTACAACTAAACAAGGATCAGCGCAGCGGGATTGGAACAAACGATAAACCAAGTCTTGAGTCGAGATCACCCGTCTGTTATCGTTTTTCTTCATATAAATCGGTCTTTCTTCGGGTTCTTACGGCGCGGCACCATGCAGACGAAATCCTGTACAAGATTAATTATATTCAATATCTTTCCAAGAGTTAGGTCATCACCGATTCACATATAAATACATATAATATATTGTAAATACAATTATTGTTTTTAACTTTAGAAATTAAAAAGAACCAATCTTGCACATATTTTAATAATTGCATGGTATCTCTCACCAGGTATCACCGCCGTTTCTTAAGCGACATACAGTTGTGCGCATGTGTCATTTTCAAATCCAGATCAAATGAAATGCATAATTCATGAGCAGTGACCCGCGACAGAGGGACGATAAAAAAACGGAAATTACCAATGAATACTAACATTAGGGGCTTTTCAATTTTCATCAGTTTATTCATAAGAATATTCGTGATTTAATAAACCCCCCAAACCAAACAAAATTGGTATAACAAGCGTAAAATTTAAACTAAAATACAGACGCTCCGTTTTGTCAGGCATTAAGGGAAAGGATGGTTTTCAGGACAAATTTGACAGTGAAGATGACTTTTTCCAAACTCAAAAAATGGTTTGTATAAAAAAGCAGATTGTGAACTCTTTGAATCATGTGTTTTTGTAAGAGCAAACCCAACAAGTGATAAAAAAACTAGGTTTGAATCTTTATTTTTTTCTATCTTTAACGGAGTTTTCCGCAACGCGACATTGCGGCCTAGTATGATACCCGTGTAAATAAGTCTCGCATAATTATTGTTTAAGGACACGTTTGGGAATACGCAGTTCTAGATTTCGAATCAGAGTGGGCAAATATCAGGCTGAATACTGTTTACAATTTTTAATTTGCCGCGTATTCGACCCGAGATTTGCCAACTTGGATTCGAAATCTAGAACCGCGTATTCCCAAACGATATGCGTATTCCCATTGGGACGGATATCATGCTAAACCGCAATGTCGCGTTGCGGAAAACTCCGTTCAAGATGAAAAAAACTAAATATTCAAACCTAGTTTTGTTTATCACTTGCTGGGTTTGCTCTTTCGAAAACACATGATTCAAAGAGATCACAATCTGCTTTTTTATACAAACCATTTTTTGAGTTTGGAAAAAGTCATCTTCACTGTTAAATTTGTCCTGAAAACCATCCTTTTCTTAAATGACTAACGAAAAGGAGCGTCTGTATAAGTTTAAATTTTGCGCTTGTCATTCCAATTTTGTTTGGTTTTGGGGGTTTATTAAATCACGGATATTCTTATGAATGAACTAAATATGAATAAAAAAAGCCCCTAGTGTCAGTATTCATCGGTAATTTTCGTTTTTGGATCGTCCCTCTACCGCGGGTCACCGCTCATGAATAATGCATTTTATTTAATCTAGATTTGATAATGGCACATGCGCACAACTGTATGTCGCTATTCACAATGGCAGAAACAGCGGTGGTATAGGCGTGCTCACCAGGAACAATTGTGATTGGTCAGTGTATGTTGGAGACGTGTTGGGGGCATGAGCATAAATCCCCGAGTCTGATTTTGATTGGTCAATATTAGCAGCATCATAATGTTAATATTCATGATAAATGAAAAGGGACTGCGTTCCACTCACGTCGCGAACAATGCAAACGTTCGGCGACGTTCGCTATGTTTTGGTTGTGCACGTCCAATCATGGAGGTAGTGAACAATTGTTCGAGTTGTTAGCAAACGTTGGTAACGTTTGCGTGATGTGCAACGCAGCCTGGTCTCTATAAATATACCCATCACGATACGAGACACTCCCCCTTAGTCCCCTATACATATACACTCTCTAGACTATTGTAACCTAACGCACACGCACCCACCAGTAATAGTAGATATGATATTATCATACCTAACATTCCATAGTGTTTGTCAAAGACCTGACGCCTTGGTCTCCTACTGATCTATGAAGGTGTACAGCCTGAAAACATCGCCATGGAATTCGATACAAACGGTTATTTCCTGGTCTTATTCTCCTTCACCTACAATATGATGTGGGGGTGTATTAAAAAGAGTCTGGGCATTTTGCTGCCGACGTTGACGGACCAATTCAGCACGCACACCTGGATCATAGGAATCATCGCATCGGTGATGAGTGTAACGTCAAATTTTGGAGGTACAGGAACGCGCCGTGCGCTAGTCTGTGTTTTTGTATCATCAAAATGATTGGTGTGTTTTTTAAACTGTTTGTATGAGAGCAATATTATATACAAATAATGATATATGGAGTGATATTTTCCGGGTTCACGTACTTCTATACTACATGTACATACTAGTTTACGTTGAAGGCCCTATATCGTAGGCGAAAAGGATACCCCCCCCCCCCCCCACACACACCTCCCCACGTAACCCTGCACAATGTACTCTTTATTAACACCAGTTAAATTAAATTTGACTTGTAACTTTTGCACAGTATTCATTAGAAAACTCATTCGAAAACAACTGCAATCGAAAGTAAGCTCGGTTTGCTTTCTTTGATTTAAGGTCTTCTAACAATACCGCTAGATGGAAGGTTTAGCAGTCGACGTTTGTTAATCGTCACCAGCACAGTACAAACCATAGGGATGTTGCTGTTCCCTTTGTCAAGAAGCACCAGTCAAATTGCCCTGTCATTGGCGGTCATAGCGGGTAGGTGTTGTGTATGAATTTTGTTACGCGTAAACCCTGCGCGCTAGGCAATCAAACAACATTAATTAATCATCACACATTACAAAAGAAAGGCATTTTGCTATTATGAGGTTATTATTCTTCTAACGTTCTCAAGTACATCAATTACAATAATTATACAGTGGGTAAAAGTGACAACAAAATTGCGGTACCGAATCGAGAACACGAGCCGGCCTAGGATTTAGGAATGTTCGTTTGAGTTCATGTACACAAGCGAGGAGCCGCGCTTCGCGCGGCACCTTCTATAGTTGGGTTGAATCTTAACTTATAGAAAAACCTTGTTGACGTCCTGAAAACATAATGGGATTGTATGACAAACAAACCGCGAAACTTATAGAGTAGAGTACCAGCTAGGTGTGTGTATAAACCTGCTTGTTTGTCACCCCATGGTGCTTTTCAAATGTGTCGAAAAGGTGTCTAGTCATGTTTCAAAAAGTTGTACATAAATCATATAGTTTTTAATTGAAAGTAACTTTCTAAAATAAAAACCTTGCTATTTTCTTTGAATAGACCATGAGCCACTGCATACAGTGCAGAGTCATTCAGATACAAATTACGTATTTTCCCTGAACTGGTCAGCCCTTGCTACTTTGATTTTGTGGGTTTTCTCCAGAATATTGGTTTGGCTGTTCATGATTATCGCACGCTTGAGGACTACTCGGTTTACAAAATAATGTACGTCAATAATATTTCAAAAGATGCAGAAAAGGACCGTTTAGTGAAAACAAATGTTACCAGTCACGAATGCATTATTGTAAAATCTATAGTTGGAAAATGGCGAAAATATGTAGTTCCCCGACGACGCAGTTGTAAATGGGATCTGAAATTGAACAGTGCTATCGGGTAAAAAATAATACCAGTATTTATAACAGCTAAAAAAGGATACAACTGGGACATTCCAAATTTAAAACATTAAATGTTGTGAAACCTATCTTTATTACAAAATGGGAAATAAGAAGAGTTGCATAAATATTATGAATAACCATGACCATGCATGACTTTCCAAATTTTAGTACTTAAATTGTAATACCAAATTAGATTAGAAGGGTATTGACAATTTTATAGCAATTTTATAGGAATTTTATAGGATCATTATGCCCTTTGTCGTTGAATTATGTAGTTATAAAATCGAATAGGCCTTTGGAAAATTATTTAGCTCTCGCAGGGTGGGTTTATAGGACGGCCCTTTTTCACGTGGTTCTCATTCCCGACCGACCCTTTTTTTTTAAACTCCCGACCCAATTTATTTTTTATTTTTTAGTAATTTAATGAAACTCCATTCACCCAAACAAATTGCAAATAAACCAAAAATGAATATTCATAAATACCTGGGACA
Source organism: Crossaster papposus (assembly GCA_037893245.1). Taxonomy (NCBI): domain Eukaryota; kingdom Metazoa; phylum Echinodermata; class Asteroidea; order Velatida; family Solasteridae; genus Crossaster; species Crossaster papposus. Next base: position 415,684 of record JBAIAA010000600.1, read on the forward strand.
GTTTAGGCATTCCTATTGGTCGAGAGCCCGTCACGTGGCCGGTATTAAACGGACGATAAAGACATGGCTGGAAGTGTTTAAACCCAGCTGGCACCAAAATGGCCTCTGCACATGGACAACATTATTCCTACCTTGGCGTTGCGCGACTGGTTTCGCGTCATTCCGTACATAAAAATATCGTCTGCTTTCTCGGCGCTATTTTTGTTGTGACGTCATAATTTCTAGAGTTATTTACTTTTGTGAAATAAGATAAATTGATCCCCCCCCCCCAAAAAAAAAAAAAAAGTGGGTTTCGGAGATCAGGAAATCTGGGATGAAAAAATAATTATATTTAAAACCATTTTTAAATAAATTGTAATATAAAACCATTGAAAAAAAAAGCAATAAATGCAAACCTCTTGACCGAGCCTGAAAAGTTCATGTGAAAATAGCGTACAGCTCGACACTCTGGGAACGGGGTTGCCAATGCAGTGATGGCCATTTAGTCTGGTTCATAGTAAATACGCTTTATTGCATGTATTGTGTAGAGCGACAGAGGCGGAAACATGTCATTTGACAGTGGCCCGTGAACATGGATAGGGGAAAACACACAGAATGGCGAAACACCGAAATTTACTTGTGACAATTTTCGGTGATTTTCGGGGCTTTTTGGCTGAATTTTACAAAAAAGTATTTATGAATGGGAATAAATGTGTGTTCGGTCGGTATTAATCACTCTGTTTAATACCGCTTGGAGTCTGGGTGCTAATAATTACCCTCGCCTTCGGCTCGGGTAATTATCAGCACCCAGACTCCAACCGGTATTAAACAGAGTGATTAAAACCTCTCGAATACACATTTATTCCCTTAGTAAATTTATACAATATGGCTCTGTGTTACATGATAGCTATTGAAAATAAATAGTTTATTCACAAATATGGAGTACCTGAATAACAATCAGTGAAATCTCATAAGATTAGAGGATGCATTATGCTGTCTCTAATAAATGATGTTTAAAGTATATACCTTACTGGTATGGCGTGACTACCACTACAGCCAAAATATTCGCGAACTGCATTGTGCAGAAGTCAACTGGGTCTTGCTAAACATTGATTATTGTATGCAGTGATATCAATTCACGATAAACACACTGCATTAAAATTATACGCACTTTACACGCATTTTATTAATCCATCTAATCAGGTGGAACTGCAATTTTGTTATACAGATAATGTTGTAATGTTTTAGTATTGACATTGTGAAAGAAAGAAATGGGCCCAAAAGGCATTTTGTTCACATTCCGAAACACTGTGACTGAAAAATGGTACATGGTCGACGCGCATGGAATTCGTAGGTAAAACCGAATTTAAAGCCGCAGACAAAGCTGGTATACTTAGCTGGTACTATGTTTCTAGGAAATATCCACAATAACCAAGGGAGTATAAAAGCAGGGCACCGGCTCAAATAACATGTGCTGTGCCGCCGAATTGCGAACAGCCAACTTAGCAACTGAGTATCATGAGAAAGGGATACAATTTTGTGAAGGCTTTGGCCCGAATTCCGGCAAGAATAACGCAATAGCTGCCGCCCAATCGCGTATAGCCAATTCGGCAAAAGAGCAAGGGATACAATTTCGGGAAGGCTTCGGCCCGAACTCCGGCAAGAATAATAGTTTATGCAAAAAGGCCCACACATATCAACAGGCAATCGAAAATCGACTACACGTTTATCAGTAACGTTTGTTACTCCTCAAATTTACCACGGAGAAATAAGAGGGTTAATTTCTTTAAAATCTTACCCCGTGAGTCGTCGCCGCGAACGACCTGCAACCCGCCGCACCGACGCCAGCGGCCCACACAACGCCGAGTCGCCCGACCAAACGCGTGGCGTTTTTCCAACATGGCGCGGCCCTGTGTTCCAAGATGGCGGCGCCCTGTGTTCCAAGATGGCGGCGCCCAGGGACAAGATGGCGCATTTTTCATCTTTATGGTATAGACTAGCAGGATGCCGCGCTTCGCGCGGCACCTGCTAGCTGGGTGAAATCGTAACTTATAGATACACCTTGTTGACGTCTTAAAAACATAATGGATTGTATGACAAACAAATCGCGAAACTTAGCGAGTAGAGTACCAGCTAGAAAGTATTTCGAGCGCACGAAATTATTTCGAGCTCACGAACAGATATTCTTGGAGCGCACGAAGTCATTTCGTGGCCACGACAACATTTCGAGCTCACGAAATAAGTTATTTTGAGTGCACGAAATAAAATACTCAAATTATTTCGTAACGGTGATTTTTATTCGTCATGTCCCTTTAGGGGCTCCGTAGAATACCATCGACTCTGAATAACAAACAATCTTTGTAAAAATACTTCCCGACTTTCGAACTAATAATACTCAATAGGCAGTCCATCTTCGCTTGCATGCCTGCGTCTCGTGATTTTTTAACAGGAATCGTACGGGAAACAATACGAACCACTTCGGGATTTCTGATTTACTTCGTCACGATTGAAAAAACCAACAGACCGGCCGTCTGACAGTGCGCCCTCAACTGACGTAAGGCCGTCACGTTTCTAAATTGAATATTCATATCCACGATAGGCCATACAATTTCGCGACATTTTTCCACGATAAAAGTTAAGATTGAGGCAATAGCGATATGTTTCGGAGTGTTTTTAGAGAGATAATGTTGTAATATTTAAGTATTGACAATGTGAAAGGAAGAAATTTTCCCAGAAGGCAACACGAAAGGAATAAATCATTGTTTTTACGTTCCAAAACTGCGACTACAAAATGGTCGACGCGCAGGAATTCGAAGGCAAAGCCGAAGCCGAAACGTAGTCACGTTTCTGAATTGCATATTCATATCCACGATCGCCATACAATTTCGCGACATTTTTGCACGATCAGAGCATTGAGGCAATAGCGATGACAAACAAACCGCGAAACTTAGCGAGTAGAGTACCAGCTAGAAAGTATTTCGAGCGCACGAAATTATTTCGAGCGCACGAAATTATTTCGAGCTCACGAAAAAAAAAATTTGGAGCGCACGAAGTCATTTCGTGGCTACGAAAACATTTCGAGCTCACGAAATAAGTTATTTTGAGTGCACGAAAAAAACTAAAATTATTTCGTAACGGTGATTTTTATTCGTCATATGTCCCTTTAGGGGCTCCGTAGAATACCATCGACTCTGAATAAAAACAATCTTTGTAAAAATACTCCCGACTTCCGAACTAATAATACTCAATAGGCAGTCCATCTTCGCTTGCATGCTGCCTGCGTCTCGTGATTTTTAACAGGAATCGTACGGGAAACAATACGAACCACTTCGGGATTTCTGATTTACATCACGGTGAAAATCCTGATTAAAAAACCCAACAGGCCGGCCATCTGACAGTGCGCCCTCAACTGACGTAATGCAGTCACGTTTCTAAATTGCATATTCATATCCACCATCGCCATACAATTTCGCGACATTTTTGCACGATCAAAGTTGAAATTGAGGCAATAGCGATATGTTTCGGAGTGTTTTGAGACAGATAATGTTGTAATATTTAAGTCTCGACAATGTGAAGCAACGAAATTTGCCCAAAAGGCAACACGAAAGGAATAAATCATTTTTTAACGTTCCAAGCCTGTGACTGCAATGTGGTCGACGCGCACGAAATTCGAAGCCGAAAATGGAGCTGGCGCTAAAAACTCCGCAATAACCAATGGAGTATAAAGGTCAAATAACACGGAACGGGCCAACCCAATCGCGAACAACAAACTCGGCACCAACTCGGCCACCGCGCGAGCAAGGCGGATACAATCATTTTGCGAAGGCTTCGCGTAACGCATGCAGCCGCCGCTCAATCGCAAACAGCCAACAATTCGGCAACCGAGTTACGGTAGTACGATTTCGGGAAGGCTTCGGCCCGAACTCCGGGCAGGGACAATGCAAAAATAACGCAATAGTTCATGCAAAAAGGCCCGCAGACATCGACAGGCAATCGAAAAGCGATTACGCGTTTATCGGTAACGTCCGTTTCTTTTAAATCTCACCACGGACGAATACGATTTTTTTCCCGGGGGATTCCCCGGGGGATTCCCCGTCGCGAACGGTCCGGCACCCCGCCGCACCGACGCCGGCGGCACACGCGCGCGGCGAGGAGTCGCCCGACCAAAAGCCAACATGGCGCCAACCACGCGCCAAGATGGCGCGGCCCTGTGTTCCAAGATGGCGGCGCCCTGCGTTCCAAGATGACGGCGCCCAGGGACAAGATGGCGCATTTGTCATCTTTTATAGTATAGACTAGCAGGATGCCGCGCTTCGCGCGGCACCTGCTAGCTGGGTGAAATCGTAACTTATAGATACACCTTGTTGACGTCTTAAAAACACAATGGATTGTATGACAAACAAATCGCGAAACTTAGCGAGTAGAGTACCAGCTAGAAAGTATTTCGAGCGCACGAAATTATTTCGAGCTCACGAACAGATATTCTTGGAGCGCACGAAGTCATTTCGTGGCCACGACAACATTTCGAGCTCACGAAATAAGTTATTTTGAGTGCACGAAATAAAATACTCAAATTATTTCGTAACGGTGATTTGTATTCGTCATATGTCCCTTTAGGGGCTCCGTAGAATACCATCGACTCTGAATAACAAACAATCTTTGTAAAAATACTTCCCGACTTCCGAACTAATAATACTCAATAGGCAGTTCATCTTTGCTTGCATGCTGCCTGCGTCTCGTGATTTTTTAACATGAATCGTACGGGAAACAATACGAACCACTTCGGGGTTTCTGATTTACGTCGTTACGATTGAAAAAAACCAACAGACCGGCCGTCTGACAGTGCGCCCTCAACTGACGTAAGGCAGTCCCGTTTCTAAATTGAATATTCATATCCACGATAGGCCTTACAATTTCGCGACATTTTTCAACGATAAAAGTTAAAATTGAGGCAATAGCGATACGTTTCGGAGTGTTTTTAGAGAGATAATGTTGTAATATTTAAGTATTGACAATGTGAAAGGAAGAAATTTTGCCAGAAGGCAACACGAAAGGAATAAATCATTGTTTTTACGTTCCAAAACTGTGACTACAAAATGGTCGACGCGCAGGAATTCGGAGGCAAAGCCGAAGCCGAAACGTAGTCACGTTTCTAAATTGCATATTCATATCCACCATCGCCATACAATTTCGCGACATTTTTGCACGATCAAAGTTGAAATTGAGGCAATAGCGATATGTTTCGGAGTGTTTTGAGACAGATAATGTTGTAATATTTAAGTATCGACAATGTGAAGCAACGAAATTTGCCCAAAAGGCAACACGAAAGGAATAAATCATTTTTTAACGTTCCAAGCCTGTGACTGCAATGTGGTCGACGCGCACAAAATTCAAAGCCGAAAACGAAGCTGGCGCTCAAACTCCGCAATAACCAATGGAGTATAAAGGTCAAATAACACGGGACGGGCCGCCCAATCGCGAACAACAAACTCGGCACCAACTCGGCCACCGCGCAAGCAAGGCGGATACAATTAATTTGCGAAGGCTTCGCGTAACGCATGTAGCCGCCGCTTAATCGCAAACGGCCAACAATTCGGCAACCGAGTTACGGCAGTACGATTTCAAGAAGGCTTCGGCCCGAACTCCGGTCAAGGACAATGCAAAAATAACGCAATAGTTCGCGCAAAAAGGCCCGCAGACATCGACAGGCAATCGAAAAGCGATTACGCGTTTATCGGTAACGTCCGTTTCTTTTAAATCTCACCACGGACGAATACGATTTTTTTAAAATCTTATTCCCCGGGGGATTCTCCGGGGGATTCCCCGTCGCGAACGGTCCGGCACCCCGCCGCACCGACGCCGGCGGCACACGCGCGCGGCGACAAGTCGCCCGACCAAAAGCCAACATGGCGCCAACCACGCGCCAAGATGGCGCGGCCCGCGTGATTTTTTTTCCCAACATGGTAAAGGCCAATTATCATAACTGGGCGTGTCTAGACCACACTGAATGGAAGACACTTAGGTTCTTAGAACCTTGCTTCCCCTCAAATTAAACTCATCCCACAATAAACTTACAATACAAAAATAGTCAATGAAAAATGAGCACAATCGAACCCATGAGAACTCGAACCCCAATCTTACGATCTATAACCTAACCCATTATCTACTTGACTACTGGGAGAGGTCGACAGAAGCCGTTTTTCTAAGTGCTTTAATGTACCTCTGGCCTACGTGTAACTAGTTGACTGAGCAATAACAATATATTTTAGTATTATTGTTGAAACTACTGAATAATCATGACGCGAGGGGTGTAGAAACGCCCATTTGGCCTTTCCCATAGTGGGGAAAAAAATTTCGCGCGCGGCCCTGTGTTTCCAAGATGGCGCGGCCCTGCGTTCCAAGATGGCGGCGCCCAGGGACAAGATGGCGAATTTAACATCTTTTATAGTATAGACTAGCAGGATGCCGCGCTTCGCGCGGCACCTGCTAGCTGGGTGAAATCGTAACTTATAGATACACCTTGTTGACGTCTTAAAAACACAATGGATTGTATGACAAACAAATCGCGAAACTTAGCGAGTAGAGTACCAGCTAGAAAGTATTTCGAGCGCACGAAATTATTTCGAGCTCACGAACAGATATTCTTGGAGCGCACGAAGTCATTTCGTGGCCACGACAACATTTCGAGCTCACGAAATAAGTTATTTTGAGTGCACGAAATAAAATACTCAAATTATTTCGTAACGGTGATTTGTATTCGTCATATGTCCCTTTAGGGGCTCCGTAGAATACCATCGACTCTGAATAACAAACAATCTTTGTAAAAATACTTCCCGACTTCCGAACTAATAATACTCAATAGGCAGTTCATCTTTGCTTGCATGCTGCCTGCGTCTCGTGATTTTTTAACATGAATCGTACGGGAAACAATACGAACCACTTCGGGGTTTCTGATTTACGTCGTTACGATTGAAAAAAACCAACAGACCGGCCGTCTGACAGTGCGCCCTCAACTGACGTAAGGCAGTCCCGTTTCTAAATTGAATATTCATATCCACGATAGGCCTTACAATTTCGCGACATTTTTCAACGATAAAAGTTAAAATTGAGGCAATAGCGATACGTTTCGGAGTGTTTTTAGAGAGATAATGTTGTAATATTTAAGTATTGACAATGTGAAAGGAAGAAATTTTGCCAGAAGGCAACACGAAAGGAATAAATCATTGTTTTTACGTTCCAAAACTGTGACTACAAAATGGTCGACGCGCAGGAATTCGGAGGCAAAGCCGAAGCCGAAACGTAGTCACGTTTCTAAATTGCATATTCATATCCACCATCGCCATACAATTTCGCGACATTTTTGCACGATCAAAGTTGAAATTGAGGCAATAGCGATATGTTTCGGAGTGTTTTGAGACAGATAATGTTGTAATATTTAAGTATCGACAATGTGAAGCAACGAAATTTGCCCAAAAGGCAACACGAAAGGAATAAATCATTTTTTAACGTTCCAAGCCTGTGACTGCAATGTGGTCGACGCGCACGAAATTCAAAGCCGAAAACGAAGCTGGCGCTCAAACTCCGCAATAACCAATGGAGTATAAAGGTCAAATAACACGGGACGGGCCGCCCAATCGCGAACAACAAACTCGGCACCAACTCGGCCACCGCGCAAGCAAGGCGGATACAATTAATTTGCGAAGGCTTCGCGTAACGCATGTAGCCGCCGCTTAATCGCAAACGGCCAACAATTCGGCAACCGAGTTACGGCAGTACGATTTCGGGAAGGCTTCGGCCCGAACTCCGGTCAAGGACAATGCAAAAATAACGCAATAGTTCGCGCAAAAAGGCCCGCAGACATCGACAGGCAATCGAAAAGCGATTACGCGTTTATCGGTAACGTCCGTTTCTTTTAAATCTCACCACGGACGAATACGATTTTTTTTAAATCTTAATCCCTGGGGGATTCCCCGGGGGATTCCCCGGGGGATTCCCCGTCGCGAACGGTCCGGCACCCCGCCGCACCGACGCCGGCGGCACACGCGCGCGGCGACAAGTCGCCCGACCAAAAGCCAACATGGCGCCAACCACGCGCCAAGATGGCGCGGCCCTGTGTTTCCAAGATGGCGCGGCCCTGCGTTCCAAGATGGCGGCGCCCAGGGACAAGATGGCGAATTTAACATCTTTTATAGTATAGACTAGCAGGATGCCGCGCTTCGCGCGGCACCTGCTAGCTGGGTGAAATCGTAACTTATAGATAATCATACACCTTGTTGACGTCTTAAAAACACAATGGATTGTATGACAAACAAATCGCGAAACTTAGCGAGTAGAGTACCAGCTAGAAAGTATTTCGAGCGCACGAAATTATTTCGAGCTCACGAACAGATATTCTTGGAGCGCACGAAGTCATTTCGTGGCCACGAAAACATTTCGAGATCACGAAATAAGTTATTTTGAGTGCACGAAATAAAATACTCAAATTATTTCGTAACGGTGATTTTTATTCGTCATATGTCCCTTTAGGGGCTCCGTAGAATACCATCGACTCTGAATAACAAACAATCTTCGTAAAAATACTTCCCGACTTCCGAACTAATAATACTCAATAGGCAGTCCATCTTCGCTTGCATGCTGCCTGCGTCTCGTGATTTTTTAACAGGAATCGTACGGGAAACAATACGAACCACTTCGGGATTTCTGATTTACATCATCGTGAAAATCGTGATTAAAAAACCCAACAGGCCGGCCATCTGACAGTGCGCCCTCAACTGACGTAATGCAGTCACGTTTCTAAATTTGCATATTCATATCCACCATCGCCATACAATTTCGCGACATTTGTGCGCGATCAAAGTTGAAATTGAGGCAATAGCGATATGTTTCGGAGTGTTTTGAGACAGATAATGTTGTAATATTTAAGTATCGACGATGTGAAGCAAAGACATTTGCCCAAAAAGCAACACGAAAGGAATAAATCATTTTTTAACGTTCCAAGCCTGTGACTGCAATGTGGTCGACGCGCACGAAATTCGAAGCCGAAAACGAAGCTGGCGCTCAAACTCCGCAATAACCAAGGGAGTATAAAGCTCAAATAACACGTGACGGGGCCGCCCAATGGCAAATAACAAACTCGGCACCAACTCGGCCACCGCGCAAGCAAGGCGGATACAATCAATTTGCGAAGGCTTCGCGTAACGCATGCAGCCGCCGCTTAATCGCAAACAGCCAACAATTTGGTAACCGAGTTACTGTAGTACGATTTCGGGAAGGCTTCGGCCCGAACTCCGAACAAGGACAATGCAAAAATAACGCAATAGTTCACGCAAAAAGGCCCACAGACATCGACAGGCAATCGAAAAGCGATTACGCGTTTATCGGTAACGTCCGTTTCTTTTAAATCTCACCACGGGACGAATACGATTTTTTTTAAATCTTATTCCCTGGGGGATTCCCCGGGGGATTCCCCGTCGCGAACGGTCCGGCACCCCGCCGCACAGACGCCGGCGGCACACGCGCGCGGCGACGAGTCGCCCGACCAAAAGCCAACATGGCGCCAACCACGCGCCAAGATGGCGCGGCCCTGCGTTCCAAGATGGCGGCGCCCAGGGACAAGATGGCGAATTTAACATCTTTTATAGTATAGATAGATAGATATATGTACTTAGGTGAGGTTGCTTGTTGCTTGCTTGACAAACTTGAAGTGCTGTTGCAGTGACACGGGACTTGGCAGTAGCTGATGATCCTGTGTAAGGTGTTGACATATATGCAGGACCGAGATGATCTCTTTATCTGGAAACGTTTTCCTGGATTTGTCTCATAAAAGAAATTGACCACATATCAGCGCCCTGTGAGATCCACAGGACCGAGGCGTGCACAAGGTCACGCGCCACTGACCGTTACTGCCGGGCAGTTCCATTGTGGAAATGGGTAAATAATCAGTAAATGAACAGTAGCACAAAATAATATAATGGTAACAAATCGCGTAGTTTAGTTCTACTGTGATGTATTTGAACGACTTACTTTTCTGATTATAACATCAATACCATACTAGGAAAACATAAATTAAACTGAAAACAATTTCTACTCGAACCTACATAGTCAAAAGCGTCCAAAGACCAGTGTATGAAACTTGGCGCGGCGTGGCAGAGAATCCACCCCTACAGCTTTAATAGTATAATCCAGTAAAAGCCAAAGAAAAAATGGTTTTATTTGTAAAAGTTCACTTTAAATTCAACCCAAAAATTAAGAGATATCTTAAAACATAGTCTTACATGTTACTAATAAATAAAATCTATACTTAATATCATAGAATTGTAGCATTTGACGATGAAAGAATAATGAGTGGCAATTTAGTTGAAAGGTCATTTCAGACGCTAGCTGTTAATGGTCAATGCTCTTTAAAGCCTTTGTTCCGACGAACTTATTTAACCAATCAAAATAAGTTTTATATCACAAGAAAGCTAACAATCAGCATATTCATAAACCGCTAGGCCCAAAGCAGCCTGGTCACGACGAAACGAGTGAGGGCTTGCGAAAGCGGGTCATGTACACAGACATAAATAATTGTCTGTGGTCATGTTCGAAGAAACTCGCTGTTTTGCAAACTCTCACACGTACAAACGAGGACATCTTGCAGACTTTTCCCCGACAAAACCAAGAAACTGACTGGTAATATTTTTAGGTTTTAGATTTGACGAATAGTTGTTCTAGTGACTCGCGGGCGGCCCAATGCTAGCAATGAAATCACTTGTTCGTGAAAAAAATGCTAATTTGCCATATGTACGCAGGCCGCACGGAGCGGATAAGACAACGTTTTCATATGCATGCCAGGATCTGACAAACTCCTTGAAGCTCAAACAGTTAGAGTTCGAAGCGAACTCTTCATGTCTTCATGCAAGGCACACCATCATCCAGCAGCAATTGCAAGCAGAAGCTTCTTCAAAACGATTAACTTAAATAATTCAATGTACCACCCGATTTTTTGTTTTTGCCAGGACCTCCCATAGGATTTACCAGCGTTCTGAACAAAGTCTTACTAGGACGACACTTTCGTGAGCGTTTCACCTTGGCCTCTGGGATTGGACACGCCGGGCAGGCATTTGCCCTTCTTGTTTTTGCACCGATAACGCAGCTTTTTCTCGACACCTACGGTTGGAGAGGAGCGTCGTTGCTTATTGCTGGAATTAGCATGCATCAGATTGCTAGCGCAGCCGTTGTCAGGGTCAGCAAATCCCAATACGAGTCTCTTGCTGATAGCTCAGATAACCACAATGACGACACCGACAAGGAAGGATGCAGCAGCCGTATTCATCTCGTCAAAGCTTTAGATCTCGGAATATTTATAGAGTTCAGGTTTTGGATTTCGTTTATTTGTCAAATAGGTGTGTCGTTTGCCTTCAATTCTTGGTTGCTGTATTACGTTCCTCATCTAGAAGTCAAAGGTTTCTCGCCTCAAGTGGCTGCAGCTCTTTGCTCGGCAGCTGCCGTCGGATATTTACTTGGGTCGATCATCTGGGCGCCCTTCATCGACCGAGGCTTCGTCAAATGCTCAACAGCGATCATCGTCAGCAGCATATGTCTGACTTTGTCGTTTGTCGTGGATCCCTGGGTGAATGACATTCCCAGCAATGTGGCCGTCACCTTTGTCTGTGGGATGTTCTTCTCGGCATTATACACCCTCTGTGACGTCTTGACTAAGGATCTCTTTGAAATGGATCGACTAGTGAGCGCCTTCTGCTGGAGTCGGGTCTTCCTTTTTGTACCCGGAATTCTTGCTGGTTTCGTACCTGGTAAGTATACAATGTCCTAGGCGAGTTTACTGTACGGAACCTTTGTATTGGAGTTATTTGATGGAAATACAAATACATGTGATTTCTTGAGCATGTTCGCTTCTAAAAAAAAAATTAGTTTTCATTACGACGTCAATGACTCAAAAAACCAAGTAAATAAAGTGTTGCCAATTTTTAACCTGAAGCTCCAAGAAAAACATTGAATCGGTTTCCGACGATTGATGTTATACAATTGTTGACCATATCGGCGTTTTGATTGTTTTGTATAGGCTGGATGTACGAAGCTAGAGGAAGCTATGACTTGGCGTTTGTCGTGATTGGCCTGGTACCAACTATCAGCCTCCTGCCGCTGATTATTGGGCGACTGCGAAATACCGTGGAGGGTTTGTGATGGGAAATCTTTCACGAAGATTGGTGCCGTAAGTTGGTTGGTGTATCTTTTGAACAGAATGCGGATACTTGTAGTGGGATCCTTAGCAGCCAGCTATGCCTTAGTAGGATACTAAAATACCTATTTTCTACTATGGAGTTGACAACCAGGATTGTATTTCATGAAACCTTACTAAGAAACTTGCTAACTAGTTACATACTAGGCTTATAGGAGAATGTTTTTTGTTGTTAATTTACTGTTTATATACCTATATTATTGTGAAAACTTGATTTCAAACCGAACTTTCAAAGGAAAACGTGAATCAGTGTCCGGCGATTGGTAGGGAGTTATTGACCATAATCGCGTTTGATAGTTTTTGATAACCGGCTAATATAAAAAGCAATTAGAAGCTACGCTTTGCCGGCGTTTGTCGTGAACGGTCTAGTACCAACTATCTGCCTTCTGCCACTGGTTATTGGGAGACTGCGAAAGACAGTGGAAGGCTTTTGATGGAAAATCTGACACAAAGAATTACATTACTGCTGTGGCAAGTTTTAAACAATAATTTAATACTAGCCAATTTATTAATTTATTAATATTAATTTATTCCCATTCATAAACACCTTTTGTAAAAACAAACTAAAATATACATTTCCAACGATTTTCTGTAATCAGCGAGCACTCTGTCCACTGGACCACGTGTCTACAGTTCGCATAATTAAACTTACAAAGAGTGCACGCCAGACTACAAAAACACGTCACCTATTAGTCTTGATCTAAGACTAACGTCTGTGCAGTTCAATAATCAATAGTATTGATTCTTATTATTTTGCATATTCAAATTCGTAATTGATATAAATTCTGTTCGCCATGCGTGTTTCATCATTGTATTTGTTTGCTTAATTTTAAAATGTTTTAGATTTTGTTTCTCTTTTTTCTATTATTTGAGATTCTTATGAAACAGCAGTCTTATTGCTTTTATTTAAGAATTTGTTTGTATTTGTTGGAATAGTCTAAGGCTTTAATCTTTCTTCTTCTCTGTGGTTCTTTTTATTTGATTTTAATGTTATAGTTTTAATGTAAATGTTAATTTTAGTTTCATTTTTATATTTTATATTTTATATTTTATATTTGTTGTTTCTGGTCTTGTTTCATTTCAATTTCTGTTTTAAATACTATTTAGGTAATATGCAGGGCCTTTTTGGAAAGCAGTTAAATAAAGCAACAAATAAATAAATACTCCGAATGAGGGCTTCCTCCATTGATTGTACCGGAGTAAACCACTGACCTCTATACACATGGACAGATCATCATTGTTTCACACTAGAAGTCGGCGCGAACTAGAAGTGCAACATGGCGGACCCACGACGTCACTCTGTGAGCCAATGAAATGTCCAGGTGTAGAGTTCAGTGGGTACAGTACGTATGACGTAATGTTTATAAATAAAAAATGTACAGAGTAAATCCACTGACCTCTACACCTGGACATTTCATTGGCTCACAGAAGTGACGTCTTGGGTCCGCCATGTTGCACTTCTAGTTCGCGCCGACTTCAAGCGTTAGCACAGCAGAATATGGACAATGGTCTGTCCAGGTGTAGAGGTCAGTTGATTGAACCGATTATACGCTATGCGGGAACAGTATTGAAACGTAGACCGTTTCTGGGATCGACACACACACAGGAAGCAAACTAAAGACAGGTATTCTGTGGTTTCGGTGATTCTCAGGCCGTTTATAAGCACTACTTCTCCGGTCAAAACACTGACATGAAGCTGCCCGTTACAACGCGGCAGTGGAACTGGTCTAAACCGAATCGGTGTATGCGCTCTCCAGTACGGGTTGCCTAAGCGGACCGGCAGGAGCACCCTAGACGGTCCGACCGACAACCGACACAGATGTTACAGTATAATAGCCCCCTCTATTGGTGTACTTTGTACAACTAAACAAGGATCAGCGCAGCTGGATTGGAACAAACGATAAACCAAGTCTTGAGTCGAGATCACCCGTCTGTTATCGTTTTTCTTCATATAAATCGGTCTTTCTTCGGGTTCTCACGGCGCGACACCATGCAGACGAAACCCTGTACAGGATTAATTATATTCAATATCTTTCCAAGAGTTAGGTCATCACCGATTCACATATAAATACATATAATATATTGTAAATACAATTATTGTTTTTAACTTTAGAAATTAAAAAGAACCAATCTTGCACATATTTTAATAATTGCATGGTATCTCTCACCAGGTATCACCGCCGTTTCTTAAGCGACATACAGTTGTGCGCATGTGTCATTTTCAAATCCAGATCAAATGAAATGCATAATTCATGAGCAGTGACCCGCGACAGAGGGACGATAAAAAAACGAAAATTACCAATGAATACTAACATTAGGGGCTTTTCAATTTTCATCAGTTTATTCATAAGAATATTCGTGATTTAATAAACCCCCCAAACCAAACAAAATTGGTATAACAAGCGTAAAATTTAAACTGAAATACAGACGCTCCGTTTCGTCAGGCATTAAGGGAAAGGATGGTTTTCAGGACAAATTTGACAGTGAAGATGACTTTTTCCAAACTCAAAAAATGGTTTGTATAAAAAAGCAGATTGTGAACTCTTTGAATCATGTGTTTTTGTAAGAGCAAACCCAACAAGTGATAAAAAAACTAGGTTTGAATCTTTATTTTTTTCTATCTTTAACGGAGTTTTCTGCAACGCGACATTGCGGCCTAGTATGATACCCGTGTAAATAAGTATCGCATAATTATTGTTTAAGGACACGTTTGGGAATACGCAGTTCTAGATTTCGAATCAGAGTGGGCAAATATCAGGCTGAATACTGTTTACAATTTTTAATTTGCCGCGTATTCGACCCGAGATTTGCCAACTTGGATTCGAAATCTAGAACCGCGTATTCCCAAACGATATGCGTATTCCCATCGGGACGGATATCATGCTAAACCGCAATGTCGCGTTGCGGAAAACTCCGTTCAAGATGAAAAAAACTAAATATTCAAACCTAGTTTTGTTTATCACTTGCTGGGTTTTCTCTTTCGAAAACACATGATTCAAAGAGATCACAATCTGCTTTTTTATACAAACCATTTTTTGAGTTTGGAAAAAGTCATCTTCACTGTTAAATTTGTCCTGAAAACCATCCTTTCCTTAAATGACTAACGAAACGGAGCGTCTGTATAAGTTTAAATTTTGCGCTTGTCATTCCAATTTTGTTTGGTTTTGGGGGTTTATTAAATCACGGATATTCTTATGAATGAACTCATCAAAATAAAAAAAGCCCCTAATGTCAGTATTCATCGGTAATTTTCGTTTTTGGATCGTCCCTCTGCCGCGGGTCACCGCTCATGAATAATGCATTTTATTTAATCTAGATTTGATAATGGCACATGCGCACAACTGTATGTCGCTATTAGTCCAGCGGATAAGTGCAAAAATGTGAAAGTTTCGTGCACTTTGTGGTAAAAGCATGAAACTTGGCACACATGTACTTTGTACCAAAACATGAAATTGTTGATATAGTGCCATCTCTGAATTGACCTGTGGTGGCCTTGGCGGCCATTTTCCAAAATGGCCGCCATTTCTGATATAAAACTACATAACTCGGAAAGTAAGAGGCCTAGAATCTTCATTCCAGTGGCTATGTATATGTTTTCCGTGTCCAACAGTTAAACAAATGCATTATTGAGTGTGTCAGAAGATTGGGTCCGCCATTTTCAAAATGGCGTCCTCATTTTCCAAAATGGCCGCCATTTCTGATATAAAACTACATAACTCGGAAAGTAAGAGGCCTAGAATCTTCATTCCAGTGGCTATGTATATGTTTTCCGTGTCCAACAGTTCAAAAAATTCCTTATTGAGTGTGTCAGACGATTGGGTCCGCCATTTTCAAAATGGCGTCCTTATTCTTCAAAATGGCGTCCTTATTCTTCAAAATGGCAGTCCTGTAGGCCAAAATACTGTATTAAAGAACTCAACGGCATTCATGGTGAAACAAATTAGGTTATAAGGGTCAGTCACTTTCACATAGGTACTGTACTAATGCAATTGCGCCAACGAGCCTTGGTTTGTTTCACTGCAAAACCAACAGATTTCAAAATAGCCCCTTGCCATACCTCACCAAGCTCCTGAACTCCTAAAACCATTTCAATATATTGCTAATTTTTCTGGTCTTAAATGGGTATAAATGTAGTCAAACTGTTTGTACATTTCTGGCAGATCCTTGTTTTTGTGATTATTTGTTATCAAATGTTCACTATATATTTTCTACTGTAAAGCTTTTTAATAATTGTAATATTTTTAATGATTGTAAATTATGTCGCAATTCAGCGGTATGCTGCGATGGCATTTTTTTAAATAAATAAACCATAAACCATAAACCTCCGGACCACAGTATCTGTCATTTTTAAAGATGGCGTCCTATCCCCTATGGTGGCCCTTCAAAAATGTAGAAACTATATAGCTGTAGCCTACACATATTGCAAGTTTGTGTTAAAGGAAATAATGGGATTATGCTAGATCTTAAAAAAACCAAATCGTGTTTATTGGGAAGCAGCGTAATCATACATGTTACTTACGTTTTTTTTAATTTTTAGAACGATTCTCGGTCACCTGGGAAGGACATTAACGTGAAGGACGTGTAATACTGGGTTTTGTGGATTTTTTTTCTTTTTCTGTGAGACTATTAGGTTTTTTAATTCTAATGGAGTGCTTTTGCAAGAAGGTATAGCACAGAGAAACCGGTTTATGCAGGCATACTTCAAGGAATGATCAGTTTATTTTTTTTACATTTTTTTCAATTCTAGAGTTAGCTGCAGTGAATCAGAACTCCTATGTGGGAAGGGGAGGGTGTTTATGGGAGTTGTCAAAAGTCAGAACTTTTTCTCATCGTTTTCGTTATTTTTTTTGGAGATGCTGAAGCAGTTCTGCTGCGTGAAGTATCATTGGATCTATGTGTGTGGCTGGTCTGCAGAGATAAATCTGTATAATTTATGATGTGCTGGTATGCCAGCAGTGTGGTCACGGTTGCGTAACTATCCCGCCCAGAGCGTAATTCTTAATTTAAGTTTTTTTGCTAGTGATATACGCTTCATGGGAGGTCAGTTCAGGCCAAATTTTCCCCCGCGAGATTGCAGTCTGTAGGAAGGGGGGGGGGGGGGGGTTTCTTGTACAAGTTTCAAATGAACCCCTCCGTGCTTTTCGTTATTTTTTTGAGACGCGGAAACGGTTCTGCTGACAAGTATCATATGGATTGTATTTGTGACTGGTCTGCAGAGATAGATCTGTAATTGTACGTTAACTAGTGGGTATGCTAGAAAGTGGTTGTTTGACTGGTCTCTCCAGAGCGTAGTTCTTAACTCTTTTTTTCCCTTTTTTGTGTAAGACACGCATCTGGGGGTCAGTTCTAGCCACATTATCTCTGCTAGATGACAGTCCGTGGTTGGAGTTCGTGGACGGGCCAATACATCAAACGTCTGCAGGCCAATTGGGTTAGACATTCCCTAAAAGCGGGAGTTTCAAACCCTGTCTCTGGTTTTGGCAACGCGATGACTGGTTTGTGTATTGCAACAGTGGTCCCTTTGTTTTTAGTTCACACAGTGATTGATTATTACCGGTGATAATATGCCGTCCCCTCTTTTTTCCCCTTTTTTTGGAAGGGGAGCCGCAGGGCATATTTTCTGTGCTATATCATGCACGTCATCAGTCACCTTCTTATATAGTTCATTTTCCTTTCCTTGTTTTTATTTGTGTGTCGGTTGTTATGACACGTGGCAAGGACAAGGGGGGGGGGGACTTATTTATTTTGTTTTAGTCTTGAGATCCATTTCTTTGATCATTGTTTTGTTCTTTCAATAGTTCCAATAGAATTTGCAGATTCTCCTCATCAAGATTTTGTTCCTCTTGATTGGATTGTGGAAATGCTTTAGTCCTAGATCAAACAAGTTCATCTTTTATGTTTTTGTGCCGTTTGTATGCCAGGATGGGTTGGGTATCAAATATCCTATTCAGATATTCGTTTTCGCTAATCAAGGGCCAGTGTTTGAGGATAGCCCGTTTGAGGGTTGGGTGCGCGATATGTGGGTAGTATGGTAGGACGAACACCAGTGGGATATTGTTTTTGTTTTTTTCACGCTTAGGGTCCGCGGGAGTCTTGCCCCTTTGAGAAAGGAGGGCTAGGTCTTCGTTTGTGTATCCGCGCTTTTGAAGTTTGTCTTTGAAGAATTTAACCCTCTCCTCAAAGTCTTTTAAATGGGTAAATATACGTTTGTATCTGGTCACTTCGCCCTTGATTAATCCGCCAAATACCGACTTGGGGTGTGCTGAATCTCGAGCTAGGTACTGACATGTATCAGTTTTTTGGTAGCGACTCGAGTATCCAATATCTCTTCATGTATGAATCGTTCGCCTTTGTAGATAATAAAGTCGAGAAAAGTGACTTGGCGGTGCGAGATCTCAGACGTGAACTTCAGCGTAGGATGCATTTTATTAAGTGATTGCACTAGGTCAGCAGCCTGCTTTTCATTTCCGTTAAAGATTATAAGAACATCGTCTCTATATCTCATGTAGCTCACAATTGAGGGATTGTGAGGGAGGATTTTGTCTTGTTCGTATTTGAATAGGGTTATGTCACAAATCTCCGGACTGCATTCGCTGCCCATGGCCACGCCAATTTTTTGTCTAAAACACTTGCCATTGAATTCAAACGTGTTTCGATGCATAATGAGTTCAAGGAGACTTCGCGCGTGGTCTGTCGTGGGCTTGGGCATTGCGTATAGTCCGTCCTGAGGCAAGCAAAGTGTGCAGAGAACTTTTGCGCTGTGGCTGCACCAAGGGATGTCGTGCTAATTGCAAGTGCACGAAAGCTGCACTGACATGCACAGCCCTGTGTAAATTTGGAGGCTCTTTTTCTTGCTAGTGTGACGGATTTCCAAGTTTGTTCTTTGGGTGTTTTTGGGGGTTTTTTTTGGGGGGGGTGGCTTTTTTGTTTGCTCAATTAAAACAGGTGAGCAATATTGTGATATCCACTATGTGCAGAGTAGCCAATTAGTCTTTATCCAAGCCTTTGATCCTAAAAATCACCATGTGTCACCAGAATAAAGGCTTCATGCCGTTGAGTGCTTTAGATATGGAATTTATGGCCATTAAAGACCACCATTTTGAAGAATAAGGACACCATTTTCAAAATGGCGGACCTAATCGTCTGACACAGTCAATAATGCATTTGTTGAACTGTTGGACACGGAAAACATATACATAGCCACTGGAATGAAGATTCTAGGCCTCTTACTTTCCGAGTTATGTAGTTTTATATCAGAAATGGCAGCCATTTTGGAAAATGAGGACGCCATTTTGAAAATGGCGGACCCAATCGTCTGACACACTCAATAATGCATTTTTTTAACTGTTGGACACGGAAAACATATACATAGCCACTGGAATGAAGATTCTAGGCCTCTTACTTTCCGAGTTATGTAGTTTTGTATCAGAAATGGCGGCCATTTTGGAAAATGGCCGCCAAGGCCACCTCAGGCAAATTCAGAGATGGCACTATATCTAAAGTACATGTGTGCCAAGTTTCATGCTTTTACCACAAAGTGCACAACATTTTCTCTTATCCGCTGAACTATATACACAGTGGCAGAAACAGCGGACGTATAGACGTGCTCACCAGGAACAATTGTGATTGGTCAGTGTATGTTGGAGACGTGTTGGGGGCATGAGCATAAATCCCCGAGTCTGATTTTGATTGGTCAATATTAGCAGCATCATAATGTTAATAATCATGATAAATGAAAAGGGACTGCGTTCCACTCACGTCGCGAACAATGCAAACGTTCGGCGACGTTCGCTATGTTTTGGTTGTGCACGTCCAATCATGGAGGTAGTGGAAATTGTTCGAGTTGTTAGCAAACGTTGGCAACGTTTGCGTGATGTGCAACGCAGCCTAGTCTCTATAAATATACCCATCACGATACGAGACACTCTCCCTTAGTCCCCTATACATATACACTCTCTAGACTATTGTAACCTAACGCACACGCACCCACCAGTAATAGTAGATATGATATTATCATACCTAACATTCCATAGTGTTTGTCAAAGACCTGACGCCTTGGTCTAGCTACTTGGAACGTCCTACTGATCTATGAAGGTGTACAGCCTGAAAACATCGCCATGGAATTCGATACAAACGGTTATTTCCTGGTCTTGTTCTCTTTCACCTACAATATGATTTGGGGATGTATTAAAAAGAGTCTGGGTATTTTGCTGCCGACGTTGACGGACCAATTCAGCACGCACACCTGGATCATAGGAATCATCGCATCGGTGATGAGTGTAACGTCAAATTTTGGAGGTACAGGAACGCGCCGTGCGCTAGTCTGTGTTTTTGTATCATCAAAATGATTGGTGTGTTTTTTAAACTGTTTGTATGAGAGCAATATTATATACAAATAATGATATATGGAGTGATATTTTCCGGGTTCACGTACTTCTATACTACATGTACATACATGTACTAGTTTACGTTGAAGGCCCTATATCGTAGGCAAAAAGGATACCCCCCCCCCCCCCACACACCTCCCCACGTAACCCTGCACAATGTACTCTTTATTAACACCAGTTAATTTAAATTTGACTTGTAACTTTTGCACAGTATTCATTAGAAAACTCATTCGAAAACAACTGCAATCGAAAGTAAGCTCGATTTGCTTTCTTTGATTTAAGGTCTTCTAACAATACCGCTGGATGGAAGGTTTAGCAGTCGACGTTTGTTAATCGTCACCAGCACAGTACAAACCATAGGGATGTTGCTGTTCCCTTTGTCAAGAAGCACCAGTCAAATTGCTCTGTTATTGGCGGTCATAATGGGTAAGTGTTGTGTATGAATTTTGTTACGCGTAAACCCTGCGCGCTAGGCAATCAAACAACATGAATTAATCATCACACATTACAAAAGAAAGGCATTTTGCTATTATGAGGTTATTATTCTTCTAACGTTCTCAAGTACATCAATTACAATAATTATACAGTGGGTAAAAGTGACAACAAAATTGCGGTACTAACTCGAGAACACGAGTCGGCCTAGGATTTAGGAATGTTCGTTTGAGTTCATGTACACAAGCGAGAAGCCGCGCTTCGCGCGGCACCTTCTATAGTTGGGTTGAATCTTAACTTATAGAAAAACCTTGTTGACGTCCTGAAAACATAATGGGATTGTATGACAAACAAACCGCGAAACTTATAGAGTAGAGTACCAGCTAGGTGTGTGTATAAACCAGCTTGTTTGTCACTCCATGGTGCTTTTCAAATGTGTCGAAAAGGTGTCTAGTCATGTTTAAAAAAGTTGTACATAAATCATATAGTTTTTAATTGAAAGTAACTTTCTAAAATAAAAACCTTGCTATTTTCTTTGAATAGACCATGAGCCACTGCATACAGTGCAAAGTCATTCAGATACAAATTACGTATTTTCCCTGAACTGGTCAGCCCTTGCTAATTTGATTTTGTGGGTTTTCTCCAGAATATTGGTTTGGCTGTTCATGATTATCGCACGCTTGAGGACTACTCGGTTTACAAAATAATGTACGTCAATAATATTTCAAAAGATGCAGAAAAGGACCGTTTAGTGAAAACAAATGTTACCAGTCACGAATGCATTATTGTAAAATCTATAGTTGGAAAATGGCGAAAATATGTAGTTCCCCGACGACGCAGTTGTAAATGGGATCTGAAATTGAACAGTGCTATCGGGTAAAAAATAATACCAGTATTTATAACAGCTAAAAAAAGATACAACGGACATTCCAAATTTAAAACATTAAATGTTGTGAAACCTATCTTTATTACAAAATGGGAAATAAGAAGAGTTGCATAAATATTATGAATAACCATGACCATGCATGACTTTCCAAATGTTAGTACTTAAATTGTAATACCAAATTAGATTAGAAGGGTATTGACAATTTTTTAGCAATTTTATAGGAATTTTATAGGATCATTATGCCCTTTGTCGTTGAATTATGTAGTTATAAAATCGAAGAGGCCTTTGGAAAATTATTTAGCTCTCGCAGGGTGGGTTTATAGGACGGCCCTTTTCCACGTGGTTCTCATTCCCGACCGACCCTTTTTTTAAAACTCCCGACCCAATTTATTTTTTATTTTTTAGTAATTTAATGAAACTCCATTCACACAAACAAATTGCAAATAAACCAAAAATGAATAGTAAATTTATACAATATGGCTCTGTGTTACATGATAGCTATTGAAAATAAATAGTTTATTCAAAAATATGGAGTACCTGAATAATAATCAGTGAAATCCCATAAGATTAGAGGATGCATTTATGCAGTCTCTAATAAATGATGTTTAAAGTAATGTATATACCTTACTGGTATGGCGTGACTGCCACTACAGCCAAAATATTCGCGAACTGCATTGTGCAGAAGTCAACTGGGTCTTGCTAAAAAATGATTATTTGTATGCAGTGATATCAATTCACGATAAACACACTGCATTCAAATTATACGCACTTTACACGCATTTTATTTATCCATCTAATCAGGTGGAACTGCAATTTTGTTTCCGTAAAATATATATTTTTTGACCGACCAGCTCACAATAGAAATATTGTGTGCGTTGCTCAAATACAAACCTTGCTATTTGTTTAAAGACTATGGGCCAGTGCATACAGTGCAAAGTCAACCCTTTTCATTTATGCGTATCATGATTTTTCACAGGAATCGTACGGGAAATAAAACGAACCACTTCGGAATTTCTGTTTTATATCATCGTGAAAATCAGAATTAAAAGAAACAACAGGCCGGCCATATGATAATGCGCCCTCAATTGACGTAATGCAGTCACGTTTCTAAATTGCATATTCATATCCACGATAAACATAAAATTTCGCGACATTTGAACGATGAACGTTAAAATGTGCGCAATAGCTATAGATTTCGGTGTGTTTTTATACAGATAATGTTGTCATATTTTAGTATTGACATTGTGAAAGAAAGAAATGGGCCCAATAGGCAACACGAAAGAAGTAAATCGTTTTGTTCACGTTTCAAAACTGTGACTCCAAACTGGTAGATGGTCGACGCGCACGGAATTCGTAGGTAAAGCCGAATTTAAAGCCGCAGACAATGCTGGTACTCTGATACTATGTTTCCAAAAAAGAATATCCGCAATAACCAAAGGAGTATAAAGCAGGGCACCAGCTCAAATAACATGTGCTTTGCCGCCCAATCGCGAACAGCCAACTCAGCAACTGAGTATGAGCATGGAGGTATGAGCAATGGATACAGTTTTGTGAAGGCTTTGGCCCGAATTCCGGCAAGAATAACGCAATAGCTGCCGCCCAATCGCGTAAAGCCAATTCGGCAAAAGAGCAAGGGATACAATTTCGGGAAGGCTTAATTCGGCCCGAACTCCGGCAAGAATAACGCAATAGTTTATGTAAAAAGGCCCACACATATCAACAGGCAATCGAAAATCGACTACACGTTTATCAGTAACGTTTGTTACTCCTAAATTTACCACGGAGAAATAATAGGGTTTCTTTAAAATCTTACCATGGGGAGTTGTAGCCGCGAAGGATCTGGCATCCCGCTGCACCTATGGGCGGCCAAAAGGGCCAAAATCTAAAATATGTTCACAAAGGACAAAACAATAGCAAAAGAACAAAATGGCAAGAGGACAAATTTACAGAAGGACAAAATTCAAATCAAACAAAGGACAAAGCTGCAAGAGGACAAATTTACAAAAATACAAACTCCCAATCAAACAAAGGAAAACACGGCAAGAGGACAACATTACAGAAATACATAATAACAATCAAACAAAAAACAAAACGGCAAATAAGACACAAAAGGACGTCCATACACACGCAAGAGACTTTTCACGAAAGGACGTTCATATACACGCAAAGGACGTTTTCACGAAAGAACGTTCATACGCATGCAAAGGACGTTTTCGCGAAAGGACGTCTAGTCTATACACACGCAAAGGACGTTTTCACAAAAGGACGTTTTCACAAAAGAACAAACTTTTGTTTACTTAACTAATGTCGAAAGCTGGGGGCGCTTCTTCAGACGTCCACTTGTGAAGTAAAAAATGGTACATGTACAATAATGGCGGCGCTAAACATGCTAAATGATGGTGGTGTATGTCCGAACATACGTAGTCGAGTTCTTTGATTAAACACACTCATTGCAAATGGCGACAATAGTAGGCAGTATTGTCTGTTGTATGCGAAGAATATTGTTGATAATGTTTTGGCTGATGACGACGCTCCCGAAACCGATGCCGACGGTCTACCGGTCATGCCGGTACCACAAGCTCAATCAAATTTTCCCCCAAAAGGCAATCTTAAATATTCACGATCTCTCGGAAAAGTGTGCACGAGGGTTTTTATGACCAAAGAATCAACATATTTTTTTACAGATTTTTTTACTTACCGAAGACGCCCACCCACCCCACACAATAACGGACACACATGTGTGATGAGTGTGAAATTTGAGGAAACAGCCCATCCTATTTGTTTCGGACACAAGGTCTGAAGCCTTGATCAACTTCTCAATTCTTGTTGGTGTCTACTTTCAGATAAATCTTGTGAAAGACACACATTTTGACATCGGAGCGTACAATTTTGCAGTCTACCCCTGAAACAAATATGAAATGACCAAGCATGAAGTCATGTGGGAATGGTCAGTTGGTCACCCAATCATGCCGCACAAAATACGATGTAATAATATGACAACACCAAATTGGGAGGGCCGAAAGTGAAGATATTATTGATATTACAGCTCCGATCCCAAGGGCGAGCTTGGTGGTATAACCGGTACGTGGTACGTACGATTTCCCCATGGTACGATCGAGCGAACCGTGGCTCGATATCTAGGGTGCACTACCCTAATTGAAGGGAACATTTCTCCGCCAGGTCACCGTTAGCATGAAAAGTGCCTCCCACAATTTCTTTTGAAAAAGGATGCCGTTTGGTTAAAGAAATGGTGGGATTGTGTAAATATAGCATGGGATCAACTCCCTGGTTTTTGAGCTTCAATCTGAGGGCAGACTTGACAAAATTACGGTTGAAAAATGGGTCCTAATTGCCCTAGAATGTGGAGGGATGCCATTTGTAAAATGGCTGCTTGCAGGCTCGGGAATTATCACTTTTCGGGAGGTGAGTTTCTTTTGGTGTGAATATAAAAAAATGTAATTGGCTAACCTACTAAAAATTGGAAAAAAATGGAAAGATAAAGACCAAAACAATAATCTGATTGTTGTTTGAGAAACCCCAGTGATGTCGGTGTGCATGAAACTTGGTCCTAAACATTGTTGATTTAACACTGTTTTCAATGGGACTTGAATTAGGCTAGTGCACCCGTAGCGGACATCTAAAGAAGCGCCCCCAGCGTTCGACATTAGTTAAGTAAACAAAGGTTTGTCCTTTTGTGAAAACGTCCTTTATTCGCTAATTCGCGGCTCAACCGCGAATAAATTATTTTCTATCTCGCGAACCGGCTTTCCTTGCCCCGCCCCCCCCCCCGCCCCCCCCCCCCCCCCTTGACCTGCAAAGAAAGAACATGTTAATGCACCGATATGGGTAACATCGTTCTTCGGCGACGAGCTACAGGCGGACAGCGACAGTGAATTACAGTAGAATCGGTGTGCAGCTGGAAGACGCCGTTGAAGATCAGCGGCTGGTTGCCAATTGCCTTGTCATGTCCAAGGTATTCAGCTGCGTTAACACGTCCATCCCTCGCTTATGTGTAAGCCAACCCTGTCGGATTAGACCTGATCTCTTACAATTTATTTTTAACGTCCGTTGTAGCTGTGCTGAAAACGATCAATGACTGCCACACCCAGACTGTGTGCACTGCACCAACACACTCTTGCGTAATATGCTAATATTCGTCACGCTCTATCGCTCACGATAGAAAATGTATATTATTCGCTAATTCGCGGCTCAACCGCGAATAAATTATTTTCTATCTCGCGAACCGGCTTTCCTTGCCCCGCCCCCCCCCCCCCCCCCCTTGACCTGCAAAGAAAGAACATGTTAATGCACCGATATGGGTAACATCGTTCTTCGGCGACGAGCTACAGGCGGACAGCGACAGGTCCGCCTCCTCAAGCAACAAAGAACGGGAGGGTCACAAGTAGCACTTTTTCTCACTGCTTATTTTCCATTATTTATTAATATTATTATTATGCTAACAATTAAGTAGTACTAATTTTGTACTGTTCGTATAAATACAACGTAATACAACATTTCTCATGATGTTTGACACTTATAAACCTAAGTTTAGCGATACACTTAGCTGATTCTTCAAGGATTCATGAACATACCCATCTTTCGACTGCTCAGACTGCCATCTGCCATGTTTCTTGAACAACCTGTCTGGCACACCTGCAGAGGCAGCTGCCGTTGCCCCGCCAGCGCGTAGGCTGTGTAGGCCAAACCTTTTCGGGTCAGCCCCGACCTCTTTCAAAGCCTCCTTGAATATCTCTCTACATCTGGAGTAGGAAAGCTGCCCTTTACGTAATCTGTAATTCTGAGATGATTTAATATACACAACTGGTCGAAATAAGAATTGTTCGGTAAAAGATGTAATCTTTGCGAACTCAATGTAATTTAGCAACATTTGCACGGGGCATGTGATGGTTCCAGTCTTAGCAATGTGAATCCAGGAACCCTCCTTGTATTGATCAGTCTTGCTTTTGAGCAAAAATATTCTAATGAAGGATGAATGAATGTCTAAGTCGCATTCTCGGATGTTTATGAGCTCGTTGTTTCTTAAGAAACCAGCAAATGAAAGTAGACACATTGTACAGAGACGAACATGCATTAGATTATCTGTTAATCCAAACTTGATAACAATTTTTCTAAGAAGTTCTACCGTCACAGGTTCCTTCTTGGAAACAGGTTTTGCGGTCATCCGCTTTATCCCTTCTAAGACCAAGTGTAGGAACTTCTTGTCACATGGATTTTCTGTTATGTTTGGACTGCAATCATGGAACCATTTGACACTGTAAAATATTCCTTGTATTCTTGAGAAGGGTGCATTTTCGTTTAGTAATTCTATAAAGAATCTTGCTAAATCCTCTGAATTGGCTGGGAGCACCGTAGCATTATGCGCTTTACACCAGGCTATCCAATCAGCAAAACGCCTTTGATATATTTCTGTCGTTCCTGTTGCTCTCGATGCTTTCAACACTTCTTGTAATGAGAATATATGTTTGTCAGTTCTGAAAAACAAAAGCCACACGAAAAGCACTGATTAAAATGACGAATTCCCCAATTATTTGCTAAACAGCACAAAGATGGTCTTTCGTTCAGACCAGCATTCCTAGCAATTAAATCAATACCCCGGTATTGATTTAACTCCACCAAGCGGCAAGGGGATATGCTTTTATTCATGATTAATTCGTAACAATATCCAGCGACCTCAACGAGAGCTACCAAGCGGAATTATTACTCTCGTAAGCCATGCGGCCGTTCTGTTCTACCACTCGTGCGGTAACAATTATTATTGTCATCGACCTTGTTTTATCCCTGCAAGCTGATGCATAAGACTGGGCTTGTCATTCTGTTGGTACCAAAAACAGAGTTAGGATTTTTTCCTTTTTTGAAAATGTTCTCTGAGTTACTGAACCTCACCGTTTCGACAACTAATCCCCGGTAAGGACTAGAAGTGGAATTCAACAGCGGCCAAAATGCCGCAGACGGCCATTCAGGGACCACTAATGTGCCTTTAGCTTTGCATTCTTTAATGTGTTGAAGAACACTGCAAATTGAATCTATTGGCGGTACTAGCCAATTGTTGTCTTTACTCCAATCTACGGTAAAAGCGTCAACATGAGCCGAATTGGGGCTCCAATACTTTGAATTAAATTGTGGTAGTTTTGCATTATCTTCGTTAGCAAACCTATCCACTGAATGTGGGCCCCACAAGTCATCTATAAAATTAAAAAACGTTCGGGACACACCCCAATCGTCTAAATCGTCTTGTCTACTAAGACGATCTGCTTCTACATTTTCATGACGGGGGATCCATTCAGCTTTCATGCTAATTTTGTTGCGGTTACAGAAAAAGAACAGATCTACACTCAATTCTTGCAATTCTGGAACCATGCTTCCTTTAGTAACTATTGAAACTACTCCTTTATTGTCTGTACGTAAAATCACCAATTTACCCCTGAGGGTTGAAGCGAATGCTTTGATTGCAAGGGATGCCCCTTTTAACTCACGCCATGTGGAACTTTTGCCTCTCTCGACGTTTGACCAATTCTGTTGAAATTCACATTTCTGTGAACCAATCGTCCATGCGCCGCAACCCGACTGGCTTGCATCAGTATAAAGCAGAATCTGTGGGAGGGAATAATCAAACAGTAAACGGTTATTAAGAGTAGGCAACTCTGATTTCCAGAAAAACAATTCTTCGATTGCTTTACTACTGCTATCTAAGGAGAACTCGTAATCCCAGTTCTTGTTATTAGCGATCTCCATATGTAGATAACGAGATTTGAGTTGTGAAATGTTCCCCACAACGCAAGAAAAAGATATTATTTTACCTGCAATAGATGCCAACTTTCTAGCAGTTACTTTTGGCATGTTTAGGAACAATTTCTCGATTGATAACACAGTATTCGTTACTCTAAGTTCCGTTGCTTGAATAGAACCTTCCACGGCATTCCATGTTAACCCCAACCAGTTGATTTTCTGCGTTGGTGACCATACGGATTTTTCCTTATTAGGAACAAGCCCTGCGGCGATTAAGTCAGCTTTTACCACTTGTGCCGTGTTGTCGCACTTATCTCTTGTATCCTCTCTTCCCCATCCATCGTCTAGGTATACTACTATGTAAATACCTCTCCTTCTCCAAGAGGCTACTAGTGGTCTGATCATCTTAGTAAAAATGTAAGGGGCTGTAGTTAAGCCAAATGGTAATACGTTAAACGCAAAATATCTGGTACTACTTTGTACTTCCCAAGCAAATCCCAAGTATTTGATATGTTCAGGGAAAATCTCAACGTGGTGATAGCTCGTTTTCAAATCAAACGAGAACATAAAATCACCTTTTTTGAAATATCGCAAAGCTTCATTCCAGTCTTCAAATTTAATTTTCTCTTTCCAAACAAATTGATTGACGTATCTGAGATCCAGAATTAGCCTTTTCTTTCCGGAATTTTGGACCGAAACAGTTAACGGGTTTATGACATGTGGAGGAGAATCAAACTCATATCAGGTTTTTAGCTTTTAGCTCTGTTATGGCTTCCGACACAAATGCGGAATGAACAATGGCAGAATGATTATTCTTGGAATACGACACTGGAGGGGTATTTATGAATGGAATTTTATACCCGGTACGGATAATGTCCAACACCTCTTGATAGGCTTGAATATTCTCCCAAAAGGTTATGCAGGACTTCAAACGTCCTTTCACTATTGGTTCTGCTGACCCTTGTTCATAGTCATAATAGTTATCTGAGTAAAACTTATCGTACTCTGCCTCGATGCCTTGACTTGAACTCCCTTGACCTTCCACCACTCTATCTGTGACTGATGTCTTTGCTTCCGATACCGTGCGTGCCGGTACAGTCCTTTCTCCAATGGCCTGTTTTGCCGCACTTAAAGCAGATGTCAGTGGATCGTGGAGCTGCTCTGAAGCTTGTGCTGTATGGTGCGTAAGATGCTGATCTATACTGGCTACCATAATGCCGAAAAAGACTATCTGGATTAGCAGGCGACTCTGATACCTGCTGCTTTTTCTGTTGAACCGACTTGGGGTGGTATGGGGTTTTAGCTCTCTTACGTTTTGCCATGGCTCGGGATTGAGCCGATCATGATGCGCTTTTCGTCATCCGAGTCATCTGCCAATTCATCGCTGACGTATTCGTCTACTGCAGCCCAACCCGCCTCAGATTTGTCGGCAAGGCGGATAAGCTTGTTTCTCTTGCGCAATTCCTTCTCTACCTCCACAAGGTTTTCCTTTGCTGCTGTCAAGGAACCCTCCTCGACTAATGTTTTAACAGTTTCAACAGTTAGAGTAATCTTTTCACTGAACTGGAACTGGGTACGGTTACCAAACGAAATTGCAACTCACTGGCTCGTTTCAATGACTGGACTTGCTGCAACGCTTTCTCGTTTTCTTGTTTGCGTTCTGCTATGATCTTGTCAAAACGTGA
The DNA here is from genome assembly GCA_037893245.1 of Crossaster papposus. NCBI lineage: Eukaryota > Metazoa > Echinodermata > Asteroidea > Velatida > Solasteridae > Crossaster > Crossaster papposus. Next base: position 446,038 of record JBAIAA010000600.1, read on the forward strand.
CTGGAAGGAGCCGAGGGCCTCTGTAACTCCTGCCGTTACTATTTTGGAGACATCCTTGGCGGTTAAGGATGATAACCGATGAGAATCTTGTGCACTTTGCATATCAGAATTTGATCGCTGAACGTCGTCGTCGTCGTTCAACATTGTAGTATGCGTGGCCGCAGAGAGCTGTGTATTTTTAACGTCCGTTGTAGCTGTGCTGAAAACGATCAATGACTGCCACACCCAGACTGTGTGCACTGCACCAACACACTCTTGCGTAATATGCTAATATTCGTCACGCTCTATCGCTCACGATAGAAAATGTATATTTGTGAAAACGTCCTTTGCGTGTGTATCGACGTCCTTTGTGTGCGTATGAACGTCCTTTCGTGAAAACGTCCTTTGCGTGTATATGAACGACCTTTCGTGAAAAGCCCTTTGCGTGTGTATGGACGTCCTTTCGTGAAAGCGTCCTTTCGACATGTTTAATGTATTTTTGCCGTTTTGTCCTTTGTTTGATTTTGACTTTGTCTTTTTGTAACTTTGTCTTTTTGTCGATTTGTCCTTTGTTTGATTGTTATTATTCGATTTGTCTTTTGTTTGATTGCTATTATGTATTTCTGTAATGTTGTCCTCTTGCCGTGTTGTCCTTTGTTTGATTTAGAGTTTGTATTTTTGTAAATTTGTCCTCTTGCAGCTTTGTCCTTTGTTTGATTTGAATTTTGTCCTTCTGTAAATTTGTCCTCTTGCCATTTTGTTCTTTTGCTATTGTTTTGTCCTTTGTGAACACATTTTTGATTTTGGCCCTTTTGGCCGCCCATATGCACCGACGCCAGCGGCCCACACAACGCCGAGTCGCCCGACCAAACGCGCGGCGTTTTTCCAACATGGCGCCGCTCTAATGCCAAGATGGCGCGGCCCTGTGTTCCAAAATGGCTGCCCATGTCCAAGATGGCGCATTTTTGGTTCATTATAGATAGATGGATAGATAGATAGATAGATAGATAGATGTACTTAGGTGAGGTTGCTTGTTGCTTGCTTGACAAACTTGAAGTGCAGTTGCAGTGACACGGGACTTGGCAGCAGCTGATGATCCTGTGTAAGGTGTTGACATATAAGTGGCGCAGGACCGAGATGATCTCTTCATATGGAAACGTTTTCCGGCGAGAGCGAATTTTTCTTTATAAAATTCAATTTTTTTGAATAATTACAGGATATCTAGCGCAATCCTTTTGCTGAATGGCTAGAATCATTATATACTTTTAATTGAGTAAGGTATTTATTAATAATTCAGTAGTAAATATTTTCGATATCTGCAAATGGTGTATACTACCTTTAAATTCAACCCAAAACTTAAGAGATAGCTTAAAACGTTGTCTTACGTGTTACTAATAAATAAAATCTATAGTAAATATTGTAGAATTGTAGCATTTCACGATGAAAGAATATGAGTGGCAATCGATAGCCTCACAAGTGATGCTTTGCGTACTAGCGCATCCGGGACCTGAAAGGTCATTTCAGACCCTAGCTGTTAATGGCCAATGCCTTTTAAAGCCTTTGTTCCGACGAACTTATTTAACCAATCAAAATAAGTTTTATATCACAAGAAAGCTAACAATCAGCATATTCATAAATCGCTAGGCCCAAAGCAGCCTGGTCACGGTGAAACGATATGCGAAAGCGGGTCATGTACGAAGAAACTCGCTGTTTTACCAACTCTCCCACCTAAAAACGAGGACATTTTGCAGACTTTTTTTCCGACGAAACTGAGGAACTGACTGGTATTATTTTTAGGTTTGGGATTTGATGAATAGTTGTTCTAGTGACTCGCGGGCGGCCCAATGCTAGCAATGAAAGCACCTTTTCATGAACAAAATGCTAATTTGCCCTATGTACGCAGGCCGCAAGGAGCGGATGAGACAACGTTTTCATATGCATGTCAGGATCTGACGAACTCCTTGAAGCTCAAAACAGTTAGAGTTCAAAGCGAACTCTTCATGTCTTCATGCACTGGCAGACCATCATCCGGCAGCAATTGCCAGCAGAAGCTTCATTCAAAACGATTCACTTAAATCATTGAATGTACCACCCGATTTCTTCTTTTTTTGCCAGGATCTCCCCTAGGAATTATCAGCGTTCTGAACAAAGTCTTACTAGGACGACACTTTCGTGAGCGTTTCACCTTGGCCTCTGGGATTGGACACGCCGGGCATGCAGTTGCACCGATGACGCAGCTTTTCCTTGACATCTACGGTTGGAGAGGAGCGTCGCTGCTTATTGCTGGAATCACCATGCATCAGATTGCTAGCGCAGCCCTTGTCAGGGACGTCAGCAAATCACAATACGAGTCTCTTGCTGAAAGCTCAGATAACCACAATGATGACACCGACAAGGAAGGATGCAGCCGTCGTATTCATCTCGTCAAAGCTTTAGATCTCGGAATATTTATAGAGTTCAGGTTTTGGATTTCGTTGATTTGTCAATTAGGTTTGACGTTTGCCTCCAATTCTTGGTTGCTGTATTACGTTCCTCATCTAGAAGTCAAAGGTTTCTCGCCTCAAGTGGCTGCAGCTCTTTGCTCGGCAGCTGCCGTCGGATATTTTCTTGGTTCGATCATCTGGGCGCCCTTCATCGACCGAGGCTTCGTCAAATGCTCAACAGCGATCATCGTCAGCAACCTATGTCTGACTTTGTCGTTTGTCGTGGATCCCTGGCTGAATGACATTCCCAGCAATGTGGCCGCTACCTTTGTCTGTGGGATGTTCTTCTCGGCAATATACACCCTCTGTGACGTCTTGGTTAGAGATCTCTTTGAAATGGATCGACTAGTGAGCGCTTACTGCTGGAGTCGGGTCTTCCTCTTTGTACCCGAAATTCTTGCTGGTTTCGGACCTGGTAAGTACAATGTCTATAGGCGAGTTTGCTGTACAGAACCTTTGTATTTAAGTTATTTAATGGAAATACAAATACATGTGTACATTGTGAATTCTTGAGCTTGTTCTCTTTTCAAAACTTGTCATTACGACGTCAATGACTCGAAAAACCATGTTGCAGACATTATTGCAAAAAATTGCAAATTGCCAAAAAGAAAAACACCGATCCGACGATTGATGTTATACAATTGTTGACCATATCGGCGTTTTGATTGTTTTTGATACATAGGCTGGATGTACGAAGCTAGAGGAAGCTACGACTTGGCGTTTGTCGTGATTGGCCTGGTACCAACTATCAGCCTCCTGCCGATGATTATTGGGCGACTGCGAAATACCGTGGAGGGTTTGTGATGGGAAATCTTACACGAAGATTGGTGCCGTAAGTTGGTTGGTGCATCTTTTAAACAGAATGTGGATACTTGTAGTAAGATCCTTAGCAGTCGGCTACAGGCCTTAGTACATGTATAGGATACTGAAATACCTATAGTCTGTTCCTTTCTCTATGGGTCTACTATGGATAATCAATAGTATTTGTTCTTATATTTTTGCATATTTCAATTCGTATTTTGCTATACGTATTTCATAATTGTATTTGGTTTGCTTAATTTTAAAATGTTTTAGATTTTGTTTCTCTTTTTTCTATTATTTGAGATTCTTATGAAACAGCAGTCTTATTGCTTTTATTTAATAATTTGTTTGTATTTGTTGGAATAGCCTAAGGCTCTAATCTTTCTTCTTCTCTGGGCTTTTTTTTTTTTGATTTTAATGTTAGTTTTAATGTAAATGTTAATTTTAGTTTCATTTTTATATTTTATATTTTCTTGTTTCATTTCAATTTCTGTTTTAAATACTATTTAGGTAATATGCAGGGCCCTTTTGGAAAGCAGTTAAATAAAACAAATAAATAAATACTCCGAATGGGGGCTCCATCCATTGATTGTACCGGATTAAACCTACACATGGACAGATCATCATTGTTTCACACTAGAAGTCGCCGCGAACTAGAAGTGCAACATGGCGGACCCACGACGTCACTCTGTGAGCCAATGAAATGTCCAGGTGTAAGGTTCAGTGGGTACGGTACGTATGGCGTAATGTTTATACATACAAAAAATGTATAGAGTAAATCCACTGACCTCTACACCTGGGTTTGCTCTTTCGAAAACACATGATTCAAAGAGATCACAATCTGCTTTTGTATACAAACCATTTTTTGAGTTTGAAAAAAGTCATCTTCATTGTTAAATTTGTCCTGAAAAAAATCCTTTCCTTAATGACTAACGAAACGGAGCGTCTGTATTTAAGTTTAAATTTTGCGCTTGTCATTTCAATTTTGTTTGGTTTTGGGGGTTTATTAAATCACGGATATTCTTATGAATGAACTCATCAAAATAAAAAAGCCCCTAATGTCAGTATTCATCGGTAATTTACGTTTTTGGATCGTCCCTCTGCCGCGGGTCACCGCTCATGAATAATGCATTTTATTTAATCTAGATTTGATAATGGCACATGCGCACAACTGTATGTCGCTATACACAATGGCAGAAACAGCGGTGGTATAGACGTGCTCACCAGGAACAATTGTGATTGGTCAGTGTATGTTGGAGACGTGTGGGGGCGTGAGCATAAATCCCCGAGTCTGATTTTGATTGGTCAATATTAGCAGCATCATAATGTTAATATTCATGATAAATGGAAAAAGGACTGCGTTCCACTCACGTCGCGAACAATGCAAACGTTCGGCGACGTTCGCTATGTTTTGGTTGTGCACGTCCAATCATGGAGGTAGTGGAAATTGTTCGAGTTGTTAGCAAACGTTGGTAACGTTTGCGTGATGTGCAACGCAGCCTGGTCTCTATAAATATACCCATCACGATACGAGACACTCCCCCTTAGTCCCCTATACATATACACTCTCTAGACTATTGTAACCTAACGCACACGCACCCACCAGTAATAGTAGATATGATATTATCATACCTAACATTCCATAGTGTTTGTCAAAGACCTGACGCCTTGGTCTACTTGGAACGTCCTACTGATCTATGAAGGTGTACAGCCTGACAACATCGCCATGGAATTCGATACAAACGGTTATTTCCTGGTCTTGTTCTCTTTTACCTACAATATGATTTGGGGATGTATTAAAAAGATTATGGGTATTTTGCTGCCGACGCTGACGGACCAATTCAGCACGCACACCTGGATCATAGGAATCATCGCATCGGTGATGAATGCAACGTCAAATTTTGGAGGTACAGGAACGCAACATGCGCTAGTCTGTGATTTTGTATCATCAAAGTGATTGTGGTGTTTTAATAAACTGTTTGTATGAAAGCAATATTATATAGAAATAATGATATAATGATATAGAAATAATGCTTTACCTTACATACGCACTGTGGACATTCCTTTGTATTCGTGTAGTTAACAAACTTTGACTAAATACTCATTTTTCTCGCTTCCCCAAAACAAATTTACCCTCAAATTAGGATTATGGGCCTCTCAGCTGTCCCTTCTATCTTTTCTATATATAACCCTAACCCGTTTTTCCTCTAGCGCTCTTTTTCGGAAACTGAAAAACGGATTGTGGACGTGTGCAAGTCCACACACCGTAACCTCTTCCCGCATCGTGTGGACCTATATTGTTCGGAGGTCCACAGTGCGTATGCAATACTAACTCACACACACAAGTGGGTAAAAGCCGTCAATAGGGGACGGGGCATTGTCCGACCGTCTTCCCTCTTTTGTTTGTACTCTAACGTTTTCGGATGATCGCCATAGGATTTGCACACGAGTCTGAATCGGGGACCTTTGCGGAATAGGGGACCCCATTGTTCCCTTTGTCATACGTCCCCTATTTCAATCAAAAACAAACGCACACACATGTAGCTTTACCTTACATACGCACTGTGGACATTCCTTTGTCTTCGTGTAGTTAACAAACTTTGACTAAATACTCATTTTTCTCGCTTCCCCAAAACAAATTTACCCTCAAATTTGGATTATGGGCCTCTCAGCTGTCCCTTCTATCTTTTCTATATATAACCCTAACCCGTTTTTCCTCTAGCGCTCTTTTTCGGAAACTGAAAAACGGATTGTGGACGTGTGCAAGTCCACAAACCGTAACCTCTTCCCGCATCGTGTGGACCTATATTGTTCGGAGGTCCACAGTGCGTATGCAAGACTAACTCCTCCCCACGTAACCCTGCACAATGTACTCTTTATTAACACCAGTTAAATTAAATTGGAACTTGATTTGACTTGTAACTTTTGCACAGTATTCATTAGAAAACTCATTCGAAAACAACTGCAATCGAAAGTAAGCTCGATTTGCTTTCTTTGATTTAAGGTCTTCTAACAATACCGCTGGATGGAAGGTTTAGCAGTCGACGTTTGTTAATCGTCACCAGCACATTACAAACCATAGGGATGTTGCTGTTCCCTTTGTCAAGAAGCACCAGTCAAATTGCTCTGGCTTTAACGGTCATAGTGGGTAAGTGCTGTGTATGAATTTTGTTACGCGTAAACCCTGCGCGCTAGGCAATCAAACAACATTAATTAATCATCACACATTACAAAAGAAAGGCATTTTGCTATTATGAGAAGGTTATTATTCTTCTGACGTTCTCAACTACATCATTTACAATAATTGTACAGTAGGTAAAAGTGACAACAAACATTGCGGTACCAAATCGAGAACACGAGCCGGCATAGAAATGTTCGTTTGAGTTCATAACACTAGCGAGAAGCCGCGCTTTGCGCGGCACCTGCTAGTTGGGTGGAATCAAACTTCTGGAAAAACCTTGCTGAGTCCTGAAAACATAATGGGATTGTATGACAAACAAACCGCGAAACTTATAGAGTAGAGTACCAGCTAGGTGCGTGTATAAACTTGCTTGTTTGTCATTCCATGATGCTTTTCAAAATGTGTTGAAAAGGTTTGTTTCATATTTCAAAAAGTTGTACATAAATCATAAAGTTTTTAATTGAAAGTAACTTTCTAAAATAAAAGCCTTGCTATTTTCTTTGAATAGACCATGAGCCACTGCATACAATGCAAAGTCATTCAGACAGGTAGCCTCCGGGAGAGCATCATTACATAAGGACCCTCGAATGACATACTTAAAATCTCAGGGATTAACGTTTTATGCAAATTACTCATATTTCCACCACTTGGATTTTTTTAGATTTTTAGTATGCCATTCTAGGGACCCTATAGAAGGGCACTGTGGTGAAAAATATTCTAGTGCAATTTTAAATTACAATGGAATATTGCAAACAAAATTAAGTTTTTCCCTGGACTATTCAGCCCTACTTCGATTTTGTGGGTTTTCTCCAGAATATTGGTTTGGCTGTTCATGATTATCGCACGCTTAAGGACTACTCGGTTTACAAAATAATGTACGTCAATAATATTTCAAAAGATGCAGAAAAGAACCGTTTAGTGAAAACAAATGTTACCAGTCACGAATGCATTATTGTAAAATCTATAGTTGGAAAATGGCGAAAATATGTAGTTCCCCGACGACGCAGTTGTAAATGGGATCTGAAATTGAACAGTGCTATCGGGTAAAAAATAATACCAGTATTTATAACAGCTAAAAAAGGATACAACTGGGACATTCCAAATTTAAAACATTAAATGTTGTGAAACCTATCTTTATTACAAAATGGGAAATAAGAAGAGTTGCATAAATATTATGAATAACCATGACCATGCATGACTTTCCAAATTGTAGTACTTAAATTGTAATACCAAATTAGATTAGAAGGGTATTGACAATTTTATAGCAATTTTATAGGAATTTTATAGGATCATTATGCCCTTTGTCGTTGAATTATGTAGTTATAAAATCGAATAGGCCTTTGGAAAATTATTTAGCTCTCGCAGGGTGGGTTTATAGGACGGCCCTTTTCCACGTGGTTCTCATTCACGACCGACCCTTTTTTTAAACTCCCGACCCAATTTATTTTTTATTTTTTAGTAATTTAATGAAACTCCATTCACCCAAACAAATTGCAAATAAACCAAAAATGAATAGTAAATTTATACAATATGGCTCTGTGTTACATGATAGCTATTGAAAATAAATTGTTTATTCAAAAATATGGAGTACCTGAATAATAATCAGTGAAATCCCATAAGATTAGAGGATGCATTTATGCAGTCTCTAATAAATGATGTTTAAAGTATATACCTTACTGGTATGGCGTGACTGCCACTACAGCCAAAATATTCGCGAACTGCATTGTGCAGAAGTCAACTGGGTCTTGCTAAAAAATGATTATTTGTATGCAGTGATATCAATTCACGATAAACACACTGCATTAAAATTATACGCACTTTACACGCATTTTATTAATCCATCTAATCAGGTGGAACTGCAATTTTGTTATACAGATAATGTTGTAATGTTTTAGTATTGACATTGTGAAAGAAAGAAATGGGCCCAAAAGGCATTTTGTTCACATTCCAAACACTGTGACTGAAAAATGGTACATGGTCGACGCGCATGGAATTCGTAGGTAAAACCGAATTTAAAGCCGCAGACAAAGCTGGTATACTTAGCTGGTACTATGTTTCTAGGAAATATCCACAATAACCAAGGGAGTATAAAAGCAGGGCACCGGCTCAAATAACATGTGCTGTGCCGCCGAATTGCGAACAGCCAACTTAGCAACTGAGTATCATGAGAAAGGGATACAATTTTGTGAAGGCTTTGGCCCGAATTCCGGCAAGAATAACGCAATAGCTGCCGCCCAATCGCGTAAAGCCAATTCGGCAAAAGAGCAAGGGATACAATTTCGGGAAGGCTTCGGCCCGAACTCCGGCAAGAATAACGCAATAGTTTATGCAAAAAGGCCCACACATATCAACAGGCAATCGAAAATCGACTACACGTTTATCAGTAACGTTTGTTACTCCTCAAATTTACCACGGAGAAATAAGAGGGTTAATTTCTTTAAAATCTTACCCCGTGAGTCGTCGCCGCGAACGACCTGCAACCCGCCGCACCGACGCCAGCGGCCCACACAACGCCGAGTCGCCCGACCAAACGCGTGGCGTTTTTCCAACATGGCCCGGCCCTGTGTTCCAAGATGGCGGCGCCCTGCGTTCCAAGATGGCGGCGCCCAGGGACAAGATGGCGCATTTTTCATCTTTATGGTATAGACTAGCAGGATGCCGCGCTTCGCGCGGCACCTGCTAGCTGGGTGAAATCGTAACTTATAGATACACCTTGTTGACGTCTTAAAAACACAATGGATTGTATGACAAACAAATCGCGAAACTTAGCGAGTAGATTACCAGCTAGAAAGTATTTCGAGCGCACGAAATTATTTCGAGCTCACGAACATATATTCTTGGAGCGCACGAAGTCATTTCGTGGCCACGAAAACATTTCGAGCTCACGAAATAAGTTATTTTGAGTGCACGAAATAAAATACTCAAATTATTTCGTAACGGTGATTTTTATTCGTCATATGTCCCTTTAGGGGCTCCGTAGAATACCATCGACTCTGAATAGCAAACAATCTTTGTAAAAATACTTCCCGACTTCCGAACTAATAATACTCAATAGGCAGTTCATCTTCGCTTGCATGCTGCCTGCGTCTCGTGATTTTTTTAACAGGAATCGTACGGGAAACAATACGAACCACTTCGGGATTTCTGAGTTTACATCATCACGATTAAAAAACCAACAGACCGGCCGTCTGACAGTGCGCCCTCAACAGACGTAATGCAGTCACGTTTCTAAATTGCATATTCATATCCACCATCGCCACACAATTTCGCGACATTTTTGCACGATCAAAGTTGAAATTGAGGCAATAGCGATATGTTTCGGAGTGTTTTGAGACAGATAATGTTGTAATATTTAAGTATCGACAATGTGAAACAAAGAAATTTGCCCAAAAGGCAACACGAAAGGAATAAATCATTTTTTAACGTTCCAAGCCTGTGACTGCAATGTGGTCGACGCGCACGAAATTCGAAGCCGAAAACGAAGCTGGCGCTCAAACTCCGCAATAAGCAAGGGGGTATAAAGCTCAAATAACACGTGACGGGGCCGCCCAATGGCGAACAACAAACTCGGCACCAACTCGGCCACCGCGCAAGCAAGGCGGATACAATTAATTTGCGAAGGCTTCGCGTAACGCATGTAGCCGCCGCTTAATCGCAAACAGCCAACAATTCGGTAACCGAGTTACGGTACTACGATTTCGGGAAGGCTTCGGCCCGAACTCCGGGCAAGGACAATGCAAAAATAACGCAATAGTTCACGCAAAAAGGCCCACAGACATCAACAGGCAATCGAAAAGCGATTACGCGTTTATCGGTAACGTCCGTTTCTTTTAAATCTCACTTCGGACGAATACGATTTTTTTTAAATCTTATTCCCCGGGGGATTCCCCGGGGGATTCCCCGTCGCGAACGATCCGGCACCCCGCCGCACCGACGCCGGCGGCACACGCGCGCGGCGACGAGTCGCCCGACCAAAAGCCAAGATGGCGCCAACCACGCGCCAAGATGGCGCGGCCCTGCGTTCCAAGATGGCGGCGCCCAGGGACAAGATGGCGAATTTAACATCTTTTATAGTATAGATAGATAGATATATGTACTTAGGTGAGGTTGCTTGTTGCTTGCTTGACAAACTTGAAGTGCTGTTGCAGTGACACGGGACTTGGCAGTAGCTGATGATCCTGTGTAAGGTGTTGACATATATGCAGGACCGAGATGATCTCTTTATCTGGAAACGTTTTCCTGGATTTGTCTCATAAAAGAAATTGACCACATATCAGCGCCCTGTGAGATCCACAGGACCGAGGCGTGCACAAGGTCACGCGCCACTGACCGTTACTGCCGGGCAGTTCCATTGTGGAAATGGGTAAATAATCAGTAAATGAACAGTAGCACAAAATAATATAATGGTAACAAATCGCGTAGTTTAGTTCTACTGTGATGTATTTGAACGACTTACTTTTCTGATTATAACATCAATACCATACTAGGAAAACATAAATTAAACTGAAAACAATTTCTACTCGAACCTACATAGTCAAAAGCGTCCGAAGACCAGTGTATGAAACTTGGCGCGGCGTGGCAGAGAATCCACCCCTACAGCTTTAATAGTATAATCCAGTAAAAGCCAAAGAAAAAATGGTTTTATTTGTAAAAGTTCACTTTAAATTCAACCCAAAAATTAAGAGATATCTTAAAACATAGTCTTACATGTTACTAATAAATAACATCTATACTTAATATCATAGAATTGTAGCATTTGACGATGAAAGAATAATGAGTGGCAATTGAAAGCGTCACAAGATTAGTGATGCTTGGCGTACTAGCGCATCCGGGACATTTAGGTGAAAGGTCATTTCAGACGCTAGCTGTTAATGGTCAATGCTCTTTAAAGCCTTTGTTCCGACGAACTTATTTAACCAATCAAAATAAGTTTGATATCACAAGAAAGCTAACAATCAGCATATTCATAAACCGCTAGGCCCAAAGCAGCCTGGTCACGACGAAACGAGTGAGGGCTTGCGAAAGCGGGTCATGTACACAGACATAAATAATTGTCTGTGGTCATGTTCGAAGAAACTCGCCGTTTTGCAAACTCTCACACGTACAAACGAGGACATCTTGCAGACTTTTCCCCGACAAAACCAAGAAACTGACTGGTAATATTTTTAGGTTTTGGATTTGACGAATAGTTGTTCTAGTGACTCGCGGGCGGCCCAATGCTAGCAATGAAATCACTTGTTCGTGAAAAAAATGCTAATTTGCCATATGTACGCAGGCCACACGGAGCGGATAAGACAACGTTTTCATATGCATGCCAGGATCTGACAAACTCCTTGAAGCTCAAACAGTTAGAGTTCGAAGCGAACTCGTCTTCATGCAAGGCACACCATCATCCAGCAGCAATTGCAAGCAGAAGCTTCTTCAAAACGATTAACTTAAATAATTCAATGTACCACCCGATTTTTTGTTTTTGCCAGGACCTCCCATAGGATTTACCAGCGTTCTGAACAAAGTCTTACTAGGACGACACTTTCGTGAGCGTTTCACCTTGGCCTCTGGGATTGGACACGCCGGGCAGGCAGTTGCCCTTCTTGTTTTTGCACCGATAACGCAGCTTTTCCTTGACACCTACGGTTGGAGAGGAGCGTCGTTGCTTATTGCTGGAATTAGCATGCATCAGATTGCTAGCGCAGCCGTTGTCAGGGTCAGCAAATCACAATACGAGTCTCTTGCTGATAGCTCAGATAACCACAATGACGACACCGACAAGGAAGGATGCAGCAGCCGTATTCATCTCGTCAAAGCTTTAGATCTCGGAATATTTATAGAGTTCAGGTTTTGGATTTCGTTTATTTGTCAAATAGGTGTGTCGTTTGCCTTCAATTCTTGGTTGCTGTATTACGTTCCTCATCTAGAAGTCAAAGGTTTCTCGCCTCAAGTGGCTGCAGCTCTTTGCTCGGCAGCTGCCGTCGGATATTTACTTGGGTCGATCATCTGGGCGCCCTTCATCGACCGAGGCTTCGTCAAATGCTCAACAGCGATCATCGTCAGCAGCATATGTCTGACTTTGTCGTTTGTCGTGGATCCCTGGGTGAATGACATTCCCAGCAATGTGGCCGTCACCTTTGTCTGTGGGATGTTCTTCTCGGCATTATACACCCTCTGTGACGTCTTGACTAAGGATCTCTTTGAAATGGATCGACTAGTGAGCGCCTTCTGCTGGAGTCGGGTCTTCCTTTTTGTACCCGGAATTCTTGCTGGTTTCGTACCTGGTAAGTATACAATGTCCTAGGCGAGTTTACTGTACGGAACCTTTGTATTGGAGTTATTTGATGAAAATACAAATACATGTGATTTCTTGAGCATGTTCGCTTCTAAAAAAAAAATTAGTTTTCATTACGACGTCAATGACTCAAAAAACCAAGTAAATAAAGTGTTGCCAATTTTTAACCTGAAGCTCCAAGAAAAACATTGAATCGATTTCCGACGATTGATGTTATACAATTGTTGACCATATCGGCGTTTTGATTGTTTTGTATAGGCTGGATGTACGAAGCTAGAGGAAGTTACGACTTGGCGTTTGTCGTGATTGGCCTGGTACCAACTATCAGCCTCCTGCCGCTGATTATTGCGCGACTGCGAAATACCGTGGAGGGTTTGTGATGGGAAATCTTTCACGAAGATTGGTGCCGTAAGTTGGTTGGTGTATCTTTTGAACAGAATGCGGATACTTGTAGTGGGATCCTTAGCAGCCAGCTATGCCTTAGTAGGATACTAAAATACCTATTTTATACTATGGAGTTGACAACCAGGATTGTATTTCATGAAACCTTACTAAGAAACTTGCTAACTAGTTACATACTAGGCTTATAGGAGAATGTTTTTTGTTGTTAATTTACTGTTTATATACCGATATTATTGTGAAAACTTGATTTCAAACCGAACTTTCAAAGGAAAACGTGAATCAGTGTCCGGCGATTGGTAGGGAGTTATTGACCATAATCGCGTTTGATAGTTTTTGATAACCGGCTAATATAAAAAGCAATTAGAAGCTACGCTTTGCCGGCGTTTGTCGTGAACGGTCTAGTACCAACTATCTGCCTTCTGCCACTGGTTATTGGGAGACTGCGAAAGACAGTGGAAGGCTTTTGATGGAAAATCTGACACAAAGAATTACATTACTGCTGTGGCAAGTTTTAAACAATAATTTAATACTAGCCAATTTATTAATTTATTAATATTAATTTATTCCCATTCATAAACACCTTTTGTAAAAACAAACTAAAATATACATTTCCAACGATTTTCTGTAATCAGCGAGCACTCTGTCCACTGGACCACGTGTCTACAGTTCGCATAATTAAACTTAAAAAGAGTGCACGCCAGACTACAAAAACACGTCACCTATTAGTCTTGATCTAACGTCTGTGCAGTTCAATAATCAATAGTATTGATTCTTATTAGTTTGCATATTCAAATTCGTAATTGATATAAATTCTGTTCGCCATGCGTGTTTCATCATTGTATTTGTTTGCTTAATTTAAACAAAAATTAGATTTTGTTTCTCTTTTTCCTATTCTTTGAGATTTTTATGAAACAGCAGTCTTGCTTTTATTTAAGAATTTGTTTGCATTTGTTGGAATAGTCTAAGGCTTTAATCTTTCTTCTTCTCTGTGGTTCTTTTTATTTGATTTTAATGTTATAGTTTTGTAAATGTTAATTTTAGTTTCATTTTTATATTTTATATTTTATATTTTATATTTTTTGTTTCTGGTCTTGTTTCATTTCAATTTCTGTTTTAAATACTATTTAGGTAATATGCAGGGCCTTTTTGGAAAGCAGTTAAATAAAGCAACAAATAAATAAATACTCCGAATGAGGGCTCCCTCCATTGATTGTACCGGAGTAAACCACTGACCTCTACACATGGACAGATCATCATTGTTTCACACTAGAAGTCGGCGCGAACTAGAAGTGCAACATGGCGGACCCACGACGTCACTCTGTGAGCCAATGAAATGTCCAGGTGTAAGGTTCAGTGGGTACGGTACGTATGGCGTAATGTTTATACATAAAAAAATGTATAGAGTAAATCCACTGACCTCTACACCTGGGTTTGCTCTTTCGAAAACACATGATTCAAAGAGATCACAATCTGCTTTTTTATACAAACCATTTTTTGAGTTTGGAAAAAGTCATCTTCATTGTTAAATTTGTCCTGAAAAAAATCCTTTCCTTAATGACTAACGAAACGGAGCGTCTGTATTTAAGTTTAAATTTTGCGCTTGTCATTTCAATTTTGTTTGGTTTTGGGGGTTTATTAAATCACGGATATTCTTATGAATGAACTCATCAAAATAAACAAGCCCCTAATGTCAGTATTTATCGGTAATTTACGTTTTTTGATCGTCCCTCTGCCGCGGGTCACCGCTCATGAATAATGCATTTTATTTAATCTAGATTTGATAATGGCACATGCGCACAACTGTATGTCGCTATACACAATGGCAGAAACAGCGGTGGTGTAGACGTGCTCACCAGGAACAATTGTGATTGGTCAGTGTATGTTGGAGACGTGTGGGGGCGTGAGCATAAATCCCCGAGTCTGATTTTGATTGTCAATATTAGCAGCATCATAATGTTAATATTCATGATAAATGGAAAAAGGACTGCGTTCCACTCACGTCGCGAACAATGCAAACGTTCGGCGACGTTCGCTATGTTTTGGTTGTGCACGTCCAATCATGGAGGTAGTGGAAATTGTTCGAGTTGTTAGCAAACGTTGGTAACGTTTGCGTGATGTGCAACGCAGCCTGGTCTCTATAAATATACCCATCACGATACGAGACACTCCCCCTTAGTCCCCTATACCTATACACTCTCTAGACTATTGTAACCTAACGCACACGCACCCACCAGTAATAGTAGTATGATATTATCATACCTAACATTCCATAGTGTTTGTCAAAGACCTGACGCCTTGGTCTACTTGGAACGTCCTACTGATCTATGAAGGTGTACAGCCTGAAAACATCGCCATGGAATTCGATACAAACGGTTATTTCCTGGTCTTGTTCTCTTTTACCTACAATATGATTTGGGGATGTATTAAAAAGATTATGGGTATTTTGCTGCCGACGTTGACGGACCAATTCAGCACGCACACCTGGATCATAGGAATCATCGCATCGGTGATGAATGCAACGTCAAATTTTGGAGGTACAGGAATGCAACATGCGCTAGTCTGTGTTTTTGTATCATCAAAGTGATTGTGGTGTTTTAATAAACTGTTTGTATGAAAGCAATATTATATAGAAATAATGATATATGGAGTGATATTTTCCGGGTCCACGTAGGCCTACTTCTTTACTACATGTACATACTAGTTTACGTTGAAGGCCCTATATCGTAGGCGAAAAGGATACCCCCCCCCCCCACCCCCACACACACACACACACACACACATACAGCTTTACCTTACATACGCACTGTGGACATTCCTTTGTATTCGTGTAGTTAACAAACTTTGACTAAATACTCATTTTTCTCGCTTCCCCAAAACAAATTTACCCTCAAATTAGGATTATGGGCCTCTCAGCTGTCCCTTCTATCTTTTCTATATATAACCCTAACCCGTTTTTCCTCTAGCGCTCTTTTTCGGAAACTGAAAAACGGATTGTGGACGTGTGCAAGTCCACACACCGTAACCTCTTCCCGCATCGTGTGGACCTATATTGTTCGGAGGTCCACAGTGCGTATGCAAGACTAACTCACCTCCCCACATATACATGTAGACACTACCACACTGAGGGCATACTTGTCATTCTATCCAATGGAGGACACTTGAGTGTGTGTGAATTACACCTATCAAAGTGAGGACACGACACTAAAATGCTGGTTGTTTATTGGTTTCATATTGATGTGCATTCTAAAGTCATCATTGCGATTGCAAATTGTAAATAGTCAAGTACTCTGACGCATCCGTACATGTATGTGAACTGACAAAACACCCTGCTTAGCTTTGATGAAGCTTCATTTTGTTCCGACAAAAGTCTTTGATGTTCCTCCAGCTTCGTGTCTGCAGTGCCACAGGACAGGATGTTTCGATGTCTCGTTTGCCAGGAAGCTTCTTCAGCAGAAAGAATTTCTGCAAACCCTTCGTAACGTCTCCCTTCTTCTCGGCAGTCCAGGGACGACGTTTCACTCGTCTCGAGTTGTTCAGAGATGCCAGACTTCCAGATGGAACACTGATAGGAGCCTGTCGAGTACCTAATGTCAAATAGGAAACAAGTCGATATAAAACACAGATATTTAGGCACTTTTAATTCAGACAGCCCGATAGCCAGATGAACAAACAAATGGACAGACAGACAATTGTTTTTTTAAAGACAGCCCGACTTAAAATACAGACACATAAAAGCCTAAACTTTTCACTGGGCACATCACAGGAATTGTCACTGCTATCATCGCTGTCCTCGTCACTAGTGAAGCCTTCTGCAAGTCACAAAGAGCAGTTTTTGTTAGATTAATGCACACATACCTGACAGTTGGTCAATCTCTGCTGGAGCTGATGTAATGCAGGAGCAATAGCAAAAGAAATGCACAAAAAAACGTATACCATTTGTTATCATATATTGTGAACTGATAACAAAATGTTATTTCTTGCATTTCTTTCGCTGTTGAAGATGTATTAGTGAATAGTAATTACTGATCAAGTATTTTTCAACAAAAGCAATCATTAATGTCTTTCTTTTGCTGTTGAGTAAATAATTTAAAACGACTGTGTCCTTACCACCAGTGACATGCAGTTCATCCAGGGATTTGCCCTGCTGGGAAGGCAAGTTTCCCCTCTCCAAGCTGAGAAAAAGTCGAGAAAGTTTGGTGACCCTCTGCACAGTATCTGGCAACTGGTAGTATTCACGATGGACACGCAAATCATGACCCATGAAGTTTGCAAGTGTTTCAAGTTGATGTTCCTTCAAGGCAAGAATTTGCGAAGCGGTTGCCACGTGCTTACGAAGTTTTGTAGACCGGATGCTGGCAGCATTGTCAAGGCCCGCCATGTCTGCGTACACTCTTATACAGTCACATCCTCTTATATGACCTGTACCTCCATAAGAACATCGTGCAAACAAGTAGGTGTTGTCGTGGGCGACTCCAGCTTCATTTCTATTTGCAATCAGAGCACTCAACCACGCCACCACCTCATTGCTGAGAAGCACAGGAACAGTTCGACCCCTCTTGCCAACTATTTCGACAACTCTGAACATCTTGCACAGATGCCGTTCAAGATCAGTCAGCAGGCATTCCCCGTTGACACTAGCTGTTGTGTGCTTCTGAAAGTCTTCTAGTTTCATCTTTGATACCTCCCCTTGCCTTCTGCGGTTGAACATAATAAGGTGGCACAGTGCGACTTCATTCAATCTCTTCCAAGCTGGTCCAATTTGTTCGCCCCGAGCATCCTGGACAAGTTCCACTTCCCTGTTGCCAGCTTCATGGAGGAACGCCGACATTTTCACAACATCAGCATTTGTCGGCAGAATTTTAGGTTTGTTGCGCTTTTCTTGGTACAGTGTTCTGTGTGCATGGGTGGATACACGGTCTCGCCAGGTCAGTTCGCACAACTGCAGAAATTCTTCAGCGTGTTGCGCTTTTTGCTTTTGGCCAGACTCTAGAGCATTTCCTTTAAGTATGAGTGCACACTTCTTGATGGAATGTCCAATCTTTAAAGCTAGAGACGGAACATCATACAACTGCTTGTCTTCATTAAAGCCAGCAATACCGTGAACAGCCTTGATGATATCATTCACGTAGTGGGGGTGGACAAATAATTCAAGTGATGCATTTGGCTGGTGTGTATTCTTGCGGAGTTGTATGACAAGACGACCCAATTCCCGTATCTTGTTTCAGATGTAGCCATGTTGATCTACATCGTGCCCGAGGAGGGGGGAGGGGGGATGGTGCTTGCAAAAAACACTTTATTTACAAATTTGTTTCTGGCTTCTGGGCACCCAGAGTGAATATTTGATAGGGTTCAGAAAACAAGTTCACTAATGAATCAAAATCTTACTACTTTCTATGTTGCCGGATGCAGAAAACGTTTATGATTTAGAACGAGTGAAAAAAACCCAAACACCACTGTTATTTTCTTTAGGGGTAGACGCATATGCCTAATTGCCTCGGACTAGTTGCCCCTCTGAAGGAGAGGACGAGGGGAGGGGTGGGTGTGGGGGGGGGGGGGGGGGGGGGGCGGGGGGGGGGGGGGGGGGGGCGGGGGGTGAAGGGGGGGGGGGGGGGTGCTTGCAAAAAACACTTGATTTATAAATTTGTTTCTGGCTTCTGGGCACCCACAGTGAATATTTGATAGGGTTCTGAAAACAAGTCGAGTGTGTGTGAATTACCTCATATGGAGGAGGACAAACGGCAGGTCCTGTACCAGAATCAGCCTGTGGGCCATCATCCCAACTGGAACTGCTTTGTAGACTGTCTGAACCATTTAAGTGCGGACTCGACAAAAGCGTATGGGCCACCTGGCATAGAAATCAAATCAAAATCACATTTAATTTTAAACAAATAACAATTTCTTTGGGTTATCTCTAAAATATACTAGCCATTTTAACACCATCACAAGCAACCACATTCGCCCTTGATGTGAAACTTAACTGACGACATACCGGTAGTTATCCTCTTCATAAAAAGATATGTAATTCAAATGAGAATTTGTGTCATGTGCATTCATTATATGACTTCTAAGACTGAGCAGTTCACTAATTAAATACCTGTAGTCAGCGTACAATACAGGCGTTGTTCATATTAATAATAATAATAATGGTAATTATTATTATTATACCTCCAAATAGGCACTTGGGGAGACAATCCCATAGAGATGTACACAAACTTAAAACAGTCCTAACTTGTTTACCCTAACCCTTTTGTACAAGATCTTCAAAATTTGCTATTTAGACCAAAATCTGTCGTTCTAGGACAAAAATAACTCCCAAATATTTGTTTTTAGGGTAGGTAGACACTTAGGGAGACACTAAAATGTCTCCCCAAGTGCCACTGTCTCCTTATTACCTAAAAACTTACGCTAATTTTTCTCCCCAAGTGCCTATTTGGAAGAATTACGCATTTCATTTGTATTCTTCCTAACCTGTCTGTTGTTAATTAATGCATTCTATGGTAATTTTCTCACCTGGTGCTCAAATAGGCAGCGTGTCACACCATCAGTGTACCGGACGCAGTACTTTCCTGATAAGAAAGCCACAAATTCAACTAATTAAACTTTAAAGGGATTACATGCAATTGGGAGTGGAATGTTGAAAAGTATTTGTTGTTTACAGATCATATATATTTTTGGTTCTGAAGGGGGGGGGGGGGAGGAATCAAGTTTAGGAAAAATGGCATTGTTTATTTACATGTGGTACATGTCATGGGGGATGTAAGAGGGTATACAGCTGTCTTAATTTATGTGTGACAAATGGGATTCTACATTATAGATTACATTTCTTACCTACGGAACCCCTAATGGGACATATGACGAATAGTAATCACCGTGACAAAATAAATTTAGTTTTGTATTTCTTGCCCACGAAATCATTTCGTGCCCATGAAATCATTTCGTGCCCACGAAATCATTTCCCGTGCGCTCGAAAAAAATAATTTCATGAGCTCGAAATAATTTGTGTGCTCGAAATAATTTATTTTTTGTGCGCTTGAAATAATTTCCTGCGCTCGAAATCATTTTGTGCAATTGTTAGAAATCGGTTAAGTAAATATGTTTTACAGCACGGTCTTGACGCAAGGTTAACGTGAACCCACAAATTACGAGGGCATTCCATTTGTTTTCGTCATATGTCCTTTTAGAGGCTCCGCATTTACCTTTGGTGAAGGAGATTATTACGGCAGGATACCATGATGAATCTGGAGGCCACAGTGCGATTACGTTCTCCCCTTCATGATGCTGGTGATTTGTCAAGGTTCCATCAAGACGACTACTTCGTTTCATGTTTGTTATGGTAGTTCTGTCAGCCACACCTGGACTAGCTAGCTGTAACAAGACAACAATACAACAACAATATACCATTAAACTGATAATACAAGTAAATATTAATAATTGTGGCTACTTATTTGTTTTATTATTGATACAATAACTACAATTAACTATTTCTTGTTCGCACGGTGCTCAACAACTCATGCTTGCGTTGGCAAAATAAAGCAGTTACATTTGGTTATAACTTCTATATTATTCTGAAATTAGGCATATTCACTTCCCACATCATCCTATAGACTAGAGTGAGAGATCGAGGCCATGACTACAAATTACCTTACAACGTAAATTAGCATGTCATATATGTCATAGGGTGAGCTACATTCATACTCTTAGCGAGTAACATGCAAGCTTCCAAATACAATTGCTCTACTTACCATTTATTCCAGCTCCATGGTACACCTAGCTAGCTGCAAATGACCACGTCTTCGCATAAACTACAATATGCACTTAGGCCAAAACAACGTTATAATAGTTAAGACATGTCTGGGCTAGTTTAATTAGAGACATGTAATGTACATGTAATGTACATGTAATGTACATGTAATGTACATGTAATGTACATGTATACATGTATTTACGTCGTTGTCACACGCGCAACCAAAGGAGGGCGCTATGCCATTCAGGGTAATACTGTTTGCGTTTTATTTGACGGGGTAAAAAATGTGCATACTGCCTCACGTCAGGTCTTATGCGTCAACCGAGGACTCCTCCCAAACGCTTTGATATTTAACCAACAGTCAAAAACGGCCACGAAAGTGCCATTTTTCACAATATTTCATACAGAGGACGCGCTCGGTTTGCAAGGTGTCCTCAGTATGTGAGTGTGTACTTACATAAAAGCCCTCCATGTACACGCAACCCTGCACAATGTACTCTTTATTAACACCAGTTAAATTAAATTGGAACTTGATTTGACTTGTAACTTTTGCACAGTATTCATTCGAAAACTCATTCGAAAACAACTGCAATCGAAAGTAAGCTCGGTTTGCTTTCTTTGATTGAAGGTCTTCTAACAATACCGCAGGATGGAAGGTTTAGCAGTCGACGTTTGTTAATCGTCACCAGCACAGTACAAACCATAGGGAAGTTGCTGTTCCCTTTGTCAAGAAGCACCAGTCAAATTGCTCTGGCTTTAACGGTCATAGTGGGTAAGTGCTGTGTATGAATTTTGTTACGCGTAAACCCTGCGCGCTAGGCAATCAAACAACATTAATTAATCATCACACATTACAAAAGAAAAGCATTTTGCTATTATGAGAAGGTTATTATTCTTCTGACGTTCTCAACTACATCAATTACAATAATTGTACAGTGGGTAAAAGTGACAACAAACATTGCAGTACCAAATCGAGAACACGAGCCGGCATAGAAATGTTCGTTTGAGTTCATATACACTAGCGAGAAGCCGCGCTTTGCGCGGCACCTGCTAGTTGGGTGGAATCATAACTTATGAAAAAACCTTGCTGACGTCCTGAAAACATAATGGGATTGTATGACAAACAAACCGCGAAACTTATAGAGTAGAGTACCAGCTAGGTGCGTGTATAAACTTGCTTGTTTGTCATACCATGATGCTTTTCAAATGTGTCAAAAAGGTTTGTTTCATGTTTCAAAAAGTTGTACATAAATCATACAGTTTTTAATTGAAAGTAACTTTCTAAAATAAAAACCTTGCTATTTTCTTTGAATAGACGATGAGCCACTGCATATTTTTTTCCAGAATATTGGTTTGGCTGTTCATGATTATCGCACGCTTGAGGACTACTCGGTTTACAAAATAATGTACGTCAATAATATTTCAAAAGATGCAGAAAAGGACCGTTTAGTAAAAACAAATGTTGCCAGTCACGAATGCATTATTGTAAAATCTATAGTTGAAAATTGGCGAAAATATGTAGTTCCCCGACGACGCAGTTGTAAATGGGATCTGAAATTGAACAGTGCTATCGGGTAAAAAATAATACCAGTATTTATAACAGCTAAAATAAGCCTAGGATACAACTGGGACATTCCAAATTTAAAACATTAAATGTTGTGAAACCTATCTTTATTACAAAATGGGAAATAAGAAGAGTTGCGTAAATATTATGAATAACCATGACCATGCATGACTTTCCAAATTTTAGTACTTAAATTGTAATACCAAATTAGATTAGAAGGGTATTGACAATTTTATAGGAATTTTATAGCAATTTTATAGGATCATTATGCCCTTTGTCGTTGAATTATGTAGTTATAAAATCGAATAAGCCTTTGGAAAATTATTTAGCTCTCGCAGGGTGGGTTTATAGGACGGCCCTTTTTCACGTGGTTCTCATTCCCGACCGACCCTTTTTTTAAACTCCCGACCCAATTTATTTTTTATTTTTTAGTAATTTAATGAAACTCCATTCACACAAACAAATTGCAAATAAACCAAAAATGAATAGTAAATTTATACAATATGGCTCTGTGTTACATGATAGCTATTGAAAATAAATAGTTTATTCACAAATATGGAGTACCTGAATAACAATCAGTGAAATCCCATAAGATTAGAGGATGCATTATGTTGTCTCTAATAAATGATGTTTAAAGTATATACATTACTGGTATGGCGTGACTGCCACTACAGCCAAAATATTCGCGAACTGCATTGTGCAGAAGTCAACTGGGTCTTGCTAAACATTGATTATTGTATGCAGTGATATCAATTCACGATAAACACACTGCATTAAAATTATACGCACTTTACACGCATTTTATTAATCCATCTAATCAGGTGGAACTGCAATATTTGTATACAGATAATGTTGTAATGTTTTAGTATTGACATTGTGAAAGAAAGAAATGGGCCCAAAAGGCATTTTGTTCACGTTCCAAACACTGTGACTGAAAATGGTACATGGTCGACGCGCATGGAATTCGTAGGTAAAACCGAATTTAAAGCCGCAGACAAAGCTGGTATACTTAGCTGGTACTATGTTTCTAGGAAATATCCACAATAACCAAGGGAGTATAAAAGCAGGGCACCGGCTCAACTAACATGTGCTGTGCCGCCGAATTGCGAACAGCCAACTTAGCAACTGAGTATCATGAGAAAGGGATACAATTTTGTGAAGGCTTTGGCCCGAATTCCGGCAAGAATAACGCAATAGCTGCCGCCCAATCGCGTAAAGCCAATTCGGCAAAAGAGCAAGGGATACAATTTCGGGAAGGCTTCGGCCCGAACTCCGGCAAGAATAACGCAATAGTTTATGCATGGAGAAACTTATTTCTCCATGGTTTATGCAAAAAGGCCCACACATATCAACAGGCAATCGAAAATCGACTACACGTTTATCAGTAACGTTTGTTACTCCTCAAATTTACCACGGAGAAATAAGAGGGTTAATTTCTTTAAAATCTTACCCCGTGAGTCGTCGCCGCGAACGACCTGCAACCCGACGCACCGACGCCATCCAGCGGCCCACACAACGCCGAGTCGCCCGACCAAACGCGTGGCGTTTTTCCAACATGGCGCGGCCCTGCGTTCCAAGATGGCGGCGCCCAGGGACAAGATGGCGCATTTTTCATCTTTATAGTATAGATAGATAGATATATGTACTTAGGTGAGGTTGCTTGTTGCTTGCTTGACAAACTTGAAGTGCTGTTGCAGTGACACGGGACTTGGCAGCAGCTGATGATCCTGTGTAAGGTGTTGACATATAAGTAGTGCAGGACCGAGATGATCTCTTTATCTGGAAACGTTTTCCTGGATTTGTCTCACAAAAGAAATTGACCACATATCAGCGCCCTGTGAGATCCACAGGACCGAGGCGTGCACAAGGTCACGCGCCACTGACCGTTACTGCCGGGCAGTTCCATTGTGGAAATGGGTAAATAATCAGTAAATGAACAGTAGCACAAAATAATATAATGGTAACAAATCGCGTAGTTTAGTTCTACTGTGATGTATTTGAACGACTTACTTTTCTGATTATAACATCAATACCATACTAGGAAAACATAAATTAAACTGAAAACAATTTCTACTCGAAACTACATAGTCAAAAGCGTCCGAAGACCGTGTATGAAACTTGGCGCGGCGTGGCAGAGAATCCACCCCTACAGCTTTAATAGTATAATCCAGTAAAAGCCAGAGAAAACATGGTTTTATTTGTAAAAGTTCACTTTAAATTCAACCCAAAAATTAAGAGATATCTTAAAACATAGTCTTACATGTTACTAATAAATAAAATCTATACTTAATATCATAGAATTGTAGCATTTGACGATGAAAGAATAATGAGTGGCAATTGAAAGCGTCACAAGATTAGTGATGCTTGGCGTACTAGCGCATCCGGGACATTTAGGTGAAAGGTCATTTCAGACGCTAGCTGTTAATGGTCAATGCTCTTTAAAGCCTTTGTTCCGACGAACTTATTTAACCAATCAAAATAAGTTTTATATCACAAGAAAGCTAACAATCAGCATATTCATAAACCGCTAGGCCCAAAGCAGCCTGGTCACGACGAAACGAGTGAGGGCTTGCGAAAGCGGGTCATGTACACAGACATAAATAATTGTCTGTGGTCATGTTCGAAGAAACTCGCTGTTTTGAAAACTCTCACACGTACAAACGAGGACATCTTGCAGACTTTTCCCCGACAAAACCGAGAAACTGACTGGTAATATTTTTAGGTTTTTTGGATTTGATGAATAGTTGTTCTAGTGACTCGCGGGCGGCCCAATGCTAGCAATGAAATCACTTGTTCGTGAACAAAATGCTAATTTGCCATATGTACGCAGGCCGCACGGAGCGGATAAGACAACGTTTTCATATGCATGCCAGGATCTGACAAACTCCTTGAAGCTCAAACAGTTAGAGTTCGAAGCGAACTCTTCATGTCTTCATGCAAGGCACACCATCATCCAGCAGCAATTGCAAGCAGAAGCTTCATTCAAAACGATTAACTTAAATAATTCAATGTACCACCCGATTTTTTGTTTTTGCCAGGACCTCCCATAGGATTTACCAGCGTTCTGAACAAAGTCTTACTAGGACGACACTTTCGTGAGCGTTTCACCTTGGCCTCTGGGATTGGACACGCCGGGCAGGCAGTTGCCCTTCTTGTTTTTGCACCGATAACGCAGCTTTTCCTTGACACCTACGGTTGGAGAGGAGCGTCGTTGCTTATTGCTGGAATTAGCATGCATCAGATTGCTAGTGCAGCCGTTGTCAGGGTCAGCAAATCACAATACGAGTCTCTTGCTGATAGCTCAGATAACCACAATGACGACACCGACAAGGAAGGATGCAGCAGCCGTATTCATCTCGTCAAAGCTTTAGATCTCGGAATATTTATAGAGTTCAGGTTTTGGATTTCGTTTATTTGTCAAATAGGTGTGTCGTTTGCCTTCAATTCTTGGTTGCTGTATTACGTTCCTCATCTAGAAGTCAAAGGTTTTTCGCCTCAAGTGGCTGCAGCTCTTTGCTCGGCAGCTGCCGTCGGATATTTACTTGGGTCGATCATCTGGGCGCCCTTCATCGACCGAGGCTTCGTCAAATGCTCAACAGCGATCATCGTCAGCAGCATATGTCTGACTTTGTCGTTTGTCGTGGATCCCTGGGTGAATGACATTCCCAGCAATGTGGCCGCCACCTTTGTCTGTGGGATGTTCTTCTCGGCATTATACACCCTCTGTGACGTCTTGACTAAGGATCTCTTTGAAATGGATCGACTAGTGAGCGCCTTCTGCTGGAGTCGGGTCTTCCTTTTTGTACCCGGAATTCTTGCTGGTTTCGTACCTGGTAAGTATACAATGTCCTAGGCGAGTTTACTGTAAGGAACCTTTGTATTGGAGTTATTTGATGGAAATACAAATAGGGCCTACATGTGATTTCTTGAGCATGTTCGCTTCTAAAAAAATTTTTAGTTTTCATTACTATACGACGTCAATGACTCAAAAAACCAAGTAAATAAAGTGTTGCCAATTTTTAACCTGAAGCTCCAAGAAAAACATTGAATCGATTTCCGACGATTGATACAATTGTTGACCATATCGGCGTTTTGATTGTTTTTGATACATAGGCTGGATGTACGAAGCTAGAGGAAGTTACGACTTGGCGTTTGTCGTGATTGGCCTGGTACCAACTATCAGCCTCCTGCCGCTGATTATTGGGCGACTGCGAAATACCGTGGAGGGTTTGTGATGGGAAATCGTTCACGAAGATTGGTGCCGTAAGTTGGTTGGTGTATCTTTTGAACAGAATGCGGATACTTGTAGTGGGATCCTTAGCAGCCGGCTATAGGCCTTAGTAGGATACTAAAATACCTATTTTCTACTATGGAGTTGACAACCAGGATTGTATTTCATGAAACCTTACTAAGAAACTTGCTAACTAGTTACATACTAGGCTTATAGGAGAATGTTTTTTGTTGTTAATTTACTGTTTATATACCGATATTATTGTGAAAACTTGATTTCAAACCGAACTTTCAAAGGAAAACGTGAATCAGTGTCCGGCGATTGGTAGGGAGTTATTGACCATAATCGCGTTTGATAGTTTTTGATAACCGGCTAATATAAAAAGCAATTAGAAGCTACGCTTTGCCGGAAGTTTGTCGTGAACGGTCTAGTACCAACTATCTGCCTTCTGCCACTGGTTATTGGGAGACTGCGAAAGACAGTGGAAGGCTTTTGATGGAAAAATCTGACACAAAGAATTACATTACTGCTGTGGCAAGTTTTAAACAATAATTTAATACTAGCCAATTTATTAATTTATTAATATTAATTTATTCCCATTCATAAACACCTTTTGTAAAAACAAACTAAAATATACATTTCCAACGATTTTCTGTAATCAGCGAGCACTCTGTCCACTGGGCCACGTGTCTACAGTTCGCATAATTAAACTTAAAAAGAGTGCACGCCAGACTACAAAAACACGTCACCTATTAGTCTTGATCTAAGACTAACGTCTGTGCAGTTCAATAATCAATAGTATTGATTCTTATTATTTTGCATATTCAAATTTGTAATTGATATAAATTCTGTTCGCTATGCGTGTTTCATCATTGTATTTGTTTGCTTAATTTTAAAATGTTTTAGATTTTGTTTCTCTTTTTTCTATTATTTGAGATTCTTATGAAACAGCAGTCTTATTGCTTTTATTTAAGAATTTGTTTGTATTTGTGGGAATAGTCTAAGGCTCTAATCTTTCTTCTCTGTGGTTCTTTTTATTTGATTTTAATGTTAGTTTTAATGTAAATGTTAATTTTAGTTTCATTTTTATATTTTTTATTTTCTTGTTTTATTTCAAATTCTGTTTTAAATACTATTTAGGTAATATGCAGGGCCCTTTTGGAAAGCAGTTAAATAAAGCAACAAATAAATAAATACTCCGAATGAGGGCTTCCTCCATTGATTGTACCGGAGTAAACCACTGACCTCTATACACATGGACAGATCATCATTGTTTCACACTAGAAGTCGGCGCGAACTAGAAGTGCAACATGGCGGACCAACGACGTCACTCTGTGAGCCAATGAAATGTCCAGGTGTAGAGTTCAGTGGGTACAGTACGTATGACGTAATGTTTATAAATAAAAAATGTACAGAGTAAATCCACTGACCTCTACACCTGGACATTTCATTGGCTCACAGAAGTGACGTCTTGGGTCCGCCATGTTGCACTTCCAGTTCGCGCCGACTTCAAGCGTTAGCACAGCAGAATATGGACAATTGCCCGTCCAGGTGTAGAGGTCAGAGGATTGAACCAACCGATTATACGCTATGCGGGAACAGTATTGAAACGTAGACCGTTTCTGGGATCGACACACACACACAGGAAGAAAACTCAAGACAGGTATCCTGTGTTTTCGGTGATTCTCAGGCCGTTTATTAGCACTACTTCTCCGGTCAAAACACTGACATGAAGCTGCCCGTTACAACGCGGCACTGGAACTGGTCTAAACCGAATCGGTGTATGCGCTCTCCAGTACGGGTTGCCTAAGCGGACCGGCAGGAGCACCCTAGACGGTCCGACCGACAACCGACACAGATGTTACAGTATAATAGCCCCCTCTATTGGTGTACTTTGTACAACTAAACAAGCATCAGCGCAGCGGGATTGGAACAAACGATAAACCAAGTCTTGAGTCGAGACTATTCATCACCTGTCTGTTCCCGTTTTTCTTCATATACATGTAAATCGGTCTTTCTTCGGGTTCTTACGGCGCGACACCATGCAGACGAAACCCTGTACAAGATTAATTATATTCAATATCTTTCCAAGAGTTAGGTTATCACCGATTCACATATAAATACATATACTAATTGTAAATACAATTTTAGAACTTTAGAAATTAAAAAGAACCAATCTTGTACATATTTTAATAATTGCATGGTATCTCTCACCAGGTATAGACGTGCTCACCTGGAACAATTGTGATTGGTCAGTGTATGTTGGAGACGTGTTGGGGGCGTGAGCATAAATCCCCGAGTCTGATTTTGATTGGTCAATATTAGCAGCATCATAATGTTAATATTAATGATAAATGAAAAAAGGACTGCGTTCCACTCACGTCGGGAACAATGCAAACGTTCGGCGACGTTCGCTATGTTTGGGTTGTGCACGTCCAATCATGGAGGTAGTGGAAATTGTTCGAGTTGTTAGCAAACGTTGGTAACGTTTGCGTGATGTGCAACGCAGCCTGGTCTCTATAAATATACCCATCACGATACGAGACACTCCCTCTACTTAGTCACCTATGCCTATACACTCTCTTATGGAACGCCAAACGCGCCTTCAGTAGTTGGCTTTCATTTTTTTTCACAATTTCACCATTCCATTCTTAAGTTTCATCAATCCATTCTTCAATATCATCATTCCATTCTTTAATTTTACCATTTTATTCCTCATTTTTGTCATTTTATTCTTCAATTTCGTCATTTCATTCTTAATTCCAGCATGTTATTCTTTAATTTTATCATTTCATTCATCAATTGTACCATTTCATTGGCTCGTTTGGGCATTTTATTCTTTAATTTCGTCAAATTCATTCTTTAATTTCGTCATTTCATTCTTTAATTTCGTAATTTCTTTCTTTAATTTCGTCATTTCATTCCTCATTTCGTCATTTCATTGGTCTTTTTGGTCTTTTTATTCTTTATTTTCGTCATTTTATTCTTCAACTTTGTCATTTTTTCCTTCAATTTCGTCATTTCATCCTTCAATGTTGTCTTTTTATTCTGTAAGTTCGTCATTTTATTCTCTAATTTCGTCATTTCATCCTTCAATTTTGTCTTTTTTATTCTGTAAGTTCGTCATTTTATTCTCTAATTTTGTCATTTCATCCTTTAATTTCGTCCTTTGTTCTTCAATTTCACCTATTTATTCTTCAAGTTCGTAATTTCATTCTTCAATTTCCTCATTTCATTCTTCAGGTTAATCATTCAATCAACGATTTCACTCTGGTATTTTTCTTTTTATCATTACTTCTACGAATGTTCATCGAATTCGGCGATTCTGCATTCCATTCAGCTATTCCGCATATCATTCGTCCAATCTGCATTTCATTTGTCCAATCTGCATTTCATTCGTCTATAGTTCAGCATTTCATTCGTCTATAGTTCAGCATTTCATTCGTCTAGTTCAGCATTTCATTCTTCTAGTTATAACAGCGGGATCGCGTAAACAGATTAACCTATGACCCGGTTTCAACAAGAATCTCTCCATGTTTTACAAGACTGGTAGCCGCGTATTGGGTAGCCTTTAAACAAGGCCACATGTCTGATAGACGCCGAGCGACTAAAAAGAGACTAATCGCGAAAACCTGAGTGAACGCCAGTGCGAATTACCCAGACAAGTGGCCTTTATCAATCTGGTTTGGATTTCTTATGTTAACCTTTGTTTCCGACTGGAATCGCTACCGAAATGGTAGCGTCCAATCAGCGAACGTATCTCCGCGTGACGTCAGCTTATATTTGAGTTGGACTAGTTCATTTTACAAACAGGGAATGTCCAATCATGTCACTTACAATATTTAGCTCAAATCATTAGTTGCTTCCTAATTTATTGCAATTTTGCATGTAAAATAGATTTAAATGTGATATCTTGTATTTATCATTCATATATTCAACTCAGAAGCAAAATTTATATACGTTTTTGTACCTTTTCTTACATGCTTTGATATTGAACGAATCACGAACGAAGCCAACTGGGAGATCGCCGTTCTGATTGGGCGTATTGGCATGCTAATATGTATCTATGAATAATTCATGCCGAGCAGTGAAACCTACATTGCAAAAGGCCTCGTGACATTCGTCACTCGGTCGCGCGTTCACCCCGGGTATCTAGACTCATCTCAGCCGCTTAGCCAGAGTCACGAGGCCTTGTCAAAAGGCTACGTATTGGGCCGAATTTCTGGCCGCGGATTCAACCCACTGATCTCTATAACTGGATAGGTCGAGCGTACATTGATGGGATAGCGAGCCGTGAAGTCACCGGCGGCCATGTTGGGGTATTCAAAACATTGCCTTCGTGCATGCAAAAGACGCGTAGACACGTCGAGAGTGAGACAGTGGCAGCAGCGATGGTGGGTAAAAATGCATTAAAATCCTTTGTAAATAAGTAAATTTATTAAATAAACTCGGAGACTGTGCGATCAGTATCTATCTTTGTAAAAAATGTCAGGACTACGGTTTTAAGAGAGATTTAGGAGAACATTGTTGGGCGAAAACGATATTTTCGTTTCCACATGAATTCCAGCGGAATTTTTTCATATTGTGGTCCTATCCATCATTTTATCTGAAAGAAAAACTGGGATATTTCGAAAGAACAGTAGATTTATAGAATCAGTTGGTCTAGGATACCCTTACAATATGATTGAATTCCACAATACAGGTATTTTCAGACCAATTTTGTACCCATTCTATGAACTACTGTCCCGTTGACTTGCACGTCAAACAGTTCATGGTGGTAATTTGTGTACACATTCGTACACAACATATTGTGTCATGAACTATTTGACGTGCATAAATTTAATGTTCTGTAGAATTATCCCAATATCGCAATGATCACAGTTTTTTTCTCACAATTCTGGAAGTGTAGAGCCACCTATTAATAATAATAATAGTATTATTAAATGCATGGTGTAGGCCAAGGCTATCATGGTGGAAGGATGTCGACACGTATTTCCAATACTTCAGAACAATTTCATTTTCGCCCACAAATCTCTCTTAAAAACGTAGTCCTGATGACATTCCTTGCAGTGCTCAAATGAAATTTCACTCTCTGAAGAAATGGGTATGCAGAATAAATTGAGAATTTTGTGTTTTTAAAATAGCGTCATGTTACAACATTCTTTCCTTGGCATTTAATTTATACCTGTATATTTTTTTTCTTTGTACACTACAGCTAATTGGTTTACCCAAGTCCACTTCTTGCTACTAAGATGTCAGTCTGTACAGCTTATTACGGCTGGACAAGTCAAAGGACGAACTGCTCCCATTATGACAGAGGGACAACAGATGACAGCGAATGTCAAAACTTATTTTGTTTAACCATCAGTAAATACGGTAGCTTAATTGACCAACTACGTTTTCCAAGATAAGCTATTTCGGTGTTCCACATTTCTTAGATGTGCTGCAAATATATTGCAGAACTCTGCATCTTGGCATTTCATGTTTCAACAATATAAGTACAGATAATAAAACAGTCGCAACAGTCACAAACCTATCTTTGTAACATGGAAATATATTGAACATGTGTTTTATGAAAACTGACAAATCTGGTTAAAATTGTATTGTTAATATTCAAAGCAAATTATACAGATGTTAAAATGACATGGATTTACCCAATCAGTGTTCTCCACAATTACTGGGTAGCGGCCGCCCTGTGTACATGTTACGCTGTTCTGTCATATTTCTATGCTGCCCTTTTAAAATGTTATGCCGCCCTGTCAAATTTTGCTTTTCAATCATTGTTTTATTTTTCTTTCTTACAAAACAACAATTGTGGTGTACAAATCTTTAATATTGTGTTCATATCGCACAAATATCTAGAAACACTCACAATTCAAAGTTAAAGCCGTACAAGGGTGTCCTATTAAAATTTGGCCTGTGAAGAATGCTGCCAGATGTATCTTTGCATAGTATCAACAATTATTATTCTAAAATGACATCGCAAGTTTTGTTTTGGTTTTAAATTCATAAACAGTCGGGGGTTAATTGTTTTTTATTTGGTTTTATAACATCAGTAAACAATACATAATAAGCATATTGTTACTATGGCAGTAGTTATTACATGTTATATGTAGTGTATCAATGTAAAATAAAAGCATAAAGCAAAATTGAATCCCTTGTGTGACTTATGTCATTATTTACACATGTGATTGATATTTTTAATTTTGATTTATTTCGAGTTTCTCAAGTTCATAGTTTAAGCCATAGAGGTGTATCTTTATTATACAGCTCTAGGGTTTAAGCTCAAAACCACATAATTAATTTGTTCTGTCCACTTGTCCAGCAAGAATTTTTGGGACCCTTTCTAAAAAATTACTAAACATTAGGTTGATTCCAAATCTGGACACTGCCTTAAAACCCCACGAACAAACCATGATGTGCCAATTAAATTTTCCTGAAACACACTGACATTTGTTCAATTTTTTCAACATTTTTTTATTTTATCATAAAACTGGCACTTTTGAGTGTCTGGATATACAATTAAACCCAAAATTTCAAGAATTTCCTTAATCCAAAAAAACTCGTTTTGCCTTTTTTCCTTGTTCCGGTTTGTGCATAAGGTTATGATGTGGAATTCTTCCCCCCCCCCCAAAAAAAAAAACACCCCAAAAAACACCAAACAAATAATTTAGAAGTTGGAAATTCTTGAAAATACTTGTCCGACATATCCCATAGACTTTGCACTGCATTGCATCGTCTCACACGAATGTCTCATATCTTTTCCAAAAAATAGGCCTATTTAACATTGAAACTTGGCGTATACATGTAATTCTTGGGTGTTATTATGTTTAACTTAATTTTCCTGATCAAACTGGATTGTTTTTGTGATGTTAACTTCGTTTCCTGTGATATTACATTCGTTTTCTCGGTCTTGCGCTATACAAACGTGTGTACGCCTGCAATGTTTTTAATATCCCAATATGGCCGCTGATGGCTTCACGTGCAGAGCCGCTCGACCTATCCAGTTATAGAGATCAGTGATTCAACCGCGCATTCACCAAAAGCCGAAAAATATATAATACATGCTGCAAAAGGTGACGCATATTTTTAAATTTAGAAGCTTTACTTAATTTTTTTTTAAAACGAATGTTTCAAAATAAAAGACAAATAACAATACTTTTTCAAACCATAACAAATCATATACCATAACCAACACCTTTTTAACCTTTTCTGTGATTTTGAAGACAAATTAGCTACCTAATGGAAGAAATCAATTATTTTTCAAACCTTTTAGAGATGGAGAACAAAGAATCCCCCAATTAAACGAATGAAATGATGTTTGATTGGGATTCTGCCGAATCTTTTACCGAAATGAGGAATCACGTGAGATTGCATTCTCTGGTAGGAAACATACCACTCATTCAAAGTATAACAAAGAGAAGTGAATAGGAGTCCCTGCTATATAAGAGCCCTCCCCACGCAACCTCGTCAGTCTTTAAAGTAAAAAGCATTACACTGGCCCACCCAAGGGGCGGGCAAAATGACAAGTTAAAATACATGTCTTATAGGCTGCGTAACATGACACACAAAAGGTAACAGTTTGGGAGGGTGCCACGTGATTCCTCATTTCGGTAAAAGATTCGGCAGAATCCCAATCAAACATCATTTCATTCGTTTAATTGGGGGATTCTACCTCACAATTACCTCAATTCGGAACACGTGAGATTTCAAAGTTGGCCAGTGTAATGTGTATCGTAAACCAATTCCACATACTGGGTACAAACATAAGCTTCCTAGCCATTTGCTAGAGCAATGCATACAAAATAAATTCATAAAGGTGGTTCTGCACCTAAAATTAATTTGGACTCAAAATAAGATAAAAAACAGATATTATTAATATTCAGTATTTCAATTAACGATGTACATTAAATACACGCAGTTGTAATAATAATTAGTTTCTGTCAAGCACAGCCTTGGCAAAAACTGCCTCTGTTTCACTATTTTTGCTGGAACTGGGTCTGTTATAGAATCGAGCAAAGGTAGTGGCTGATGACCAGCCTGCTGTCTGTAAGATAACATCTGTTGGCACGCCTTTGTTTGCGGCTGCAGATGTGGAGGCTGACCGAAAGCTATGAGCTTTGAAAACAGAGGTGTCAATGCCTGCTTCAGTTAAGCATAATTTCAACCATCGAGCAATGGTTGAAGAACATACTTCCTTATTAGGAGGAACATAACTTATGAAAAGTTTATTACTCGTACGAATTGGATTAGTACGTTTTAAATATTCCAATAGAGTTCTGATAACACACAAAGAGCGATTCTCTGGATAAGCCGAAAGAACCAAGACTGGTTGAGGCTTGCCTACTTTCGAAGTCTTAATTAATTCGGTTATGTTAATTTTAACCTGTTTATTTGTAAGCACCATATTTGAAACATCACACAAGGACAGGGTCTGTGTCCTTTGACCTGTAGTCAATGCAAACAAACAAATTAGTTTAAAAGTCAATTCTTTCAGGCTTATCGACTGAATGGGTTCTAAGCCACTGACGTAGCTAAGTAAAGGACTAACATCCCATGTATGGGAGTATCTAGGCAATTGAGGTCTAGTGTTAAAGACCCCACGCATAAAACGTACGACAATTGGATGAGTTCCAAATTTAGTACAAGAGTCATCTGTCAACCACAAGAACGATGACAAGGCACTCCTTGCAGTGTTAATAGTGCTGTATTCTGCACCTTGGTCGAACAGTGAGGCTAGGAAGTCCAATGCAGGACTCAAAGAGGTATGAACCGGATGGAGCGCCCGTTGAGCACAGAAGTGTAGCCATTTGGATACGGCTGAATTGTACTGTTTTTGCGTACCTGGTTTCCAGGCCTGCATGACGATACTGACAGTTCTGTCTGAAAGGCCTCTCGTTTTAAGCGATTTCCTGATAAAACCGCTGCTATCATAACTAACTGGTGTTCCAGTGGATGTCGACGCTCCGGGGCATGTGGTAGGTGGAGCAGACCTGGCTCTCTTGGCATGATTATCGGATGTGCTATCAGTAGACGCAGTAACCGGGGGAACCAGTGTTGTGTGTGCCACAGCGGGAAAACCAAGACTCCGGCCGTGTTATCCCTCTCTATTTTCTGTATTACTCTGTCAATGAGTGAAAATGGAGGAAATGCATAAATTACATGTTCTGACCATGACAACGAGAAAGCATCACAAGCAATTGCCTCGGGGTCAGGATATCATGACACGTATGGTTTGAACTGGTAGTTAGTTCTAGATGCAAATAAATCAATTGTGGGGGAAACATTCAGTTTTAATAAAACATCATGAAGGATTCGACAATTTAATTTCCATTCCAAATGATCATCGGTACACCTAGATAAGGTATCTGCAACAACATTATCAACCCCAGGGATACGGGAGGCAATTAGCCATGAACTATGTTGTATACACCAAAGCCATAATTGTTTGGTCAATGTATTGAGTAGCGGGGAGTGACAACCTCCCATATGATTGATGTATGCCATAACAGTGGTATTGTCTACGTGTACAGCAACAGTTTTATTCTGTACGTGAGTAACAAAAGCTTTAAGCGCATAGAAAACTGCCAACAATTCAAGGTAATTAATGTGGAATGTTGCCTCAAACAGATTCCATTTGCCCTTTGTTTGGAGGTTAAATGTAGGGCAATAGGCTCCCCAACCACTGAGGGAAGCATCTGTATAAATATGAATGTTTGCAACTCGAGGCATTATTGGGCGACGAGTACCAGCTAGGTTTTGTATCCACCACTGTAATTCAAGAATGGCTTCTTGAGATAACGGCATTTTATACTGAAAATTTCCATCATTTCTCTTTAGAGCTTCATCTTTAGCCATTTCCAAATTTCTGTAAAACAGAGGGCCCAGTGGTATAGCCGGAAAACTTGACACTAATCTGCCTATTACCTGTGCAACCAATAAAATGGTTGGATTTGTCTGGTTAGCCAGATGGCGGCATGCTTCAACAACGATAGAAACTTTTTTGGTCGGTAAGCTCACTGTCATTTTTACCGTATTTATCACAAAACCCAGAAATTCCAAAGTTTGACATGGGGTAGGGTGTGATTTGGTTTGATTGATAACAAAACCGAGTTCCCCAGCTAACCAAAAAACGTTCCATGAACGTTCTTACAACGTTACGGTAATGTTTCCGGAACGTTTGGAAAAAACGTTGCGGGAACGTAAATGTGTGGAGTTCTCTTGACGTCCTTTGAACGTTACAAAGAAACGTTGTGAAATAACATTCGTACAACATTCAGAGCACATTGGCAAGATAAAAAAATCTACTGTTGAACACTCTAATTATGTACATATTTACTGCGTGTACAGATTACGTAATACCACATTAACTTATTACACATTGCAATTACACATACATACAATAATAACCTATTCCTATTAGATATTACCTACTGAACACTTACTACAAACTTAGCTATTGCCGTTGTTAGTTTTATAGTTCGCTTTTTTGTCCACGAAAAAGTCACAGCTAATTTGTATGAATAATGTCAACATTTGAATACGAATAAAATGTAATGCGATTTTTTTCTCACTATTGCCCAAAAATCAAAATTCAATCGAGGAATCGTTTGAATAATTACATATCATGGTCAAAAAAGTGAATTGTTGGACTAAATACCACAATTTAACATCGACTATTGTGAACACACATTTCCTCCCTTCTGATTGGTCAGTTGCTGTAGGTAAATTTCCTGACGTACGAAGAACGTGTTAGGAACGTTACAAAAAAACGTTACATTCCGACGTCCATATAACGATCTTCGAACGTTGTTAATAACGTTATCTGAATGTTACAATGCAACGTTTCTTTCAAACGTCCGCATAATGTTCCGTCAACGTTTTCACAGAACGTGACCAAGGATGACATTCCAGGAACGTTATGAAAACGTTATGTGTTAGCTGGGTCATTTATAAGAGCACATCTGGATTCGAAATTCTCTGTGCATTCTTTTACCGTGTCCCCAATAAGGAGGGAGTCATCGATATAATTGGCAGAAATGTGACCATAATTGCGTAAAGTTGCAATTGCTGGTTTCATGACTTTAGTGAAAATGCGCGGAGCGCTAGATAGACCAAAACACAAGCAAGTAAATTGCCACAATTTATCTCGCCAAGCAAATCTGAGATATTTTTGGTGTTCTTTGGCCATAGGGATAGTAAAATATGCATCTTTGAGATCTACAGATGCAAGATAACAGTTTGGTCGAATAAGCGTTAAAGCAAATTCTAGAGTTTCCATTTTGAAATGGTGATATTTGACAAATTTGTTCAATTGTTTCAAATTGATTATAGGTCGCATAGTGCCATCTTTTTTAGGGATCAAAAATAGGACCGAAAGAAACTGCCCATGACAGGGTTGCACTTCAATAATGGCACCTTTTTTAAACAAAGAGACAACTTCTTTATCCATCATGGCTGCTTCGGTGTCTGAAAACCGGATTTGGTTTGGAGCAGCATACTGCACTGGTTCTTTATCAAATTCAATGTGGCAATGTGCCACTGTGTACGTGTCCAGAACCCACTGATCATTAGTAATATTGGACCAGGCTGAGATGAATTGTTTCAATCTTCCCGCACTAGGGGTAAAGGTTTGAGTACAAGGCTGGATGCTCCAGCTTGACCCAGTCATGCTGTTGGTTGCTTAGTCGAGGACGATGATTCCGAGACCATTTCAGCTTTGTTGTATGAGCGTGCTGGGTATGGGGATGAACGATATGATCCCCGACCTCGGTAGTTAGACGCCCTCACTCGGCGTCTATAACCTCCTCTGCTGAAAGAGGGTCTGTAACGCCAGTCCACAGACGATGGGCGTGTCCAGGTGGATGGGTAATTACTTTTGTGGTGGGCCACATTGTTAGATCGCACCTGCACTTTTGATCCAATTCTATTGGAATCTTGAATGCTCTTACAGGACTGAGCAAGGTCATCGCCAAACAAAAGGCTTGTGCATGGAACCTGTGAAGAACACAGTGGGGTGTAATTTTGACTCAAATCAGGTCGAATAGCGTCTCGGCGACGCAAATTTAGCAATGAATTGCCATGCCCCAAAATTGCCATCGCATCTATTAGATTGCGAATTAATTTGGCCGAATCAAGATTGGTTTCGGTCTTGTTGGCTCGTGCTTTAAGGAGCTCGTCAGTTACCAGAGCAACGGCAATTGATCCATGAACGAAGCAGTTCTGGATCTTCTGTAATTTGGCATCGTGTGACCGCGTTGTCGGTTTCAGAATTGACCAAATTTCTGGATTAACACGTGTCAAACACATGTTAGCGCAATTTTTTGGCTTATTGTAAAGCTTCAATTTTTCATTGAGCTTTTCGGTTTGAATTTTGCCTCTAACCAAAGCATTAACTGTTTGAGCCAACTGATCATTAATGGCTGGACCCTCTTTGTCGTCGTTTTCGACAAGGGCCGCCAACTCCATGAATAACGGGTCATTTTCTTGCCCGTGGAGGAGTGTGTCTATGTCACGGTCTGAAAAACTGTCCCTCTCGGGTACAAGACCACTATCAGCCAAATTATTGCCCCTCTCGGGTGCAGGCCTGTCATAAAATGAATCAAAATCTACAATTTCGCCTTCTTCAGTGCCCTCGTCTACAGGAGTCGCACCATGGCCGGTAGCAACAGATTCATTAGTAAAGCTACTGAATGCACTTGCTAGAGTCGCAACCGTGTTTTGCAGCTGGGCTACAGCAGCGTGCAGGTTCGAGTCGGGCGCGGGCACGGACGCGGACGAAGTGGCCTTGCTCGAGAGAGCAGGGGTCGCAGGGGCAACATTCTTGCGCTTGCAGGCTCGCTTTTTAGCTGGCACAGCAGGCACCTGAATAGCACTACTCGCATGTTGTGCTCCTGCAATTTCCTTCTCTAAATGCATAAAAATGCTCTCGTCTTCTGACGGGTTCACTTGAAAAACGGCCTCCTCGGCCATAATGGCCACGCTATAGCAAAAATGAAGGAGCAAAAAAAAACTGCCTATGCAAAAACGCGCTGCGTTGTGAAGCGTAGCCGACGTGGTATGCCACCAAAAATACACTGACGAGGTTGCGTGGGGAGGGCTCTTATATAGCAGGGACTCCTATTCACTTCTCTTTGTTATACTTTGAATGAGTGGTATGTTTCCTACCAGAGAATGCAATCTCACGTGTTCCGAATTGAGGTAATTGTGAGGTAGAATTCAACATTTAAAACAAAGTGTACCTCACATGTTATCAAAAACTCATATTTTTTAGGCATATAATTAGGCACTAATTAGCGTTCGGCTGAAGCCTATACCAAAATTAAGTGTACCCAGTATTATGATCTTTTAGATTATACAATAAAAATATGAGTTTTTGATAACATGTGAGGTACATTTTGTTTTAAAGGGGTACTAATATACGCATTATGAAAAAGACAAAAGGCATAAAAAGGGATCTGTTTAACGGGGTAATTATGCACTAATTAGTGTTCGGCTGAAACCTATACCAAAATTAAGTGTGCCCAGAAGCATGATCTAGTAGATTATAAAATAAAAATATGAGTTTTTGATAACATGCGAGGTACATTTTGTTTTAAAGTGGCACCAATATACGCATCTGAACAACAACGCATTACAATACTGGAGTGAAAAGGGATATATTTAACGGGGTAATTAGGCACTAATTAGTGTTCGGCTGAAGTCCATACCAAAATTAAGTGTACCCAGTAGCATGAACTTGTAGATTATAGGATACAAATTAGAGTTTTTGATAACATGTGAGGTACATTTTGTTTTAAAAGTGTACTGATATACACACCGGAACGAGAACGCATTACAATGCTGCACTGAAAAGGGATCTATTTAACGGAGTACTTAGGCACTTAGTGTTCGGCTGAAGCCTATACCAAAATTAAGTATGCCCAGTAGCTTGATCTAGTAGACTATACAATAAAAATATGAGTTTTTGATAACATGTGAGGTACACTTTGTTTTAAATGTTGCATTCTCTGTTCTCCATCTCTAAAAGGTTTGAAAATAATTGATTTCTTCCATTAGGTAGCTAATTTGTCTTCAAAATCACAGAAAAGGTTAAAAAGGTGTTGGTTATGGTATTTGATTTTGTTATGGTTTGAAAAAGTATTGTTATTTGTCTTTTATTTTGAAACATTCGTTTAAAAAAAAAATTAAGTAAAGCTTCTAAATTTAAAAATAGGCGTCACCTTTTGCAGCATGTATTATAGATTTGTCGGCTTTTGGTGAATGAGCGGTTGAATCCGCGGCCAGAAATTCGGCCCAATACGCGGCTACCAGTCTTGTAAAACATGGAAAGATTCTTGTTGAAACCGGGTCATAGGTTAATCTGTTTACGCGATCCCGCTGTTATAACTAGAAGAATGAAATGCTGAACTAGACGAATGAAATGCTGAACTATAGACGAATGAAATGCAGATTGGACAAATGAAATGCAGATTGGACGAATGATATGCGGAATAGCTGAATGGAATGCAGAATCGCCGAATTCGATGAACATTCGTAGACGTAATGATAAAAAGAAAAATACCAGAGTGAAATCGTTGATTGAATGATGAACCTGAAGAATGAAATGACGAAATTGAAGAATGAAATTACGAACTTGAAGAATAAATAGGTGAAATTGAAGAACAAAGGACGAAATTAAAGGATGAAATGACAAAATTAGAGAATAAAATGACGAACTTACAGAATAAAAAGACAAAATTGAAGGATGAAATGACGAAATTAGAGAATAAAATGACGAACTTACAGAATAAAAAGACAACATTGAAGGATGAAATGACGAAATTGAAGGAAGAAATGACAAAGTTGAAGAATAAAATGAGGAAAATAAAGAATAAAAAGACAAAAAAGAACAATGAAATGACGAAATGAGGAATGAAATGACGAAATCATAATGAAATTACGAAATTAAAGAATGAAATGACGAAATTAAAGAATGAATTTGACGAAATTAAAGAATAAAATGCCCAAACGAGCCAATGAAATGGTACAATTGATGAATGAAATGATAACATTAAAGAATAACATGCTGGAATTAAGAATGAAATGACGAAATTGAAGAATAAAATGACAAAAATGAGGAATAAAATGGTAAAATTGAAGAATGGAATGATGAAATTGAAGAATGAAATGATGAAATTGAAGAATGGAATGATGAAATTGAAGAATGGAATGATGATATTGAAGAATGGAATGATGAAATTGAAGAATGGAATGGTGAAATTGTGAAAAGAAATGAAAGCCAACTACTGAAGGCGCGTTTGGCGTTCCATACTCTCTAGACTATTGTAACCTAACGCACACGCACCCACCAGTAATAGTAGATATGATATTATCATACCTAACATTCCATAGTGTTTGTCAAAGACCTGACGCCTTGGTCTACTTGGAACGTACTGATCTATGAAGGTGTACAGCCTGAAAACATCGCCATGGAATTCGATACAAACGGTTATTTCCTGGTCTTGTTCTCTTTTACCTACAATATGATTTGGGGATGTATTAAAAAGAGTATGGGCATTTTGCTGCCGACGTTGACGGACCAATTCAGCACGCACACCTGGATCATAGGAATCATCGCATCGGTGATGAATGCAACGTCAAATTTTGGAGGTACAGGAACGCAACATGCGCTAGTCTGTGTTTTTGTATCATCAAAGTGATTGTGGTGTTTTAATAAACTGTTTGTATGAAAGCAATATTATATAGAAATAATGATATATGGAGTGATATTTTACGGGTCCACGTAGGCCTACTTCTTTACCACATGTACATACTAGTTTACGTTGAAGGCCATATATCGTACACTCTAAAAAATAAGTACCGGTACACAATGTTGCGCAAAATCTTACTCTTTGTGGTGGTAAAAAGGGAACATGGTCGTTTGCGGGGTAAAACGCTATACGCAACAGGGGTTGTGTCAAAATTCACCCAACTTCTGCGTAAAACGTTTACCCAACAGCGACGTCAAAATTCTTACCCAATTTCGTTGCGTCAAAATTATACCCAATAAATGCCTACTCTTTTGATACCCAGTCGGTTCAACGTTACCCAACACCTGTGTACGTGTCCTGCTTTTTACTCTGCTATTGAGCACTTTCCCGCCAACAGTTGTGTCAATTTAATAAAAACAATTTTTGTTACAGCATACTCCAGTGACATGGACATGAATAACAGTTTTACTTCCACCTTTTTTATTCATTTGTTTATTTTAATTGACAGTTATTAAATTAAGAATTAAGTTTACATTCTTTTTGTGAGCATATTTAACTAAAATAGTTTGTAATGCCTTAGCAATTTGGGTCTTAATCTCCTCACACATAGTGGGGCAGCCATTTTGAAAATTGTGCTGTTATTGCTTGTATTCAAAGGATAAATCTGTGGTCGTCCTATGTCCGATTACTTTCTCATGACAAACCAAATGTCATGCTTTTAAAGGCAAAATTCTAACACTCACCACCACTCAAACAATCATCAATGCAAATAACCTACCCTTGTTATGTTTAAATATTTTCCACATACATTTTGTAAGTTCAAACCTAAAGTTAATTCAATTATTTTAATATAACAGCAAACTGTTACAAAATTACAACCAATTAAGGGAAACAAACCACCAAACAACAGCTGTTTTGTGAATTA
Source organism: Crossaster papposus (assembly GCA_037893245.1). Lineage (NCBI taxonomy): Eukaryota > Metazoa > Echinodermata > Asteroidea > Velatida > Solasteridae > Crossaster > Crossaster papposus. The sequence goes on from JBAIAA010000600.1 coordinate 489,383, forward strand.
TACATGTACCGGTATATTGACTCAAACCTACTTTTGTGTATCTTGACACATTGTATTTTGTTTTATGTTGATTCAATTTACCATGGCCACAAAATGAGATTTAACTTCTCATAAAACAGATGCAAAATTCTACAAAACAAATTATCAATTTGCAAGTTGTATAGCCTTGTGTGCAACACAGCTAAAAATTTGTCTCTTGTAATCAAACAATACAGAATATTATAAATAACAAATTGAGTGTTCTTCCTCTACAACAGCAACTGAATAATGTGCTAGTGATAATTTTTTTATTAATTCTTGAATTAAATCCTTTATCCAACCTTCGAAATCAAATCTTGTAATATGGTGTACACCATCAGTGGTTGGAATGCCCGGTGTCAGTGTCATTTCTGCAAAATAAAAAGGAAATGCAATATGTAACTTGAAAAAATCTCCTTAGTTTATACATGCAATATTGAAGTTACATGTACTTAAACCAAGGAGCTATGTGTGTGTGTATAGCTCCATGTGTCGATTAAACTGACCGGGGGACTGTCACCATATTTAGTTACCACCCCCCCCCCCCCCCCCCACCCCCCCAATTCCAACCCCCCCCCCCCCCCCCCCCCCCTCCCCCAATTCCAACCACCACCCCCACCCCCAATTCCAACCCCTTCCCCCGACCCACGCCCGAGCTTCATACTCTGTTGACAGGGGAGTGATGTCGTTCAGGCCAAATTACTGCGGTTCGAACACTTTCAATGTTACAACGCATGCACATGCATTACATGTGTACATGTATACGTTGTTGACAACGTGACACTGCAATCCAATCATCAATCCTATTTTACCACAAATATAACATACATGTACTTCAAATGCAGAACATAGCCCACGTTTTCACAATAACGTAATTTTTTTGATCAGTACATTGTAAAGAGTGAATAATTACCTTTAAACCCAGAAATCGGCGATTTCGAATCCTATTTTCCGCAGCACGTTCGCAACTCCACGGTCGGCCATCTTGAATGTTGATGTCATTTTGAGAAGGCAACAGATGGGCAAAATGTACCCATTTCGAGGCAATATTTACCTATTTGAGGGCATAATGCCTGTTTTGTTGTACACTGCGAGGTCAACTGCGAGGCAAATGTTCTGTTTTACACTAACGTTGCTTACAACTTCAATATTTTCGGTTGCTCAATCAAAAGGTCAAAGTTACTTTTCGAAGGGTTAGTGGTCAAATCGCCACTTAACCCATAATTGGGTAATACTAATAGACTGGTTTGATTTTGAGAAAATATGACTGCATGAGGCATTTTTGAGGAAAAGCAAACAAATAGGTGATTCTGAACGGTAATTTTGTGCTGAATCTGAATATCTTGTTTGTGTTTCTCAAAATTGTCTAATTAGGTCAGTAATTAAGGTCAAAGGTCAGTAAGTGCAAATTTCATTTTTTCAAAAGAAATTGTTTATTTTACCTTTTTTATACAATGGTGTAAATAATTATGCAATTTCCCTTATAATAAATCACGCACAGCATATCAAAATATCTAAAAATGATGGAAATTGGTAAAGAATTATTTACTTCTTTTGCGAATATCTCCGTAACCATTGGACTTTCTCTTTTTGTCTACGGGATGAGTTTGTACCTGCTTTTCACACCTAAATGCACGTTTGATCAGTGTTCTCTGGCTGATTTACATTGTTTTGGGTATTGAGGAACAGGAATATGATATTTGGTTTCATAAATTATTATAATTAGGCCGGTAATTAGAGCCAAGGGCAATTAGTGCAGAATACCCAATTTTAGGGGAATTCCTTTTATGTCCATTTTTGGTTTGGAGAGAGGGATTGCACTATCCCATTCAGTGACACTTTTACTCTGTGACCTGTGTGGCTTAAAAACTGAATTTTTAGCATGACTTAGCCTTTGCCGTATGTCCGATTGGAATGTAGGTGGGCGGACATAAGAGATTGAGTGACTATGATAGGTTGAATAATCAAATGCCATTGGTGGTGCGAGCAGAGGATTATGTTCGCAAATCCTCTTGTTAGCAATAGCATGCTTTCGTGCCTTGCTGTTTGGGCACTCTTCAGTTGCAAATGGGTTCATTTGGTTTCATAAATTATTATAATTAGGCCGGTAATTAGAGCCAAGGGTCAATTAGTGCAGAATACCCAATTTTAGGGGAATTCCTGTTATGTCCATTGGTTTGGAGAGAGGGATTGCACTATCCCATTCAGTGACACTTTTACTCTGTGACCTGTGTGGCTTAAAAACTGAATTTTTAGCATGACTTAGCCTTTGCCGTATGTCCGATTGAAATGTAGGTGGGCGGACATAAGAGATTGAGTGACTATGATAGGTTGAATAATCAAATGCCATTGGTGGTGCAAGCAGAGGATTATGTTCGCAAATCCTCTTGTTAGCAATAGCATGCTTTCGTGCCTTGCTGTTTGGGCACTCTTCAGTTGCAAATGGGTTCATTTGGTTTCATAAATTATTATAATTAGGCCGGTAATTAGAGCCAAGAATGAGCCAATTAGTGCAGAATACCCAATTTTAGGGGAATTCCTTTTATGTCCATTGGTTTGGAGAGAGGGATTGCACTATCCCATTCAGTGACACTTTTACTCTGTGACCTGTGTGGCTTAAAAACTGAATTTTTAGCATGACTTCGCCTTTGCCGTATGTCCGATTGGAATGTAGGTGGGCGGACATAAGAGATTGAGTGACTATAATAGGTTGAATAATCAAATGCCATTGGTGGTGCGAGCAGAGGATTATGTTCGCAAATCCTCTTGTTAGCAATAGCATGCTTTCGTGCCTTGCTGTTTGGGCACTCTTCAGTTGCAAATGGGTTCATTTGGTTTCATAAATTATTATAATTAGGCCGGTAATTAGAGCCAAGGGTCAATTAGTGCAGAATACCCAATTTTAGGGGAATTCCTTTTATGTCCATTGGTTTGGAGAGAGGGATTGCACTATCCCATTCAGTGACACTTTTACTCTGTGACCTGTGTGGCTTAAAAACTGAATTTTTAGCATGACTTAGCCTTTGCCGTATGTCCGATTGAAATGTAGGTGGGCGGACATAAGAGATTGAGTGACTATGATAGGTTGAATAATCAAATGCCATTGGTGGTGCGAGCAGAGGATTATGTTCGCAAATCCTCTTGTTAGCAATAGCATGCTTTCGTGCCTTGCTGTTTGGGCACTCTTCAGTTGCAAATGGGTTCATTTGGTTTCATAAATTATTATAATTAGGCCGGTAATTAGAGCCAAGAATGAGCCAATTAGTGCAGAATACCCAATTTTAGGGGAATTCCTTTTATGTCCATTGGTTTGGAGAGAGGGATTGCACTATCCCATTCAGTGACACTTTTACTCTGTGACCTGTGTGGCTTAAAAACTGAATTTTTAGCATGACTTCGCCTTTGCCGTATGTCCGATTGGAATGTAGGTGGGCGGACATAAGAGATTGAGTGACTATAATAGGTTGAATAATCAAATGCCATTGGTGGTGCGAGCAGAGGATTATGTTCGCAAATCCTCTTGTTAGCAATAGCATGCTTTCGTGCCTTGCTGTTTGGGCACTCTTCAGTTGCAAATGGGTTCATTTGGTTTCATAAATTATTATAATTAGGCCGGTAATTAGAGCCAAGGGTCAATTAGTGCAGAATACCCAATTTTAGGGGAATTCCTTTTATGTCCATTGGTTTGGAGAGAGGGATTGCACTATCCCATTCAGTGACACTTTTACTCTGTGACCTGTGTGGCTTAAAAACTGAATTTTTAGCATGACTTAGCCTTTGCCGTATGTCCGATTGAAATGTAGGTGGGCGGACATAAGAGATTGAGTGACTATGATAGGTTGAATAATCAAATGCCATTGGTGGTGCGAGCAGAGGATTATGTTCGCAAATCCTCTTGTTAGCAATAGCATGCTTTCGTGCCTTGCTGTTTGGGCACTCTTCAGTTGCAAATGGGTTCATTTGGTTTCATAAATTATTATAATTAGGCCGGTAATTAGAGCCAAGGGTCAATTAGTGCAGAATACCCAATATTAGGGGAATTCCTTTTATGTCCATTGGTTTGGAGAGAGGGATTGCACTATCCCATTCAGTGACACTTTTACTCTGTGACCTGTGTGGCTTAAAAACTGAATTTTTAGCATGACTTAGCCTTTGCCGTATGTCCGATTGGAATGTAGGTGGGCGGACATAAGAGATTGAGTGACTATGATAGTTTGAATAATCAAATGCCATTGGTGGTGCGAGCAGAGGATTATGTTCGCAAATCCTCTTGTTAGCAATAGCATGCTTTCGTGCCTTGCTGTTTGGGCACTCTTCAGTTGCAAATGGGTGATTCAAAAAAGAATCGAGGCTGACTCGCGGAAAAGTTGTGGCTGGGATTGGGTATATTCCAATCATAAGTTTGGTTTTAGCCATATGTTTTTTTTAGTCGTTTTCAAATTGTTCGTCCAGCAGGGAGAGCAATATGTTGAGGGTTTCGTCTGGTTCAATTTGATGTTCGAAAAAGCCAGAGTCTGTTGGGAGTGGTTCGAGGTTTTGATTTAGCTCTTATTAGTTTCTCCCGAATGTTTTGGGCTTTTTTGAAGGCAATGAATGGACGTTGTGTATCAGTCTCGTTCGGTCGGCATGTGAGACTTTGGTTGTCGCTGTTTTGGTCTCGGTGGGATTGTATCCTCTTGTGGTATAGTTTCTCTGAGAATGTTTTGACTTTGTTGTGGAAGCCATCCGCGTTGTTGGTGTAGCGGAGTGTTTCTCCGTATATGAACGCTTTGAAAATATTGGGTGGGTGGGATGAAGTTTTATGGAGATATTGGAAGGTTTCCGTTGGTTTGGTGTAGATGACTTTGGTGTCTAGGATTCCTGTTTTTTGGAAACGGTCTCCTTTGAATATGGTTAAGTCAAGGTAGTTGGTTGATGATTCAGAGGCTTCGTATGTGAATTTTAAAGTTGGGTGCATCTTGTTTATCTCCGTGACGAGATTTTGGAATTCGTTCAGAGTTCCGTTGTAGATGACCAGTATATCGTCTCTATAGCGCCATCATGTGAGGATGTTATCCGCTTTTTTGATTATTTTGTTTTCGAAGTCGTGCAGGGTGATGTCACAAATTTTAGGGCTGGATGTAGAGCCCATTGCACAGCCAATTTTCTGGAGAAAGAACTTATTTCCGAATTTGGAAACAGTTGCGGCCAAGAATGAGTTCTAGAAGTTTTTTAGATGTAAGTCGAGGGTGGTTTTGTGATCGGATGGTTATGGTTTGTGTTTTCAAGGGCACTTTGCAAACGCATTGGATTGCTTCCGTATGTCGGACATTTGTGTACATAGAAACAACATCGATGCTTGTGAAAATCGTCTTGTGGAAATCGTCTTTCTTCCAGTTTGCGCAAAATGTCTGCTGTCTAGCGGACATAATGTGGGTTGTGCGGTTACTATGGGAAGAAGAAAATAGTCTATGTATTCTAAACTTTTGGCTGTAGGGCTGGTACATCCACTTATAATTGGTCGTCCAACAAAAGGTTCTCCCGGTGGCGGAGTTTTGTGTATTTTGGGGATAAAATACGTGGTTGGACATGTTGGACAGTTTTGTGGAAGTGTGTCGAGGTATTTCAGAGTATCGTTGTCGATGTGTTTGTTGTTTCTCATTTCAATTAGTGTGTTGTGAACCACCATAATAGTTTGTGGGGTAATGTCTTGGTCTAGTTGGATATAATGATGGGACTCAAGGTGTTGGTAACCCACTTGTAGATAGTCTGCGAGTGGTTCATAATGCAGATGCCTCTGCCTTTGTCATATGGTTTGACTACGATGCCAAGATTTTTTTCAAAGTTTGTTTATGGCGGATAGTTCTTGTGTGGTCATGTTTGTCTGCCGATTCCTTAGCCTGATGTGGGCCAGTCGAATTTTGCGACTTCCAATTTTGAGTTGGTCAGCTGGGCCTCGGTGATGGGTAGTTGATGCTCGTACTCCTCCAGCGTAATTCTTGAAAAGAGCAGCGATATTCTTTTTGGAGATTGCTTCAGCGATCCTGGAATGACCCCTGGAATTGTAGGGCTCGGTGTGGACGTGGTGGCCGTATTTGTACCTCAATATAAGGTGGAGGTGTGCTAGTCTCGATTGACCGGAAAAAGGAGTCGTATTTGGCGGGTGATGTGCTCCTTGGCAGATGTCAAAGTGTTGACGTTTTCTGCTAGGAGTTTCACCAGTTTGAAGTTTTCCTCGGATAATTGTGTGAGACCGTGGTTGGTGTGGTTCTTGATGTGGACGGGCCAAAGTCTATTTCACAGGACAGAAGAAGTGACTCATCGTCGCTTGGAATGCTGTTTGGGGACCGTTGTCCGCACGGGATGGTGAGATGAAATGGAGCTGGATGGAGATGGTGGAGGCTGGCTGGACTTGCTCTTCTTGCGTGAGTTGGACTTGCTAAACTTGATGAAACTGTGCAGCAGGTTTATTAATCTGTTGCTGCGGCCTCTATTTGAAAGGAACTTCACAGAAGTTGCCGATACAACCAAATTTGTAGGGGGGGGGGGGTGTCACTGTCATAAATCTACCCGTTACATTATGTATGCCTATCCATATCCACATTGGCCTACTATAATTATACAGTATACAGCTGTATGGGCTTTGTTTTGTATTACTAGTGCATTTATTACTACATTTTCATTGCCGGTCTCGGTCGGTCTCGGCACCCAGACCCGAGACCAGACATCCGAGACCAAGACCGAGTCATTAAGATTCGAGACCAAGACTGGCTAGCAGCGACTGAGACCAGGCCCCGAGATACTACATCACTGCTTCAGACAGTGGGTAGGAATTCCCACCCTGTAGATTTAACAAAAGCATGTGAGGTATTGCATAGGGCCCTACAGCACCAGCATTTTGTAGGGATGCACACAAATGAAATTTTCTAATAATTGGTATTCTGCACTAATTGACCCTTGGCTCTAATTAACGTCCTAATTATAATAATTTATGAAACCAAATACCATATTCCTGTCCCTCGGTACCCGAAATAATGTAAATCAACCAGAGAACACCGATCAAACGTGGATAGGTGTGAACAACAGCCTGTAGAAACTCACCCCGTGGTGAAAAAGAGAAAGTCCAATGGTTAAGGAGATATTGTCAAAAGAAGTAAATAATCCTTTAAAAAATTTCCATTCATTTCGATATTTCGACATGCTGTATATGATTTATTGAAAAAAGAAATTGCAAAATTATTAACATCATAGTATTTAGGAGGTAAAATAAACCATTTCTTGTGAAAAACTGAAATTTGCACTTAATGACCCTTGACCTTAATTACTGACCTAATTAGGCAATTTTGAGAAACACAAACAGGATATTCATATTCAGCACAAAATTATCCTTCAGAATCACCTATTTGTTTGCTTTTCCTCAAAAATGCCTCATGCAACTTAAATAGGCACATTTCTGGATTTGTTGCCTAGACTATAACAAAGTACCCAACTTTTGTACCCAACACGTTTACGCAGCGGATTTTGACACTTTGTTTTTAGAGTGTAGGCGAAAAGGATACACCCCCCCCCCCCCCCCCCCCCCCACCACACACACACACACCCACATGCATCTTGATAAAGACCTTCAATCGTGGACGGGGCATTGTCCGACCGTCTTCCCTCTTTTGTTTATACTCTAACGTTTTCGGATGATCGCCATAGGATTTGTACACGAGAAAAGATCGTGGACGTTTTGTCAATCGTGGACCCATTGTTTGACTCCCAATTCTTTTGTCCGACGACCACGATTGCCGGTCAATACAAACGCACCTCCCCACGTAACCCTGCACAATGTACTCTTTATTAACACCAGTTAAATTAAATTGGAACTTGATTTGACTTGTAACTTTTGCACAGTATTTATTAGAAAACTCATTCGAAAACAACTGCAATCGAAAGTAAGCTCGGTTTGCTTTCTTTGATTTAAGGTCTTCTAACAATACCGCTAGATGGAAGGTTTAGCAGTCGACGTTTGTTAATCGTCACCAGCACATTACAAACCATAGGGATGTTGCTGTTCCCTTTGTCAAGAAGCACCAGTCAAATTGCCCTGTCATTGGCGGTCATAGCGGGTAAGTGTTGTGTATGAATTTTGCTACGCGTAAACCCTGCGCGCTAGGCAATCAAACAACATTAATTAATCATCACACATTACAAAAGAAAGGCATTTTGCTATTATGCGAAGGTTATTATTCTTCTAACGTTCTCAACTACATCATTTACAATAATTGTACAGTGGGTAAAAGTGACAACAAACATTGCGGTACCAAATCGAGAACACGAGCCGGCATAGAAATGTTCGTTTGAGTTCATATACACTAGCGAGAAGCCGCGCTTCGCGCGGCACCTGCTAGTTGGGTGGAATCATAACTTATGAAAAAACCTTGCTGACGTCCTGAAAACATAATGGGATTGTATGACAAACAAACCGCGAAACTTATAGAGTAGAGTACCAGCTAGGTGTGCGTGTATAAACTTGCTTGTTTGTCATTCCATGATGCTTTTCAAATGTGTCGAAAAGGTTTGTTTCATGTTTCAAAAAGTTGTACATAAATCATACAGTTTTTAATTGAAAGTAACTTTCTAAAATAAAAACCTTGCTATTTTCTTTGAATAGACCATGAGCCACTGCATACAATGCAAAGTCATTCAGACAGGTAGCCTCCGGGAGAGCATCATTACATAAGGACCCTCGAATGACATACTTAAAATCTCAGGGATTAACGTTTTATGCAAATTATTTCCACCACTTGGATTTTATTTTTATTTTTAGTATGCCATTCTAGGGACCTTATAGAAGTGCACTGTGGTGAAAAATATTCTAGTGCAATTTTAAATTACAATGGAATATTGCAAACAAAATTAAGTATTTTCCCTGGACTATTCAGCCCTACTTTGATTTTGTGGGTTTTATCCAGAATATTGGTTTGGCTGTTCATGATTATCGCACGCTTGAATTGAGGACTACTCGGTTTACAAAATAATGTACGTCAATAATATTTCAAAAGATGCGGAAAAGGACCGTTTAGTGAAAACAAATGTTACCAGTCACGGATGCATTATTGTAAAATCTATAGTTGGAATATGGCGAAAATAATGTAGTTCCCCGACGACGCAGTTGTAAATGGGATCTGAAATTTAATAGTGCTATCGGGTAAAAAATAAAACCAGTATTTATAACAGCTAAAAAAGGATACAACTGGGACATTCCAAATTTAAAACATTAAATGTTGTGAAACCTATCTTTATTACAAAATGGGAAATAAGAAGAGTTGCATAAATATTATGAATAACCATGACTATGCATGACTTTCCAAATTGTAGTATTTAAATTGTAATACTACAATTATTTAGTTATAAAATCGAATAGGCCTTTGGTTTATTTATGGGTATCATGATTTTTTCACAGGAATCGTACGGGAAATAAAACGAACCACTTCGGGATTTCTGTTTTATATCATCGTGAAAATGAGAATTAAAAGAAACAACAGGCCGGTCATGTGATAATATGCGCCCTCAATTGACGTATTGCAGTCACGTTTCTAAATTGCAAATTCATATTTACGATAACACACAATTTCGCGACATGTGCACGATGAACGTTAAAATGTGCGCAATAGTTATAGGTTTTTATACAGTGTTTTTATACAGATAATGTTGTAATATTTTAGTATTGACATTGTGAAGAAAAGAAATGGGCCCAAAAGGCATTTTGTTCACGTTCCAAAAACTGTGACTGAAAAATGGTACATGGTCGACGCGCATGGAATTCGTAGGTAAAGCCGAATTTAAAGCCGCAGACAAAGCTGGTACTTAGCTGGTACTATGTTTCTAGGAAATATCCACAATAACCAAGGGAGTATACAAGCAGGGCACCGGCTCAAATAACATGTGCTGTGCCGCCGAATCGCGAACAGCCAACTCAGCAACTGAGTATCATGAGAAAGGGATACAATTTTGTGAAGGCTTTGGCCCGAATTCCGGCAAGAATAACGCAATAGCTGCCGCCCAATCGCGTAAAGCCAATTCGGCAAAAGAGCAAGGGATACAATTTCGGGAAGGCTTCGGCCCGAACTCCGGCAAGAATAACGCAATAGTTTATGCAAAAAGGCCCACACATATCAACAACAGGCAATCGAAAATCGACTACACGTTTATCAGTAACGTTTGTTAGTGTTACTCCTCAAATTTACCACGGAGAAATAAGAGGGTTTCTTTAAAATCTTACCCCGTGAGTCGTCGCCGCGAACGACCTGCAACCCGCCGCACCGACGCCAGCGGCCCACACGACGCGCACGCCGAGTCGCCCGACCAAACGCGCGGAGTTTTTTCAACATGGCGCCGCCCTAATGCCAAGATGGCGCCGCCCTAATGCCAAGATGGCGCGGCCCTGTGTTATAAAATGGCTGCCCGTGTCCAAGATGGCGCATTTTTGGTTCATTATATATAGATAGATAGATAGATAGATATATGTACTTAGGTGAGGTTGCTTGTTGCTTGCTTGACATACTTGAAGTGCTGTTGCAGTGACACGGGACTTGGCAGCAGCTGATGATCTTGTGTAAGCTGCTGGCGCAGGACCGAGATGACCTCTTCATATGGAAACGTTTTTCTGGATTTGTCTCATAAAAGAAGTTGACCACATATCAGCGCCCTGTGAGATCCACAGGACCGAGGCGTGCACAAGGTCACGCGCCACTGACTGTTACTGCAGGGCAGTTCCATTGTGGAAATGGGTAAATAAACAGTAAATGAACAGTAGCACAAAATAATATAATGGTAACAAATCGCGTAGTTTAGTTCTACTGTAATGTATTTGAACGACTTACTTTTCTGATTATAACATCAATACCATACTAGGAAAACATAAATTAAACTGAAAACAATTTCTACTCGAAACTACATAGTCAAAAGCGTCCGAAGACTAGTGTATATGAAACTTGGCGCGGCGTGGCAGAGAATCCACCCCTACAGCTTTAATAGTATAATCCAGTAAAAGCCAGAGAAAAAATGGTTTTATTTGTAAAAGTTCACTTTAAATTCAACCCAAAAATTAAGAGATATCTTAAAACATAGTCTTACATGTTACTAATAAATAAAATCTATACTGTAACGTAGATTTCTCTGGGGTCGACACAACACACAGGAAGGACTCTTGACGCAAGTTCTCAGTATTTCCGGTGATTCTCTCTGGTTTATTGTGATCTCTTGCCAACCAAACATGGACTTCAGGCTCACACAATCACGCGGCACCCGAACTGGTTAGAACTGGTTCGGCGCTTGCGCAATCCAAAGGCGGGTTTCCGGGGCGCACCAGCAGGAGCCACCAGGGCGATCCCACCACCGTGGAATCGCTCCAGCGCCCTCTACCGCCCAACCGGCACGGGCGTTACAATACTTAATATCATAGAATTGTAGCATTTGACGATGAAAGAATAATGAGTGGCAATTGAAAGCGTCACAAGATTAGTGATGCTTGGCGAACTAGAGCATCCGGGACATTTAGGTGAAATGTCATTTCAGACGCTAGCTGTTAATGGTCAATGCTCTTTAAAGCCTTTGTTCCGACGAACTTATTTAACCAATCAAAATAAGTTTTATATCACAAGAAAGCTAACAATCAGCATATTCATAAACCGCTAGGCCCAAAGCAGCCTGGTCACGACGAAACGAGTGAGGGCTTGCGAAAGCGGGTCATGTACACAGACATAAATAATTGTCTGTGGTCATGTTCGAAGAAACTCGCTGTTTTGCCAACTCTCCCACGTACAAACGAGGACATCTTGCAGACTTACTTTTTTTCCCGACAAAACCGAGAAACTGACTGGTAATATTTTTAGGTTTTGGATTTGATGAATAGTTGTTCTAGTGACTCGCGGGCGGCCCAATGCTAGCAATGAAATCACTTGTTCGTGAAAAAAATGCTAATTTGCCCTATGTATGCAGGCCGCACGGAGCGGATAAGACAACGTTTTAATATGCATGCCAGGATCTGACAAACTCCTTGAAGCTCAAACAGTTAGAGTTCGAAGCGAACTCTTCATGTCTTCATGCAAGGCACACCATCATCCAGCAGCAATTGCAAGCAGAAGCTTAACTTAAATAATTAATGTACCACCCGATTTTGTATTTTGCCAGGACCTCCCATAGGAATTACCAGCGTTCTGAACAAAGTCTTACTAGGACGACACTTTCGTGAGCGTTTCACCTTGGCCTCTGGGATTGGACACGCCGGGCAGGCAGTTGCCCTTCTTGTTTTTGCACCGATGACGCAGCTTTTCCTCGACACCTACGGTTGGAGAGGAGCGTCGCTGCTTATTGCTGGAATTAGCATGCATCAGATTGCTAGCGCAGCCGTTGTCAGGGTCAGCAAATCACAATACGAGTCTCTTGCTGATAGCTCAGATAACCACAATGACGACACCGACAAGGAAGGATGCAGCAGCCGTATTCATCTCGTCAAAGCTTTAGATCTCGGAATATTTACAGAGTTCAGGTTTTGGATTTCGTTTATTTGTCAAATAGGTGTGTCGTTTGCCTTCAATTCTTGGTTGCTGTATTACGTTCCTCATCTAGAAGTCAAAGGTTTCTCGCCTCAAGTGGCGGCAGCTCTTTGCTCGGCAGCTGCCGTCGGATATTTACTTGGGTCGATCATCTGGGCGCCCTTCATCGACCGAGGCTTCGTCAAATGCTCAACAGCGATCATCGTCAGCAGCATATGTCTGACTTTGTCGTTTGTCGTGGATCCCTGGGTGAATGACATTCCAAGCAATGTGGCCGTCACCTTTGTCTGTGGGATGTTCTTCTCGGCATTATACACCCTCTGTGACGTCATGACTAAGGATCTCTTTGAAATGGATCGACTAGTGAGCGCCTTTTGCTGGAGTCGAGTCTTCCTTTTTGTACCCGGAATTCTTGCTGGTTTCGTACCTGGTAAGTATACAATGTCCTGGGCGAGTTTACTGTACGGAACCTTTGTATTGAAGTTATTTGATGGAAATACAAATACATGTGACTTCTTGAGCTTGTTCTCTTTCAAAACATTAGTTTTCGTTACAACGTCAAAGACTCGAAAAACCAGGTAAATTAAACGTTGGATTTAAAAACGTGTTGCAGACATTATTGCCAAAAATTGTAAATTGCTAAACAAATAAAAAATTGATACGCCAAGAAAAACCAGTGAAATGGTATCCGACGATTGATGTTATACAATTGTTGACCATATCGGTGTTTTGATTGTTTTTGATACATAGGCTGGATGTACGAAGCTAGAGGAAGCTACGACTTGGCGTTTGTCGTGATTGGCCTGGTACCAACTATCAGCCTCCTGCCGCTGATTATTGGGCGACTGCGAAATACCGTGGAGGGTTTGTAATGGGAAATCTTACACGAAGATTGGTGCCGTAAGTTGGTTGGTGTATCTTTTGAACTGAATGCGGATACTTGTAGTGGGATCCTTAGCAGCCGGCTATAGGCCTTAGTAGGATACTAAAATACCTATAGTCTACTATGGAGTTGACAACTATAGATTGTATTTCATGAAACCTTGCTAAGAAACGTGCTAACTCGTTACTTACTATAGGAAAATGTAATGGTTCGTTAATTTAGTGTTAACCGATATTATTGTGAAAACTTGATTTCAAACCGAACTTGCAAGAAAAACGTGAATCAGTGTCCGGTGATTGGTAGGGAGTTATTGACCATAATCGCGTTTGATAGTTTTTGATAACAGGCTAATATGAAAAGCAAGAGGAAGCTACGCTTTGCCGGCGTTTGTCGTGAACGGTCTGGTACCAACTATCTGCCTTCTGCCACTGGTTATTGGGAGACTGCGAAAGACAGTGGAAGGCTTTTGATGGAAAATCTGACACAAAGAATTACATTACTGCTGTGGCAAGTTTTATGTTTAATACCAGCTAAGTACATATTAATTTAATCCCATTCATAAACACGTTTCGGTGAAAACAAAAACAAAAAGTGTACTCTATCCACTGTATAGTGCACGCCAGACTACAAAAACACGTCACCTATTGTTATAGTCTTGATCCAAGACTATAACGTCTATGCAGTTCAATCATCAATAGTATTTGTTCTTATTATTTTGCATATTCAAATTCGTATTTTATGTAAATTATGTTCGCTATGTGTGTGTTTCATCATTGTATTTGTTTGCTTTATTTTAAAATGTTTTAGATTGTTTTTCTCTTTTTCCTATTCTTTAAGATTCATATAAAACAGCAGTCTAGTTAAGGCTTTTAATTAAGAAATTGTTTGTATTTCTTGGAATAGTCTATGGCTCTAATCTTTCTTCTTCTCTATGGTTCTTTTTATTTGATTTAAATGTTAATTTTAATGTACATTTTTATTTTATTTTTAGATTTTAGATTATCTTTTTGTTTCTGGTCTTGTTTTATTTTAATTTCTGTTTTAGATACTATTTAGGTAATATGCAGGGCCCATTTGGAAAGCATTTTTTTTAAAATAAAACAAACAAATAAATACTCCGAATGAGGGCATACTCGATTGATTATATCGGATTATACCACAGACATAAATAACCTATAGACGGACAGCGCCTATGGAAATCAACGTCCAGGTACCGTAATTTCGAAAGCGCCTGACTAAGTATGAAATCGTGGGCGGAAGTGGTTGACAAATGTGCACGACTCTATGGAAAAACTTCGGGAGGACGGATACAAATCGGTCATTTCGGTTTAAAACGCAGCGGATGTCGACTAAAAATACTTCCAGCTGTTAACTATATATAAATGCTGCATAGTTATGAATTTGTATTTTGTTGTCAACAAGAATGAGTTCTTACAGAAATTTAACAATTTGCCCACGATTTGTGGCTTTCGTGAAATTTCACTCCTGCTGTCCGTCTATGTTATTTATGTCTGTGGATTATACACTATGCGGGAAGAGTATAATAGCCCCCTCTTTTGGAGTACTTTGTACAACTAAACGAGGATCAGCGGGATTGAAACAAACTGACGATAAACCCAGTCTTGATTCAAGACTATTCACCTGTCTGTTCCTGTTTTTCTTCCGATTTTAAATCGGTCTTTCTTTTTTGGTTCTTACTCGGCGCGACACCATGCAGACGATGCCCCGAACAACATTACTTGTATTCAATATCTTTCCAAAAGTTAGGTCATCACCGATTCACATATAAATACATATAATAAATTGTAAAATACAATTATTGTTTTTAACTTTAGAAAAAAACACACAAAAACCAATCGTGCAAATAATATGACCCTGCTCCCGAGAAAACAGCGTAAAGTCGCGCTATGCTATATTGATACAATTCCCACATGTTTTCATTCGGACTGACTACCAATTATTGTGTTTATTGGGAAGGGGCGTAACCATACACGCAGCTTACGTTTGTTTAATTATTAGAACGATTCGCAAGCGCAATTGTGCAGGACCACCACAACGAGGGGGGTGGGGGAGGGTCAAGCTATGGGCAAAGGGACCCCCTTAATTGTGTTGGAACCTTATAAAATTCTTTTCAGATAACTTGGTGGTGTTCATAGGATAAACGATTTTTCCTCTGTTTGCGGCGGTAGGCGCACGCATCATGTTTTACGTGATCTTGTACCATCGAGGCACGTGTTTTATTTGCCAGAACACCTCACATTAATGTTCGTTGTGAAATTCCAGTTGAAACCAGTTAAACTTGCGCCAAACCATGCAGTAGTGCGCCAAACCATGCAGTAGTGCGCCAAACCATGCAGTAGTGCGCCAAACCATGCAGTAGTGCGCCAAACCATGCAGTAGTGCGCCAAACCATGCAGTAGTGCGCCAAACCATGCAGTAGTGCGCCAAACCATGCAGTAGTGCGCCAAACCATGCAGTAGTGCGCCAAACCATGCAGTAGTGCGCCAAACCATGCAGTAGTGCGCCAAACCATGCAGTAGTGCGCCAAACCATGCAGTAGTGCGCCAAACCATGCAGTAGTGCGCCAAACCATGCAGTAGTGCGCCAAACCATGCAGTAGTGCGCCAAACCATGCAGTAGTGCGCCAAACCATGCAGTAGTGCGCCAAACCATGCAGTTGCGCCAAACCATGCAGTTGCGCCAAACCATGCAGTTGCCCAAACCATGCAGTTGCCCAAACCATGCAGTTGCCCAAACCATGCAGTTGCGAAAACCAGTTGAAAAACCAGTTGCAAAACCAGTTGCAATAGTCGATGTTAAATTGTGGTATTTTGTCAAAAAATGCACTTTTGTGACATATGTAATTATTCAAACGATTCCATGATTGAATTTATATTTTTGTGCAAACATAGTTAAAAATTCCCATTACATTCCATTCGTATTCAAATTTTGACATTATTCATAAA
This sequence comes from Crossaster papposus, assembly GCA_037893245.1. Taxonomy (NCBI): domain Eukaryota; kingdom Metazoa; phylum Echinodermata; class Asteroidea; order Velatida; family Solasteridae; genus Crossaster; species Crossaster papposus. The sequence goes on from JBAIAA010000600.1 coordinate 505,771, forward strand.
AACTAGCTGTGACTATGTCGTGGACAAAAAAGTGTAGTATAAAACTAACTAACGACGGTGGCTAAGTGTGTATGTATTTAGTAGGTAATATATAATAGGAGTAGGTTATTATTGTATGTATACCTACTTCCCCTATATAGTAATGTTTAATAAGTAAATTCCATTGGTATTATTTCATTACGGAATTCCACGCAGTTATATAAGAACGTTCACTGAAGTTTTTTGGTTTCTAAGCCAGTTAAACCAGTTCAATACCAGTCACCAATTCCCAGTTGAACTGGACCAGTTGAGACCAGTTCGACTGGTTTTAACTGGTCCCAACTGGTCCAGTTCAACTGGTTTCAACTGGAATTTTCACCCGGGGAACTAACCCAAATGAGCAATCATCCATTAATAACATTAATTTACACCTAATTTGCTTGTATAGTAGCATCTGGCAACGAGATCATTATGCTGCGGCGGCCTCATTTAATACGAGGCTTACCTATAGCAAAAGCAATTTACCAGCTTTTGTGCCAAAACTACTGCCTATATATTACGACGGATGTCATTACAAAAAGCGGATTATATTTCAGACAAGTTGGATTAGACGAAATTAGATGATTTAGACGAACTGCAATAATTCCCATTGGCTATGTATATGAAGCAATACTAGCCCAATGCAATTCTTACTGACATACCGGTGCACTCGATCGTGATCTACTGCTTTATCTTTCTACACCAATTTCATACTTACCAATCCATAGTGTTTGTCAAAGACCTGACGTCTTTAGTTGGTCTATTCGGAACGTTCTACTGAGGGTCAACCTGTAAACATCGCCATGGAATTTGATACAAACGGTTATTTCCTGGTCTTGTTCTCCTTTACCTACTATGTGATGTGGGGATGTATTAACAAAAGCCTGGGCATTTTGTTGCCGACGCTGACGGACCAATTCAGCACGCACACTTGGATCATAGGAATCATCGCATCGGTGATGAGTGCAACGTCGGATTTTGGAGGTACAGGAACGCACCATGCGCTAGTCTGTGTTTTTGTATCATTAATGATTGGTGTGTTTTATTAAACTGTCTGTATGGAAGCAAGCATTATATACAAATAATAATATTGTAACCGATGCGGCCAAGGTTACGCAGAAATAATGTGACATACATGTAGGGTGTTTTCCCATTTACAATCAAATATTTATTTTTACACAAAAAAACGACAGTCATTAATCAACAGCTCTGAAATATAAAAGATTAAACAAAATAATTAATTAATTAAATTGTCATTGTAATTCATTGCTGTCGCTCGACTGATCACAATTCAATTTATCAAATTATTCAATTATTCAATTATTCATCAATTTAATTGCATATATATATATACATGAATTAACCTCGCGACTTATTAATAAGAATACTTGTATGAAAACTTTGAAATGGCATACCACCTATGGTACTACCCATCAAATTTTCGTTGGATGCATGATTATTAAAACAAAAATAACATTTAATGTATGCCCCATACCCAGATGCTGCTAGAGGAGACTACCAGCTATGAAATTAGCAGAAGTCCGGCCTTGACTAGAGTAATAGCTAAAATAAAAATAGTATTGTAAAATAAGCCATCTCTTAAATGTGTTTTTTTCGGATTCGTTCTTTCGAACCACAGGTCATAAAAAGAATTTACACAATTATATCACTACAAACAACTGTCAAAGGTCAAGAACAATCCATATTGTCCAATATTCTATGTTGACAAGTATAAGTACATTGACCCAATGGATCATTATGTTATGTTTAAGAGGTGCACTGATAATGTCTGACAACAAGGTTTCATCAGAGCAACAACGTTTCACATTTATCATGCTCATATCTATACAAACAATTCAGTCAGGTTTATTATCATTACTACATAATATACAATTATATTTAGACTTGGGAGTCTTCATTTAAAAATGTGTTTAATAAAATAATAGTGCTATGAAAACTAGACACAAAATCACTACAAATTATCGAACACAAGGTTGAGTACTCACCGGAGCAGTTGTAGTCTCATACACCCATGCCTCCTTAAAATAATGGACGACAATGTATCGTCAACGCCACGGCAAAGCTGGCAATATACAGACTTCAAGAGAAGCAAATATATATATGATGCAAGGTGTGGTTGCATGAACGCCAAGCAGTCAAGTACCCTACCCATGCTTGCTTACTCTCCAAGAAGACTATTATATAATGTAAGGAATGCGAGTCCGAGCAGCGTGTTTGTGCAAATAGTAAAGCTGTCTATGGTGGAACCCACATACAATGCAAATGCCAATGATGTAATGCAATAGCGCGATACAAAGTGAAGAACACAAGAGGGCGCTCGCATACGGTTCAACAAACTATACGGATAATATTTGCAAGTGCATGATTTAATTTTAGAAAATAACAGACTATATACAAACGATACTTATACGGGGCCTGGCAGCATAATTTAGTAACAATTAAGTCTGGCTGGTCACAATATGCAGTGATATTTTCCGGGTTCACGTACTTCTATACTACATACTAGTTTACGTTGAAGGCCCTATATCGTAGGTGAAAAGGGTAACCCCCCCCCCCCCCCCCCCCCCCCCCCCAAAGTTATCTTGCACAATGTTCCCATTATTTACACCAGTTATATTGAATGTGAAATTAGCTGGCCTGTAATATTTACATAGTCTTCATTAGAAAACCTCATTAAAGAACAACTGAAATCGAAATTGAGCTTCTTGTACTTTGTTTGATTTAAGGTCTTCTAACCATACCGCTGGATACAAGGTTTAGCAGTCGACGTTTGTTAATCGTCTCCAGCACAGCAGTAACGATAGGGATGTTGCTGTTCCCCCTGTCAAGAAGCACTGGTCATATTGCTCTGGCGTTAACGGTTATAGTGGGTAAGTGCTGTGTATGAAGTGTGTTACGCGTAAACCCTTTTCTAACTGCGCGCTAGGCAATCAACTACAGCATTCATTAATCACCACACATAACAAAAGAAAGGCATTTTGCTGTTATGAGAAGGTTGTTATTCTTCTAACGTTCTCAGATCAACTACATCATTTACAATAATTGTACAGTAGGTAACAGTGACAACAAACATTGCGGTACCAAATCGAGAACACGAGCCGGCAAAGGAACTTTCATTTGAGTTCATGTACACTCAGGCCTACTTAGGTGAGGTTGCTTGCTTGCTTGCTTGACAGAAAGACTTGGAGTGCTGTTGCAGTACGTGACACGGGACTTGGCAGCAGCTGATGATCTTGTTGGAGGTGCTGATGATCAGTGGCGCAGCACCGAGATATGATCTCTTGGCTTTAGGCATGCCAAGATCTGACGAACTCCTTGAAGCTCAAAGCAGTATATAAAGCGCACTTTTCATGTCTTCATGCAATGGCAGACCCTCATCTACTAGCAGCAATTGCCAGCAGAAGTTGAGGAATCTGCTGGTTCAGTCAGTCCTTCCGGCCATGATTGGTCCAAAAAACCGACTTTAGGCTTAATTCGTAGAGCTCGTTTATACCGGTACCTTCTTATTTCGAGTTACTTAAACAAATAGTTTTAATAAAATTTGCTGTGTGTGCGTGGGTTACATAAAAAGTGCAAAAACAAAGTCATATCAAGAATGCATGCAACCTTGGAGCAGGTTGCATAGCTTCATTCAAAATGATTCACCTAATTGAATGTAACACCCGATTTTTTATTTTTTTGCTAGGACCTCCTGTAGGAATTCTTATGGTTTTAAACAAAGTCTTACTAGTACGACACTTCCGTGAGCGTTTCACCTTAGCCACTGGGATTGGACACGCCGGGCAGGCAGTTGCCCTTCTTGTTTTTGCACCGATGACGCAGCTTTTCCTTGACACCTACGGTTGGAGAGGAGCGTCGCTGCTTATTGCTGGAATCACCATGCATCAGATTGCTAGCGCAGCCGTTGTCAGGGTCAGCAAATCACAATACGAGTCTCTTGCTGATAGCTCAGATAACCACAATGATGACACCGACAAGGAAGGATGCAGCCGTGGTATTCATCTCGTCAAAGCGTTAGATCTCGGAATATTTATAGAGTTTAGGTTTTGGATTGCGTTGATGTGTCGCTTCGGTGTGTCGTTTTCCTTCCATTCTTGGTTGCTGTATTACGTTCCTCATCTAGAAGTCAAGGGCTTCTCACCCCAGGTGGCTGCAGCTCTTTGCTCGGCAGCTGCCGTCGGATATTTTCTTGGGTCGATCATCTGGGCGCCCTTCATCGACCGAGGCTTCGTCAAATGCTCAACAGCGATCATCGTCAGCAGCATATGTCTGACTTTGTCGTTTGTCGTGGATCCCTGGTTGAATGACATTCCCAGCAATGTGGCCGTCACCTTCGTCTGTGGGATGTTCTTCTCGGCATTATACACCCTCTGTGACGTCTTGACTAGGGATCTCTATGAAATGGATCGACTTGTGAGCGCCTTCGGTTGGACTCGGGTCTTCCTCTTTGTGCCCGAAATTCTTGCTGGTTTCGTACCTGGTAAGTATACAATGTCCTAGGCGAGTTTACTGTACGGAACCTTTGTATTGGAGTTATTTGATGGAAATACAAATACATGTGACTTCTTGAGCTTGTTCTCTTTCAAAACATTTGTTTTCATTACGACGTCAAAGACTCGAAAAACCAAGTAAATTAAACGTTGGATTAAAAAAACGTGTTGCAGACATTATTGCCAAAAATTGCAAATTGCTAAAAAAATGAAAATTGATGCTCCAAGAAAAACCAGTGAAATGGTATCCGACGATTGATTATTGTTGACCATATCGGCGTTTTGATTGTTTTTGATACATAGGCTGGATGTACGAAGCTAGAGGAAGCTACGACTTGGCGTTTATCGTGATTGGCCTGGTACAAACTATCAGCCTCCTGCCGCTGATTATTGGGCGACTGCGAAAAACTGTGGAGGGTTTGTGATGGGAAATCTTACACGAAGATTGGTGCCGTAAGTTGGTTGGTGTATCTTTTGAACAGAATGCGGATACTTAGTGGGATCCTTAGCAGCCAGCTATGCCTTAGTGGGATATTAAATACCTATAGTCTATGGAGTTGACAACTATAGATTGTATTTCATGAAACCTTACTAAGAAACTTGCTACAAACTAGTTACATACTATAGGAAAATGTAATTGTTTTTTAATTTAGTGTTTACCGATATTCAGTGAAAACTTGATTTCAAACCGAACTTGCAAGGAAAACGTGAATCAGTGTCCGGCGATTGGTAGGGAGTTATTGACCATAATCGCGTTTGATAGTTTTTGATAACAGGCTAATATGAAAAGCAAGAGGAAGCTACGATTTGCCGGCGTTTGTCGTGATTGGCCTGGTACCAACTATCTGCCTTCTGCCACTGGTTATTGGGAGACTGCGAAATACCGTGGAAGGCTTTTGATGGAAAATCTTACACGAAGAATTACATTACTGCTGTGGCAAGTTTTAAACAATAATTTAATACTAGCCAAGTACATATTAATGAATTCCCATTCATAAACACCTTTTGTAAAAACAAACTAAAATATACATTTCCAACGATTTTCTTTAATCAGCGAGCACTCTGTCCACTGGACCACGTGTCTACAGTTCGCATAATTAAACTTACAAAGAGTGCACGCCAGACTACAAAAACACGTCACCTATTAGTCTTGATCTAAGACTAACGTCTATGCAGTTCAATCATCAATAGTATTTGTTCTTATATTTGTGCATATTTAAATTCGTATTTTATATAAATTCTGTTCGCTATGCGTGTTTCATAATTGTATTTGTTTGCTTAATTTTAAAATGTTTTAGATTTTGTTTCTCGTTTTCCTATTTGTTGAGATTCATATAAAACAGCAGTCTTAAGGCTTTTAATTAAGAATTTGTTTGTATTTGTTGAAATAGTCTATGGCTCTACCTCTGTTGGAATAGTCTATGGTAATCCACTTCTCTATAGTTCTTTTTATTTGATTTTAATGTTAATTATATGTAAATTTTTATTGTATTTTTAGATTTTAGATTTTCGTTTAGTTTCTGGTCTTGTATTATTTCAATTTCTGTTTTAAATACTATTTAGGTAATATGCAGGGCCCTTTTGGAAAGCAGTTAAATAAAACAACAAATAAAATAAATACTCCGAATGAGGGCTCCCTTTATTGATTGTACCGTATTAAACCACTGACCTCTACACATGGACAGATCATCATTGTTTCACACTTCTAGTCGGCGCGAACTGCAAGTGCAACATGGCGGACCCACGACGTCATTCTGTGAGCCAATGAAATGTCCAGGTGTAGAGTTCAGTGGGTACGGTACGTATGACGTAATGTTTATTAAAAAAAATGTACAGAGTAAATCCACTGACCTCTACACCTGGACATTTCATTGGCTCACAGAAGTGACGTCTTGGGTCCGCCATGTTGCACTTCTAGTTCGCGCCGACTTCAAGCGTTAGCACAGCAGAATATGGACAATGGTTTATCCAGGTGTAGAGGTCAGTTGATTGAACCGATTATACGCTATGCGGGAACAGTATTGAAACGTAGACCGTTTCTGGGATCGACACACACACAGGAAGCAAACTAAAGACAGGTATTCTGTGGTTTCGGTGATTCTCAGGCCGTTTATTAGCACTACTTCTCCGGTCAAAACACTGACATGAAGCTGCCCGTTACAACGCGGCACTGGAACTGGTCTAAACCGAATCGGTGTATGCGCTCTCCAGTACGGGTTGCCTAAGCGGACCGGCAGGAGCACCCTAGACGGTCCGACCGACAACCGACACAGATGTTACAGTATAATAGCCCCCTCTATTGGTGTACTTTGTACAACTAAACAAGGATCAGCGCAGCTGGATTGGAACAAACGATAAACCAAGTCTTGAGTCGAGATCACCCGTCTGTTATCGTTTTTCCTCATATAAATCAGGCTTTCTTCGGGTTCTCACGGCGCGACACCATGCAGACGAAACCCTGTACAGGATTAATTATATTCAATATCTTTCCAAGAGTTAGGTCATCACCGATTCACATATAAATACATATAATATATTGTAAATACAATTATTGTTTTTAACTTTAGAAATTAAAAAGAACCAATCTTGCACATATTTTAATAATTGCATGGTATCTCTCACCAGGTATCACCGCCGTTTCTTAAGCGACATACAGTTGTGCGCATGTGTCATTTTCAAATCCAGATCAAATGAAATGCATAATTCATGAGCAGTGACCCGCGACAGAGGGACGATAAAAAAACGAAAATTACCAATAAATACTAACATTAGGGGCTTTTCAATTTTCATCAGTTTATTCATAAGAATATTCGTGATTTAATAAACCCCCCAAACCAAACAAAATTGGTATGACAAGCGTAAAATTTAAACTGAAATACAGACGCTCCGTTTCGTCAGGCATTAAGGGAAAGGATGGTTTTCAGGACAAATTTGACAGTGAAGATGACTTTTTCCAAACTCAAAAAATGGTTTGTATAAAAAAGCAGATTGTGAACTCTTTGAATCATGTGTTTTTGTAAGAGCAAACCCAACAAGTGATAAAAAAACTAGGTTTGAATCTTTATTTTTTTCTATCTTTAACGGAGTTTTCTGCAACGCGACATTGCGGCCTAGTATGATACCCGTGTAAATAAGTCTCGCATAATTATTGTTTAAGGACACGTTTGGGAATACGCAGTTCTAGATTTCGAATCAGAGTGGGCAAATATCAGGCTGAATACTGTTTACAATTTTTAATTTGCCGCGTATTCGACCCGAGATTTGCCAACTTGGATTCGAAATCTAGAACCGCGTATTCCCAAACGATATGCGTATTCATGCGCGGATCCAGGGGGGGGGCGCACCCGGCGCGCGCCCCCCCTAAAAAAATCTCGAGAAGATTGAAAAGATCTCGGCGTTGGGGCTTCGCGCCTCCTGCGCTCCTATATTTTCTCCCAATATATTATGTTGACAATTTTTGGCGCCCCCTCTAACCGAAATTCCTGGATCCGCCCCTGGTATTCCCATTTGTAATAGTAGATATGATATTATCATACCTAACATTCCATAGTGTTTGTCAAAGACCTGACGCCTTGGTCTACTTGGAACGTCCTACTGATCTATGAAGGTGTACAGCCTGAAAACATCGCCATGGAATTCGATACAAACGGTTATTTCCTGGTCTTGTTCTCTTTTACCTACAATATGATGTGGGGATGTATTAAAAAGAGTCTGGGTATTTTGCTGCCGACGTTGACGGACCAATTCAGCACGCACACCTGGATCATAGGAATCATCGCATCGGTGATGAATGCAACGTCAAATTTTGGAGGTACAGGAATGCAACATGCGCTAGTCTGTGTTTTTGTATCATCAAAGTCTCACAATAACTTAGGGTCAAATGGGGGTCAATGTACACCTGACGATAGACAATGAATAAAGTATGCTAGAGAATTACTAAGCGGGCTTTCGGTGTTATTTTCTCTCTGTCGGCATTTGGAGCCTCGGTCGGCAAATGGGCCACCAAATTATTAATTTGGTGTCCCATTTTGTCGACTGAGGCGCATCTGGCAACGAGATCGTCACGCTACGGCGGCTTCATTCAATACGAGGCTTCGCTGGCAAAAGCAATTTACCAGCTTTTGTGCCACTCAATCCACTGCCTTTTACGACAAATGTCATCATCGGTGATCATTTATATACGAACTGCAACAATTCCCATTGGTTACGTATGCGCAGCAATACAACATGCTACATGCTATAACCACCTTCTACAAAAATATCATACCAACAATTCCATAGTGTTTGTCAAAGACCTGACAACTCGGTCTACTTGGAACGTCCTACGTCTAGAGGGTGTATACAGCCTGAAAACATCGCCATGGAATTCGATACAAACGGTTATTTCCTGGTCTTGTTCTCCTTTACCTACTATGTGATGTGGGGATGTATTAACAAAAGCCTGGGAATTTTGTTGCCGACGTTGACGGACCAATTCAGCACGCACACTTGGATCATAGGAATCATCGCATCGGTGATGAGTGCAACGTCGGATTTTGGAGGTACAGGAATGCACCATGCGCTAGTCTGTGTTTTTGTATCATTAATGATTGGTGTGTTTTATTAAACTGTCTGTATGGAAGCAAGCATTATATACAAATAATAATATGCAGTGATATTTTCCGGGTTCACGTACTTCTATACTACATACTAGTTTACGTTGAAGGCCCTATATCGTAGGCGAAAAGGGTAGCCCCCCCCCCCCCCCCCAAGTTATCTTGCACAATGTTCCCATTATTTACACCAGTTATATTGAATGTGAAATTAGCTGGCCTGTAACATTTACATAGTCTTCATTAGAAAACCTCATTAAAGAACAACTGAAATCGAAATTGAGCTTCTTGTACTTTGTTTGATTTAAGGTCTTCTAACCATACCGCTGGATACAAGGTTTAGCAGTCGACGTTTGTTAATCGTCACCAGCACAGCAGTAACGATAGGGATGTTGCTGTTCCCTTTGTCAAGAAGCACTGGTCATATTGCTCTGGTGTTAACGGTTATAGTGGGTAAGTGCTGTGTATGAAGTGTGTTACACGTAAACCCTTTTCTAACTGCGCGCTAGGCAATCAACTACAGCATTCATTAATCATCACACATAACAAAAGAAAGGCATTTTGCTGATATGAGAAGGTTGTTATTCTTCTAACGTTCTCAGATCAACTACATCATTTACAATAATTGTACAGTACGTAAAAGTGACAACAAACATTGCGGTACCAAATCGAGAACACGAGCCGGCATAGGAATGTTTATTTGATACATGTAGGCCTACTTAGGTGAGGTTGCTTGCTTGCTTGCTTGACATAAAGAAGTGCTGTTGCAGTACGTGACACGGGACTTGGCAGCAGCTGATGATCTTGTTGGAGGTGCTGATGATCAGTGGCGCAGCACCGAGATAATCTCTTGGCTTTAGACATGCCAAGATCTGACGAACTCCTTGAAGCTCAAAGCAGTATATAAAGCGCACTTTTCATGTCTTCATGCAATGGCAGACCCTCATCTACTAGCAGCAATTGCCAGCAGAAGTTGAGGGTTCTGCTGGTTCAGTCAGTCCTTCCGGCCATGATTGGTCTCAAAAACCGACTTTAGGCTTAATTCGTAGAGCTCGTTTATACCGGTACCTTCTTATTTCGAGTTACTTAAAAATTTACTCGGTGGGGAGTACTGAAAACAAAGAGTTCTAATACAATTTGCTGTGTGTGCGTGGGTTACATAAAAAGTGCAAAAACAAAGTCATATCAAGAATGCATGCAACCTTGGAGCAGGTTGCATATAGCTCGACTAGCTTTATTCAAAATGATTCACCTAATTGAATGTAACACCCGATTTTTTTATTTTTTTTGCCAGGACCTCCTTTAGGAATTCTTACGGTTCTAAACAAAGTCTTACTAGTACGACACTTCCGTGAGCGTTTCACCTTAGCCTCTGGGATTGGACACGCCGGGCATGCAGTTGCCCTTCTTGTTTTTGCACCGATGACGCAGCTTTTCCTTGACACCTACGGTTGGAGAGGAGCGTCGCTGCTTATTGCTGGAATCAGCATGCATCAGATTGCTAGCGCAGCCGTTGTCAGGGTCAGCAAATCACAATACGAGTCTCTTGCTGATAGCTCAGATAACCACAATGATGACACCGACAAGGAAGGATGCAGCCGTGGTATTCATCTCGTCAAAGCGTTAGATCTCGGAATATTTATAGAGTTTAGGTTTTGGATTGCGTTGATGTGTCGCTTCGGTGTGTCGTTTTCCTTCCATTCTTGGTTGCTGTATTACGTTCCTCATCTAGAAGTCAAGGGCTTCTCACCCCAGGTGGCTGCAGCTCTTTGCTCGGCAGCTGCCGTCGGATATTTTCTTGGGTCGATCATCTGGGCGCCCTTCATCGACCGAGGCTTCGTCAAATGCTCAACAGCGATCATCGTCAGCAGCATATGTCTGACTTTGTCGTTTGTCATGGATCCCTGGGTGAATGACATTCCCAGCAATGTGGCCGTCACCTTCGTCTGTGGGATGTTCTTCTCGGCAATATACACCCTCTGTGACGTCTTGACTAGGGATCTCTTTGAAATGGATCGACTTGTGAGCGCCTTCGGTTGGACTCGGGTCTTCCTCTTTGTGCCCGAAATTCTTGCTGGTTTCGTACCTGGTAAGTACAATGTCCTAGGCGAGTTTACTGTACGGAACCTTTGTATTGGAGTTATTTGATGGAAATACAAATACATGTGACTTCTTAAGCTTGTTCTCTTTCAAAACATTAGTTTTCATTACGACGTCAAAGACTCGACAAACCAAGTAAATTAAACGTTGGATTTAAAAACGTGTTGCAGATATTATTGCAAAAAATTGCAAATTGCTAAAAAAATAAAAAATTGATGCGCCAAGAAAAACCAATGAAATGGTATCCGACGATTGATGTTATACAATTGTTGACCATATCGGCGTTTTGATTGTGTTGTATAGGCTGGATGTACGAAGCTAGAGGAAGCTATGACTTGGCGTTTGTCGTGATTGGCCTGGTACCAACTATCAGCCTCCTGCCGCTGATTATTGGGCGACTGCGAAATACCGTGGAGGGTTTGTAATGGGAAATTTTACACGAAGATTGGTGCCGTAAGTTGGTTGGTGTATCTTTTGAACAGAATGCGGATACTTGTAGTAAGATCCTTAGCAGCCGGCTACAGGCCTTAGTACATGTATAGGATACTGAAATACCTATAGTCTGTTCCTTTCTCTATGGGTCTACTATGGAGTTGACAACCAGATTGTATTTCATGAAACCTTGCTAAGAAACTTGCTAACTCGTTACTTACTATAGAAAAATGTAATGGTTCGTTAATTTAGTGTTTACCGATATTATTGTGAAAACTTGATTTCAAACCGAACTTGCAAGGAAAACGTGAATCAGTGTCCGGCGATTGGTAGGGAGTTATCGACCGATTAATCGCGTTTGGTAGTTTTTGATAACAGACTAATGATGAAAAACAAGAGAAGCTTCGCTTTGCCGGCGTTTGTCGTGAACGGTCTGGTACCAACTATCTGCCTTCTGCCACTGGTTATTGGGAGACTGCGAAAGACAGTCGAAGGCTTTTGATGGAAAATCTGACACAAAGAATTACATTACAGCTGTGGCAAGTTTTAAACAATAATTTAATACTAGCCAAGTACATATTAATTTATTCCCATTCATAAACACCTTTTGTAAAAACAAACTAAAATATACATTTCCAACGATTTTCTATAATCAGCGAGCACTCTGTCCACTGGACCACGTGTCTACAGTTCGCATAATTAAACTTACAAAGAGTGCACGCCAGACAACAACAACACGTCACCTATTTGTTTGTATTTGTTGGAATAGTCTATGGCTCTACCTCTGTTGGAATAGTCTATGGTAATCCACTTCTCTATAGTTCTTTTTATTTGATTTTAATGTTAATTTTAATGTTAATTATATGTAAATTGTTATTGTATTTTTAGATTTTATATTTTCGTTTAGTCTCTGGTCTTGTTTTGCCAATCACTTTCCTGTCAGGGTAATTAAGTCTCATATTACTGACAAACCCTGGATTACTAATCAAATTAAATATTTAATTAATCAGAGACAGAAAGCATTTGTTGATGGCAACAGACACCAATTCCGATGTATTCGTAACAGAGTCATCAGAGCGACAAAAGCAGCTAAACATTCCTTTTATGCTGGTAGGATTCGCAAATTACAAAAGCTGGACCCAGGGAGGTGGCACAAAGAGGTGCGTAACCTGACTAACATAAAGAAAAGTGACCTCACTTTACATGTGCCAGACATTGATCCGTCAGATCATGAATCCGTTGCTAACGTCATAAATAATCACCTGGCGAGTTTCTCACAAGTACACGAGCCCCTCAATCTTGACAATTTGCCAGCTTACTTACCATCACGTGAGCCACCTCCTCAGGTCCATCCCTGGGAAGTTTACAATGAATTAAAGAGAATGTCCGTTAGTAAATCTGGAGGACCCGATAATTTGCCAGCCAAATTGCTCATAGAATTTGCGTATGAGCTTAGTACACCAGTTACTGAAATAATCAATGCATCGTTTTTTTCAATGCAGCGTTCCGGTTCAGTGGAAACAAGCCGACATTGTTCCCATACCGAAGCAACTCCCGCCTACTTTATATAAACTTAGGCCCATCTCTTTGACTCCATTACTGGCAAAAATTGCTGAAGGTTTTATTTGTAAATGGATCATGAACTCTATCCAACCCAATGTCGATAAAAGGCAATATGGCAATCAGAAAGGAATCTCCACTACCCATTGCCTGGTTGATGTTTATCATAACCTAGTCTCTGGTGCTTGTGTTCCAAATAATGTTAGTACCCTTGTGCTCACAGATTTTACTAAAGCCTTTGATTTGGTAAACCATGAAATTGCTGTTGACAAACTGTTGGAGTTGGGTGTATCGCCTGCTATTGTGCAATGGATTGTTAGTTTCCTAACTGATCGTCAACAAAGGGTTAGGTATAAACAAACATTTTCTGATTGGCATACTCTTTCTGGGGGTGTGCCCCAAGGTACTAAACTCGGACCTGTTGTATTCCTTGCCTATATTAATAACGCCGTTGACTGTACTCAGAATAAATGCTGGAAATATGTAGATGATCTCACTCTCAGCTTAAATAGACACATTACTGGTGTAAGCAGGATTCAGGCAGATTTAAACAATCTCAATGACTGGGCATTGGCAAACAAAATCCAACTGAACCCGTCTAAATGTGAACTAGCAGCGCATCACTCTCCAACAACTTTTTGGAATTATCGAAAGCTTGTTGCTGTGCTGGACCCCATTTAAAGTTTGGGCTGGTCGAAGTCTTCTGGCTTGCTTTACACTTCGTTCCACTTTTGTACTCGTCTTTCAATAGCATGGTCAGTGGTGCAATCTGTGTCGACAAGTTTGGCAGAAACTTGCGATAATAACCCAGGAGACCCAAGTACGCTTTCAGCTCCTCCTGGTTCTTGGGCACGGGTGCTAAGCGAATGGCTTGTACCTTGTTCTCCAACGGTCTCATTCCTTCAGCATCAATGGAATGGCCTAGATACGTCACCGATTCTCGAAGGAATTCACACTTCTCCCTCTTGATTTTCATCCCATGTTTTTCAAATCGCTGGAGTACAGCTTCAAGATTTGCAAGGTGATCGGCATCATTTCTACCTGTGATAATAATATCATCCAGGTATGGGCGACACATGGGTATGTCGGCTATCAAGGACTCTATTGTCCTCTGGAACAATGCTGGGGCTGAGGCCAGTCCAAAAGGAACTCTGGTGTACTGGTACAGTCCACGATGAGTATTGATAGTCGTGTATTTGCGGGCATCTTCATCAAGCTCGATTTGATGATAGGCGTGTGACAGGTCAATTTTTGAGAATTTCTTGCCACCTTGGAGGTCTTGCATCATATCCTCCAATGTTGGAAGCGGGTACTGTTCCAAGCGTAGCACCTTGTTTGCAGTTAGCTTGTAGTTTCCGCAGATGCGAATTTGTCCGTTAGGCTTAGGGGCAACCACAATTGGGCATGCATAATCTGCAAACTTCACGGCTTCAATCACTCCTTGCTCCAACATTTCATCGAGACTCTTGTCGATTTTCTGTCTAGCAGCATAGGCAACTGGAGCGGCCTTGTAGAATTTAGGGGCATCATCCACAGGGTACAGTTTGGCTTTGAAACCTTGCAGATGTCCCAGGCTGCTGTCATCAAATACTTTCTCATGGGATTTTAGCATTTCCTTCAAGTTGGCTGTCACCAGTTTGTTAGTAGTTGCTGCACCCTCAGTGCTTTCTTTTACAGCGTGGCGTGACCATACCTCGGTTAATGGCAGCGGAATTTGCTGTATCCACTCTCTCCCAATCAAACTTACTCCTTCTTCCACCACTAGCAATGGTAGGACTTTAGGATTAGACGAAGCATATCTGACAGTGACTTCTGCTTCTCCAAGTAGTTTGACTTTAGCTCCTGTATACGTCTTGAGGCTGACTTTACTTGGGCGGATGGTACCTGGCTTTCCAACTTTCTTATACGTCTCAGACGAAACAATGGTCCACGGACTTCCCGTGTCCAGTTCCATAGTTATGCTGTTGTTGTTGATCTCTAACTCCATATGGTATGGCTTAACTGACAGCTTGTTGACAGAGCTTGCTTCTGGCTCCAAATGGCTTAACATTGTAAAGTCATCTGTGATATCTTGAGGTGGTTCGTCATCAGTCACATCAAGAAGATGATGAGCTCTTTGCTCGTAGGGCTTCTTATAGGTCATCTTCGAACGATACTCCTTTACTTTATCGCACTGGCTCTTAGTATGACCGATTTGCTGACATTTGTGGCATTTCTCCTTGATGAAAGAGCAGGTGTTGGCAAAATGGCGTCCACCACAGCGCCAACATCTGCGTTCACGGCTCTGGAACGAACCATCACTCTGGGGCTGCGTTGCTCTTGGTTCTTGTCGATCACTCTTGATCGGGGCTGTCTGTAGACACTTGGCTTTTGTTGGGGCTTTTTGTATGGCTGCATCTTATTTACTTTGGCTGTTTCGATAAAAGGCTGAGCCATTTTCTTGATATCTTCTACATCTCGTCTTGCCATTTCCATGGCTGAGGCAATATTCAGGCTTTTCTCGAATGTGAGCTTTGTTTCACTTAGCAATTTACGCTGTATGTTTGCTTCCTTACAACCTACGACCAAACGGTCTCTTAACATGTTATCTAGCTCTTTAAAATTACAACCATCACTAAGTTGGCGTAACCCTGCAATAAATTGTGCAATACTTTCACCTTCCTTCTGAGATCGAGTATAAAAACGGTACCTGAGAACTATTTCACTAGGTTTCGGTGAATAATGCTTCTGCAAAACTGAAATACAATCTTCATATGGCTTATCTGCTGGCTTGCTAGGCTGTAACAGGGCCCTTAGTGTGTGGTAACCGTTGGTTCCTAAACTAGTGAGTAACACTGCACGTTTCCTGGTATTTGCTGTGATAGAATTTGCTTCAAACCAAGCTTCAAGTACTTCAACCCATTCTTCAAATTTACAAGCATTTGTGTCCAGTGTGGGGACAGTCCCTATAATACCTACATTTGCATTTGCCATTATTCAGGTATCACATGAATCGCTGTAATAATAAACAAATAATCAGTAATACTGTTAACATATGCAACAACAATTACCAACAATTCAATGAACAGTTTCAAAACAGTTTTTAAACAGTTTCATATCTGTATATGGCTGGTGAATCCTGGCGCAGTTCGAAAAGTTTCAACAGTTCACAGCATTATTCCAGTACTGCATCATCCGATGTGCGGCAAGACAACGGGTTTGCTGTTGCGGTATGGAAGCTCTTCCCTCTGTGGTGTACGGTAAAGCATCAGGTCTGCTGTTGTGGTAGTAAGGCTTATCCCTCTGCGCTGTGCATGTGCGGCAAAACACGGCGGAATGGCTGTTCCCTCAGCTGTGCGCAACCTTACGCGGAACATCAATGGTAGTGGTCGTTGAAGTCGGGCGGAAAGGGGGGGGGGGGGGGGGGCGGCTGGACGGATAACAATCCTAGGCTCTGAAAGCAATATATGGCTAGTTCAATAACTGTCGAGTTTGTTCTTAGTTACTTTAGGCTTGCGTTGAGCCATTAACTTGGCTATCGGCAGTTTTTCAAAGTTGGCTGGCGGTAGTAAACACACACTGTTTAACTTTTGAATCGTTGAAAATTTGCTCACAACTCACCGCGTAATGACAGCGATCATTTAGCTATTTTCTCGACAATTTTGGGCATTTGTTTTCCTCCCATCACATCAGGAACGGGTGTAGGGCCGGGCAGGGCAAGGCAGGGCATGAACATCAGCAGGGCAGAACATCGGCAGATGTCAGATTGAAGCCGGCAGGCTCCAAAGTTTGGTCACCGTCAACGTGGCATTCGTTGATCAGCGCACTCGTCACACAACGCGTAGCTGTATACGTGTATGTAGCGTGTCCATGTACATGCGTCACTGGCAGGCTTTGCATGTGCACGGCATGATGCACATTTACCTCGTGCTAGAAAGGGCGGAATCCAATTGATGGAACGGCAGCATGGAAGTTGCGTACGGCGTCTAGTTCACCGTCGTTGTCAACAACTCCGAAGTTTTTGCAGACAGATCTCAATGAAAATCTCATAGTCTGCGGCAGATTTAGGCATGTTCACTTCTCCTGCAGGTGCTATACGGTTTTTATTTTATCCTCGTCGCCAATTGTTATGTCTCGGCATCCATTTATGGCATTTATTCAAGATCGTTACGGAGCTCCTAAGTGAGACGAACTATTGTTTAACGTACAAGTCTGTAAGCATTTCTTACGTACAAGTAAACACTACTTGAATGCGCATGAGCAGTAACTATTAAACCAATATATAACAAAATGTAACACCATGCAGGTGTACTGTGGGAAAAAAGATCTTCCCTTCGTTCAATATTCCATTTCTAATGTTCATCTTCAACAGGTTCCCAGTGTGAAGTTGTTAAGTGTTACATTGCAAAACAACTTAAAATGGGATGCCCATGTCATGGAGATTGTTAAAAAAGCCAACATGAAACTTTTCATGCTTAGGAAACTCAAAATGACAGGGTTAACTGACAAAGAGCTTGTGACCGTGTATAAAGGTTATATTAGGCCTGTTATAGAATATGCTGCCCCATTGTGGCACTCGGGCATCACCACAACTCTTTCTAACCGACTGGAATCAGTACAAAGAAGAGTGTGCCACATTATATTGGGTCAAAAATATACTGGATATGAACAAGCTTTGACCAGTTTTGGTTTGGAACCCTTGGACATGCGCAGAACCTCCCTTTGTAACAAATTTGCAATGAAATCCTTTAACTCAAGCAAATTCAATGAGTGGTTTGTGAAATCCAAAAGCACCCATACTATGAATCTCCGGTCCAAACGATTACTTCATGTTCCATCTTGTAAAACAACCCGTTTCTATAATAGCCCAGTCCCATATCTCAACAGACTTGTTAATAGCGCACTCAGTTCACTCCCACTAGCCCAATGAATTGACCTGTTCTTTTTAGCATAGTGTATGTATTGTTTTTCTGTGCAATTTTTTTGATATGTATACTATATTTTTTGTACTTACAATTTTTTTCTTTGTTTTTACCGCTTACTCTTTGTGATTTTAACCTCATCTAATTTTATTGAAATTTGTATGTAAACTGACTTGTAATTCAGCCTGTGGGCTGCTATAAGCAGTGTTTTAATAAACCACAAATAATAATAATAAAAATTTCAATTTCTGTTTTAAATACTATTTAGGTAATATGCAGGGCCCTTTTGTAATGCAGTTATTTAAATAAAACAACAAATAAAATAAATACTCCGAATGAGGGCTCCCTTCATTGATTGTACCGTATTAAACCACTGACCTCTACACATGGACAGATCATCATTGTTTCACACTTCTAGTCGGCGCGAACTGGCAGTGCAACATGGCGGACCCACGACGTCATTCTGTGAGCCAATGAAATGTCCAGGTGTATGGTTTAGTGGGTACGGTACACTGACCTCTATACATGGACAGATCATCCATTGTTTCATTTTGAAGTCGGCATGCAGAGAAGTGCAACATGGCGGACCCACGAAGTCACTCTGTGAGCCAATGAAATGTCCAGGTGTAGAGTTCAGTTGGTTGGTAAATCCACTGACCTCTACAACTGGACATTTCATTGGCTCACAGCAGTGACGCCATGTTGCACTTCCAATTCGCGCCGACTTCAAGTGTTAGCACAGCAGAATATGGACAATGATCCGTCCAGGTGTTGAGGTCAGTGGTACGGTACGTATGACGTAATGTAAATAAAAAATGTACAGAGTAAATCCACTGACCTCTACACCTGGACATTTCATTGGCTCACAGAAGTGACGTCTTGGGTCCGCCATGTTGCACTTCTAGTTCGCGCCGACTTCAAGCGTTAGCACAGAAGAATATAGACTGTCCAGGTGTAGAGGTCAGTGGATTGAACCGATTATACGCTATGCGGGAACAGTATTGAAACGTAGACCGTTTCTGGGATCGACACACACACAGGAAGAAAACTCAAGACAGGTATTCTGTGGTTTCGGTGATTCTCAGGCCGTTTATAAGCACTACTTCTCCGGTCAAAACACTGACATGAAGCTGCCCGTTACAACGCGGCACTGGAACTGGTCTAAACCGAATCGGTGTATGCGCTCTCCAGTACGGGTTGCCTAAGCGGACCGGCAGGAGCACCCTAGACGGTCCGACCACTGACCTCTACACCTGGACGGACCATTGTCCATATTCTGCTGTGCTAACACTTGAAGTCTGCGCGAACTGGAAGTGCAACATGGCGGACCCGAGACGTCACTGCTGTGAGCCAATGAAATGTCCAGGTGTGGAGGTCAGCGGATTTATTCTGTACATTTTGTATTTATAAACATTACGTAATACGTATCGTACCAACACCTGGACATTTCATTGGCTCACAGAGTCACGTCGTGGGTCCGCCATGTTGCACTTCTCCGCATGCCGACTTCAAAATGAAACAATGATGATCTGTCCATGTATAGAGGTCAGTGGGTCCGACCGACAACCGACACAGATGTTACAGTATAATAGCCCCCTCTATTGGTGTACTTTGTACAACTAAACAAGGATCAGCGCAGCTGGATTGGAACAAACGATAAACCAAGTCTTGAGTCGAGATCACCCGTCTGTTATCGTTTTTCTTCATATAAATCGGTCTTTCTTCGGGTTCTCACGGCGCGACACCATGCAGACGAAATCCTGTACAAGATTAATTATATTCAATATCTTTCCAAGAGTTAGGTCATCACCGATTCACATATAAATACATATAATATATTGTAAATACAATTATTGTTTTTAACTTTAGAAATTAAAAAGAACCAATCTTGCACATATTTTAATAATTGCATGGTATCTCTCACCAGGTATCACCGCCGTTTCTTAAGCGACATACAGTTGTGCGCATGTGTCATTTTCAAATCCAGATCAAATGAAATGCATAATTCATGAGCAGTGACCCGCGACAGAGGGACGATAAAAAACGGAAATTACCAATGAATACTAACATTAGGGGCTTTTCAATTTTCATCAGTTTATTCATAAGAATATTCGTGATTTAATAAAACCCCCAAACCAAACAAAATTGGTATAACAAGCGTAAAATTTAAACTGAAATACAGACGCTCCGTTTCGTCAGGCATTGAGGGAAAGGATGGTTTTCAGGACAAATTTGACAGTGAAGATGACTTTTTCCAAACTCAAAAAATGGTTTGTATAAAAAAGCAGATTGTGATCTCTTTGAATCATGTGTTTTTGTAAGAGCAAACCCAACAAGTGATAACAAAACTAGGTTTGAATCTTTATTTGTTTCTATCTTTAACGGAGTTTTCTGCAACGCGACATTGCGGCCTAGTATGATACCCGTGTAAATAAGTCTCGCATATTGTTTAAGGACACGTTTGGGAATACGCAGTTCTAGATTTCGAATCAGAGTGGGCAAATATCAGGCTGAATACTGTTTACAATTTTTAATTTGCCGCGTATTCGACCCGAGATTTGCCAACTTGGATTCGAAATCTAGAACCGCGTATTCCCAAACGATATGCGTATTGCCATCGGGACGGATATCATGCTAAACCGCAATGTCGCGTTGCGAAAAACTCCGTTCAAGATAAAAAAAACTAAATATTCAAACCTAGTTTTGTTTATCACTTGCTGGGTTTGCTCTTTCGAAAACACATGATTCAAAGAGATCACAATCTGCTTTTTTATACAAACCATTTTTTGAGTTTGGAAAAAGTCATCTTCACTGTTAAATTTGTCCTGAAAACCATCCTTTCCTTAAATGACTAACGAAACGGAGCGTCTGTATAAGTTTAAATTTTGCGCTTGTCATTCCAATTTTGTTTGGTTTTGGGGGTTTATTAAATCACGGATATTCTTATGAATGAACTCATCAAAATAAAAAAAGCCCCTAATGTCAGTATTCATCGGGAATTTTCGTTTTTGGATCGTCCCTCTGCCGCGGGTCACCGCTCATGAATAATGCATTTTATTTAATCTAGATTTGATAATGGCACATGCGCACAACTGTATGTCGCTATTAGTCCAGCGGATAAGTGCAAAAATGTGAAAGTTTCGTGCACTTTGTGGTAAAAGCATGAAACTTGGCACACATGTACTTTGTACCAAAACATGAAATTTTTGATATAGTGCCATCTCTGAATTGACCTGTGGTGGCCTTGGCGGCCATTTTCCAAAATGGCCGCCATTTCTGATATAAAACTACATAACTCGGAAAGTAAGAGGCCTAGAATCTTCATTCCAGTGGCTATGTATATGTTTTCCGTGTCCAACAGTTAAACAAATGCATTATTGAGTGTGTCAGAAGATTGGGTCCGCCATTTTCAAAATGGCGTCCTCATTTTCCAAAATGGCCGCCATTTCTGATATAAAACTACATAACTCGGAAAGTAAGAGGCCTAGAATCTTCATTCCAGTGGCTATGTATATGTTTTCCGTGTCCAACAGTTCAAAACATTCCTTATTGAGTGTGTCAGACGATTGGGTCCGCCATTTTCAAAATGGCGTCCTTATTCTTCAAAATGGCGTCCTTATTCTTCAAAATGGCAGTCCTGTAGCCCAAAATACTGTATTAAAGAACTCAACGGCATTCATGGTGAAACAAATTAGGTTATAAGGGTCAGTCACTTTCACATAGGTACTGTACTAATGCAATTGCGCCAACGAGCCAAGTTTGGTTTGTTTCACTGCAAAACCAACAGATTTCAAAATAGCCCCTTGCCATACCTCACCAAGCTCCTGAACTCCTAAAACCATTTCAATATATTGCTAATTTGTCTGGTCTTAAATGGGTATAAATGTAGTCAAACTGTTTGTACATTTCTGGCAGATCCTTGTTTTTGTGATTATTTTCACTATGTTCACTATATATTTTCTACTGTAAAGCTTTTTAATAATTGTAATATTTTTAATGATTGTAAATTATGTCGCAATTCAGCGGTATGCTGCGATGGCATTTTTTAAAATAAATAAACCATAAACCATAAACCTCCGGACCACAGTATCTGTCATTTTTAAAGATGGCGTCCTATCCCCTATGGTGGCCCTTCAAAAATGTAGAAACTATATAGCTGTAGCCTACACATATTGCAAGTTTGTGTTAAAGGAAATAATGGGATTATGCTAGATCTTAAAAAAACCAAATCGTGTTTATTGGGAAGCAGCGTAATCATACATGTTACTTACGTTTTTTTTAATTTTTAGAACGATTCTTGGTCACCTGAGAAGGACATTAACGTGAAGGACGTGTAATACTGGGTTTTGTGGATTTTTTTTCTTTTTCTGTGAGACTATTAGGTTTTTTAATTCTAATGGAGTGCTTTTGCAAGAAGGTATAGCACAGAGAAACCGGTTTATGCAGGCATACTTCAAGGAATGATCAGTTTATTTTTTTTACATTTTTTTCAATTCTAGAGTTAGCTGCAGTGAATCAGAACTCCTATGTGGGAAGGGGAGGGTGTTTATGGGAGTTGTCACAAGTCAGAATTTTTTCTCATCGTTTTCGTTATTTTTTTTGGAGATGCTGAAGCAGTTCTGCTGCGTGAAGTATCATTGGATCTATGTGTGTGGCTGGTCTGCAGAGATAAATCTGTATAATTTATGATGTGCTGGTATGCCAGCAGTGTGGTCACGGTTGCGTAACTATCCCGCCCAGAGCGTAATTCTTAATTTAAGTTTTTTTGCTAGTGATATACGCTTCATGGGAGGTCAGTTCAGGCCAAATTTTCCCCCGCGAGATTGCAGTCTGTAGGAAGGGGGGGGGGGGGGGGGTTTCTTGTACAAGTTTCAAATGAACCCCTCCGTGCTTTTCGTTATTTTTTTGAGACGCGGAAACGGTTCTGCTGACAAGTATCATATGGATTGTATTTGTGACTGGTCTGCAGAGATAGATCTGTAATTGTACGTTAACTAGTGGGTATGCTAGAAAGTGGTTGTTTGACTGGTCTCTCCAGAGCGTAGTTCTTAACTCTTTTTTTCCCTTTTTTGTGTAAGACACGCATCTGGGGGTCAGTTCTAGCCACATTATCTCTGCTAGATGACAGTCCGTGGTTGGAGTTCGTGGACGGGCCAATACATCAAACGTCTGCAGGCCAATTGGGTTAGACATTCCCTAAAAGCGGGAGTTTCAAACCCTGTCTCTGGTTTTGGCAACGCGATGACTGGTTTGTGTATTGCAACAGTGGTCCCTTTGTTTTTAGTTCACACAGTGATTGATTATTACCGGTGATAATATGCCGTCCCCTCTTTTTTCCCCTTTTTTTGGAAGGGGAGCCGCAGGGCATATTTTCTGTGCTATATCATGCACGTCATCAGTCACCTTCTTATATAGTTCATTTTCCTTTCCTTGTTTTTATTTGTGTGTTGGTTGTTATGACACGTGGCAAGGACAAGGGGGGGGGGGACTTATTTATTTTGTTTTAGTCTTGAGATCCATTTCTTTGATCATTGTTTTGTTCTTTCAATAGTTCCAATAGAATTTGCAGATTCTCCTCATCAAGATTTTGTTCCTCTTGATTGGATTGTGGAAATGCTTTAGTCCTAGATCAAACAAGTTCATCTTTTATGTTTTTGTGCCGTTTGTATGCCAGGATGGGTTGGGTATCAAATATCCTATTCAGATATTCGTTTTCGCTAATCAAGGGCCAGTGTTTGAGGATAGCCCGTTTGAGGGTTGGGTGCGCGATATGTGGGTAGTATGGTAGGACGAACACCAGTGGGATATTGTTTTTGTTTTTTTCACGCTTAGGGTCCGCGGGAGTCTTGCCCCTTTGAGAAAGGAGGGCTAGGTCTTCGTTTGTGTATCCGCGCTTTTGAAGTTTGTCTTTGAAGAATTTAACCCTCTCCTCAAAGTCTTTTAAATGGGTAAATATACGTTTGTATCTGGTCACTTCGCCCTTGATTAATCCGCCAAATACCGACTTGGGGTGTGCTGAATCTCGAGCTAGGTACTGACATGTATCAGTTTTTTGGTAGCGACTCGAGTATCCAATATCTCTTCATGTATGAATCGTTCGCCTTTGTAGATAATAAAGTCGAGAAAAGTGACTTGGCGGTGCGAGATCTCAGACGTGAACTTCAGCGTAGGATGCATTTTATTAAGTGATTGCACTAGGTCAGCAGCCTGCTTTTCATTTCCGTTAAAGATTATAAGAACATCGTCTCTATATCTCATGTAGCTCACAATTGAGGGATTGTGAGGGAGGATTTTGTCTTGTTCGTATTTGAATAGGGTTATGTCACAAATCTCCGGACTGCATTCGCTGCCCATGGCCACGCCAATTTTTTGTCTAAAAAACTTGCCATTGAATTCAAACGTGTTTCGATGCATAATGAGTTCAAGGAGACTTCGCGCGTGGTCTGTCGTGGGCTTGGGCATTGCGTATAGTCCGTCCTGAGGCAAGCAAAGTGTGCAGATAACTTTTGCGCTGTGGCTGCACCAAGGGATGTCGAGCTAATTGCAAGTGCACGAAAGCTGCACTGACATGCACAGCCCTGTGTAAATTTGGAGGCTCTTTTTCTTGCTAGTGTGACGGATTTCCAAGTTTGTTCTTTGGGTGTTTTTTTGTTTTTTTTGGGGGGGGGGTGGCTTTTTTGTTTGCTCAATTAAAACAGGTGAGCAATATTGTGATATCCACTATGTGCAGAGTAGCCAATTAGTCTTTATCCAAGCCTTTGATCCTAAAAATCACCATGTGTCACCAGAATAAAGGCTTCATGCCGTTGAGTGCTTTAGATATGGAATTTATGGCCATTAAAGACCACCATTTTAAAGAATAAGGACACCATTTTCAAAATGGCGGACCTAATCGTCTGACACAGTCAAAATGCATTTGTTGAACTGTTGGACACGGAAAACATATACATAGCCACTGGAATGAAGATTCTAGGCCTCTTACTTTCCGAGTTATGTAGTTTTATATCAGAAATGGCAGCCATTTTGAAAAATGAGGACGCCATTTTGAAAATGGCGGACCCAATCGTCTGACACACTCAATAATGCATTTTTTTAACTGTTGGACACGGAAAACATATACATAGCCACTGGAATGAAGATTCTAGGCCTCTTACTTTCCGAGTTATGTAGTTTTGTATCAGAAATGGCGGCCATTTTGGAAAATGGCCGCCAAGGCCACCTCAGGCAAATTCAGAGATGGCACTATATCTAAAATTTCATGTTTTGGTATAAAGTACATGTGTGCCAAGTTTCATGCTTTTACCACAAAGTGCACAAAATTTTCTCTTATCCGCTGAACTATATACACAGTGGCAGAAACAGCGGACGTATAGACGTGCTCACCAGGAACAATTGTGATTGGTCAGTGTATGTTGGAGACGTGTTGGGGGCATGAGCATAAATCCCCGAGTCTGATTTTGATTGGTCAATATTAGCAGCATCATAATGTTAATAATCATGATAAATGAAAAGGGACTGCGTTCCACTCACGTCGCGAACAATGCAAACGTTCGGCGACGTTCGTTATGTTTTGGTTGTGCACGTCCAATCATGGAGGTAGTGGAAATTGTTCGAGTTGTTAGCAAACGTTGGTAACGTTTGCGTGATGTGCAACGCAGCCTAGTCTCTATAAATATACCCATCACGATACGAGACACTCTCCCTTAGTCCCCTATACATATACACTCTCTAGACTATTGTAACCTAACGCACACGCACCCACCAGTAATAGTAGATATGATATTATCATACCTAACATTCCATAGTGTTTGTCAAAGACCTGACGCCTTGGTCTACTTGGAACGTCCTACTGATCTATGAAGGTGTACAGCCTGACAACATCGCCATGGAATTCGATACAAACGGTTATTTCCTGGTCTTGTTCTCTTTTACCTACAATATGATTTGGGGATGTATTAAAAAGATTATGGGTATTTTGCTGCCGACGCTGACGGACCAATTCAGCACGCACACCTGGATCATAGGAATCATCGCATCGGTGATGAATGCAACGTCAAATTTTGGAGGTACAGGAATGCAACATGCGCTAGTCTGTGTTTTTGTATCATCAAAGTGATTGTGGTGTTTTAATAAACTGTTTGTATGAAAGCAATATTATATAGAAATAATGATATATAGAGTGATATTTTACGGGTCCACGTAGGCCTACTTTTTTACTACATGTACATACTAGTTTACGTTGAAGGCCCTATATCGTAGGCGAAAAGGATACCCCCACACACACAACCACATTACCTTACATACGCAATGTGGACATTCCTTTGTCTTCGTGTAGTTAACAAACTTTGACTAAATACTCAATTTTCTCGCTTCCCCAAAACAAATTTACCCTCAAATTTGGATTATGGGCCTCTCAGCTGTCCCTTCTATCTTTTCTATATATAACCCTAACCCGTTTTTCCTCTAGCGCTCTTTTTCGGAAACTGAAAAACGGATTGTGGACGTGTGCAAGTCCACAAACCGTAACCTCTTCCCGCATCGTGTGGACCTATATTGTTCGGAGGTCCACAGTGCGTATGCAAGACTAACTCCTCCCCACGTAACCCTGCACAATGTACTCTTTATTAACACCAGTTAAATTAAATTGGAACTTGATTTGACTTGTAACTTTTGCACAGTATTCATTAGAAAACTCATTCGAAAACAACTGCAATCGAAAGTAAGCTCGATTTGCTTTCTTTGATTTAAGGTCTTCTAACAATACCGCTAGATGGAAGGTTTAGCAGTCGACGTTTGTTAATCGTCACCAGCACATTACAAACCATAGGGATGTTGCTGTTCCCTTTGTCAAGAAGCACCAGTCAAATTGCTCTGGCTTTAACGGTCATAGTGGGTAAGTGCTGTGTATGAATTTTGTTACGCGTAAACCCTGCGCGCTAGGCAATCAAACAACATTAAATAATCATGACACATTACAAAAGAAAGGCATTTTGCTATTATGAGAAGGTTATTATTCTTCTGACGTTCTCAACTACATCATTTACAATAATTGTACAGTAGGTAAAAGTGACAACAAACATTGCGGTACCAAATCGAGAACACGAGCCGGCATAGAAATGTTCGTTTGAGTTCATAACACTAGCGAGAAGCCGCGCTTTGCGCGACACCTGCTAGTTGGGTGGAATCATAACTTATGGAAAAACCTTGCTGACGTCCTGAAAACATAATGGGATTGTATGACAAACAAACCGCGAAACTTATAGAGTAGAGTACCAGCTAGGTGCGTGTATAAACTTGCTTGTTTGTCATTCCATGATGCTTTTCAAAATGTGTCGAAAAGGTTTGTTTCATATTTCAAAAAGTTGTACATAAATCATAAAGTTTTTAATTGAAAGTAACTTTCTAAAATAAAAGCCTTGCTATTTTCTTTGAATAGACCATGAGCCACTGCATACAATGCAAAGTCATTCAGACAGGTAGCCTCCGGGAGAGCATCATTACATAAGGACCCTCGAATGACATACTTAAAATCTCAGGGATTAACGTTTTATGCAAATTACTCATATTTCCACCACTTGGATTTTTTTAGATTTTTAGTATGCCATTCTAGGGACCCTATAGAAGGGCACTGTGGTGAAAAATATTCTAGTGCAATTTTAAATTACAATGGAATATTGCAAACAAAATTAAGTTTTTCCCTGGACTATTCAGCCCTACTTTGATTTTGTGGGTTTTCTCCAGAATATTGGTTTGGCTGTTCATGATTATCGCACGCTTAAGGACTACTCGGTTTACAAAATAATGTACGTCAATAATATTTCAAAAGATGCAGAAAGGAGCCGTTTAGTGAAAACAAATGTTACCAGTCACGAATGCATTATTGTAAAATCTATAGTTGGAAAATGGCGAAAATATGTAGTTCCCCGACGACGCAGTTGTAAATGGGATCTGAAATTGAACAGTGCTATCGGGTAAAAAATAATACCAGTATTTATAACAGCTAAAAAAGGATACAACTGGGACATTCCAAATTTAAAACATTAAATGTTGTGAAACCTATCTTTATTACAAAATGGGAAATAAGAAGAGTTGCATAAATATTATGAATAACCATGACCATGCATGACTTTCCAAATTTTAGTACTTAAATTGTAATACCAAATTAGATTAGAAGGGTATTGACAATTTTATAGCAATTTTATAGCAATTTTATAGCAATTTTATAGCAATTTTATAGGATCATTATGCCCTTTGTCGTTGAATTATGTAGTTATAAAATCGAATAGGCCTTTGGAAAATTATTTAGCTCTCGCAGGGTGGGTTTATAGGACGGCCCTTTTCCACGTGGTTCTCATTCCCGACCGACCCTTTTTATTAAACTCCCGACCCAATTTATTTTTTATTTTTTAGTAATTTAATGAAACTCCATTCACACAAACAAATTGCAAATAAACCAAAAATGAATAGTAAATGTATACAATATGGCTCTGTGTTACATGATAGCTATTGAAAATAAAATAGTTTATTCAAAAATATGGAGTACCTGAATAATAATCAGTGAAATCCCATAAGATTAGAGGATGCATTTATGCAGTCTCTAATAAATGATGTTTAAAGTATATACCTTACTGGTATGGCGTGACTGCCACTACAGCCAAAATATTCGCGAACTGCATTGTGCAGAAGTCAACTGGGTCTTGCTAAAAAATGACTATTTTGTATGCAGTGATATAAATTCACGATAAACACACTGCATTAAAAATATACGCACTTTACACGCATTTTATTAATCCATCTAATCAGGTGGAACTGCAATTTTGTTTCCGTAAAATATATATTTTTTGACCGACCAGCTCACAATCGAAATACTGTGTGCGTTGCTCAAATACAAATCTTGCTATTTTTTTTTAAAGACTATGGGCCAGTGCATACAGTGCAAAGTCAGCCCTTTTCATTGATGCGTATCATGATTTTTTCACAGGAATCGTACGGGAAATAAAACGAACCACTTCGGGATTTCTGTTTTATATCATCGTGAAAATGAGAATTGAAAGAAACAACAGGCCGGCCATATGATAATGCGCCCTCAATTGACGTAATGCAGTCACGTTTCTAAATTGCAAATTCATATTTACGATAACACACAATTTCGCGACATGTGCACGATGAACGTTAAAATGTGCGCAATAGTTATAGGTTTTTATACAGTGTTTTTATACAGATAATGTTGTAATGTTTTAGTATTGACATTGTGAAGAAAAGAAATGGGCCCAAAAGTCATTTTGTTCACGTTCCAAAAACTGTGACTGAAAAATGGTAGATGGTCGACGCGCATGGAATTCGTAGGTAAAGCCGAATTTAAAGCCGCAGACAGAGCTGGTACTTAGCTGGTACTATGTTTCTGGGAAATATCCACAATAACCAAGGGAGTATACAAGCAGGGCACCGGCTCAAATAACATGTGCTGTGCCGCCGAATCGCGAACAGCCAACTCAGCAACTGAGTATCATGAGAAAGGGATACATATTTCAAAAAGTTGTACATAAATCATAAAGTTTTTAATTGAAAGTAACTTTCTAAAATAAAAGCCTTGCTATTTTCTTTGAATAGACCATGAGCCACTGCATACAATGCAAAGTCATTCAGACAGGTAGCCTCCGGGAGAGCATCATTACATAAGGACCCTCGAATGACATACTTAAAATCTCAGGGATTAACGTTTTATGCAAATTACTCATATTTCCACCACTTGGATTTTTTTAGATTTTTAGTATGCCATTCTAGGGACCCTATAGAAGGGCACTGTGGTGAAAAATATTCTAGTGCAATTTTAAATTACAATGGAATATTGCAAACAAAATTAAGTTTTTCCCTGGACTATTCAGCCCTACTTTGATTTTGTGGGTTTTCTCCAGAATATTGGTTTGGCTGTTCATGATTATCGCACGCTTAAGGACTACTCGGTTTACAAAATAATGTACGTCAATAATATTTCAAAAGATGCAGAAAGGAGCCGTTTAGTGAAAACAAATGTTACCAGTCACGAATGCACTATTGTAAAATCTATAGTTGGAAAATGGCGAAAATATGTAGTTCCCCGACGACGCAGTTGTAAATGGGATCTGAAATTGAACAGTGCTATCGGGTAAAAAATAATACCAGTATTTATAACAGCTAAAAAAGGATACAACTGGGACATTCCAAATTTAAAACATTAAATGTTGTGAAACCTATCTTTATTACAAAATGGGAAATAAAAAGAGTTGCATAAATATTATGAATAACCATGACCATGCATGACTTTCCAAATTTTAGTACTTAAATTGTAATACCAAATTAGATTAGAAGGGTATTGACAATTTTATAGCAATTTTATAGCAATTTTATAGCAATTTTATAGCAATTTTATAGGATCATTATGCCCTTTGTCGTTGAATTATGTAGTTATAAAATCGAATAGGCCTTTGGAAAATTATTTAGCTCTCGCAGGGTGGGTTTATAGGACGGCCCTTTTCCACGTGGTTCTCATTCCCGACCGACCCTTTTTATTAAACTCCCGACCCAATTTATTTTTTATTTTTTAGTAATTTAATGAAACTCCATTCACACAAACAAATTGCAAATAAACCAAAAATGAATAGTAAATGTATACAATATGGCTCTGTGTTACATGATAGCTATTGAAAATAAATAGTTTATTCAAAAATATGGAGTACCTGAATAATAATCAGTGAAATCCCATAAGATTAGAGGATGCATTTATGCAGTCTCTAATAAATGATGTTTAAAGTATATACCTTACTGGTATGGCGTGACTGCCACTACAGCCAAAATATTCGCGAACTGCATTGTGCAGAAGTCAACTGGGTCTTGCTAAAAAATGACTATTTTGTATGCAGTGATATAAATTCACGATAAACACACTGCATTAAAAATATACGCACTTTACACGCATTTTATTAATCCATCTAATCAGGTGGAACTGCAATTTTGTTTCCGTAAAATATATATTTTTTGACCGACCAGCTCACAATCGAAATACTGTGTGCGTTGCTCAAATACAAATCTTGCTATTTTTTTTTAAAGACTATGGGCCAGTGCATACAGTGCAAAGTCAGCCCTTTTCATTGATGCGTATCATGATTTTTTCACAGGAATCGTACGGGAAATAAAACGAACCACTTCGGGATTTCTGTTTTATATCATCGTGAAAATGAGAATTGAAAGAAACAACAGGCCGGCCATATGATAATGCGCCCTCAATTGACGTAATGCAGTCACGTTTCTAAATTGCAAATTCATATTTACGATAACACACAATTTCGCGACATGTGCACGATGAACGTTAAAATGTGCGCAATAGTTATAGGTTTTTATACAGTGTTTTTATACAGATAATGTTGTAATGTTTTAGTATTGACATTGTGAAGAAAAGAAATGGGCCCAAAAGTCATTTTGTTCACGTTCCAAAAACTGTGACTGAAAAATGGTAGATGGTCGACGCGCATGGAATTCGTAGGTAAAGCCGAATTTAAAGCCGCAGACAGAGCTGGTACTTAGCTGGTACTATGTTTCTGGGAAATATCCACAATAACCAAGGGAGTATACAAGCAGGGCACCGGCTCAAATAACATGTGCTGTGCCGCCGAATCGCGAACAGCCAACTCAGCAACTGAGTATCATGAGAAAGGGATACATATTTCAAAAAGTTGTACATAAATCATAAAGTTTTTAATTGAAAGTAACTTTCTAAAATAAAAGCCTTGCTATTTTCTTTGAATAGACCATGAGCCACTGCATACAATGCAAAGTCATTCAGACAGGTAGCCTCCGGGAGAGCATCATTACATAAGGACCCTCGAATGACATACTTAAAATCTCAGGGATTAACGTTTTATGCAAATTACTCATATTTCCACCACTTGGATTTTTTTAGATTTTTAGTATGCCATTCTAGGGACCCTATAGAAGGGCACTGTGGTGAAAAATATTCTAGTGCAATTTTAAATTACAATGGAATATTGCAAACAAAATTAAGTTTTTCCCTGGACTATTCAGCCCTACTTTGATTTTGTGGGTTTTCTCCAGAATATTGGTTTGGCTGTTCATGATTATCGCACGCTTAAGGACTACTCGGTTTACAAAATAATGTACGTCAATAATATTTCAAAAGATGCAGAAAGGAGCCGTTTAGTGAAAACAAATGTTACCAGTCACGAATGCACTATTGTAAAATCTATAGTTGGAAAATGGCGAAAATATGTAGTTCCCCGACGACGCAGTTGTAAATGGGATCTGAAATTGAACAGTGCTATCGGGTAAAAAATAATACCAGTATTTATAACAGCTAAAAAAGGATACAACTGGGACATTCCAAATTTAAAACATTAAATGTTGTGAAACCTATCTTTATTACAAAATGGGAAATAAAAAGAGTTGCATAAATATTATGAATAACCATGACCATGCATGACTTTCCAAATTTTAGTACTTAAATTGTAATACCAAATTAGATTAGAAGGGTATTGACAATTTTATAGCAATTTTATAGCAATTTTATAGCAATTTTATAGCAATTTTATAGGATCATTATGCCCTTTGTCGTTGAATTATGTAGTTATAAAATCGAATAGGCCTTTGGAAAATTATTTAGCTCTCGCAGGGTGGGTTTATAGGACGGCCCTTTTCCACGTGGTTCTCATTCCCGACCGACCCTTTTTATTAAACTCCCGACCCAATTTATTTTTTATTTTTTAGTAATTTAATGAAACTCCATTCACACAAACAAATTGCAAATAAACCAAAAATGAATAGTAAATGTATACAATATGGCTCTGTGTTACATGATAGCTATTGAAAATAAATAGTTTATTCAAAAATATGGAGTACCTGAATAATAATCAGTGAAATCCCATAAGATTAGAGGATGCATTTATGCAGTCTCTAATAAATGATGTTTAAAGTATATACCTTACTGGTATGGCGTGACTGCCACTACAGCCAAAATATTCGCGAACTGCATTGTGCAGAAGTCAACTGGGTCTTGCTAAAAAATGACTATTTTGTATGCAGTGATATAAATTCACGATAAACACACTGCATTAAAAATATACGCACTTTACACGCATTTTATTAATCCATCTAATCAGGTGGAACTGCAATTTTGTTTCCGTAAAATATATATTTTTTGACCGACCAGCTCACAATCGAAATACTGTGTGCGTTGCTCAAATACAAATCTTGCTATTTTTTTTTAAAGACTATGGGCCAGTGCATACAGTGCAAAGTCAGCCCTTTTCATTGATGCGTATCATGATTTTTTCACAGGAATCGTACGGGAAATAAAACGAACCACTTCGGGATTTCTGTTTTATATCATCGTGAAAATGAGAATTGAAAGAAACAACAGGCCGGCCATATGATAATGCGCCCTCAATTGACGTAATGCAGTCACGTTTCTAAATTGCAAATTCATATTTACGATAACACACAATTTCGCGACATGTGCACGATGAACGTTAAAATGTGCGCAATAGTTATAGGTTTTTATACAGTGTTTTTATACAGATAATGTTGTAATGTTTTAGTATTGACATTGTGAAGAAAAGAAATGGGCCCAAAAGTCATTTTGTTCACGTTCCAAAAACTGTGACTGAAAAATGGTAGATGGTCGACGCGCATGGAATTCGTAGGTAAAGCCGAATTTAAAGCCGCAGACAGAGCTGGTACTTAGCTGGTACTATGTTTCTGGGAAATATCCACAATAACCAAGGGAGTATACAAGCAGGGCACCGGCTCAAATAACATGTGCTGTGCCGCCGAATCGCGAACAGCCAACTCAGCAACTGAGTATCATGAGAAAGGGATACAATTTTGTGAAGGCTTTGGCCCGAATTCCGGCAAGAATAACGCAATAGCTGCCGCCCAATCGCGTAAAGCCAATTCGGCAAAAGAGCAAGGGATACAATTTCGGGAAGGCTTCGGCCCGAACTCCGGCAAGAATAACGCAATAGTTTATGCAAAAAGGCCCACACATATCAACAGGCAATCGAAAATCGACTACACGTTTATCAGTAACGTTTGTTAGTGTTACTCCTAAAATTTACCACGGAGAAATAAGAGGGTTTCTTTAAAATCTTACCCCGTGAGTCGTCGCCGCGAACGACCTGCAACCCGCCGCACCGACGCCAGCGGCCCACACGACGCGCACGCCGAGTCGCCCGACCAAACGCGCGGAGTTTTTTCAACATGGCGCCGCCCTAATGCCAAGATGGCGCGGCCCTGTGTTATAAAATGGCTGCCCGTGTCCAAGATGGCGCATTTTTGGTTCATTATAGATAGATAGATAGATAGATAGATAGATAGATATATGTACTTAGGTGAGGTTGCTTGTTGCTTGCTTGACAAACTTGAAGTGCTGTTGCAGTGACACGGGACTTGGCAGCAGCTGATGATCTTGTGTAAGCTGCTGGCGCAGGACCGAGATGACCTCTTCATATGGAAACGTTTTTCTGGATTTGTCTCATAAAAGAAGTTGACCACATATCAGCGCCCTGTGAGATCCACAGGACCGCCACTGACTGTTACTACAGGGCAGTTCCATTGTGGAAATGGGTAAATAAACAGTAAATGAACAGTAGCACAAAATAATATAATGGTAACAAATCGCGTAGTTTAGTTCTACTGTAATGTATTTGAACGACTTACTTTTCTGATTATAACATCAATACCATACTAGGAAAACATAAATTAAACTGAAAACAATTTCTACTCGAAACTACATAGTCAAAAGCGTCCGAATACTAGTGTATGAAACTTGGCGCGGCGTGGCAGAGAATCCACCCCTACAGCTTTAATAGTATAATCCAATAAAAGCCAGAGAAAAAATGGTTTTATTTGTAAAAGTTCACTTTAAATTCAACCCAAAAATTAAGAGATATCTTAAAACATAGTCTTACATGTTACTAATAAATAAAATCTATACTTGATATCATAGAATTGTAGCATTTGACGATGAAAGAATAATGAGTGGCAATTGAAAGCGTCACAAGATTAGTGATGCTTGGCGTACTAGAGCATCCGGGACATTT
The DNA here is from genome assembly GCA_037893245.1 of Crossaster papposus. NCBI lineage: Eukaryota > Metazoa > Echinodermata > Asteroidea > Velatida > Solasteridae > Crossaster > Crossaster papposus. The sequence goes on from JBAIAA010000600.1 coordinate 540,975, forward strand.
AGGTGAAAGGTCATTTCAGACGCTAGCTGTTAATGGTCAATGCTCTTTAAAGCCTTTGTTCCGACGAACTTATTTAACCAATCAAAATAAGTTTTATATCACAAGAAAGCTAACAATCAGCATATTCATAAACCGCTAGGCCCAAAGCAGCCTGGTCACGACGAAACGAGTGAGGGCTTGCGAAAGCGGGTCATGTACACAGACATAAATAATTGTCTGTGGTCATGTTCGAAGAAACTCGCTGTTTTGCCAACTCTCCCACGTACAAACGAGGACATCTTGCAGACTTCCTTTTTTTTCCCGACAAAACCGAGAAACTGACTGGTAATATTTTTAGGTTTTGGATTTGATGAATAGTTGTTCTAGTGACTCGCGGGCGGCCCAATGCTAGCAATGAAATCACTTATTTGTGAAAAAAAATGCTAATTTGCCCTATGTACGCAGGCCGCACGGAGCGGATAAGACAACGTTTTAATATGCATGCCAGGATCTGACAAACTCCTTGAAGCTTAAACAGTTAGAGTTCGAAGCGAACTCTTCATGTCTTCATGCAATGACCGACCATCATCCAGCAGCAATTGCAAGCAGAAGCTTAACTTAAATAATTGAATGTACCACCCGATTTTGTATTTTGCCAGGACCTCCCATAGGAATTACCAGCGTTCTGAACAAAGTCTTACTAGGACGACACTTTCGTGAGCGTTTCACCTTGGCCTCTGGGATTGGACACGCCGGGCAGGCAGTTGCCCTTCTTGTTTTTGCACCGATGACACAGCTTTTCCTCGACACCTACGGTTGGAGAGGAGCGTCGCTGCTTATTGCTGGAATTAGCATGCATCAGATTGCTAGCGCAGCCGTTGTCAGGGTCAGCAAATCACAATACGAGTCTCTTGCTGATAGCTCAGATAACCACAATGACGACACCGACAAGGAAGGATGCAGCAGCCGTATTCATCTCGTCAAAGCTTTAGATCTCGGAATATTAACAGAGTTCAGGTTTTGGATTTCGTTTATTTGTCAAATAGGTGTGTCGTTTGCCTTTAATTCTTGGTTGCTGTATTACGTTCCTCATCTAGAAGTCAAAGGTTTCTCGCCTCAAGTGGCTGCAGCTCTTTGCTCGGCAGCTGCCGTCGGATATTTACTTGGGTCGATCATCTGGGCGCCCTTCATCGACCGAGGCTTCGTCAAATGCTCAACAGCGATCATCGTCAGCAGCATATGTCTGACTTTGTCGTTTGTCGTGGATCCCTGGGTGAATGACATTCCCAGCAATGTGGCCTTCACCTTTGTCTTTGGGATGTTCTTCTCGGCATTATACACCCTCTGTGACGTCTTGACTAAGGATCTCTTTGAAATGGATCGACTAGTGAGCGCCTTCTGCTGGAGTCGAGTATTCCTTTTTGTACCCGGAATTCTTGCTGGTTTCGTACCTGGTAAGTATACAATGTCCTGGGCGAGTTTACTGTACGGAACCTTTGTATTGGAGTTATTTGATGGAAATACAAATACATGTGACTTCTTGAGCTTGTTTTCTTTCAAAACATTAGTTTTCGTTACAACGTCAAAGACTTGAAAAACCAGGTAAATTAAACGTTGGATTTAAAAACGTGTTGCAGACATTATTGCCAAAAATTGTAAATTGCTAAACAAATAAAAAATTGATACGCCAAGAAAAACCAGTGAAATGATATCCGACGATTGATGTTATACAATTGTTGACCATATCGGTGTTTTGATTGTTTTTGATACATAGGCTGGATGTACGAAGCTAGAGGAAGCTATGACTTGGCGTTTGTCGTGATTGGCCTGGTACCAACTATCAGCCTCCTGCCGCTGATTATTGGGCGACTGCGAAATACCGTGGAGGGTTTGTGATGGAAAATTTTACACGAAGATTAGTTTACCGATATTATTGTGAAAACTTGATTTCAAACCGAACTTGCAAGGAAAACGTGAATCAGTGTCCGGTGATTGGTAGGGAGTTATTGACCATAATCGCGTTTGATAGTTTTTGATAACAGGCTAATATGAAAAGCAAGAGGAAGCTACGCTTTGCCGGTGTGGACGGTAATTCTGTCCCCCGGTAAAATTGTCCGGGGGGACAGAATTACCTAGGTAAAAGTGTCCCCATAGAGCCGTTAATTCTGTCCCCCTCCAGTTTATTCTGTCCCCTCTCTAGGTAATTTTGTCCCCCAATGTTCCACACATAAGTGGTTATTTTGATGTTATTTCAATGAAAAGCCCACATGGTATTTATTATTTGGACTTCTCTTCCCTTCATCGGTTTATCAAAATAAAAATATAAATATAAATAACCGTATTAATTAAATCAACCGATCTACGTTTCTGCGCGAAAGGGAAAATAGCAGTAATCAGTATTTTCAGACTTCTTGCACGCGTACAAATTCTGTATACCCAGCACGTATGTGGCAGCACTTTTGACCACCTGTAATTTGTAGTACGTTACACATCCTACAGTCTGCCACAAATGATGCACCATGAAGAGGTGAACCTGTACTACACTGGTTGTTGCGTCTAGTGGGTGCTAGACTTGTGACGTTGCACGGGACAATTTTACCAGGGGGACACGTTTAACGTTGGGCAGGGAGACAGAATTACCTGGAGGGGGACAGAAATACCTAGGTAAATGTGTCCCCCCGGACAGATTTACCGGGTCACGGCCTGGTAAGTCTGTCCGGGGGGACACATTTACCAGGGGGGACAGAATTACCTTTCCCGGTTCTATATGGTTCTTTTTATTTGATTTTAATGTTAATTTTAATGTACATTTTTATTTTATTTTTAGATTTTAGATTATCTTTTTGTTTCTGGTCTTGTTTTATTTTAATTTCTGTTTTAAATACTATTTAGGTAATATGCAGTGCCCATTTGGAAAGCATTGTTTTTGTCACTGATAAGGCCGCCCTGGTTAAATAAAACAACAAATAAATACTCCGAATTAGGGCATACTCGATTGATTATATCGGATTATACCACAGACATAAATAACCTATAGACGGACAGCGCCTATGGAAATCAACGTCCAGGTACCGTAATTTCGAAAGCGCCTGACTAAGTATGAAATCATGGGCGGAAGTGGTTGACAAATGTGCACGACTCTATGGAAAAACTTCAGGAGGACGGATACAAATCGGTCATTTCGGTTGAAAACGCAGCGGATGTCGACTAAAAATACTTCCAGCTGTAAACTATATATAAATGCTGCATAGTTATGAATTTGTATTTTGTTGTCAAAAAGAATGAGTTCTTACAGAAATTAAACAATTTGCCCACGATTTGTGGCTTTCATGAAATTTCACTCTGGCGCCCCCTGCTGTCCGTCTATGTTATTTATGTCTGTGGATTATACCTATTATACACTATGCGGGAAGAGTATAATAGCCCCCTCTATTGGAGTACTTTGTACAACAAAACGAGGATCAGCGGAATTGAAACAAACGATAAACCCAGTCTTGATTCAAGACTATTCACCTGTCTGTTCCTTTTTTTCTTCCGATATTAAATCGGTCTTTCTTTTTTGGTTCTTACTCAGCGCGACACCATGCAGACGATGCCCCGAACAACATTACTTGTATTCAATATCTTTCCAAAAGTTAGGTCATCACCGATTCACATATAAATACATATAATAAATTGTAAAATACAATTATTGTTTTTAACTTTAGAAAACCAATCGTGCAAATAATATGACCTGCTCCCGATAAAACAGCGTAAAGTCGCGCTATGCTATATTGATACAATTCCCACATGTTTTCATTCGGACTGACTACCAATTATTGTGTTTATTGGGAAGGGGCGTAATCATACACGCAGCTTACGTTTGTTTAATTATTAGAACGATTCTCGGTCACATGGGAAGGACATTAAATTGAAGGGCGTGTAACGTCAATATTATATATTTTTAAATACCCTACCCAATAAATTATATATCATTTTAAAGCTAGGAATTGAAGGAATTTGAAAATACCAATATCTCAAAAATATCTAAATGTCAACTTTACTCAGATTTCGTGGGAGCAGTTCCCTTGAATAATTTCATGGTACCGCTCACCCGGTATAGACGTGCTCACCAGGAACAATTGTGATTGGTCAGTGTATGTCGGAGACGTGCTGGGGGCGTAAGCTTAAATCCCCGATTGATTGATCAAAATTAGCAGCATCATAATGTTAATATTATTTTAAGATAAATGAATAACGGACTGCGTTCCACTCACGTCGCGAACAATGCAAACGTTTTGGTTGTGCACGTCCAATCATGGAGGTAGTGAAAATTGTTCGCGTTGTTAGCAAACGTTGGTAACGTTTGCGTGATGTGCAACGCAGCCTGGTCTCTATAAATAATACCCATCACGATATGAGACCGAGAGACTCCCCTTAGTCCCCTATACCTATACACTCTCTAGACTAATGTAACTTAGTAACCTAACGCACCACCCCCCCCCCCCCCCAAAAAAAAAACAAAAAAAAAAAAACAACAACAACAACCAACAACCTATTAAAAACAAGAATTTCTAAGAAACCACAACATTTCGCAAGCGCAATTGTGCAGGACCACCACAAAGAGGGGGAGGGGGGAGGGGGGGGGGGGGGGGGTCAAGCTATGGGCAAAGGGACCCCCCTTAATTGTGTTGGAACCTTATAAAATTCTTTTCAGATAACTTGGTGGTGTTCATAGGATAAACGATTGTTCCTCTGTTTGCGGCGGTAGGCACACGCATCATGTTTTACGTGATCTTGTACCATCAAGGTACGTATTTTACTTGCCAGAACACCTCATGTTAATGTTAGTTGTGCTGAACTTACCCAAATGAGCAATCATCCATTAATAACATTAATTGACACCTAATTTGCTTGTATTTAGTAGCATCTGACAACGAGATCATTACGCTGCGGCGGCCTCATTTAACGAGGCTTCCCTATAGCAAAAGCAATTTACCAGCTTTTGTGCCAAAACTACTGCATATATATTACGACGGATGTCATTACAATAAGCGGATTATCTTTCAGACAAGTTGTATTAGACGAAATTAGATGATTTAGACGAACTGCAATAATTCCCATTGGCTATGTATATGTAGCAATACTAGCCCAATGCAATTCTTACTGACATACCGGCGCACTCGATCGTGATCTACTGCTTTATCTTTCTACACCAATATCATACTTACAAATCCATAGTGTTTGTCAAAGACCTGACGTCTTTAGTTGGTCTATTCGGAACGTTCTACTGAGGGTCAACCTGTAAACATCGCCATGGAATTCGATACAAACGGTTATTTCCTGGTCTTGTTCTCCTTTACCTACTATGTGATGTGGGGATGTATTAACAAAAGCCTGGGCATTTTGTTGCCGACGCTGACGGACCAATTCAGCACGCACACCTGGATCATAGGAATCATCGCATCGGTGATGAGTGCAATGTCGGATTTTGGAGGTACAGGAACGCACCATGCGCTAGTCTGTGTTTTTGTATCATTAATGATTGGTGTGTTTTATTAAACTGTCTGTATGGAAGCAAGCATTATATACAAATAATAATATGCAGTGATATTTTCCGGGTTCACGTACTTCTATACTACATACTAGTTTACGTTGAAGGCCCTATATCGTAGGTGAAAAGGGTACCCCCCCCCCCCCCCCCTAAGTTATCTTGCACAATGTTCTCATTATTTACACCAGCTATAATGAATGTGAAATTAGCTGGCCTGTAACATTTACATAGTCTTCATTAGAAAACCTCATTAAAGAACAACTGAAATCGAAATTGAGCTTTGTTTGATTTAAGGTCTTCTAACCATACCGCTGGATACAAGGTTTAGCAGTCGACGTTTGTTAATCGTCACCAGCACAGCAGTAACGATAGGGATGTTGCTGTTCCCCCTGTCAAGAAGCACTGGTCATATTGCTCTGGCGTTAACGGTTATAGTGGGTAAGTGCTGTGTATGAAGTGTGTTACGTGTAAACCCTTTTCTAACTGCGCGCTAGGCAATCAACTACAGCATTCATTAATCACCACACATAACAAAAGAAAGGCATTTTGCTGTTATGAGAAGGTTGTTATTCTTCTAACGTTCTCAGATCAACTACACCATTTACAATAATTGTACAGTAGGTAAAAGTGACAACAAACATTGCGGTACCAAATCGAGAACACGAGCCGGCAAAGGAACTTTCATTTGAGTTCATGTACACTCAGGCCTACTTAGGTGAGGTTGCTTGCTTGCTTGCTTGACAGAAAGACTTGGAGTGCTGTTGCAGTACGTGACACGGGACTTGGCAGCAGCTGATGATCTTGTTGGAGGTGCTGATAATCAGTGGCGCAGCACCGAGATATGATCTCTTGGCTTTAGGCATGCCAAGATCTGACGAACTCCTTGAAGCTCAAAGCAGTATCTAAAGCGCACTTTTCACGTCTTCATGCAATGGCAGACCCTCATCTACTAGCAGCAATTGCCAGCAGAAGTTGAGGGATCTGCTGGTTCAGTCAGTCCTTCCGGCCATGATTAGTCCAAAAAACCGACTTTAGGCTTAATTCGTAGAGCTCGTTTATACCGGTACCTTCTTATTTCGAGTTACTTAAACAAATAGTTTTAATAAAATGTGCTGTGTGTGCGTGGGTTACATAAAAAGTGCAAAAACAAAGTCATATCAAGAATGCATGCAACCTTGGAGCAGGTTGCATAGCTCGACTAGCTTCATTCAAAATGATTCACCTAATTGAATGTAACACCCGATTTTATTTTATTTTGCTAGGACCTCCTGTAGGAATTCTTATGGTTTTAAACAAAGTCTTACTAGTACGACACTTCCGTGAGCGTTTCACCTTAGCCACTGGGATTGGACACGCCGGGCAGGCAGTTGCCCTTCTTGTTTTTGCACCGATGACGCAGCTTTTCCTTGACACCTACGGTTGGAGAGGAGCGTCGCTGCTTATTGCTGGAATCACCATGCATCAGATTGCTAGCGCAGCCGTTGTCAGGGTCAGCAAATCACAATACGAGTCTCTTGCTGATAGCTCAGATAACCACAATGACGACACCGACAAGGAAGGATGCAGCCGTGGTATTCATCTCGTCAAAGCGTTAGATCTCGGAATATTTATAGAGTTCAGGTTTTGGATTGCGTTGATGTGTCGCTTCGGTGTGTCGTTTTCCTTTCATTCTTGGTTGCTGTATTACGTTCCTCATCTAGAAGTCAAGGGCTTCTCACCCCAGGTGGCTGCAGCTCTTTGCTCGGCAGCTGCCGTCGGATATTTTGTTGGGTCGATCATCTGGGCGCCCTTCATCGACCGAGGCTTCGTCAAATGCTCAACAGCGATCATCGTCAGCAGCATATGTCTGACTTTGTCGTTTGTCGTGGATCCCTGGTTGAATGACATTCCCAGCAATGTGGCCGTCACCTTTGTCTGTGGGATGTTCTTCTCGGCATTATACACCCTCTGTGACGTCTTGACTAGGGATCTCTATGAAATGGATCGACTTGTGAGCGCCTTCGGTTGGACTCGGGTCTTCCTCTTTGTGCCCGAAATTCTTGCTGGTTTCGTACCTGGTAAGTACAATGTCCTAGGCGAGTTTACTGTACGGAACCTTTGTATTGGAGTTATTTGATGGAAATACAAATACATGTGACTTCTTGAGCTTGTTCTCTTTCAAAACATTTGTTTTCATTACGACGTCAAAGACTCCAAAAACCAAGTAAATTAAACGTTGGATTAAAAAAAACGTGTTGCAGACATTATTGCTATAAAAATTGCAAAAAAAAATGAAAATTGATGCTCCAAGAAAAACCAGTGAAATGGTATCCGACGATTATGTTATACAATTGTTGACCATATCGGCGTTTTGATTGTTTTGTATAGGCTGGATGTACGAAGCTAGAGGAAGTTACGACTTGGCGTTTGTCGTGATTGGCCTGGTACAAACTATCAGCCTCCTGCCGCTGATTATTGGGCGACTGCGAAAAACCGTGGAGGGTTTGTGATGGGAAATCTTACACGAAGATTGGTGCCGTAAGTTGGTTGGTGTATCTTTTGAACTGAATGCGGATACTTGTAGTGGGATCCTTAGCAGCCGGCTATAGGCCTTAGTAGGATACTAAAATACCTATAGTCTATGGAGTTGACAACTATAGATTGTATTTCATGAAACCTTGTTAATTAAGAAACTTGCTAACTCGTTAATTACTATAGGAAAATGTAATGGTTCGTTAATTTAGTGTTTACCGATATTATTGTGAAAACTTGATTTCAAACCGAACTTGCAAGGAAAACGTGAATCAGTGTCCGGTGATTGGTAGGGAGTTATTGACCATAATCGCGTTTGATAGTTTTTGATAACAGGCTAATATGAAAAGCAAGAGGAAGCTACGCTTTGCCGGCGTTTGTCGTGAACGGTCTGGTACCAACTATCTGCCTTCTGCCACTGGTTATTGGGAGACTGCGAAAGACAGTGGAAGGCTTTTGATGGAAAATCTGACACAAAGAATTACATTACTGCTGTGGCAAGTTTTATGTTTAATACCAGCTAAGTACATATTAATTTAATCACATTCATAAACACGTTTCGGTGAAAACAAAAACAAAAAGTGTACTCTATCCACTGTATAGTGCACGCCAGACTACAAAAACACGTCACCTATTGTATTAGTCTTGATTCAAGACTATAACGTCTATGCAGTTCAATCATCAATAGTATTTGTTCTTATTATTTTGCATATTCAAATTTGTATTTTATGTAAATTATGTTCGCTATGTGTGTTTCATCGTTGTATTTGTTTGCTTAATTTTTTTAAATGTTTTAGATTGTTTTTCTCCTTTTTTTTTTTTTTAAGATTCATATAAAACAGCAGTCTAGTTAAGGCTTTTAATTAAGAAATTGTTTGTATTTCTTGGAATAGTCTATGGCTCTAATCTTTCTTCTTCTCTATGGTTCTTTTTATTTGATTTTAATGTTAATTTTAATGTACATGTTTATTTTATTTTTAGATTTTAAATTATCTTTTTGTTTCTGGTCTTGTTTTATTTAAATTTCTGTTTTAAATACTATTTAGGTAATATGCAGGGCCCATTTGGAAAGCATTTTTTTTGTTACTGATAAGGCCGCCATGGTTAAATAAAACAACAAATAAATACTCCGAATGAGGGCATACTCGATTGATTATATCGGATTATACCACAGACATAAATAACCTATAGACGGACAGCGCCTATGGAAATCAACGTCCAGGTACCGTAATTTCGAAAGCGCCTGACTAAGTATGAAATCATGGGCGGAAGTGGTTGACAAAATGTGCACGACTCTATGGAAAAACTTCAGGAGGACGGATACAAATCGGTCATTTCGGTTGAAAACGCAGCGGATGTCGACTAAAAATACTTCCAGCTGTTAACTCTATATAAATGCTGCATAGTTATGATTTTGTATTTTGTTGTCAAAAAGAATGAGTTCTTACAGAAATTAAACAATTTGCCCACGATATGTTGCTTTCATGAAATTTCACTCTGGCGCCCCATGCTGTCCGTCTATGTTATTTATGTCTGTGGATTATACCTATTATACACTATGCGGGAAGAGTATAATAGCCCCCTGTATTGGAGTACTTTGTTCAACAAAACGAGGATCAGCGGAATTGAAACAAACGATAAACCCAGTCTTGATTCAAGACTATTCACCTGTCTGTTCCTTTTTTTCTTCCGATATTAAATCGGTCTTTCTTTTTTGGTTCTTACTCGGCGCGACACCATGCAGACGATGCCCCGAACAACATTACTTCTATTCAATATCTTTCCAAAAGTTAGGTCATCACCGATTCACATATAAATACATATAATAAATTGTAAAATACAATTATTGTATTCAAGGTCCCTTGAATTATTTCATGGTACCTCTCACTCGGTATAGACGTGCTCACCAGGAACAATTGTGATTGGTCAGTGTATGTCGGAGACGTGTTGGGGGCGTAAACTTAAATCCCCGATTGATTGATCAAAATTAGCAGCATCATAATGTTAATATTATTTTAAGATAAATGAATAACGGACTGCGTTCCACTCACGTCGCGAACAATGCAAACGTTTTGGTTGTGCACGTCCAATCATGGAGGTAGTGGAAATTGTTCGCGTTGTTAGCAAACGTTGGTAACGTTTGCGTGATGTGCAACGCAGCCTGGTCTCTATAAATAATACCCATCACGATATGAGACCGAGAGACTCCCCTTAGTCTCCTATACCTATACACTCTCTAGACTAATGTAACTTAGTAACCTAACGCACCACCCCCCCCCCCCCCCCAAGAAAAAAAAAAAAATAAAAAAACAAAAAAACAACAACCACCTATTAAAAACAAGAATTTCTAAGAAACCACAACATTTCGCAAGCGCAATTGTGCAGGACCACCACAAAGAGGGAGAGGGGGGGGGGGGGGGGGGGGGGGGGGGGGGTCAAGCTATGGGCAAAGGGACCCCCTTAATTGTGTTGGAACCTTATAAAATTCTTTTCAGATAACTTGGTGGTGTTCATAGGATAAACGATTGTTCCTCTGTTTGCGGCGGTAGGCACACGCATCATGTTTTACGTGAACTTGTACCATCGAGGCACGTATTTTACTTGCCAGAACACCTCATGTTAATGTTAGTTGTGCTGAACTTACCCAAATGAGCAATCATTCATTAATAACATTAATTGACACCTAATTTGCTTGTATGTAGTAGCATCTGACAACGAGATCATTACGCTGCGGCGGCTTCATTTAATGGCCCTGTCACACCAGACCATTTTAGGCCAACGCGTGAGTAACGTGTTGTAATTTTGGCAACACGCTGGCAAACGCTGACCAATGCTAGGCCAGCGTTAGCAACACGCTGAGCGCGTTACTCACGCGCTGGGACATGCTGTCACACGCTGAGGAAAACATATTTTTTTCAACATACATACAATTTCCAGCGTTTGCCAGCGTGTGACTGCACACGCTGGCGGAGCGTTGGAGGTTTGTTACTCACGCGTCGAACACGCTAGACGGTCGTTATCAACCCGCTACTCACACGCTGGCGCACGCTGGCGTACGCTGGCGTACTCTGGCTACACGCTGGTTATGGCCCTGTCACCCCAGAACGTTTTAGGCCAATGCATGAATAGCGCGTTAAAAATAGTTGATACGCTGGCAATCGCTGAACTTTCACAGAAAAAGTCAAGTGGAACCGTGATTTCAGAGTGTCCATACAGGTTGATAACGGGTTCATAGCGTATGCCAGCGCGTGAGTATCGTGTGATGAACGCGCTCAGCGTGTGAGGAACGTATCACTGATTTATAGTAAAAATACGACAGCGGTCGCCAGCGTGTGAGTAGTGGGTTGGTAACGATTGTCTATCGCGTTCGACCCGTGAGTAACGACCATCCTGCGCGCCGCCAGCGTGTGTAGTCACACGCTGGCAAACGCTGAAAAGTTTAGGTATGTTGAAAAATGTATTTTTGCCTCAGCGTGTGACAGCGTGTTCCAGCGTGTGGGTAACGCGCTTAGCGCGTTGCGAACGCTGGCCTAGCGTTGGTCAACGTTTACCCGCGTGTTACCGAAATTCCAACACGTTGGCCTAAAACGTTCTGGTGTGACAGGGCCATTAGTGTAGTAGCGCGTCGGCTTTTTATACAACTAACCATGTGGTCGTTGCAGTACGCTGGCGCGCGTTGGAACGCGCTACTCACGCGCTGGGCAGTCGTTCGTCAGTCGTCGAGCGCGTTACTAACGCGTTTCTCACGCGCTGGCGAACGCATTGAATCCGTTAACAACGCGTTATGAACACGCTAAAATCACGGTTCCACTTGACTTTTTCTGTGGAAGTTCAGCGTTTGCCAGCGTATCAACTATTTTTAACGCGCTACTCACGCGTTGGCCTAAAACGCTCTAGTGTGACAGGGCCATTACGAGGCTTCCCTATAGCAAAAGCAATTTACCAGCTTTTGTGCCAAAACTACTGCCTATATATTACGACGGATGTCATTACAATAAGCGGATTATCTTTCAGACAAGTTGTATTAGACGAAATTAGATGATTTCGACGAACTGCAATAATTCCCATTGGCTATGTATATGTAGCAATACTAGCCCAATGCAATTCTTACTGACATACCGGCGCACTCGATCGTGATCTACTGCTTTATCTTTCTACACCAATATCATACTTACAAATCCATAGTGTTTGTCAAAGACCTGACGTCTTTAGTTGGTCTATTCGGAACGTTCTACTGAGGGTCAACCTGAAAACATCGTCATGGAATTTGATACAAACGGTTTTTTCCTGGTCTTGTTCTCCTTTACCTACAATATGATGTGGGGGTGTATTAAAAAGAGTATGGGTATTTTGCTGCCGACGTTGACGGACCAATTCAGCACGCACACCTGGATCATAGGAATCATCGCATCGGCGATGAGTGCAACGTCAAATTTTGGAGGTACAGGAATGCAACATGCGCTAGTCTGTGTTTTTGTATCATCAAAGTGATTGTGGTGTTTAAAAACTGTTTGTATGAAAGCAAATATTATATACAAATAATTAAATTCAGTGATATTTTCCGGGTTTACGTACTTCTATACTACATACTAGTTTACGTTGAAGGCCCTATATCGTAGGCGAAAAAGGTTACCCCCCCCCCCAGTTACCCTGCACAATGTACTCTTTATTAACATCAGTTAAATTGAATTGTAACTTGTAACTTTTGCACAGTATTCATTAGAAAACTCATTAGAAAACAACTGTAGTCGAAAGTAAGCTCGATTTGCTTTCTTTGATTTAAGGTCTTCTAACAATAACGCTAGATGGAAGATTAAGCAGTCGACGTTTGTTAATCGTCACCAGCACATTACAAACCATAGGGATGTTGCTGTTCCCTTTGTCAAGAAGCACCAGTCAAATTGCCCTGTCATTGGCGGTCATAGCGGGTAAGTGTTGTGTATGAATTTTGTTACGCGTAAACCCTGCGCGCTAGGCAATCAAACAACATGAATTAATCATCACACATTACAAAAGAAAGGCATTTTGCTATTATGAGGTTATTATTCTTCTAACGTTCTCAACTACATCATTTACAATAATTGTACAGTGGGTAAAAGTGACAACAAACATTGCAGTACCAAATCGAGAACACGAGCCGGCATAGAAATGTTCGTTTGAGTTCATATACACTAGCGAGAAGCCGCGCTTCGCGCGGCACCTGCTAGTTGGGTGGAATCATAACTTATGGAAAAACCTTGCTGACGTCCTGAAAACATAATGGGATTGTATGACAAACAAACCACGAAACTTATAGAGTAGAGTACCAGCTATGTGCGTGTATAAACTTGCTTGTTTGTCATTCCATGATGCTTTTCAAATGTGTTGAAAAGGTTTGTTTCATGTTTCCAAAAAATTATAAAGTTTTTAATTGAAAGTAACTTTCTAAAATAAAAACCTTGCTATTTTCTTTGAATAGACCATGAGCCACTGCATACAATGCAAAGTCATCCAGACAGGTAGCCGCCGGGAGAGCATCATTACATAAGGACCCTCGAATGACATACTTAAAATCTCAGGGATTAACGTTTTATGCAAATTACTCATATTTCCACCACTTGGATTTAATTTTTATTTTTAGTACAATGCCATTCTAGGGACCTTATAGAAGTGCACTGTGGTGAAAAATATTCTAGTGCAATTTTAAATTACAATGGAATATTGCAAACAAAATTAAGTATTTTCCCTGGACTATTCAGCCCTACTTTGATTTTGTGGGTTTTCTCCAGAATATTGGTTTGGCTGTTCATGATTATCGCACGCTTGAGGACTACTCGGTTTACAAAATAATGTACGTCAATAATATTTTAAAAGATGCAGAAAAGGACCGTTTAGTGAAAACAAATGTTACCAGTCACGAATGCATTATTGTAAAATCTATAGTTGGAATATGGCGAAAATAATGTAGTTCCCCGACGACGCAGTTGTAAATGGGATCTGAAATTTAATAGTGCTATCGGGTAAAAAATAACACCAGTATTTATAACAGCTAAAAAAGGATACAACTGGGACATTCCAAATTTAAAACATTAAATGTTGTGAAACCTATCTTTATTACAAAATGGGAAATAAGAAGAGTTGCATAAATATTATGAATAACCATGACTATTCATGACTTTCCAAATGTTAGTACTTAAATTGTAATACCAAATTAGATTAGAAGGGTATTAACAATTTTATAGCAATTTTATAGCAATTTTATAGGATCATTATGCCCTTTGTCGTTATAAAATCGAATAGGCCTTTGGAAAATTATTTAGCTCTCGCAGGGTGGGTTTATTAGGACGGCCCTTTTTACGTGGTTCTCATTCCCGACCGACCCTTTTTTTTTTAACTCCCGACCCAATTTATTGTTTATTTTTTAGTAATTTAATGAAACTCCATTCACCCAAACAAATTGCAAATAAACAAAAAATGAATAGTAAATTTATACAATATGGCTCTGTGTTACATGATAGCTATTGAAAATAAATAGTTTATTCACTTATTATCAGCGCCCTGTGAGATCCACATGACCGAGGCGCACGTGCACAAGGTCACGCGCCACTGACCGTTACTGCCGGGCAGTTCCATTATGGAAATGAGTAAATAAACAGTAAATGAACAGTAGCACAAAATAATATAATGGTAACAAATCGCGTAGTACTGTTTAGTTCTACTGTAATGTATTTGAACGACTTACTTTTCTGATTATAACATCAATACCATACTAGGAAAACATAAATTAAACTGAAAACAATTTCTACTCGAAACTACATGTCAAAAGCTTCCGAAGACTAGTGTATGAAACTTGGCGCGGTGTGGCAGAGAATCCACCCCTACAGCTTTAATAGTATAATCCAGTAAAAGCCAGAGAAAAAATGGTTTTATTTGTAAAAGTTCACTTTAAATTCAACCCCAAAATTAAGAGATATCTTAAAACATAGTCTTACATGTTACTAATAAATAAAATCTATACTTAATATGATAGAATTGTAGCATTTGACGATGACAGAATAATGATTGGCAATTAAAAGCGTCACAAGTGATGCTTGGCGTACTAGCGCATCCGGGACATTAGATGAAAGGTCATTTCAGACGCTAGCTGTTAATGGTCAATGCTCTTTAAAGCCTTTGTTCCGACGAACTTATTTAACCAATCAAAATAAGTTTTATATCACAAGAAAGCTAACAATCAGCATATTTATAAACCGCTTGGCCCGCCCAAAGCAGCCTGGTCACGATGAAATTTAACGAGCGTGGGCTTGCGAAAGCGGGTCATGTACAACAAAACTCGCTGTTTTGCCAACTCTCCCACGTAAAAACGAGGACATCTTGCAGACTTAATATTTTTTCAGACGAAACTTAGGAACTGACTGGTATTATTTTTAGGTTTTGGATTTCATGAATAGTTGTTCTAGTGACTCGCGGGCGGCCCAATGCTAGCAATGAAATCACTTGTTCATGAACAAAATGCTAATTTGCCCTATGTACGCAGGCCGCACGGAGCGGATAACTTGACAACGTTTTCATATGCATGCCAGGATCTGACAAACTCCTTGAAGCTCAAACAGTTAGAGTTCAAAGCGAACTCTTCATGTCTTCATGCAAGGCATACCATCATCCAGCAGCATTATTGCAAGCAGAAGCTTCATTCAAAACGATTAACTTAAATAATTGAATGTACCACCGTAGTCCGAGTTACTGGACTCTAGTTTTCGCTTTTTTTTACATTTGGACATCATCTGGCGCCGAGTACTAGAGTCCGAGGAAGTACAACATGCATCAGGCCAAATCTCTTAAATGTGGTTCCAAATGTCGCCCAAATCCACAAAAATATTTAACAAAATACCTCAAAATCCCATAAATCGCCTTCCATAATGTGTCCAAGATCAACTTTCTAGGCTTCGGTGATATTCGCGAACAATTTCTGACCTGCAAATCCAGGAAATTCGACCACGATATTTAAAGTAGTGTGCACTGTGGCTGCCATCTTTAAATTTTGACGGATACGGTGGCCCAGACGGGACATAATCAGTGGTGATTATTTATTTTGCGACGTTGTGGATTTATTCACGAATGGTTGTAAATATTGTTTTGCGTCATCATTATTTTGTTCACGACGTGGCAAAAATATTCACTAGTCGTAAATAATTTACGATGCCACAAATTATATTTACGACATTGCAAAAATAATCACCACTGATTATGTCCCGTCCGGGCCACCGTATCCATAAACTTTTGGTGTCACTTTTGAAGATGGCGACCAACAGTGCACACTACTTTAAGACTTTGTTCCTGGAATTGCAGGTCAGAAATTGTTCGCGAATATCACCGAAGCCTAGAAAGTTGATCTTGGACACATATGGAAGGCGATTTATGGGATTTTGAGGTATTTTGTTAAATATTTTTGTGGATTTGGGCGACATTTTGAACCACATTTTAAGAGATTTGGCCTGATGCATGTTGTACTTCCTCGGACTCTAGTAGCGCCAGATGATGTCCAAATGTTAAAAAAGCGATAACTAGAGTCCATTAACTCGGACTAGTACCACCGATTTTTATTTTTGCCAGGACCTCCCATAGGAATTATTAGCGTTCTGAACAAAGTCTTACTAGGACGACACTTTCGTGAGCGTTTCACCTTGGCCTCGGGGATTGGACACGCCGGGCAGGCAGTTGCCCTTCTTGTTTTTGCACCGATGACGCAGCTTTTCCTCGACACCTACGGTTGGAGAGGAGCGTCGCTGCTTATTGCTGGAATCAGCATGCATCAGATTGCTAGCGCAGCCGTTGTCAGGGTCAGCAAATCACAATACGAGTCTCTTGCTGATAGCTCAGATAACCACAATGATGACACCGACAAGGAAGGATGCAGCAGCCGTATTCATCTCGTCAAAGCTTTAGATCTCGGAATATTTATAGAGTTTAGGTTTTGGATTTCGTTGATTTGTCAATTAGGTGTGTCGTTTGCCTTCAATTCTTGGTTGCTGTATTACGTTCCTCATCTAGAAGTCAAAGGTTTCTCGCCTCAAGTGGCTGCAGCTCTTTGCTCGGCAGCTGCCGTCGGATATTTACTTGGGTCGATCATCTGGGCGCCCTTCATCGACCGAGGCTTCGTCAAAAGTTCAACAGCGATCATCGTCAGCAACCTATGTCTGACCTTGTCGTTTGTCGTGGATCCCTGGGTGAATGACATTCCCAGCAATGTGGCCGTCACCTTTGTCTGTGGGATGTTCTTCTCGGCATTATACACCCTCTGTGACGTCGTGACGTCTTCCTTTTTGTACCCGGAATTCTTGCTGGTTTCGTACCTGGTAAGTATACAATGTCCTGGGCGAGTTTACTGTACGGAACCTTTGTATTGGAGTTATTTGATGGAAATACAAATACATGTGATTTCTTGAGCTTGTTCTCTTCTTTAAAAAATAGTTTTCATTATGACGTCAAAGACTCGAAAAACCAAGTAAATAAAGTGTTGCCAAATGTTTTTAAACTGAAGCTCCAAGGAAAACAGTAAATCGATTTCCGACGATTGATGTTATACAATTGTTGACCATATCGGTGTTTTAATTGTTTTTGATACATAGGCTGGATGTACGAAGCTAGAGGAAGCTATGACTTGGCGTTTGTCGTGATTGGCCTGGTACCAACTATCAGCCTCCTGCCGCTGATTATTGGGCGACTGCGAAAAACCGTGGAGGGTTTGTAATGGGAAATCTTACACGAAGATTGGTGCTGTAAGTTGGTTGGTGTATCTTTTGAACAGAATGCGGATACTTGGATCCTTAGCAGCCAGCTATGCCTTAGTAGGATACTAAATACCTATTTTCTACTATGGAGTTGACAACCAGATTGTATTTCATGAAACCTTACTAAGAAACTTGCTAACTAGTTACATACTAGGCTTATAGGAGAATGTTTGTTGTTGTTAATTTAGTGTTTATATACCGATATTATTGTGAAAACTTGATTTCAAACCGAACTTTCAAAGGAAAACGTGAATCAGTGTCCGGCGATTGGTAGGGAGTTATTGACCATAATCGCGTTTGATAGTTTTTATAACAGGCTAATATGAAAAGCAAGAGGAAGCTACGCTTTGCCGGCGTTTGTCGTGATTGGTCTGGTACCAACTATCTGCCTTCTGCCACTGGTTATTGGGAGACTGCGAAAGACAGTGGAAGGCTTTTGATGGAAAATCTAACACAAAGAATTACATTACTGCTGTGGCAAGTTTTAAACAATATTTTAATACTAGCTAAATACATATTAATTTATTCCCATTCATAAACACCTTTCGTTAAAAACAAAAAAAGTATACATTTCCAACGATTTTTTTCAATCGGCGATTACTCTGTCCATTGGACCACGTGTCTACAGTTTGCATATTTAAGTGGGTACGGTACGTATGACGTATGTTTATGAATAAAAAAAGGACGGAGTAAATCCACTGACCTCTACACCTGGACATTCCATTGGCTTACATAAGTGACGTCTTGGGTCCGCCATGTTTCACTTCTCGTTCGCGCCGACTTCAAGCGTTAGCACAGCAGAATATGGGTCAAGTGGCTGGGCCTACTTTATTTTTCAAAATGGAAGCGCGTACTTACAGGCTTAGTCTTCACTCGTGCCTTCCGCCCAAATGCATCAAATACGCAAAGTAAGGTACATGACTGTGTACAAAAAGTTGATTTGACTCAGTCTTTTAATGCTTCAAATTCTACACTTATTACAAGCTCGTCATTTTGCAAGAAACCAACATTTTATATACATATAATGTACAATCTGTAAATTTATTACGTTCGCGGATAAAATGCCACACAATAAAAATGAGACAAACGTAGAAATAAATGTATTTTAAAATCTTAAGAAACTTCAAGTGATCCTCCCTCGATGGACACAAATTGATCATTGAAATAACATTTAAGAAAGGTACATGTAACATTAGTGTTCTGGTAGGTCGGGCGTTGATTGACTCATGTTTATTTACATGTCCTACGCTTCGTTTAGGATCTTTGTGAAAATAATATGGTGAAGATCCAAGATTGTGACCAATTTCACCTGTGCCCACCGCCTATACTGGAGGCTGGAAAACGCTAATGCACTTTGAGATTCGATTGGATAGATTTTGTTTTAACTGTGAACTAGAGGTCACCAGTTCCGTGGCTCAGCTGCGCTGCGTTTAATTCGAAAGGTCACGATACGTTAGCAGCCTGAATACCGTGCGTTTCCTTAATACAAATTATAACATACAAAGTTGCATTAGCGTTTCCAAGCCCAGTATATGGGCGGTTGGTGCACGAGCGAGGAGACTAATACGCCAGTTCGGTATTTTAACTGACCACGTGCACAACGATCAAGGGTCATTAGGGATAACTAACGCGCGCGTATGATAACGCAAGGTCGTACGACGCGCATGCGTTTATTTAAATCAGCATCGGTTTTTATCCCGAATAACCTTTGACCTGGATTACTTCAACGAGATACCGAACTGTTTTATCAGAATATAGGTTGTGATTTGATATTAACCTTCACGTCCACCATCAAAACACCGTTTGAACGGTCGTTTAACCGTGTAACCGTTTAACCGCTGCAGGCTTAGCTATTAGTCTTCGAAGTTCGAACCATGTTCGAACCAACATGAATAATTAAAAACTGGACCTGCATGGGAAGTTTACCGGGCTTTCTGATTACGATAAAAAACTATCTGCATAAAAAGAAGTTATACCATCTACAAAAAGTTCGCGTTCAGAAAAATTACGACCTAAGCAAAAAAAAACACATCTAAAACTTACAAAACTGAAGAAAAACAAATGTATAAAACCTAGAGTATAAGCGACAGATAAAAACACTAAATACTTATCATGGTTACTATTTTAAAATTAGTGGAGAAAAAAAAAATATCAAAAATGTGGTAAAAGTTTAGGTAACTTATTTGATAAGTATTTGATACATTATTTAATAATAATAATATTACCATTAGGTAATTTTTCTCAGATTTGCGATAACACCGAATCAACCCGTCGACGGAACATGAACCGAACAAAAAAAAACCTCAACGAATTCGGCACCGATCTTCTACATTTTCATGGTGCATCGTTAAATAAAATGGTTTTACTTACCATTCATAAGTAGATTGATTGAAATAACCAACTGATTGGTAGATTATGTGTCCAGCCAATGATATTGGTCAATTTTAACCAAAATAGTGGTGGAAATAACCAAAGATATTGGTCATTTTAACACACACAAAAATTGATCAAAATAACCAACATTTTTGTTAAAATTCACCAATATATTGGTTAGACACATACCTACCAATCACTTGGTTATTTTCAACCAATTTGTTTTCAGGGTGCATACAAAAACCAGCCCCAAAACAACAACACGCAGTTTAGAGAAACAAAAACGGAAGGACACCACTGTAGTGAGTTTGAACGTCAGTGAAAGCGCTCAGGTAAACACAAGGCTATTACATGTACCAACAATTCATGAATAAAGGTATAGACAATGCTTGTGGCTTGATATGGATTTAAATCTGAATTTGCTCCTTATGTTCCAAAGTTACATGCATTAACCCTAACCCCTTTTTGCTAGGAACCATTCTCAATTCTTTAAAATCCTATATTACCAGTATGTAAAAATTGGATTCATCCTCAATCCTCCAAAGTCATCGGTTATTTCTTGCATTTGTTCAGTGGAGGGGTGACCACTGCCTCAATCCTCCAAAATCCTCATTTAATCAATGCTATGAGTTGAGTCGGTGCCAATGACATTTAGAAGCAATGTGGGTGGTATCGAGCATAATGAAAGGTTGCATTATGCATGGCTGAACATAATGAATGCTGGGTACGACCTACGACCTCGACCTCGACCTCGAGGATTGAGGAGGGTTAGGGCTAAGAGAGTGTGTATCTTATTTTATCCTATAATTCAAAAATAGTTCTAAAAAGTATTTTTAAAAAAAATATTTTTGTAAAATTGAGGGAACTTCTTCTCGCCTCGCCCTGTTGTTTTCTCAATAAAAGTTCCACCGCGGCGCTTGTACAATGAGTACATTTTTTGTTAATTAACCCAATACAACAAAAATAAAAATACAACAATTGCTAAAAGTCCAAGCATATAGCGACCGACTACTTGTACAATTCACGTATCTCACAATTTTTGTTTATTGCTTATGGTGATCAGAGAAATAAAGGTTATATTGGATTTATCAAAATTCATACCCGGATGAATGCGAGCTTTATCAAATACAAGGAATTAAAGGCCTGGGGTATTAGTAAAAGTGTACCGGTACTGTGAATATACATGTGATGGCTTTGCGGTTTGTGAACACTAGAAATTGTAGGTATTAATTAAAAGCCAAAACATATGGCGAGGATAGTGCAAAACGGTACAGCACTGTGTTGCTAATTTTAAAAGAATTTGACCATGCAGTATATAACGGCGCCATTTGTCACCGAGTGCAAATAGTAGATATTACACACCTGAATAAATCCCCGCCATTTGATTGGTGGATCGTCGATCACGTGCATTGAATTATTCGACCCCTCACACGACGCGAACTCGCACGGCCCAAAACGTTCTATCATGTGGTTCTATTAAACGGCGCGCGCGCATTGATAAACCAAACAGAACTTCTCTAATTTCACGAACAATTACATGTTTCTTACATAGATGTAAGCATCAGTTTACAAGTTACCAATCAGATGACAAGAATTTATTCAGGCGTTGAATAAAACAAATAATGAATGTTTTACATTCGTGCGATGGAAAGGAAAGAATGTCATTCGGTGACAAATGGCATGTTCTATATTCCACTCCATGCCATCTCATAAAATTATTCTTACCATCGCACTCATAAACATTAATTATTTGTATATTAAATAGATATTTTAAGCCTAGTTTTAAGCCTAGTTTATCAAAATGATGCAGAATTTAAGAGTAATTTTATTGTCAAGGCCTCTAATGTGCATACAAATGTATAGTAATGTACAGTACGGTGAAGTGAAATTTACTATACTACTCTAACATTTAGCCAGTAACGGAAGCAGGCAGCTCCTCAGATAGGAAGATTTATCAAATGTCTAGAGAATACTAGTTGTAGTATAATAATAGCTCAAAGCCAAATACTTCCGTCCACATTGATTGTATAGCATCATGAAGATCAGTAAGCATCATACAGAGGAAGCACAACAGCAGAACTATTTTCTGTTATTTTGAGTGAACGTTTTATTGGCAAATCAAAATTAGTCAACATTTTTGTTTGTTCCGGTACGTGCCCCCACCCCCCCCCCCCAAACAAAAATTGTCACAAAAAACACGAAAGTTTTAAAGCTAAAAGTCACAAAAACATATATTCCATTTCGCACAAAAACAACGAACTGACAATTAACAAGAAATGGCTGGGTTTGGAGCAGAGCGTTGTATCTTTGTGTTTTTTTTGCATTTTGTCAAGCCACAAAAATTCACCCAATTATAAAAGAAAATATATCTAATTATCTTGAAATGAATTCAATCTTAAAGGCAAGTCTAGTGCACTATATCTATAATGACAACAAAATCTTATTCTGGCTAGGCCTATTGAAAATGATGAAATGCTTCAAAGGTGGGCTGACATACGAACTTGCATCTCCATCGATAATTAAGAAAGATGGCATCTCTCAACTCCGTACACTTGAGTAAAATCTCAAACCGATCAAAATTTTACCAAATTAAAATGTTCATATAATCTGGAACACAACTTCTGTAGTTCTGTTGTTCAAAGAGATCACACAACTTTTATTAAAAAAAGGGTGTTCGTTTATGGAATAAAATTGCAAGTTTCCTGTGGCAAACTCAAGTTAAAAATCTCTCATAAAAACAATACTTCCTTTGAATAACTTATAATATTATAATATAAAACTCATCTACCATGTCCATAAACATAATTCGTTTGTGCTAGTTGAATTGAACAGATATATCTACCTCTATTTATACTGTACATGCAGCCTCTATACTTAAATGTTTACGAGGTCATTGATGTTGACAGCATTCCCTCGTATACCCTATCATTTGAATATTTAACTAATATATATGCATTTTGTTCCCAAAATAAAACAAAACGGATGATAAATAAACACGTCATAAGCAAGGCCGGAAATATCTTTCAGCGACCGGTTCGCAGCGAGGTCGGTCGGAAATATCAAGGTGTGCTATCCACAGATGCCGGCCTGAACCCATCTCGTATCGAGGTTCGTAAAAAAATAGTCCCTGGCACAGGCCCGGTCAATGTCAAAATAATCCCGGCGCGAGCTGGTTAGGGGTAAAAAAAACCCCAATTACCCTGTGCAAAACAATTTATAATTACATGTAAAAAAGGGTAATATTTTTAAATTTTTAAACGTGTACTTTTCTTAACTTGCTGACTTTATTCTGGCTAATAATATTAATATATACACTACTGTATGAAATGGCCTTTTTGCTTTACAGACTAAAAATCTTGTCATTGCACATGTGTTGAATTATTAGATGAGACACAAAAGATTAAAAGGACAAAATATATCCTCAAACCCTTTCAGCCCACCGAGCTTTAAACATCAGTGTTTCGCACCGAAGAGGCTGGCGACTCCGTGACCGGCGACGTTCGGAGAGTAGGGAATTCGGTAGTCTGGGTACCGGCACTCTGCCACGGCGAAGAAAGCGGGGAGGGACTGGTGGAAGTCCGAGAAATGGAAGATCCTTTTTGCAAGAACGGCGGCGTTTCCAAGTCGTCTATGTGCAGACTGGTCTGGCTGTCGATTGAGATGTCCGACATGGAGGACAGGAGCAACGTCTCCGGATGCCTTCTTCGGAACGGGCCGTCGACTTGAGTGTTGGATGTGTCCGACGACGCGGTACCTGTTAAATCTTTTGGGTAGCTTCCGCGCCGTGATTCATCCACACTGCTGTTGGTGTGTTCCGACTCGGGCACCGTTCTTCCAGCCGATGTCGAGGAGTCTGCTCGGTTGGAATTAGGCGGTTCGGTCGCAGTGGGGCTGTGGGGTCTGGGGCCGGACCACACTCTCGGCATCGTCGGTCTCGCCTGGCGCGGTCGGTTCACCAGCAACGGCGTCGGCCCCGACAGGGAATGAGAATAGTTCTTCCGCAGCAACTCCAAGATGGTGGCCATGTCCGAGGTGACCTTGCACTCAAGCCTGGTCATTTGGTGCTGCAGGTCGTCCAGCCTTCGCTCTATGTCCAAGTTGGGCAACACAAAACTGCCGACGTCCTCCACCAATATATCCGGCTGGTTGCCGGTCACGTCCGGTGCGGAATGGGAGTAACCAATTTCCTGATTGATGGGCGAGAGCGTGGCTCCTGGATTGACTGTATAGTGGCGTGCTTTCCGTTTCATGTGGGTCGAGTGCTCGGGTGTGAAGCGCCGGGCACCAGTCACAGCATGCATTATGCTATTGACACCAGACAAGGCACCTGTAATGCAGAGATATAAATATATACATGACTTGAAAGTAAAAGTTTGCTTTGGTAAAAAGTCTCAAGTTTTTGTCTCAGTTGCAATTTAAATAATCAGAAAATAAAGTCACCAAAACTACTAAAACAAAAACAGATATCGTTGATGACGATCGCGAGAAAAACCCCAAGAATAAGAACAACTGCCTGACGCCGGTTAAAAACAATTGACATTTTAAATTAGGAAAAAATAAAAAATTAATAAAAAAATTAATAATTTTGTATTTACATGAACAATTTACTGATGAAATGTTACTATTTACTATTCTGCTTAATACCTCGCGACATACATGTACTATACCTAATACAAAAAGACTTTTGAATGTAGCATGTTTTGTTCCTGAGATATGGAAATGAGTTAAAATTGATTGTAAATAACTGATGACGACATAATCATAATGACACTACTTTATATTTTGCATATTAGTAACAATATCTACCCACCCACCAAGGTTTATAATGATCCGACATTCCCTTATATGTCGTTCATAAAAATCACATTCTTTTCTCGCAACTTTAACTCCTTTAACCAGTTCGTGCCGGGATTATGTTAACATCCCCGAAACGAGGCGCGGAATTATTTTTAACGAAACTCGATCCAAGGCGGGTTTGGGCCAATGGTACCTTGAAGCACAACCACACATTTCCGGCCTTGCTCGCGACGTGTTTATATGTCATCCGATTTGAATCTGGAAAAAAACTGCGTGTATATACGTCCTCCGGCGCGAACTGGTTAAGGGCCATTTATTTGACTACCAACATGCCAGCTGGGTTCAAATCCGTCTATCCCATGATCCAAGCTTATATAAGAAGGCAATATTGCACTGCCAACCGATTTTACACTCGCGTGGCAAATTCCACATTCTCGATCTAATCTAGCATGCTCCTCTGGTCAATTATTGAGAGATGAAAAAAACCCTGAACGGTTGATATTATGTTGCATCGATGCAGCGCTTTCTTTAGCTCAAATCGATCTTGGCTCAAAGCCATGTCCGATGTTTCGCGACGAAGCCCCGTATCAAATTGTAAATCCCGAGATTAAATTCAAGTCGATGTTTACCCCGTTCCCAAGTCCGGTTACACAAGATTGAGTTACAAAATGTTTGAAAAACAGACCCCAACAGTTGACCGTGCTGAACGGGTTTTCCCGGCAGTTTTGATCGATTATAAGCTCTTTCTAAAATTTCCAGAAGCAACATTATTGCAACTCGTTTGGGCACTGCTTAATGTGATAATACAACCTGACTCGACCACACACACACATCCCGAGAAAATCTCTCAATTTCGTCTGGTAGGGTTTCTATATTGTCAAGTAAAACAAAATCAAATGATTCAAAAACTATTCAAAAAAAATAAATCCTTCTGCAGCCGATTTCACGAAACCTTACACAATGGCGCAAGTCCCCTTGCGGCACAAATTATTACCTACATGTACCGGTAAGTTGCGCAATATTTTTCTTGCTGCATAACATTTTGGTAACGGCAGTTTTACAAAAATTTGGGCGTAACTTGCGCAGTGAATTTAGTTGGCATAAGTTGTGGCGCAACGACTGAAAATGACCTATATTTACCAGTAAAACGTGATTGTCGTGGAGCCTGTCATTGCTCAACTTATCAAGCTAGATAAATGACACTCACAGTCTTGTGTTTGAAGTAAACAAATTGGTATTTTAGCTAAATTGTCATTTTTAGCTAAATTGATATTTTAGCTAAATTACTATTTTAGAGTTGCCGCTCGATTCCGCAGAAAGTAAAATAAAACTGTTTTCTATATTGTTGGCGGAGGTAATTCAATTACTGTTTCGTGAAAAAACACAATTATACACAAACAGCCATCGTAAACAGTGCTATTATCCTAGTCCAAGATGTTTAGATTATTCAAAACATTGCGCAGCTACGCCAAGTTTCTTGAAATCGATCGTCAGTTTATTGCGCAGTTTATGGAGCAAGATGCGCACTTTTTTCGTGGAATCGGCTGCCAAAATAAGAAGAGACACTCATCCATGGCGACTTGTCTGGTTTGATGACGGGCTGGTAGACAATGCTCCATGCAGCGAGGGGGTAACCATAGTAACCATTATTTAAAAAAAAAAATTTGAGGAAAAAAAAACAAAAAAAAAAAGAAGATTTTGTCAACAAAAGGAACATCAAAGTAATCAACAAATTGGCAGAAATGAAATTGATGTCTCATGTGCAATTAAAGCATGCATGATTTTTGGCAAGCAAAAGAGGTTTCATGCACAAAAAAAGCAAGCAAATGGCATGCAATTGTTAATATATATTATTTTGTTTAAATCTCTATGAAATGCAAAACAACTTAGTGCATAATCAACCTACCTAGATGATTCACGCTATCCATCTGCATTGTAACACAGAATTGCTCAATATTTTTTGATCCAGCAATCATTGAGCTATCAACAGCAATAAGTAATTCTTTTCATTGGACAAAGATAGCGTGAAGAAGCTTTTGACAATCGAGTCCACATACCGAGTACAAGTACCGAGTACAAGTACCGAGTACAAGTACCGAGTACAAGTACCGAGTACAAGTACCGAGTACAAGTACCGAGTACAAGTACCGAGTGCCGAGTATGAGTGCCGAGTATGAGTGCCGAGTATGAGTGCCGAGTATGAGTGCCGAGTATGAGTGCCGAGTATGAGTGCCGAGTATGAGTGCCGAGTATGAGTGCCGAGTATGAGTGCCGAGTATGAGTGCCGAGTATGAGTGCCGAGTATGAGTGCCGAGTATGAGTGCCGAGTATGAGTGCCGAGTATGAGTGCCGAGTATGAGTGCCGAGTATGAGTGCCGAGTATGAGTGCCGAGTATGAGTGCCGAGTATGAGTGCCGAGTATGAGTGCCGAGTATGAGTGCCGAGTATGAGTGCCGAGTATGAGTGCCGAGTATGAGTGCCGAGTATGAGTGCCGAGTATGAGTGCCGAGTATGAGTGCCGAGTATGAGTGCCGAGTATGAGTGCCGAGTATGAGTGCCGAGTATGAGTGCCGAGTATGAGTGCCGAGTATGAGTGCCGAGTATGAGTGCCGAGTATGGGTGCCGAGTATGGGTGCCGAGTATGGGTGCCGAGTATGGGTGCCGAGTATGAGTGCCGAGTATGAGTGCCGAGTATGAGTGCCGAGTATGAGTGCCGAGTATGAGTGCCGAGTATGAGTGCCGAGTATGAGTGCCGAGAGTATGAGTGCCGAGAGTATGAGTGCCGAGAGTATGAGTGCCGAGAGTATGAGTGCCGAGAGTATGAGTGCCGAGAGTATGAGTGCCGAGAGTATGAGTGCCGAGAGTATGAGTGCCGAGAGTATGAGTGCCGAGAGTATGAGTGCCGAGAGTATGAGTGCCGAGAGTATGAGTGCCGAGAGTATGAGTGCCGAGTATGAGTGCCGAGTATGAGTGCCGAGTATGAGTGCCGAGTACCGAGTATCGAGTACCGAGTATGAGTACCGAGTATGAGTACGAGTACGAGTACCGAGTACGAGTACCGAGTACGAGTACCGAGTACGAGTACCGAGTACGAGTACCGAGTACAAGTACCGAGTACGAGTACCGAGTACCGAGTACCAGTTACCGAGTACGAGTACGAGTACTGAGCTTGCAAACAGTGCTCAAAATTTCTTTTCCAAAAAAGTATTGCTCAAATGTAATGTAATTCTTGATCCATGACTTCTATGACGATATGAAAATTAAACGTGTTAATATTTGTAACAAAATTGATGGATTTAGCATCGTTAGTGTTAATCTGATGAAAGGAAATACGCACGAAAATCATGCATACAGAACTTGTTCTTCATGCATGACAAGCAAGCAAGCTAATCTTTCTTGGATGGCTTACGATTCAATGTTATCAAGAGGGTAAAAAGTACTCTGCAATTTCCGGTCGAAAATAACAGAGCTGAAATCCTACCCACTCTCCAGTAATCCAAAATCTCAAAATCTCTAACCCCAAAACCTAATATCCCAGGTGGTTACACGTGTTAATTACAATCAGAATGGGCATTCGCGTAACATCAGCAATTTTATCCGGAATAACCTTTGACCTAAACTACTTCATTGAGATACCAAACTGGCTAATTATGATAATTAATAATGTTCATAAAGAACTGGGTTAACTGCACTATTTTATAAATATTTATACAAATTAGACGACTCAACTTTAACTTTACAGATCTGCACTACAAAAAGAACAAAAAAGTGATTATACTAACTTTCCTACAACTCTTAATTAAAAGTTCTGAATAAAATAAACATGTACCTAAAATTTCTCAAAATAAGATTCTGTACAAGGGATATCCATATTCATTATGTGAATGTGTACTCATGGAGATGGGGCTAGCTGTGTGCAAACATTGAAGATGTGGTGTAAATTTAAAGAGCAGCCTCTTTCACAAAGGGACGCCCTAAATATTTTAAATATTTGATCATGAACTGAATATTATAATATCTTGTTTATATCTGCACGTGCACATATGACTGTATTGTCATTTCAATTGTACAGATTTTTGTTATTGTCATATGGTACTTTTCGGTCGACCGTTTGTTTTGGTCAACTGCCACATTTTGGTCGATGCCTATTATTTGGACCAATTGTTTGAGCTGGATCAAATCCCTGCCCGTCATCAAGTATTATAGAACTGACATACACATCCTTGTCATTTGATTGTTGAAACTCGCATAACATGACATTCATAATTGCTCCCAAGTTCACGCCGCGGCTCAAAAAGTCCCATTCGCCCATGGTGAATGGGATTTACTATTAAACAGTTAGGATCATCCTCTTCTAATTTTTTAATACATTGTGTAGCGGTCAAGTGCAGTTTAAAAAAACAACTAGCAATCAATTATTTGAAAATACTTTCTTAGTAATACTTAGAGGTTAGTATAGTGCTAAGGATGCTGAAACAAACTATCGTGTGCTTTTTAATTAATACAATCATATACACACATACATGTACATGTACAGTGATTTTTTGGTGATAATTATGCATTATGAGACCACATCAATACCGATCGCATGAACATGTACAACTGTAGCATATTTGGTGCATCATTTTCTAATCGTGTATTATTAACCATAGTGTAAAGCCCAGTTCATATTTAGCGCAAAAGCGAAAAGCAAACCAGAATTTGTGACGTCCCAGCAAGTTTTTGTGCTGCGAATTCGCAAAAGTTGAACACATTTCAACTCTGGCGAATGTTTTTCGTCGAACGTTTCAGGAAGTCAAATTCGTATTGCATTCGCGTGAAGTATGGAATAGCCTCAACCTGGCGAGCACAATTACAATGTAGAAGCCATTTGTCTTTTTAGGATTGTGTGCCAAATTTCATGCTCGTATTATCAAAGGCACAGTTCAGGGATAAGATTGTCAACTAAGAAAAACAAAAAGGCCCAAAATTGACATAATGTCCAAAAGCTGCATCTTTCTATACAAATAATGTCTTCCCCTGAGATAACAAAAATCTGATTTTAGACAACGAATCCCATGCCTGCATACAGTTTCCCTCCAATATTCCCTTATCTGCCCCACTAACATGTAACAATGATGAACCAAGATTATCTGGACTAAAAACACGGATGAAACACTACACCAAATATACTCACAGCTGCAAGACATTCCTTTTGCATGAATTTCAACATGATTTGGCAATTTTGTCCATATTTTTAAATGATTTTATGTCCAATTGCTGGCGACAAATCACTTTTTTCAACATTGATGCATGGCATGATTAAGCAGATAACACGATGCACAAGATGATGCAGTGAACCAGCCAAATGTGATGGAAACCGGTCGTTAACAATTCAATTAGACGCCACAATGAATTGATTTTTTTGTTATGGATATTTAAGGAGATTGAGCGTGATGCAAGCCTCACGTTACAAGTCCCCTCTCATCAAACATTTTCATCAAGTTTCCATCACATTATGCGCAAGGTGAAAAGATGTACATGTACATAAATACTTTCTTCATATGTGCCAATTTATTTTCATCGTTTTTTTCTCAGTTTAACACAATTTTGAGGTTTTTGATGTGTGCATTTTTATACACTGGAGGAACTGTATTATCAGCGAGACTAATTTGAATGGCCAGTTTAGATTCCGAAATCCCCCCCCCCCACCCAAAAAAAAACCACCTAAAAAATTACCCAGTAATAATAACAATAATAATAAATAACAAAATTAAATTGAGATGGTAATCAATCTGTTTAAAAAATGTCTGAATTCTGAGTTTTCTGAAAAACGAAACAAAGTTTTCCTTAATGCACACTGCAGTTTAAAAACTAAAAATTTCTGTGAGAGGAAAAACAAATTGAAAATATTTCCGTCTATTATTTAAGAACTGGCCAGAGAGACTATGGCTATGTGTATAAACTGCTTGGCTACAACTTAAACTTACACACGCACCAATGGAAGTGGCTAAAAGCCACTTCCTATAGAAACGTGCAGTATCATATTACGTAGCCAATTCGGCTGCAGCCTATCTCGCCTATAACAGTGTCCTCCAGCGTCGCACCAATCATGTAAATAACACCCCCGATGCACGGAGCAAAAAACAAACCACCCAAACCAGAGAAGTCTTACCATGGCTGCTATATATTTCACTCTCGGTGGAACTACCTGCAATGGCGCTGAACGGTCCCACACCCCCGCTCCCACCGCTGCCACCACCGCCGCGCTTGTGGTTCTCCAGCTGCAGGACGATCTCCGGCGCCGGGGTGACGTCGCGCCCGGCCATGTCCGGGGAGAACTCCAGGATCCCCGTGCCGCACTCCTCGTCGCTGGAGTCCAGCGTGGCCGAGCTGCCGCCCCGGTTCTGGGAGAACTTCTTGCGGCGGTTCTGCACCCCGATGACGGAAGTGGTATCCTTCGCGGTTCCTGAGAGAGAGAGCGAGCGAGACAGAGGAAGAGGTTTAGGGCAAATGTAATCGGAGTTTAATATTACTAGTGCACTGCCTGTTCAAAATGTGAAGCAGTCTATACTGCCATGTTTGCAGGTCTAGGCCTCCGGGTATTGCTGTTTTTTTGGGCAGCTTTACACTTGACACTGCACATTCTTAGGTCCTGAGCAATACACCTGCTGATTTTCAACTTCTTACAGTGCCTGGTTCTAAAGATAATTAAATTAGGAACAGACAGACAATGACAGACAGACAAACACTGACAGACGGACAGAGATTCCGGAAAATTATAGTAAGATAGTATTTGTCAGTTGTGCACATTTCCCCAAAAAAGTAGGACAAAAGTATTACTTTTGGAGGACAAAAATGGAACAAGAAAAAACAAAGACTTTTGCAGGTTTTTTAGTAGTTTTCAGTGATACTCACTCTTGCCCATTTCTAATACCTTAGAACCCCCATTTCAACCTCTGCCCAGTTCCGTCTCATTTTGCCAGAACCCCTCACATATTCCCCAATGTAAATCCTTAAGGATTGTCATTACCCTTCTTCTGATAGCGGCCTTTTCTTTGTCTATTTTTGTCTTGTATACTCCCCGTCTGTTTTTTCACTTCCGTGTCCGAGGAATTTCCATTCTCGTTGTCCAAACCTTTGGCAGCAATATCTTCCTGTGAAATAATTAACAAACAAAACCAATCTTCAAATAACACCCTGATATTTCCGACTTTGTCTCGGCGCGAGCCGGTCGCTGACAGCTATATTCCTGGCCTTGTTCGTCACGTTTTTATCCGTCATTGATTTTGAATCCCAGAAAAAAATGTGCATGTATACATTGCATTCAACGCTAACTGGTTAAAGGAACTGGTTGAAAATGGCAAAATGATGTTTGGAAACAAAGATAAATGGAACATAAAGGTAAATAGATTGCACTAAAAAAAATGGTATTACCATTTTTACCAATGAATGCCTGCATGCACAAGAGAAGCAATCTGTAAAAACAAAGACAACTTGATGTATACTTACATCCCGGAGTACAAAGGTGATTTCGAGGTTCTTGGCAAACTGATGGTAGAACTCGGGATACATGTCTAGAATCTCTAGCAGATCTTCCCTCAGGATCTTGTGCAAGTCGCAGTATGTCAAGGCCCGCACGTTGCACTTGGACTTGCCTACAGTGTTGTACTGACAGAAATTTTCACCAAAAACATCGTCTTTCCCTGAAACAAAAAGAAATAAGAAAGAGATAATGGCTTAGTACTTTACAAATTCAACTTACGAATGCTAGACATGCAATTTGACTAATTCAATAACAGCCATTGTATTCCAGGGTGCAAGTGGAGTAGAATTTGTAAACTGTAGGTTTAGCTGCAGGTTGTGGGTTCGAGTCCGGGCTGGGACTATGGTGCGTGTGCCCTTGGGCAAGGCAGGTTAGTCACTCATTGCTTCTCCCCACCCAGGAGTAAAAAAGGTACCTGTGAGGGCGGAGATGGTTGTTATTAGCTGCTCTGTGTTGTATACTCCCCAGAGAGCCGAGATGGTATTTGGAATGTTTGGTGGGCACAGGGAGCAGGGATAACAATGATCGCCACAGTAGTGCCAAATTGGACAGACATAATAATTGTCCACTATTATTATTATTATGGGCCAATTGTGTGACCAAAATGCTGGCACACCGCATCTTTGAGAACGGGTGTGGCGTGCATCTGAGCATGACACCCCGTCAACAATTCTCACGAT
The DNA here is from genome assembly GCA_037893245.1 of Crossaster papposus. NCBI lineage: Eukaryota > Metazoa > Echinodermata > Asteroidea > Velatida > Solasteridae > Crossaster > Crossaster papposus. The sequence goes on from JBAIAA010000600.1 coordinate 574,143, forward strand.
ACCAACCTAAGATTGCCAAAACCATGTCGTCTTTAAGAATCTCTATAGACCCCCGGCAGATGAAATACAGGGCAGACAGCACATCGCCCCTGTGAATTAAGGTGTCGCCCGGCGGGGCGTGGGTCGTCTTAAACTTCATGGAGAACGCTCGCAGACAGCCCGGACTGCCTCCTTTAAACGCTGCACAGTTGTTGAGAAGATTGCGATTCAAGTGGAGACAGATATCAGCTTGCAGGCATTCCGGGAAGCTTTTGAGAACCTAGCGGTTGGAGAAACAGAAAAAAAAGCAAACAAAAAATGTGTTCACTCGTACTTAATACATAAAAAACAAATTCATCAGGTTTGTCCAGACAGATTCCTTTTGTTTTGAACTTGACATTTGCACTATAACATGCATCTTGTCTTTTTAGACATGTTATATGTGTCCAGCAATCTTGTGTGTCAGCTCAAAATCTGGTAGAAAAAGGATGATGGTTTCTTTGGACACAAATTGTCAGTATTAAGGCCGGATCTAACTCGCCACGAAAGGGAACACATTCTAACTCCGGCGAACTTTAACAACGTTTTGTGATGTCAAATTCACGGCGTACAGGTATCTTTCACACACATCTTTAACACAATGTGCATTTTTACCAGTTTCCCCCTTATTGCCGCTACCAGAAATTGCTTATACGATCATGGGCAGGTAATAATGGAAGCAAATGTGACCTGCTCCAACAAAGTTGACAATTTTTGTTTTTTAGATTTTACTTTTTTCAAATTTTCTAGGTTCTCAGCTTTAAAATGATGTATCATTTACATATGTACCCCCAACCTATCTCTCCTGGGGGAAGAATTTATTGAAGAAAACAAACCCCGACAACCTAATTATGATATAAACAGCTTTACAGTTTCACAGAATCAACAACAAACACACTTCTTGGCGACAGATTATGTTAAAGTTTGAGGAGATTGTAGATTAATAGTTCGTGATTCAGAAAGAAAAACACCAACCTCTAAATGGTAAAATCTACCTCAAAACGACTTTACGAGTACATAATAATAAAACACATTGTGCGACTTTATCCGGGTTTTGTTGGAACAGGTCACAAATGCCCCTTGCACTGAATAAAACCGACTGGAATAAAACCGACTCACCATGTTCATGTCAATGCCGTTGGTGTAGGACCACGCATGTTGGAAGTACTCCTCCAAGCGTTGCCTGAGAGGGTTTGGAATCTGATGGAAGCGGATGAACTCCTTGACTCGTAGCATCTGGGTATGGTAGCGAGCCGTGCCGGAGTATAACCTCTGGATGATGGCCGAGACGTTACCGAAGATGCTGGCATACATCAGAGCTGGATTAGTAGGGGAAGGAGGGTTGGTATGAAGACATAATTAAGGATTCAGATTGACTACGGGAACCTCTCATTAAGTCAAATCACAAAGGAATGGGTGAAAAAGTTGAGGTATCTGGAGTTCAAGAAAAGATCGGCATGAATGTAAACGCAAACGCAAATTTGTGAGGTAGGAAGGAATTTTTGTGCTGCAAATTCGCAAAATTTACAAAGTTTTAAATTTGACAATGGCTTCTTGTCAACTGCCTTTTTTAAGAAGTAGAAATCATACTTACATCCAATCAACATGACACAAATGGAAAATATTTTCTCAGAGTTAGTGTTCGGCGAGACGTTCCCAAAGCCCACGCTGGTCAAACTGCTGAAGGTGAAATACAACGCCGTAATATACTTGGACTCTATCGTGGTTTCGTTGTAAGGCAAGTTAGTCTTTCGGGCCAGGTCGTCCAGCCAGCCAATGTTGTTTTGGTTTTTATCCATGGCTTTTTCGGCTTGCCCGATGGCAAACCAGATGCACGCCAGCCAATGGGCTATCAGCGCAAAGGTGCACATGAGCAGTAGAAGCACGGCAGCCCCGTACTCCGAATAACGGTCCAGTTTGCGCGCCACTCGGACGAGTCGTAGAAGACGGGCTGTTTTCAGGAGACCAATGAGCGTGGTGGATTGCTGTACGGTACGACAAGGGGATGCAAAGCAAAATTACAAAATCAATGTGATTAATGTAACTAGAAATGTCTGAGACTTAAACATGGCCTGTTTTTGATAGGCAGATAAGGGAAATATTCGGAGGTATTGTGCCTTTGATGATACAAGCATGAAATTTGTCAAACAGTCAAAGTATGTCATGATGAGGAAGATATTGGGCTATAGGGCCATCACAGATTTGTCTTTTGGAGATAAACCCGTGGCGTCAAGGGGTTAAAAAAAGGCTGCAAATATACCACAGTTTAAAGCGACATACCTGGTCGTTGCCACCGAAGAGGAGCAGATCAAATGGAATGGCGGCCACCACGTCAATCAGAAACCAGCCCTTGAAGTAATGCACGGCTATCTTGCCCGGGTTGGAGACCACCTCGTCGTTCTTATTCACGTAGGTGGTGCGGAAATTGATGAGAATGTCAATGATAAACATGACGTCCACCATCAAGTCAATCACGGTCAGCGGGTCACTGTAGCGGTCAGTTCCGCTCCGAGAGTCCGGGTCTTTGTCCAGTTTGGCTTTCTCCGCTTTGTGAATTTAGGAGGAAGGAAAGAGGAAGTACTTTTATGTTAGTCACGTTGGTATAGCGGTTCTTTTTCTCGCCTTTCACCACTGTGATCCAGGTTCCGAATCCCGTCTATACGTGCATAATAGATACGCGCGTCGTCTGTTACCGCAAGCGCGTTGCTATGCACGGTGGGCATCAGTAGTCAGCTTAAAGTATGGGTAATAATAACAACACATATTGAACAGACAGGGATCCACGCATAAACTAAAATATGGCCCCTGAACATGAAAACAAAACACTGGAAATATCGCCGAAAGAAAAGTCACGAAATTTGGAGCATTTTAATATTCTTGTTAAAAGAGATTTTATTAAAGGGAATAACAGTGCGAGGACCCAGTCATTACTGCGTGATAATGACCGGGTTAGGGAATGTTCGGCTCGGTCCATTACCAGCGGTCATCCCCAAACCCGGTCATCCCCCAACCTGGTCATTATCAGGCACTAATGACCGGGTCCTCGCACTGTTATTCCCTAAATGTTACTCGTAGTCCCAGTGGCCTTCTTTGTACACGTACATGTACCTTTTTATACATACGGCAGAAATTTAAGATGATTTTGCAGCCAAGATTGGTCAGATGAAAGCCATTTTAATAGTCCGTTCTTACATGTCTTAAAACGAAAGAATTACTTCCTCCTGTTATTGTAACGTATTTAAGATACACATGAGCAATATGTAGCATTTCGTTCTCCATGTGCTTATAAATAGACACGTATTATACAACGCATTTTGGCAACAAAACACCCACACTGCACAATAACAGGATGTTATCAAATATTTTCACATAATGCCCTCCGGCAAAAGAAAATCAAAATTGCTTTCGCGAAGGGATTTTTGTTTTTGTAGAGAAAAAAGATGCTGCTCCCACAAGCATTTGCTTTGATTTGTTTGCATATATAAAAAAAGATCTTTATAGCGTTATATATGGGTTATCTGTACAGAATTTTATGTTGTGCATTGGTGATGGGATTGTGCCTTCGAAGATGCAAGCATGGAATAAAGCCATCGCAGATTTGTCCTTTGAAAAAAATATAGGAAGATTACTATGATCTGAACATCGAACAAAAGAGAAATGGCACACTAACAAAGAAAATACATTGTTACCTGGTACTACATCCATTGTAACTTGTTAATAGTGAAAAAACACGCAGTGGAATAACAAGCAAGGGCAGCCATTTTGAACATTTTCAAAATTGCTGGTTATTCTACTAGTATTTTTTTCAGTAATCCGATGACGAATTGTGCCTTTCTATACCTAAGGGTCACTGCGTCCAAGTTTAATTAAAATCCAATAAAGACGACACAAAAAAACCCAAAGACAACGTTTAAACATTGGGTACGACATTAGGGAGTCAGGTTTTTTGCTTGCTTTCCATCAATATGACCCTGGTTCGAATCCGGCCTGCGCCAATACGTGGATTGGGTTTTCAGTCCCTGCCTGACTCAGTTTTCCCCAGGATGTTCTTCTGTGTTTTTTTCCCCCACCTCTAAAACTGTTGCTCCTTCTTATTGTCTTCTCTCTACAGGTTTTTTTCAGGCTTACGAGCTACAGTGCCTTGGGCACTTTTGAGGGATCCTTGGTTTTCTTACCAGAAATATATAATAATATAATAATAATAATAAACAGAAGAAGTCTAGTACAGTGTGAGCACATACATTTTGTACCTGGGTGCTTGAGAAGAAAGGCTGCATTGTAAGGAGTGACGATGGCGGTATAGATGACCAACAGAAGGATAATCCAATCCCACACCGCCTTGAATGGAGAATAGTGCAGGATGGTCCATTTGTGGATGCGCGGCGACTGCAGTTTGTACTCGGGAAGCACATCGGGCCCCAGGGAAAGCACCTAATCATGAAAAAGTAAAAGGAAGAAATGTGACCGGCTCAAAAAAAAAAAAGGTGTATTAAGTGCTATCATGTAATGGCCCACTCAAAGTTGAGAGGGTAAACATTTCATACAAATGTGATTTAAATTTGTTGTCATGATTTACATCTTTAATACCTACAGTTTCAGGTTTCATTCATTTTTTTGTGTGATGTTGATGAATAAAGTGGACAAATACTACCATTTTGTGTGCATCATTCTGTTGTAGTACAACAGAGCCGACTATTTCAAAGCCTGTTTTCTCAGTTGTGTAATTTGAACTTCAAGTTAGTAATCAATATGTAAACACGTCATATCTCCAAAATGAGAGGGGCTATAGAGCTCCATTTAATCGCTATTGGAGTAAGAAGGCATCAAAGAATGTGTCCACAAAAATATTAAATATATAAATATGTCGGACATATATACCTCTTAATTATGGATAGACCCACTAGGTAAACACAAATTCTCTTGAATTGTAGAAGGTTTGTGAACAATCATCTTAACACGCTGACTGCCAGGCATAATTTAACAGGGCGCCAAGCATTGTACGCATGCGCATACTTTATAGATACTTTTTTAAGGACATCTTTTTAAAATTTTAACATAAACATGTATATCCTCAAAACTGCCAGCAGTGTATTTGTTGTGTTATCAGTGATGCCAGTGTATTCAGTACACCGGCACACCTGTTACTACGACTATACTCGTAGTCGGCAGACAACGTGTTAAAGGTAGGATACACCATTTGCAGATATCGACAATTTTTATTACCGAATTATTAAATAAGCATCCATCAAACTCAGCATCCATGATTGTAAAACTTCAGACAGGTCAGTTAAAATGATATTTACGTTAAAATGATATTTACTACAAAATACAACCCCCCAAATCCACCCATTCATGATAATTCAAGCAATTACCAATGGTGTATCCTACCTTTAAACATGGGTTGACTTTTGTTTAACGACCCTGTAAACAGTTAGTAAATTACAAATGTAATAATAATTATCTCCTGACCATGTTGTATTTTGGCCCAATTCTCCCCCCCAAAAAACTAAAACCCCCCAAAAACAACATTTGTTTGTATTACTGTGTTCTGTCTGGAACCTACACAATCACAAATGAAAACAATTTTACAAAATTACTAAAATGAAAAAGTAATAACGAAAATAGTAATTTTTAGGTAGACATCCTTATATGGTTCAATAGTCGCCCATCCCCTAAAAACCCTCTCCATCAACCCTACCTTCAAACACCCCCCCCTTTCAATTACCCAACCTGATTGTGAAACCAGCTGCACACATGATGCATTCCCAGACAGGTCCGGGGCATCTGACGTCATTCCAAATGACTTCTAATATGATTCAGAATACGAGGCTGTACGTCCCCACCTGCCTTCGCCGGAATAGAAAACTGATGACCGAAATGAATATGCAGACAGAAAGATATGGCATGGTAATGTATTGACTGTCTGCAAACCACTCAAGTATAGCGACTTAAAATGTGAACGACAGCGAAATCTCGACAAATCCACTCAAAAAACCTGGTTAACTTGCAGTGCGAATTTATGCCCATCAAACAAATAGCAAATTCAGGGTTCTCACAGAAGTCTGAAAACCAAAATCCATGACTTTTCCAGGACTAAAACGTGACAATTTCCATGACATTTAACGTCATTTCGCAGAGAAAAGTTGTTTGCAATTATTACACTGATGAACTTATGATACTGATGAACCGCTGATGTTGGGCTAACCAATTGTTAGCTTTAAAAAAATAAGTTTAAATTAATAATGCCTCCTCCTTCTCCCCTTACAGCCATCTGATCCACCTACTTTTAAACAATTACTTTAATAACCCTTGCTGGATCTTGATTTCGATGACTTTTCCATACATTTTTTTCTCTCAATTTTCATTATCTTTTCCATGACTTTCCAAGACAGCTTTTCTTCCCAGGACTGTTCAGGACAACTTTTCTTTCCATGACTTTCCATGACACATTTGAAGCGTTTTAAAATTTTGTAGCCTTTGTGAATGACTATCTAGCATTTTAAACTATCTCCCAATACATTTCTCCCTCTTTAATATCAATATGCGCTCGGGCACCGCATAGTTATTGGTAGATGTGGTTTCGACGACCAGTCTCATATTACTGCCTACAGCTCAATCAATCACTGCAGATCAATCAAGTGAAATGGCCTCGCTGACACTTTGCCAACGATTTCCAGTAAACACTGAAGAATGAATGGGTTATTCGCTGCCGTGCTGAGGGTGGGCCAATATCCTCTCAACAGCAATAAAAGATCCACCTCGCCCCATAACTCCCAGAACTACCATACATAATGAACTGGCCGGTTCATATACTCCAAGCCAAAGCGAAGCGATGCGAATTTTACGTCATGAAGCATTCGCTGCAAAATTTGACGGAGTTGAAATGTGACTTAGAAAGATTTGCGGTAACACCATGTGAAAGGATCTCTTTCGAGAAGAGGTAGGGTGGTTCTGATAAGAACCGGTGGTTTAACACAACCTGGTTGTTTTAAGGTCTAACTTGTTGGACTATATGCTCCCCGTAGAGCGATGAAGAATGAGATTTAAAGCTTGAAATGTGTTCAACTTCTGCATATTCGCTGCAAGAAAACTCGCTTTGAACAACACAAATTTGTCTTTTCGGATGGACACCTAGGCGATCAGCAAAAGATGAAAGGGGCAAAATCACAACAGAATGGCAGCCTCTCTCCGGAAGAAGAAAATGCGGCACTGAAACCTGAGTATCAGGGAGAGACGAGATATATTCAGCAATGCGGGATAAATAGCCTGGCAAAGACAAACACAGAACAGAAAAACTTGGCACAGTTTAGGAAGAGGCCTTTGCCCAGCAGTGGAATATGACATGGGCTGCTGATGATGATGATGATGGTGATCAAGTTTTGCCATATCGTTTTCCTCTGGTACAAGGGGTATTATTAACCAGCAATATGTTGATTCATGAGTTAGTAATCCTACTTATTCATGATGACTAATCTGCAGAAAGAAGAAGGGGGGTAATGGGTAGAGAATATGATACAGAAGACCCATTCTTATTGTGTTTTATGGTAAATGTTGACAAATGAAAGTAGATGGATTGCATTAAATTTGAATTTTTCAGAGTAACATACACAAGTAATTTCCATCTCTATAGGATAAGAGATTTGCAGTAACACCATTTGGGTGATATATCTTTATTGATTTGTGTGGTTCTGAGAAGAACCACATGTATGTAGATTGAACTCGACGTTTCAAACAGTGTTCAGTAAGGTATTCAATAATAATTTAATAGTTTTGCTTTTTCATGTTTGCAAATGTTGTATAGTCCCCTTAACCAGTTCGCGCCAGATGACGAATATAAACGCAAAGTTTTTCCACAGATTCTAAACGGATGACGCATAAACACGCCAGGAGCAAGGCTGGAAATGTATTTCAGCAGCGAGCAAGGCCGGAAATGCGTGGGTGTACTTCCCGGTACTGGCGGCCTGAACCTGCTTTGGATTGAGTTTCGTTAAAAATAACCCCGCGCGTCGGCTCAGTGATGTTAAAATAATCCCGGCGCGAACTGGTTAAGCTAAAAAAACTAAAAAAACAACAAAAAACCTAAAAACATAACACCATCCACCCCCAAAGAAAAGAACTAGAAAAAAAAGCATCACACCGTATTTCTGCACCATGCACTATCTACCTACTCTCCCAAAGCACTCAAGCCTAGCAAACAACCTAGCCAAATCAAGATTAGAGTGCCTGATTTTGTTGACAGACGTTTAAATCAACATGCATTCTCATGCATGTCACTATACACTGCCCGCTTCATCCCTCCCTTCCCCTTCCCCAACCCCCCCTCCCTCATTGCCAGATTCGCGCAAATACTTTACACCCCACACTTTAATAACAGACACATATTCACATTTGCATGAATTTAATTTCATTACTTGCACCCCCCTGTGCCGCGTGCCGGCATTCTATCCTCATCTCTGCCTAGCCAGACTGGCATTTGATACATTCAAATGCCTCCAGCAACTCTTCATCGGTTTCTGCAGGAAATCTACAACATGGTAATTTTCTTTTCCCTTTTCTCCACATGCAACCAATTCAAATCTGGAAATGTGATTATTATCTCGACCGACTTCAAGTCAAAATGTCAAGTGTATCGGGTATTTTCAATGCATAAAATAAATAAAACTTTTAAAATGTTTATCCTTTGAAGTCTTGATGCAATGCATACCTTTATACCAAACACCAGTATGAATTTAGAAATCAAATAACCTACGTACTTCTGATGTACGTACATCTTTATTGCCATTTTGCCTCTGAAGAAGATCTCTTTAAGATATACATATATTAGGCACTCTTAACTTATTTTATTATTATTATTATAACTTTATATTTCCGGAACTGAAACCAAGAAATCCTCAAAAGTGCCCCAGCCAAAGCTCGCAAACCTTAAGAAACCCTTGAAGAAGACAATAAGACGAAACTACAATTTAGAGGTGGGAAGGAACCCCCAGAATTATATTCTGGGGGGTTGAACCCACGGAATCTGTTGGGGATTGAAAACCCAATACCTATGTGGACCACCAGGGTGGAAATTGAACCCGGGTCACGCCAACCTGACTCTCCAAAAAAGGTAGAAACCATGCGACGCGAGTCTTAACAAATGACATGAAGCGTTCTAAAGAAAGAACTGCTGATTAAATATACATTTATAGGTACGGTTTAATGATTCCGAAGCTCCAGGCCAGCAAATTGTATGTTCATGAACCCTATGATTTGGTAATGACTTTAACGAAGTAAAACAACATTCTCAGGAGCCGGAGCTAAGTTTGCCTAATAGAAGATGTTTACTAATTAGTAATTATTGTATTGAGATGCATGTAAGCTGGGAGTAGATGTTCTTATAGAATTTAGGGTGTTTTTTTTTAGAGGAAGGAAAAACCACAAATGTAAAAGCATGTACGGTATTACTTGTTACTAGTTTTACATTATTGTATGGTCGTCTCTTTGTGAATGCACCCGGGCTGCAATGTGTGAAGTGCTAGACTTGATTAGCAAATGTGCTATTTTCTAGCCCTCTTACCCATTGAAGATTGATGTGAATATTCTATGAGTTTTATTGTGTATAATATTTCTTTACATCTGTCAATTGGGTAATAAAACAATAAACCAAACTTGCTTTTTTGCAGGTTGCAATACTCAGATTTAGTCCACAACACTTCAAAGTGAATTGAAATGCTAGAGTGAATTGAAATGCTAGAGTGAATTGAAATGCTAGAGTGCATTGGCATATACACCTTTGCCATGAAATAAACAACTCTCATAGAGCAAGGGTTAATATCACCATGCAAATGCAGTTTTTACAATGTACATGTATTGTTAACCATGTTGACTGATCAGATATCACCTTATGCAATTAGATTTAACTGCTGTCTAATATAACAAAAAAGGCATCTGAAGTACTAGAATTCCCAATAGTATAGTCCCATCTATATTTAGAGAGTTTAGAGAGTTCTGTGCACCACCCAGCTGTGTCTATTTTGGTTTGACTATTGATCGTGAATGGCAGTGGTACTGCACACTATATTTGGACATGACCTTAACAGCAGTCCACCGCACACAAAAGAAGGCAAGTGATTATCGGATATAGGTAGCGGAGAAAAGGACGAATAATACAATCGGCGAATGATAGTCCACGAGGAATATCTTTATACAATAGAGGGTTAGCGTATGTTATTAACCAGTACGTTCCGGAAGATGTATATACACGCAAAGTTTTTCCCAGATTCAAAACAGATGGCGCATAAACACGTCACTAGCAAGGCCTGGAAATGTCTGTCAGCAGGAAGCAAGGCCGAAAATGCGTGGGTGCATGTGCTTCCCGGTACCATCGGCTTGAACCCGCCTCAAATCAAGTTTTGTAAAAAATAATCCTGCGCCTCGGCTCGGTTATGTTAAAATAATCCCGGCGCGAACTGGTTAAATCGTAAGAAAAGTTGATACATAAAATATTGAACCTTTGGACTATCAAACCTTTGGACTATATAACCTTCCCACTATATAACCTTCCGACTATATAACCTTTTGACTATCGAACCATTGGACTATCGAGCAATCACCATTTCATTAAAGGTATACAGTTTATCTAACTGTTTTCTAGCCAAAATAAACAGTTTGTCTAACTGTTTTCTGGCCATAATAAAAGATTCTTGAAAACAGAAAATCATGACATTTACAGACAAAATCCTGAAATTTCCTCTTTGTAAATTAAAATCCACAATTAGTCAAACCTGACATTTTTTCAATTTCATGCAGAAAACCTATTAACATTCACATGAATTAAAGTTTCCATAAAATAAAACACACTCAAAAATGTATTGATCGTGCGGTGGGGAAGAGTGCAAAATATGCAATATTCCATTTGATGACTGCCGGCCCGGTGCCCTGCAAGCACCAACTCATTTGCCATTTAATTGAAAATTCACTGCGCCTACGTGTACATGTACCGGTACATCTCATGCCAGGACACATCCAATATTTCAACCCGGCAAATGAAATAAACCTGCACTATGACTAACTATACCCTCGGGCCCAAATTTAGCAGCGCTGCGCTGCAAAAATACCTTAAAACTGTTCAATTCTAAATTGTTCAAGTCTACAGCTTAACGAATCCTTTTAAGTATACGGTAATAATGGTCTTTGACTCAAATCAAAGTATTATCAACAAAATTAGACATAGACTTTAAAATACCAATACACGCACTAATTATATTCTCATAAAAATCAATATATGTATATTATCAATGAAACATGGATTTATAAATTATCATTATATCACTAACACTTGCTTAAATACACTCCAAAATATTTAAATTTGAAAACTGTGCATACAGCCTGCAATACAGCATGAGTAACCTACGTAACTACTACTCTTTACAGAGAAAATTACAATAACAAGAATTTCGATCTTATGAATTTCTTTAGAGGCAAAATTGTAGAAAACTACAATGTGAACTTCCAAAATGTTGAGATTTATTACATTTGAAGAGCACTTAGGGAGACAAATTAGTGTAAGTTTTTAGGTACTAAGGAGAGAGCGACACTTAGGGAGACATTTCAGTGTCTTCCTAAGTGTCTAGCTATCCTAAAAACAATATTTGGGAGTAGTATTTGCTCTAGAATGACAGATTGGGGTCTAAATAGCATAAATCTCGAAGATCTTAGAGAAAAGGGTTGGGGTAAACAAGTTAGGACTGTTGAAGTTTGTGTACGTCCTTATGAGATTGTCTCCCTAGGTGTCGGTGTTTGTTTTTAATATTTATTATTATTATTATTATTACTTTATTTAGGCGTTATACATTCACACACAAATGACAATACGAGGCAAGTATACATTCAAATTTAAACATTTAAAAGACAAGAACAACACGACAGGACAAGGACAGTGAAGGGCAGCCAAGAAGGAAACTAAAAGTAAATAATAAAATAAAATAAAACACTGTTGCCAGAAACGGCGTGTCATTACTTTGTTATATTTGTGGTTGTGGACCGCCATGTTGAAAGTAGGATACACCATTTGCAGATATCTAAACTTTTTCCTACTGAATTAATAAAAATTGTCTTACTTATTTGGAAGTAAATAATTATTGTAGGCATCCAACAAAATGATTGAGCTAGATATTCTAAAATTGTTCTGAAAAATTGTAATTTATTTAAAAAAATTACGATCGCCGGATAGCGATTGCGAACAAAACCACCAAAAACAACAAAAGAACCACTGCCCGACGCCGTTTTTCTTGCCTTTCACAGCATCAATGATAAACTTCGGACAGGTCAGTTAAACGATATTTACTATAAAATACAACCCTCCAAATCCACCCATTAATGATAATTACCAATGGTGTATCCTACCTTTAAAGTAAGCCTGCAGCGGTTAAACGGTTACGCGGTTAACCGACCGTTCAAATGGTAACACGGTTACATTTTTCCGGTTCGGTTAACCTTAATCTAATAAAAACAAATCAACCTTTTTTTTTTGGAGCATAGTACACGAAGAAGACATAAATCAAAACAATACAAAGCTTTGTTTGTCGGCGTTGTATAGAGATAGGGGAATTTTGTTGACCTGTCTGGATATACATGTTTAAACAATTTTTGTTGGATTCCCATCTTTAAATTAGAGATGTTTGAAAAATTTCAGCTCTTTACGCGGTAACAAATAAGATTAAGAACAAACTTCCAAGACTTTTGTTTTCTTTGTTTTTTTTCTTCGAACGTCGGTTACGGTTAACCGTTAACCGTAACCGCAAAATATAAGGTTACAAAAAAAAAAATTAAACCGCAAACTTGCAGGCTTACTTGAAAGTTAGTATTTTATAACAAATACATGTACTTAAGTTACCCTTTCTCTGTTAATGGTTTTACATTTACGAATGCTGAGAAAATCAAGAGAAAAATATGTTGTGGTCTGGTTCCCTGACTTTATTTCAGACGAAATGGAGACATTTATAGATGCCAGTTATTAGGTTATGGAACTGGAATGGCCGGCTTGCCTCCGTTCACAGATCTGTAACCCAGATCGCAAACAAACTAAATTCAGCAAATTTGGGGCAGCAGTTGAACACAGTCAGGTTTACTTTCCAAAGACTGCCAGCTGGCAATCATTGGAAATTAACAGAAATGAGGGCACACCAGGGGCCAATTTCACGGAGCTGCTAAGCACAAAAAAATTGCTTAGCACAAAAAAAGTTTTGCTCATTAAAAACAAGTTATCAGCCAAAATTCTACGTGTTTTTCATGCTAAGCAAAACACCAGCTGATTATCAATCAAAAACAATAAAGATCATGTGAAAATTTGGTCTGTAACCTTGTTTTTACCAAGGACAAATTTTCATGCTAAGCAAATTTTTGTGCTTAGCAGCTCCGTGAAATTGGCCCCAGGTGCTTGAGACTGCATGCTATTCACTTATAGTCAAGTAAAGTATTTCAGAATAAATCAGTATTTTTATTATATTTTTTGTGTATGTTTGCAAATGTCATACACTACCTTTAAAGTACATATATTTGATTGTAAATATCATTTAACTGACCTGTACCAAGTTTCGAAATTGTTGTACAATTGTTTTACAATTAACTGGCGTCGGGCAGTTGTTCATTTTTTCCGTGATTGCCATCTGGCAATTGAATTATGTTTACAAATAAAAATTTTGAACAATTATATAATATCTAGCGCAATCATTTTGCTGGATGTCTAGAATCATTATTTACTTACAAAAAAGTAAGATATTTCTTAATAACTTGGTAGTAATTTGTATCTTCGATATCTGCAAATGGTGTATCCTACCTTTAAGTCAATCCTTTGTTAGGTTTCACCAGTAAAAACGTGATGCGATTTCATTTCATAATCTTTTCATAAACGAGACGATAAATCTCGAGGCATCAACTATTAGGTACATGGTTCATGTGGACTCAGACATATTAAAGGTAGGATACACCATTGGTAATTGCTTGAATTTTTGAATGGGCGGCTTTGGGAGTTGTATTTTATAGTAAATATCGTTTAACTGACCTGTCCAAAGTTTTACAGTCATTGATGCCGAGAAAAGCACGAAAAACAGCTTTTTTTTTCAACCGGCGTCGGGCAGTCATTCTTATGTTATTTTTGTTACGGCGATCACAAATTTTTTGTTATTTAAATTCCATTTTTTTGAATAATTACAGGATATCATTTTGCTGGATGCCTAGAATCATTATTTACTTTCAAATGAGTAAGATATTTCTTAATAATTCGGTAGTAAGTATTTTTGATATCTGCAAATGGTGTAATATCTTACCTTTAACGTACGGCCTATCTACTATTCTGCAGTGTTGATTTACCTTACAGTCTCCTAAAGGACCGTTCCAATTTACTTCAAGTAATCACACAACATCAATTTTCTTACAGGCCATCTGTCAATACAAGTGCATCTTCTGTCTATGTCAAATGTTTCCCCTGCACATTCAGGCCTCACAAATTTTAAGCCAAAATAAGAAACAGACTGGATCGAGTACACACTCACAAAAAAATGTTATGTGCACTCTATAAAGCACTCTATACAGGCGCTTATATTAATTTTCACACATTTTGGCTAGTGCATGCAAACTAGAATTGAAATGTTGAAATTTCAAGTCAATTGACCCACCGGGATCGCTCGCCGGTACATACATAGCCACGCCCCTCAGACAACTAGACAACTCCATGGAATTCTGTACTTTGATTTTTGTTTGTCTCGGATTTCGCACGTTCCGCATCGATTTGAGTGATGCCAAAGGCACATCCCCACTATGGAGTCCAGGGGCACACCCGCCCTCCCTCCCTCTAAATCTAGCACTGAATTGGCTTTGTTATTTAACCAGCGAGCGAGGCTGGAAATATCGGGTGTGCTACACACAGATGCCGACCTGAACCCATCTCGGATTGTGGTTCTTAAAAAAACGCCTGGGCCCGGTCAATTAAAAAAAATAATCCCAGCGCAAACTGGTTATTAAAGGGGTATAACATCAGTGCTGGGCAAAACCCAATCATCAAAATGAAATTTGCTTGAGAAATGTTCATGTCGCACTAAAGGATTTATGCTTTATAGACAGTGCATTATTTCCCTTCGTTATGCTATATTACAGAGTGAACGATACAAGTAATGTATTCCCATGATTGGCTCAATCACATCACAGATGGCGCCATCCAAGGTAATGAAGCGTCACAAACTAAGGGCTATTAAGGTTCATCACGCATTCCAGCCCACATCTCTACACGTAAATGCATTCGGGGAAAATTCTTGTATAGAATATTTAAAGTCTTATCGCCCCATCATACCAAGTCCAACAGTAAATATTTTCTACACCACTGGGCTAAAATTGTAAAATTTAATTTTGCTGTAATTTTCGAAATATTGATGGTAAGGGGATTCAAATTTTAAAGTAAATATTGTGATGCTGATAAGTTGTGTTTATAGAACTTCAGGTGGCACACCGCTACGCACGGCAACACACCGCTATGCACGGCAACACACCGCTATGCACGGCGGCACACCGCTACGCACAGCAACACACCGCTACGCACGGCAACACACTGCTACGCACAGCAACACACCGCTATGCACGGCGGCACACAACCACGATTATGGGCACCGCTACACACGGCGGCGCACACATACACACGGCGGCGCACATAGCTTTACCTTACATACGCACTGTGGACATTCCTTTGTCTTCGTGTAGTTAACAAACTTTGACTAAACTTACTCATTTTTCTCGCTTCCCCAAAACAAATTTACCCTCAAATTTGGATTATGGGCCTCTCAGCTGTCCCTTCTATCTTTTCTATATATAACCCTAACCCGTTTTTCCTCTAGCGCTCTTTTTCGGAAACTGAAAAACGGATTGTGGACGTGTGCAAGTCCACAAACCGTAACCTCTTCCCGCATCGTGTGGACCTATATTGTTCGGAGGTCCACAGTGCGTATGCAAGACTAACTCACACATACGCACGGCGGCGCACCGCTACGCACGGCGGCGCACCGCTACGCACGGCGGCGCACCGCTACGCACGGCGGCACACCGCTACGCACGGCGGCACACCACAGCTACACACGGCGGCACACCGCTACGATTATGGGCACCACTACCCACGGCAGCACACTGCTACGCATATTGGCACACCACTACGCATATTGGCAAACCACTACGCATATTGGCACACCACTACGCATATTGGCACACCACTACGCATATTGGCACACCACTACGATTAAGGGCACTGCTACGCACGGCGGCCCACCGCAACGCATGGTGGCACATACATACGCACGGTGGCAAATAACTACGCACAGCGGCACACCACTACGCACGTTTTTTTTGCATATGGCACACCATTTTGCACGGCAACACCGCTTTGCACGGCGGCACACAACTGCGATTGTGGGCACTGCTACGCACGGTGGCACACCGTTTCTGATGGCTGTTTCCTATTCCATATAGTCAAAATAACTTGCAACTCGAACTTAAACTCGACATTTGTGACTCGGGACTTGAACTTTAACTCGGCCTGCATGACTCGAGACTCAAATACAAGTCTGGCATGAAATATTTATGAATCAACTATATCATACAGTTCATGTTTAATTCTAGCAGAATGGTCCGATTGATTACCTGGCACTGTGTGAATGATACAATGACAGGTCAGATGCAAACCATTATACACACACACACACACCGAGGGTGAAGGTTATTACTGACCTAATCAATAAACATCCGACGAGGTTTTATATGACCAAAAAGAACACATTGAGTGCATGCGCTGGTTCGCACTATTGCCACACAGTGTGTTGTTTCACAATTTGTTTAAGCATTTAGACCACAGGCTTTATTCACGAGGAAGCCATTTTGGTCTTATTCCCTGAATGTATTTTATGAATTGTGAACTGTTGAATGGAATAGTGCCCGACTATTTTTGCATACTAGCTTCACTTTCAATATTTTTGTTTTAATAAGAGAATGAACATGTGGTTGGCCGGTTTTAAACGTACGTTTAAATCCGGCTCACGGGCCTGGACACATCAATGCCCGAGCCAAAGGAGAGGGCATTAGCAATGTCCAGGCCCATGAGCCGGAAGGTTTTTTAAACTACCCCCTTTTCTCAAAAAGGCTTCTCGGGCCTTCTCTATAACCATAAAATTCGGTCCTTTAGTTAATGGTCATTTCAAGTGAATGTGAATAGGTCTGTGCACTTGTTCTTGTTTAACTGCTGTTTTAGCTCATTCTGATGAGCCGTTGATGTGATTCAAGGGCTTGGAGTAACTGCCATTGCATCACATTATTCAATCATGTTTAAAGCGAAGCAATGTAATATTAAGACTTGCTGATCACACAAGGCCAAACACTCCGATAAAAGTCCAAAAATTTATCTCAGAGATCATGCATTTTTTAAAATTTCCCATTAGTAGCTGGTTCAGTGGTTCAAAATCAAAATATTATTTTCTCGGAATTTAAATTATTCACAGGTTATAGTTGTCACGCACCTTTCTTTAGATAAAAAAACACAGCACTACAGACAAATGGTACACTATAACATGTAAATTGCTTTTCAACTTCAAAGTTTTAAAAGACATGAAAATTATTAATGAGAAAATTAGGATTGAAAATAGGAACATTTTTAAGTCTTGTTCAGTACTTTAAAAACCTTTTAAAATATTTTTTAAAGAATAAATGTTTGCACAAATCGGAATTACAAATATCTACGCGTTACTGATTACTTGCCCATGGTGCGACAAAACACCGAAAAGTAAAACATATCCCGTGTTGTAATTTTTTCTGTTGTGACAACACGACACGAACCCTTCCCCCTGCAGGCTTCTGAAAATTTAATACTCTTACATTTCAAAGATGCTGGCGTGGGGAATTGAAGAGAAGATATAAGAACTGACCTTAGCCTCGGGCAAACTACTGCTAAGTTTATCATCAGCTAGCTAGGATCACAGGAATTGACATGCTTAATCCTTCTTAGACTACCAAGTCTAAACCGCACACATGTATATTAGGGTCAGATCCGTAAATATGGGGTCCGCGCCATGTGCGTCTTGCATTTTTTTAAAGTGGATAAAACACCCTATGGTTTATTAATGATTGTTTACTCTTGCATTATGACGTTGTAAATAATACGTTATAAATAATACGTAGGTTAGATAATAAAGCATATTGTTTCATGAATAAGATTAAAACTGCTGCAAACTGCTTACTGGCTGGAATGACCTGAAATATACAAATCAAATAAGTTAAGAGGGCCTAATATTGTTTCATGCTAGAGAAACCGGAGTTAAACAACGGCCTGATGAGCCCCATTGGCTCGTGACAGGCTTTACTCTACTTTTGCGTTACATGTAACTCATTAATTTTGCAAATCTGTTGACTTGCAGGGAATTGACCGACAGGGACATTCTTTAAATTATGTATGATTGTCAATGAGAAAGAATGTTGCAACCAACGCTGTTTTTTGTCTCCATATATCTTCTTAGTGAAGGTTGGTCAGTGCCTAAATGTGGAAAAAAAATCTGGGACTATACATGAGAAACATTTCCAATTTTGTTAGGAAATCCCTGACTCTCCATGCAAAGACTTTGTACACAACTGCTGAAGTAGCGTCAGGATAATACATTCTTTCTCAATTTGTAACAAACAAATTAAAAAAATTGTAATCTGTAAAATTATCTTAACAACAAATTTGATCTGACGATTTACATGTAATTTCCTGAATTTTATATTTGCTCCCACTGCACATAAATGATGTACATCAATTCAACTTACGCTATCTTTCTTCTGCGCCATAGTCGGAGGTAGTTCCTTATCTTTCTTTTCCCCCTTACGGAAGCCCAACGTTTTACGTACAAACTCCATTGTGTTGGCCTCTCTTGTAGCAGTCAATGTAAAAAAACTGGCACTGGATTAAATGCTAAGCTATCATGATTTTCATAATGTCGACAGAACACAGAGCTAGGGGCATCATATGCATGTCCATATGCATCATGTGCATGTACACGCATCCAGTGCCGACATGTTACTTGGTAGATCGAGTGGTTCTTTTGTACAGACAGCAGTGCTAAGGTATTTGGCCTTGATGTGTGCATGCAGCGAGATACACAGTAAGTAGCTCCATCACCGCATCCGATCCTCCGTTAGATGAGGCATTAACAATGGCATCAGTGAGCACAGAAGATGATGGTGATGATGATGATGTTGTTTATAATCAAGCCGACAATGTTGATGAGACGGAGACTGACACAATGGAGGACCGGGCTGGGAAGTATTCACTCGTATCAATCCCTATTGGCATTCCGATGGGAGCGCTACGGTGAAACTGAGTATGGCGTACGCCAATAACCAATGCATATAAGACGAGAGGACACACGACACTCGGCGCTCTGATATACCCCGATAGCTCGAACCAGTCTCGACTATCAGCGTGCATAGCTGGACACTACACCAGCCAATATGATGATGCCTGCATCCCCATCTCAGCTCAGCTCAGATCAGCATGACCCAAATGTATATCGCCTCCCACCGCCGCACGTGCCCATGGGCCACACAAAAGGGATAGGCTTTTGTGCACTCGGGCCCAGCCAATATGAAAATCAATAATTTAATTGAAATGTTTTCATTACTGTTCCCCCATATCTCGCCAATTCCATTCCACTGGAAGGGGGGTTGCCAAATCCACTTCATGGATTTGCGGCAGGTCGCTTTCGCTTCAGAGGGGCTGTACCTGGGTAGGAGGGAGAAGCTGATTGTATATGTGGTACCAGACACGAGGAAGGGATATTATTAAATGGGAATAATCCAGGCATGTGGGGATTATGAGCGAGCGTGTGCCCGAACGGAGCGGCTCTGATGAAGCTTACCAAAAGACAACATCCTAAGGGACATGGTTTAGTCCTAGATTTTCCTCACCAGTGCAAACTTGATGATCCGCAGTTCACCGGTATCCTTCGGGCATTACCTAAACACCCGTACCTGATCAGGCATACCACTGTGTTATTTGCCACAACTTTGTCCACATAATTACAGTAAGGGCTATCAAAATGATAGGATAGGGCAAGCTCAGTGTTTGGAAGGTAGGCACCTGCGCATGATGACTGACGGGAAAATTCCCGAAGATTGAGTTAGATTGGAAAGTGCAATATCTACAGTGATCCTGAATCCCTAATAGTTCGATTCATCTTAATCATGTGTCTCTGCAAGTCAACCCTCCCTCGTACTATATGGACCGTGCGTAATTTGATTACTACGATAGAGAACACAGGGAGTTTGTCCGATTCACGTTTTATGAATAACTCATTTATTTTGTCATCGAGTGCTGAAAGGAGCTCCGATTGTTATCGTTTCTGGCGCGCATGGGACGAAAGCAATAATTTTTTATTGTATGCCCCTTAAAACCCGCTTAGACAAAAAAAAATATGAGATTAAAAGAAATTGACCAGAACATTCATATACCCCTTTTCAATGGATCAATGAATTTGCTTGAAGGTCCATAATATTCTAGTGCCTTTTCAGAATACATAGTGTACTTCAGCTTTGTGTAGTATGAGTTTATACAATTTAATACAATGGAGGCGAGGTTATAAAGGTAGTATACACCATTTGATTTTGCTGTAATTTTTTGAAAATGGATGGGTGAATGACTTCCTATTTTATAGTAAAGATTGTGACGCTGACCTCTTTAAAGTTGTGTTCATAGAAGCTGGCTAAAAAAAGAAAAGCGGTTCTTGCTGTTTGGTTCCTTGACTTCCTTCAGACAAATTCAATCAATTAGGGTAGTGTTTGAAACGATTGCCGGCTGGCAATTGTTTGAAAATGAAACAAAACTCCACTTTAACAAAACTCCAACTTTTCTTGAAAACCACATCACATCAGATATCACAGGATGCCCGAGTCCATTATTCACTTAGAGTCATTTGAGGTATTTCATAATAATTCAGTAGTTTTTTTTTATGTTTGCAAACCATTAATGGATCAAGTCCATCTTTAACTTCTAGTGGTAATATGCACTTGTATGAATTATAATCTTGTATCCTATATGCTGAATCAAAATGGTAAACAAACAGACCATAATGCAATCAAGAACACGGGTTTGCGTTGTAAGATCATCACTGACTCATCCAGTCACTCACACAATTTTTTTCTAGGTCATCCAAGCCATCAGGGACCAATTTCATGGAGCTGCTTATCCAACAAATTTGCTTAGCACAATAAAGTCTTACTCAGTAAAAAAAAAAAGAAGGTTACTAGCCAAAACTACAGGTGATTTTTATCCGAAGCAAAAAACAGCTACTTGAATACCAGTCACAAAAAAAATACACATCACCTGAACATTTTTATTGTAACCCAGTTTTTTCCAAGGAAGAAATTTCAGGCTAACAATTTTATGTTGTGCTTTAAAACAGCTCCATGAAAATGGGCCCAGGTGTAATAGAAAGTAGACCGTCTATTATCAAGGTCTGTGCGCTCTGTCCACAACGACTCTGTCGAGCTGCTCATCAGATCGATACATAGAAACACCTAGAAAGACACACAGTGTAGGTTTTGAACACTTAATGGGAAATTGTGCTTGTCACAGCACTGTCACTATTTACACTAGTAGAACGTCATTGCAAGTAGTGCTCGGCGAGTAACTTGAGTACTCGTGATTAGTTTTTGCCACTTATAGCACCACTCGCAACTAAATGATTACTTGTGCCAGCCCCAGTAGCAATACATACTCGCGAGTAGTGATCGTTAGCAATCAATGATTGTTGACAAGTACCATTTAAGTTGTGGTCAGACTCTACTACTATACTAATGACAATTGCGATGGTTTTACGATATGATTTTTATTAATTTTCAATTATAACTTAAGCGACAAAGGAAAACAAAAAGGAAAACAAATTGCAGCAGAAGTCGTTGTGAAGTGTGAAAGTGTTATGCTTTGTGGAAAATGTGACGATTACTCGCGAGTAATTTCTTTGCGAGTACTCGAGTGGGAAAAATCACTATTCGCCCAGCACTAATTGCAAGGCAGTTTTTTATCTTTAATAAGCTGATGAAAGGTGGGGATTTGTTGATGCAGTTGTTAAAGGGTAATGAGCACTTTTTGCTACCAAATTATTATTATATATCAGGCTTCTAGCGGAAATAATAAATATTACCGGTATGTCAGTAAAAGTAAATGGGCGACAGTAATATTATACTTTTGATATTGTCTTCATCCGGGCATTTTAACAAGTTTCACTGGTTCCCAGAATGCAGGGTCAAGGGTCAAGTTAGTGTCAATGGAGCCGCCGTATGATTAGTCAACAAAAATGGCTGCTGCGAGTGGCACGAGGTTCACTTTGGTGTCTGAGCAATTTTAAAAGAACAAAGACGCAAATTTTGAAAAATACATTTTGCCTTGTTCAAGTCTCCAGACTGATAAAAATAATAACAATATTAGATGGCCTTTTTTCGGAAGATACAAAAATATTATTGCACTCCCTATAACAATATTGCACTCACTATAACAATACTGCACTCGTTTGACTCGTGCAATATTGTTATAGCTTGTGCAAATGTATCCCCCTCAAAGCCATCTATTATTATATAAATATCCTACTTGCATTGCGAGTCAATAACAGTACTTAGCATATCTTACAAAATCATCGCGTGTAGTTTCCTCTCAGTTTTCAGGAAAACAGGAATCGCCATTCATTCCTGGCGATGCTTCGGACCAAATCATCGCAACAATGAAACAAAAACCCTACTTTGTGTCGAGAAAAATTAATATGTATTTTGTTATCTCAAAAGGTATACGACATGCAGTCTAGTTTCGTTAATGCAAACTCAACTGAACCTAGCAAAAGTGTTGTGTATCAACATTAATTAAGTGGAGTGTCGGTCCTTTGGAGGAATCAGAACTGTTAGGATTATTTTCGGTCGGGTATCGTTAATGTATTGCCACTTGGCAGTTCCTTTTGTTAACAATAATTACACTTGGCTTTTTACATAACGAGTGTAAAACAAATCTTGATCGGCGCTTAGATATATTCCAAATGTGAAGAAACAAATTGAATCTTTTAAAAATACATTTCAAAGGTCTGATGATATATAGCGGTGGCTGGAGTCAACCCGCCTGACTGGATTGAAAACAGTGTCTTGTACCCCGACTGGTCCCGGCCTTAACCTCTCGTAAATGGAAGACAATTTGATTATCTGATTAGACAAGGCAGCCCATTACACGGCTCTCTGGTACGGCGCGCAATCCTCTCCCGGTGCGCAAGTCGCGGGCAAAATCTTCCGCTATGATAATTTGCTCGGTTAACAAGATTCACGTTAAGAGCAAGTGCGTAGATTGCTGAATAAATATGTGTTATTTAAGGCGACTGCCTCCCACGTCCACACGACATAAATTTGCTACTTTTAAAACAACATCGATGCCTGCCGACCCATAACAACCCCACTTTCCTCCCTCCGAGTAATTGGAAACCTGTTTTTCTTGGCCCCGCAAATTACTTGTGGGTTCATTTTTCACAAAGTTGTAAACCAATTTGACAACTTCTCGTGAATGCTCACGAAGGGATTTCTATATCTGGACATTATCCAAGTTCCTGTGTGTAAAAACTATTAAGGTCTTGACAATCTGAAATTTAAAGGTAGAATACACCATTTGCAGATATCAAAAAATTTTACTACCGAAATATTAACAAATATCGTACTTATTTGAAAGTAAATAACGATTGTAGGCATCCAGCAAAATGATTGCGCTAGATATCAGATTGTTCCGAAAAAATGAATTTGATAAAAAGAAATACACGATCGCCGCAAATTACACAATAACAACATAAGAACCACTGCCCGACGCCGGTTGAAAACGAATGCCGTTTTACTTGCTTTCCTGATTGCAAAACTTTAAACAGGTCAGTTAAACTATATTTACTATAAAATACAACATTCCAAATCAACCCATTCATGATAATTCAAGCAATTACCAATGGTTTATTCTACCTTTAAGCATCCTTTGTGGTAAAAACTGGATCTCTTCCTCAGCATCCATGTGATGTACAGGTACACTAGGAACAGACATGATGTGATTTTGCATTCAAAGTAGACACGGCCAGTATTAGAGGATGTGATTTCAAATGCACACCCAAATTCCAAATGCGCATCCTGGGTTTAAAGTCGTTAACCCTCATATATATATAGTGCAGTTGCCATAGAATTGTCAGACCTTTTAAAACCTTTCAAGTTTCCTGGATTGAGGGGCTTTGAAAGGTGAGAAAACTGTCTGACAAAAGGAACCTATAAAAGATTTCGGAAAGTTAAAACAACTCTCTGAACAAACTGGTGTGAGAAAAGAAATACCTTTCCAGTTTCCTGGACTAAAGGGTTTTGAAATTAAGGTGAGAAAACTGTCTGACAAAAAAAACCTATAGAAGATTTCGAAGGGGAAAACAACTTTCTAAACAAACTGGTGTGAGAAAAAAGACCTTTCAAAAGGTATTGAAAGGTGTAGTGCAGTAGCAACAAATTCTGGAGCATTTTGAAAGGTTCATACTTTATGTGAATTTGCATTTTAACGTCCTTATCCAGGATGTTAATTTGGAAGAGGATGTGTTGTAGCAATTGGATGCGACTTTGAAAATCTTTTGTTGAAATCACATCCTGCTACTGGCCGTGTCGCTTTGAATGCAAAATCACACCGTAAAAATAATAATATGCGGTGCTGATATACTGCTTTATCACCAACGGTATCACAGCACTTTCACATTATTACCCTGGTCATTGAGCCCATGAAACATTCCAAATACCATCTCAGCCCCTTGGGGAGTATACAGCTTGATGCTGCCATTTTGGCGCAAAGCAGCTATAACCACAATAACCATCTCTGCCGTCACAGGTACCCATTTATTCCTGGGTGGAGAGAAGCAATGAGTGACAAAGTGCCTTGCCCAAGGGCACACGCACTGTAGTCCCAGGCCGGACTCGAACCCACAACCTGCAGCTAAACCTACAGATTACAATTGCAATGCTTCAGCACACCCAGACCACGGCACTCCACATTCCTGTGCCTATTCCTGTGCCTATTCCTAGCGCTGCTAAATTATCAGTAAGCAGAAAAGTTGTGCTTACTGTAGCAGAAAATCATGCT
Organism: Crossaster papposus; assembly: GCA_037893245.1. NCBI lineage: Eukaryota > Metazoa > Echinodermata > Asteroidea > Velatida > Solasteridae > Crossaster > Crossaster papposus. The sequence goes on from JBAIAA010000600.1 coordinate 599,320, forward strand.
GCTGCTTATAAGCAGTATTTATCATTATTATAAGCATTTTATGTGCTTATGGTTCTACGCGTATCAAGATTGTTTATTTAAGGAACTTTTCCCTCCAGGTTTAAGCATGCTTTTGCTGTGCCTATGTCTCTATGAAACAGACGGCGCCTGTGTTAAGCACCTTACAATGTTCTTCTACATGTAGTTTTACTTTCACCACCTCAAACTGACAGCATTCGATCATACTGTAGATTGAATTTTTGATTATAATAAATCAATTTGATTGGAATTATACACCTCACTTTGCAAGATGTCACATCCATTTAAACTTTTATAGCCAACGTATTTAAGCAATTTCAATCTGTTTTTGGGGAGGCTAGCTAGATCTTCGTAAAAAAAAAATTACCATGGCAACGGTTTCGACGTACAACTCCAAACCATCAGATTAGAGGCCTTAAGAAGGCTGATTAGGAATGTACCTACGTAATCGTAACCGCAGCCAACCCCCCCTCCCTTCTCCCCCCACTGACGTCACCGACAGAGGGGAAGAGAAAGTGCCGCAGCATGCAAACACAGCAGCCAACAAATATAATTAACGTCTGCGCACTCCAGCGGGCAGTCTGGGTGCCGGCAGCAATGTATTAGGGTCAGCGACTCACACATTTATCTTTCTCCCATGTGATTTGCCGGAGTATGTATATATGTGACCCGCTCTGCAAAAATGTGACCCGCTCTGTGAAAATGAGTCAGATGTCGCACAGTGCGCTTACGAGATTTGGGTGGTTGAACGCGGAAAGGGGGTTTTTGTACAAAAATTTGATATTCCTATTTCATGATTTTTCGCCTTGGTTAGGATCTATATTTTCAATTTCTACATTAAAACATGCTAAAATCAATTAGATTTAGTGAGAAAAAACAGTTTTGTTTTCTATTGCATACATCTCCTAAAGGGAAATAATTTTTAGGTTTTTAGATTTCGCAAAATCGTCAAAATTGGTGTATCATGCTACAGACCTCCAACATATATCAAATTGAAGAGGACAGTGCACTCATTCTAACGGTATACATAACTGTGTTTGTAAAATTTTCGACATCTGACTCATTTTCACAGAGCAGGTTACAAATGAGTCTGATGTCGCAAAATACATTTTTACGTAAAGGGCTGTTTATTGTCTCGGAAGTGATTTTTCTTTTTCTCCGACACCTCTATTTTCAGATCTGATCCATTGAAAAGATTGTTTTCATCCCTAAATGAAATCTAATACAGGTTTTGTCATTCTCTTACCATAGCATCTGATGAAGCACTACAATTGTAAATCTTCATTTCTTTTCAAAGACATTTTGAATATAACTGAGAAAAAGCAAATTTCCCAAAATTGTATTTAAAAAATGCATTACACTACAGAGTTGTGCCATACAACATGTATATCAAATGAAAGCTTATTTCCTGCTCTTTCTGGCTAACTGCAAAACTTAATAAATTATTTTTAACACATCAGACTTATTTTGGCAGAGTGGGTCACATTTGGGAAATGAAGCACATGAGAGAGATATTGTGGCCCGAATCGGCACTGGTTGTCATGTATAAGATAATAGCTGGAAAAGTTTAATGGCAAACACAAAGATGCAGGTTGGACTCTCAAGCAGAATTTCATGCAAATTGCTAACATTTTTGGACAACAACCATAAAATTGTATTGTAAATCGATCACAATTTGTAAATCGATCACAATTTGTAAATTGTTCACAATTTAGCCCTTGGGCTGCGATAAGCCTATAATTGAATTGAATTTAATAGAATATAATAGAGGGGTGTTTCACAAAACATAAAGTCAAATTGTCGACTACAAAATACAAAATTTAGAATTTTTGACTTGACTTTGCGACCCAAAGTATACATGGGAATAAATACGTGCTTGGCTGGTATACACGCAAGCGTCTTAAAAAATCGGTGGATGCGGATAATGACCCTCATGTTCGTTTCGGTCCATTACCACCTTCCCCGATTTCAAACACGCACGAACTTGTTCAAAACCAGCCAGCACATGTATATTTATTCCCTTATTAACACTATCCGTGCACAAAAACAAAGACGGTATATACCCCCGTCCGAATCCAATATTAAATTATCCCGGACGCCCGTGCGATAACACACACACACACTACCACACTAGAGCTGTACTCTACTTATTTTGCAGCCCACTACACATTGATTTCCAATATGAATGGACTCCCGAGCCTCGTAGCCATCATGCGTTATTTATTGCTGCCCCCGATACGAACCAAAAAAAAAAGCCAGGTGACATGTGCGCATAGCGTGTTGAATTTCCCTCGACCAAGTGGCTTGAATAAAACAAAGTGAGCAAAATGTTACAGAAGCAACTAGATTCGCATCAACGTCCAGCTGTACGAATAACTGTGGGCTAAACTCAGTGCCCGCTAAAATAGTGCTTCCAGAGTCAACATTCTTAGATCCTTTTTTTTCCTTCTATGCCCTACGGCTAACGCTAACATTTCAGAATAAACTGGAATAATTTAATTTTGTAGGTGCCATAACAAGTCCATAGGAAATACTATCGGGCCATTCATGAACCTAATCTATATTCTAGCGGCTGCAATTACATCATGTTGAAATACACGGTCTTCATCACAAAATTCTATAAAAACACAAAAACAATGCATGCTTAATGTGAGAAGTAGTCCTTCGGAAAAACAAATTGTTAAAAATGTGTTGCGTCTAAAACTGAAATTGTCTTCTCTTTACTGGGCCCCATGGGGGAACAGTGGATTTCACTAAATGGGCTACCCAGTTAAAATAAGAATTACATGTATATAGACTGGTTTTAACAATAAAAACACAAACAAATTACAATTTAACAAATTGTTTACTATAACAGCCACAATAGGTCGACACTTCCATAGGATTGTGCATAAAACTTACCCTAACCCTAACCTACAAGTAGCTGTTATACCATAACCTAATTCTATTTGTTATACACTAACCCCAACCTAATCTCGTCAAAATGACAATTTTAAGAATAGGGCGACATTTATGATGTCACCCGAATAAGATCTGTGGCCCTAATATAGCAAAATTAATAACAAACTGTCGACCAAACCCAGAAAATAATCAGTGTAATCATAATAATACAATAATGATTTTTCGTCGACACTTCCATAAGGAAGGAAGCTAGGACAAGATAAAAATAGAAGACAATTAACCAGTTCAGGAGGACGTATATATATGCAAAGTTTTCCCCAGATTCAAAACAGATGACGCATAAACACGTCACGAGCAAGGCCGGAAATGTCCATCAGCAGCGAGTAAGGCCGGAGTTGCGTGGGTGTGCTTTCCAGTATCATCGGCCTGAACCTGCCTCGGATCGAGTTCTGCTAAAAATAATCCCGCGCCCTGAATTGGAGATGTTAAAATAATCCTGGCGCGAAGTGGTTAAGTTCTGTGAAAGATGCATGACCAACTGACGCATGATCAACTGACGCATGATCAACCGGAGTAAATTGTAGGCATCTGGAAAAAAAGGATTGTGAATTCCAAAGTAAGGCAACGTGGAATTAAAGAAGCTTGCAGAGTGGGGCTTTGGGGATAATGGAAGTGCATAGATGCGATTGGCAGAGTTGCAAGTAGTTTGTCCAACTGTGCAATAAGCCATTTGCGCGTTAAATGTGAATACTATCTGGTACACCGACTTGCTCACACAGCTTGGAACAGTTTAACTTTAAAATCTCCAAACCAAAAATACTGTTGCTATATCACGCTATTCAGGGCAAGCTCTTGCATAGTTACATAAGAGACGCTCAGCACCAATACATTGTTCACAACGGTTGAGAATAGACACCAGACCATTCCAGAGCTGGGGGTTGCTAGCGTACATGTAAGGCTTACTCGAATCACGCGATTATAGCAACAGTGTATTTGGTCTAGAGAATTTAAAGTTAAACTGTGCCAAGCTGTGTGAACAAGTCAGTGTACCAGATATTGTTCAAATTTAACACGCAATTGGCTTATTGTGAAGAACAACCAGTGAGAGTCTGTTGGGGCACATTACCCAATATTAGTACCAACAGAACAGGCACAGTGGGGAATGTAGAAGGGCTATGGCAAATGGGTTCCAAAGACGCTGCATATAACAGCCTCGTTCTACGTTATAATGACTATAACGTGCACAGAAAATCTGTGCCAATCCCATGCACCACCGGTATCTATAATATGGGGACTTATTCATTTCACATGTACTGTAAGCCAACTTCCTTGCTAACACTTGCTGCCACAGTTTTAGCAAGGATTCTTTTCCCGGAAAACGATTTAGGCCAAGTACAGTCCCCAAATGTGAGAGATACTGTATGTAGAGCGAGAAATTATGATTCCTGAATGCAATTTACTGCTTGAGTGATGTTATATGCGTCGCCTATCTCATCCAAGTTTCATATTTGACATGGGTTGATCTCTAAGGGTTGATGGACTTGTAAATATTGAGTAGTTTCCCCCGCAGCGGATGGTCTCGCGGGACGGGCACGGCTGCTTGCAACACCTCAGTGGCTCATCAGATACGGCTTGATCATCCATCTTCCCACCCATTACCACTTTTTAATTTTGTTTCCCTGAATGACTTTGGTTGATGTTATGGTTTAGGGGTGGACATTTGGGACGTGCCTCATCCTTGTGATTAACCCTTCGCGAAGAGTGCATTCCTGTTCCAAGCATCTCTTTTTCCTTAGTCGCTAATCAAGCATGAACCACCAAAAAACTCCTCTGTAAAAGATTGCTCTCATCACATGAACGAGTCTCTGTGAGGTAATTATCGGCGATTGTACAGTAGTTACGTGCCTCGTTCCTCTAAAAGAACAAAATCTACATTGAACTAGGTTCATTTCGGATGCGGTGTATGCACGCAAAGTTTTTTGGTCGTTCAAAATGTCACAAGCAAGGCTGGCAATATCTGCGCATGTGACCTGTTTGCAGCAAGCGAGGCCGTATGTTCATGGGTATATGCTACCCCTCCCACAGGTGCCGGCCTAAAACCAATCTCTGATCGAGGTTCGTAAAAAACCAATCCCGTGCCTGGGCCTAGTCAATATCAAAATAATCCCGGCGCAAACTGGTTAAACATGAGGAGGCATACTTGCTGTAAAACACTCAAGCTTCTCATAATATCCATTGCCTCATGCAAATTTTATATCAGTGCAATTTGTATGAAACTTTTGACCAGCGGAAAAGGCAGTTAATTGCAGCTGCAGTGAGTAAAACTTGATCGGCGAGTTTCAAATTTTCAATTATTCAGTCAAGTGCAGTTTTTAATAATCAAATACTAAATTATTTGAAAATGAACCGCCCTATTTAAACACATTTCAGTCATTTTCAAAAAAAGTGTGAAATGTGTGAAATGTGCTGCTGTAGCATGTGTGCATGTTCAAGAGACAATTTGAAAAGTGCTGCATTTCAAATAATCTCCAAGGCTTGTGAATTTGACGTGCCAGTTTGCCAAACTGGCACCTTTGAAAATATTCCTACGAGCTCGGGGTGTGGCTGTAATCCACCTAACACAAACTCCCTGGCCGATGATATTCAATACTTTAACAGCAGATGGACACAGATTAATTATTCCAACGGTCTCAAGTCACCAACGCGTGGGCCGATGACATCCGCCGACAAGCGTGGCTATATACACCCTTCCAGCACGTGAAACGAAAAAGCTGCATTGTTAATGAGCAAATCATGCATTAGAAATAAGGCTTCGGTAGGCGTCAGGGGAGTCAGGTTGGCGTAGGGGTTCTTTCCTCGCCTTTCACCCCTGTGACCCGTGTTCGAATCCGGCCTAGGCCAATATTTGGATTGGGTTTTCAGTCCCTGCCCGACTCCGTAGATTTTTCCTAAGATATTCATCTGAAGTTTTCCTGTACCCTCTAAAAAGGAGGGATCCTTGGTTTCATTTCAAGAAAATATAATAATAATAATAATTCTAGACTGGATGATCAAGTTTTCTATTCGTTGCCAAAATGGCAACGAAAAGTTCGGACCTTACCGTTAAATCTTGTGCATTATTTACATACATGCATAACATACCGGTACACCTTTTCTTATGGAAAGAGAAAATTGATAACCAGTGCGCAACCGTGCCTCAAATAGTCACCTAGACGGACAAATTCGGAGGACAAAAACGCAAAAGAAAACAAAACCAAAATAAAAACACAAACATATATAAACAGAATACAATAAAGTAATTTTCAGGTAATAATAATATATATATTTGTTTTAAACACCCTGGATTTACAAACACCCTGGATTCAAAACCTATTGGATTTAAACATTCATTGGTGACCACAATTCCTATTAAGGGTTTGTCCATGTGATGACGTCGCCGGAGCACCGGTGATGTTGCGGGAGACATTCAATTAAGGCCAAGTAGCTAGGGGTCCGAGATTTACTAGCCAAGACTGACGTCATGCACGCCCTAATTCCTAGCAATTCGATATGCTCCACAAGCTCAAAACCTGAGGTGTGAATAATTGTCAAATTTGACGTCGGTACAAGAAGGAAAATCAGATATGTACACATGTACATTTTTATTTGTGAAAACAAAAAGTAACCCTACATGTGGGTGTCCGACGTACCGGTATAGTCGATTAAAATCATGTTTTAGATTTCAGCAGAATTACAAAGAAAAGGCTTAATCAAAGTTGGTTGTGTTCCTATTTCTACTTCTCTCTGAAGCATTTTCTGTCTACATGTATATAAAACAAAATTATACAACACTTATCAAACTTGTTATCAGAACTGAAATGCAACGTGGAGTAGAATTGTTCATTCTAATACATGTACATGTAAGTATTATCATGTTTCAGATGAATTTCAATAAAAAGGCTTAATCAAAGTTGGTTGTGTTCCTATTTCTACTTCTCTCTGAAGCATTTTCTGTCTACATGTATATAAAACAAAATTATACAACACTTATCAAACTTGTTATCAGAACTGAAATGCAACGTGGAGTAGAATTGTTCATTCTAATACATGTACATGTAAGTATTATCATGTTTCAGATGAATTTCAATAAAAAGGCTTAATTGATGTTTGTTGTGTTTCTATTTCTACTTCCCTCTGAAGCGTTTTCTGTCAATATAAAAAAAAATCATACAGAATTTATGAAACTTTTTATCAGAACTGAAATGCAACAGGGAGTAGAATTGTTCATTCTAATGTATGCTAACATTTTATTGTATTAACCCTCTTTCCCAAATCAAATAAAATAATGTTGGAGTTTGGGGAAATGCACTTATTCGTGGGTGAGCTCAGGCTGGTCACAGCACAGTTCCTGGTCAACTGTAAAATGTATGTGTACACCCTGTGTGTCCCCATACAAACACACTCCAACACACGCAGTCGTGAACCACATAACGACCGAGGATCGATATTGTGTTTTCCTTTCTTCCTTTACTTAACCCAATCCCCATTGCTTTGCCATTGCACCGTCGAGCGAGGACAGAATTCGGACAAGCAAACCGTCGATCGAGGATCCTTTGTTCCCTTTGTTCTCTTTTGTGTTTCGATCCTCGATCGTAATGCAAGACAAGAACACGCAACCAATGACCAGTCATGATCCTAAACACTGAACTTCAACATTTGGAGTTTTGCAGGTTTATAGTCATAGGTTCAGTACCAATAATTACTGAACCTGTGTGCATTTGTTAAACTTTGTGAGGTTTGGTAAAAGCTTTCTATAGGGCGAGAGCCTACCGGTAGGAGGTAAGGGTTAAAGTGTAACGGTTAAAGTGTAAAATGAGAAAGGTTTAAGGTTTTGAGCTTTGTATTCGTGAACATGAAAGATGCCAGTATTGTTTGCTTACAAACTCTTGTGAAAATCAAACTTTTTATATCTTTTTGTGTATTATAATGGGCGCAAAACAACCCTAAATGAAATCAAATGAAACTTCAAAGGTTTGAAAAAGCCCCAAATTTTTTACAATAAACAAAACCTGTTCTGTAAAAACAAACAAAAGAATGTAAATAAAACAATATTTACTATTAGCTCTGTGGCCAAGGTGGGTCAGTATTACAAGACAGAGAATGTTTTTTTTTTTAGTTGGCCTTTTTGCAGTAAAAAACAAAACTTTTCGCTTTTTAAAATAAAAATTCAACCTGAACAGAAAGAGAAAAGCTTGATTAATTCTTGTATCGTAATGCAGTACAACCACAATGTTGCAAATCTACCCACGTTGCTTTCGACAAGGCAATCTAAGAGGCTCTTAAGCACACTTGTAAGCTCTGTGGGAAAAAAAACCCAGGTGATGTGATGAGCTGCAACATTATCAGATCGCGAGTGCATAGCAGGGCAGTGACTGCAACCGAAACCAGCCAAATTATAGACTAGCGCAGACAGCGTTCCTGCAAACCGGGCTTGTTAGGCCTATCGCATTTTTTTTTTATAGTAAAGTCGACAGAGTCTCGTTTTAATAACAAATTCAACCGGGCCAAGCAAAAGTGTTTGCTGAATCAGAATTTTGTATTAAGTGAAGTGTCGGTCCCATTCACTGGAATTCACATTCATTTCTTAATGTACTATTTTTGTGTGTTACATGCGTTTGTTTATGGTGTAAATGGAGGACACATACATGTACCTGGCGACACGAAGGTGAATTGGTGTTAGGGTTAGAATCGAGGACGACCTCAATTGAGATTCGTGTACAAACAAAGGAAATTTTCGAGAGGAACAAAGAAAACTTCTCGATTTACACCATAAACAAACGTGTGTACATGTATGTCAGAATAAACCTGAATCCTGAAAAATAATAATCGATAATTTAATAAAAGTAATAAAATTACAATTCACCCCCCCCCCCCCGAAACCTTTAATGCAAAGTGCAAGTCAGTGTCATACATACCATTTTTCTAAATTGATAGAGAATACAATACCGGTACACATGTTTCACAGATGTTATTTTGGTTGTGCCTGCTATCAGTTCTTCACCGTTTCAACTGAAACCAATCTTTCCAGAGGAGCAATGATCTTAGAATGACCCGAGAATGCGCACTGCAGCTGTTCTTTTGCAATATCGGGAGAGAGACAAATATACATGTAGGGGAAGGGCCGCGAGCTGGTTTTAAACGTACTTGTTTAGTACCGGCCAAGCACATAATTATTCCAAATCATAAACAGCTTTCGGTCAAAAAGTCAAAGCAATTAATTCATTTTTACATTTTTCACATTCTGTCCAACAATTTTACCTCATGATTGGAGAAATTGGCCTTTTGTGAAATGAATCACATGACACTCGGGAATAATGCTGCGTTCCAATCGCGTCGTGTTTATCGTGTTCACGAGTTCACGAGTCGTATAAAGACGTTATAACCAGTGGTGAACTCGAGGTGGATTTTTTTTCTCTATGTTCACGACTTCATAAACGAATGAAATACTCGCGCATGCGTGTCTGTTCACGCACGAGTTCTTGTTTCTCGACTAACTCGACTGTGTGCGTGCGTCTTGGTGAGTAGCGTTTGGAATGCAACCTACTGAAAATGGAGAAATTCACAGTGAACACGATAAACAAGACGCGATTAGAATGCAGCATAAGACGCGTACATGGTGAGCACGGATTAGCTATGACAAGATTCATGGAATCAAGTCAAGTTTGGAAAAGAACTGAAATATAAATTAAAAGAAAAACTTACTTGAGAAACTTTTGAGGCCACAGGAGTGTAGATATTTTGTGTTGTTGTGCTGGCGGTAGGTGAGGAGTCTTTGTCGTACATGTTACTGCCACTCGGCATGTTATTACCATTCAGCAGGTGATCGCCTATATATCTGCTCAGATCAGAGTCCGACATGGCAAATCCCCCCCTGGATCCCGAAACTACTTCAAGAGAGAAAAGTGGGCAAAAAAGTAAAATAAGTTATTTTTTTAAAACTCTTTCTGCTGGTTGGATGAGGGAACCTGAGAGGGACTTGAGAGGGAATTGCGAGTGACCTGCGAGTGACCTGGGTAGGACCTGGGTGGGACCTGTGAGTGGCCTGGGTAGGACCTGGGTGGGACCTGGGTGGGACCTGGGTGGGACCTGGGTGGGACCTGTGAGTGACCTGGGTAGGACCTGGGTAGGACCTGGGTAGGACCTGGGTAGGACCTGGGTAGGACCTGGGTAGGACCTGGGTAGGACCTGGGTAGGACCTGGGTAGGACCTGGGTAGGACCTGGGTAGGACCTGGGTGGGACCTGGGTGGGACCTGGGTGGGACCTGGGTGGGACCTGGGTGGGACCTGTGAGTGACCTGTGAGTGACCTGGGAGGGACCTGGGTGGGACCTAGGAGGGACCTGGGAGGGACCTGGGAGGGACCTGGGAGGGACCTGGGAGGGACCTGGGTGGGACCTGGGTGGGACCTGGGAGGGACCTCGGAGTGACCTTAGGAGGGACCAGGGAGGGACCATCCACTGCGTGCCGAAACACATGCATACACTGTAGCACACAACTGTGGTAAACCATGCACCCTGTCTAGTCGCACTATGGCATGTAACGCTATGGATTAGCCGACTTCAACAGCATACATTTTAATTATTTACTTTTAGTAGTGGCACCCGAGTCCCAACAGATCTATCCCAGCTGATTTGCAAGTTTGTTGCCATGGCATTTTGGAAATAAATACCTGCCCTCCCATCGGGACACGGTCTAGCCTCTTACCGACACCGAATCATCTTGTTTACATGTGTTCAACCTAGTACTGCCTTCACCTGCATGGTAAAATTTTACCATTACTTGCCTCGACTCCCAAGTGTCAACACAATCTAATTTGTGTCCCTGGATTAATTTCCCACTGCCCTCTATTGTACATTTCATTCCTGGCTTTGCTGGCATAACAAAAGCTCATTTTTTAATATGAGTGCATAAAACAGTGCTGTAGTACTCACATACTTATGAGAATGACTTGTTCTTATGTACTCTCAACAAAACAATACCTGTACTCATAGTAGAATGTTAATAAAAACTGTAGGAGCTAAAATGTATAAAAAACGATTCTAAAAAAGTACCCTCGAAACACATGATCATAACTTCAAAAGTAATATGGGTATAGTCAAGTTTTATATATCACTAAATAGGGGAATCTCTTCTCTTTTAAACAAAACGAAAAGAAATTGATATCCACTGCTAATTAAAAAATCCGGTCATGTGAAGAAGAGTTAAGTCAGAATGTACTGCACAAAATGGTGCAGATATTTGTTATGGATATAATACATCCATTGTTTACATTTACAGTATTTTGAAATGGAAAAGTCCAGATTTTTACCTTGTGATAATATTCTTCTCATTCCACTCTGAGCCACTCAATATCTTTTTTACCAAACAGATAGAATCATTTCAAGAGGATTCCTGAGAAAGTTATTCCAAGTCCTACAACTACATAAAGGTTGGTAATTGCTTGAATTATCATGAATGGGTGGATTTGGGGGGTTGTATTTTATAGTAAATATCGTTTTAACCGACCTGTCCGAAGTTTTACAATCATGGATACCGAGAAAGGCACGAAAAACAGCGTTTTGTTTTCAATTGCGTCGAGCAGTTATTCTTATTTTTAAAAAAAATGTTTAAGCGATCGCCGTCCCGCGATCGCGTTTTTTTTTTTTTTATAAAATTATATTTTTCAGAATAATTACAGGATATCTAGCGCAATCATTTTGCTGGATGCCTAGAATCATTATTTACTTTCAGATGAGTAAGATATTTCTTAATAATTTGGTAGTAATTTTTTTGATATCTACAAATGGTGTATCATACCTTTAATACAGAGGCGCTTAAGCGTGCAACTTTTGCCAGACATCTAAATTGTAAAGCGATAATTTGCAAGATGATAACAATGAGCATGTTAGACCGGGTGAGAGAATTTTACTGTTGACATGAGCTATTAATACATACACGCTTCCTTTTGAACCTGCTTCTGTTTTTCCCGCCGACTCTCCAGTCCTTCCAGGGATGACGCACGCCGGGCACTCCACCCACTCTGATTAGAGAAAGACGCGTTGGAGGGAGATCTGATAACTCGGGTTCGACTCTCGACTCTCGGGTTTCGATACTCGCCGTCGTGTAAAAGGCTAGTGCCCTCTAAGGACCGGTCCCTGGCCCAGCACTGGGATTGGTGCAACCGGGCCAGGTCCCTGCGTATCTCCGAATCGGCGGAGCTGGTGGTAGCTTCGGCAGTTGCGTAGAAGGAATCGGATTGAATGGATCGGTTGGACTGGGTCGGGGATGCTCCGGGACCGTGCTGGCTGTTCGGGTCCTTGTTGGCCAGTTCTATCAGAGGCATAGAGCCCTCTGCTTCGGAATGGAATACAGAGTTCTCTATATCCACGATCTCCCCGTTCAGCGACCCGTCCGCCATTTGCAGTTTCTGATGTTTGTAGAGGGATGGTAGGCGAAGACGGAATGTGCGGTGGTTATCTGCAGAGAAAAATAAAAAGAGAAAAAAATTAAAAGAGAGAGAAAATAGAAGGTCAGCACACAACTTTCTGGGCTGTTCCACAAATGTGACCAAACCTGGCTCCTCAGCAAAAAAATAAATACAATTTTCACACTTTGGAAGTGTACGGGTACCTGGTGTGTTGATATGCACAATGTATCGGAAGTTCGACAAATTAATGCAGCAATTGACTGATAATTTCTGATATTTCTGATAATTCAAGCAGTTATCAATGGTGTATCCTACCGGATACGTACATGTACCTTTATACATGTACCGGTAGCAAACCAAAAAGGAAATATAACAGACTTTTCAAGCAGACCCAGATGAAAAATGTAATAGAAAAGTAGAAGCAATTTTTTTGATCAGGACAAAAGTAGAACTTTTGAAGACATAATCAGAAAAAAGTAGGACTCTTATGAACAATATTGAATGAGATTTAATTTAAAAAAAAAGTTGTGGTAAAAAAACATAGTAGAAATTGTAGAAATTTCCAGAAAACGTAGGAAAGGTAGGAGCAAGGTTAAGAAACTAAAGAAAAAATAGGGAATACTTGAAAGCCATAAAGCATAAAGTAAACGGCTAAAACTATTCTGCAGCCACTTCCCATAGACTTGTGTACAATATCAAGCCACAGCCAATTTATTTGGACACAGCCCTACACTCGAACACTATGGTTTTAGTCCCATTTTGCTAAACCCTGATGCAGGCAGTCTTAGTTATACCCGGTAGGCTGCCCTCATCTGGTCAAAACGTCAATTTAGTTTTTCAATACAGCTGTCAAAGTGGTCAGGAAATTGCAAGAAATAAACTTCTGAGCGGACATTCATCTTGTGCTGTTGGAATAGCGCCCTCTGTCACTAGATATCAACTCCTAAAGGTAGGATACACCATTTGCAGGTATTGACAAAAGTTTACTACCGATTATAAGGAAATATCTCATTTATTTTAAAAGTAAATAATGATTTTAAATGAACCCTGGCATATCTGCACAACATTTCTAATAATCTAAACATCTTAGACGAGGATAATAACGTCGTTTACGACGGCTGTTTGTGTACAATTGTGTTCTTTCACATCGACTCACTTCTACTTGTCAGAATTTTTGCAGAACTGAGCGACAAATCTACAAAAATAGCTATACATGTATTGGTTTACTTCTTAAACAGAAGGCTGTATTTTATCCAGCTTGATGGATTGAGCAAAGGCAGGCTCCATGAAAATCGCGATTTGCTGGTAAAATAGTTCATTTTCAGTCGCTACACCACAACGTACGCCACCTAAATTGACTGCGCAAGTTACGCCATAATTTGTTGTTCCAGTCGTGGATTTACGTACAATCAAACTTTCGTCAAAATGTTGTTACCGAAATGTCGCGCAACAAATGCAATAAATTGTGCCGCAAGAGGACTTCCGCCATTGCGTAAAGTATTTTGGAAATTTGCTGCAGCCGAAGTACTTACTTCTGGCTCTCTTCCCCCGATAGACCGGTGGATTCACAGCCACGGAGCACTGGCTGGCGGCTGAGGGCGTCTCGCTGGGCAACGGGGTGGAGGGCGTCTTGCTCACGTCACTGATGTCTTCAAAGTTCATGATGACCATGATCACCTCCTCATTCTCATTTTTGACGGGTGCCACCAGGACACTGCAGAGAAAACTGCTTCCTGTTTGAGAAAGAAATTGCAAATTAAAAGGAATGTACCGGTACATCATTTGCTTTTGCTGCAATTTTCAGAAATGGATGAATTTGGGAGTTAGTATGTTAGAGCAGATATTGTTACACCAACTTATTTGATGTTTTGGGTTTGTAGATGCTGGAAAAATCAAGAAAACCAATCACATTCTTGTAGCCGGGTATCCTCACCCCATAAAGATATGATACACTATTTGCAGGTATCGAACAAATTACTACCGAATTATTAAACAAATCTATATACTTATTTGAAAGTAAATAATGATTGTAGACATCCAGCAAAATGATTGCGCTAGATATCCTGTAATTGTTCCGAAAAATTAATTTATTTTTTTTTAAATCAACAAGAACAACGCAAGAACTACTGCCCGACACCGGTTGAAAAAAAACCGCTGTTTTTCTTGCTTTTCTCAGCATCCATGATTGTAAAACTTTAGACAAGTCAGTTAAACGATATTTCTATAAAATACAACCCCCTAAATCCACCCATTCCTGATAATTCAAGCAATTACCACATCCTACCTTTAAAGGTAAACACAGACCTACCCCGGACATACCAAAAGCTTGTTAGAAACATGGCAACGTTGAGAGCTCTCCACTTGTAGACAAAAATCACAACTTCCCTAGTTATTTAGGGGCATGTACAGGTGGCTTTGGGTCCAGAAGTACTGGTACCTAGGTCCGTATGCAACTTGGGCTCCGTTCAGAATAAGAATACCAAAAAGCCTATACAAAATTATGTTAAAATCAAAGTGTACAAAGGACAGTTGCCTTTGGGTCAAGAAAATCAAAGTACACGTACATGTAGAGTTTAGATTTTCAGCTGTTTAGGTTTGCATTGAGTTTTGCCGTTAACCTTTTTGTCGAAGCCAATGTATGCAATCAAGTTTGTGCTCCTTTCAGCTTAATTGTTTGTGAAAAGATTGGTAGATTGCGTGGGTAGATTGGGTAGTTGGTGATTTAACCAGTTCACGCCAGAGGACGTACCGGTACACGCAAAGTTTTTCCGAGATTCAAAAACGGATGACACATAAACACGTCACGAGCAAGGCCAGAAATGCGCGAGTGTGCTTCCCGATACCATCGGCCTGAACCTGCCTCGGATCTACTTTTGTTAAAAATAATTCCGCGACTCGACTTGGTGAATGTTACTATAATCCTGGCGCAAACTGGTTAAACAAAATAATTACCACCTCTCCATTTAAACATTTTTTCATGAGATACGTGTGCCCTTTACATCAAAAGGTTTATGAAATTTTAATTTAGAGTGCATATTGCCCCATGGTCTGAAGCATTGATTTTATGATCTGCGGGGTAATTGTGCAGGTTGTGGGTTCGAGTCCAGCCTGGGGTTGTGGTGCGTATGAGGCCTTGGGACATGTGCTTTGTCACTCTTTGCCTTTCTCCACCCAGAAGTAATTGACTACTTATCAGGGTAGAGGTGGTTATTGTAGTCGATTTTGGCTGCTTCGTGTCGAAATGGCAGCATCCATCCCAATACTCCCTAGGGTGCCAAGAAGTCTTTGGAATACTCTATTAGCCCAATGAGATAAATGGTATATTATAGCACATATTGCTGTTGTTATTAACAAGCAAACGCCTTTTTTTAAGCATCCATTCCTATAATTCCTATGATTTCAATTAGCAAATAAATATTAATTATGAATTCCCTGTTTCATAATCTATTGCATGTATATTTGCGCCTGCGTTTCAAATGACTAACTATTTATTGTCTGCTTCTTGAGGGCAATTAAATTTAAAGGTTTTTTATTTACGGAAATTTGATTTTGTTCCACAAAGGCTTTTTGCACAAAATGTGCAGGTATTTTGCCTGGGAGCTCTGGCCTTACTTCCAGGAAGCAAGTCACGTACGTACCATGCACCATCCTTTGATTTACATTAATCTAAACTCTCCAGGGTGCGTATTTCTTCGAAATCCTTTCAAGCCCCTGCAGGACAACAAATCCCATGCTACACCGATCGTTCAGGCTGTGCAGCTCTGAATAATAAATCTTAATACAGGAAAACCAGTTGTTGGATTTGAGAGGATTTGGTGGTATAAAAATGTTAAAATAAGCGAAGTATCATTTTGAGTTTTAAGAATATTACAGTGGAACGTCGCTATACCGAACGCCAAACAATCGGCTATAACGAACACCATTCGTGGCTCCTAATTTGTGTATCTAAACATACCAAACAATGTTGCTGATAATGTAGAAATCCACTGGATATTCATGTATCAAACGCTATTTTAGGCTGTGTTTTATTCCTGAACGTCAAACTTAAGAGAGATGGGTGGTTATAATTTTCCCAATGAATAGAAGGGAAAAACTAACTGTTGCTTTTAGAATTTAGTGTGACGAATAAGAATTTGGTGTGATGAATAAAATAGGTGCACTTGAAGTACAGTTAGGCACGAGAGGGTGCTAAGGCCGGATGCCATCTTGAAAAATGGGAATCCGATGGACCGGGCGGGCTACAAATCGCTATAACGAACGATCGATAAACCGAACAAAATCTGTAGATCCCGTGATGTTCGTTATAGCGGCGTTCCGTAGTATTATTATTTTCTTAAAATTCATAGGGAATTCCTCAATTGTGATAAAATAGAAAATTGCGCAAATATTTAAGAAAATTACGCTTTGCCCATACACTGTCGGATATAAAGGCCCTCAGAAATTTACGTCCAGTGAGGCTAACATTTCGCAGTTGATTTTGAAATGTCAGCCCTTGCCTGTGGATCAGATGTTAGGGCACTAAACAATCACTGCCACACCTCGTTCGCTTCAACGTCTTTCCGATTCAATTACTTAGCGCACCAACGAACGGTGGGCTCCGTCCTAGGAGTATATTGAATTGGGCCAAGCAAATTGTTGTTCCAGTTGACAGACAAATTAATCATGTTCCGGCTATTTATTTGGTTTTCGTAATTTGTGTATTTCATTCAGCTTGGAGTACTCCTCGACAGAAACATTATTTTGTATAACCTTCCTAAATCATTAAACAAAATCCAAATTGGTGGACTTTGATGGACTTAATTGGTCCTGCAGGCCTGGCTTAATTGACTACATTTTGATGGATTATGATGGACGTCGGCCAGGAGGCTTGAAGCACTACTTGTGGAGTCTGATTGGTTTTGTCCATCGTGGTTTACTGCATTGTCATATGCCACGTGTACCAAGTCTATTGAAATCCATCACTATTTCAGCGATGGATCCTTTGACCTTATACTTTTAAATAGTAAAAGGGGGTAGGGAGTTGCGGTTAAAAACATAAATCAAACATATTCATCTGATATACCGGAAGCAATGCTCAAAAAATGGCAATGTCCGACATACAAAAATGACATGTTTGCTATGATTTCAGTCCTGAATCCTCCAAATTCAATATGATTTTTCACACATCCTAGGGAGTTTATTATTATTACCCCGGTCATTGGGCCCATAAAGCATTCCAAATACCATCTCAGCTCCCTGGGGAGTATACAGCTCAATGCTGCCATTTCGGCGCAAAGCAGCCAATTCAACGACAATAAACCATCTCTGCCCTCACAGGTACCCATTTACTCCTGGGTGGAGAGAAGCAATGATTGACAAAATGCCCTGCCCAAGGGCACACACCGTAGTCCCAGGCCGGACTCGAACCCACAACCTGTAGCTTGACCTACAGATTACAAATTCAAAGCTCCAGACCATGAGACCCCGTACGGCACTCCACAAAACTTGATGGGAGTAACCAGCTGCTGGATCACTGATCGCAATCTGGACACATGTGAAACAAACGGACACCGAGTATATGCCAGCCAGATCAATGGTGTACTACGCATAGCCCCCTCTACTGTCACCAATGCACCAATGTCTATCTGTGACCTGCTCCAATGAAACCCGGACAAAGTTGACTATTTCTTTTTTTTTATATCTTTTTTTCTCCAATTCTCTGGATTCTCAGCTTTAAAATGATGTATAATTTTAGGTTCAGGTTTATTTCCATACTATTAGGTAACTTATACAATAAGAAACACTTTAACAGAACTAAATTAATAGTATGGGGAGGCCAGACAAGAAGCCGGAGCTTGTACTAGGTCTACCCCCATCACAAGGAATACATGTAATTATACAATTCATGATTACCTAAGTAGATAATACAAAACAATAGATATTAATAAATTAAATCTCATGAATTCATGACCCAATAATAATTAATACATCACATGCAATAAATTACCATCCTTAACTTTCAATGTGTTAATAATAACTTCATTTAACAATAATAATTTGCTCATAATCACAATTTACATTGACAGCAAAAATGTTTTTTTTAATAATATTTGTTACACGCTCTAATTGACGTCATTGGGCAAGAAGATCAAATTTTGTTTCATATAAGGGGTCATTGGTGGCTAAGGGTTGAGAGGTGTAAAGATGTTTCAACTTTATCAAGATGGAGCTTGTTTGATGACCTATGTACCCCTCCCCCCTCCCCCCCCCCCCCTCCCCCCCTCCCTCCCCCCTCCCTCCCCCCTATCTCTGAGGGGGGAAAGGATTTTGTGATAAAACCCTGACAACCTAATTATGAGATAAACAGCTTTGAAGTTCAGAAAAACGTATTATTTCTACACAAATTTATTTCACAAAAAAAACACTTCTAGGTGACGGATTATGTTCAAATTTAAGGAGATTGTAGATTAATAGTTTGTGATTCAGGAAAACCCAAACCTCAAAATGGTTTAAATCCACCCGAAATGACTTCACGAGTGCATTGTAATAAAACACATTGTGCGACTATGTCGGGGTTTCTTGGGCACAGGCCACATCTATCGCTACACACTTCCTCTAGTATGTTGACTCTATTAATGCATGTGTACCTAACCCTGTATCCGGTGTTTATCTGGATGCAGAGCAACTGTGTTTTAAATCATGCCACAGGAAAAATATGATAATTAGCCTATTATGCATCTGAATTATTTAGTGCAATTTAAAACCTAGAACGTACGCCACTATAACAAACATCAGGAGATCCACAGATTTTATTTGCGATACATCGGTTGTTCGGTATAGCAATTTTCAGCCGCTGGTCAATCATTTCATTTTTCAAGATGGCGTCCGTCCTTTTAAAGGGATCGTATACGTTTGGTAATTACTCCAAAAATTAATGGCAATAAAAACTTACTTGTACAGCAGCTTTGGATAGTATAATGCATTTTTAGAAACTGTTCACTTCGAAGTACTGCGGTTATGGAAAAAGATATCACTTTTTATCCCCAAAAATTTGAATCTGAGAAGCGTTACTGCAGTGACGTTTCTCAGACTGTGTATTCCAATGCAGATTATTTTTCCTGCGTGGACATAACCGCATTTTCGGCAATATCTCAAAATCGCTACCACCTTTTGAAATGACATTTTTACAGGTTAGTTTTATGGTATATATCTATAACTATATAGGATTGAAACAAACAATGGGTTCCAATTACCAAACGTGTACGATCCCTTTAAAGGTAGTATACACCATTTGCAGATATCAAAAAAAATTATTACCGAATTATTAAGAAATATTTTACTCATTTGAAAGTAAATAATGATTGTAGGCATCCAGCAAAATGAGGGCCCTAGATATCCTGTAATTGTTCCAAAAAATTGAATTGTATAAACCAAAATTCATTCTCGCCGTCCGGCGAGCGCGAAAAAACAAAGATAACATAAGAATAACTGCTCGACGCCGGTGAAAAACAAACGCTGTTTTTCATGCTTTTCTCGGCATCCATGAATGTAAAAATTCGGACAGGTCAGTTAAACGATATTTACTATAAAATACAACCCCCCAAATCCACCCATTCCTGATAATTCAACAAATTACCAATGGTGTATACTACCTTTAAATACATACCCTCTTTAACAAAGCAGTAATTGTTTAGCATTTGGAAATAGAAAACGGCCTAAATAGCGTTCGATATACCAAGTGGATTTCTCAAAAAATCTGTTAATATTTTTAACAACAATGTTAGGTATGTTTGGACACACAAATCAGAAGCAAAGGACGGTGGATTTTGTTAAATCCGTTTTGTTTGTTTCCATCAACATATAGCCGGATGTTCGGTATAGCAGCGATCCACTGTATCACAAAATTCCAAGCAAATTGGCATTATTGTTCTCAATCATTTCCTCGTCCTCTTTTTAATCAGACATTTTTTACTTAGAAGTTATTCCTTAAACTTTATTTACTAAAACTCATCAAATTTTTTAATTTTTGTAAACGGCGTGCATTAGTATATCGTCGTGAAACACTAAACTATTGATAAATTCATGAGCTGGATTTTAGAGTTTTTAGAATTTTATACAAAGTTACTGCTCGCAAGCAACAAAGTTAAATGCCTACTTACATGTATGTATTTGACTGCCAAGCATTATGTATACATAATAACAAAAGGAGATGGGGTTTAGGAATTATTTTAGATTTTTGATTTACTTTATCACGAAACTTTGCTACAACTTTCACAATTTTGTTTGGTTTAAACCCTTGACACTGGGTATTAATTCGTCACACACCAGATTTAATATACAGTACGTACGACTGCACTGCAGCCTTTGTCTAGTAGCTGCACTGCAAAATGGACACGAGTGTGCAGCTGTGACACAGGCAGTGTTCTACGGCATAGCACAGCCGACAACAGCATTCCGGACAGATTAGCTGTATTAGCGTATATAAAAGTAATGAATACTATAAGAAATGGTGACATTTCATTAGAAAATCACTATCGAATACATCAAAAGCCTGTACACATACATGTACATGGTGTGAAATACGGTACCCTCTGGAGACATGAACACAATGTGTACAATGGAGACAAAACGTCTCCGGAGGGTAAATTTCTATAGATGAATAGGTCTCCACTGGGAATTTCACGAATTAGATTTTTGGATTTTACTTAAATTACTCAAAAACTAGGATTAGGATGTGGGTTAGGGTTAGTGTTTGGGTATAATATAGGGTATATTGGGTCGAAATTTCAACCCAGGAAAAAAATTATGGTTAAAATGGGAGCATTTTGAAAAACGTGATCGACTTTCTAACCATTTTGTACACGAGAACAAAGCCATGTCTCCACAGTGATACAAAAATGCGAATGTGTGTACCGGTACATGTACATACTGCAGCACAGTTTCGAGCTGCTGACATCCATAGTGGTCAACTGAACTTGTGATTGTCAAAAACTAAAACGAATTAATTCCAACACAGTATGGTCATGCATGTATTTTCCCCTCAAATTCGAGTGACAAGGTAAATAGTAAGTGAAGGTTGCAGCATCCAATATTGAATGGCTACGACTGAAAATAGAACACGGGTCCATATAGGTGTGTGCGTAATTCCCAGTTGAAGCCAAGTAATTCGGCCTTGCATAAATCGGAAAACTCACGTTTAGTACATGCTGTGCTGAAAAAAACAAAAAACACACGAGCCGGGCCTACAGATAATAACTGTCCCGGTACATTGTACATGTACATAACTGGACAAGAATGAACATTTAGGAAATGAATAATGCACTCTGTATTGAAGTGGGTCTTTTACAAAAAAGAAAATATTTGCATTTTTATTACTTTCGTATGGGGATATATAATATGCAGATTCATGTATTGACAAATTTTTTGGATCCTTTCAATTCAAAAGTAAAACATAATATCATTTACTTATTAATTTATGTAATCCAGGGATTGTTTTGTCTCATTTACTAGTCATTTTCAAAGTGAACAAAGAAATTGGCAAGGCGAGGGATTCGAACCTGCGATTTGCAGAAAACAGGACCAGCGCTCTACCATCTGAGCTATCTTGCCCTATCATGGCGGTCTCCCAATTGTCAGTATCTTTGTTCCTGTCAATAACTATTACTAAAGTTCAATAAAAAAGGGTGCCACACAACATGTCTATGTTCTGTGCCAAACCAAGTTCTAGCTGATAAATGTTAACCAGTTCGCATCGTATACACGCAAAGTTTTCCCCAGATTCAAAACGAATGACGCATCTAGTATAAACACGTCACGAGCAAGGCCGGGATTGTCTGTCAGCAGCGAGCAAGGCAGGAAATGCGTGGGTGTGCTTTCCGGTACCATCGGCCTAAACCCGTCTCAGATCGAGTTTCGTTAATCATGCGCCTCGGCTCGGTGATGTTTAAACTATCCCGGCGCGAACTGGTTAAATGTGGAATTTACCGTTCAAAACATTTGCATCTAGTAACGTTGTGCTTACTTTCTATTTCACAGAAATACAACATTAACCTTTGCAAAATGCTCACATTAGAAATTGGCAAAAGCTTTTATTTTAATGCAGCAATCTTATTATCACCATGCATGCCAAGTAAGTGAGCCTGCGGATTACTTCAAGTACCAGGCTGATGATTGCGCATTAAATCTCAGCTCTATAATCAGCCCAACCAATGGGCAAGTTAGGATGAATTACGAGAATGCTATGGAACGATGACTGCGCAATCCCCACGAGCAACAACTTGCATATAAATGTGCGTACATGTACACTGTATGACCAACACAACTAGGCCACTCGTCAACCTACAGTACTGTTTAATAATGTATGATTACTGCAGAAAGCCACATTAGTGAGTTGTACCGTAAATTATAAGTAACAATTCTGGACAGACTTCAAAGACAACAATACAAAAATATCAATCGACCTCTATCTCTGGACATGTCGATGTGATTTTGCCCAGTTCGCACTTGCAACAATGAAATAAGGTAACTAGGCCATCTCAATTCCTAACCCTCCCAAATCTTCCAAAATCAATATGATTTTGCACACAACCTAGGGAGTCAGGGTTTAATTCAACATTTGTTTACAAGAAATGTCGAACAACCTGTTAGAATTTCCCCAATTTTATCTTTAGTTTGACTCCAGTTAAACTAAAGGCTTAACTACAATACACTCCCACACACATGTATACAAAAATCAATTACGTCAGACGCATACATCTTTGTGTCTAATGATGACACAGTTTCTAGGAAGCTTGGAGCCCTAGCTCTGTCTATGAAATCATAATTAATTCGGGATGTGCATTGCATTTACAGGTAGTTTGGGAACCGGGTACCCGATAAAAAAACCCACGACTACCCGGATACCCGTTGAAGAAACTCGACCCCAAATTCAAGTTGACCAGTTCAAGTCGGATGACGTATATAATATGCAATGTTTTTCCGAGACTCAAAACGGGTGAAGGATATAAACACGTCCTGAGCATGGTTGGAAATATCTGTCAGCGACCGGTTTGCAGCGAGCTATGTAGCGAGCGAGCTATGTATATGTAGCCTGGTTTCATTTTGAAAGATCTCAACAAATGACATTCAAAACCTTTTGCTTTAGATTGTCTGAGGAGATATTAAGTACCGGTAAATCTGGTAACGGGTACTCGATTCCATGATCTGGAATCGGTTCCTGACATCAACGGTCGGGTACTTGAGTGCGACACACAGCCCTATAATTATTTGATGAGTCAATAGTCACCTACGCTTGGGACAAAGCAGTTCTCGACCGGTTAACTGGACTGATATGATACGGTAGTACAAACAAGAGGAGAGTGTGTATTCATCAGTAGGCCTAAATTAAAATTTAATGAAAAATTTACTTCGTAAAGTACATGTACGTGGCATTTTGCGGCGGTTTAGAATTTTAGATTAGATAAAGCTGTATAAGACATAATGCAAAATGCAGGCAATGTAATTTACAAATAGGCTTATTGTGTAGGTCTTTAACTTCATATGAAGAGTTTATTTCCACAACAAGACTCATACCATATCCCCTCATATAAATTATAACTAGTGCGCTCTGTATGACACAATGACCAGCTATAGTATGGCAACTGAAGTTGGCATGTGTAAAACTTAACTAGCGCGGTTCTAAATATAATTCAAAATAATCACTAAAGTCGTATTCTCATTGAGTAATCCCTAATACAATGTCGCTTCCCAGGTTGAATTGTAGAATTGGGCGTGATCCCTGGCCA
Source organism: Crossaster papposus (assembly GCA_037893245.1). Classification (NCBI taxonomy): domain Eukaryota; kingdom Metazoa; phylum Echinodermata; class Asteroidea; order Velatida; family Solasteridae; genus Crossaster; species Crossaster papposus. Next base: position 623,445 of record JBAIAA010000600.1, read on the forward strand.
CACGGCATTCTGGTGTTTATGACTTCTGACTAGCGCCCTCGAACAAAGATACTGACAATTTGGGAGACCGCCAACATAGGGCAAGATAGCTCATTTGGTAAAGCACCGATCCTGTATTCCGGAGGTCGCAGGTTCGAGTCCGGTCTTGACAATTTCTTTGTTAACTTTGAAATGTATGCAAATTTTACCATTTCAGTTTCCCTATAAACTTGTGTATTTAAATATATTTAGCCAAGTGCAGTTTCGTCTAATCGAATACTCAATTATTAAAAAATGAACAGCCTTATTATCAGGTATACATTGAAATCTTCTATTAAATCACCCTCATTAAATTTTCCTCCAATTACATTTTTTAACTCGAAGTAAAAACAACTGGCACTGTATTATTAAATATCATGGCCAATTTTATCTTCCAAGGATATTTCTAAAGAATTCCATTTATTCACAGACAAAAAGAAATGTGCATGCAAAGGTCCATATAATTAGTTTTGTGATGTAATTTGAAGGTAGACTTGGAGATGTCCAAAGATCTTGTCTGAAGTCTTGGTGAATAATTAACCATTATGACTACATCCCGAGACACGCACCCTAGTGCACCGACGTCATTTCGCTTTTTCATTAGGTTATTTCAACATTCATCACTTTCTTCAGCAGTGTCGTGATAGTTACGATTCCTCGTGCATTTTTAAATTGTAAATAAATGGTTTATCTCCAAGACAATAAAACATGCAAGTGGAGAAAAAAAAATGGGGAGAAAAAAAAATGGCGACAATTTGTTTTTAGATTTTCAGATGTATTGATAATCTTTGATGTGTTGTCAAAACAAAAATAGTATTAAATCATAGAATGAAGTTTGTAAGGATTACGTTTTTTGGGATGCTGCAATCTTTAAATGTAACCTTCAAACAGCCCTTTTGTGCAAAGTCCATTTCTTCATATAAATTGCCTTAAATTGCATGCATGCACAATGTTCCTTTTATATGCCAATTAACACCCTAAGGAGACTGCATTGCCTAATATTACAAGGCGATAATCCGTGTGATAGGATTATTAGATTAGTTGATGTGATAATCCCTGGTATTGACAGGGATTAACAAGTGTGTAGCATCATGCAGTCACTTCACACTTGACAATTGCTGTTACATGTATACTCTGTGCATGAAACAGTTGGGTGCATCATCAGACAATCTATTATGTACCACAGTGGGTGTGCACAGTACAAGTAAGGCATTCTGGCCACAGGCTATAGGGTTATTAGTGTATAATATTGGGTATATTTTGTCCAAATTTACTACCCAGGAAATTAATCGTGTTGATATTTATAAGAGTATTTTTAAGAGAATTGTTGACAGTCCAACAATTTTGTACACGAGAACAAAGAGATGTCTCCACAGGGATACAATTTTGCATGTATTTGTTTTCATACTGCGGGACATGAGGCCGTCCTAGACCAATGAAATTACAGTATTCCAGGCACATGATATTACCAAATATAAATGTTTCTAGTATAATCAGGATTTGTGGAAAATGTACCGGTACATTAAACAATTTTGTTTTGTTTTAACATGGAGGTAGGAAACATGGTTTTAAGTAGGCCTATGTAAAATTACATTTGTGTACAAAATCCTGTTAATTAATATGGAATGTACATTGTATGTTTCAAGGATAAGCATGTAACGTCAATTACGCTTGAAATAAATCGTACAAAATACAAAATAAAGCAAAAAAACAAATTACATGTATTGGAACAGTGCGATTGAACAAAACGAGAAAAACAATGACCTGCAGTTTTGCACCAGAGGCGCAAGTTTCCATGAATTTTATCCATTTGGCTGGGTTTTCCTGGAACAAGTGAACTGTATTTTTATAAGCTTGATGGCTGAGATGATTCCTACCCATCCTTAGATCAATAACATGGTCTGCATATTGTGTGTAGTCATTAGTAATCGCTCTCACAAACACTGCGCAAACGAGTCTGTCTAATTACACAAGCTAAAAAGCCACGCAGCATACCACCTGTTTTTGCACCCAAATTGGATATTCGAATGCAAATTGGATATCCGAATGCAACACAAAATGTGAAGTCTCTGAAAATGACTTAAGGTGGAAACTCGAGAACATGTTTGGAGTGCCGTGGCCTCATGGTCTGGAGCATTGAATTTGTAATCTGTAGGTAAAGCTGCATGTTGTGGAGCCTAATTATGTATGCAAAGGAAAATAAACCAATCACTGGGACATAGATAATGTATGAATCAATTGTACCCCTTCTGAAGTGCGTGAACATTTGTATTAATATATTGGTGGATTCAACAAAGTCAGGGTTAAAGGTACTAGTAGGATATACCATTTGTGACCCAACTCTGCAAAAATGAGTCTGTGTTACAAATATTTGTTTAAGTTCAACAGTTGGTCAGAAAAATCAGAAAATAAGCTTTCATTTGATATACATGTATGGCCCAACTCTGTAGTGTAAATGCATTTGTCTTTTAATTCTTTTGAAATATGTGCTTTTTCTTCATTATATTAAAAATGTATTTGTACATAAATGAAGATTTAAATTGTAGGCTTCATTAGATGCTACCGGTATATGGTAAGAGAACGACAAAAACTGTTATTAAATCTGCTTTATGGATCAAAACAACTTTTGCAATCGATCAGATCTGAAAATAAAGATATCAGAGAAACCAAAAATCCATAAAAATATTAATGATTTGTTGATCAATAGAAAAAAAATTCTCTGCCAAACAGCCCTTTATGGGAAACTGCATTTTGCGACAGACTCATTTTTGCAGTGTGGGTCACATTTGCAGATATTAAAACAAAATTACTTCTGAATTATTAATAAATAATGATTCTAGGCATCCAGCGAAATGATTGCCAGCAAAATGATATACGTGTACCAATGGTGTATCCTACCTTTAATTTGTTCAAGAGGAACTCGTCAGAAGCCATAAACCTGTTTATACTGTGAAGCCAGGGATCACACCCAACAAAGTCACGATGCAAGCATTATTAGCAATGATTCGCAATGATTTAAATTCTGGAAATAGCAAACGGGGATCACTCAGTGAGAATACAGCTTTTGTTATTACAATTTTTTTTTCAAAGGTAGGACACCGGCCATTGGTAATTGCTTGAATTATCATAAATGGGTGGATTTGGGGGGTTGTATTTTTTAGTAAATATTGTTTAACTGAACTGTCTGAAGTTTTACAATCATGGATGCCAAGAAAAAAAAGAAAAAAAACGGCGTTTGTTTTCAACCGGCATCGAGGCAATTGTTCTTATGTTGTTCTTGTTTAGTTTTTTGTTCTTTATTTAATTTTTCAAAACTACAGGATATTTACCGCAATAATTTTGCTGGATGCCTACAATTATTATTTACTTTCAAATAAGTAAGATAATTTCTAATAATTCGGTAGTAAAAATTTTTTGATATCTACAAATGGTGTATCAATCATGTACTTTTGTACCACGAGAGGGAAACTGACTAGATGCACTGTGTGATAATTGTAACCTCTGAATTTCTGTTCAATCATGTCGCTCTCCAAACTGAGCTATCCAGTGCTATGTTGGTACATGTTCATGTATGTAGTTCCCTATTTTGTTTTCTTACTGATGTACAATGGCTCCTACTCGTGTAAAAGTTGGTTCATCAGCGCAAAAGCGAACGCTGACGCGAAGTTGTGACGTCTGTGAAAAAATTTCGCGCTCCGAATTTGCAAAAGTTAAACACATTTGAACTCCAGGGAATTTCGCAAGCAAAGGTTTTGTGTGATCTGAAATTTGTTTTGCATGATTTCGCATTCGCGTGACGTATGAATTACCGGCCTTAAGTTTGGCCCACTATGTATAAAACGTAAATTAGCATTGTTAATTTGATTGCAAGTCTGGAGTGGTCCGATCAAGTACCCGTCGTGTTTTGACAATCCCCGAAGCCATGTGCGTAAACTTGGAACAAAAATAGAGCCCCACTCATTTTCATAAAATACAATGAATAATAACGAAGGGATCAGCAGGAAATATGCACATCCGTGTGGTACACATTTGTCCAGACGCATTTGTCTACAGACCTTATGCGTGCGTAGCAGCCATTTTATAGGGCAATGCCTTTGTTTTACTGTTCAGGTCTTGAAAGCCAAGAAAATCCTGCAGTACAATGTATACCGCTAGGCTTTCAATCCTCACTCCATCGAAATCCCCAAGTTTTCAATATGGAAGTATCCTGAATCCGTCTGAATTCTTCAAAACAGAGAAAGATGTTGATGGATTCAGGGAGGTTATAGTGTTTCCTGTTCAGGTCTTGAAAGCCAACAAAATCCTGCAGTACCGCTAGGCTTACAATCCTCACTCCATCGAAATCCCCAAGTTTTCAATATGGAGGTATCCTGAATCTGCTTAAATTCTTCAAAACAGGGATAGATCGATGTTGATGGATTCAGGAAGGTTATAAGGTTTCCTGTTTAGGTCTTGAAAGCCAACAAAACCCTCCAGTACCGCTAGGCTTACGATCCTCACTCCGTCAAAATCCCCAAGTTTTCAATATGGAGGTGTCCTGAATCCGTCTGAATTCTTCAAAACAGGGATTTTGATGGATTCAGGGAGGTTAGGGCCAATAGCTCGCTGTTGGATTCTATCAAAAGGGATTTTGTAGCAGACCGCGGAGCAACGGCCTATTCGTATACAGGTACAGGTAGCCTTCACCTTGTAGATGGAGCATCGGCAGTGATTTTAAAATTGATGCTTGGATATGCGAGGCGTTCTGGCAAAATGAGACGGAACTGGGCAGAGGTTGAAATGAGGGTTCTCGGGTATTAGAAATAAGGATACAGTTTCCCTTACAATGCTGCTTAAATTTGACATTCTATTTTAAACGAGTTATGGCTGGTTAAAGTTTGCATTTATCAACATGTCGCAAACAAAAAATATTGAGAAAAAGGCCTTTGGAGTTTCGAGTTTTGTACGGGTGATATGGAAAAATGTTAACAGTTTTTTCTTAAAAACACTACTATTCCACTACTTCCATCCTATTTCTGAACAAAATATAGTTAGTAGGCATACTAAAGATTACAAATATCAATCAATCTGAAAATTTAAATAAAAAACTCATTATTATGCAGTTTTCTCCACTATGCCCTGTGCCCAGTTCCGTCTCATTTTGCCCCCCAAAAAACACCTCACATATGATATGCGCTTGCCCTTGCTCTTTAAAAACTGAAATCCGAGTCTCTATTCGCAAGGCACGTCGCAGACCATTAATACACACACTCTGGTAGTAGACGATGCTGGGTCGCTGCTTGCCACAGCAGCTGTAGGAAAGCCATCCATCAATGAGAGAGATGAAGTGACTTCCTGCATCATATCTCCCCGCATCCTAGACACAAAGAAACACATTTTCCAGTGCCAATTTCCTGCCAGTCCAGGGTAACGAAGGACGACCAATAGCCAGTCACATCTTGCAGCTGCTTTGGGTTCCCCCACGCTCCGGACCAATCAACGGATTTGTAGGGTTTATTTTAGCGCGAGATTACCTCCTGTTTAAGGTCCATGTACCGGTACATGCTTCTCCGAAGATTGATGTTGTCATTTTTGTTATAAAACGCAAATTAGCCCGACACAAGGCCCTAGGCCACTTGAAGTGTGGGCTACAAAGGAAAGTGTGGAAGAACCAGCCCCTCACACTGAAACAAGACAATCTGGTATGAATAGGGTTGGGATGAGTGCCAGTAACTATATATAAGAAATATTTTGAGGAAAATTTGGTTGAAAAATAATAGTTTTCACCAACCATAAATTTATGACAGTGACAGCAGTGTCACTGTCATAAATTTATGGTTGGTGAAAACTATTATTTTTTTCTATATAAAATAAAAGACGCAACAGACCAAATTCACAATTCTGTGACAAGTTTGGTTATTACCGGTAGATTAACTTTTCTTTGTAACGAACATTCACTTGATGAACCGAAACAGTCACTCAAAATTCAGCATTCAGAATGTTTTGGATGAACGATATTGCACGAGTGTGCAATCCTTATTGGTCAACCTCCAAAACCAGCTCGCATCCTGACCAATCACTTAATTCGACTCTGCAATACAAAATAAGGCTGTCAGCTAACCTTTTATCAGGTGATCTGTGGGCATTGTTGTTGGTATTGTTTAGGCATGCGCATACACATTGCGTGCTTTGAACGTACCGGTATGTTGTTTTCGCGATACGTAAACACGTGTATTTCAGACAGGAAAGTGTTAAATTTTGCCATATTTAGCATTAAAATAAAAACAAATTGCCGGCCGAACCGGCAGAGATGCGAGTGTTACGGTTCGAAAGTGTACCTCTTCAAATTTTCTTACAAATGACAAATTTTGGCCCCAATTTTCTCGAAACAGCAGGGGGCGTCGAAAAAGTTCAAGATTTATACCTCATTTCACAAGGCTATAACTAATAACTTTAAATAATGAAATAATCATTAAACATAATTGGCATCAATCGACGCAGAAATTATCAAAGTTTCACTCACTGTTCAATTTTATCCTGAAACTACCACTTAAGAGATTTTATGGTTTTTTTTTGAGAGGCATTACTGAACTTCCATTATGGGCAACGCTGTGTCCTGACTTTAACAAGCTTGTTTAAAGGTAGGATACACCATTGGTAATTGCTTGAATTATCATAAATGGGTGGGTTTGGGGGGTTGTGTTTTATACTAAATAAAAACAGTAAATATAACTGACCTGTCCGAAATTTTACAATCGTAGATGACGAGAAAAGCACGAAAAACAGCAGTTGTTTTCAACCGGAGTCGGGCAGTTATTCTTATGTTATTATTGTATTTTTCAAACTAAATACAGGATACCTAGCGCAATCATTTTGCTGGATGCCTAGAATTATAATTTACTTTCAAATAAGTAAGATATTTCCTAATAATTTGGTAGTAAATATTTTTGATATCTGCAAATGTGTATCCTACATATACCTTTAAAAGATTTTATGTTGGTTTTCAAAGGGCACTACCGAACTCTCGTTCAAACCTTGTGAATTCCCTAATGGCCGGGACTGCGAACTGCCAACTCATCTGTACACTTCATTATGGGCAATGCTGCGTCCCAACTGCAACATGCTTGTTTAATACCGGCCAAGCACATTTATTCCATCAATAATAATAACAATAGTAATTTAGAATTCATTTTGCACAAATTTTCATAAAATGTATGTACTGTATGCTCAATTTGTTTTCCCGTTTTGTAAAATTCTGTTTGTGCAAGCATTGTTATTATTACAACAAACATTACATCGACAGCTAAGCTAATGCCTCAGTACAAATATTGTCCTAATCAAGAAAAAGTCTCTACAATCTCCCTGCAGCATGCGGGTCAATGGCCTGGCTGTTTTAGCATCTTAAGACTTTCTTCTCTCTTCCGGCTTCCATGGAACTTCCTGTATCGATGTCCTTGAGATCCTTGCCTCAAAAACGATTCCTCTCAAGTTAAACCTGGATTGTTGGCAGTTTCAAACAACTCGTACAGTCAATTACTTAAAGGAAGGACACACCATTTGCAGATATCTAAACATTTTACTAGCAAATTATTAATAAATATCTTACTTCTTTGAAAGTAAATAATGATTCTACTTTATCCAGCAAAATGATTGCAGTAGATATCCTGTAATTGTCCTGAAAATGTAATTTTATAGAAACAAATTCGCGATTGGCAGACGGCGATTGCGAAAAAAACAAGAACAACATAAGATCAACTGCCTGACGTCGGTTGAAAACGAACGGCGTTTTTCTTGCTTCCCTCGGCATCCATGATTCTAAAACTTTGGGAGGTCAGTTAAACGATATTTTACTACAACCCCCCAAATCCACCCATTCGTAATAATTCAGGCAATTACCAATGGTGTATCCTACCTTTAAATGTATGTAAATCTGGAATTTGCAGTTAATAGTTTACAAATTCTCAATTCACTAAACAGCATTTGAATAAGTTTTACTTTTTATATTTGAGTAATATGTTTGAGTATGTTTGAGTAATGGAATTTTAAGATTGTACTGAATTGAAATAGATATAAAACCAAGGTAGTCAACCTTTGCAAATGTATCTTCAATGCACTTTGGTTATCAATGTATTTAACTTATCATTTGGCTTGACATTTTTATTTTGTGATGGATTTTGTGGCTAGAATCTAGCATTTATTTCAGAATGTTTTTGGCCGGGATAACCCACGAAAGTCTTTTTAACTTATTTCTAGTAGGGTAGAAAATGTGGAAGGAATTACACTTTTAGTGGTGGGAGGAAAACCACAGACATTCTAGGGAAAACCCACAGAATCAGGCAGGGACTAAAAACCTAATCCACATATTTGCCCTGAAGGGATTTGAACCAGGGTCACAGCAGTGGAAGGCGAGGAAAAAACCGCTACGCCAACCTGACTTCCCAAGATAGTTAGACAGAATAAAAATACCTTAAAAAAATGAAGCAATATTAAAGAGAATATACATTTGTAAACATTAAAGAAAAATGTTGACCAAATTATTAAAAATTCTACACTGTTAACCAGTTCACGCCGGGATTATTTTAACATCGCCGAGCCGACGGGCGGGATTATTTTTAACGAAACTCATCCGAAGCGGGTTCAGGCTGATAGTGCCGGGAAGCACACCCACGCATTTCCGGCCTTGCTCGCTGCTGACATACATTTCCGAACTTGAACTTGGCGTGTTTATGCGTCATCCGTTTTTGAATTTGGGAAACTTTTTGTGTTTATATACGTCATCCGGCGCGAACTGGTTAAGGAATGACAGTCTGAAGTGTTTGAAAAAAACACAGACTTTTCTCAAATACTGCTCCTTATTTTTTATTTTTAGTTATTACACATTTTTCTGTGCAATTGATTACTCACAGTCTGTGAAGGGGTACAACTGATTCTCTGACCTTACAATTCCCCAACGTCTACAAATTGCTTTGTTTCATCTTGAGTGGGGGTCATGGTACCTTGACTACAAGAACAAGATTGGTTTTCTTGATTTTTTCCAGCATCTACGAACCCAAAACGTCAAATAAATATTTTGCTACAACAGTACCAGCCCCCAAATCCATCCATTTCTAAAATTTACAGCAAAAGCAAATTATGTACATGTACATTCCCATCAACTTGATGAAAACAAAAATTGATTGCAAAAACACAAGCGTGGATATTTCCCAATCCACTTTTGATTTCCCGATCACAACCAGGATAATGCTTCTCGCCCCTTGACCAATACGAGATATACATGTATGGCGTAGCAAGAACCATCTCTACCAGTGCCAATCAATGATTTATCGCTTCATGTACATCGCTTGAAATAGCCTGATTTTACACGTTATGCTTAGGATTCTTGCGGCCAGTGGACGCGTGTCTCTGCATTCATTAACCAGCTAGAACGTTCGGCTTCAGGTGCAGTTATTGAATAAATAAATGCTCATCTTCCGTGTGACCCATATCATACATGACGGGGATATATTGTTGGTTGGTCTACTTCTGATCAGATATTTTATAGTGGAAACCAATAAGCCATTTGCGAGTTAAACTTGAACAACATCTGAAACACCGACTTGCTAAAAATGCTTGGCACATTTTAAGTTTGAATTCTCCGGACCAAAGATCAAGACACTGTTACTATTACGTGATACGGGGGCAAGCTCTTGCAGATGGGGACATCAACACCAATACATTGTTCATAATGGATGAGAATAGCACAAAGACACCAGACCACTTCGAAGCTGGGGGTTGTTTAGCATCAGGATCGCCCCGAATCATGTGAAATAGTTATACTGTTCAGTCTAAATAGTCTGCAGAATTTAAAAGTGTAAATACGCCAAGCACTTCAAGCTAGTCAGTGCATGCACCAGATGTTATTCAAATTTTATTCACAAAGAGCTTAATAACCAGTTCGCGACAGATCAAGGACGTATACACACAAACCTTCTCCCAGATTCAAAACGGATTACGCATAAACACACCACGAGCAAGGCCAAAAATGTCTGTCAGTAGCGAATCAAGTTTCGTTAAAATAATCCCGCACCTCGGCTCGGTGAATGTTACAATAATCCCGACGCGAACTACATGTAGTTAATTCAGAGATATTAGGTCAGGTTTTTTTTATTGGATTTGTATACCGTAGTTCAGTTCATTCCAGCCAATAAGCTGTTTGCAGCAGTTTTATTGTATAAAGAAAAATTAGATGATAGGGATGCATCGTTATCAAGCACGAATGTCAGGTTCACTTTTAGGTAACAAAACTGAGAAATTGTGTCATTATCGTGAAACAAGCTTTAAAAAAAGAAGACATTCAGACAAGTTCATAAATGTACAGTATGCATGTCCTCCAAACTATGTGTCATGCATGATTAACAGACTAGCTCAATGTGTCATTCCCTGCAGCTTTGCACATGATCATCAGTCATATTTTGACATTTTGAAACGAGCCAAATATTTTTTGCAAAAAATATTTGGTTTCCCCACTGTCAAATCGGCCATTTTCAATCATAACTCAATATAGCATAGCGAGACTTTACGCCCTTTTTGTGGGAGCAGGTCACATATATGGTTACCATTGCTTTATCATTTTATACCATTGACTAGTATATGTATAAGGCAGGTCACTGACAATACCCCTTATAACTGTATACGAACATTTACCCATCGTGTCAACAGGAAGTCCCCTTTCGCAATTATTTTCAAATATTCCGATCAGAAAAAAAATAAAAAACTCTCCTATTAGTTTTAGACACATTCAGAAGGACTTGCTCTCTAAAGCGGGAAAGAAATGCGATCTCCCCAAGGAAATCAAGACGAGCGTAGCAGGTGTCGCAAAGAAAGGAGCAACGAGCTCGGAGTCTGTACGGGACTGGTGTGATCTTGAAGTGGACCTTGATCATGTCGCATTGATGGACAGATAGGATTTATATAATGGTGATTTTATACAATTTAATGTGTAATTATTCTCTAAAAAATCAATAAAACCATAGAGTGCTCATCAAGGGCCAATTTCATGGAATTGCCCAGCACAAACAAGTATTGCCCAGCACAAACAAGTATTGCCCAGCACAAACAAGTATTGCCCAGCACAAACAAGTATTGCCCAGCACAAACAAGTATTGCCCAGCACAAACAAGTATTGCCCAGCACAAACAAGTATTGCCCAGCACAAACAAGTATTGCCCAGCACAAACAAGTATTGCCCAGCACAAACAAGTATTGCCCAGCACAAACAAGTATTGCCCAGCACAAACAAGTATTGCCCAGCACAAACAAGTATTGCCCAGCACAAACAAGTATTGCCCAGCACAAACAAGTATTGCCCAGCACAAACAAGTATTGCCCAGCACAAACAAGTATTGCCCAGCACAAACAAGTATTGCCCAGCACAAACAAGTATTGCCCAGCACAAACAAGTATTGCCCAGCACAAACAAGTATTGCCCAGCACAAACAAGTATTGCCCAGCACAAACAAGTATTGCCCAGCACAAACAAGTATTGCCCAGCACAAACAAGTATTGCCCAGCACAAACAAGTATTGCCCAGCACAAACAAGTATTGCCCAGCACAAACAAGTATTGCCCAGCACAAACAAGTATTGCCCAGCACAAACAAGTATTGCCCAGCACAAACAAGTATTGCCCAGCACAAACAAGTATTGCCCAGCACAAACAAGTATTGCCCAGCACAAACAAGTATTGCCCAGCACAAACAAGTATTGCCCAGCACAAACAAGTATTGCCCAGCACAAACAAGTATTGCCCAGCACAAACAAGTATTGCCCAGCACAAACAAGTATTGCCCAGCACAAACAAGTATTGCCCAGCACAAACAAGTATTGCCCAGCACAAACAAGTATTGCCCAGCACAAACAAGTATTGCCCAGCACAAACAAGTATTGCCCAGCACAAACAAGTATTGCCCAGCACAAACAAGTATTGCCCAGCACAAACAAGTATTGCCCAGCACAAACAAGTATTGCCCAGCACAAACAAGTATTGCCCAGCACAAACAAGTATTGCCCAGCACAAACAAGTATTGCCCAGCACAAACAAGTATTGCCCAGCACAAACAAGTATTGCTCAGCACAAACAAGTATTGCTCAGTAAAAGAACGTTACCAGCCGAAACTCAATGTGCTTTTTATGCTAAGTAAAAGCAGCAGAATACCAGTCACAAACAATTACAGGATATCTAGCGCAATCATTTTCTTGGATGCCTAGAATCATTCTTTCAAATAAATAAGATATTTCTTAATATTTCGGTAGTAATTTGAAATTTGTTGTATACATTTGCAAATGGTGTATCCTACCTTTAAAGTTCCCAGGACCACCCTGCTCCGTCAGGATTTAGGTGTCCAAACTACCGGGCATGCTCGCTCAGGTGAGGACAGTTCAGCATTCCACATTCCAGGATGTTCACACCTTCCAATAATGGACTTTGGCCGAATTTCCCCCAAGGGTGTTACTTTTTATTAGCTGTACATTAATTTCGAGGATTACTCCCTCCAATATCAACAGCATCTGCTAATTCATTTCTATACAGAACACCTGGGGGCTAAACTTATCAGAACATTGTACTATCAAAATGCACTGTGTGCCGGGTACCGGTACACGTGTAAATAAATATTGGACATGGCAAAACAAGACAGGAATTAAAACAAACATGTTTTCTGGACACTTTTAATGTAGACAATCTTGTATGCATGCATTACATCACGTTCATGCTCAAAGATTTTCTTTAATTTACAAAAAAATTCATTCAAATCTCCTTATCTAACACATAAAAGGCCCAGTCACACCGGGCTTGCGACCTATACCTAGCTGAGACCGGAAAATGTTGCAATCCTAGGCAAATCGTCTGGTCGCGACTGGTCGCAGAGGTCGTGGGTCATGGCCACAGCAAAATCAGTCGCAGCAATGTCGATGGTCATGTTCAAAACTCCTGACCTGCGATTCGAAATCGTAAGAGGTTGCAGACAGGTCTTACATGATCTCACCACCAGTCATTGATGATCACGGGTCCCACGATTAGTCGTGCAACTGCTTGTACTTTTTGTAGGTATACACGACTGATCGTGCGAGTGGTCACAGGTATACACGATAGCTCGTACGATCAATCGTGGGTACCTGGGACTAGTACCTACGACTGATTTTCCGATCAATCTTCTCCAATTGCTTGTGATCGCACGACCAAGCGTGCCACCAATCGTACGTACCAGTCCTAAGAGCAATCACAGCATACGAATGCTATGCGGAGATTGTCACAAACATTGGCGATTGGTCGTATCTCTGCCAAATCGCACCATTCGCACGATCCAGAAATTATACGATCCGGTGTGACTGGGCCTTTACTCTCTGTATGTCTGTCTGTAGTTTCCTCAGACACCAGCGGCCTGACTGCATTCATTTTTGGCACGGGTACCGGTAGAAATCTCGAACAGACATTGACAGGGGCCGGATTTTTTTAATTGCGTAATTAGAGGCGATTAAATGGCCAAAAATGACTGATTAACGTTATACGAAGTGATAGCCCGAGCAATGGTATCGACCGATTGAGGGCGCTGTTCTTTCCATGATTAGGTTTTTTGGTAATAATTACTTGCAAAAGTGCATTGATCGCTGTGAATTATGTGTAATCCAGCTTTATTACGTTGTATTACATTGTGTGCTACATTGTACTACATTCAGAGTTGTATTCGAGTCCCTGCAAGTCCATCACAAATCCTCCAGTCTCAAGTCAAGTCACTATTCAAATGAACTTGTAACAAAAGCATACCGTTGACAGTTGTTCAACCAGTTACATATACATACCTGCGACAGGCTTTAATTATGAAAGGACAAGTGAAAGAACTTGCAGGGACTCGGAATACAACTCTGACTACAATGTATGCTACATTGTACCACATTGTATATTCGTAGTAGAATTTGTACACTACACTACGGACAAAAGAAATGGACACAAGATCAGAGCTCTCCCCCTATTCCAAGTCCAATTATGACGGTTAGCTGCCTCTGCTCAATTCACTATGTAATTGCAATCAGCAGGGGAAAGAAACTTGAAAAAAAGGGGGGGGGGGAGGAAGAGAGAACGCTAAGGAACAGCAACAGCTCAGCCTGTAGCCACTAACCTAATCGGATTAGCCACGGCATTACAGCCAGCACAATCAATCCTTGCATTATCTCTGCGGCGGCCGCTGACAGTCTTTTAATTTAGCCCGCGGCCTGGAGCTACATGTACCGTAAGGTGGTACACGGAACCTCTGGGCAAGTGATTATTGGGAAGCAAGGATCACGTTTGACTTTGGTCGTACCGTACATGTACATAGACATGTAATCAACTGAATTGTGAAGGTCGGGAGGTGAAAAAACACACAAAAACGAGGACCCAAACTCCAGGTTGAAATGCACCAGGGTTAAAGCCTGTAAAAAGCAAGTCACCTGTACAAATCAGGCATTCCAAACCCACAGTTCTAGAAAAATTCAATCGATTTGTGAGTTCACAGTGTGAACTTTTCTGTTTTTATGAGGCACATCATTTTCACATCGATACCAAATTTAAGGTCTTCATTTGCTTGGACCTACTTTTAAGCAGACATGTACATGTACATGTACAGTACTGATTATATTTATAAGCATAAAAGGGATTTAAATTTAAGCTAAACTGTACATTGTATTAGGCCAATTTAAATGCCCCTTTTTTTATTTTATAATTTAAAGGTGCAATTTTCCCCATAGTATTTGTACACATTTTTTTTCAACCAATATATCTTTTGCACTTGGGTATGTAAATCCGATAGACTTCAGACTTGGCACAAACTTAGACCACCACCCACATATTGAAAGTCATTCTAGACACCCAAAACAACTCTGTGTTTGTCCACAAACACACTTCTAGTTTTATTCCTTTTTTTGTTTAAATTTTATGATTCTAGATTTCTACATGTGTACATTCGATGCTCAACATGCAAATTCACTCGTGAAATTTCAAGACTTACGGCTGAAAAACTCGAGATAACATGATAACTCGTGTTTAGAATGAATATTTCATGAGCAAGAGATGACCTTTAAAAGTATAAATCCCTAGGGTGTGCGGAAATTGGTATTGAAATTGATGGACTCGTGGTACTGTCATTTGGAAAAACACTTGCTCACATGCAACACAACTAGCCACACTCTCACTTTTAGTAAAATATTATTAACCCTTGTTCTACATGTATGAGAGCTGTTTATTGCAAGACAGTGGTACATGTGTATGTCAATGCACTCCAGCTGCAGTGCATTGGATGATTCTTTGCATGTGCAGTGCCAGTGATGGGCACACTTATATGGGCATGTGGCTTCTCTTATCAATACCCTGTTTTACTCCCAGCATGACCAAGTTCGTTGAAGTGAAAGCAAGAGCAAGGGCTAAAATTAATGTTGAATGCATAAAAAAAGTGAGTTTTTACAATGTACACTGAAGATTTTAAACCACAGAGAGAAGGATGTGAATTCGAACTCTTTAATTGCTGTTGAGCCCGAATCTGTCTACTCATTTAATACTCACTGGCAGGGGCCAATTTCATGGAGTTCCTTAGCACAAAACAAATTGCTTAAATCATGAACATTTATCCCAAGCAAGATTTGATGTATTGTTTGTGACTGGTATTCTGCTGGTTTTTAATTAGCACACAGAGTTTCGGCTGGTAACCTTCTTTTACTGAGCAAATGTGCTGAGCAAATGTGCTAAGCAAATTTGTGTGCTAAGCATCTCCATGAATATGCCCCTGATGAGCACTCTATGGTTTTATTGATTTATAAAAGAAGAATTACGTTAAGGCAATACAATGTATTTAACGTACAGTATGGTACGATACGAGTATAGGACCTAGAGTTAATGCAGTTTACTCAAGTAGTATTTTGTAGTATTCTGTGACGTTATAGGGTCAATGTATACATTTTTATATGAATTTCACCATATTGAACTTTGCCTACCTCAAATACGACTTCTGCCTGGGTCATCCCGATACCCGACTGCTCTTTTCCCCGTTTAGGATTTCTTCAGATCCCTCTGTCAATTGAACCTGCCAAAGCATGAAATACTCGGCCTTCCACTTGCAATACGTTCAGTATGTGTGCATTATTGTACAGAGTACTCCAAGTTGACTTGAAATCCCTTGCAACACACTAAATCCACACCGTAACTATCTCCAATATGTAACGACTTAATCAATTAAAAGTTGAGAAAACAGAACTTGATGAATATATCTCCAAGACTATCTGCTAGTTCTCCATCATTGTGCACGGCTCTATCAAAACTCCATCAGCTCCAAGTTAGTTTGAAAACACAGACAGATCTATACAAGAGACAAGAAGTAGTTCCCCTCGCACTGCTCCACGATGTTGCGGGACTCGCAAGGAGTGTTGTCTTCGATCTCCCAAGCTAAGAACGGCTCTCAAAGTCGATGTGCATGTAGAACAATCTACTTCCATACAGTACATGTAGATCAAAACTGCCGGTCTGTCTCAAACTGAAGAAGAAATATTCAAGGCCCCAAATGCCAGCCACCGTGTTCCTGCGTCGGCACTTACATTGTACATGTACATTCAAATGTTGCAAACCTGTAGAATCCAGCCGGCTACATGGATACTGAATAACAACCCCCAGCAAAGACGTGGGCAGCAAAAGATACAAAGTCAATCAATAATCAATACTCCAGCCAAAAAACGTGCCCCTCATCCAATCCATATCCCAATCTCCTTTCCATCTCCTCCCTTGACCTCTGAACCCGGAGCAGAGCGTGATATCAAGGAAGCCATTCCAGTTGATATTGATTCCTGGATTCCACAACGGACTTGAATCGATCTTTCTCTCCTAAAAGACTCAAATTTGGAAAACACTCGCGTCATCACGCGACGAGCCTCTCTCACCTCGAGTGCCCCTGAATATTAAATCTTCGTGAGTCGGTTGAATTTATTTTACATTAATAAATACCTAGGAGAGTTGATGGCTTCTGATTGGTCAAGATTTGATTACGTGGAGGGCATTATTTTGTAGTAATTGACCGGCTTTCAGGAAGAAGCGAATAAATGTTCCCTGAACCAGCATTAATCAAGCATCATGTACACGTATGCAATGATTGGCCGAATGCAACAGTTCTACGGTAACTTGCAACAAGGACGCGTCAAATCTTGAAACTGCGCGCTATAAATGTACGCGTAAAACTTTACGCGTGGCATTTTTCAAAATGCGCTTGGCGTCTGTTAACGCTAGCGCGTTGCTATGCACGGTGGGCATCAGTAGTCAGCTAGGCTGGTTTCCAAGTATGGGTAATAATGAGAACACATATTGAAGAGATAGGGTACCATGCATAAGCTAAAATATGGCCCCTGAACTTGAAAACAAAAACGCTGGAAATATCGCCAAAAGCATTTGAAGCATTTTCACTATTTTTCTTGTTAAAAAGGTATTTATTACAACCCATCTGACCACGGAGCACAGCCAAAGATGGTAATTGTTAGAGACCCAAAATGTTATGGAGACACAAAAATATCCCCAAAACTCGCTCAGATTTGTTTAAACAAAAGAAAGTGTCCCCATAACTCGGTGTATGACTATCCACCGTAGTTGCCCTGTAGCACATTCTGGGGTCGACTGAAGGTTGGTGTAGGAACTCCCACTTTCCCTTATTAGTTCCCCATACATGTACAACTCTCTAGACTATTGTTACATAATGTTTCAGTCACACCAAACTAGTTCTAGAAACGTCCTGCCCCGTCTGAAAAAAACACGTAAAACAGGCTGTGCTGGGGGTAGAACGTGCAACTTTGGCCAAATAATGTCATAAATACGATTTGTAGTAGGCTCGATGTTCGTTCGAGCATGTCTATAAAGTTCGTAAAAAGACAGTTTAACAGTTGCTGCTATGTCCACCCCGTTCGCACACAGTTTGAGCCCATTCGGCAACATTTTCGAGAAGGTAGTGAGAAAGTTAGAACTAGTTTGGTGTGATGGGGGCATAACCCACCCCCTCTAAAAACAAGAATTCCTGAGAAACCACACAAAAAGGGGGTGGGGTGAGGGGGGGGGTGAGGGGGGGGGGGGGGGGGGGGGGTTGGGTACCCTCTGTCTCATATCTGGACTCTCCATAGACTTTGTACATAACCCCTCAAGTGGCGTCAGGATACTACATTCTCTCCTTAGGCATAATGCAAGTTTTTCCTGGTCTCTTGGAGCAATGGCATACTAACGTCTTTGACATGTCAGGGGCATCTTGCTTTGGAGAGCAGATTCACATTCTCTCCTCAGGCAGTTTCTTCACGTATATTGCACGCTATTTTCCTGGTCTTTGACATACATGTCAGGGGCATCTTGCTTTGGAGAGCAGATTCACTGTCTACGTACAAGCCTCAAGCACTTTCATCCTGTGCAGCTTTCTTTACGTTTTTTGTATTTATCAGAGATTTCAATATCATATATGATTCCTGCATTTCTCGCGTCCCCAAGCGAAACTTTTTTTTTGGGGGGGTCCACTTTCAACTTGGTCAATGGCGTCTCGGCGAAGGTTTCAGGTTTTAAAAAGCAATTAATGAAAAAGTAAAAAGCTGCATTTGTTTTTCCGGATATTTACAGACAGTGGTTCTGTGGTCTGAAATGGCTAGATGTGGTATAGTCATGTGTAGGATTTGAAGCAAGGTTTCTAAATTCGGTACCCTCTGGAGACAATGGGAGTCAAAAGGTCTCCACAGGGTAATTTCTACAGATGAATACGTCTCTACAAGAAATTCTACCAAATAGATTTTTGAATTTTACTAAAATTACTCAAAACTTAGGGTGCATTTAAAAAAAAAAATTGTGTGTTTTGGGGTCTTCCGAGCCAGTGTATTAAGTGAACCTGATAGCTTTAGCTTTAGAATTGGACTTTTTATTGGACTTAGAATTGGCCTCGCGAGGCGTCGGACTCGCGAGGCGTCGGACTCGCGAGGCGTCGGACTCGCGAGGCGTCGGACTCGCGAGGCGTCGGACTCGCGAGGCGTCGGACTCGCGAGGCGCCGGACTCGCGAGGCGCGGGACTCGCCGGACTCGCCGGACTCGCCGGACTCGCCGGACTCGCCGGACTCGCCGGACTCGCCGGACTCGCCGGACTCGCCGGACTCGCCGGACTCGCCGGACTCGCCGGACTCGCCGGACTCGCCGGACTCGCCGGACTCGCCGGACTCGCCGGACTCGCCGGACTCGCCGGACTCGCCGGACTCGCGAGGCGTCGGACTTGTGATGTATATTATTTGTGATTGGTATTTTATAAGTTTAGCTGTTGTTGGCTTATCATGACGATTACGTGGGATTTTGGCTCCTAACATAATTTACCAAGAAATAGTTTTTGTGCTTAAAGGGTAGGATACACCATTTGCAAATATCGAAAATATTTACTACCAAATTATTAAGAAATATCTTACTCATTTGAAAGTAAATAATAATTCTAGGCATCCTGCTAAATGATTGCGCTAGATATCCTGTAATTATTCCGAACAATTTTATTTTATAAAAAAAAATTTGCTATCGTCGGACGGCAATCGCGAAAAAAAAAAAAGATAACATAAGAATAACTGCTCGACGCCGGTTGAAAACAAACGCCGTTCTCGTGCTTTTCTCGGCCTCCATGATTGTAAAACTTTGGAAGGGTCAGTTAAACGATCTTTACTGTAAAATACAACCCCCCAAATCCACCGATTCATGATAATTCAAGCAATTACCAATGGTGTAAAATGTTGTGCTTAAGCAGCTCTATGAAATGGGTCCCAGATTGGACTTTGCTCAGATGCATTATAAGGGAAATGATGCATAATATGTCTGATGCTGAAGATAATCAAAATACAAACAGACACACCTACATGTACTGGTACATGATACAGACAGAGAATCCTTGAAAATGTTATAGATTGATGGATAAATGCAAGAATCTAATGTTAAATGTCTGATTGTCTGGTTGAATGACATGACCAGATGGTTAAATAATGACTGCCGTTTTCATAATACTGAAATGGTTGTCAACATCAATGATAGGCTGACACATACATAGCTTCTCCATTAAATAGCATTTAACTGTCATTTTGTCATCACTTTGGTATGAAACTGGCATAAACATACTGTAACAAAACCAAATCTTACAACTTTCTCAAAATAGGTTGTTTTTAACTCTCCTATGGTTTTACCTTTCAAAACCTTTCCAAATCCGCTTACTTGGCAAAATGGCTATAAATAAGTATGAACCTTTCAAAACGCTCCATAATTTGTTGCTACTGAACTACATTGTACTACACCTTTCAATACCTTTTGAAAGGTATTTTTTTTCTCACACCATTTTGTTCGATTATATCGAGAGTTGTCCCTTTCGAAATCTTTCATATAGGTTCCTTTTGTCAAACAGTTTTATCACCTTTCCAAACCCTTCATTCCCGAAAACCTTGAAAGGTATTTGTTTTCTCACACCAGTTTGTTCAGAGAGTTGTTTTACCTTTCGAAATCTTTCATAGGTTCCTTTTGTCAGACAGTTTTCTCACCTTTCAAAACCCTTCAGTCCAGGAAACTTAAAATGTTTTGAAAGGTCTGACTAATTGGTTTTGAATAGGCAACTGCACTATAAATACATGTAGAAGTGGTAAACAGTTCTTCCAAAATACATCTGGAGGTTCCACTGCTTTTGCAGAATCAAGTTAGGTACATGTACATCAATCAATAGTGTAGAAGTTATTTATTCAACAGGGTCTTCCTGGGCCTTTATTTGGTACTAAGTCCAACAAAGTAAAAACAACAAGTTGCTAATGTTTGGTACCCAAAACCTGCCAAAACCTAGCAAAACCTGCAGTTTGAGTTTGACAGGTTTTGGGTTTAGTTTAAGGTGAACGGTGGTCAGAAAATAATAATCTTCGACAATAACTTGATTTCATTTGAGCGTTCCTTCAGGAGTTTTTTTAGCTCATTTTTGAGTGGTGGGTTCGTTGGTTTCTTGTCCTTCCAAAAGTACGGTACACGTAAAATCGCTAGGAATACAGGAAAGGTTATTATGAACTAGGGCTGGCGATATTTATTTTGTTCGTAGTAGATTTCCCCCCCCCCCGCGATATTGCCGATGTGGCGATAAAATAGGCAAAAAATTCAAGCATGAACAAAATTTCGCCAAAGGGACGCACAAACAGCTGTAAATACCATCAAACACGTTGTCTTTTTTCATTTTGTTTTTCCAACGTGCGCGAACTGGTAATGAAGCAACCATCCGAGGTCATCAAACTTTTTCAGCAAACAGTCATAGCACTTAGGCCATGTGCTGCACATAATACATTTACGTTCCGGGAGTACGAACGTTTTCGGCAAAATACCCACATCCAGAGTCCAGACACAATTCATGTTACTGCAGGGGCCTGTGTTGTACAAATTCTGGTCTTGTATTAAATCCGGTCTCTTTGTCATGATGTAGCACTCAAGTCTCGCACGTGTTGGCCGAATATTGGTTACACTGAGACATTAAGCATACAGGTACGCTTAAACAAGTCTGTTTATTGAGTACAAATTGCACACCACACCGGTAACCGGGTCATCAGGCCACGCGCAGTCAGCTCAGGACCATGCGCCCGTTGTGTTGGTAAATGCCATGTCACGCATGGCCGGCTAGGTTTATCATTCATCATTGGGAACAATGACTGCCGGTTCCCTGCTTTCAGACCTATACGTGGATACAAGTTTCAAACACAAGTATCGCCGATTTTTTTTAAAGAAAATGCTAGTCACAAAAAAAATTGCCGATTTAAAAAATGATATCGGCGATATGCCGATTTTTCGAAATGTATTCAAATGTATGTGATTTCGACCGGCGCTATTTTGAACATGTATGTATTTATGAACATATTACGCATAATTGCGTGTACAACAGCCGACCTCTGAATCATAAAGAACTTGAAATTACAACTTAAAAAAAAAATATTGAAGTCTTCAAAAATGATTGGGTAAAATGATTTACAATGTATTCAGTTGAATCAACGACACTGGCCATCTGTTACAAGGCAGATTATTAATTGAACTACTTTTGTATGAAGCTATTACACTGATGACTGGCCAGTCCCATTAAAGAATAACGGTGACTGGCTAATTAACATGATTTAATGACGGTGGTTCTCAGAGCATATTGCACTGTAAAAAGCTTACCTCAATAATGAGCTGTTATAAAGAAAGCGCGGTGTATAATGCCAATTTTAAATCAATTTATCTCTAATCCATGAACTACATGTACATGTGTATACTCGATACATGTAAATTAGCATTTGAGCATTATACAGCCATCGGAAGTGCACACGTTTCGTCAAAGAATAGGTTTTTTTCGTCAGAGTTTAGTTTGTACATTCATAAAAACGAACCTAATTGCAGATTTTGATGAAGATGATTTCACGAGGCCCAAAAAATTGTTTGCCAAAAACGCAATAATTTTTCAGACTTAAAACTCAACATAAATGACAAAAACAAATGGACAAAATTTAAATATTTCCCTACATGTACATAATGGATTTATACCGTGAACACACCGGTTATTTTGTTGGCCTGTTGAATCCTTATCAACTCTTCTTGTCTAGAGTATAGCCAATTTCTTCGTGCACCATGCAGTCTCTGTAAAGGTACAGTAGGACACACCATTTGCAGATATCAGAATTTTTTTTACTACCTAATTTAATATTGATAAATATCTTAATAATTTTAAAGTAAATAATGATTCTAGTCATCTAGCAAAATGATTGCACTAGATTTCCTATAACTGTTCCGAAAAACAAAATTTTATTAAAAAAAAAAAAAAAAAATGATCGCTGCACTACATCCACCATCAAGATCCAGACAAAAGTAATAATAGCTGTTTATCTTTATCACTGTTCGGGCAACTATTTAATGCTTGAAATTCACTATGGAAGTGATTAGTGATTTCGGCTGGCATGGGTGGCTTGTGTGTAAAGCGCTCGCCTCTCACCAATGTGACCCGGGTTCGATTTCCGGCCCGGGCCATATGTGAATAGAGTGCATTAATTGGTTGTGGTTCTCTCCTGTGCCACAAAGGTTTTTCCTCCGGTTTTCCTCTTTTCTGGAAAAATCAAACACTTTAGATCTCAGGCTGTGCTCGTTAGTCATATAGTCGATGTGGCCGGCTGCCAAAGGTGCCTTTACGTGCCAGCGGCTCGACAACATTGTAGCCGCGTCCTTCGCAATTTAGCATCCCAGCTCTGAGTAAGCATGATTAGCCTCCAAAATTATTATTATTATTATTTATTATGTAAGATCTGCCGAGGCCACTCGTTGGCACAGCAACAGGGATCGCGCTGATAACCATCACTCACTGTTCAGTTTAGTGTAATTTTCTGACCTTTTTTGTGTTGTGTCATTAGACTAAAATTGGAAACAAAATTAATAGGAATGACTTTAATTTGTATTTTTTTTTACACTTTGTAGTTTTAAATTTATCCAGTTTTCCAAATCCTAACTGAATGGCGGACCCCAAACCAAATTTTGAAAAAATTCAGATTTTATTAGTCACCATTAATTAATTTTGAAAAAAAAGAAGTTTTGAGTTAGTATTAACAGAAAGATTTTAGTATCCTAACACCACTTCAGCGGTTATGTACAAAGTCTAAAGAGTCAAGAAAATTTTCTAAACAACTTCGGAAATGTTATGTTTCTCAGTCCCAGATTGATTTTGTTTGAACATTTTTGAACTGATTGACCTTCATATAAAGAAAAAAGTGGCGTCAGGTTGCAACATTCTTTCCAAAGTTTTTGAGCAAAGAATTACGATCTTACCGTCCTTGTGATAGTATGTAATTTCCACCTGGTGCTCTTCACCCTGATCCAATGCGTCCTGTATCTCCTGTACAGCTTCTTGACTGGTTCCCTGCCCATGCAGAAACACGCAGGAGCACGGTCGCTGCATGAGCTCGGCTCGCGAGTAGCCGGTAAGCTCGCAGAACCCATCGTTGCAAAATATGATAGTGCAGCCTTCCACCAAGACATTGGCGATGATGAAATTGCGATCTGGGGTGCGAAAAGGAATAATTGTCTTTACTTTCCAAAAACATTTAATGGAACTTGCATTGTGATTGTGGTAGTGGCTTGCATCGGCTGAACTTTAAAAGCATTATTTGATGTCTCCCAAACGTCCCCTGATGACAAGGCCCTCTCCCCACATCTATCAGGGTCATTGTTTTAAACATGACCTTGACCTTATGTAGTCTAAAATCAATAAGTTCTCTAGAGGACTCCAAGACCAAACCTTATCAAATATTAAGTAGATTTTTGTCAAGTCCTTTTCTTAAGTTATGTCCCAACTACACTGAACAAAAATATAAATGCCTACAAAAATATAAACTCCCACAAAAATATAAACGCCCACAAAAATATAAACGCCCACAAAAATATAAACGCCCATAAAAATATAAATGCCCACAAAATAAAATATAAAGGCCTCAAAAATGGTTATTTGTCTTGATTTGTAAACAACATTTGTGTGCATCTCTGCCAGTGAGGAATTCCTCAGAGATGCAGTATAAATTCCACCCACAACACAGATGTGGGTGGAATTGATGCATCTCTCTGAGCAATTCCTCACTGGCAGGGATGACACAAGTGTTGTTTACAAATCAAGACAAATAAACATTTTGGGGGCGTTTATATTTGTGTGGGCGTTTATATTTTTGTTCATTGTATTTGTACATGTAGTTCTATTGTTTTAACCATAACCTTTGGGGTCCAAACCAGGGTCCTCCATGTACAGGGCCCCACCCGAGGCCACCCCACCTGGCTACCAAAAATGATGGAAGTGATGACCAGCATGGGGAAATTAAAGGTTGAAATTAATACGAGTAATAGTCCGCCACCTCCATGCATTTATTAAAGATTATGGAGGAATAAGATTAAAAACCCAAACTAGTACTTACTCTGTCCGTCGAACTTGCGAATGATGGTGTCAATAAACATATTTTGAGGGGCCACATGGCCCCTACGGACAGGCATTTCCACAACAGGCGAAACGAACTCAGGTCAGGATACAAACATTAATTTTCTCTTCACATGTTGGACAATTCGATTCAAAATATGAATCCAGGCAATACTTTGAAGTTATAACCACGGGGCTACCTAGCTCCATAGACACGGGCACGACATCAAACTCGATAGCGCATATGTCGTATTTCCACAATAAACATGTCACTAGTACAGCCCCGTCCCACTTCGTGTTGATGATTGTTAACGTATAACGAGCGCGCATAACTTAAAATCCGCTCCCTGGGTTTTTTGTGTATCGCGCACGTGGAACACGTGTTGCCAAAAAGACGCCCCCTTTTGACAGAACGCAGCTAGCTAGACGATGATTTCACATTTGCCAATTTGCAATCTCTATCATACCATTTTCAATTTCGTTTGAAGCAGCGAACGTTTAACAAAAATAAAAACAATGGTGCTTTGATAACTAACCCTGACGAAGTTTTAGCATTGCGAATGCTGTATATTCCGAGAAAACAGGCTAAGAATAAGATTTTGATTAAACATTAAATAAAAGGCTGCAAAAGTTGCATTAAGGGCGCTATATGTAAGATTAACGGCGCGCTCGCCCTCTAGCGCCCTCAAACGAAACAAGGCCGTTTTCCAAACACCAGCTTCGTCTTCTTTTAGGCTTTGTTCGTGCAGTTTAGCATAATGGCTGGAGCCAAACTAGGAGTTTAGAAAACGCCCATAGTCCGGAAACAAAAATTGCGCATGCGTATATTTAAGCACCAATTTTGAAAACAAGATAAACATCCTTTCGATGTCCTTTCCTTTCATCATCAATCGCCTTTTGATTTTGTGAAGTAGAGGGTTTTGTTGTTGATGTAGTGTGATGTCTTCCGTCTGATTTGTGAGCGTATAGCGTGAAGTCGAGTCCGCAGATTGCGTGAACCCGCGGCGGCTGCGCAGACCGAGCACACCATCGTCGACAAATAATCCAGTGACAATGAAACGTAGAAGTCAAAACGCAGAGATTCGGGTTTCGTTTGGCGACAATCTTGCTGTCAAAAATAAGACTGTTGAAGAAGGGTATGTTACGTACACGTATTTACGTATCTAATTCGTGACATCGGATCATAATTAAATCTTAACCCAAATATTACCCTATCTAGGGTATTTTGGCTAGCATAGGTGCATCATTTTGTCAAACTGACAGTGACAACCTTGCCAAGTGCAGAGATATATTATTACTCGTATGTTTTTTTTTTACCCATTCATTGGCATCGGGTCATAAGTCTTAAGGTCAAATTGCTTCAGAGGCTGTGGTCACCCAACACAGGAGAATCCATATCTGGCATTGTTAAATGGGATTAGCTTTTAATACAATAGTCTCATTAGGACGAAATGTTCATTTATGTTCTGGTGTTTACAGCTGCCTGAATGCATCAAAGTGCGTTAGGCAAAAAAGTGGCAGGGTTTAGGATTAAAGGGTTCAGCTTGTTGATATGTACCGGTACATTGACTGAACTGAACGATTAAAGGGCCACTCACTCACAAGGATTGGTGAATGTGAAATATTTTGGGGGAGTGGAACAAATATTAAAAGAAAAGGCGAGAAACGGGAAGAATCCTCCAGTGACCTTTACCCAAAAAAGTTAGCTTCCGCCAATAATTGTTTCAAAACCCAGACGAGAAACTATTTTTGTTAAATTACTAAAGTTGCCTTTTTTACACTGCCTGTTGTTTGTCTTAAATATTTGTCGGATATGTAGCAAAGAAAATATGCAGCCTTTCCTTGAGGAATCGGACGACGACGAAGATGAAGTCTTCTTTGGGGGCGTCGTCACCAACAAGGAGAAGTCCAAGATGGCCAAACTACACCGCAGGACCCAGGTCTTCATATCTAACTTCCGGAACCTGTCGTCGTGCAGCAGTGGAATGGAAAGCTCGGACGAGAGCAGCTCATTAGCGCATCGTTCACATGAATCCAGCATGTCACTGTCCTGTTCTTCCAAGGAACCCGAATCTCCGGATAGTTGTCCGACTTCAGATGAAACCGGTATTTCTTTTCATTATTATTATTGATTATTATTATTAAACAAGACGTATCAGGTAGAGTGAGAAGAGTGCAAGCACTTTAAGTTGCTTCTGAGCAAACCCCACACACCTGAAACGTCGAAGAAAAAAACATAAAACAGATCGGAGACAGCAAACACACACACACACAAAAAGTTACAAAACTGGACAATTAAGGAATAGGAAACGGGAAGACATTCGCCATCTCCCAGACACAGTGCCACTAGAAATATGACCCCCGGGTAGGCAGGACCGTGTCCCCGGTAGAGTTGCAGGTCCACAATTCAACTGTTGCTCTTGAACTTTTTCATGTTTTCTCTCTCCCATGCCCTTTGAAATATTTTCTTGTGTTGTATTTGTAGTACGTAAAGAGATGAGATATATCTTAACTTAATTTTGTTTCCTCTCGATGCAAATAACAGCCATGTACAGACATCTAAAACCGTCTCATTCAGAGAGATTTGCCCCATCGTCGACTGACAGTCCCTCTGTCGTGGCCCACCGGGCGGCCGCCAAGATTCAGACCTGGTTCCGCCTGACGCGCCAGGCCCAGGAGTATCAGGGCGCTATGAAACAAGTGGAGTGCCTAGAAGCTCAGACGGATGTTTTTATCCAGGAACTGCGCCGAGAAAAAGAACGAAGGCAGTGTAGCACTCCTGATCAAGGTTGGAACAACAGATCTAGAAGCTCACCTAAGAAATACGATCACCTACAATTGTTCTTTACTTGGACTCAACCACAGTATACAGCTCGATGCTGCCATTTCGGCGCAAAGCAGCTAAATCAACCACAATAACCATCTCTGCCCTCACAGGTACCCATTTACTCCTGGGTGGAGAGAAGCAATGAGCGACAAAGTGCCTTGCCCAAGGGCACACGCATCATATTCCCAGGCAGGACTCGAACCCACAACCTGTAGCTTTACCTACAGATTACAAATTCAATGCTCCAGACCACGAGACAATGGCACTCCACAACCTCCAAAGCACAGATACTTTATAAGTACTAAATTTAATCAAATATTTGGTCTGACTAATGGGATTAAATATAGACAAATAGATTATGTCAGCTTGGTTATGTATTTTGTATATGTATGCATGTAGGTTGGAGGTTGGATACAGCGCTGACTTCGCCTATGGTCATTGTCCCGAGTCACAGGCTGCATCTAGTAGAGTCATCCCCGCAGCAAGCCTATGGCATCACCACACTGCAGGAATCTCCCAGCCCAGCTCAGCGGCTATCTCTAGATAGCACTAATAAGCCCACGCACGTTGTCTTCAATGCCACCGATGACGGCAGCTCAATCGGTGCTGAAGTAACATCGGGAAGTACCACATCCTTCCCGGTCGGATCGGTCGAGTTGATTTCCGAGGCCGGTTTTGCTTGTCACTCGGCATCACTGCAAGCCAATTCAGGGTCGACTTGTTCAGAAGCAGATCTGCTGGGAAGTCGTGGTACTCCCGACCCGCACTTGCAGGGGACCAACAAGAACAAAATCTACGCATCCATTGAAAGCATTCCAGGTACTACCCCTAGCTTTTGCCAATCAGACCCTGCTAGTCAAGTAACATCAGCTTCCAGTGCAAGCACTGTTTACCGCGACCTATCTTCCGAGGTAGTGTCAGCTGTGAAGGTACAGGAAATAAGCCGGGAGCACTTTGTCGGTACTCCCTCTAAGTTTAGTGAGCAGAATGCAACCGATACTGATAGTCCCTTTCTGCAAGTCGGCAAATCGTCGGCGTCTTATCCCAGACACATCCGTTTACGAGAACTTGATATGTCCGGCACCCTGTCTTCCTTTCCGAAGATCACTTATGAGCAGAATCAGAGCCCAACAGTCTTCTCCAGCCCCAGACTGTTTCCCATGACCATTCAAGCTGTGCAGTCTCAGCAGTCGGTCGCCTCAGCCGTGCTGTTTTCTCCGCTGAAGACCTCCGATCGCAAACCGGTCAAAGATCATTACCATTCAGAGACGGTGACAAGTCAGAGTTTCCACCCTGAAGTCGCAGTTTTCCAAAGACCCCAGGAAGAAATAGAGAAAGAAAACCACAATTCAGCTTTTGGCATCGACACATGCCAACCTGCAGCTCCGAATGCAGCCTCAGCGAGACAGGATTTAGATTACGCTCGTCCTCGCATGAGCAGTTTTACTGCCTCATCTACGCCCTTGGCCAACTTGCCGTTGTCGCCAAATGTAAGTGTCCGGAGGTCTGCCAAAAAGGTTGCAATAGTCATTCCGAACTCTCCACACTTTCCAGGTTTGACAAGATCAATTGATAAGCCTCATTGTAACATGTCGGGAACTGATGAAGGTTCCAGGCAGCAGTTTACCACAACCCAGGAGCAAGGTAGATCCCGTCATCTCTTCCCATCTCCCTTGGTCATGACCCGTGACACGCACGAAACCCAGATATTTACGATCGACACCACAGTCCAGCCGGACCCGTCATCAAACGCCTCCAGATTACAGGCAGCGTACGGAGGGCAGCCTGGCGATACGACGTCGCCATTGATCACGGCGGCCAGAAGCTCCGAGTCGGCGAGACGCAAGTTGGAAATGCTGGAGCAGAAGAAGGCCGAGTTGGCCAGACTGCGCGCCGAGAAAGCCGAACTCAAGCAGACGCTCGAGACGGAAAATGAAACGGTAGGAAACAGCTGGTGTGCAGAATATGTACCTTGTTAGTGTCGTCCCAGTTTGACAGAAAAAAAAACAGACTTGTAGTTGAGTCCATCACAAGTTAGGCTGCGTCCAAATCATTTATCGTCTCATTTGCAGTGTCTTGCCATGAAGCAAGAAGTCCAGTCTGCTCTACGTAGCAACACATCACAGACCAACATCCCCGCGCACCTGCTCAGCTTAGGGTGCCAAGGAATCTCCTCGCTAACACTGGTAAGACGTTCCTAGGCGATCTAGCACTCCTACTAACCAGTTTGCACCGGAGGTCGTATATACACGCAAAGTTTTCCCCAGATGACGCTTAAACACGTCACGAGCAAGGCCGGAAATGTCTGTTGGCCGGATATGCATAGGTGTGCTTCCCAGTACCATCCCGGCGCGAACTGGTTAAAAATATTAATCCTGATCATTGGGCCAGTGTAGCATTCCAAAAACAATCTCGGCTTCATGGGGAGGCAATTGTAGTAAAGTGTCTTACCCAAGAACAAAACAAAAACATGTGATTCCCGTCAAAGTTAAAATCCATGTGCTACATGCATGGTACATAAGTCAGGGTTACTGTTTTTGCTTCAATGGAAGTAAAACAAAGTTGAACTAACAAAAAAAGTAATTTTTTCCGATTGGACTTGCTTGCCTCTGCAGACCGACCAGGAACTGGATATAGTGACTCGTTTGCATACCATCAGAAACAGTCACCAAGACAACCAGCTGGGCGGGGTTGCTTCACCCATGGTGGCTCCAGCACCTCGCAAAGGTTGGCTCAAGCAAATTTAGAATCTTTTTAGTCCACCATCCTGGGTAATTTCAAGCGTAGTATTTAGTGGTGGGAGAAATCGGATATTGAAAAAATGAATTGCCCTCCCAATGACCTGGTAGAGTTTGTAGGATTCAGTGACCACTTTTAATACAAGATCTACATGTATGTTCTGTAACCATTTTTCATTCAGGATCGCTTCATCTGAAATGGCACTTGGATCTGGTAACCGAGGTCCAACACTTGTCAAGTCCAGGCCATCCAGTCCGCGTCGCCAGACCGATTCTAGCCAACCAGGTTTGTACGAGTGTTGATTCAAACACGTGTATCCTGTGTACATGCATATACCGATGGGCACTAAAAGCCCTACATTACTATTACTATTATTATATATTTCTGGTAATGAAACCAAGAATCCCTCAAAAGTGCCCTCGGCACTGTAGCTCGCAAGCCTGAAGAAACCTGTAGAGAGAAGACAATGAGAAGAAGGTACAGTTTTAGAGGTGGGAGGAAAACCCAAAAAGAATGTCCTGGGGAAAACCCAAGGAGTCGGGCAGGAACTGAAAACCCGATCCACTTATTGGCCCAGGCGGGGTTCGAACCCGGGTCATAGTGGTGGAAGGTGAGGAAAGAACTGCTACGCCAACCCGACTCCCCTTCTCACCGAGCCCATAAAACATTCTAAAGACCACTTTGCTAGTAAAGTCTTTTGAAGTTTGTGAGTCTGTATCCATGGTTGTATGCTCGTTACAAACACGGTTTCGTTGCTTTTTGTTCGTCAGGATTTTGGTAAAGCGAGACGCGTACGTGTAACAAGGACCGCCAGCCCTGCCCAGCGAGTTCCCAGACAAGACAGGTCCCGCTATCCCTCTGGCTACACTCACACACCGAGGGAAAAACTAGCTTTTTGACGAAGCCTCTCAGTTACAACTGATAATGTAGTAACCTCTTGGTTTCATGTCCAGCGCGGCAGGAAAGCTTTCTAGTTATTAACCCACCTGACGCCGGTATTAATTTCACGATGATCGACTGCACAGCAATCTTTGTCCAGTAGCTGCACTGCACAATGGACCCGAGCGTGGAGCTGTCACACAGGCTGTGTTCACGACAAATTGGCGGGTCGCGACCATAGCCGCTTCTTGGCGTCAAGGATTGCACCGTAGTGATTTAATGGATTTCTTGCACAATAAGCTTATTCATCTTTTTGTCTCATTAGCACGTTGTTAACAAATCAATTGTTGACTGCTGTGATGTGTAATCTGACGTTTTTAACACCCTCGGGAACACATAGTCCCGAGGGTGAAATATCCCAAATCACAGGAGTCAACAATTGTTAAATTTATCACAGTGTATTTATTAATGTGTTAGGCCTACATTATAATTAAGTTTCACCTGTTTTACAGTAGCCAGAGTTTTTTTGGAAACCTTTGTTTCCGACTTACTGAGAACCAAACGGAAATATTCAAACCTTCGGGTTTATATCAACAGATTGAATGTTTCGCTCGGTTCAGACAGGCGTTCCACAGTCGCGCCAAACCAAATGAGTGAATTGAGTGCGACGTCTGAAACGAATAAGGGCGACAAGGCGCGCCAGATGGCGAATGATCGACTGCTGGAGTTGTTAGAGCGACTCAGGAGCGACTTGATTTCAATTTGGTTCGGCGCGACTGTGGAACGCCTGTCTGAACCGAGCGTAAAGCACAAACAGGCACCAGAATGTGGCTAGAGTTCTTAAAGTTTGGAGCTTAAGATTTTAAGCTCCAAACTTTAATATAAACCCTAAGCCGAAACGAAGCAAGGGATTCGAAAAGCCTGAAGTGTCCAAACAGCCCAATATTTGTACTGGAACTAGAGTTGCTAACCTTTTCTAGAATTTGTCTTTAATTTATCCTAAACCCCCTGGGGGGGTGTGGAAATTCAAATTGATGAATTTCAGCATTGTTGAGGTTAAAATATATATATATTTATATAATTTGTGCCGTTTAATCATGGACGTTAAGAAAAAAAACGGCATTTGTTTGCCTAGATTCATTATTTACTTTGAAATAACTACGATATTTCTTAATAATTCGGTAGAAACATTTTTGCAAATGGTGTAGTCTACCTTTAAATAGTTAAAACAAAACAGTAGTTTTTGTTATTCTTTCACCAGGTTCACTTTAATTCTTATCAGTATAATACAAGGTACATTATATACAAACCAAGAACTAAAAGTATAAAGAAAGACTTGATAACCAATACACATTATAGTTTAGGCTTTATAGTTTTTGCATATTACAAAGGCAAAACGTGCTTCTAAAGTAAAGTACCTTTAAGAAACATCTGCATTATTCCAACACACACTCTTCTGTGTATGATGTTGCAAAAATATTGTTCAGTGGCATAAAGGATTACATTATAGATATGTACGAGGTGATGAACTGAAGTACATGTAGCCAAATTTGGTTTCACAAAATATTCGTTCATGCTTTTAGTACGACAGATAGGTGTTTGAATTGTGCCTTTGATGACACAAGCATGGAATTAAGTAGGTCTTAAAAAAGATATAGGCCATCGCAGATTCGTCCTTTGAAAAATATAGGTAGAATTACAAATATTCAATCATCATTATTCCGTAGTAAAAAAAAATGGATATCTGCAAATGGTGTATCCTACCTTTAAAAGGCAAATCTGTGATGGCTCCATATCTTCACCATGACATAATGTGTGCCAAATTTCATGCTTGTATCCAGGGTTCTAGCTAGGACCTTTTTAGTGCCGGGTAAATTATCAGATTCCGAAGCGTTACGAGCACAGCTCTCGCGCCCCGGGGGTCCAGTTCAAGTTTCTGTGAAAGTCTAGCTAAGTTAATAAAATTAATTACTACATGAACATGATTAACGTGACTTTGTATCTCCTCTCTTTCTTTTGTGCCCATAATTTGATTTAAAAAAAAAATTAAAACTTGTGCCGGGCGGTACCGCCCGGCGCCGCCCACTGTGGCTAGAACCCTGCTTGTATCATTAAAGGCATAATTCCCAAAAATGTTTCCCCTCATCTTCCCCATTTTTTCCAACATTGCTAGTCATAGTCCATACACAATGTACTGAAAGTACATCACTTTTGTGTATACCAAAAACTCAATGTTGTGACAAATTAAATGCTTCATAAACAGAATCTCCTAACTGTAAAAATAATAGAATGCTGCCTATAGGTTTTATATATTGGTGGGAAATGGGAATAACAAACAAAAGGAAGTATAGCATTCAAAGTTAAATAGAAAAATAATTACAAAATTATACTCAAAAACAAACAAAAAAGTAAAAAAACAAAAAGCATCTCCATTCTTAATGACGGCAAGCCGTCCTAGCAGAATGCATTAAAAACCTCAACATGTTCCACTTTGTGCTAAAGTGCATAAACAACGGGAAGATAACAAAAGTTTCCCGATGTCCGACTCAAGAATGGCCAAGTTATCTGGAGCATTCAATTCGCGGTCTAAGTATTCTGCAGGTTGTGGGTTCAACCCCAGTTTAGGCTATGGCACTTCTGAGGGTAAAGGCAATATTAATTCCATGCAGTGAGGTTCTTCCACACTTTCCTCTGTAGCCAACAACTCAAGTGGCCTTTTTTTTTGAAAATTTGCATAATTTGTTTGTTGCTATGCCCTTCACAGTTTTGTTAATGCTGTAACTAAGGTAAATAAGCACCTCTACTCCCCCCCCCCAAAAAAAAAAAAAATATTAAAAACAATTACACAACTTTTAAATTAAATTTGTGATTTTTAACCTCTCTAAAATCAGCCAGGAAGCACATTGAGCATCACACGTTGTTCTTTTTTAAGAGAACTTTTTTTTTTACTCGCTGATTCACTGTTCATGGAAAACTCTTTACTTTGTATGGCATTCACGCTTTGCAAACCCCATTTTACACACACATATGTGACTCGCTGCATCGTAATCAGGAATAAGTCGCTGAGGCCGTTTTACGCAATTGGCCGTTGAAGTGAACGCATGGGTGAAAATCGTGACCAAGTCGATTTTCTGAACATTGTATTTTTAGGAAGTGTAGTTATCACAGATTATTGTCATTAATGTTTTGTATGTTAAAACGATCAATAAAGATGAAAATGAAGAGGATTTGTGTGCGCTGTCCGTATGATTTTGGTCAATTTTGTTTATTTCAAAGCTGTTTTTCTCGGAATGTTGATTCGGCAAATAAATATACACCTGTCATCTTCATCAGACCATAACTCGTTCACCTAAGATACTCACTTGTGATGGGTATCATTAGAAAGCTTATGAAATTCCCTTTCTCACCATGTGCATTTCTCAAAAAGTCATTTCGAGACTTATTCCTGATTTCGATGGTGCGGGTCACATATTACATGTAATTAAGTGTAAAAAAAAAATCTCAAAATAATATTGTTCTTTATTCTGAAAATATACTCGAAACTAATAATTATAATATGTCTTGCTGTACATGAACTAATAACACACTATTTGTTTGTATCTGGAAAGACGTAATAAAGAAAAAAATGATTGCAGATTTTGACCGAAAAAAGTTACCAAAGTTTTTGCATTTTGATGTTCTCAAAATCAATTATCCAGTTTTGAAAACACTTAATTTGCAAGTATTAATAAGCAAACTTCTATGGATATACAATAATAAAAAATAAACTGTTGTATTGATATAAACATTAGCTTTTGTGAAAGAAACAATTGAGCAACATGTTTTGCGTTCGTAAAGTCAAACTTTGTGCATATTTAATAAAGTGGTTAATGGGGTTTTTTTCGTCACTTTTTTCCAAAATATCCATATTATTTATAATTTTATCAGTATTATTTACATCAAATACAAAAACCTCGCCCACAAAAATGTCCAGCATATTATTGAAGATGAACTTTCTTCTGCAGAAAAAAAAGTTCTATAACAAAGGTTAATAATCTTCTTGGTTTAATATGCTTTATTTACAGTTATACGTATGAAAATAAATGGACTTGATGTTTGTCAACTGAAGGGAATTTAAGTTGATACTTAAAGGGATCGTATACGTTTGGTAATTACTCCAAAAATTAATGGCAATAAAAACCTACTTGGTAAGAAGTACAGCAGCTTTGGATAGTATAATGCATTTTTAGAAACTTTTCACTTCGAAGTACTGCGGTTATGGAAAAAGATACCCCTTTTTATCTCCTAAAAATTTGAATCTGAGAAGCGTTATTGCAGTGGCGTTTCTCAGAGTGTGTATTCCAATGCAGATTATTCTTCCCGCGTGGACAAAACCGCTCCAGAATTTCGGCAATATCTCAAAATCGCTACCACCTTTTGAAATGACATTTTTACAGGTTAGTATTATGGTATATCTATAACTATATTGGATTGAAACAAACAATGGGTTCCAATTACCAAACGTATACGATCCCTTTAACAGTGATTTGCATAAAACAAAAATCAGGGTGACCACCACCCAAAGCCACAACTACCATTGGATTGGAAATCTTTTTGGACGAAAATTGAACCAAGAAATCTCGATCGCTTCTGTAGCTTTAGTGCAGAGTTTTGTTGAAAACAAGCTCGACAATGGCTATGCGAATGGCTTACGTCCACAGCTGTTCACCGATAACGGCTAACTTGTTAGGTTATACAGTAAAGTTAGTGGCTATGCAAACTGCTTACTTCCACAGTTGTAGATGTTCATTGCTAACGGCTAACTTGTTAAGTCTTAACAGTTTAGTGGCTATTCAAACGGCTTACTTCCACAGCTGGGCCCAATTTCATAGAGCTGGTTAAGCACAACATTTTGCTTAAGCACGAAAACCCTTGCTTAATAAATCAGGTGGGGAGCCAAAATTCCATGCGATTGTTATGCTAAGCTAACAACAGCTAAGTACCAATCACAAGCAATATACATCACATTGAGTTATGGCTGGTAAGCTGGTTTTTACTAAGCAATAATGTTTTGTGCTTAAGCAATTTTGATGCTTAAGCAGCTCTATGAAATTGGCCCCAGCAGATGTTCATTGCTAATGGCTAAACTTGTTAAGTCTTACCAGTTTAGTGGCTATGCAAACGGCTTACTTCCACAGCTGAAGCTGTTCATTAAGAATGAACTCTATGCATTGGTTCTGGTAGATCATTGACAAGGCTACGTTGAAGCTCTCTTTCTTGGGCCACATCAGGGTCGGTCCAAACACAATGGCTATGTTCTGAGGTAGCATTCGATTTTTGTCCTTGTGCTCTACAACCCTGAAGAGTTTAAAAGATAAACAAGCGAGTCGTTAAAGTGTAGCCGAGAGCGATTTTCAGATCGAAACTTTCTTTGGATCCAACAAAATGGCAATGACATCAATTCACGTCAATTTCTGAAAAAAAAAAAAGAGTATAGTTCTAATACATTAATGAATTATTTTTGTTTTTAGAGATCGTACATGTACATGTAGGAATTGATGTTAGGGGGCGGGAGTCTCTAAAAAGATGGCAGTTCCGGCAGAACTGAGTCACTAGTAATCAAAATAATGCGTGTTGCTTAACCAGTTTGCGCACATAAGACCACTTTTCTGCATCTGTGATCAGTGCAATCTGGTCTTATACTCCTGGACGGGAAGAGAGGCAATTGTAGTAAAGTGTCTTGCCCAAGAACACAAGCACCATGTAATCTGGTCCCTACCCTCAAAGGTACCCATTTATACTCCTAGACGGGAAGAGAGGCAATTGTAGTAAAGAGTCTTGCCCAAGAACACAAGCACCTTGTAATCAGGTCTCTATAATCACAGGTACCCGTTTATTCTCCTGGGTGGCGAGAGAGGCAATTGTAGTAAAGAGTCTTGCCCAAGAACACAAGCACCATGTAATCAGGTTACCAATTATACTCCTGGGTGGGGAGAAAGAGGTAATTGTAGTAAAGTGTCTTGCCAAAGGACACAAGTACCATGTAATCAGGTCTCTATAATCACAGGTACCCGTTTATTCTCTTCGGTGGCGAGGGAGGAAATTGTAGTAAAGTGTCTTGCCCAAGAACACAAGCACCATGTAATCAGGTCTCTACCCTCAAAGGTACCCATTTATACTCCTGGACGACAAGAGAGGCAATTGTAGTAAAGTGTCTTGCCCAAGAACACAAGCACCATGTAATCTGGTCTCTACCCTCAAAGGTACCCATTTATACTCCTGGACGACAAGAGAGGCAAATGTAGTAAAGAGTCTTGCCCAAGAACACAAGCACCATGTAATCTGGTCCCTACCCTCAAAGGTACCCATTTATACTCCTGGGTGACGAGAGAGGCAATTGTAGTAAAGTGTCTTGCCCAAAAACACAAGCACCATGTAATCAGGTTACCAATTATACTCCTGGGTGGGGAGAAAGAGGTAATTGTAGTAAAGTGTCTTGCCAAAGGACACAAGTACCACGTTTACCGTCACGGTTCGAACTCATGTACCACGGCACACGGGTCGAACACCCCAACCACTGGACCACGGCACTCTATTGCCGACTATGAACAGTCCTTGGTTCCAGGGTTGTTAGGACAGGTGCCTACCTATTGAGATGTCTGAAGAGGGCTTCCATGGTGTCTTGATTGACGCGAGGCAGGGAGTTCAACACCTCCTGGAAGGCTCTTAGTCTAGTCTTCCTGTCTGGCCTCTCTGAAATCACGGCAACATAAAAGGCAGTTAAAAAGAAACGACCGAATGCCGGCTTTTAAAACAGACCGAGGTGAATTAGTAAGCATAGAATGATGAAAACTTTCAGGAAAAAAAAGGGCACAAGTTGTACTTTCAAAATGTGTGGGTGTGCTTCCCGATACCATCGGCCTTCACACAGAGTTGATGTACTGACTGACAAACCGACTCACTCATAGCTTCCATGAAGCCAACGTAGCCATCAAACGTCACCACGGGTTCCGGGAGCTCACGGAAGTACAGCTTGAGCGCTCCGGCGATAACGTGGATGTCCTCCTTCCAGGGAGAAGCATTGAAATCAACTGTCTTGTCTAAGAGAATAAAGATAAAAATACAAAATCAATACATGCGATGCTTAAAGGTAGGATACACCATTGGTAATTGCTTGAATTATCATGAATGGGTTAATTTGGGGGTTGTATTTTATAGTAAATATCGTTTAACTGACCTGTCCGAAGTTTTACAATCATGGATGCCTAAAGGAGTACAAAAACAGCGTTTGTTTTCAACCGGTGTCGAGCAGTTATTCTTATGTTATCTTTGGGTTTTTTCGCACTCGCCGTCTGGCGATCGCAAATTTTTCTTTATAAAATTCAATTTTTCAGAATAATTACAGGATATATAGTGCAAATATATTTTGCTGGATGTCTAGAATCATTACTTACTTTCAGATGAGTAAGATATTTCTTAATAATTAGGTAGTAAATATTTTTGTTTGATATCTGCAAATGGTGTATCTACCTTTAAGATATGCTTGTTCATTTTTTGGAGGGCCATCCTGTATGAAAATACTACATATTATTATTCGGTTTGTTACATTTTACATTTTCAGTGGTGTTTCTTTTTAGCGTCCTGTGTGATACCTTGATCGATGAGGAAGCGAAGTTTCTGGATGAGAGACAAGTTGCCACTGACTCGATAGATGCCGTCAATGTTCAATCCAGACTTGTCGATCAGGGTGATACAATCCGTGACAAACTGTGGTACTAGAGTCCCCTGCTGCTGGCATAGCGCTTGGATGCGTCGACCAAACACATTCTCCTCTTTCAAAAACAAAAACAAAACCCCCAAAACATAGAAAATTGTACCGAATCCGACCTGGGCCATTATGTGGATTAGGTTTTCAGTCCCTGCCTGATTCCGTGGGTTTCCCTAAAGGATAATCTTCTGACGTTTTCCTACAACCTCTAAAACTGTACCTTCTTCTCATTGTCTTCTAACTGTAGGTTTCTTCAGGCTTACGAGCTACAGTGCCTAAATAAAGCACTTTTGAGGGATCCTTGGTTTCACGACCAGAAAGAATTAATAATAATAATAATAATAATATAAAAATAACACCGACACTTAGGGAGACAATTCCACAGGGATGTACACAAACTTAAAATAGTCCTAACTTGTTAACCCTAACCCTTTTCTCTAAGATCTTCTAGATTTATGCTATTTAGACCCCAATCTGTCGTTCTAAAGCAAAAATAACTCCCAAATATTTTTAAGGGTAGCTATTTCTTTATAACCTCAAAAATCACGCTAATTTGTCTCCCCAAGTGCTCAATTAGTGAAATAAAGGTATTCATGAATCCCAGATAAAACAACGTGAGCTAAACTGCAATGAGAACTTTGACAGAGGTTTGGAGATACCTTTCATGATGCCTTGCTTCTGCAAGGTTTCTAGGGTCGGTCTCTTGGTGATGAAACTCTTGAGTTTGTTCTTGATCTTCTTCTTGTCCTGTTTGGACTTACTGCTGATCTCAACGAGATTCTCTAGCCCTGAAACACGAACACAAACGGGTCACAGTTAAAAGGGATTTGTACAGCATTTGTCAGTTGAACATTTTTTCCCCTTTCATTTAAAGCAGCAAAAGTGCTTAAATTATGAAGAAAAAATAGTGCTTGACAAATAACCTTTTGTTGACTTTTGTAGAATTTTGTAAAATTTTGTAAAATTATTTTTTGTCAAATAAGGTTTTAGCTCGGCAAATGCGGTACGTTCCAAAAAAATACTACTAATGGGAATTTCAAAAAATGTGTCTCTAAAATGCATTTTGGGACTTTTAAAAATATTGTCCAGTG
Organism: Crossaster papposus; assembly: GCA_037893245.1. NCBI lineage: Eukaryota > Metazoa > Echinodermata > Asteroidea > Velatida > Solasteridae > Crossaster > Crossaster papposus. Next base: position 663,692 of record JBAIAA010000600.1, read on the forward strand.
CTCGACCAACTGAGCTATCCGGCCCTGTGTTGGCGCTTCCCCATAATTAGTCAATATCTTTTGTTCCGGGTCGATGGTTCAAGCCCTGCTTCGCCAATTTCTTTGTTCAGTTTTCACCTAGGTTGTTTTCCAAACCACTGGCTTCGACTCCGTCTACGGCTCCAGCCCATTGCTAAACTGCACGAATGAAGACGAAGCTGGGGTTTGCTAAATGGCCCTTGTCACTTTTCCTTGGGTTCATTTTAAAAATGTTTGTTTTTGGACCTACTTGGATGTCTAGGTGACGTAGGGAGCACAGCTGGAGTCGGTGAGGTTGGTCGTAGGCTTGGTCCGTTATCGGTAGGGCTAAAGGCACCGTCGGAGCTGTTCTGTCTCCGAAGTGAGCGATGTGATGCAGGAGGCTGTATGGTGGCAAATAAACAAAAAATAAACGAATTTGATTGGGTCTACATGTACATGTACATTTACGTGAATGAAATGCTCAGTGGCAGTGGGTCAAAAGTCATTTGTTTTAACAGCATTTGTGACCGGCTCTACAAAAAGGTGTCTTAAGTTGCGCGATGCACTATCATGTAATGGCCCGCTCAACGTTGAGAGGGTAAACATTTAATCAAAATGTGTTTTTTATTTGTTGTCATGAATGAAATCTTCAATACCTAGTTTAAGGTTTCATTAAAAGAAATGTCGATTTTGATGAATAAAGTGGAAAAAACAACCATTTTGTGTGTATAGTTCTGTTGTTCTACAACAGAGCCGACTTTTTCAAAGCCTGTTTTCTCAGTTGTGTAATTTGAACTTCAAAAAAGTAATCAATAAAACACATCGTGTCTCCAAAATGGGAGGGGCTATGCATCTAAAAGTAGGATACACCATTGGAAATTGCTTAAATTATCATAAATGGTTGGATTTGGGGGGTTGTATTTTATAGTAAATATCGTTTAACTGACCTGTCCGTAAATTTACAATCATAGATGCTGAGAAAAAAGCAAGAAAAACGACGTTCGTTTTTCAACTGGCATCAGGCAGTGGTTCTTATATTGTTCTTTTTTTTTTCGCAATCGCCGTCCAGCGTTCGTAATAAAAAAAATTTTTAATTCAATTTTTTTGAACAATTACATGATATCTAGCGCAATCATTTTGCTGGATGCCTACAATCATTATTTACTTTCAAATAAGTTATTTCTTAATAATTTTGGTAGTAACATTTTTGTCGATATCTGCAAATGGTGTACATCCTACCTTTAACCATTCATCCTGTTTACTGTTTTGTTTTTCTTCCAAATAATCCTATCAAATTAAACCTTGTTGATTTTCTCTGATAGATCTTTAAGACTTGTCCTGGGTCTGAAGTGAGCTTGTTGCTTTAGTCTTGTTTATTGTGTGAATTTGTCTTCCTTATATTAATACACTTGCATGTTTGCTCAAGCCTGGCATCCGTGTTTGTTCAGATGTTCACGTATCCCCCAAATTTGTATCCTTGTAGAGACATCTCTTTGTTCTCGTGTACAAAATCGTGCCAGGTTAATTTACCATCAACCATACCATAGATGTGTCAGATTGACATAAGCCATGTTCGCACTGGACTTTTTTGGAGGTTTTACTGAGACGATGGTAAATTAAAAAAATGGTCAAATCTTACCACTGTTTGCACTTGGACTTTCGACACGGAATTTTTTTACAGAGACCGCGGGATAAGTAACCGAGCTGTCATTATAATGACTCATGAGGGCGCTTTGCGTTGTCCGTTGTCGTTCTTAATTATCATCTTGAAATGATGCACTGGTAGCACCAATCAAACTTTCGACTGTATCAATAACAATATCTACCATAATTTTGACCAAAGGAACAACAACACTCCGTAATCTTTTTGCAGAACCACATGCGAATGTGATCACGATGCGATGTGCATGCATCAGCGTGCGCGCACATAAACAATGCAAAGAGCGCATGCACGGTGTCTTGTTTAGCATAACCTCGCACTAGGGGGCCGGATGTACGTTTTCCTTAGCCGCTTTTACCGACTCGCGCTGTTCGCACTGGACTTATCGTCTATAGATCTATAGTATAGATCTTACTGCACCGTTGATAGCTGTATACTATAGATGTGTCAGAGTGACTTACCATAGATCTTACTGCACCATAGCTGTATACCATAGATGTGTCAGAGTGACTTACCATAGATCTTATTGCACCGTTGATAGCTGTATACCATAGATGTGTCAGAGTGACTTACCATAGATCTTACTGCACCGTTGATAGCTGTGTACCATAGATGTGTCAGAGTGACTTACCATAGATCTTACTGCACCGTTGATAGCTGTATACCATAGATGTGTCAGAGTGACTTACCATAGACCTTACTGCACCGTTGATAGCTGTATACCATAGATGTGTATCATCTTCAGTGTCAGCCATCAGCCAGTATTCTTTATTCAATGGCGTCTTCAACTGGCAAATTAAAAACAGAATTGGGAAGAGGTTGAACTGAGGGTTTGCGATTGATAGAAAAGAGAATAAACCTCTCCTTACAATACTGTTTGTTACACTTCAATAGGAAATTCCATTAACAAGTTATGGCTGTTTAAAATTTGCACTTCTCGTCATCTTAACATTTAAGTAACTAAGAAAAAGACATTTGAAGTTTTGAGCTACGCATTCGTGAAAATCGAAAGATGCAAATTGTTTTTTTCCTTAAAAACTCTTATTCCATGATTTTCATATCATTTCTTTAAAATATGTGTAGTAGACATACATATCGAAGATTGCAAATAAAAAAATCTAAAAAAATTTGTTTGCATTTTTCTCTTAAGAATGGCCTGTACCAAGTTCCGTCCTTTTTTGCCAGATATGTGACATCTAATGAGAGTAGAAAACAATTATAGAATAAACTAAAGTCGTACACGTACACGCACGTTTATTTATGGTGTAAATCAAGGAGTTTCTTTTGTTCCTCTCGATAATTTCCTTTGTTTGTACTCTTAACTTGTTCCGACGGCTCTCTTTGGTTTTGTACACGAATCTCAATCGAGGACGTCCTCGATTCTAACCCTAACCCCAATTCACCTTCGTGTCGCCAGGCATGTGTTCTCCATTTACACCATAAACAAGCACACGTATAGAACACGTGGTACATGTACATGTACATGTACATCATGTGGTCGATGTACATGTACGTTGTATTTTACCGAATTGCCTAATGAGCAGCCTACCTCAACGTAGCTTTTCTTGAGGTGCTTGGACTGTTTCTCACTGTGGAGAACGACACGTGATCCCCACAGCTCCAGCATCATGACTGGGGTACCAGACTTCTACAAGGACACGAGGAAATACATCAAATCTTCCGCCTCGTTAAATGGGAAAAGTCCATATTTTACCTCGCGATATTCTTCTTCCTGTGTACACTTATGCTGCGTTCCAATCGCGTTGTGTTTATCGTGTTCACCGTGAATTTCTCCATGTTCACGAGTGGGTTGCATTTCAAACGCTACTCACCAAAACGCACGCGCACAGTCGAGTTAGTCGTGCGCTAAAAGGACATTCTTTATCGCGCAAGAACTCGTACGTGAACCAACACGCATGCGCAAGTGTTGAAGTTGTGAACAAACAAAAAATCCAACTCGAGTTCACCACTGGTGAACACGAGTTACCAGGCGATTAGAACCCCATTATACGACTTGTGAACTCGTGAATTGGGCCTAGGATCTAGCCTTACCACTTTATGGTCCTTGAAGAACGCCAATGAAGACCCTGCAGTCATGACAGTGTACACACTCTGCCATTTGACTTTACGCGTTGCCTCGCCAGGCCGCGCCCGCTGTAGGTATCCCTCCTTCTCGCTACTGGCCGTCTCGGGATGAATATCACCCGACTCGATCTCAGAATGACGACGGTGGACATTCTTTGAACACCAAAAAAAAAAGCACACCCCAAACGTACGATCATTTTCAATGTCAATCTCATATCCTCACAGCTGAATATAAAATAAAATTGTTGTGACAAGCAGTTGTGAAATTTTCAGCATATACCGTTCGAGGGGCGATTGATAAGTTCATGTCGTAAGAAGGTAGAAGATTAGCTATAAACTTTTCATTGAATTTGCATGCAGTTCAACGGCTTCACAGAAAGTTTGAAAAGGGTTACACTATCACCGGGGCCTACTATATACGCTGATCCTCGAAACAGCTACAAAAAACATCTAAAAGATTCGGTGCGGGAAGCAGACAAGAGGAGTGTTTTAGCTTCCACACGACCGTGGCTGGCATCCAGAAATGTGGATTCAAACTGGTCGAACAGTACCCGCCCTATTTTCCTCATTTGGTGCCCTCATTTGGTTGCAGTGGTTGCTATTTTGCCTCAGATGATGATGCCATCGATGCTGTGGACCACTTTTTAAGGGCCCAGGACTACGGATCCCTGTTGATGAGTCTTGGGAGGGGACTATCATCATTGATGAAGGTCTTGAGACCTGGTGAGTGGTCTCGACCTTGGTCTTGGTCTCAGAACCGTCTCGGTCTCAGTCTCGGTCTCGTCCAAGCAAAGTCTTGTGTCTCGGAAGGCTAGTCTCAGACTCTGAAGTGTTGCTCTCGGTCTCGAAAGCCTTGTTTTCAATCTCGGTCTCGAAGGCCTTGGTCTCGGTCTCGGTCTCGGACATACATGTAAGGGTCTCGACTACAACACTGGGGACTATGTTGACGAGTTGTAGGAGGGGAATACATGTACCGTATGTTGGACAAAACAAATGTGTTTGATTTTAAAAACATACTCCTACCTTAGGCCACAAACTTATCAATCACCCATCGTATAGTACACGTACACACTTGTAAACATAATGATCATTAGTTAACCAGTGCAGCCATGCAACATTTTTATTTTGCAGCAAATCAGTTAACCCCATAACACCCTAGTAGTTCCTCAGGCCTTGCCTGCTCAATCCAATACAATCCAACAGAACTCGTATGACTTTACTGCTCAATTCAACACAGTCCAACTCAGCAAGTTGTTGGGTACCAAAATGACATGCTTGCTAAATCCAACAGGATCCAATTGTGTCTTTTTGTTGTTGGATACCAGTTATAATGGTAACCCAACAGAATGCGATTCTGAATGCGTTCCAAAATATATTACATGACTTGTCTGGTAAATCTAACAGGTTCCAACGGAAATGTCAACTGGTTGGATCCTGTTTGATTCTGTTTGATTCTGTTTGATTCTGTTTGATTCTGTTTGATTCTGTTTGATATTGTTTGATCCTGTTAGATCCTGTTGGATCCCGTTGGATCCCGTTGGATCCTGTTGGATTCCGTTGGATTCAGCAGGGTAGTGTTAATATATTGTACATGTATAACAAAACACATGAAGCAGATGAGGTTTTAGCTAAACCGTTTACCTTCTAGCATTGCCTGTTACTCTTAATGGCTTAATTCTGTGCCCTAAACTTCATGCATTGATATTAGTGCAAATTTCATGCAAAAACTACAAAACCTAAACTGACAGTCAAGACTATACTATTGTGCGCCAATAAAAAGGACAAAGGGCAAGCACATTAATTTTTGTTAGATAATTGAGTTTAGAGGTTTTCGTGCTGCCCATTTTAAATAAAAAAATAAATGAGGCTCAATTATTTTGACACGTGAAATTTGTGAATATTTTGAACAATACTGCACATTTTGTTCATTGTTATGCTGACGACCGTTTGCCAGGAACTCATCCTACCTTTAACGCGAGCGAAAGCAGCATGTCGTAGTCATACCGACCTTTTTCCGGGAATGGACTTTTGCTCCAAGTGCAATAACGTCCGAAAGAAGTTGGAGCTGAATGCACTTTGTTAAACTGGTATTACACGTGTCCATGCTGACGTCTTTGTGGCAGGTTTAACCAATTCGCGCCGGGATTATTTTAACGTCACCGAGCCGAGGCGCGGGATTAATTAAATTAATTAAAATGGGTTGAGGCCGATGGTACCGAGAAGCACACCCACGCATTTTCGGCCTTGCTCGCTGCTGACAGACATTTCTGGCCTTGCTCGCTGCTGACAGACATTTCTGGCCTTGCTCGCTGCTGACAGACATTTCTGGCCTTGCTCGTGACGTGTTTATGCGTCATCCGTTTTGAATCTGGAGAAAACTTTGCTTTAACTGGTTAATACCTACAGTTTCAGGTTTCATTCAAAGAAATTTTGAGTTTGATTAATAAAGTGGGAACAAAAAATCCTATTTTGTGTGCATTGCATCGTTCAGTTGTACTAAAACAGGGCTGGCTATTTAAAAGCCTGATGTTTTCTCAGTTGTGTAATTTTAACTCCAAAAAGGTAATCAAAACACGTCATATTTAATCATCCGACCCAAAAATGGGAGGGGCTATGGAGCTCTATTATTTACCAATTGAAAGGTTACATTGTGGGCTTTCCAACCATAACTCAATTTAACTTTTTTGTAACATAATACACACATGTAGACCCCTTTTTGTGGAGTGGGTCACATATTGTAAAAATAAACCCTACTTGTATAAATGCTGTGCATTTGCCATGCTTGCCTGCACTATTGGTGAGAGCCCGTTTATAGTGCACCGCACATACCCTGTGCAATCAGTCAATGACACTATATAGCTATACATAGTCATGCAATGAATCCCGCTCCTGCCACCAGTGATCTACGAGACACCAACAAATGTTGACCATGCAATGACTCATTGTGAATGTGCAGTGTGATTGCTCATGTAATCTAGATCATTCATGTCACAACACATTAAAGGGCGTGTCGATGTATCGGTATCACTACATGTGCGCGATGTAATCCGATACAAGTACTTCTTGTTTTAATGTACATCGATTGTCGTTAATACAAACTGCGACTCTGTTGTCAATGTTCTTTCTTTTGTTTTTACAAAATAAAGAACATTTGTGATATTCTAACTATAAAAAAAAAAACAGACAATTTCTGTGACAACATTATCTGTGCATTATATAATTATCAATTTAAACAAAATAGGCCAACATTTTGAATTTCTTTAAATCACGTTAATTTAACATTTGGAAACTACAAACATTCAAATGTTCACATATTTTTATTTATAAAATCGTAGAAAAAGATGCAAGTTTGTGTGTTGTGAAAAATTGTATTTTGGTTTTACTTTGCCTAATTATTTGGTTAAGGATTAAAAGGTAGGAGACACCATTGGTAATTGTTTGAATTATCATGAATAGGTAGATTTCGGGGGGGTTGTATTTAATAGTAAATATCGTTTAAAATGGACCTGTCTGAAGTTTTACAATCATGAATGTTGAAAAATACAAGAAAAACGGCATTTGTTTTTAACGGGCGCCGGTCAGTTTTTCTTATGTTTTTCGAATCGCAGTTCGGCGATTGTGAATTTTTTTCTTTTTAATTTAGATTTTTCAGAACAATTACTGGATTTCTAGTGCAATCATTTTGCCGGATGCCTAGAATCCTTACATGTATGGTATGTACTTTGAAATAAGTAAGATATTTCCTAATTATTCGGTAGCAACAATTTTTCGATATCTGCAAATGGCATATCCTACATTTGAAAAGCAAATTATCTTATGAATATGCCTTTGAATGGATGCAGAATGCAAGCTGATTGATTTCAACAAGTATAGAGACACTTAAAAATGAGCTAATAATTAACGGCCCAAAAGGGTATGGATTAATCAAAGCAAATAACCCAGTGCATGATTTTGTTCTGCGTATTTTGACACCTCGATTGTTAAGATACGATGTTGCGGAGCGAAGTTATTGTCATTTCAATGGTCATAGGTCCAGTTTTAAAAGTGACAATCATCCCTATAGAAGCAGAAGCAGAAGATTCAAAACAATAATGCAAACCTGCTTCTATAGGGATAACTGTCACTTTCGAAACTGGACCTACGACCATTGAAATGACAATAACTTCACTCCGCAACATCGTATCTCAACAATCGAGGTGTCAAAATACGCAGAACAAAATTATGCACTGGGTTATTTGCTTCGATTAATCCATACCCTTTCGGGCCGTTAATTATTGGCTCATTTTTAAGTGTCCCGATACTTTTTGTGAGGAGTTTAGAAGTGCGGTGTGAATGAATCCCAGATACACGATGACAAGTAAAGCACGTGACCGCGGTGCAATGGACAAAAAAACAAAAAAACTAGACAGACATGGATGACGATGAAGCCTACACCGAACACAAAGGCCAGCCCCACGATAACGTGAATATAACCAGAGAGAGAGAGAAATATTGAGGGCAGTCAATTTTAAACAAACCATCAAAAAGCGACTTTCTGAGGGCAGGAAAACAGACTGGGTTTTCGAGGAGCGATCGTCGAGGCCCCGTTTAGGTCTCCATCGAACCTCTACGTCGGTGGCGCTATCCCCCGACTTCCTCCGACGGACAGACTGAGGCTCCTACAGAAATGTGGGCAGGACTGATTAGGTTATTAAAACAAAAAAATAACACAAACAAAACTGAAGACCGGATAACAGACAAACATGCAAATGGTGAGGAAAAGTAACAAAAAGGTCAGATAATTAGCATTTTCTAAAATACAAAGGTGAGATTTGAGAAAAAATAATAACAAAAAAAATTATTAAATATTTAGTAGAGGCTTGGAGGTGCGCCAAGGGCTATTGTTTTTTATTTGTCCAAAGCCACCCCTTAACCAGTTCGCCGAGATTATTTAAAAAATTGACCGGGCCCAGGGGCGAGATTGTTTTTTTCACAAACCTCGATCCAAGACGGGCAACTGTGGGTAGCACACCCTGATATTTCCGGCCCCGCTCGCTGCGATTGCGAGCCGGTCGCTAACTCATATTCCGTTTTAAATTACGAACAAACTTTGCGTGCATACACGTCATACAACGCAAACTAGTTAAAACACCGATTTATTCTGTTCTAAAAATTATATTCTAAAAATAACATCAGGTGAAACCGCAAGAATGACATTTTCTATAGAATTTTGTTTTTGTTTCATCTTGAAATCAGTAACAACTTTTGACAAAAATCTTGACAAACCTCACCCTTGCAAATATTCAATCGGCTAGAAATTAAGCAATTTCATCGTATTACATGTACGGCAATGTATTAGAAAAGTTTTAAAAAAAAATTAAAAGAAAAAAAAAAAAGACTTTTGCAGGAGCTGCACTGCATGTACAATCTGGCAAAGCATGCTTAACGATGTCGGAAGGTGAACTGAAGGTGGGGCACTGACCATTAGAAACTTTATGTCAGCGGCTCGGCTTAACTTTAAGTCGCTACATGTACCGGTACCTGCGAACTAAATCAAATTAGTGGGAAACTGACAAATCAAACATACATGTACTCTACTCTCTGTGATGTTCTAGAAAATGAAATTCTACAACTTGTACAAGTTTTTGATTCTGAGGTTTACACAACGGCTAAATCCGTTGATCTCTGTGTGAACACACAATGTGAGAAATACTTCATTCCAAATTACAACGATCATGAGTTTTTTTGTTTGTTTTTTAAAATTGAAATTTAAAACTACATGTACATACATACATCCTATGGTTCGACAGCTATATGTACAAATGTGTCAAGTCTAGTCTTTTGCGTCATGTGTTCTTATGGGGAACGCAATTCTGTACACAGCTTCAGTATACAAACACCAGAGTTGTATGACTCGAGTCCAGGACTCGGACTGGAGTCCGTCTCGAGTCACAATTTTGGTGACTCGGACTTGACTCGAGTCACGTCGGTAAAAGACTCGGACTCGGACTCGACTACCAAGACTCGGACTCGGACTCGACTACCATGACTCGGACTTGAGCTCGAGGACTCGTGACTCGAGTCACGTATTTTCACCAACAATACCTTTTTAATTTTTTTGTAAATATTAAAAGCAATTCCAATGATCCGATCGTCATGCACATTGGGGAATATTAACGTTTAGCACACAAAATAAGCAGTTACACTGATGTTGCAAGTAATAGTGTTCGTGATTACTGTGTTGCTATGGCCATGTAGTGTACAGCGCACGTACATGTGTATGTTCAATACGCATAATGACACTGGGATATATTTCTGTAAAACCATTATTGTGCACGACACCAATATTAACGCTGGTATTCTGTCAACCTTAACACCATAGCCACTGCTTGATACATATTACCAGGGAAATAGGAATTCGTCTCCGGAATCCGAATGACGGCTTTAGCTGGCTGCGGCTATATCGCTACCTCTTTTTAATGTTAAAACATAGGCGGCTTACGCGCTGATCTAGCCATAGACGCAACCGAAGCTGACCATAGTCTGGCATGTCTGGTACCTGTAAAAACACCGCCTGACTGAGATGGCTGTGTGTTGTTTGCGATCAATAGTGATCCAGTCATCTAAGTGAACTGGTTGAAGTATTTTAACTATTTAATTATTTAAACTTAAGTGACTCGTGACTCGTGACTCGTGACTCGGACTCGGACCAAGTGACTCGGGACTCGGACTTGGACCAAGTGACTCGGGACTCGGACTCGACATACAAACCACTGTAGGTGACTCGACTACAACACTGACAAACACTATGCACAAAAAAGTCTGTTACATGTATATATTTGTGCTGCTTAACAACTGACCAAATTTGGGTCTCCTGCATAGGGCTATTTCACAATAAGTGTACACTTTCAGTCTCAGTACTGCAGGTCAAATTAGAAACTTGTCCTTACTCACAAAAACTCTGTTGATCTGAACACTTCAGGGATGTACCCGGTACATTGTATACTAATAATTCCTCGTGGAATAGAACATGCCATCTGTCACCTCATGAAATTATTCTTACCATCGCACTCATAAACATTCATTATGTGTATATTATCCACCAATTTCAGTACAGCTTTAATCATAAGGAATAATGCTAATACATCATCATCGCATCGTGCACGTGCTTGCCTGAACATTCCACATGCATACGGTTACATGTTTAAGATGAAAGACAAGGCTAAACATACCGTAAACATGTACACATTCTTACCCTTTGGCAAAACAACTGTTCGTGCACATATTTGTGTTTATATATGATCACATGTCGGTATACGCATACATCGAAAGCTACAATCATACATCGAGCACAACTATAGGATGCACACTTTCCTCATTGAAGATTTACGACAACAACAACAACAACAACAACAACAACAACAACACAGTTAATTGTGGTACCTGGGGCTGATTTCACGAAACGCTAAGACGCGTCTTTAGGAAGAGTAACTCGTCCCAACTCGCGACTCGTCCTAGGATCGATTTAACCCAAGTTAAGACGCGTTTAACACGTCCTAACTTCCATAGCAACGCGGCTGAACTCGACTTAACTTAATATCGGTCCGGTGGTCGTCTAATCTCATTAATACCTACGTTAATCTGTACACGTATGTATATTGTCTGAAAACCATTGCATTTTCTTCTCGTTAAAGACAAAAAGTCGGCCTAGAGTTTTAGTTTCGAAGAAGAAATAGATTTGATTTTGTTTGTTGATACGCGTGTATAGTTTTAAAAACTAATTATCTACATTTGTATGTACGCCAACTAGTCGACTCGTTATATAGAACATGCAGAACTACATGTACCGTACGTGATTTTACTTCGCAAACTAGTTTTCTGGTAAAAGTTTGTGTTCTAGCGCGTGCACGCAAGACGTTGGTTTGCGTGTTTCTTTTCAACGACTGTTTCCATCAAATTGGTACATGTAGTTACGATGCGTCTTTCATAAGATGGGTTTAGTGAAATCGATCTTAGGACATGTCTCAGCCAAGATCGATCTTTGAGCTAGGACTCGTCCTAAGTCCAAAGCTGAGTCGTAAAATAAGAAGAGTTTAGTGAAATCGGCCCCTGTACACGTACTGGTACCCAATCGAGTCAATCACTTTGGACTAATGGAGACGGTGGTAATGCATTGTGAGAGAGATCAGAATCGGGGAACAATTTTGTATTTGTTTTCCCCGTCGCTGATGTTTATAAACACTGTACGTGTAAACTCAGTGTTGCCTGGATGGGACTCGAACCCTCGACCTCCTGATTTACTAGTACAGACACTCGACTACCGAGATTGCCAGGTTTGGCTGGCCAGTTTCAGCCGTGTTGCGTTTGTGATTGCATAATTTGAAAAAAAATAAAATCCTCTTTGCAAATTGAAGGATTTTGCAGGATTGAGGTCACTTGGAAGTTGATGCGTCTGAGGAATTTGCAGGATTGAGGGAGTTTGGGGTTTTTGCCACTGGAGGATTCTGCAGGATCCGGGTCATAAGTCCTAAACTAACGCTGGATGACTTTGCAGGGTTGAGGATGCTTGGGTATTTATCCAAATGAGGATTGTGGAGGATTGAGGTTATTTGTTACTTTTTATACTTTCTCCATGCACATTCTCCACAGAGCTTCAGTCAAGGTGTAAAATATGTGTCAGGGATAGGAAACGTTTGCATACCAAGGGTCATGTGTGCATACCAAGGGTCATGTGTGCAGACCCGTTTTGTAATAGGATACTAATTAGCAGCTGTTTGTTCCATGTTTGGCTGCTTTATAGCTCAATGGTAAACCCACTGCAGGATTTTGAAGGATTCAGGCAGTGCATGGTCACCTACACACAACTGTACAGTACCGTAATTTCCTGCGGTAAAGCCGCACGGCGGTTAAGGCGCAGGTCCCTAAAATCACCCAAAAAAATTTCAAACGTCAACAGATAAAGCGCACTGCCGAATAAGGCGCATGCTTGAACGCACCCAGAAGAACACCAGGCGCCACCCGGTGTAGGTACATCGCCACAAAGGGGTCATTTTGTTGCCTTAGAAGGATTCCACTAATCCAAGCAAGAATTTGCTAAGTACTTGAGTTTATCTGGCACGCAAACAATGTATGAAAACTTCAAACCAGTAGTCACAATATCGCACGAGGTTTGCCGATACATATCATGCTAAACTGCATGCACATGTACATCACATGCAGCGATAGCGTGCATGGTATCCCTAATTGCGACACCCCCTAATCTTTTTTTCAGTCGTTGTGAATGCTCCGCGCTGTGTAGTTCGGATGGTGAATTGCATGAAGCCGGAACGTAGACGAAAAAACGTTTAGAAAAAAGGCCACATAGTACGGGCCAGCTTTTTATCGCTGTTGTACGCGTCATGCAGCGCACGCTGTAGTCTTGTTTGCAAGACGATCTTAATCGCGGTATATGCAGCGCGTGTAGGCCGCCGATGCGGTAATTCGCGCGTGGTCTACGGCGTATGTTAGAGGGCGCCCCGCATCGCGAAAAACGTCTTGCAAACAAGACTACGCACGCTGCCGAGTGCTAAATCACATCATGTACGGTCGTAGGGGGATCAACACATCGCGGCATTGTTAATGGAAACACGGTCACAATGTCCGGAGAGTTGGGCTAATTGGTTGACCGCATTATTGAGTAAGATTGCGGCGTTCAAAGAATTCTTCACACAAAGACCATCACTTTGAAATCGATCAAGCGACATCATATACGGCGCACTGAAAGATAAGGCGCGGCGATGTTTTTGTGGTCTAGAAAGTCAGATAAGCCGCGTCTTTACCGCAGGAAATTACGGTAATAAATATTTGATGGATTTTGCAGGATTTGGGTTACATGGGGTCTGAAGACTTTAGAATTGCAGGATTTTACAGGATTTAGGTTTATGTGTAAGGGAGGAAGGGAGTTAGGGTTAAATTGTGTGTAGTGTACCGGTATGTCAAATATCAAGAAATTTAAAAATTATGCATTTTCCCCCAATATGGCCTATGTGCCCATTTCCGTTTTGTTGTACTAGAATTTTTCATATATGTATGCATATTTGCTGTTGGGTAAATTTAAAGGGTATTTCTACATGTACATGTATGTGCAATAGCAGGCCAGTGTTGACTTACTGTGGGTAGACTCCAGCCCGTCTCTTCACGGTCGCCGCTGTAGTAATACGTCTCACCCTGCTCATTCTGCGACTTGTACCACTGCAATGTAGACAAGATACAGGCAAAAATAATTACAGGACTTGTGGACAGTGGAGGGTCAGTGCATATATTTACCTACCGTACGCCAAGGAGGTTATGTTTTTACAAGCGTTTGGTGGGGCGTTTGTTGGGGTGTTTGTTTGTTTGTTTGTTTATACACAACGGAGACAATGTGGTGTATATATGCTCGAAATAGTACTAGCCCGGCGTATAAAGTCTAGTGAAAACTGCTCCGGGCTACCGCCCAGACCCACTTCCTTGGTTGCCCGGTGGGCTAGTGAAAAATTCAGTAACCTACCTGTAAAGGTTTAGATCAAAGACATGTTAAAATTGTTATTGTCTTTTTGTGTATTAAATAAATATCGTATCAAAATATTTATTTTTTTGGTTTTTCGGCATGATTATCGATAGCCTGGGAGTGCTCAATCCACGCGTGCATGCAGTGCAGTGCACTGCGATCTCACAAACAGAGTAGACTGGTGGGCTTCAGTGAGATTAGTATAGTATAAACTACGGCGCACGGTACCGCACATATGTGCACTATTCTCTTTCACATCGTTCAGCCTAGCTTTCTGACCATAACGGCCCACTGCGTAGCTGTATAGTACATGAGTTTTCTGCCGTGTCACTAGTAGTTAGCGTCTGATACAGAGTCTGTTTAGAACAGCGCCCTCTGTGTATGTTACTACAGATGTACGTACGTGTACATGCGCACGTATGTACACGCCGAACGAATTGTGCATACGGGGCTGGCAAAAATGTAAACGGACTAGTAAAATCTGCAGTTTGCTAGCCCGGTGGGCTACCTAGGAAAAAAAGTTAGCGCAAGGCCTGATAGGGTACTGATACTTCAAGAACAACCTTTAGGTTTCTAAGAAATATTTGCACAGAGAACTGAGCGTTTAATTAATGGAAACCAAGTTTAATACAAGTACAGAAGATTTCAGCTGTAGCTCACTTTATGTGTACGTTTATGTTTAAATCTCTTCTTTCGCAATGTTTTGCTCCAGCAGCGACTTTTAAATTGTTTGGAACAATTACAGAATATATAGCGCATCATTTTGCTGGATGCCTGTATATCATTATTTACTTTCAAATAAGTAAGTTTTTTTTTTATAATTCCGCAGTAAAATGTTTCGATATCTGCAAATGATGTTACCTAACTCCCCGAGGGTGTGTGCAAAATCATATTAATCTTGGAGGATTTGGGAGGGTTAGGGTTAATATCTGTTATATCCATTTTGTGGTCATATTGTAAACAGAAATATGTGTATCATATCCTGCACTTATTGGTCAAGGATGATTTCATTACATTTTCCCGATTGATCTGGACTCAGATTCTGGCAACTGGATTACTTTGAAGATATTTTGTTTAATGTTTAAGAGCCGGTTTTGCGGTTAGGCGACAATTGCCAATTAAGAACGCTTGTACATGTACATGTATGTGTACTGTACTAGACAACCGGTAACGCTAACACGTACATGTACTGTACATGATTGCACTTTTTCTAGTTGAACTCTGCATTGTTCCAGTAATTCATTTTAAATTCACATTCCCCGGCCCCGGTGCTGTTTTTGAAATTTTTATCCACCAAAATATATACCGTATATTTTTAAAGTGGCTTTTTTTTCCTGTCAGCCAAAATCACAGGATGAGTTTCATCAATTTCATTTCTTTGAATTCCCCCAATTTTGGTACAGTTAAACATTTGAATACAATGTTTGTATGAAATTCTACATTTAGCTACATTGTACATGTATGTATAATTAAAGGTAGGACCATTGGTAATTGCTTGAATTATCATGAATGGGTGGATTTGGGGGGTTGTATTTATAGTAAATATCGTTTAACCAGTTCGCGCCGGGATTATTTTAACATCGCCGAGCCCACGGGCGGGATTATTTTTAACGAAACTCGATCCGAAGCAGGTTCAGGCCGATAGTGCCGGGAAGCACACCCACGCATTTCCGGCCTTGCTCGCTGCTGACATACATGTACATTTCCGAACTTGAACTTGGCGTGTTTATGCGTAATCCGTTTTGAATTTTTGAATTTTTTTGCGTTTATATACGTCATCCGGCGCGAACTGGTTAACTGAGCTATGCGAAGTTTTACAATCATGGATGCCGAGAAAAGCACGAAAAACAGCGATTTTTTTTAACCGGCATCGAGCAGTTATTCTTATGTTATCGTTGTTTTTTCGCGCTCGCCGTCCGGCGATCGCGGGTTTTTCTTTATAAAATTATATTTTTCGGAAGAATAACAGGATATCTAGCGCAATCATTTTGCTGGATGCCCAGAATCAACATTTACTTTCAGACGAGTAAGATATTTCTTAATACTTCGGTAGTAAATATTTTCAATATCTGCAAATGGTGTATACTACCTTTAAGTCCTTGTTCAAATGTTTTGGTTCATGCCCCAAGTACACATCCCCGTAGAGTACATGTTTATGTTGAGTACATGTTTATGTACATGTTCAACTGCACTGATACCGAAACTGAACTAAACTTTTGAACTACATTGTATCTAGTACACATTTCACACCCATACTTGAAATTGATATCCCTGTGAAGACATGGCATTGTTCTTTCCTATAGTTCCTGTAATAAAGCATTCTCCATAGACTTTGTACACACAATTCCTTGTAGAGACATCCTAAACACTACAAACATACATGCAGAATTTACTTGTGGGGACCTTTTCTCTTTTGTTTTTGTCTTAAATTTGTTGTAAGTCTCCGCAGGGTACCAAATTTAGAAGGGCAATAAACACATTTTATTTGACGCGCATCAATTCCCACAGGCAGCTACATGGATGTATGTAGCATTACGAAACCTAAACTTTGAGAATTAGGGAACACAAACACAGAAATGTACATGCATCACCAGTAATTGTATATTTCCTCTACGTGTACGGGGAAAAGGATGTGCCCATTGATGATGTTTCGACGCTAAAAATAATTTTACCAAATTTGGGTGCCGGTTTAAGAGAGACAGAAAACAGGTTCATTTCCTGGAATTTCTGTGGTGAAGTGTCCCCACTGCCAACGTGTGTGAACCGGTACATTTACATGCTGCTAGGATCAAGTCATACCAGTACATGTACCAACAATTTGGTTTAATTTGTAACCCTAACTCCTGAACCAAACACACTTAAAGGTACCGTACATGTAGGATACACCTTTGGTAATTGTTTGAATTATAAGAAATGGGTGGATTTGGGGGGGTCAAGTATTTCATAGTAAATATCGTTTAACTGACCTGTCCGAAGTCTTACAATCAATTTTACTGATAAAAGCAAGAAAAAATGACGTTCGTTTTCAATCGGCGTCAGGCAGTGGTTCTTACATCTATGTCATTTTTGAACCTAAATAACTCCCAAAATTGTGTCTTTTGCCATTATTTATTGTCAATGACAGACACAAATTTAATAATAATAATGCACTTACACATGTACACATGTAGTTATAATATAGACATTCCTGACATGGCAATATAATGGTGTTATCTGTACCGTGCCTGTTTACTACACATTAAGGGGATAAGTTTAATTGCATTCGACAGGACAAAAGGTTACTGGCAGCTCATGCCCATAATTGTAGTTGGAATTTTCCCGGATACGATTCCCACTTCGAGCCACGCGTGGAATGGGTTTCCCCCCAGGATATTCTTCTGGGGTTTTCCTCTCACCTCTAAAACTGTACCTAATTCTTCTCATTGTCTTTGTCATTAACCAGTTCGCGCCGGGGTTATTTTAACATCACCGAGACGAGGCGCGGGATTATTTTTTTTACGAAACTTGATCCGAGGCGGGTTTAGGCCAATTGTACCGGGAAGCACACCCACGCATTTCCGGCCTTGCTCGCTGCTGACAGACATTTCCGGCCTTGCTAGTGACGTGTTTATGCGTCATCCGTTTTGGATCTTGGGAAAACGTTGCGTGTATATATACGACCTCCGGCGCAAACTGGTTAACGTTTTTTTAAGGCTTGCGAGCTACAGTGTCTCTAGAGGGGCTTTTGAGGGATCCTCGGTTTCCAGAAAAAAATTACCAGAAAGAATTAATAATAATAATAATAATCACAATAAATGTAAATTGCCATGGCCCAGTGGTTACGGTGTTCGACTCATGTGCGAGGGTCCGTGGGTTCGAACCCTGCCAGGAACATGGTGTTTGTGCCCTTGGGCAAGACACTTAACTGCAATTGCCTCTGTCTCGCGCTCGACCCAGGAGTATAAATGGGTACCTGTGAGGGTCGAGGCCGAATGATCGTCTATAAACGGCTGCCGCGTGGTCCAGGGCTTGACGAACGGGGTAATAAGTGCTTTGAGATCGTTGATATGATGGAAAGTGCTGTATACATGTAAGCACGATTATTATTATTAATAATAAAAATACAAATTACCTTTTCTTTGAGGTGATCATTGATGAAGACATTCCCACCATTTGGTGTCTTCTCTTCTCTCCAACCTGGGGGAAGGGGCTGCAGTAAAGGCTCACTCTAAACAAACCAACAACAAGCAAACAAATCAATATACATTCATTGTGGAGGATTCACCGGTATCGTCCTCACTCCAAGCAATCGTATTCAACCGGCGTCAGGCAGTGGTTCTTACATGTTTTTGTTTTGTTTTTCGCGATCGCCGTCCGGCAATCAGGATTTTATTTTTTATAAAATTTAATTTTCGGAACAATTACAGGATATCTGATACAGTATAGCGCAATCCTTTTGCTGGATGCCTACATGTACAATCATTATTTACTTTCAAATAAATAAGATATTTCCTAATAATCCGGGAGTACCAAAAATTGATATAAGTGGTGTATCCTACCTTTACCTTTAAAATGTGCATGTCATAAGTTGACACCCTTATCGTAATGCTGAAACCATCCACACATAAATTACTGAAATAAAACTGCAGCTTTGTAATTTTTCTAAGAAGAAATTATATTCTTACCAGCATGACGTGTCCAAAATCTGATAATCTGATCTTTCGATTTTATCAGTCAGTAAGTCAGTAATAAATGTTGATCAATGTATTTGCCGCACTCGGCAATGAAACAACATAAAAATGAACGTGAATTCTAAAAACTGCAACTTATGAACCCTACAATTCTTCACTGATATATATCCTATTATTTTAGCACTTGATTGAAAGTGGAAGCAAAAGTAATATTATAGAGTAAGATTATAGAGTAAACATAAATCAATCTTTATACCATAATGGTATGCGGTGCCAACACAAATAGTGCGGAAAGTCCAAACAAAGTGATTGACGAGACCTTACTCCATGTCATAATATTAGAGTTTGCACTAAACTTGGCATGTTGTAAGAATCTCAAATATTCCTAGCTGGGAATAAACACAGCCTGATTCTGTGCATACATTTAGGTGTAGGTCTTCATAATGTATGGTGATAGATAAAGCTTGAACAATCCATATCAATATTTATAACCTTCCATATCTCAGTGTCACCATGGAGCCCAGCTACTGTACCATTTTTATCATAACTGAAAGAGGAAGAAGGTTGGTTTTGTTTCTAAATAGGTTGTGATACATCCATGACGTTGTTTATGGTGTAAATTGAGGAGTTTCTTTTGTTCCTCTCGATAATTTCCTTTGTTTGTACTCTTTCCGACGGCTCTCATTGGTTTTGTACACGAATCTCAATCGAGGACGTCCTCGATTCTAACCCTAACCCCAATTCACCTTGGTGTCGCCAGGCATGTGTCCTCCATTTGCACAATAAACAAACACTAGTGTACATGTGTGTATTGGTACCGGTATTTATAATAGTGGTTTAAATTATTAGCGTAAATACAAAGTACAAGTACATGTATTATGTAACCTATCCAATCATTTCTCTTTTTGACACAACATACATGTACCCCAATACATTATTTTTAAAGGTAGGATAATTTGCAGATATCACCAAAAAAAAATTACTATTGAATTATTCAGAAATATCTTACTTATTTAAAAGTAAATAATGATTGTAGGCATCCAGCAAAATGATTGCGCTAGATATTCTGTAATTGTTCCGAAAAATTGAATTAAAAAAATAAAAATCACGGCGATCGCGAAAAAACACAAGAACAACTACATGTACCCGACGCCGGTTAAAAACAAACGCCGTTTTTCTTGCTTTTTTTTCAGCTTCCATGATTGTAAAACTATGGACAAGCCAGTTAAACGATATTTACTATAAAATACAGCCCCCTAAATCCACCCATTCATGCTAATTCAAGCAATAAAAAGTGGTGTACATTGTATCCTACTTTTAAATTAAGTAAGATATTTCTTAATAATTTGGTAGTAAAATGTTTTCATATCAGCAAATGGTGTATCCTACATGTATATTCACCTTTAACACTGAACTATTGTTTCGGACACAAGTGCACTTTCTTGCCCAATTCCAATGTGGTCCATTGATCACAGTGTAAAATCTAAATTGAATACCTACAGTACATGTAATGTATGACACAGTTCAATGGCTTTGCTGTATAGAGTGGTAACAAAAGAAGTTATTCCAATAGGGGTTTGGCTTTTGAGGGATTTTACCTTACACAATACTAATGCAATACAGTGCATGCAAATTGCAATTTACTGTGTGCCTAACAGCCGAACAATGGGATAGGTCAACAGATTGAGTGTGGAGGCAACTAATAAAATCCTTTCTATGGTATTGTACATGTACGGTACCTGTATACTATGTTTGGTACCGGTAGTTTGAGGTGTGATTGAAACTGTAAAGCCCTGTTCGCACTGGACTTTTTTTGATGAAACTTACCAAGACGATGGGTACTTTTCCCATTTTAAGTCCAGTGCGAACAGCATAGACGTTTTCCTCTCAGTTACTTTTCCCGAGTCCAGTGGTTACTTTTACCGGCCAACTGATGCCCGGGAAAACTTCCCAGGTAACTTTTCCCTAGACGATAAGTCCAGTGCGAACAGCGCGAGTCGGTAAACGCGGCTTAGGAAAACCTACATGTACATCCGGCCCCCTAGTGCGTTTTCATGCTACACAAGACACTACGCATGCGCTCTTTGCATTGTTTACGTGCGCGCGCTGATGCATGCACATCGCATTGTGATCACATTCGCCTTCATTAGTCATTATAATGACAGCTCGGATACTTCTCCCTCGGTCTCTGTAAAATTTTCCCGTGTCGAAAGTCCAAGTGCGAACAGTGGTAAGATTTGACCATTTTTTATTTTACCATCACGAGTCTCAGTAAAACCTTCCCTCAAAAAGTCCAGTGCGAACACGGCTTTAGGAAAGGTTCAGAGGTACATGTACATGTACACATTTAACCAGTTCGCGGCGGGTTTATTTTAACATCACCGAGCCGAGGCACGGGATTATTTTTATTGAAACTCGATCCAAAGCGGGTTTAGGCCGATGGTATTGGGAAGCACACCCACGCATTTCCGGCATTGCTCGCTGCTGACAGACATTTCCGGCCTTGCTCGTGACGTGTTTAAATGCGTCATCCATTTTGAATCTGGGAAAAATTTTGCGTGTATACATGTACGTCCTCCAGCGCAAACTGGTTAATACTCTATACTTAGGCATAACAAAAAAATGTTATGTTGGCGTAACCCGACCGACCCTAAAAATACGGCCGACCCTGGAAATTTTGTTTTTCAAGGGACGAAATTTAATGATTAAAATCTATATAAATCTAGTTATAAATACGTTTGAAACCATTTCTGACCGTTTCTCATTGTTGTGTTTGTAAATTGTGAAAATATTTAACCTGGACACGCTATCGTGTATCACTACCAGCTTAAACAATTAGAAAACATATCATTTTCATTGCTAACAGAAAAAAGAAAAAAAAATAAAAAAAAAAAATCCCTACCTACACTGTACCTACTCTATTTTTTGGGGGCCCGTTACGCCAACATAACATTTTTTTTTTTATGCCTTATTATGCTGACACGTTCAATGCTTGTTATGAAATAATGGAGTACAGCCTTTGAAGCAAATTCTTTAGTGCAAGTAGACTACATGTACATTGTACACTAAACTGTCGGTAGTTTCCTGTATTTAAATTCCTGAGCACAATTGTCATGATTGTCCAACAAAAATCCTTTAGGCGCCGCTTCAATGGTTGTGTTTACGGAAAAGTGTGAATAATATTGTTGGTGTTTTGTATTAATGTATGATAACGTTTCTCGGAACCACATTTTTTCAACTCGCACTTTGTAATAAAATATATTACCCAGTTTATTCGGTAGGAAAAAAGAAGATGTTAGGAATCTATTCCAAACCATATTATATTATATTTTTCGAAGAAAAAATATGACGTTACAGCTAGTTCCAAATCGTGCAATTTCTGATACATCAGACTTGAACTGGCACGTGAATGGCAGGCGCGGTTCTAGGGCCAATATTTTAGGAGGGCTACCGCTAGACCCTTCGCTTCGGGAGGGCTAGACAAAAGTTTGAAGGGGGGCTAAATCCCTGAAGCCCCCTGCTGTCAACACGAATGCAGTCTGAGACTATGAGAGCTACCGGTACATCTACCGGTACATGTACCGGTAATCCCTATTGAACAATGACAGAGATGGACTCTGCTGTGTTCTGTGACCACAGACTCTGAAGCAGTTTGACCTTGAGATTTCTGACCTGATGGATTTGGCTGCACTCTGCAGCCAAGTCACACACATTATTTTAGTACATGACGTTATGGGGACATTCTATAGGTTCGTGTGCTTAAATCTCTCTAAACTCAAACTCTGAAAAAAATATTCGACCAAAAATGTTCAACATCACCCTAATTTGTCTTCTTCTCCATTTTCTGTCATTATACCCTAACTAGAACCCTTTACTGAAAGACCAAAATGTTATGGGGACATGAAAATGTCCCCACAACTCGTTTAGATTTTTCAAAAAAAAAAAAAATGTCCCCGTAACTCGGTGTATGCCTACGCACTTTGGGGGTTAGGGTTAATATAAAGAATGGTGCAATGTACTCTGTACTCACTTTCTTGTGAGGTTTAGGACTGACTTGGGGGGACCGTCTTTTCAACAATGTCGTCGGAGGCTCCCACGAAGTTTCGTTTGTGGTAGGATTGTAGAAATACTTCCTCCCTCTCTCGTCTCTGTGTGCCTCCCAGTCGTCACCACCGCCGCCGGTTACCGGCTGAGCGCCGACTGCCAGCTGAGGCGGTTTGGAATTGGAGAAGTGCGAACGGAGCTCAGCATCGTTGGGGGGCGGGGGGAAGCATTCGGGAGAGTTTACGCTGGATTGCTGTGTGTGCAAGCAAAGAAAGAAATCATGTTAACAACAAAATTCAGCAATCAACTACGTGTATGGCATGTACGGGCAAGTTTGATCGAAGACTACCGGTATATGCTGTAGGTAACCAGTTCGCATCGGATGACGTGTAATTTATACACGCGTATGTATTGACCGCCAATCGTGGTCGTCAGACAAAAGAATTGGGTACGTCCACGATTGACAAAACGTCCACGATTCCAAATCGTGTACAAAGCCCAAGGAGGTCATCCAAAAACGTTAGAGTACAAACAGAATAAGAGAAGACGGTCGGACAATGCCTCGTCCACGATTACCAACCTGTACGCACAGATTTTTTAGAAATTTAAAACGGATGACGGATAAACATTTCACGAGCAAGACCGGAAATATCTGTCAGCGACCGGCTCGCAGCAAGTGAGGCCGGAAATATCAAGGTGTGCTTCCCACACCCTCAGTCTAGATGCCGGCTTGAACCCGTCTCAGGTCCCGGCCAATTGGGCCCGGCCAATGTCAAAATAATCTTGGCGCGAACTGGTTAATAAGCTTACCGCTTGCTTGTCCATGATTACTGCTGCTGCTAGTGATAACGAATAGGGAAGTTGTGACAACCTCAATAATGATGTTGGAAAAATGTATTATAAACACGCACACTTGTATAAACTAATTAGGCACGAAAAAATGAAAGGATATTTCAGGAAGTGTAATCGGATACATTGTAGATAAATCCAAAGAGGGAAGTACCGGTATGCTAAACCATCCCATTGGTCGATTAGAAACTAGGGCCAATTTCATGGAGCTGCTAAGCACAACAATTTGCTTAGCACACAATTTTAGAAATGAGAACCACAGAAATAAAAAGGAAGGCCAATTAAAAAAAAAAAAACATGTTTGACGTCCTGCCTTTTTTCTTCAAGGAGGAGGCCCTTTTCTATTTTTATTTTTTTCAAAATGGCCGCCCGACGCTATTTTTGAAGATGGTCTCCAACAGACGTACATACCAATGGACTATTTCCACAGCATGTACACAGTGATGCTAAAGTCTGAAAATATAATCTTATTTTTTTCATTTGTTTTCTCAAAAAGATAATAAAATTGTTCATTTTGTTCGCGTATTTTTCAAAAAGAAAAAGAAAAGAAAAAAGGAGGTGGCCTCAAAAAAAGATGGCAACTTAAAAAAAGGATGCGGGCGGGGCCGCTAAACATGAATTTTTTTTTTTGGGGGGGCCTAATGAAGCAAAAATATTGTTTGGCTCACCTCAGAATGCGATGATGGTTCACTGTCTGTCATCGGTGACATAGCGCCCCCTACTGGCGTAACCACCTTAGGAAGACCCTGTCTCGCGTTGCCTTCCCGGACGTTCAACTGGGTCGGACGTGGCTTGGTACCAGTCTCCTGGGAATTCTCATAGTCCGGCTTGGGTATGATAACCCCCCGACTCTGCCGTAACCGATCCGACATCTCACTGACCAAGTTGTTATGCCGGATCTGCGACGTCGCTGTGTTCGTGGCGGGCACCGACGGCTGCTGCAATTGTTCCAAGGAGTTTTCCACGCGAGCGTGGCGGATCAAGCTGTCGCGCTTCTTATTCAAGTTCCCGAGCCCAAGCAACGACGCGTTGTCGGGCTGGACCTCCAAATAAGTGGCCGGAAGATAGACCGGTCTGATTTCGCTCTCGCGCTTGACGTACCACCAGTCCGGGTTTGACTTGCGCACCAGCGTGAAGAGGTCGCCGGGGAACATTTTGGTCGGCGCCCCGCTCCCCGACACATACTCGTATTCATACTTGGCTTGCACCATTTTAATCACTGGTGGCTCCATACCGACTGATACCACAAAAAAAAAAAATCCGTACGTACACTAAGAAGTATCACAGGTAAATCCAATTGTAAAATTGTAACTCTTTCATTAGAAGACTCCTTCAGAACGATAAACACATTGCAAATCTCCTTGTTTTGCCGCAGAAATGCTAAAACACCAATGATTTTGCAGGAAAATCCGTCTCACATTAGATCAATCATCCAGATCCTACCGGTAAGATCATCACGTCTTGGCCTTGCGTCTTCACGGCAAAAAAAACACTACTACTAGTACTGCAGGAAAAAAGACCACTGAATCACACACATACAAGTACAGTAATGTGCAATTTCAGTATTTCATAACAGCTCCCCTAGCATTGTTCAATCTGACGATGCAGTTAATAATATACACACACAGTACATACATGTACCGTCACCCATGTTTGTGATGACACTTGTCACGCATCGCTAATGCGCATAGTGGAGACAGGGAATGTCTTGCTCTCATTAATAATGTACTTCATTGGCTGATGACTCGCTGTCCAAAGTACAATGTATGGTTTACTGCACTTCAGCCAGACCCCTGTATTACTAATACTGTGTAATAAAAATGCAAAAAAATGAAAACTGTTTGTTACAAGTTTTACTGGTGCACTGGATGCATAGGAAAGAATTCAATACCTGACATTATGTAACTGCAAACACGCTATATCGCACGTTGTCGATTGCCGGATGTTGTCGATTGCCGGATTTTGTCATCCAGTTGAAGCTTGGGAATCCCCACTATTTCTTCTCAATTACTCACTTTATTATACCGAAGCAAAAAGTGATGATTCTCATTGTACCTAGAGAGAATTTATGTGAAAATATCATTGCTAAATTTCATCAGGTATTTCTAGGAAAAAACTTCTGTGCTGTGCCGTGCCGTGCCACCTGATTTTTGTCATCCAAAAAGAAAGGGAATTTCCCACCGTTTTCTCCAAAGGCTGAGCTAAGCTACCATGACTACTCACTTTATTATTAAACATGTTAAACAAATAACTCATCGGACACAAAATCACGTGCTTCCGTGCCGCGCCATAGACTTGTGTATAAATTAAGAGGGCTAGGCAAAGTTTGTCATCAAATCCTAATCCCATGATGCATCGAGAATGTCGATAAGGTTTATTTTGGTCTTTGACTTTTGGGACAACGATAAAATAGCCACTACAGCCGGCCACAGATCCAACGTAGAACTAGAAATAACACGTCCTTACGAAACAAGATTGAATAGAACAGATTTTGACTTTCATTTAATTAATTAATCACTGTAATTGTGTCATTAAAAACTCTACTTTTTACAGAGACTTGTAACGTTACTCACCAAACTTTTACCTTTTCCGTATTCGGTATATTGGGCGAGAAGCGACACCTTTTGCACCGGCGCGGCCGACTTCCGCACACGACGCGTACGGCCGGGTCCGGGTACCGTACGGACGTGACACGCGCGACGATTAAAGGGGTAGTATGTCCTGGAATCGCCAAATTGGGCTACAAATCAAAAAGCGTTTTGAACCAAAATGATGTTCTTCAGAAAGATCATTTAAAAGTAGGAGATAAACATTCACACAACCACCCTTTAAAAACTGGGTGCTTTTGTTTTATTCTTGTGTAGAACGAGTTCCTAGGGTCAGAAAAGCTATGAAAAGCATGGAGGAATTCCTCCATATTTGTACAAATACGTCGTGTCCAATGTAAACAACCGGTTTTTTGTTCGTCTTTCCTCGAGAAAGGTAAGACATAAGGTTGGTTTCCTTTCAACCATATGGGTTTTTTTAAATAGTAAATTAAGTCAACAATCCAAAACATGATTTTTTTGGGTGATATTAGGACCTAGTACCCCTTTAAGCGATTTCGTAAAGGTGTGTGTTTATCCGCAACCAGTCTGCCCGTGATTTTACTCAAATTAGTTAGGGTCAGCAGCCAGACAGTTATTTAGCAAGTCCAAAGGGCGCCCTCTGTTGCCAACAAGTGGTTTCTCTGTAGTACACAATATCCCATATCCGTAGCAACCATCTTAGAGGGCAATCCCATTGCACCTGCCGTGCATTCATTGTACACAATGTGCCCTCTAAGATGGCCGCTATGCATAAGGTCTATGCATATTTGGCAATATCCAGTAAAAGCAAAGGAGACAAAAAGAAACGAACAAATAACATAGCAATTCAACACGCGATTCAAGTCTACAATAAATTTATTAATAGCATAAATATATGCACATGTTGAGATAACGGCTAATAATAGCCAAGTATCAACTTAAAAATTCCTTAAAAAAAAAAAATTTAAGCAAGGAAAACTTATAATTTGTGAATTTCTAACAAGATCGCAGTCTTTTCCAAAGAAAACAATAAAATAAGTTAAGAGGGCCTAATATTTTGATCTTAACAAAATCTTCTTCAAAGACAAAATGGCAGTGTACACGAAACATTTGTTCTTATCCAAAGACAACTGTATTCGACAGTGTGCCCGCTAACGACAAGATTAGCCCAGCTCCCCAACTCGCAAAGTGGTCTTTGCAAACTCCCTTAAATGGGGCGTGACCTTTTCGTGAAAATTCGACCTTTTGAATAGGCATAGGCTGGCCTGTGTTGCATATCTAACTAGCGCTGCTTTAAAAAGGGATTTTGTGCGTGAAATTTCGTGACAAAGTTGGAGCAGTGCTAGAAAAAAAAGTGTTTATTACCAGTTTCTATTGATTGGCAGCCTGTTGGGCAGTAACGTGAATGGTTTTTATATCGCTCATACAAATGGCTGGTTTTAAAGTGTCTCAGGTATTTATATTAATAGTTGAGGAGGCTAATCATCCTTACTCGCAGCTGGGATGCTGATTGCTGAATACATTATAATTGCCAAAGACGCGGCTACAACGCGGCTACACATAAAGGCGCCTCTGGCAGCCGGTCATATACGACCCGTATCTGACCACCGAGATCAGCCAAACATCGTAAATTGTTTTGCTGAGGAAAACAGAGAAAAACCCTCGTGGCACAGGAGAGAATCAGCGACCAACTCTACTCATATAATGGTCCGGGCCTTGAATCGAACCCGGGCCTGGAATCGAACCCCGGCCACATTGGTGAGTGACGGCGAGTTCTAGCCTCCACCTAGTTGTGGGGACAGTTTCTTTTGTTTGGGAAAAAAACAGACCGAGTAGTGGGGACATCTTCAAGTTCCTATAGCATATTGGGTCTTCAGTAAAGGTAGAACAAGGTAAAATTGGGTTACGGTATAATGAAAGAAAAATGTAGAAGAAGACAAATTAGGGTGATGTTGAACATTTTAGAATTTTGGAGTGTTCTGAATTTGAGATTAGAGAGATTTCCCTTAGCACACAAACCCTATGGATTGTCCTCATAACGCAATGTACCAAAAGAATTGATGTGTTTTACACACTTGCCACCACTGTCACCATTTACAAATTTATTAGGGACAAATAATCTTTCAGGACAGAAAATGCCCTGGCATTAAAATAATTTCAATGAAACTGCTTTTAAAATTAAAAAATTAAAATTCTTGTCACGTCTCATTCACCATGACAAAAATACCACCACCTCAATAATAAATAATTGCCATCAGATTTGCAGCTGGCCAGCTAAACACCAGGGGAGCTACTGTTTAGCTCGGGCCTTGTTCGAAAACGGGCTTTCTGGGCTGCGGCTTTGTCTATTGTCAGTCGACGTGTAGTTGTAACGGCCTACTCGGAAAATAGCAATGGACAAGAGATTCAGACACCATTAGGACATGGCCTTAATCACTCCCAGAGTCGGACTCTTCGCTGAGCAATAAATCTTGACCTATAGAGACAAAGTCAAGAAAAGAAAAAGAAAAAGGCCCATCGTATTATAGGAATAATGAAACAGCTGTAGTTTGATTTCAGAAATTTATGTGCGGATGATTTCAGAAATACGGCAAGGGTGTCAACTTATTATGAGTACATGCACATTTTAAAAGGTAGGATACACCATTTCCAAATATCGAACAATTTTACTACTGAATTATTTAGAAATATCTTACTTATTTGAAAGTAGATAATGATTGTCGGCATCCAGCAAAATGATTGCGCTATATATCCTGTAATTGTTCCGAAAAATTGAATTTCATACCAAACAATGTTCGATCGCCGAATGACGAGCGTGAAAAAAAAAACCCAAACCATACAAACCAGTGCCTGACGCCGGTTGAAAATGAACCCCTTTTTTTTTTTTTCTTCAATTCTCAGCATTCGTGATTTTAAAACTTCGAACAGGTCAGTTAAACGATATTTACTATAAAATACAAACCCCCAAGTTCACCCATTCCTGAAAATTCTAGCAATTACCAATGGTGTATCCTACCTTTAATCACTTTAATCAGAGTCTGACTCTTCGCTCAGCTGTAAATCCTGACCTATAGAGATAAAGTCAAGAAAAGACCATTGTCTTAAAGGTAGGATAGACCATTTGCCGATATCGAAAATATTTATTACCAAATTATTAGGAAATATCTTACTCATTTGAAAGTAAATAATGATTCTAGGCATCCAGCAAAATAATTGCGCTAGCGCTAGATATCCTGTATTTATTGCGAAAAATAAAATTTGATAACAAAAAATCTAGGCGATTGCAAAAAAACAAAAATAACATAAGAATAACTGCTCGACGCCGGTTGAAAACAAACGCTGTTTTTCGTGCTTTTCTCGACATCAATGACTGTAAAACTTCAGACAGGTCAGTAAAACGATATTTACTATAAAATACAACCCCCCCTGGCCCCAAAGCCACCCATTCATGATAATTCAAGCAATTACCAATGATGTATCCTACCTTTAACAACTGTGGATTTAGTGTGTTCACAGAATTTCTCTGTCCAACTCAAATTCATGCCTCTAACCTTTAATCACTCGAGTTCACCAGGATTATTTTTGGTTAAAATTTATGGGTTCGGCACCGTTAGTGTTAAATCTTAACCAGTCCGCGCCTGGATTATAAGCCATATAAGCCTTATATAAGCTTAAATAAGATTATATAAGCCAATACATTAAAACCATGCACTCTTAAAAGGTTTCGTTTCACTTTATTTATTGAATTCCAGCTTTTTGCTAATTAAATCTGAAACTTTGGATATTAAATATGTCATTTAAGACAAAAAATGAAAATCAGATTTTGACCAAAAAAAATTCCCTATTAACTATAACAGGCCATTACTCATAAATGCATAGCGCGACTGGTGTCACCTTTTCCTGGAGCGGGTCACATGTGGTCCGAGCCGGGAATCGAACCCAGGCCACATTTGTGAGAGACGATTGCTTTTAAATTACCAACCAAACCACCCATGCATGCCACCACTGTTAATACAAATTTACACAAACATCCTTGAGAGTTTATAGGTTAAATAACACACTTATACTTACTGAGTTGACTACGTAGGTATTGTGCTGCATCCTGAGCCGTTTGCAATTGACTTCCTCTGGGTGGACTCTCCGATTTGGTTACTGGGTGTTTCCAGATTCCTGTAAACGAGACAAGAAATTGTTTCTTCCCCTTGTGAATTTTCTTCCTTCGCTCTACCAAACTCGACCCATCAAAAATCCTACTGCATGTTTTGTTAGAATGGGTACTGCAGCCTTAACCCCTCGACGCCGATATTAATTCATCACTCGACGGATTATACGCGTGACTGCACAGCAGCCGTTGTCCGGTGGCTGCACTGCACAATGGACCTGAGCGTGCAGCTGTCACACAGGCCGTGTTCTACGGCGTAGCACAGCTGACAGCAGCATTCCGGACAAATTAGCCGGCCACGAACAAAACAATTTGGATAACCGGATTTCAAAATCTCTGATTTCTCCCACCACTACTACTGACCGCTTTCCGTTTGCCTCGAGTTCGGGTTTCCGTTCCTCAACGCCTGGCCCCCACCTTCGTCCTCTTCGTCACTTGAGCTGCTGCTGCTGCTGCTGCTGCTACTCCCCTTGGCGGCGTTATCGTCGCTATCGGTGAAGTAGCTACTGGATGAGTCCGAGTCGTCATGGTGATACGATGCTGGACGGGAAGGCGGGGTGTGGGGAGATGGGGCGAGGGGCGACGGTTGGAGTGGGGAGATCTCCCAACCTGTAGGAGGAAGAAAGACATGGGTAACGAGCGTGCCAATTGACCTCACGACTCACGAGGTATCTGGAAGCCATGTGTAGTACATGTAGTATCTAACTTCCTTTTTTTTTAATCAAATAAGTTAAGAGGGCCTAATATTTCGATCTTAAAAAGATCTTCTTCAGAGACTAAATGTGACCCAGCACGAGTAAATGAGACACTTTTCGGCAAAAATAAAAATTGAGATTTTGATTTCATCATTTAAAGCTTGTTTAGCTTTAAATGATGAAATCAAAATCTCAATTTTCATTTACTCATGCTGGGTCACAAATGACTGTGCACAAGAAACAAACATAGGACAACATACAGCATGATGCACATCGCATCAAGAAACACAAAAGAAAAAGCACAGAGACCAAAGAAACAATCAACAAAAGGAGGATTAGGCTGAGGGATTAAAGGGTGAGGTCAGTGTGGGTTGGATCAAATACAGGGTATAGGAACAAAAACAGAAGGGGTAAAACCACAAGAAAGGGGGTCCAGGGTGGAGATCAAAGGGAAGAACTAACAAAGAAGTCTAAATAGGAGTAATGAGGAGGGGGGGGGGGGGGGGGGTTTAGGAAAACAAAAACAAAATCCTGGCAAGGAATAAATCTGAAACGGATGACAAATAGAAGAAAAAAATTGAAGTTTTGTAACCCTGTTTTTTTGCCAAGGAAGAATTTTCCTGCTAAGCAAATTTGTGTGCTTACATGTTTTATGAAATCGGCCCCTCATGATTAAGTACCTTGTTCGATATCCGGTGTTGTCAGTACTGCATTTGTGGAGGTGGATAGCTCCAACCTCTTGCTCTTTGAACTCAAGGAGGTCAAGCTGGGGGAGTTCTTGAGGTTAATGGCCGAGTCTAGTCCAGCTAGTGAGCGACTCTGTTGGGCTTTACTTGCACCCTCTTCCCTGGATACAGACAAAGAAAAACAAACATGTGAGTACTGGGTGAGTAGTGGATTTTGTCTTGCAAGAACATTACTCACAAGTAACAAGTTTTCGAGTATTTGCGAGTAGCTAACAGATTTCTCATAAGAGCAAAAAGAAGGATACACGTTAGCACATGTACGATGTAAAGTGACCACCTATTATTCAGCAATCCAATCCAATCCAATCTGCATTTGTAAAGTGCCAATCAATCTAGTTGCCTATTCCGAGGCGCTTGCCAGGAACACCGGGGCAAAACCCCTCCTCTTAGCGATGAGTGTTACTGGGTTCTTTTACGTGCATTGCACAACACACTGGACCTACAACTTTACGTCTCATCCGAAGGACGAAGCAATAGTGGTTTAATTGCCTTGCTTAAAGACACACGTGTCGACACCGGGACTCGAACTCACGCACTGCGGAACAGAAAACCGGGTTAGATAACCTTTCTATTCTATGCAACTTTTTTCTCAATACATTTTTTCTCTCAAATGAACCACAAGGGACGCTGAATAGGTGCAGTTAATACTATTTAAACAATTAAACAAAGAAATTGACTGGAGCGGGACTTGAACCAGCAACCTCTGGATTGCCGAGGGGCGTGATTATTTTTAACGAAACTCGATCCGAAGCGGGTTCAAGCCGATAGTGCCGGGAAGCACACCCACGCATTTTCGGCCTTGCTCACTGCTGACAGACATTTCCGGCCTTGCTCGTGGTGTGTTTATGCGTCATCCGTTTTTGAATCTGGGGAAAACTTTGCGTTTATATACGTCATCCGGTGCGAACTGGTCAATATCTGACCTTTGCTTTTTGACCTGCATGTTACAGCTCAATCTCTCCAGTGTAAACTCTCCTGTCCTGTGATCATAGATTAGGACGCATTCCTTCTGCAGAGGCCTCTTGGCACCCTTGAATTTGGTGCATGTTGTTCCTTTACTCTGGAACCGAAACGAAGAGAGATAGTGGTTAGTCTATTGTAGTCATATAACCTAAACACCCTAATGGTTCAACCAGAGTCCAACAGACAAAAAGGTGTATTAAGTCGCGCTGTGCACTATCATGTAATGGCCCGAGTGTCGTGGCCGGGCGGTTAAGAACTCGGTTTTCTGTTCCGCAGAGCGTGGGTTCGAGTCCCGGTGCGAACACGTGTGTCCTTAAGCAAGGCAATTAAACCACTATTGCTTCGTCCTTCGGATGGGACGTAAAGCTGTAGGTCCCGTGCGTTGTGTAATGCACGTAAAAGAACCCAGTAACACTCTTCGGTAAGAGAAGGGGTTCGCCCCGGTGTTCCTGGCAGCGCCTCGGAATAGGAAACTAGATAGATGGCGCTTTACAAATGCATGATCATCATCATCATCATCATCAAAATGTGATTTTCATTTTTTGTTATGAATGACATTTTTAATACCTACAGTTTCAGGTTTCATTCAAAGAAATGTTGATTTTGATGAATAAAGTGGAAAAAAATACTATTTTGTGTGGACATCGTTCTGTTGTAGTACAACAGAGCCGGCTATTTCAAAGCCTGTTTTCTCAGTTGTGTAATTTGAACTCCAAGGAATTAATCAATATGTAAACACGCCATATCTCCAAAATGAGAGGGGCTATGGAGCTCTATTATATACCAAATGAAAGCTTACGTTGTGGGCTTTTTAACCATGTATATGCGACATAATACACCTTTTTGTAGAGCCGGTCACATGACTTTAATGCTTAATCCAACACAGTGCAACTTACTTTGTTTCATTTTATTTCAATTCCGAATCACGAATGGAAGCCACAGCTGAATTGCACGCGATATACATTATAAAAAAACCAATTAGTTATGCCTCACAGATAATTAGATAAAATTCCATTAAAAAAAGGCTGATAGCACACCCACGCATTTCCGGCCTTGCTCACTGCTGACAGACATTTCCGGCCTTGTTCGTGGCGTGTTTATGCGTCATTCGGTTTGAATCTGGGGAAAAGTTTGAGTTTATATACGTCATCCGGCGAGAACTGGTTAATGAAGGTCAATCAGTGCAAAATTGTTGAAAAGACAATTGTTGAATAAACATTTTCATTTTTGTTACAATGTTAGGAAATACTTTTAAAATGTTCGAGTCTCCATAGACCTTGTACACAACCGCTAAATTGGCGTCAGGATACTACATTCTTTCTTAACGGTTTGCTAGTTTACCTCTACATTGGGCAAGGTGATGGTGACTTCATGTCCCTCCCCAACCTCAAGTACTGCTTCCTTAGAGTTGTCAACTGATGCCGGCTTGAAGTCATCTACATACAGGATACATACACACACAAAATAGAAGTGGTTCATCCCTTTAAGGTAGGATACTAGGATACACCACTGGTAATTGCTAGAAATATCATGAATGAGTGGATTTGGGGTGTTGTATTTTATAGTAAATATCGGTTAAAGGTAGAATACCCCATTTGCAGATATCAAAAATATTTACTACCAAATTATTAAGAAATATCATACTTATTTAAAAGTAAAGAATGATTCTAGGCATCCAGCAAAATGATTGCTCTAGATAACTTGTGATTATTCCAAAAAAATTAATTTTACAGAACAAAATTCGCGATTGTCAAAGTTTTACAATCATACAGTAGGTGCTGAGAAAAGCAAGAAAAACGAAGTTTGTTTTCAACCGGCGTCGGGCAGTGGTTCTTATGTTCTAATTTTTGCCGCGATTGCCATCCGGCGATCGTGAGTTTTTTTTGAACAATTACAGGATATCTAGTGCAATTATTTTGATGGATTCCTACACTCATTATTGACTTTCAAATATGTAAGATATTTCTTAATAAATCGGTAGTAACATTTTTCGATATCTGCAAATGGTGTGTCCTACTTTTGAACTGAGATATTGCAAACAAGATGTACTCACAGCGTACTGTATGGAAGGCCCGGTGTTTGTCCCGATCGAAGCTACGTCCCAGTTTTAACTGATGGGGCTCCGTACCGAACAAGGCGGTATCTGGCATAGTACTGCTACTAGACTTGTCCATCTTTGACTAATGGATGTTCAGCACAGTGTGATTATGAAGAACTGTTCAAAGATTACATGTACCTGCATTTACTTTTGCAGCTTATTACAAAATGCGGAAATTAATGTTCGAACTTCACAGTGTAAATGGCTTGCACAAGAAATCCCAACAAGGTTCAAAAGCTTGCCACTTTTGATCCCGATGTGCATTGGACTCCCGTATGAAGAGAAGAGGAGGGGCTCATTAAGCAGTTGTCCAATTCTTGTTTGAAGGGTAAACTAATTTTCATTCTCTGTGAGAAAAACAATGAAACAAACTGCATTAGAAATCAAATCAACGTATAAATTGGAATCAAAATCAATCAAATCACTGTAACAAGTGTAATTTATGCTGATGATGATAATAATAATATTAATGTGTATTTATTATTATAAAATACAATCCCCAAATCCATTCCTGATAATTCAATGCTTTTCCTTACCAATTATTGGTGCACATGTACATGATGAGGGCGCTATAGCTAGTCGCCGGTTAAAGAACGAGAAATTTGCGGGACCGGACACTTCGTTTTCTCCCGCTTTTCGTCGTACAAAACGAGGTCGGCGTCGCGTCTAAACTGGATTCTAACACAGATAATCACAATCTGGCAGCTGCAACATTCCATCAATTTCATTCAAATCAAGATTTGAGCTCATTTTCTTTCACAAGAGGGGCAAGTTATTGAACCGTATGGCGTATCGTTAAGTGCACGTTTAATACGTGCACAAACGCCGATGGCCGTTTTCCAAACCCCCGCTTATTCGTCTCCATTTGTGGCTTTGTTTATGCAGTTTTGAAACGGTGGTGAATACACAGTGGAGCCTAACTTAGGGTTTAGAAAACGCAACAGATAAAAATCGTTTTTGCAATCTGTCGCTGATTATCAGAATTAGTTTACGCAAATTTCAACAATTAAAATATTTGCATGCATGTTTGGTTTAATTAAAATAAAATAATATGTATATGTTAAATTTAATATGTTAAAGGTCTGTTCAAATAACATTTGAAGAACATTTTTAATGTTAAGAAGTAATCATCTGTGAAAGTCAACCTGTTTTTAAAAATGGCGGCGCGCGTAGTAATCATTGAGTTTGTATGGAGACGAGGTTCTTTTTTTGTTTACGGTCTAAGTTAATTTAAAGTATTTCTTTTTCAATCAACAAAGTAACCAACTAAATTATAGGTGAGGACGGGTATTCTGGAACTTCTGAAGTTTCCTTATCTCGTTTCCAGACCAAACCAACTGACTTTCCACGGTTTAAAGTCGCACCCCAACATCCGGCACGCGGGGCGGGGGCATGCAGTGGAAACACATGCGCATATTTAATGATATTGCAAACGCAGCCGTGCCCTGTTGTTTTTTATTTTTTTAAATTTAATCTAATCTTTAAAGAGGGTAGTCCATTTCAGTTAACAAACTGCTTTCCAAAGGAGCCCTGGCTCTGCTCTACTCTAGATAATTTAGTTCATAAGTTTATTTCCCTAAAACAATTTTTTTAAATGTACACAGAACCCAGCACACGGTAACAAAAACATATACCTGTATTGATGTAAAAATTAGGGAATAGTATACTTGGAATCTATGATAAAAACTCCCTGTGAAAGTTAGCATGATGTTGTCATTTTTTTTTTTAAGAAAAGAAAAGTCCAAAGAGTTGCATTTTTGGAAATTTCTCTACTGTCGTCCCAATTGATTAACAATAGTCAATACAAATGTATATTTTAAAAAACATCCAAACAGAAATGGAAACATCAGAGCTGGCGACTGCAGCCGTTGATGTTCCCTGTGCGAGAACGTCAGCTCCCAATCAAACAAAAGGCCACAGGGGTCGACAACTGACGGATGACGAGTGGACCAAGCTGAATGCCGACAGGACATTCGTGTCGGACTTCAAACAAGCCAAGCTTGAGAAGGAAGCGCTCAAAAACTGGGACCTGTTCTACAAGAGAAACTCAACAAACTTCTTCAAGGACCGACACTGGACCACGAGAGAATTTGGTGAACTGACAGAGTTAGAGCCAAAGGTTGGTACTAGTGCATACACTTGGCACAGATACTGCTCCGTTTTCCTTCCCACAATGCAGAGTATTTTTGTAGCTATTGTGCCCATCACTGAGTAACTATAGAATGCAGGGCCACTCAACTACTCTCGGCTTTATTTACCCTAAGACATAGAGTGGAGTGGCCCTGTATGCTGTAGTGGTACCCCAATACCCATAGAATACAGGGCCACTCTATTCTATGTCCTAGGGTAAATAAAGCCGAGAGTAGATGAGTGGCCCTGCATTCTATACTTGTACCTTTGTGGAGTTTGTGTTCAACCAGCGTCAGGCAGTTGTCTCGTTTTAATTGTGTGGTTTTTTTTACATCGCATTCCGATGATCGTGATATTTGTTTGTATTTAATTTTTCCTAACAGTAATGCGATCATTTTGCTGGATGATCAGAATCATTATTTACTTTTAAAAAAAAGTAAGATATTTCCTAATAATTCGGTAGTAAAATATTGTTGTATAGCAAATGGTGTACCCTACATTACCTTTAACCCTAATGTATTAGGCATTTATTTGGGGTACAGTACACTGTCCAACAAAATACTACTAAATTCTCAGTCGTAGGCCACTTCTACACCTAATGCTAATGGATAGAGGCATTATTTATGCCTTGTCTTGGAGTAGTTACCCATCCCAACCCTATTCATACTGTGAAAAGATAAGATTATCTTGTCTTTTGTCAGTTGCTGGTTGTTCCACACTTTCTGCAGCCCACACCTCGAGTGACCTTTGGCCTTGTGATGGGCGATTTGCATTTAAAAACAAATATTATTATTTTTTCAAACAAAAAATATATCCAATTGGCTAACTTGAATTTCACTTCCTGAAATAAAATGGTAAGATGTAAGCAAGCATGTAAGACCTAAATCGATTGTTTATTCATAATTTGTGTCTTCTCTTTGCCAGGATGAGTCCAGGCCGGGCCAGCGGGTTTTACTGGAAGTAGGATGTGGAGTTGGCAATGCCATTTTCCCCCTCCTGGACGAGAACAAACGGCTGTTTGTTTACGCCTGCGATTTCTCGCCAAGAGCTGTACAGTTTGTCAAGGTAAATGTCTTGTCGAGGTAAAAGTCTTGTCGAGGTAAAAAGGATTACCGATATAAGAGTATAATATTTATATCGATATAAACTATAAAGACAGTCTGAGGTCTTGCTGATATAATTGTAGACAGACTTGAGACAAAATCCAGATGCCTTAAAAAAGAATTACAAGCGAATAAACATCCCTGCAATTTTATCCCATTTATTTTATTCAATTTTTTGTAAGTACATTATTATTAGTAATATTACTTCCTTGTACTGAATATTATTTCTTCCCATTTGTAAGGATAATTTAGCCTATGACCCAACAAGGATGGCTGCCTTCCAGTGTGACTTGACCTCCGACTCCTTACGAGGAAGTATCCCAGAATGCAATGTGGACATTGTCACTATGTTATTTGTGTTGTCTGCCATTCATCCGGAAAAGATGTCCGCAGCATTGAAAAATGTCTTTGATGTAAGTATATTCCGGAGTTTCATGGTTTTGTGAACTTGAGAAGGCACCTTGTATTGAAGATTTTCTGTGAAATTGTCTCTGAAAAGGATCTTGTTAAGATCGAAATATTAATCCCTCTTAACTTTATATTTTCATTAGTAACAACGTAGGATACACCGTAGGATACACCATTGGTAATTGCTTGAATTATCAGGAATGGGTGAATTTGGGGGTTGTATTTCATAGTAAATATCGTTTAACTCACCTGTCCGAAGTTTTACAATCATGGATGTCCCCCCAAAAAATGCAAGAAAAACGATGTTAGTTTTCAACGGGCATCAGGCAGTTGTTCTTGTTGTTGTTGTTTTTTCGCGATCGCTGGCGATTGCGAATTCTTTGTATAAGAATCAATTTTTCGGGAAGAATTACAGGACATCTACGACAATCATTTTGCTGGATGCCTAGAATTATTATTTACTTTGAAATAAGTAAGATATTTGCTTAATAATTCGGTATTACAATTTGTTGGTATCTGCAAATGGTGTATCCTACCTTTAAAGCTAAAAAGATAATTGAAAAAACTAAAAACAAGTCCAAATAAATACAGCCACCCTAAAAGGATGTACTGAATTGTGGGGAAATGAGAAAAAATTGAGAAAAGATTTCAGACAAAAAAAGAGTAATTTCAACGTCTCTAAATTTTTCTACACCACAATACTATATTTTTACATTGCTGTTTATTGGTTTTGGTTTCTTGACAGGTTCTGAAACCAGGGGGGTGCGTATTATTAAGAGACTATGGGTTGTATGATCATGCCATGCTACGATTCAGCAAAGGACATAAACTGGCTGACCATTTCTATGTGCGGCAGGATGGTACAAGGGCTTACTACTTCACAGAAGGTATGTGATAAAAAGGCATAGGATCATTTACATTTGTGACGGGCTGCACAAAAAAAAAAGGTATTAGGTCGCGTTGTGCATTATCATGTAATGGCCCGTTCAATGTTGAGAGAGCAAACATTTTGTCCAAATGTGAGTGAATTAGGTTACAATCAGAGACCATGGAGCAAATAGACCGGAGATGTAATGAAGTAGTGGCTTTGTTTACATATGCACTTTAGGGTACCTGCGGCGCACGTGCGCGCCGAGTAACGGCGCTTGCTCCATCTGCTTCCTTTGGGGCAGCAGCGTATATACATTTGCCTTATGTACACACTCCTTTCTCAAAGGGTCTTAATAGTTGAATGGAGCGTCCCATGAACTCTTCCCAACCCCATTTCTGGAGCTGGGTCATTCACATAGTACTTTACAGCCTGCGGTAGAAGCATTTATGAACAAACAGGAAGGAGGTTTGTGCACTAGGGTTTGACCCTGCTTGACCTCAAACCCAGGCCACAAAGTGACTATACAGTCCTTTTTGGCAAGTACCAGGGTAGGCATTTCTGGAGTA
The DNA here is from genome assembly GCA_037893245.1 of Crossaster papposus. NCBI lineage: Eukaryota > Metazoa > Echinodermata > Asteroidea > Velatida > Solasteridae > Crossaster > Crossaster papposus. Next base: position 703,816 of record JBAIAA010000600.1, read on the forward strand.
TCAATGTATAGGGGCGCTTTTTTTCCTTCTTTTTTTAGAAAAACAAAACAACCTGCTGCTCCAAAGGCAGTAATTTTGCTGTGTAGGGTTAAAGTTGTATGTTGTATATATGGAATTCTTCCCCATATTTTGTTATAGGTTGGTTTACAAAATCCAAGCCGAATGGGGGGAAACTGAATTGTTAAAAATCTGGATTTGAATTCCACCATCTATTGCAGAGTATATCAGCAAGCTGTTTGAGGAGGCAGGATTTGACGTCGCAAGCAACGAGTACGTCCTGAGAGAAACTGTCAATAAGAAGGAAAAACTGTGTGTGCCTAGGGTGTTTGTCCAGGGGAAGTTCATCAAGCCGATTCGGTTGCCAACAAGCCAAGTCGTTTGCCAAGAAGGTGGCAAAACAACTGCTGAATGAACGCTGACAAGAGGTTTTTGACCAAGTGATCTGCGGATCAAGTGCGTCACTTCCCCAAATTCCTTTTTGTGACCGTCTACCCTCCCAAAACATTTAGGTAGCTTTTAACCAGTTTGCGCCCGAGGACTTATATACAAGCAAAGTTTCCTCCAGATTCAAAACAGATCGAACAAGCTCGTCACGAGCAAGGCCAGAAATGTCTTTCAGCAGCGAGCAAGGCCTGAAATGCGTGGGTGTGCTTCCCGATACCATCGACCTGAGCCCGCCTTGAGTTTCGTTAAAAATAATCCCGGCGCAAACTGGTCAACTATGGTTGTAAAGTTCAAAAATCATGTTTGCTTTTATAATATAATAAAAAAAACTAACTATTAAAAACAGTATGAAATTTAATTTGTTTATTAAGTCTTGTCTGATGTCAGAAAAAAAAGGTTTGTAATATGATCCCTCTTCGGCCTCTCTGAGTGATTTAAAGTGATTGAACACTTTAAAATTTGGCCATCTAACCAATTTATTAACAGAAAAGAGAATAGGGGATGCAACCTTTAATCGGAACGTATCGACAAACATTGACATCTTTTGTAGAATACCCCTGGGAAGACAGTCTCTGTTTTAATATGGTTTAACTTCCTGTGATGTGGTTTTGATCAATTACAACCAGGGTCCAATTTCCTGGCTCTGCTAACCGTTAGCGAAAAATCTCTGCTTACTGTAGCAGAAAATTCTGTGATTACGGTAAGCGTATTTTACGCGTTAGCGAGGAATTGTGGCTTTTGCGCGCACGCATCCCGAAAACTGAGGATTTTGTGCTTACAGGGTTAGCACAAAATGGTGATTGTAAGCGTGGAATTCTGTGGTTAGCAGAGCCAAGAAATTGGGCCCTGGAGTCAATTTTCTGGAGCTGTACAAAAATTTGCTCAAAATGGTGATTGTAAGCGTGGAATTCTGTGGTTAGCAGAGCCAAGAAATTGGGCCCTGGAGTCAATTTTCTGGAGCTGTACAAAAATTTGCTCAGCACAAAAAGTCCTGCTCAGTAAAAAATATGTTATCAGTCAAAACTCCGTGTGCTCTTCACGCTAAGCCAAAACCATCGGACTACTAGTCACAAACAATATTCATCACCTGAACAAAATTGGTTTGCAACCCTGTTTTTACCAAGGAAGAAATTTCATGCTAAGCAATTTTTGTTTGTGCTTAGCAGAAAACAAAATTTGTTCCTGCTTGTAGTATCGTGATTAACCCTCCGCTGCTTGCAATGCGTCGGCTGCCTGGAATATATGCAGGGCATTATCAGCACCTCCGCAAAGTAGCAACTGTTAAAAAAAATATTAAAAATTAACAAATATAACTTTACATATCTGCAGCAGTTGATATTTTAAAGGTAGGATACACCATTTGCAGATTTCGAAAAATTACTACCGAATTATTAACCAGTTCAAGCCGGCGATTCAAAACGGATGATGCATAAACATGTCATGAGCAAGACCGGAAATGTGTGGGTGTGCTTCCCGATGCCATCGGCCTGAACATGCCTCGGATCTAGTTTTGTTACAAATAATCTCGCTGCGAACTGGCTACTTATTTAAAAGTAACTAATGATTTTGCTAGATATCTTGTAATTGTTCCAAAAAAATGAATTGTATAAAAAATAAATCACGATCGTCAGACGGCCGATCGGGAAAAATACAAAAACAACATAAAACCCAATGCTTGACGCCGGTTGAAAAACGGTCGCTGTTTTTTCTTCCTTTTCTAAGCATCCATGATTGTAAAACTTTGGACAGGTCAGTTAAACAATATTTAGTATAAAATAAAACCCACCAAATCCACCCATTCCTGATCATTCAAGCAATTACCAATGGTGTATCCTACCTTTAACTGTCCCTAATAGGAGCGTTCGATTAGCTAAAAAATTGGCAAGTGATGCGTGCACACTTTATAGATGACCCCTTTACTTATAACAGTAATGTGAATTTTAGTAGAAATTATGACAAGTGCTTATTCAAAATCACACCCCAACTATCTCCTTCCCCATTTCAAAAATCAAATCTCACATTCTGGTTTCATGAAAGGAATTTACTTGCCTCTGATTGCGACCAATCCACGGCAAATATTCTATCTTCCAATCCTGACATGTTGTATAGTGGCGCCCGCGGACTGCCAAAATAAAAAAGTACCGCAGGATTAAGGAGTTATTCCAATAAATTGCGACCCACTCCACAAATAGAGGTATTATGTCACAAACAAGTGATATTGAGCTATGTACATAGTTGGAAAGCCCACAACATGTGTATTGCAGTAGTAGTAGTACATTTATTTCAACGCTGCCATTAACACAGAATAGAAGAAAACATAATTCATAATAAAAAATTATTAAATTATAACTAAATTAATGACAACATTTGGATATAAGGTGAAGCAAATTGCTTATGTACGCTAACCTATTGACATCAGCTTTCATTTGGTATATAATAGAGCTCCATAGTCCCTCCAGTTCTGGAGAGATGACGCGTTTACATATTGATTACTTCCTAGTTCAAATTACACAACTGAGAAAACAGGATCTGAAATAGCCGGCTCTGTTGTACTACAACAGAACGATGCACACAAAATGGTCGGTTTTTTTCTTCACTTTATTTATCAAAATCAACATTTGTGACCGGCTCTAGAAAAAGGTGTATTATGTCGCAAACAAAAAGAAATTGATTTATACACATGGTTGAAAAACGCACAACGTAAGCTTTCATTTGGTATATACTATAGCTCCATAGCCCCTCTTATTTTGAAGATATGACGTGTTTACATATTGATTACTTCCTTGGAGTTCAAATTACACAACTGAGAAAACAGGATTTGAAATAGCCGGTTCTGTTGTACTACAACAGATAAGAATGATGCACACAAAATTGTCATTTTTTTCAGTTAAACCTGAAACTGTAGGTATTAAGGATGTCATTTATGACAACAAATGAAAATGTCTTACTGGTGTCTATGCGTTATAGAACTGCGGAATATTTTGATTGTTCCACCTACCTTCGTGTATCCCATAATTTCAACGTCTTGTCGTATGAGCCCGAGATGAGAAGGTTCTCATTGTCAGGTGACCAATCGACGGAGGACACCCAGCCATGGTGATGGGTCAGGGAAGACTTCACTAAAACACCATCTGTGAAAGATTCAAGACCGACCACAAAAGTGGTGAAATAATCCCAAGACGCAATGACGTCACATTTTGTTTACATGTGCGCTTTCCTTATGAGCGAGTCTGTCCCTACGTCGTCTGGCATCCTAACTCCCATAGGAAAGCGCATATGTAAATAAAGCCATGACGTCATTAGGTCACAGGCCACTACCATGTGTTAGTGATGTGCAAAACTATGAAACGTTTAAATGTGCTCAAATAGAGCTTTTGACTACTTTCTATGTCACAGAATTTGCTTTTGAGAATGTTCAAAATATGACAGCGGTTTCTTTTGAAAAATATTTGAGTCTCTAGTATTTTTACTTTTTCCCACGTACCTTTTTGCCGTGGGTCCCACAGTCGAATGTGTCTGTCCGCGCTGCCGGTGGCGAGGAGTTTACAATGTGGCGAATACGATACGCTCAGAAACACTTTATTCCCAGTCTGTTGCAAGGAATAAGAAAAAACGACGCAGACACGACAACAATAAGTACATGTATACAGTTTTAAACCAGTTTGCGACGGAGGACGTATATATACCCGCTAAGTTTTCCCCAGATTCAAAACAGATGAAGCATAAACACGTCACGAGCAAGGCCAGCAATGTCTGTCAGCAGCAAGGGATCCTTAGTTTCATTACCAGAAAGAATTAATAATAAATAACAACCTTACCAGAGTCGAAACATGTTCGCCCTGTTCCACGTCCCACAATCGCATGGTGTGATCCCACGATGCAGTGCAGATATTCCGCTCATCTAGCCACACAAGTGATGTGATGCCCTGGCTGTGACCATCAAATGTCCTCAGTGGCGTCTGCATTCAAAGGAAAAGGCATAAATTTGACCCGCTCTGGGAAAAGGTATATTATATCGCAACAAATGAGCGGTTATATACATTGTTGGAAAGTTCAGAACATAAGCTTTCATTTTCAGGGTGGCATGGGTGGCTTGTGTGTAAAGCGCTTTGATTCCCGGTAAAGGTTCGATTCCCGGCCCGGACCATATGTGAGTAGAGTTGTGCGTTGGTTCTCTTCTTTGCCACGAGGGTTTTTCTCCAGGTCCTCGGGTTTTCCTTCCTCTGGAAAAATCAAACACTTTCGATCTCAGGCTGTGCTCCGTAGTCATATATGTGTCGATGTGGCCGGCTACCATAGGTGCCTTTACGGGCCAGCGACTTGACCACGTTGTAGCCGCGTCATTCGCAATTCAGCACCCCAGCTGCGAGCAAGGATGATTAGGCCAAAAAAATTTTAAAAAACATGTTTAGCGTCATGCCCTTTTTTTTTTCTTTTTTTTTCAAAATGGCTGCCTGACACATCTTAATTCGAGTCATGTAGTGAACATGTCACACCCTATCTTGCAATTTAAAATTAAAACATGGTTCACCCACGATTAAAAATCAAAATTCATGTGGGTTGATCATGTATGCACCGTACACGACTACACGTCACACCCTAGCCCTCCTATTAGAAACAAAATATTTCCAGAGCATGTACACACATGATTCTAAAGTCTAAAATACGACCTTTCAAATTTTTTCAATTTTTTTTTATTTTATTTTTATTTTTTTTCAATTTTTTTACCAAAATGGTCAAATTTATCATTTTTTTCAAAAAGAAAAAGAAAAGAAAAAAGGAGGCGGCCCCCAAAAAGGAAGCGGGCGGTGACGCCTTAGCCTCCACAATTATTACATAGTACAGCTCCATAGCCCCTCCCATACCCGTGATATGATAATGATACATATTGATAGTTTGCTTGGGATTCAAATTACATAACTGACCCATTACAGTGTTGCTATGAGTGAAATTGCTTCTTACCCTTGTGCGTGGTTTGTGTACGTCTGTCTTTGCTTTCTTGTGGTGGACTTCATCAATTTCTTCATCTTCTCCTTCAGCAACTAATTTAATGAAAACAAATTTGTTATTTATTAACTTTAACTAGTTTTTAAAAATATAATTAATTTGTTTTATTTTTGTTTTTTTATTTGTAAATTCATTAATTAATTATTATTATTTTAATGCGGGGAGGGAAATTTTGGCAGATAAGCCACGTGTACCGAATCCAACAAATTCTACCAGCACCATCTTTTTCGAATTCGTAGGGCAAAACTTGACCCGATGTCACAAATTCGCATTCACATTCATTTTCGCACAGAGTATGAACGGGCCTATTATAAAACATACATTTGTAAAACACAGTTTCAAAATCTGTCAACTTTTGTCTTCAAGTAAATTTGTAGAATCGCTAAACTGCTGAATACACTTACCTGCTGACCAGAGTTTTAGCATTGAATCCACCGAGCCGCTTGCCATCTGTAAGACAAGTCCGGAAATTAAAAAAGATGCATCAAATCATCTTGGCAAGCCTATTGGTAGAGTGCGTGCTACTGCGTACCACCTGTGCGCGACACGGACCAGCCTGGGGCTGCCGCAGAAAAAAGCTGGTGTCTGTTCCAACCCTATGAGACTGTCTCAAGACCAAGACCCGGTCTCGAGACATCCATCACTGCCTCGACAGCACCCGTGGATAGATAAAAAAGTGTTAGGCCGTGTTCGAAACGAGTTTCTAGAGCTACGGTCTACGTCTACAGCTACAGCTACAGCTACGTCTACGTAGGCGCTAAGATAGATAGAATTCGGACGCGGCTACGTTAGAGCCTACAGCTAGTTATTGCGCCCCCAAGCGATGCTTGAATTAGTGCTTGCAAAATTACGATGTAAGAATTTACAGCCTGTTGAAATACTTGATATTGACGTATTTTTTGATCTGTTAGTTTCAATTCATTGCACTATCATTAAAAACTAAACAAAAATTTGCTCCAAAATTAACGTTAGTGCTGCCGCCATTTTGTTTTGCCTGAGCTAGACAACTTCGTTTACGGCTAGATTTTTGTGACGTTGTAGCCGTAGCTGTAGCTCCAGACGGCATTTCGAACAGCGCTACGAAATGGCCGACGCAGACAATAGCCGTAGCTGTAGCTCTAGACACCTCTTTTGGACACGGCCTTACCTTCGTATGTGACTGGTCTACAGCTACGCTCTCCACGCTTCCAGCGTGACCACGGCATGAGTGTAGACACTCGTGCTGCTGGGTTTTCTCGTTCCATCTCCAGATGAGTAAAGTCTGATCCATGGAGCCACTCACTAACAGACTCTCGGAATCATCTGGAAAAAAATAAGGCCGATGTTAAAATTCACAACATTTTGCTAGTGATCAATAAGAAAGCTATGCATTAACCAGTTCGCGCCGGGCGATGTATATAAACACAAACTTTACCCCAGATTCAAAACAGATGACGCATAAACACGCCACGAGCAAGGCCAGAAATGTCTGTCAGCAGCGAGCAAGGCCGGAAATGCGTGGGTGTGCTTCCCGGCACTATTGGCGCGAACTGGTTAAATGTAATCGAAATTTTATACTGATATGATCCAGAGAAAAAAATTCAAAATTTGTGTTTTGATTTTTTGGGTGCAATTTTAAAGCTATTTTTTTTAAAAGCTTCTCCCCATGTAATATTCATTAGTATTTATCCCAAAAGTAACCTCGTTCAGTTTTCTTAATTTAAAGATCACTCTGGTATTAAACATCTCATTCCCTCTAGCTTGCTATTAACTTTAAAATGTTCGACAATACGCCAATTGATTGTCAATGTGATAGCCACCGAACTGAAACTTCAACCGGTTACATTTTTGAACACACTTGTTTAGATTTTGATGGGTGTTATTACATTGGAAACAAACAGAAATGCACAAAAAGCAAAGCAGGGACCTAAAGAAAGGGACCTAAAAATTCGAACTGAAATTTATTTCTGACCTGTTTGTATCCAAGCCACTGTTTTGACCGGGTCCGAGTGGTAGTGCATGACTACCAGATTGTCTCCATCCTGAGTCCATATCCTGACGTCATTGTCGTAAGAACCTGTCACTATCCTACAAACAAGGAACACATGGCAAACCATAGTGTTGGTTGCAAGACGTCCTAATCGCGGTTTGCAGCGCCCTCTACTGTACGCCGTAGACCACGCCATGACCTTCGAAAAGGACATCTTGGCCAACTAACATAATCGCTCGAAAAATTCCGAGCAGAATTGTGTCGCATTTGCATGAGCGTGTGACGTTGCGTGTATAATTACGTGGTACAACATGCATAACGAATAAAATACTAAACTGGCTTAGAAACCACACCTGTGATTGGCTGCTTGCACCGAGCTGACCCAATCATCATGCAGGATGCTGCCTGCGGGCTGAGGGGCCGGGTGCTTCTCCAAGTACTCGATCTCAACCACGCTCTCCGTAGAAGTGGCGTTCTCCTCCAGGTGCTTGCCCAGGGCCACACGCAGGAACTCGCCCTGGATGAGGAAGTCAAAGTCAACAGTTGGGGCATCCTCGGAACCTGCTGGGAATCAACGTTCAGGAATGGTCAACAACTGGGAAGAGCTGTGCCTTGGAACCCTGCACCCGACCATGAATGTCAGGAGCCTGGCCTTTGCAGGAACTTGCCCTGGATGAGGAAGTCAAAGTCAACAGTGGGGGCATCCTCGGAACCTGCTGGGAATCAACGTTCAGGAATGGTCAACAACTGGGAACAGCTGTGCCTTGGAACCCTGCACCCGACCATGAATGTCAGGAGCCGGACCACACGCAGGAACTTGCCCTGGCTGAGGAAGTCAAAGTCAACAGTTGGGGCATCCTCAGAACCTGCTGGGAATCAACGTTCAGGTCAACAAATTGGCAAGGGCTGTGCCTTGGAACACCAAGTCATTGGAAGGGTATTTTTACATGTTTAACGTTGTAAATCAAGATTTTAAGGACCAAATATATTGTAACAGAGACATGAAAACTTTAAATAGCATGTGTGACCGGCTCCACAAAAAAGGTTATTAATTCGCGCTGTGCATTATCATTTAATGTCCCGCTCAACGTTGAGAGGGTGAACATTTCATCAAAAAGGAATTGTCATTTTTGGTTCTGAAAACCTACAGATTCAGGTTTTAAACTTCGAAGGCCTTTTTCTCAATATTTAACTTTTGCGACATGTCTAATTTAAGCGCAACAAACAGCATTATAAGGAGAATTGTATCCCCTTTTCTAATACCTGATAACCCTCAATTAAATCTCTGCCCAGTTCCATCTCATTTTGCCAGAACCCCTCACATATTACTGCACAGTGCACACTTGCTCCGCACTAAATGAAGACATGGATGTCCATACCTCGATTCAGTAGTTTATTGATGAGGGAACTCAGCTCTGCGATTGCTACAGAAGCCGGGACGGAGAATGGCGAGTCCCCAACTGAATAGCTGCAAATGAAACACCAGTGTACATTAATTACGTGACAAGATTCACCCTACTTCTCTTAAAATATGCTGATGCACTTTTATTCGATCTATCATCCGATCGCGCAGACATTTTGAGAGAGTCAGGTTGGCGTGGCAGTTTTTTTTTTCGCCTTCCGGGTTCGAATCCCGCCTGGGCCAATATGTGGATTGGGGTTTCAGCAGTCCCAATTAATTATGCACTATTTGTGACACCAGTCTGATGCTGTCACCGTGACGATTATACGTGTTACAGCCCAGAATTTCACGACGGTTAGAAATGCGTATACGAATACCCCAAAATGTCCCCCACGTCAAACGTAAACAACGTTGTTTCTTGGGAACGATAAGACATAGGTTGGTTGGTTTCCTTTCAACTGTTAACCTTTAGAATATGATGACAAGTAGTAAGCAATCCAAAACATGTCATTTTCGGGGATTTCAGGACATAGTGCCCCTTTAACCAGTTCGGGCCGGATGATGTATATAAACGCAAATTTTTTCCAAAATTCAAAACGGATGACGCATAAACACGCCAAGTTCAAGTTCGGAAATGTCTGTCAGCAGCGAGCAAGGCCGGAAATGCATGGGTGTGCTTCCCGGCACTATCAGCCTGAACCCGATCGAATCGAGTTTCGTTAAAAATAATCCCGCCCCTCGGCTCGGCGATGTTAAAATAATCCTGGCGCGAACTGGTTAAAGGTTAATAACGAAATATCGTTATAAATTAGGCAGGCCTATGTCATGTGACCATGGTGATATAATAACCGGCCATGCCGGCTAGTAAATAAACACTTTGTTTCAGTTAATTATAAAGGCTAAAGCTGAGAAATTAAGACTGCTCGAGTAAGACTAGAGAGAAATTAGTCTGAGAAATTAAGTTAAAAATCAACATATAAATAAAAATCAATGGGTTAATATAATACTAGTCTGGTTCCAAAAGCCCCAAAATGATGTAACTTGTATTGTAAATGTAATGACTAATGTGTATATGTCGTTACCAAAAAAACTAACAAATAAAATTACACTGTAATTTACAGTGTACATGTATGTACGGAGTATATTAATTTTAATCGATCATTCATTATTATTATTATTATTATTTATTCGGCCAATAGCAACATACAAAAAACAATTCACAAAATAAACAGATTTAACTAAACAAAAACAATCCAATTCTTTTTTATAGCAACAGTTAGATAGTGAGATACCATTCTTGTTTGGTGACAAACTTGGCTTGGAGATGAGACCCGTAACCGCTTATACCCGAATCGGTTGCCATGAGATCGTTCTCTCAGTCAAAACTGAACAAAATGAAGTAAATCGACACCAGAACTAGACGTACAGACGACGACACACGAACACGTGCATGACCTGGGTGACCTGTGTTCGTAACCTCGTTTCCTAACCTAACATACGCACACTGTATAGGATTACGCATGCCACCAACTCCGTGTACGAAGTTGTAAAGCTTTTCCCCCAATTTTATTATGCAGTACAGTATAGTAATGCGACCAGTCCCAGTATTTTCAGCCCCGCTGCATGCCACTGGGGCCGTCTCGGATAGAGGAACAGCAGGATGAAGGTTTTGAATCCGTTTATCCGTTGGGAAAGCTGTGTTTTGTACTGATGAGATCATGAGACCGATCACAGCCCATAGGAATGTTTGAGTTTGTGTAGGGGTTAAGTGTGATTTCTTCTGGTTGATCCGGAACCCCAAACGTGTGGTCAATTACAACGTTTGTCGGAACTTGGGCTCGATAACCCATGAGCGGCCAACATACAACAATGAGCCAGTCGTCCAGGTACATACAAATTGTAATTGTATTAGGACTTCAATGCTGGCTTGTGGAGATTAATTTTGTTCGTTGCCTAGCCTTGGTCAAGGCGTTCATCGTTACCCGTCCGTACGTACAGCGCAGCGGTAATCGGAGCTCAAACAACGACCTCACGCGGCCACTATTATATGCAAACTAACTGAGGATACTCGAACGCCTTGGATCATTAGGTTTTGGGGGCGGTGCTCATTATGCTAATAGTTAAGCTGACCTTTATAGTCGTTTTCTTATTGGTCGATCGTTGCGTAGAAACTGCATAATTTGAGCTAGCGGTGAAAGGTCATAGCTAGCTCGCAAGTGTTTACGAACACCGCCATCGATCGTTGACATATTTTATCGGAGAAAGTTGAGTGATTTTTACGAAGGCTTGTAGATTACACATGAAGATTTTCGTTATTTTCGCTCGTTTTGCTGGGTATTTTCTTGAGTGTTGACAAAGTTATGGTCAAAACTAGTGTTTAGCTGCTTAGTTTTGAGTTTTCAACCGCGGTGACTGGAGAAGGCCGCGACTCTATTGAAACGTGTCGAACTCGGCCCTACATTATGTCGCACACATCTAATCCAGCTGATCTGAAAACCATGGCTCGGTAAAACGCGGAACTCTGATAATAAAATGCCTTGCCGGCTGAATTTTGCCAAGAAAATAATCTGAGGAGTTATTAGGGATATGAGACACTTGTCCCTGTTTAAATTACGATATTGCGAACACTTTGAAGGTTGGTTCTGCAGCCGTAAATATGCCCCCTCCCCACAGCGTTGGACCATGCTTGAACCACAATGTGGCGATACTGCACAGACCAGCATGCCTGGGTTAATGCCGATTATGCGGCGATAAGAAACTGACCGAACACGCTGAAAACTGACGCAAACTGGCCGTACGTGCGAGCTCCGAGCAAAATGGGGCTCAGGCTGCCTGAAAAATGACGGATTTCCCATAACCTGTCGGCAAATTCACAAAGACCACGCAGAAAGGATTCTAATGGCCTTTCGCTGCTCGGGTCTAAAATCTTCGAGGGATAATATTTTCGCTGCAAAATTCAAACAACACGACAGATCTTTGGACGAAAGACGACGCTGAATATCTGCCATTTTGTCTTAAATGTCATGCTGCATCAAATTTGATGACGTCGGGTTTCAACCGCGTTGTGATTGGACACTTCACATCTTAGCCCCGCCTATACTTATCTGTATTCGCATACGAGGTCATGCGCCACAAATGTGGCGCAAAATATAGGAAAAACATAAGATTTAAAAAACCCAATGATCCAAGGCGAAAAGTAGCCTCAGTAGATTTGCATAAATAGTGGCCGTATGAGGTCGCTGTTCGCGCTGTATCTTTGCATGGGGCGCAAGCTAGCAGCATATATGCGGGGCGCGCGCACAGTGTATTTCTGGACGGATAACGACGGACGGATAACGACGAACTCGCCTTGACCAAGGCTATTCGTTGCCTTGATACGTTTCGCTTCAGCTTTCATTGTTTCTTGGAATTTGCCGGCGAACAGGTCTGGCGGGTGACCCCATGAGAGGGAGAGATTCTAGACGTTTTCTGGCTCCCTCAGATCATCATGGTAGGAAACTACCTCCATGCTCAGATGGTAGGAAAAGGGCGTCGAGAATGTTGCCTCAGTCGGTGGCGAGAAGTTGTCAAAGTCGGTGTAAATTGCTCTAGGCTAGACGAAGAGAGTCGTCTAAGCACCGAAAGGCTGCGGAGAGCATATCGGCAGGAATTGTGGTTTTTTCTTTGCAGCCTCTGACCAAATATTCGGTAGCCGAGCATGTACGCCTAGCATTCGACCTCGTTGGTCTCCATTTCTATTGGATTTCAATGTAGTACCTATATGATTGAATACATTGTCAACACAGGCACCGAATTTATTTTCATACCGTTAAATGTTTTGTTTCCAGTCGCTCCTTTAATTTTCTTTGTGAATTCAGTGGCAAATTTTTCTTCCAAAAAATAATGGTAAGAATGATTTTTAAAAAAAACCGAAAATTACCAACCCAACTATCTGAACAGACGACACACATAAAGCAAGTTTATAATCAGTTGAGTACAATTTTTATTGACAAATGAACAGTGAACTGTCTTTTTCTTTGACAATATATGCAGCTTGTATATACAACATGCAGCTGGGGTGAAAGTACATTATTTAATTACAATACTCAGTAGCTCATTAATTACTCGGTCATTCCATAACTCGCTTATTTATTGTGCAAATTTAATAATTTTGATTTCTGTGGAAAGGTAACATCACAAATGTTGACATTTTGTTACGTCCGAACATTTTGACCATGACAATTTTAATTTGGATTATTTGTTATAGGTAGTTTATACATACAAAACAAAAAACTTACTACATGTACGACGTACATGTATAATTATGACCAACAAAATCTTGAAAAAGCATTTGGACGTCGTTTTTGTTTTTGTAAATCATTGTCATCATCAAAATACTAAACGGCTTCTGCCCTCAAAACTCTTCGAGATTGTAGGGGAGAACGGCGTTACTGCAGATCTTGTCCTCCTCCATTGCGAAACAACAGCAGACAAAATCTTCTACTAAAAAAACATCGTAAAATATCTCCAATGCATCATCGACGTGCACATAATGGACGTGCTTGCGCGCGCTTCGCGATTAAGCATATGACCTCGACCGAAAACAAAACCAAAGTCATGCATAATGCATTATCATGGGCGGATCCAGGATTTTTTTAAAGGGGGGGTCCATCCAAGGTCTTAGGCAGGATTTTGTGAATTGGGTGTGTAAAAAAAAAATGTGGGTGTGTAACAATTTGAGTACATGTAACTGGGAAGCATGTACGCGAAGCGCACATCACGAGCGCGTAGCGCGAAGTCCCTGCGGCCGGGGTTCAGGGCCCGCTTAATGGCCCTGAAATTTTTTGGTTTATTAGGTGCTCTCTGGCGCAATCTGAGGCCAATTTCTACCTATTTTTTGTTAATGTTGTGGCAATATGAAGCCTGATTTTTATACCATTTTTTAAAAAAATCTAATATTTACCATTTTTAGCTGGAATGATAACTTGAAATAAATTTTGACCAGAGGAGTATATTATGGATACCGGTATTGGAAGTTTGGATTTAAAAACAGCGCACACTGACTCACACTACGTGTAAAATGAGGTAACGGTTAATTGGTCATAAACCTTAGGCATACTTAACATAGGCAGGATTTGGCTGGGAGCGACCGGCAGTGACTCCATTTAAAATAATAAACAAATTACAAGCCCTAATAGTTATTAAGTAAGTTTAATTTAAAGTTGTATGTTAAAATAAAATGTTACAAGTTGTGTTTAATCTTTAAAAAAACTACACGCCAAACGCCCGCTTGTGCTAGCGGGGTTTATTCCGACCGTCTCTACAAACGGTGGAAAAAGCGGCGTGTTTGTTCCAATTTAGTGTTTAGTAATTTACATAAATTTAGCTTAAATTTAGGTCACGTGACAAATATATAAACACTGTGGTTAGCGCCTATTGCACTCGTTCTGCTGGGGCTACTCAACCGTCACTTCAAACGGTGAAATTCCAGTGTTTTTATTGGCAAGTCTGCCAAGTAAATGGGCCCAGTGGTGAGCCAAGCATGGCATTTGGGGCAAGCCTGCCCCGTTCAAGCTTATGAAAGCGTTAAAAAAATTAAAATATGTAGGCTAATTGCCTAAAATGCAATAAGAAGGAATAAACAAACTAGCGGCTCGAAAAACTAAGCCAAAAAAGTCAAATCATAGTCTATATGGTTGTTATTTTGTGTGTGTGGTTTGAGAATAATACACGTATGTATGTGTACATGTATGTACGTTGCTTGTTAGGTAAAATACATTTTTATTTTTTTTTCGTTTTTTTCGTTTTTTTCGTTTTTTGGGTTTTTTTTCACTCAAGAAAAAAGGGGTCCGGACCCCTTGGACCCCCCCCCTGTATCCGCCCATGATTATGTTGGTGAAATCCGTCCAATCGCGCATTTCGCTATGCGCCCATAGCTCGAATGTGGTACGGAAAAAATCGCGCCCCAGCGGGGGTGGCGCTGATCCGCAGGACCGGGTGCCGGGTCCCCATCGGAATCCGAAAAACGAGCGGACGGATGAATGGAAATGGCCGGGGCGAATCAGGGGGGCGAATCAGGGGGACGGTTTGTGGAAAATGTAGCTGATCATGGCGAATCCAGGGTCGCGGCCGGGTCGCGGTGTCTTGACCGTGTAGCGTCCATTCATGCAGATGGAACGATGTTTGGTGCAAGCATGGAGGATAGAATAAGAAGGAACCTTCTTATTCCTCCATGGTGCAAGTTAACTTCTGCCCGGAGCGTGTCCATCTTGTGGGGCGAGTTGACCCGAGTAGGGGGCGAACTGTCCCGCGGATGGGGCGAGTTGTCCCGCTGGGAAAGTTCCCGCCGACATGGCCGTGAATGCCTGGAACGCCTGGAAATATGGTCGGCCGTGAAGACTGATCCCGAATGCTTCCGGTGTTTGGTCCGGTATTGGGATCATTGAGGAGGAATCAGACTCTGACGAGGAATGCCGTCTTTTACGGTTAGACTTCCCTTTTCTGGCCCGGCGACTGCGTTGTTCACCCGAAGGTTCACCCAAAGAGGGTTCAAATGTTGGCGGTGGTGCGTCGAGTACTCCGGAACAGCGGGGGAAAAAAACTACGAAGTTGAGGACAGACTCGGAGGCCGGTGTAATTCTGCCAACGGCGGGCCGAACTTCCCGGCGGGTCAAATCACGGCGGGCTGGGAGACTCGGCTCGTAAAGCGGAATTGGCCGGAGGGCACTTACATGTAGAGTCATGGGCTATATCTCCGGTCGCCCGGTCAAGCTGGGCGTGTCGGGGGCTTTGGAAATGGAGCTCGATACGGCTCGTCCAGAGGCCTTGGAGAGCGATTTTTTGAGGGGAAGGGAAGGGGAAGGGAAGGGAAGGGGGGGGGGGGGGGGGGATCCCACTTGCCCTTGCAGCTTACTGCCGAGGCTCGATGCTTACGGCTCTTAGTACCGGCAGGCTGCTTGATCGGTTGTGTTTGCTCGTAGCCCAGGCCCCGGCCGGTGGGTCGACCATCACCTGATCCCGGGTGACGGGGTGAATTCTGCAAGTGGAGGAGATTCCCCCAGCAGATTCACGGTGGAGGTTAGGTGCAGGGGAGGGGGTGCCTTACGGCCTTGTACCTCTATGGGCGGCGGTTCCGTGGAACTTCTATCCGCGGGTCCCGCCGTGCCCCTAGCCGATCTCCTTTTGACTGATTTTTCCATCACAATCAATGTTGAAAACAGACGGAAAAAACGTACTTAGAGAGATAAAAAACCAAAGAAATGAAGACACACAGATTGAAGACAAACTCTACTTATTATTTATTTGAAGAAATAAACTCAAGCGGACGTAGGATGGTGAAAAAAAAACCAGATTTTCTCCGCGGGTGAAAAAATCGATCTATCACTATCCGACGCTAAAGAAAGAAGGAAGCTAAGATGGCGGCCAGGCCGCGGGGATAGAGGTCAGTGGGCCGGGCGCGGTGGGTAGCCACTGACCTCTATACATGGACAGATCATCCATTGTTTCATTTTGAAGTCGGCATGCAGAGAAGTGCAACATGGCGTCACTGCTGTGAGCCAATGAAATGTCCAGGTGTAGAGTTCAGTTGGTTGGTAAATCCACTGACCTCTACAACTGGACATTTCATTGGCTCACAGCAGTGACGCCATGTTGCACTTCCAGTTCGCGCCGACTTCAAGTGTTAGCACAGCAGAATATGGACAATGATCTGTCCAGGTGTTGAGGTCAGTGTGGGTAGCCTATTGTGTGAACTCTTAGCGGATGTATTGCGCCCTCTAGGAAACTATGCATACGACGTAGTGGCTCTTCGGGTAGGGTGAGCGCTGTAGACATATTAATTATAAATCCTTGCACTCCGATATCACATCAAGACACGATAAATCGGAAAATTAAATGTTTTGAAGATTTTTATTCTTATTTAGCCCTCCTAAATACTCAGAATTGTTTTCTCTCGGTATACGCTTTCGTTAAATAAACAGGGAATTCCCCTTGTTAAGCCCAGTAAAAACGGCGACGTTCACACGGTCATGTCGTAGTTAGCATTACTGGGGTAAACAATTCTCAAACAAGGCAATTAATTCAGGGGCTTCCATTACACGCGCAATATGTAGTTGAAACAGCCGTGCGATACAGAATTTCAACAAAAATATTTAAACAAACTCTGATTAGCACCGTGTTTAACACCAAGTAGATTTTGTAGATAAGAGTTGGTATAGCGCTAGCGTGGTATATGTAGGCCAACCAAAATCGCAGATGAATTCCAAAGCAAAGATGCTGACAAACAATGATCCGTCGAGAGCCAAATAACAATCTAATACAAAGGTATAGCTCCGTGACCGAAAATGAATTAATTTAATTTAATTTAAAGTAATTTGAAATACCAAAATGCATAAAATACAATAACGTTAGTGACCAAGTTCTTGCAATATATCACAATTCGAAATTAGATTTTACAATGAATAAGGTTAAAACTGCTGCCAACTGCCTAATGGCTGAATGACCCGAAAATTTACAAATCAAAACATTTAAAAGAGCCTAATATTTCGATATTAACAAGATCTTCTTAAGAGACGAAAAGATTTATAAACAAGCTTATACTATTTTAGTTTATTGAAATCTAAAAAAAAAAACTAAAATTTTTGCGAAACAGACTAAATAGTGTCAAAGATCGTCATATTTATAGCTTTAACAGTACAAAGACGATTGAGTTTCCGATACAATATTTGTATCGGCAAAGAGACAACCGTGATGATGCGGACACAATGGGCGTATTCGAAACCACGTTCACGCGAACCGGGGTTCCGAATGACGAGGACCAACACGCGAACGGTGTTTGCGAACAGGATTCCCACTCCCCGCTCAGAGAGTTGGGAGCCGAATAACGTCAGGAACAAAGATGGCGGACATAGGCCTCTCCGGAATTTGCCTTAATGTTTGTGCATACAAAATGGAAGTATGTATCCAGTGCACGAGCAGTATAAATGATTACAATTTAATTGCATGTGATCATATATTTGTGGGCTGATATTTGTCAGTTTTTACTGCTATTTGTAGATGTAAATTATTTTGGTAAAATAGTTTACTTTAAAAAAAATTTTATTAGGAGTTTTAATTCGGGGCTGCCATCTTGAATGATGTATTTCACACGCACTTTAGTGTTCGAAATCGGCAACCCAAGAACACTGTTCGCGGGTCACTCAGAAACATGGTTTCGAATACACCCACTGTTAAAATATATATATATTTGGCTCCTTGTAAGATTTTCCCTTAGATGCTATCTTCCTCCTCTTTTACGGCAGTATATGTCTCTTTATCGGTGTACGAAGAAAACTTCCAAACAATGAGCATGAAGCCAAAGCTCAGGATCCCAATCCCCAACGCAACACCGTTGAAGATGTAGCGGTACCAGACTTTGTCGTACAGAAGGCATGCTCCTTGGCCATAACACGTTTGTTGCCACACCACGCAGGCCGAGTCGATGATAGCGCCAAACATATAAGACGCCGGCACAGAAGCTAATACAAAACGAGGAGACAGAATTTACTGAGCTGTTTTTCACATCAGAAAACCAAATTAAAAAACCCTCGTTAAAGCAGCAAATGTCATATTCTTGCACCATACGATGAAGTTTTGAATATGTACCACATTGGGGCCAAAGCAAAATAATGATACACTATACCCAACTACAGTACAAGTTTCAAACAAATGTAATAATTTTATATTTTATTTTATAAACTTAATTTTCAATATAAAATGTATAATCCTGCAGGTACCAAATTACACTGGTGCCTGCCTTGAATTAACACACACCCGCCTTATGCAAAAAAACGAAAATAAAATGTATGCGTACTCACCGATTAGTCCCGTTAAATGTAGCATTCCCAAAGCTACAGGCCTGTCTTCTGCTGGGACGCATCTGAAAACCAAGACAAAAACATGTGTTTATAAACACAAAATTCCCTGCCAGCGTATAATGCCCAACGCACGTTGGTCCAAATACCAACTGCATAACATGTTGGGCAAATTCTTCTTAACATTTTGGTCAACATTCAGGCCTGTCTTCTGCTGGGACGCATCTGAAAACCAAGAAAAAAACTGTTTAGAAACATTATGTCCTGTCCGCGTATAACTATATTCCCATGATTATGACACAACCCTTTGAATGTCACGTTTTCTTGGTTGTTCATTTTACCCAACGCACGTTGGTCAAAATACCAACTGCCTAACATGTTGGGCAAATTCTCCCAAACATTTGGTCAACATTCAGTAACTTCCTACCAATGTTGGTTAGATTTTGCCCAAGATTGCAGGCAGTTGGTCAGTTTCGTCAAGCTTAGACAATACTGTACTGTCTGTGACATACTGACAGATGACATCACGTCAGACCCACATACAAGTTTGAATGCGAGTCTCTGTTTAAGTTACGGTGGTCCAACCATTTGTTTTAACCATGGTGATGTTGACCTTTGACCTACACGCGTATTGGTCCAACTCATTGGAATTAATAAGAGTTAACCGACACCGACACAAAATCACATGCGGAGACGGCATGCCCCTTAGCTTTAATTTGTCGGCTGGGCATAAAAATATCAATACACTTGCATTAATACGGTTAGAGTTGAAAAAGAAAATAACTTTGCGTGATGAGCTTGCCATAAGACTTACAAGAAAATGCGATTGGAAAAATAGTTACCGAATGACGATATTCAAACGCAAAAGCTGTGAAAATTGAGCAATCAACAAAACCACGGTCAGCACGGCTAGGTATGGTGCATAGGTGCAGTGACTGCCACAAGCGCCCTCCTCTCTGTCCAGAAGTGGTTCATATGTATCAGGGTCCATCGTTGTGTTGGTTGGCTGTCCAGCGGCTGATAAGCATGAACAGTCTCCATATTCCTGTGGGTGAATAGACTGAGATAAGTCAAGTTGTTTGCGGTAGCACCTTGTGCTAAATACTGTGTTACGAGTTGTGTGGTTTTGAACAAAACTGGAGGGAACTCGACGTTTCGGGCAGTATGCTCAGTCCGTCGTCAGGAGACTGACAGTGAGATCCAAATGGTGTAGCGGGGTAAATGGACATCAGATTAACCCCAGCAGTTATGAATCCTGCGATTTCAATATGATTTTGTACATACTCGGGGAGTTAAGGTTAATGGACGTTTTGAATCCTTAGCCTAGCTTCGAAGATATAACTTATTTTATTTCTCCTCCGCGTAATACAATTTGAACTTTGACCTTATTAGTCCAACAGATTTGGCCCGACTCAAACATGCGGCAACGCGACAACTTGGGTCGACTGAGTGAGTGAGATTTGGCAGAGTAATGATTCGCGCTGGTTTTTTTCCTCTTTATTCAATGTGGAAGACAGAATCTACGCGTACCTGCTCAGAAGCTCGTTGACATCCTGCGTGACACGCTGAGAAAAAATTAGTTCCATTGCCATCGCAGACAGGCGAGTACACAGACAAAGAGCATGCGCAGTCCGAGTTGCAGGGCGCCTTTAAACCAAGGTGGCTAAAAAATAAGTACAAGATTGTATCGTTCGTAGAACGAAAAACTCGGTCAAACTTCGACTATTTTTAAAATGATACCACCCCCACCCCCATTTTGACAATTTAATTAAGTCAGTCCACATTGTCTTTGCAATATGAGCCAACAATAGTCCGGTTCCCTAACCTGATAAATGCTCTGTTTTGTCTGAAGTAGGGTCAATGAACCAGACTACAAAAACAACATTTTTGTTCTGTTTTTTTTTACAAAGCATACAAACACAGAAACTAATCCATCTATTTGTTTTACAAATTACAGCAGAAGCAAATACATACCATCTTTACGCTCAATTGGCGCAAAGGTTTGCGCACATTGTGCCGCGTTCATTCTGACCTATTTTACCCTAACAAAGCACCTAAGGGTAGCAAAACAAATGTGCAACTAGACTAGTCCAACATACCCTAGTCCATCGTATGGCGTGAAAACGCCAACAACGTTTTCATTCGGGCAGCCAATGAACAGAGTCGCCGTGAAGCCAATGACGCAAAAAAACAGTCCGACGCACGAGAGGGAGACTAGCCCTCTGTATTGAATGTTGAATCGTTTGACCAGGGAACCAGCCAGTATACTACCAATGGCGAATGCAGGAGCCAGAAGACAACCTGTAGTGGATGGATTGAATGACAACAAAATGTTCGTCGGTTGGACATTGAAATATGCAAAGCTGTACTTAAACATATAGAGTTAAACTTCACAAACATCACAACTATTTAGTTTATAGTTTTTAGTTTTACATTGGCGGCTTTGGCGCAAAATGTGTCTAAACAACACACTACCGTGACCTTTGGCCGAGTGTCTACCATACACGACCCATAGTTTCAAAGACTGAATACAAATTGTTGGGGAAAACACTGTTGGGCAATATTCTCTGCCCAACATTGATACGAAGTTTCCTCAATGTTGATAACAATTTATCAACTATCGGGAATAATTTGCCCGGGAGTGTCGGCAATACTATGAGCAACCTTGGGCAAAATGCACTTGTCGAACTATTGTGTTTACAGTGCAAGATCAACGTATGTACATATTACATTCACGTCATTGAGTTTACCCGTCAGGAGGTCGGCTAGTCGAGTTTCCACCTCAAACTGAACTTCCAGGTACTTAGGAAGGAAGATGCCGTATCCATACACCACGACGATGGCGCTTGCTTGGGACAGGCACGTCAGCATGCAGTCACGGTTTTTCAACACCTTCCAAAACGTCAACAAACTACCTGTTTGGAGATACAATCACAAAATGAACCACTCTACTGACGAACCCAAACAGAAGAGCAGGTGTTTTGTTTTATGGGTATAAACAAACAAATTCACCCTTTACGAACTTTATGAAATATCAATTAACATACTGTAGAGTCCAAGCTAAACAAATAATACATGTACAATGGAGCAACAAAACAATGGTGATAGTGCATCGGGCCTCGCCTCGGGAGCCACCCATTGGACCTACAAAACGCCATGGACTACATCATCACCGCAGACAACAACTTAGTGTTAATAGTGTTAATAGTCACGGTGTTAGTGTTAATAGTGTGTACATCTAGAATATTCCATAATATAGGCAATCCCATTACCTCTTGTAGTCTGTCTTTTGGGGGATTTCAGACGAGTCGTACTCTCCTTTTTGTGGTCATTCTCATCTCCACGTTTCATGTCTTTGGTGTTGGTACGGGACTTTCTTAACACCCTGGGAAATCCATAGAAAAGCACCGCTGGAAACAGATATAAGATCCCAGTAATAAGGTAGCCTAGCCACCAGGCTCCCACCCACACCTGGTCACTGGGCGACACGGGGACGGATGATGAGGGAACTATGTGGAAGTCTACCCACAGACCAAGCACTGCCGCAGTCACGAATATGCCTGCCACGGGCGACAGGCCAGTCACAGCAGCCCAGATACCTGATAGAAGAGGAATGAAGATTGAAGTAAAATACAGAGAGCAATAATCTCGGGAAAATAATTATATTCGTTATTAATGGGTTTACCACAAAACAAACCAGTTGGTATCCAGGTCACTAAATTGTTGTAGTAACTTGTTCGTCGTCGTGCGTGGTAAGAGTTGTTCGGCGTCGAGTGAGGTAAGAGCTGTTCGGCGTGGTTAGAGTTGTTCGGGGCGGTAAGAGTTGTTTGGCGTCGAGGTAAGAGTTGTTTAGACGCCAAACAACTCTCACCTCGACGCCAACAACTTTTACCCGACGCTCAACAAATCTCACCCTGATACTCAACAAATCTCACCCTGACGCTCAACAACTCTTACCCCAACGCTCAACAACTCTCACCCTGACGCTCAACTATTCTCACCCCGACGCTCAACAACTCTCACTCCGACGCTCAACAACTGCCCTGACGCTCTATAACTTATTTTATGTCTGAAACTTGTCCAGGATATGGATTGAGTGTGGTGCCTATTTAGTCTAAATTGATGTCAAACATACCTGTGTATAAGGCTGTACTTTGTAGAGATGTATTTTCTGAGATGTATGTTTGCGCTGTTGGAAAGACGACCATGATGCATGAACCTTGAACTAGTGTGCCTAACATAAGAATGTAGAAAGCAACCTGATTGGGAGACACGGTCTCAGTCATCTGGTTCTCGGAACAGAGTTCCGATTCCGATTTTGATTCCATGCACATCTTCTCCACCTGCTGAAACGCATCGGATGTGTCGTTGTTGGTCTCGAAACCTTCTGGAACGTATGGACCTTGGATGAACTGCGGGATGATTTGGATAACAAGCGAAAGACCGCCCAACAGGGTGGCGACTCCCAGCACATGAGGTCGGTGGGTATCCGGCTTGCTGAAGAACAAGATCAGACCCGCGCTTCCAATAATGCCGCCCATGCAAAAGGCTGTCACAACCAGCGCCAGCTGACTGAGACTGAACTGATAGCGGCGTTCAAGGGTGGTAAACGACCCCTGGATCACCCCGACACCAAAACTATCGGCGAAAAAGAACATGCTGGCAATGACAACGAAGAAGGCCGGCCGTGCGAAGCGTCGAAGAAACGGTGGACGGACGGAGAAGTAGCCGCACTCTGGTACATCTTCGTCTTCGGTAGCAAGCTCGTGCTTGGGTTTTTCAACCTCCATTGTCAACGACATCTGTAAGGAAACAACATAGGTAGTTTTAACCCTAATATAACCCTGCCGAATCCGACAGGATTTAACCAGTCGACAATTCTGTTGGACCCTGTTGGATTCAGCAAGCAAATTATTTTATTCCGAAACGCATTCAGAATCGCATTCTGGTTACTGCATATTAGATAACGCCAAGTTGAATCCAACAGCGAAAAAACAAACCAGTTGAATCCTGTTGGATTAGGCAGGCTAGTCATTTTATATGTTAAGGTAAAACGTTATACTGTTGTATTTAGCAGTCAAGTCCTGGGGAGCCATTCGGGGGTTAATGAACGTGTTACAACAGTGACAATATAGTGGTATAAAAATTTTACTCATTTTTTGTACTCGTTTTTTTTCTCCGTTCTTGCAAATATAATAAGATTAAACTGGTGTCATTTACGATTCGGGACACGCTTGAAAAACAAAACAACCTAAACAGCACCACCAGGAGGCGGACTATGTAGGGGGTTCTGTCGAGCTGAAATTCAGCCATAACATATTTGATTCTCTGTTATTTGATGGATTTATCTCCCTAGGCATCAGCGGCCGACACTTTGTTTTTTAATGACAGAGACGGTTGCCCACACAACAATTGTTAAAGACCATGATGCGGTTAGAACTATATAAGTCATATTTAGACCATGGGACGAGTGCGATTATTGTGTTCGTTCGTGATGTCCATTTTGGTAGGCAATGAAAACATCAAAGTTCATTAAAGTTGTTGTTGCTAAATAAAAAAATGAATGTCAATTTTTGCAAAAGTGGCATTTTTGGTGTATTTTTTTCGAAAATATGGACAAATTATTATTATTTTTTTTTAAACTTGCCGTTACTCGAACCTAGGCTTTGGCCCGTGTTTGGCTCCAGCGTTATTGCCAAACTGCATAACTGAAGCCAAAACTGAAACACACTTTCGTTTAATAAAACGGCACTCACGTGACTAAACCTAAATTTTGATTAATCGGAAATGATACTGTGTTATGAGTCTCCGTCGGCATCCAATCAGCGCTCTCGTTACGGACAGTTTCTGACCCGGTGTACAGCAATCTAACATGGCGGCTTCTAAAGACGACGCCGAGCCTTTATTTACGTGCATTTTGCACTGTGATTCTGGAGCCAAAGGCAGGGTTTGACCTTTTTCTATTCATAGCTGGCCTAGCTTCCTCGAGTTTGCTGACAAAAGAGCCGCGCGGATAATCTCTAAATGTACCTTACTCACCCATTCAGAGTATATTTTTTTGTCGTCTTAATTGGGCTCCTTTTTCAAAAAGAGTCAAGTCAAAAAAGGCTATTCTTGTCTTCAAAAGTCTTAACAAAAGGACTCCTTTGTACATGACAAATATTTTCAAACTACTTACAGTTATTTGCGAAACAAGGCAATCAACCCACACGGCACTGAAAGTTCCTTTCGCCAAAAAAGAATGCTACGCCACAAGTTTTGCTGCGAGTGGTGCAAATATTTTGAATAATCTGCCCGGACAATTGCGAACGTTGGACTCATTAAGCACATTTAAATCGGAGCTCCGACATGTCATCCGTAAAGTATTATTCCAATTGTGCTGATCTACGGAGTTATAACTTGGTTGCCACTATAATGTGGAGCCGGATGGGAATTTCCCGTTCTCTTTTTTTCCCCCAAAGTTTTTTTTTGCGGGTTTTTGCCTATCTCGTAAATCAGGATTAGTAATAATGTTTTGGATTCCTGTCAATAGTCTTGTAAGTCTGTATTATGTTATTATATGTAATGTTATTTTATGTGATGATGTATGCAGGGCCCCAATGGAAACCAGTTTTAAACTATTTGGGCACACCCTGGGTAACGAAATGGAATAAATAAATGATCCTGCCTCCACTTTAGCACTTTAGACTTCTGACTTCGTTCAGGGCGAAGTTCAGAACACTTCAGTGTTTGTTTGTGGTTCCGAAAAAGATTCTGATGCTCTTAAATGACATTAACGACAACAGGCCATATTCTCTTAACTATGATATTGACCTTTGTATGGGGCCACACATTCGAACACGCTTTATGTTATTACAGTTCTGTACCTCTATCTTTTGTCAATGTATAATATGTTATGGAATGGATGTGTTGTCGGTGCTGTGCGTGTTGTCGGGGGCCATACTAATAACCGACAACATAACACGCACAGCACCGACAACAAATCAAAAACATATTTTATATTAAGGAAGAGAACTGTACGTCAAAAGAATGTCATTTAACTCGAGGTTGCATTTCATTTTTTTAAATTAATATTTTTTTTCACGTGAATTTTTTCTCTCTATCAAGCATGAACGTTGGCCGCTATTTTGCCTTCTGGCTGCAGTTTGACATTATGCACGAGTCTAATAGAAAAAGGTTATTATTGTATGTCCTATGCGTAATTGCAATGTGTAATAAATTGGTATTGGTATTGATATTATTTCATTACGTAATTGTCCACGTTATGTAATTGGTTGCGTGGGAACCAATACATTGTAACCTAACCATTATAAATTGGCTGAATTAAATATTGGTTGGTGTTATAACCAATGCAATTGGTTGCATGTTAACCAATATAAATTGGTTGCATTATGTTAGTGCTATAGTATAACCAATATGGATTGGTTACGTGGTAACCAATACAAATTTGTTATTTTAACTAATATTTTGGTTTAACCACATGATTGGTTGGAGTCCTACCATTGGCCTATTTAGATGTAAAGTACTAGAATAGTTCTGAGAACACGCTTGATAACCTTGATCAAGGCTAGCAAGGAACAAAATCTAAAAAGAAAAAGGAACCGTCAGGTATAAACATATTGTGTAGCTCACCTATTAGCTGTAAACTACTGCCAAAAACCTGCCTCACTTCGGCGACGAAAGCCGAGCACAGGCTCACACTGACGAAAAAATAAAGTAGCGTAGCAACTTACGGCTATGCAAACTTCAATTTCGACACCAATTCAAGCTAATACTGAACTCGGGGGTCTTGATGAATGGAGCCACTGGCCTTTCCAAAAAAAACCAATCTACATCATATTTGCTTTCCATACGCTCTGTTACCCACATTGTGTAACTTTAACTACTAATAAAGGGCCCCAGTAGGAAAACTCTCGAACTGAATAGCAACCAACTGTAGTGACCCAGACACCCCCGCACCAGCCTGTTTGAGGTGCGGCAGACACAGTAGCTAGAAAGTATGGCCATATCGTATGTCATTACAAAATGTATAAAAATATTAGGCTACATGGTCCACGCAATTTGTTATGTCTGAAAAAACTAACACGCGTACCGATGTGACGTGGTTTATGTAAGAATGCCACCCCCACCCTTTCCTCCCTCCTCCATGCACCCTCCCCTCCCTCCTCCCCCTCCCAAAAGGCCCAGGGCAGGCGAAAATGAATTACATTGTTTTTTCGCCGGTCACAGGCGCGGATCTACTGACTGAGCAAACGGGGGGTGGGGGGGGGGGGGGGGGGGGGGGGGGGGTCGCTTAAGCAAACTGGAGGGGGTACCAAGGCATATTTTGTCACTATGCTTAGGTTACCACAGTAATATACATGATATGACCAGTTAGTGACCAAGCACTTTTTGTAAAATTTTAGTGTATAGCGCCCTCGCAAGTCAAAGTAATGAAAGGCCACTCTTCATTGAAGTGGTGTTGAATTATAATGGATTGACAGTACCCCCAAAGCAATGACTATTAGATTAATTATTATTGGCCTGTAAGAAGTTTTTTGGAAGGAGTGGAAAGAATTCCATATCTCACCCTCACTTGTTTGCCCTTAATATGACTTGACAACTACCAAGAAGAGTAAATCTGATGAAGAAACACTAATTTAGGAGTGAGAAGTTTTTCTTCGAAAATACTTAGGTTTTACTTAGATTTACTTAGATTTTATTCAAAATGAAGAAAATCCGGACTGTGAAGGTAATTGCACAAACATACAAAATGGGTACACTATGGATGCAGTTACAAAATCAAACAAAGGCCACCCCCCCCCCCCCCCCCCCCCCCCCCCCTCCTCCTCCCCCTACTTAATTCTGACCAATGAGATATCGGACAGGTCACGCACACGCAAGCCAGCGTGCTTTAGGGATATTGCCTCAAATGTCGCGCACGGCATCCCGGCTTACAAGCACACAGGGTATTTTGTTATCTAAAAAGATTAAGGCTGCTCAACCTATTAATAAATATTACATTTTTTTTTTTTTTATTTACAATTTTTATTTACAATTAAAATATTGGCATTGTTTTTAAAAAGCTCTAATGGGAAAAAAATTAGCGGATAAATACATACAGGGTTCTTTGGCCCATTGCGGTATACCCAGCACGATATGTGGCAGAGGGGTACCCCCTCTTATTCCTATACTTTATACGCACTCAACACTATTGTAACCTAACCCACCCCCCTTGAAACCTAAAAGGAATTCCTGAGATTCCGGGAACACAATGGTCAACACAAAAGAGGGGGGGGGGGGGGGGGGGGGGGGGGGTTTCTCTGCCACATATCGTGCTTCATATGCATTGCGGCGCTAAGACCCAGGCCAGGTGCATCGGCCAGTGATATAAAAAGGGTATAGGGAAAT
Source organism: Crossaster papposus (assembly GCA_037893245.1). Classification (NCBI taxonomy): domain Eukaryota; kingdom Metazoa; phylum Echinodermata; class Asteroidea; order Velatida; family Solasteridae; genus Crossaster; species Crossaster papposus. Next base: position 731,858 of record JBAIAA010000600.1, read on the forward strand.
CTATAGTATTACTTGCTGTCGCTGCTATTGTATTAATTTCCATAGAGATATTTAAAAACCAATAGGTTTGAAAACACAAATGTACCTATGACAATTTCAGGGACTTTTCCAATAACAAAATTAATGGGACAAATCCTGGGGAAATTGATTGAAAGTGACAAATATGTTGGACCCCTGGCCCTGTAGATTTTCAATAGGCCGATTTCGGCTCTTGCTCCAGGCCTATTTGCGGCGCACGCGTGCATGAAATTAAATTTATCAGGTAACAGGTCTATTGCACAACTATAGCGCAAAGTTGTTATTGGTAGTGCACTTTTTACCCCTCCCCCCAACCTTAACGAGAAAACGCCGCCGCGGAAACTACCTGTTGCACACAAAAACAAGAAATTTAAATAAAAAAAATACAAGCAACTATGTTGAGGTACTAAACACCTTTTACTAATTTTTGTTTTGTCAATTTTAAAGGGCGTTGCGGTTGGAGCGCCGTCAGCCCTCTAACGGTAGCCCCTTTTATACTGAGTATACCAATATTGAGTGGCTCAGTGTGGAATGAGAGCATTACTCGGACACTCTTGATAAATGTGACATTTAATTGATTGTACACGAACCATTGATACTGATGGTTCGTGTACAAATCAGAGTGAGCCACACTGCTGATGTTAGTTTGACCACATGCAGTAAACACACCAATATCTGAATACCGTCGCCATGACAGCAGGGGCGTCAATCCCATTTCAAATGTGGGGGGACATTACTGAAGTCAAGAATTATTAGAGGGGTTTAGCATGCACATTATACAAACGTCAACAAGAGTGCACAAGAGATGTTGGCACGGCCAACATATCATGCGGCCGGCATAATTATGACAAGCCCAGACGGCGAGCGTCTTCCTGTTTTATATTGTTTACTTATCCTATTTCAAATGTCTGGTTGAAAGGAAACCAGCCTCATGTTTTACCGTTCTCGAGAAAACCCTGTGGTTTACATCGGGGCGCAGTGGTCCCCTGACTCTAACACATACCTATTTACTCGATAACAAATTGTCAAGTCGAAAATTTAAACATGGATAATTTGTTTAGGAATTAAAGTGCATTTAAGACTAGCTTGGTAATTTTAATACTTACTTTTCTGGTGAAAATAATTCGCAAAAAATGTTATCCCTGGAAACTATTAGAAAACTATTTCCACAAACGAAATGGTGCAAAGGATTTTGAATGTAGTTTAGAAACACAAGAAAACCTGGAATAATTCCCATCTGCATTTTTGTCGGTGTCCTGTAAAATTAATGAGATAAGGTTTTATCCGTTTACTTTTTCAAATAAGTTACGGAGAAGTATCTTGAAAAGTATTTATCAAGTATCTTGAAAGTATTAAGACCAGATTCAATCGGAGGTGCCGGTATTTGTTTTATTCCACCGTCGAATTAATTCAAATAACAAATCCCAAGTCTTTGAACTTTGATTGACGGCCAACTGATAACAGTAGAAATTTCCACGAAGTTATTTGTTATTGTTTCCGAGTGTGATGGAAGTGAAGAATAAAATGTTCAGTTATGGTAAAATGAATGAACAACCACAATTAAAATGCAAGTGAAATGTTCGGGCAAAGATCTCTTGCGCCGCGCATTTGGTCGTCTGCTGCGCGTACTTAAACCTTTGCTTCGGGTCTTCGGCTTCGGTTCGCCTGTGACTTCGGAATCACTGAGAAGTAAATACAAATGAAGAAAATAGAAATATCCGACTTTTGTATAGGTTCATATCAACTGATTGAATGTTTCTGAAGCACAACAGGCACCAGAATGTGGCTGGAGTTCTCGCAGTAGGCTAAAATCCCCTTGATCATAAGACGAAGACAAATCCGAACCCAGAGATTAAAAAAGCCATAAAAGTGCGCCCCCAAGTGGTACGGTAGATATTAGTTAATACTTATACTGCGATGTGATTGATTGTCAGCTTTGCGAAGGTTCGCTAGAGTTAAGTTGAACACGATCGATCAAGCACAGCCAATGGCACACGCACTTCACTGAACTTTCGTAAACACAAAACTTTCTCAAACTAGGCTACAACTTTACCAAAAACACAGATTTCAACCACAACCACACACAGCCTACATGATACAGTATGAATATGGCTGCAAAACATAATTTACTGAATTATCGATTTCAGGGGCTATGTTACAGCAACAAATAATAAAAATTTAGGACAAAAGTGAGATTACGTCTGGACGAGATAACGCCTGTTTTCACGCGAACAGTATGTGTTCACGTACATGTATATGTACCACTGACCTCTACACCTGGACGGACCATTGTCCACTATTCTGCTGTGCTAACACTTGAAGTCGGCGCGAACTGGAAGTGCAACATGGCGGACCCGAGACGTCACTGCTGTGAGCCAATGAAATGTCCAGGTGTGGAGGTCAGCGGATTTATTCTGTACATTTTGTATTTATAAACATTACGTAATACGTATCGTACCAACACCTGGACATTTCATTGGCTCACAGAGTCACGTCGTGGGTCCGCCATGTTGCACTTCTCCGCATGCCGACTTCAAAATGAAACAATGATGATCTGTCCATGTATAGAGGTCAGTGATATGTACATGTACATATACACGTACGAACTACACGTAAAGATCGAGTTCGCGCGCGCACTTACTTACGCCTGCACGCACAGGGCGGCCAAACCCGCAGTAGCGCGTTAACGTCAGGTTCTGTTGGCTCCGCAGCCGTTGTTGGACTTGGATGGACTCCGTGTATGATCCGTCACACTTACGCCACCGCTCCGCTATTCTTGACAGTTTCCGCTACAGTACATATTGCCCTATTATTAGTCCGGGAGCCCAGCCAGGTTTAATCATAATTTTGAGTGCAAAAGGTTTGAAGCGTGGGATATGTAGGGGTGACTGGGACAACTGCAAAATGGGTTTTCTTAAGTTTGGCGAGTGGTGCGTTGGGAGGGGGAGTCCCTGACAGACCCCCAACAATTCGATTTAATCATAATCTTGAGTGCAAACATAATTTCTTCATAAGTCGAAAGTTTATCGTGTACTGAATGGGATTTGTATACTTAAGAAAAATATAATTGGTGCTAAGTACATTTAAGAAGGTCTTTAATTAGTGCTAATTACACGTTTGATTATAATTTTGAGTGCAAAGATAAAACAAGTGTCAATGTGTAGCTGACACCTTACTAGAGTAAAATTCGCCACTTAAGAAAGTTTCAAGTGGTGCCATACCTAATTAAGAAAGGGTCAAAGGTCATCATAAGTCATTAAACACTAATAATTATAACGTTGAGTGCAACTTGCATTTATGTGTATACCAACAGATTATCGTAGATTGATCACTGATCACAAGCTTAAGAACATGATATATAGTGCAAAGTTAAGAAGGTCTGTAATTAGGGCTAATTACACGTTTAATGTGTAGCTGACACCTTGCTGCATGGAGCAAAATCCGCCGCTTAAGAAAGTTTCAAGTGGTGCCATCCCTAATTAAGAAAGGGTCAAAGGTCATTAAAACTAAAAGTCAATAAACACCGATACATGTATTTATAATGTTGAGTGCAACTTGCATTTCTATGTGGATCAACCGTTCATTATGGACCAATCACTGATTACACGGCGCAATGTCCGATCAAAATGTCCGATTAATAAATTATTAGAATGATAATTGAAATCATAAAACGAGCGCCAACGTGTACATGTACTTTACCAAACGCAGGAATAAAACCCACCACATAAGAAATATTACAAACAGTCATGAAGTTGATTGCAATTGCCTGTACCCTCTCAAACACGAATGGGTGTAAATATGAAATACGTTAAAATTGGGGAATATGAGATCACCGGAGTTTATAATTATAGGAACATAACCTTTTAGTAGTTTTTGAGCTCAAACAAGGTTTGCATTAAAGTAGACAACAGTCAATACTGAGAACTTTATTGTAATGATATCATTAACATTGAGTGATGAGCTGCTTTGGAGTACGAAGTTACGTTACGTTGTGCCTTAGTACAGTGGCTCGATAGCGAAATTCCTAAATTTATGCAACAGCGCGATCGTGTAAACAAAATTGCAAAGCGCACAGGCTCACAAATCCATTGGGATTCATACAAAGACCTGCGGCACAATGTTAACTAATGCAATCCGCAGTAAAAAGTGAACACTCGCACATCCGCCTTAGAAGAAATCAAAAGCAATTCACTTATGATGTGGACAACTCTGCAGGAGGTACTCACTCCCTAATGAGCAGACAACTGAACTGTACTAAATTTGATTACTTCCCCCAAATGGTGAAATATTGACGATTCAGCTGACATTGCTGATACATTAAATAAACACTTTTTAACAATCGGCAAGCGTACTGCTGGTAATTACCCTTTGTGTGAACTTGAAATAGATGAAAATACTGACGCCTCTATCAATTATTCTCTTGATAAAGAATGCATACCGTACCTAATGTTACAGAAGAGTTTGTTCAAAAGCAAAAATTATCTATCGGTATGTCAGTTGGGAAAGCAACAGGTCTGGATGAAGTGTTAAAATGATCAAAATTGCTTCACCTTATATCATTAAATATTTAACTTGTATTTTTAACATGTCTATAAGATGTGAGCGATACCCTAAAAATTGGAAACATGCATTAGTACATGTAACACCAATTAACAAGGGAGGATGTAAATGTAGTACAGGTAACTATCGGCCTATTTCTATACTGCCAATCACCTCTAAGATTTTTGAAAGATAGGTGCACACATCGGTATATAGATACCTTGATGAAAACTTGATGATTCCTAGTTGCCAGTCAGGATTTAGACCCCTGCACTCAACTGAAAGCACCCTACACGACTTAAGAAACAAGTGTTTTGAAGCCATGGAGAATAGAGAAATTACAGGCACAGGCAGTGTGTTTATAGATCTCAGTAAAGTATTTGATTGTGTTAATCATGGCATCTTACTAGAGAAACTAGAAAAGATGAACATGTCATCTTCTGTAATCATGGTTTATTAAAGTCATACCTAAGTGATCGTAGTCAGTCTGTAAATATCAAATTTCCTGTCCGTAAACACTGGTTTTCCGCAGGGGTCGATACTAGGTCCACTTTTATTCATTGTTTATACTAGTGATCTTCCATTTTGTATTCCCCAAACTGCAACTTATTTATGTAAGCTGATGACTCCACATTAACGTGTGGCTCCTTAAACATTAATATAATAGAAAGCAGCTTAAACACAGCTGTTATAGTTTTCACAACTGGTACGTAAGAAACAATCTATAGCATTAAACGCCACCAAAACTAAATGTATATGCTTATTGGTACAAGGCAGAAAATATCCAATGTTGACTTAAAGGTAGTATTGTCATCTATTTCAAGTTCACGCAAAGGGTAATTACCAGCAGTATACGCTTGCCGATTGTTAAAACGTGTTTATTTAATGTGTAGCAATGTCGGCGGAATCGTCAATATTTCACCATTTTGGGGGAAGTAATCGAATTTGCTACAGTTCAGTTGTCTGCTCATTAGGGAGTATACCTCCTGCAGAGTTTTCCACATCATAGGTGAATTGCTTTTGATTTCTTCTAAGGCGGATGTGCGAGTGTTCACTCTTTTTACTGCGGATTGCATTAGTTAACATTGTGCCGCAGGTCTTTGTATTAATCCCAATGGATTTGTGAGCCTGTGCGCTTTGCAATTTTGTTTACACGATCGCACTGCTGCATAAGTTTAGGAATTTTGCTATCGAGCTACTGTACTAAGGCACAACGTAACGTAACTTCGTACTCCAAAGCAGCTCATCACCCAATGTTAATGATATCATCACAATAAAGTTTTCAATATTGACTGTTGTCTACTTTAATGCAAACCTTGTTTGAGCTTAAAAACTACTAAGAAGTTAAGTTCCTAAAATTATAAGCTCCGGTGATCTCATATTCCCTAATTTGTACGTGTCCCCCTGTCCCCCCAGGATTGACGCCCATGCATGACAGCATAACATCGCGACATATTGGATAACCGGCTTCAAGGATATTGTAGTTGGAAGTCATTTCATTATACACATTTTGGGGTGTATTTAGTCTACGCAGATTAGCTTCGGCAATATTTAATTTAATATGGTCAGTAAAATAGATTTAAGTATTGTGCTTGTCGATTGACATATGCTTGTCCGATGTTGTTTTCGGGCCACCCAATGTTTATGAAGTTTAAACAACATTGCTTTAGCTAAATAACGCGATATTGCGTACAGAGCCTGAAAGTAGGTAAATCTTCATGTCTTTTTGATTTTCTTTCTCACGTAAGTACGCGAATTGAAAAAAATTGATCAAACAAGGAGACCTTGGAACAAATCCGAATGTGAAGGTCGTATAGTAAGTAACACTTAATTTGTATTTAAAACTTGTTTAGTTGCAAAGTTATGATAACAAATGGGAGCTGGCGGCCATTTTGGGCGCCATCTTGAATTTTGAAAAGGGCTATCCTGAACAAAAATTAGGTTGTTATGAGCTATTTCCAGGTTAAAACCCAAACTCTTGACCTATGCACGGTACATGTACATGTATATTCTGTTTGTGTATACATGTATATAGTGTATGCACATTATACAATACTAGTACTAGGTGAAGAAAGTGTGACACACATGACAACAAATTAATAACTATCAGGAACAATGCAGAATGTTTTATTTCAATTATCATTCCGCAAGCAAGCTACTTTAAAGGGATACAGAAACTTCGTCAAGGAAGTCCACTTTGTTTTCAAACATGTGTAGTTGCACTTCTAACGTATGTAACATGGTGTCTTTAGGTGTCTGGTATCACACAAAGGGGAAGTTCCTTTTTACTTTTTATGATGTAGGTACATGTAATTGGTATGTAAAGTACAAAACAAAATTACTTATTTTTCAGTTCATTTTGAAAATTTTGAAAAATGATTGTTATTTTTTCAAAGGACAAATAAATCTGCGATGGCAATGTAGCCTAGTATCTTAATATACATTTTGTAATGACATACGATATGGCCATGTACCTCCTAGCTACTGTGCCTGCCGCGCCTCAAACAGGCTAGCCTTTAAACAAGGCCACATGTCTGATAGACGCCGAGCGACTAAAAAGAGACTAATCGCGAAAACCTGAGTGAACGCCAGTGCGAATTGCCCAGACAAGTGGCCTTTATCAATCTGGTTTGGATTTCTTATGTTAACCTTTGTTTCCGACTGGAATCGCTACCGAAATGGTAGCGTCCAATCAGCGAACGTATCTCCGCGTGACGTCAGCTTATATTTGAGTTGGACTAGTTCATTTTACAAACAGGGAATGTCCAATCATGTCACTTACAATATTTAGCTCAAATCATCAGTTGCTTTCTTTTTTTTACCTTTTCCTACATGCTTTGATATTGAACGAATCACGAACGAAGCCAACTGGGAGATCGCCGTTCCGATTGGGCGTATTGGCATGCTAATATGTATCTATGAATAATTCATTCCGAGCAGTGAAACCTACATTGCAAAAGGCCTCGTGACATTCGTCACTCGGTCGCGCGTTCACCCCGGGTATCTAGACTCATCTCAGCCGCTTAGCCAGAGTCACGAGGCCTTGTCAAAAGGCTACAAATAGGCTGGTGCGGGGTACGGGCCGCGAATTCTTTTTTCCTGAACCTTTCGGGAAGATGTCATGAATTATTCAGTAGTTGCATTGATCACTGTACAACACTTAGGTTCTAGGTCTCTTTTCCCCCTTAAATTAAAAATACCCTGCATGCAGATATCAATTTGACTAGGAAAAACGAGGTGATCTACAGCAGTATTCGAACCAGGGATCTTTGATCCATATTCCTTCCCACTATTCACTACACTACGTATAGCAGATCGACAACAGCTATAAAGTGATTTAAGGTAACTAGTTACCTAAATAACAACAATGCTGTGACGTCACGTTTTATCCCGATGAATAAACATAACTTCTGAATAATTCAAGAAATCTGCCCGAAAGGTTCAGAAGAAAAAAGGCGTACGGGGTTACCACAGTCGGTTGCTATTCAGTTCGAGAGTTCTTCTTTTTTTCCTATACAGGGTGGGGCTCTTTAGTAGCAGGTAAAGTTACACAATGTGGGTAGCAGAGCGGATGGAAATGTAAATACATTATAAAGCTTGTTCTTTAGGAAAGACCAGTTGCTTCGCCATCAATACCCCAGTTCAGTGTAAGCTTCAATGGTGTCGAGATTAAAGTTTGCATTGCCGTAAGTTGCTACGCTACCTTATATTTTCGTCTGTGCGAGCCTATGCTTTCGTCGCCGAAGTGAGGCAGGTTTTTGGCAGTGGTTTACAGCTAATAGGTGATCTACACAATATGTTTATACCTGACGGTTCCTTTTATTTTTAGATTTTGTTTCTTGCTAGCCTTGATGAAGGCTTCAAGCTTGACCCCAGAACGAGCAAGTGGCCGCTATTTGATTATATATGCTTTGTGGTGCAATCTGGGGCGATTCCTGGCTAGTTTTTGTGCAAAAATGTAAAATATATCTTTTTGGCGACAGTTTTGCTATAACATATATTCTCGCACGTTCCAGTTTTGGGTGTGGCCCACATTCATATATAAACTTATATTTATACTATATTTATACTATATTTATAATCTCCATAATTCTCCATTTTATCTCCATATAATCTTGAAAACATTTGCTAAACAAATCAGAGGAAAGAGGCCAGGAATTGCCTCAGATTGCACCACAAAGCATATAGAATCCAAACAATTTCGGGGCCCTTAAGCGGGTCCCAGACTCCACGCTTCGCGCTCGCATTTTCCAGTTTTGGGTGTGCCCCACATTCATATATAAATTTACATATAATAGATATTTATTTATATATATATTCTCCATTAAATTCTCCATAATTCTTCATTTTATCTCCATATCCTTTAAAAAACTTTTTCAAAAACAATATGAGAAAAGAGGCCAGGAATCGCCTCGGATTGCACCACAAAGCATATAGAATTAAAAAAAAATCGGTGCCCTTAGGTGGGCCCTGGACCCCACGCCGTAAGGGCTTCGCACTTCGCGCTCGCATTTTCTAGTTTGGGGTGTGCCCACTTCTGAAAAACATCCTAGATCCGCGCCTGTAAAGGGAGCGGGGGATAACTGGCATCATGATCAAAATGTGATAAACATCAAGACATCATCGCCTTTTTTTAACATTATTTAAAATTTTAACATTGTGGACAATTTTAGTAGTTTTGTGATTGTCCTTTGAATACAAAACATCGGCTGAAAGATGTATCATGAAATTTCAGATATCACGGTTCTCAACCAGTCAGACTGCTCCGTCCAATTTTGGTAGCAAGTCTCATTGCTTGTACACAAAGCTGAAAACAGCTTATTCAAGTCGGTGATTGAGAGCGAATAAACGCATATTGGGATCGACAATGTACGTACCGCCCCCGCAATAAGGATATGGCTTATGGACGTCTATACCGCCGCACCCCGGCGCCAGAGAGCGTGGCAGGCGCAGGCGCGGCGGCCGCGAGAGGCGAATAAAACAACTCAATTACCGACTTGATTTCAAGTCTAAGCCTCGGTCGGCAAATGAGCCACCGACTGATCGACTGATTTTTCTGGTCAAGTTGCCGACTAAGGCGACCACCACTTCCCCCTCCCTCTTTCCCCTCCCCCTCCCCCTCCCTCCCCTACCCCTTCTCCTCCTCCCACCCCCACCCCCTAGTCGCTACGCCCCTGACTAACCGAATCGGGTGATGTTGGTATCATTTGTTTAGGAAGAAAGATTACCCCTTCAATCAAACGAGCTTTTCTGGTCGGAGGGTACTGAACATATAAACCATTCAGTTTTGTTGACAACCCCGTATAGAAAGTGTTAAAAAAACACATTGAAATTGGATGATTTGCAACTTTTAGGGGTTAATGGACATAATGTCTATGATGATTCTACGTATTTGAGGGCAAATTAAAAAGCACGGTTCCATAAAAAGCCCACAAAAATGAAAACTAATGGACCGAAGCTAATGTACAATTCAGGCTGTTTTTCAAACTTTGAAGTTTTACAAAACCCATTTTTGTTGTATACACTTCTATAGTACAATATGACTTCTAGTTCGAACCGCATCACGGTTTTTAACAATTTTTGTGTGGGCATCAATCTCTGTCATTAAAACACAAAGTGTCGAACGATTATGCCTAGGGAGATAAATCCATCAAATAACAGAGAATCAAATAAAAATATGACTGAAATCCAGCTCGACAGAACCCCCCCCCACCCCCCCCCACCCCCCCCCCCACCCCCCCCACCCCCCCACCCCCCCCCCACCCCCCCACCCCCCACCCCCCCCACCCCCCCCCACCCCCCCCCAAAAAAAAAGCCCGCCTCTTAGTGGTGCTGTTTAGGTTTTCGGTTTTTCAAGCGTGTCCCTAAAGGTAAATGACACCAGTGTAATCTTATTTGCAAAAACGGAAAAAACTAAACACGGTTAAGAAAAGGAATGTGCAGAAATTAGTAAAATGTTATTCTATTGTCACTGTTATAACACGTACCCCCTAATGGTTCCCCAGAACGTGCCTGCTGAATCAACAGTTCAACTATTATGTGACTCATGACTTTACCGCTCAATCCAACACAGTCCAACTCGCTAAGTTATACCTGAACATGGCCTGCTTAATCCAACAGACTCCAACTGTGGTTTTTTTTGCTGTTTGATTCAACTTGGCATTATCTATGGTGGCCCTGAAGGGACATCGCACATCGCATTTTTCTGCGCAGATTTTTGCGATGTCGCACATTTTATCGCACATTTCTGCGACATTGCAGATGTTATCGCAGATTTCTGCTATATTGCAGATTTTATCGCACATTTCTGCGCAGAAATCTGCGATGTCGCACATTGAGGGCACTTTGCAGGATCACTGAGGGCACTTGGAAGTTGATGCATCGGAGGACTTTGCAAGACTGAGGGCTTTTGGGAGTTTTGCCACTGGAGAATAAAGCAGGATCCAGATCATAAGGCCTAAACTAATGCTGGATGATTTTGCAGGATTTAGGTTACTTGGGTATTTATCCAAATGAGGATTTTTGGAGGATTCAGGTTATTTGTTACTCTGTACTTTCACACTGCTCATGCTCTATGCACATTCTCTATAGAGCTTTAGTCAAGATGTAGGTTATGTGACAAGAATAGGAAACGTTAGCACACCAAGGGTCATATTCAGACCCTTGTTAATACTGCACTTAGCACCTGTTTGTTCCTTGTTTAGGCGCTTATAGCTCAATGGTAAACCCACTGCAGGATTTTGCAGGATTCAGTCACTAGTAATAAATAATAGAGGATTTTGCAGGATAGATTGGCTTATTTCATGTCAAGTCTAAGCCTCGGTCGGCAAATGAGCCACCGACTAATCGACTGATTTTTGTGGTCAAGTTGCCGACTGAGGTGACCACCCCACTCCTTCCCCCTCCCCTCCGCCGGCCCCCTTCCCCTTCCCACTCCACCCTCCCTCCCCTCCCTCGAAATGCGAAGCACGATTATTCTTACTATGAAAATGTCTTTAAAACTTCGAAAACTTCGACGAAATGCGAAGCACGACTATGAAAATGTCTGTAAAACTTCAAAAAAACGAAATTATTACAAGAACAGATAGCTACTCTGCTGAATAGCAAACAAACGACCTCCTGGTTTTAACTGCTGCAAAGTGATCACCAGTTGACAAGATATTATGGCTGTATACGAGGCCATGTTTGTTTTAACCTCAGAGCCATAAAACAGCATCCCAATTACCCAGTGACCTCCATGTAGCTTGGAAAAGAGGCATTAGTCCAGATCCCTGCATACCAAGTGGTTGTTCAAACTAGGTTTTCTGGTCGGAGGGTACTGAAAATAAACCATTCAGTTTTGTTGACCCTGTAAAGCAAGTGTTAAAAAAATCCCATTAAAATTGCATTTGAAACTTTTGGGGGTTGAAGGACGATATGTCAATGAGTATGAGTATACGTATTCAAGAGAAAATTCAAAAGCACGTGTCACAGGTATTTCGATACGTTTTATATATCGTTGAAAATACCCGCCGCGGTTCGTGTTAATTTAAATAACAGACTCTGCTCGAAAGGGAATCCACACGGAGAGCTAGGTTTTCGTTGATCCTCCTCCAATAGGTAATTACAGTGATTTATTCAAAAAAAAGATGGCAGTATAGAATTTAAACCAATGAGTGAACAACAGGTTAAATTCCTATAATGACACAGATATCAATGGTATAACAATATGACAGGGGTTCAGTAGGATGACACAGAGAGAATTGGTAAGCTTGGCAATACAAGAGAATATAGGGCCTACACAATCTGGGGAAATGTGGTCAATAACATAACAGAATTCTCAAACTAATAAAATTAACATAGCTGCTTTTTGGGTTCATCTCGCGGAAACGGTGTGGCTTGACTTGACTTGGCCTAAACTTAGCTTGACTTGAACTTGACGTGATCTTGGCTTGGCGTGAACTTGGCGTGATCTTGGCTTGGTTTGAACTTGGCGTGGTCCGACTCGACTTGGCTCAATTCCACGCGAATGGGCTTCGGTGGTCCTCGTCGTCTGACAATCCAGTCCAGGGACTTGGCGTGATCCGACTCGGCTTGGCTTTCCACGCGGATGGGCTCCGGTGGTCCTTGCCGTCTCAGGCAATCCAGTCCAGTAAGTGGAACGAAGAAGGGAAGTGCATTGCGGAGAGACGAACCGGGTCGGCTCCCCAAAGCGATAAACCTATTGAACGGTACTCTGTACCACAGATATACCAAGCCAGTGATGAGAAGGAGGAAATATGTTTCACTATAACTTAAAACGGTGAAGTGCAGACAGCACTTGAGAAACAACCTTCTCATCAGGTCTCCAGATCGCTTCTTAACTTATGGAGGATCAGCAATTGTATATAATACACGGAATAATTAAAATCCTAACTAGATAACGAAAATAAACAACTAACTAGATATAAGACAGCGGTATTTAAACTTCTAGACTGTGATCAAACAACAAAAAACTAATTGATATGTTCACCCAGAACACCTAGTTAAGAGATTACAAATTGAATAGTATCACTGGATTTTCAACCAGAAAATATATAGAAAACAGTTCGCGCAAGTTAAAACAACTCAAGGTCGGTTTGGGGTGGAATACACCAGGACACTCGCTCCCGTGCCCATGGCAACGACACGTGGCCAGAGACCACATGGTGCGTGCAGCAAGAATGAACTAACTTATTAATTGTGTGTATCTACACGATAATGACAAACTTCAGAAAACTCTTAGCACACTCAGTAAAATGACATCAGCGAATGTTGATAGGAGCATGAACATTACGATGATAAAATGTACAAAAGACTTTGTCAGGAATGTCTCACAGAAATGATACTTCTGGATCCATAACCCGAGACGGTCTATAAGTTGTGGCTAAATTCAGAACGAGAACAATTATTCTCAGCATTGTGCGCGATCAAACTGCGATCGTCGAACAAGTCATTTATAAAGACGCAATCGATACAGTAAAGTTAAAACAATATAAGCAACCATTCAGCAAAGATTCCATAGTCAGGAAAATAGCCGAATTAGTAATAGCACCAAACATCTACTGAATGATAACATCAAGAATGTGATGAGCAATATCACAACAAAGAAACTTCACCGAGATATAAGAATCGGTAATATCATGAATACACAGTATATACAAAATTAGAGCGAATGTCGATTCAGACAATCAAAGTGACCACTGTCTCAAGCCACGCTGGACTTGTAAGAAACTATATCGTGGTTGTTCAAAACTAAATGGTGTGAGTATAAACAAAAATACAAAGGTCGATCAAGCAGTAACTTGTATAGCAAAACAATAGAAGGTGCAAATCTTACCTGTACCACAGATATACCAAGCCAGTGATGAGAAGGAGGAAATATGTTTCACTATAACTTAAAACGGTGAAGTGCAGACAGCACTTGAGAAACAACCTTCTCATCAGGTCTCCAGATCGCTTCTGAGGAGGCCAGGGCGCTCTGGGGATATATCTATTTGATCATGTGCTCGCCAAGATTTTGGTGGACCGAGCTCATTGGCTAGTTTCCTTAAAACTAGGCAGATGCTCTCATATTTCGATTAAGAAGGGCCAATCAGGAAAAGCCATCTTCTTAGAGTCAGGTACTAAAGTACCAAGGATGTGGTCAGAGAATTTACGACCAAATTTACTTATCTTGACCATGTCCGGGGAAAAACAGGTGCCGGGCCGGAGAGGAATGTGGAACGACCATCTCAAACCGTGGGAACAACTTTAAGCCCTTGAGTCGGTCACACGCCTTTATCTTAAAGGGGCAATCCAACAGGGTCCGACACACGGTTCCACTAAAAGCCCACTAAAATGAAAACTACCGGGCCGAAGCTACTGTACAATTCAGGCTGTTTTTCAACTTTGAAGTTTTACCAAACCCATTTTGTTTTCTTTGATACACTTATATAGTACAATATGACTGATAGTTCTAACCGCGTCATGGTCTTTAACAATTGTTGTGTGGGCATCCATCTCTGTCATTCAAACACAAAGTGTCGGCTGCTGGTGCCTGGGGATAAATCCATCAAATAACAGAGAATCCAATATGTTTTGACTGAATTTCAGATCGACAGGACCCCTACACATGCAGCCCGCCTCTTGGTGTGCTGTTTGGGTTGTTTTGTTTTTCAAGCGTGTCCCGAAAGGTAAATAAAGATACAAACTTATATGCGCAGTATTAGTAGCAAAAAACAAACACAAAAATGCTGACAAGGATTATATACTTGCGTCACACATACAAAATGTAAATTAAAATAGATATGCAAATATATTTACATGTATATATACTACGTAAAACCACAAAACAAGAGTCACCACAAAAAATTACATTACATTATGTTAAGTGAGTCGATTAGGGATGGGATACAACTATATTTTTATACCGGTTTGTTCTACATTTACTTAGTGGCTAAACCAACCTCATGACCTGGTTACATATTTCATCATAGGATTTAGTTGCGCTGAAGTTGTCAGCCAGTATGGTATGAAAGGCTTTCTTTTGTAACCGCTCCAAAGAAATACTGTGTGCCTTTGTCAATCCGGAATACCACACAGGACAGGCGTATTCCATCATAGGCCGTACATACATAACATACATAGATCATAATAGGAACAAATAATCGCTTAACATGAGTTGACGTAAAACAGAAAAGCCTACGGTTAAAATTACGACACATGTTGGGATCTGGGTGTCCCACTTCAAGTTAGTCTGTAAATAAACACCTAAAAGCTTCAAGCAACATGGTTGTACTTATAGTCGAGTCCCTGCAAGTCCGTTCACAAGTCCTTTCATAAAGGCAGTCACAAGTAACCGGATGAACAATGACAAATGCTTTTGTCAAAGCTGATTTGAATAGCTTGTGTTTTGAACTTGTGATGGACTTGCAGGAACTCACAGGGACTTGTGATGGACTCGACTACATCATGTACAAACAATCCGTTTGGTCAATTTGGGAATTAGAAATGTCAAAATAAAGTGTATCAGGTGGGTTTCGTCGAAAACTAATTTGTTTACATTGACATTTAGTTGGATTTAGTTTTATCTTATTATCATCGGTCCATTATTGAAGGTAATCGAGTTCATTTTGCATGCCTGGCAGTTTCATCAGGATCAATAAAAGTTTGACTTAATGTCAAATCATCAACGTATTTATAGTGTTTTATCTCAGTGGTATTGGGAACAAAATCATTGATCATGACTAAAACAGAAATTGGTCTCATTTTGGTTCCTTGAGGAACTCCAGCATGCAAAATCTCCCTAAGAACAAAGAAAAACCATTGTACCGAACAGACTCCTGAAAGCGATCTGATAAGAAGCTACATAACCAAGGAATTAAGGATGATCTAACCCCTAATTTAATCAATTTAGTGATGACAATAATGTGGTCAACTCTATCAAATGCCTTACTGAAATCTGTGGCTATCAGCATGGCATGTTATTTTGTGATTACTGCGTCAAATAAAGTACCAGAGATAGTTCTCGAGCCAATAAATTGATGTCACAATTTAGAGATATAAATTTACTTATTTGTTGTGTTCCATAATCTAGTAAGAAAGGGCACAGGGCTATTCTTGTACCGGTTCGTTCTGCAGTTTGGAATGGAAAAGTGATCATTATTTCTTAATTTATAACTATGGGATTTGGACCTGTGCTCGGGTAGCCAGTTGCAAGGCTTATTTTTCTTACGTATACTACATATACATCTATAACTTACATTGTACATCCTCTTTTCTCTTAACAAGAGTAGGGATACCAAGATCAGGCAGTGATTGTTTATATCCTATGTATTTTGATCACCCAAGATGATTCTACATGCCCTTTTCTGGATCTGTTCAAGAGTATTGCTTTGCTGCTGGGTAAAGTCCAGATGTCCACACTGGGACTGCATATTCCAGAATTGGTCTTATGTACCCCTTGTAGATAGTGAGCAAGTCGTTCGAAGGCAACGCGAAATGCTTTAAGAGTCGCAACATGTACATTCGCCTGTTTGCCTTCGAAGTCATGTCCGTCACCCATTTATTCCATTTATCCGATTGGATGATGAGATCTAAACCCAGCATAATGAAAACTTTCGGCCCCAAACGCGCAAAAGCTCCTGTGTGTGAGAGAGCCCTCATTCATGCACTCAACTCCACAGGATTGACCTTGCAATTAGCATACCGCATACTACACTGGGGCACGTACGCTTACAACAGCCTTTTTTGTAAGAAGGGTGCTTATTGGAAGAAAACTTTAGAATAAAAATTATCCGTGGATTTTGAGCCAATCAAAATGAAGTTTACACGGATGAAAGAGGGGTTCTCTCTCTTTCCAAAACCGTTCACCCCAAAGTTTGATGACCTTTGGTTCTCTTTCTGCGTCAAGTCAAAGACGACGGGTCAGTGTAAACACGGGCCGTTTGGCCAGTTTTCAATGTTTCTCCATAGAGAACTGCATCCATTTGAAGACAAAATGATCGCTGGTTTACGAAACATACATGATAAAAAAGCCTGAAACGTATTCTTTCATATTCCGTTCACCCCAAGTTAATACGATACTCCGTTCAAAAGATACAGCAATGTTAGAACAAAAGTGCCTCTATTTTGAGAGGTTTGACCGCAGTAAACCCGGGGAAGCGGATGCGCGCTAGTTTGCATTATGTATTTTTTAGCGAGTTGTGTTCTTGGAGCGCGGTTGGTCACATAGTTTCAGTTCTGTCAGCGTGCGACATTGCAGACTTCTGCGCAGAAATGTGCGATAAAATGTGCAAAATCGCACAAATTTGCGATAAATGTGCGATGTCGCAAAAATCTGCGTAGAAATGTGCGATGTGCGATGTCCCTTCAGGGCCTCCTTAGTTATCTACCAGTAATTAAAGGGATCGTATACGTTTGGTAATTACTCAAAAAAATAATGGCAATAAAAACTTACTTGGTAAGAAGTAGAGCAGCTTTGGATAGTATAATGCATTTTTAGAAACTTTTCACTTCGAAGTACTGCGGTTATGGAAAAAGATATCACTTTTTATCCCCAAAAATTTGAATCTGAGAAACGTTACTGCAGTGACGTTTCTCAGACTGTGTATTCCAATGCAGATTATTCTTCCTCCAGATTTTCGGCAATATCTCAAAATCGCTACCACTTTTTGAAATGAATTTTTTATAGGTTAGTTTTATGGTATATATCTATAACTACACAGGATTGAAACAAACAATGGGTTCCAATTACCAAACGTGTACGATCCCTTTAAACAGAATGCGATTCTGTAGTGCGTTTCGGAATGAAATAACTTGCTTGTTGAATCCAACAGGGTCCAACAGAAATGTCGACTGGTTGGATCCTGTTGTATTCGGCAGGGTTAAGGTTAAAACTGCCCATGTTGTTTCCTTACAGATAACGTTGACAATGGAGGTTGAAAAACCCAAGCACGAGCTTGCTACCGAATACGAAGATGTACCAGAGTGCGGCTACTTCTCCGTCAGTCCACCGTTTCTTCGACGCTTTGCACGGCCGGCCTTCTTCGTTGTCATTGCCAGCATGTTCTTTTTCGCCGATGGTTTTGGTGTCGGGGTGTTTCAGGGGTCGTTAACCACCCTTGAACGCCGCTATCAGTTCAGCGTCAGTCAGCTGTCGCTGCTTTTGGCAGCCTTTTGCATTGGCGGCATTATTGGAAGCGCGGGTCTGATCTTGTTCTTCAGCAAGCCGGATACCCATCGACCTCATGTGCTGGGAGTCGCCACCCTGTTGGGCGGTCTTTCGCTTGTTATCCAAATCATCCCGCAGTTGATCCAAGATCCATACATTCCAGAAGGTTTCGAGACCAGCAACGACACATCCGATGCGTTTCAGCAGGTGGAGAAGCTGTGCATAAAATCGAAATCGGAATCGGAACTCTGCTCCGAGAACCAGATGACTGAGACCGTGTCTCCCAATCTGGTCGCTTTCTACATTTTCCTTTTAGGCATAGTACTTCAAGGTTTCTGTATCATGGTCGTCTATCCAACAGCGCAAGCATACATCTCAGAAAATACATCTCTCCAAAGTACAGCCTTATACACAGGTATGTTTGAATTTCACAAATATTTAAATCGGACAACGATTTAGACTAATTAGGCACCACTCTAATATCCTAGACAAGTTCCAGACATAAATGCAGTTGATGAGCGTCGGGGCAGTTGTTGAGCCTTGTGCAGTTGTTGAGATTCAGGGTGAGAGTTGTTGAGTGTCGGGGTGAGAGTTGTTGAGCGTCGGGGTGAGAGTTGTTGAGCGTCGGATTGTGAGAGTTGTTGAGCGTCGGGGTGAGAGTTGTTGAGCGTCGGGGTGAGAGTTGTTGAGTGTCGGGGTGAGAGTTGTGGGGAGAGTTGTTGAGCGTCCGGGGTGAGAGTTGTTGAGCGTCGGGTTGAGAGTTGTTGGCGTCGAGGTGAGACTTGTTTGGCGTCTAAACAACTCTTACCGCGAAACCAAAAAACTCTTACCGCGACGCCAAACAACTCTTACTACGCACGACGCCGAACAACTCTTACCGCGACGCCGAACAACTCTTACCATGTACGACGCCGAACAACTCTTACCACGCACGACGCCGAACAACTATACACGGCGAACAACTCTTATCACGCACGAGGACGCCGATTAACTCGTACCACGCACGACGCCGAACAAGTTACCACGACAATTTTGTGACCCGAATAGTGCACCATAGCAACTGGTTTGTTTTGTGGTAAACCCATTAATAACTAATATAATTATTTTCCCGAGATTATTGCTCTCTGTATTTTACTTCAATCTCCATTCCTCTTCTATCAGGTATCTGGGGTGCTGTGACTGGCCTGTCGCCCGTGGCAGGCATATTCGTGACTGCGGCAGTGCTTGGTCTGTGGGTAGACTTCTACAGAATTCCCTCATCATCCGTCCCCGTGTCACCCAGTGACCGGGTGTGGGTGGGAGCCTGGTGGCTAGGCTTCCTTATTATTGGGATCTTATATATGTTGCCAGCGGTGCTTCTCTATGGATTTCCCAGGGTGTTAAGAAAGTCCCGTACCAACACCGAAGACATGAAACGTGGTGATGAGGATGACTTCAAAAACGAGAGTACGGCTCGTCTGAATTCCCCCCAAAGACAGACTACAAGAGGTAGTGTATTTTGTTTGCACATTCTAATGACCAATAATGGCACTGGTGCAAAACTCTATTGATGATCGATGGCAAAGGTTACAGTCCGAGCAATGGGATTGCCTATATTATTGAATATCTTCGATGTACACACTATTAACACTATTAACAATAAGTTGTAGTCTGCGGTGATGATGTAGTCCATGACGTTTTGTAGGTCCGGGGGGGGGGGGGGGGGGGGGGGGGGGGGGTGCTCCCGAGGCGAGGCCCCCTGCACTATCACCATTGTTTTGTTGCTTCATTGTACAGGTATTATTTGTTTAGCTTTGAGTAGTGTTAACAAGTAACAGTATGTTAATTGATATTCCATGAAGTTTGTAATGGGTGAATTTGTTTGTTTATACACAAAAAACAAAACACCTGCTCTTCTGTTTGGGTTCGTCAGTAGAGTGATTCATTTCGTAATTGTATTGTACCCCAAAACAGATAGTTTGTTGACGTTTTGGAAGGTGTTGAAAAACCGTGACTGCATGCTGACGTGCCTGTCCCAAGCAAGCGCCATCGTCATTGTGTATGGATACGGCATCTTTGTTCCGAAGTACCTGGAAGTTCAGTTTGAGGTGGAAACTCAACTAGCCGACCTTCTGACGGGTAAACTCAATGAAGTGAATGTAATATGTACATACGTTGATAGATCTGGCAATGTAAACACAATTATTGTTCGACAAGTGCATTTTGCCCAAGGTTGATCAAGTTATTGCCGACACTCTCGGGCAAATTAATCGCGATAGTTGATAAATTGTAATCAACATTGAGGTAACTTCATATCAATTTTGGACAGATAATATTGCCAAATAACAGTGTTTTTCCCAACAATTTGAATTCAGTCTTTGAAACTATTGGTCGTGTATGGTAGACACTCGGCTAAAGGTCACGGTAGTGTGTTGTTTATACACATTTTGCCCCAAAGTTGCCAATGTAAAACTAAAAACTATAAACTAAATATTTGTGATGTTTGTGAAGTTTAACACTATATGTTTGAGTTCGGCTTTGCATATTTCAATGTCCAAACGAGGAACATTTTGTTCAATCCATTCAATCCATTCAATCCATCCACTACAGGTTGTCTTCTGGCTCCCGCATTCGCCATTGGTAGTATACTGGCTGGTTTCCTGGTCAAACGATTCAACATTCAATACAGAGGTCTAGTCTCCCTCTCGTGTGTCGGACTGGTTTTAGGCGTCGTTGGCTTCACGGCAAATATGTTCATTGGCTGCCCTAATGAAAACGTTGTCGGCGTTTTCACGCCATACGCTGGACTTGGGTATGTTGGACAAGTCTAGTTGCACATTTGTTTTGCTACTACCCTTAGGTGCTTTGTTAGGGTAGAATAGGTCAGAATGAACGCGGCACAGTGTGGGCAAACCTTTACTAATTGGGCGTAAAGATGGTATGACTATTTGCTTCTGCTGTAATTTGTAAAAATAAAATAGATGGATTATTTGTTGTGTTTGTATGCTCGAAAAACCAAAAACAAAAATGTTGTCTTTGTAGTCTGGTTCATTGACTCTACTTCAGACAAAACAGAGCATTTATTAGGTTAGGGAACCGACTATTGCTCGCTTAATTGTATCCGTTCATGTATGTCTAACCATATTGCAAAGACAATGTGGACTGACTTAATTAATTGGTCAAAATGAGGGTGGGGGTGGTATCATTTAAAAATAGTCGAAGTTTTTTTCAACGATGGTCGACCGAGTTTAGGTTTGACGAGTTTTGAGTTCTACGAACGATACAATCTTGTGCTTATTTTTTAGCCACCTTGGTTTAAAGGCGCCCTGCAACTCGGACTGCGCATGCTCTTTGTCTGTGTACTCTCCTGTATGCGATGGCCATGGGACTACCTTTTTCTCAGCGTGCCACGCAGGATGTCAACGAGCCTCTGAGCAGGTACGCGTAGATTCTGTTCCCCACATTGAATAAAGAGGAAAAGAACCAGTGCGAATCATTACTCTGCCAATTCTGTTGGACTAACAAGGTCAAAGTTTAAATTGTAGTATGCAGAGGAGAAATAAAATAAGTTATATCTTTTAGGCTAGGCTAAGGATCCCTGAGTGTCAGGATTCATGACTGTTGGGGTTAATCTGATGTCCATTTACCCTGCTTCACCATTTGAATCTCACTGTCTGTCTCCTGACGACGAACTGAACATCGAAACGTCGAGTTCTCTCCAGTTTTGTTCAGAACCACACAACTCGTAACAGAGTATTTAGCACACGGTGCTACCGCAAACGACTTGACTTATCTCAGTCCATTCACCCGCAGGAATATGGAGACTGTTCATGCTTATTAGCTGCTGGACAGCCAACCAACACAACGATGGACCCTGATGCATATGGAACACTTCTGGACAGAGACGAGGGCGCTTGTGGCAGTCACTGCACCTATGCACCATACCTAGCTGTGCTGACCGTGGTTTTGTTGATTGCTCAATTTGCACAGCTTTTGCGTTTGAATATCGTCATTCGGTAACTATTTATTTAATCGCATTTTCTTGTAAGTCTTATGGCAAGCTAGCTCATCACGCAAGTTATGTTCTTGTTCAACTTTAACCGTATTAATGCAAATGTATTGATATTTTTATGCCCAGCCGACAAAGCTAAGATGCATGCCGTCTGCAGTCAGTTTTTCCCGCCATACATTATAATAATGCGATTTGGTCTCGGTATCTATACCCTCGGACCAATACGCATGTAGGTCAAAGGTCAACGTCATTATGGTTAAAACAAATGGTTGGACCACCATAGCTTAAACAAAGACTCGCACTCAAACTTGTATGTGGGTCGGACGTGATGTCATCTGTCAGTATGTCATATAGTACAGTATTGTCTAAACTTGACGAAACTGACCAACTGCCTGCAATCTTGGGCAAAATCTAACCAACATTGGTAGAAAGTTACTGAATGTTGACCAAATGTTGGAAGAATTTGCCCAACATGTTAGGCAGTTGGTATTTTGACCAACGTGCGTTGGGTAAAATGACCAAGCAAGGAAACGTGACATTCAAAGGGTTGTGTCATAAGGGAATATAGTTATACGCGGACAGGACATATTTATGTTTCTAAACAGTTTTTTTTCTTGTTTTTAGATGCGTCTCAGAAGAAGACAGGTCTGTAGCTTTGGCAATGCTATATGTAACGGTACTAATCGGTGAGTACGCATACATTTTATTTTAGGTTTTTGCATAAGGCGGGTGTGTGTTTATTGAAGGCAGGCACCAGTGTAATCTAGTACCTGCAGGATTATACATTTTATATTGGAAATTAAGTTAATAATAAGGAAATAAATGTGTGTTCGAGAGGTTTTAATCACTTTGTTTAAGACCGCTTGGAGTCTGGGTGCTGATAATTAGCCGAGCCGAAGGCTAAGTGTCATGTGTCAGTGTTTTAAGTTGACGATGGTGATGCTTATGGGGCCATATTCACGACGACGTTGCCAGTGAATGAGCAGTTAGCAAAGAGGGCCTGTGCCGACGGCGTCAGATTGACAGCCACGTTGTCATTGCAGCCATTGCAGTCATTGCAGTCATGTCCAGGGGCCACCTTTGTTGCCAGCTGGTCTTAAACACTTCCAGCCATGTCTTTATCATCCGTTTAATACCGGCCACGTGACAGGCTCTCGACCAATAGGAATGCCTAAACTGTATTTATGAATATAAAATTAATACATCTTTGTGAACTTGTACTGTAGTTGGGTGTAGTGTGTCATTATTTTGCTTTGGCCCCAATGTGGTACATGTTCAAAACTTCATCGTATGGTGCAAGAATACGACATGTCCTGCCTTAATTTGGTCCTAAATTTGGTTTTAGATGTGAAAAACAGATCAGTCAATTTTGTCTCCACCTCCTCGTTTTGTTTTAGCTACTGTGCCGGCGTCATATCTGTTTGGCGCTGTGATCGACTCGGCCTGCGTGGTGTGGCAACAAACGTGTTATGGCCAAGGAGCATGCCTTCTGTATGACAAAGTCTGGTACCGCTACATCTTCAACGGTGTTGCGTTGGGGATTGGGACACTGAGCTGTGGCTGCATGCTCATTGTTTATAAGTTTCCTTCGTACACCGATAAAAAGACACGCGATGCCGTAAAAGAGGAGGAAGATAGCATCTGAGGGACAATTTGACAAGGACCCAAATAAATAAAATCTTGGAAAACAAAATAAAATAAAGTAAATTATTTTACCAAAATAATTTACCTCTACAAATAGCAGTAGAAACTGACAAATATCAGCCCACAAAATTATGATCACGTACAATTAAATTTTTATCATTTTTACTGCTCGTGCACTGAATAACTTCTTCCAATTTGTATGCACAAACATTAAAGCCAGTTTCGGATAGGTCTAGGTCCGCCACCATTGTTCTTGACGTTATTCAGCTGCTCCTCACTGTGCAGGGAGCACTGACCTCTACACCTAGTCGGATCATTGCCCATAATTATTATGCCGTGCTAAAGCTTGAAGTCGGCGTATATCAGAAGTGCAACATGGCGGACCCACGACGTCACTCTGTGAGCCAATGAAATCTCTGCAGGTGTAGAGGTCAGTGGATTTGTATTTATAAACATTACGTCATACTTACCGTAGCCACTGAACTCTACACCTGGACATTTCATTGGCTCACAGAGTGACGTCGTGGGTCCGCCATGTTGCACCTCTGGTAAACGCCTACTTCAAGCGTGAATGGGCAATGATCTGTTCATGTGTAGAGGTCAGTGGCAGGAAGTGGGAATCCTGTTCGCGAATACCGTTCGCGCGTTGGTCCTCGTCATTCGGAACCCTGTTCGCGTGTTCATTCAACACGAGAACGGGGTTTCGAATACGCCCATTGTGTCCGCATCACGGTTATCTCAATCGTCTTTATATTGCTGTTCAAGTTGTAAATATGACGATCTTTGACACTATTTCGTCGTGTGCCTGGCAGAAGGTTATATGCGCATATGCCCTTATGCGCAAACGCGTAATCACCAAAATGTTCCCAGCAAAAGGGCATATGCAAAACAACTGCCTATATTTTAATGAATTGTAAACATTTCTCTTTGAACTTAACACAAATTGCTCTCAAAAATTGTGATTTAGATGTGTGACAAATATAAAATGTGTACGGTTTATGACACGTGTGAGAGAACATTGGAATCATAGTACGTGTGTGGGAACATTGGAGCCTTTTAACGCAATTTTTATGAAAGTGATGTTTGCGTCAGAACGCTCGTATGCCCTTCTGCCGGGCACCCGACGATTTAGTCTGTTTGGCAAAGATATAGAATTTAGCGTTCTTTTAGATTTCAATACAAATATATATACAAAAATATATACACAAATATATTAGCATGTTCAGAAATATTTTCATCTCTGAAGAAGATCTTGTTAAGATCGAAATATTAGTAGGCCCTCTCAACTTTTTTGATTTGTATATTTCGGGTAATTCCAGCCAGTAAGTAGTTTGCAGCAGTTTTAATCTTATTCATTATAAAATCTATTTTCAACTTGTAATACATTGCAAGAACTGGGTCACCAACGTTATGATATTTTGTGTATTTTGGTATTTAGTTTTCTTTATTAACCTCTTTTTGGAGGAGGAGTGGGGGTCCTCCCACTTTGTACTTGTTATTAGTGTACATAATTCAATTTTGGTTACGAAGCTATATTTTTGTATTAAATTGTTGTTTGGCTATGTTTGCTTTTGAAATTCATCTGCGATTTTGGTTGGCCTACATATACCACGTTACCCAACTTTAAAAAAAAAAAAAAATTGGTGTTAAACACGGTCCTAATCAGAGTAGAAAATGGTTTCTTATAAGGAAGTCTTATAGCATGAACGGTATCACACGGCTGTTTCAATTACATAGCGCGCACGTAATACAAGCCCCTGAATTTGCTTGTTTGGAATTTGTTCACCCCGGTAATACTAACTAAAACGTGAACGGCGCCGTTGTTACGTCACCGTTTTCACGAAGAGGCAAATTGAGCCTTTCACGGTCTGAACAAACTTTCGAGATAATCGCTTGTAAAGTTTGTCCTTTTTTCGTTTGGCAGTTTGAAACATAAATATCCATAGAATATACAAGATTAAGGTATCATGGGAAAGAAGAGATTTTAATCTTCTTAAATATAGCAAACGTTAAGAAAAATAGGTGATTAGTTTTGCAGAATTAATCAATTAATAGAATTGCCTCTTCGTGAAAACGAAAAAAACGATACATTAGCAAATTCGCCCGTGGCTGTGAGAGTCAGAATGTATACATTTCCCCATTGCGCCCCCAATTTGTCTCTTCGTGAAAACGCTAAAAGCCACTTCGCGACCAATTCGCCCAATTCGCCTCTTCGTGAAAACGCTAAAGTGACTAAGCGCACCAAAGTGCCCTTCATAAACACGTTGAAGTCAACGCTATTTCGAATTTGCCTCTTCGTGAAAACGCTAAAAGCCAGTTCGCGACCAATTCGCCCAATTCGCCTCTTCGTGAAAACGCTAAAGTGACTACGCGCACCAAAGTGCCCTTCATAAACACGTTGAAGTCAACGCTATTTCGAATTTGCCTCTTCGTGAAAACGCAAAAGGGCACTGGAGGACCAATTCGCCCATTAGTTAATTAGGTTAATTGTGATTTTAATGATTTTGTGGATGTATAACTTCACCAGGTTGTAGAAATTGCAATATTTAATCGTTTTCATCAAAACAAATAATTTCGATAAATAGACGATTTTTCATGAAATTCGCCTCTTCGTGAAAACGGTGACGGTTACTGGGCCTAACGGGGAATTCCCTGTTTATTTTACGAAAGCGTAAAACCAAACAAAAATTAGTTTTTGTGTGTGTGGTAAAGTTACTTACATTTTTAGTACTTAGAAGGGCTAAATAAGAATAAGACTCTTCAAAACAACATTCTATTTTCCGATTTATCGTGTCTGTGTGTACTATCGGAGTGTTAGGCCTAAGGGTTTATAATATATTTCGTATAATTTTTGTTATCTATAGAAGAACTTTATGTAGTAATCTTGATGTCGATTATACATGTGTATATATTATATTAAACTACTTGGGACAAAATGCCTTCGTTTCTATTTTAACAGTAGGCAAAGATATTTTGAAAAACCGAAGTAACATATAATTACATGTATTAACCTTTTCGATCTTTAAAACCAGTTCGCGCCGGTGGGCGTATATAGACGCAACAGTTTTCCCAGATGCAAAACGGTTGACGCATAAACTCGAGGCCGGAAATTTCTGTCAGCAGCGAGCAAGGCCGGAAGTGCGTTGGTGTGCTTCCCCGTCGGCCTGAACCCGCCTCGGATCATGTTTCGTTGAAAATAATCCCGCGCCTCGGCTCGGTAATGTTAAAATAATCCCGCGCGAACTGGTAAATAATTGATCATTTTTATCCAACATATTATGCAGTCTGTACATCTTGCTATTAATGTGTTATAACGTTTACATACTTTTTATTATAATACCTCACCCACAGATTCTGTGTCTTGATTGGCCGAGAGCTAGTCACATGGCATTTATATTTTTACTATCTTTCTGTGCATGGCCAAAGTGTGTGCAAAAACGTATGCTTATGTGCTCTTGCTTGCTTTTGATCGAGGATCGAAACACAAAAGAAAACAAAGGGAACAAAAGATCCTCGAAGGACGGTTTCTTTGTCCTCGATCGCCAGGATAAGCGTAACGCAATGGGGTTAGGTTTCAGTAAAGGAATAAAGGAAAACACAATAGGGGATCCTCGGTCGTAATGGCAATTCACGAACTATTGTGGGTTCAAACTTTTTGTGAAGGGTGGTTTAGAAAATTGCTAAGTCATTTTCCACCAATTTTTTATTGAAATCGAAGTTCATTTTAGATGTATTTAGATTGGGGAGGGGCCGCGGGGCCACGTGCCCCCGGGTAAACTTTTAAAAAAATGGGGTGGGGAAAAATAGGGGGAGGTGAGAGAAAAAGAATGAAGGAGGATCGGATCGGAAGATCTGCTGTGTCTTATTTTTGGCATAGATTAAAGAAACAGAAGAAAAGAAAGAAAAAAAGTGTTTTGATTGTAAATTTGTATCTATTCTTATATAATAATCTTTAAAAAGGAGATTTTATTTCATGAAATTTTATTTTATTAAAAAAGGAGACTTATTTCAGTGGGAACACTAGATAAGAGCATCTACAAACAGGATTTTAAGGACAGTTTGTCATTAAAGGTAATACAACATTTGCAAACCCCCCCCCCCGAAAAAAACACAAAAAAACCCCAAAAAACAAAAAAACAAACAAAAAAACAAAAAGAGAAAAAACTACTTCATTTAATGAATGACCATATTTGACAGTCACGAATGGTCTCGAGCATCCTGTGCTGTTCTGTTTTAACAACCGTCGTCGCAAAAAAATACTAAACCCCGAAACAAATCCGTTTGACCCCACCCCCCCCCCCCCCCCTTAAAAGAAAATGTGCCTAGAAATAAATGGTGTCCATTAACCTTTCTGAATGTTCCTATTTCAGGTGTGGATGGAATAAATCAAGCACCTCTTATAGCAAGCGCCCACCGATGAACTTAATTGAGACTGGCTGTACGGGAAATTTCAGTCACCTGTCGCACATGCAAATCTTTCAGCTCTTCTTCTGCCAAGCAGCGTGGGAGTTGATGGTGGATGAGACCAATCGCTATGCCCACCAAACAATGTGTGCAGATGTGGCCAATCATCAGCCTGCCTGGACTCCAACTACTGTTTCTGAAATTATGGCATTCGTGGCCTTGTTTCTGTGCATAGAGGCCTTGCTACAGCATGCACTGGTCCAGGTCCGAAGTTCTGCGAAGTCCCCTGTATTCGGCGACCATGTATCGCAATCGAATCACTGCGATCCTAAGAGTTTTCCACCTTGCCAACAACAGAGCTCAACCAGGTGATGACCCCCCTGACAAACTCTCCAAGGTCCGCGCGCTGCTCGACATTGTACTGTTATCCTTTTAGACCACAGGGCATGGCTGCAAAATGTGCTCAGAAATTAATTTCCTTGGCGCACCTCTTGAATCTAAGTGGAAACAATGCAGTCTGTTAGCTGGGATCATGTGGATCACGAAAAACCAAAATCCCTAATCGCAAGTTCACCAGTTTATTAAATATTTGCATTTTAATCACCTGTGTATAACGGGCGCCCTCTATTGACCAGGATTAGAAAGCTGTGTACATTTTCAATGAGAAAAGATTGCTTATTGCAGTTCCTTGCTAAAAAGGGACTCTACATATAGACATATGTAGGGTGAACAACAACTCGTACCGATTTACATTTAATACACAATTCTGTTATAACAAACATTTTGCCCATTTCCAGCTGAGTTTGAATTAAGGAGAGTCGGATGGAAAGCAGACTGTGTGATACAATGTTTCTGTGGTGACAAGATCCTCCCCCTCGATCTGTGAGAGCAGCCACTGATCTTTTTTTTTCTCTCGCTGCTTCCAGAAGCTTTCCTGCAGTTAGCGTCTGGCATTGTGAAAGTTTGTCAAGGACAGTTGTTCGGGTCTTTTTGTCCAAACTCCACCTCTGTTCTATTTTTTAACGGCATTTACTCAACTACATCACGTATACTGTTGACAATGATTCCGGCGGTACATCAACTAGTGCATGTACGATTAGAATGCCGATATGATTATCTCCGCTTTTTCGGCGATTTCTGCTTGGGTACATTCTTCCACCTACCGGCACAAGCGCCGAATTTTTTTAAACTGTTTTCAGATAACAACAAAACCCTCGAATCTGCATCTGAACCGTGCGTAATACACTTTTTCGTTTTCAAATCGCTATCATCTGAGCAGCTCGTGTCAACAGCGCCTACGCTCGCTCTATTTTACAACGCCCGCTATTGGTCCATTTTCCCACTATTCGCACAAACGTGCCGCACCACGACAGAAGGGCCTCGTTGATTGTTCGTTGGAAAATAATGACGTAATTGTTTACTGGGCATTTATTTTAGCATCGAAACTGGGAAAACATGAATTTTAAATGGAGATTTTATCGAGTACTGGTTCGCAGACCGTTTGGGGATTTTATTTGTGAGTTTCCCAACAACTTCCTAAGTAGTTTAAAGTAAAATTTATATAGATTCACGATATGCGTCAAGAAGGTGCAAGATAATCGGCCATGCCCTGTGGTCTATTTCCTCGCATTTACAAGCCAGGCCAAAACCTCTCACCAGATGAGACAATGATCAAGTTCAAAGGCCGACTTGGTTTCAAACATACATGCCACAAAAGTCCGCCAAATGGGGATTGAAATGTTTTTCATTGAACGAGTCAGAAACCGGTTATACATGTGCTTGGAAGGTGTTCACCGGCTCTCAGCCCACATCAAAGGAATCTAGTCGACCCTCCGTTGGTTATGCTTCAACACACCACCCACCTAATATTACATCTGAGGCTTGATTTCTTCATCAGATTTACACTTCTTGATAATTGCCAAGTCATATTAATTAATGGCAAAAAAGTGGGGGTGAGATATGGAATTCTTCCAACCCCTTCATTGCTTTGGGGGTACTGTCAATTTATTATGATTCAACACCACTTCAAAGAAGAGTGGCCTTTCATTACTTTGCCTTGCGAGGGCGCTATACACTAAAACTTGGCAAAAAAAGTGCTTGGTCACTAACTGGTCATATCATGTACATTACTCTGGTAACCTAAGCATAGTGACAAAATATGCCTTGCTACTGAAAGAATTATGTGGGCCCCAGACCCCACGCTTCGCGCTCGCATTTTCCAGTTTTGGGTGTGCCCCACATTCATATATAAATTTATATATAGTATATATTTATTTATATATATATTCGCTATTAAAATCTCCATTAAAATTCTTCATTTTATCTCCATATCATTTTTTAAACTTCTGCTAAAAAAAAAAGAGGAAAGAGGCCACGAGTCGCCTCATATTGCACCACAAAGCATATAGAATCCAAAATTGTCCGACGCTGTGAGGGCTTCGCGCTTCGCGCTCGCATTTTCTAGTTGTTGGTGTGCCCCCCGTCTAAAGAAATCCTAGATCCGCGCCTGTAAAGTGAGCGGGAGATGACTGGCATCATGATAAAAATGTGATAAACACCAAGACATCATCGCCTATTAAATAGTTCACTGAAAATCGCCTACTTTTATCAATTCAATGTAGTATACACAATGTACATGCCTATTTCACCAATCAAGGTTAATATTTCAGATTTATAGTTCTGTGGAAACTTGAACTGAAGTAAGGACGTTAAGATTTACTGTTCTGTGGTAACTTTGAACTTGCAGTGACCTGCCTAATACTAGTCACTTAGTCTCAAGTCTCGCAATAACTTAGGGTCAAATGGAGGTCAATGTTTGTACACCTGACAATAGACGATGAATAAAGTATGCTGGAGAAAACCAGTTAAGAGGGCTTTTGTGTAATATTTCCCTCGGTCGGCATTTGGAGCCTCGGTTAGACTTAATGACAAGTCGATAGACTGTCGTGGTTTTTGTCGGCCAGCCAATGGTAGCGCATCTGACTTCTTAGGAATGATCCATTATAAGTATAGGGGTATTTGCATTACGATCAAGTTAAGCTTTGGTTTGATCTGGCAGTTTTGTTTCTAATATAATGTTTTCACAAATTATAACATTGTGGACAATTTTTGTAGTTTTGTGATTGTCCTTTGAATACAAAAGTTAAAAACTATAGTTATTGAAATTAAAACTTCTAATAATAATGTTGAACCCCTTTCAAAGAATGAAGTGTGCGCCAGCTGTGATCGTAAACTTCTTTTGAATAAGATTAAAACTGCTGCAAATTGCTTACTGGCTGGAATGACCTGAAATATACAAATCAAATAAGTTAAGAGGGCCTAATATTTCGATCTTTACAAGATCTCCTTCAGAGACATTATGGCTTTTCAAAAAACCCAAACGTATAGGGGAACATACAGCATGGTGCACATCATGGTTGGTATGAGAAACACAAAAGAAATAGCACAGAGTCTAGTGGAACAATCAACAAAAGGAAGAATAGGCTGAGGGAATAAAGGGAGATGTCAGTGTCATGGGTATAGGATCAAAGAAAGACTAGAACTACGTCTGTTCGAGGAACAGAACATAGGGCTTTTTCGCATTCTCAATTTTTTAGATTAAATATTTCAAAAATTGAGCTTTTATACCATCAAAACAATTTAAAATCATTGGAAACGAATTTAAGTTAATTTAAACAGATTAAAATTAATTCAAACTGATTAAAACGATGGCGTCACACGTTTGTGAACTTTGTGTGCAACTATATATCACCTAACAATACAAAAAGATGTGTTATGTTAGCACGTTCCGTTGCTGAGATATGGCTTAAAGGTCTAAAAACGTAATAATTCAAATATAATCGTAATATGACGTAACATTTGTCAACATGCCACTAGAGGGCGCTTTAACATTTTATGAAGTTTGTTGTTACTTACAACCTAGCCAGCGCCTAACATCGTTGAAAGTAAGTTCACATCGTTTTCCACTTTTAAATTATAAGGCACTTCCGGTTTGGACCGGAAGGAAGTATCAGGTATTTTTGCATGCAATACAAATTATGAAGACCATGGATTAATCTATTAATTCCCTTAAAAATCTAAATCAGATCTCTTACAGTTGATTTTATATTGATTTGCAAAGATTAAATCTAGAAATATTTGGTTGCTTGTAATCTGACACTTGATGACGTCATCTGGAC
Organism: Crossaster papposus; assembly: GCA_037893245.1. Lineage (NCBI taxonomy): Eukaryota > Metazoa > Echinodermata > Asteroidea > Velatida > Solasteridae > Crossaster > Crossaster papposus. The sequence goes on from JBAIAA010000600.1 coordinate 764,283, forward strand.
GTAATTAACAGAAAGCTCGAGAGCTGTCTTAACTTTGCTATTTGAAGCAAGAATCTAGATTATATCTATCGCGGTTGATTTTTAAGCATTTGTTTAAGGTTTAAAGATCTTTTCATTGTAACTTCCGGTTTGGTGACGTCATCAATATTTATCTTACTCAATATGTTCTTGGCACGAAGCTGATTACATACACCGGTTATAAAGTGATTTCAGCACACAACTTCGCCACACACATCAACAGATTATTCATTTTAACCATTATTCAACCTGCCGCTAGAGGGCGCTATAACGTGTTATGACGTCGCCGGTAATTTTTTTGAAAAGTTTATTCTAGCCAGACACTAACATCGTTGAAAGTAAGTTCATATCATTTTCAGTTTTAAATTATAAGGCACTTCCGGTTTGGACCGGAAGGAAGGGTCACGTGATTTTACGCACACGAGATAAAATGAAGATCCTGGAATATTCTATCTGTTGCCACAAAAATAAAGTTTCGGTCTTTTGCGGTTGATTTGTTATAGAATTTCAAAGATTAAACCAATTACAACTTTAAGATGACGTCACGTGACCCCTGATAATGTCACCATGACGTATGTCTGCGAGACACGAGTTTACTATAGGGTATTCACCTGGGTTAAGTTTTATGGGAATACGACTTTGTTTTTCTGTTAAAAGTGCATCGAATCGAGCAAACAACGTTTATAACGTCTATGGGGTTGGATTCTGCGTCGCCCAAAGCGTGTTTACCTACCTGTCGTACGCGGCGCCCTTCCCCGTGGGCAATTTGATGACGTCAACCTGTTTCACATGTTGTCGGCTAGTGTCCTCTCTAGTGAGCGTACATGTGCATGTGCGTACAATGTCAGTAGTGATACATTCGCTCAATACATTATACACTATACATGTATACGTACAAGTACATATATTATGGCCTATGCGCGCTTAGAGCGACCGTTTGCAATAAATTTACGACATTAGGGATGACCACCGACGTTAGGATGACCGGCACCGACGTTAGGATGACCGTTTTGTGGTCGTCCGAGCGCCCAAGTACTCGATAAAATTTCATTTTTTTTAATTTGATTGAGTAGGTCGATAGAGTGGGGTCTAAATAGCTTAAATATGAAATTTCGTGGCAAAAGCTCCAGGTAAAAACGGGTTAGGTTACAAATAAGAAAAGTAAATTTTACCGTACGTTTCTATGGACCGGTCATCCTATTACGGGATCGGACGTTATATATACAAATATGTACATGTATAATATACGTGTGCCATGCACACAAACGGGGGCAATGCTTTATGTAACTTCCGGTCTGGTGACGTCATAATTTTTTTATTCTGGTCGACTTGTTCCTAGCATGAAGCCGATTAAATACACCGGTTATAAAGTGATTTCAGCAAACTTCGCCACACACATCAACAGATTATTCATTTTAACCATTTTTCAACCTGCCGCTAGAGGGCGCTATAACATGTTATGGCGTCGCCGGTATTTTTGTTGTTAAATACAATCTAGCCAGACATTAACATCGTTGAAAGTAAGTTCATATCATTTTTCAGTTTTAAATTATAAGGCACTTCCGGTTTAGACCGGAAGGAAGGGTCATGTGATTTCACGCACGCGAGATAAAATTAAGATCCTGGATTATTCTATCTATTGCCACAAAAATTAAGTTTTGGTCTTTTGCGGTTGATTTGTTATTGAATTTCAAAGATTAAATCAATTACACATTTAAGAAGACGTCACGTGACCCCTTATAACGTCATCATGACGTATTTCTGCGAGACACGAGTTCACTATAGGGTCTTCACCTGGGTTAAGTTTTATGGAAATACGACTTTGTTTTCTGGTAAAAGTGACGGGCAGAAAAAATGTGTACAAAGTCTATGGGGTTTAGGTTACTAAAAGAAAAGAAAAAAAAAAGAAGAAGAAAAAAAAAATCAGAACAAAAACAAAGACTTTTTCGCAAAATTGCGAAAAAGCCACACAAAAAATCAGAACAAAAACAAAGGCTTTTTCGCAAATTGCGAAAAAGCCAAAAACTTCTTTTGTTCAATGTGATTTATCGCAGTTTTACAGGTACCCTGGAAAATAAACTAGTTCACAGTTCACAACTTGTATATCAGTGAATTCCTGTACTCGTCGGTAGGTTAACGAATGTGTCGTTGCCGTCAAGAAAACTAGTGATTGCCTTGGTTTGTTGGGGTTTCAAAGCACTTGAAATCCCCAGTTTTTGCAACCCATGGTAATTGGAACCTATATTCCTTTCGGTGCTTCTTGTGACTGTCGTTTGAATACAAAAGATCAATACTTAGTTATCGAAATTAAAACTTCTAAGAATAATGTTGAACCCCTTTCAAAGTATGAAGTGTGCGCAAGCTGTAAACGTAAACCCCCTTTGTTCTATGTGATTTATCGCAGTTTTACAGGTACCCCGGAAAATAAACTCGTTAACAGTTCGGGGGTTAACTGGTATATCAGTGATTTCCCGTACCCGGTCAGTAGGTTAATTAACGGAAGGGTTGTTGCCGTCAAGAAAACTAGTGATTGCCTTGGTTTGTACGGGTTTCATAGCACTTGAAATTCCAAGTTTTCGCAACCCATGGTCAATGAAACCTATATTCCTTTAGGTGCTTTCCCCAACACCTCTATTTTGACGTTGAACACGAAGAAATCGGAACAAATGCAATGAAACGATCGAGAGTATTTTGTAAAAACGAAAATATCAATAATCGGGCGTGTGTGTATGAGAGCAGTATAGTCTCTAGCGCATCGGCTGAAAGATGTATCATGAAACTTCAGATATCATGGTTCTTAACCAGTCAGACTGCTACGTCCAACTTTGGTATACCCAGCACGATATGTGGCAGAGGGGTACTGCCCCCCTCTTATCCCTATACCTTATACACACTCAACACTATTGTTACCTAACACATGCCCCCTTGCAACTTACAAATAATTCCTTAGATTCCGGGAACACAATGGTCCACACCAAAGAGGGGCGGGGAGGGGGGGTTCTGCCACATATAGCCTTCATATGACAAAATGGCCATACCTCCTAGCTATTGTGCCTGCTGCACCTCAAACAGGCTGGTGCAGGGCCGTGTACGGGTTACTATACAGTCGGTTACTATTCAGTTCGAGAGTTCTTATTCTTTCCTTCAGGTTTTTTTTAGTAGCAGGTAAAGTTACACAATGTGGGTAGCAGAGCGGATAAGAATGCAAATACATTATAAAGATTGTTCTTTAGGAAAGACCACTTGCTTCGCCATCAATACCTCAGTTCAGTGTTAGCTTCAATGGTGTCGAGATTGAAGTTTGCATAGCTGTAAGTTGCTACGCTACTTCATTTTTTCGTCTGTGTGAGCCCATGCTTTCGTCGCAGAAGTGAGGCAGGTTTTTGGCAGTGGTTTACAGCTAATAGGTGAGCTACACAATATGTTTATACCTGACGGTTCCTTTTATTTTTTAGATTGTGTTCCTTGCTAGCCTTGATCAAGGCTGCAAGCTTGTTCTCAGACCGAGCAAGCGGCCGATATTGGATTCTATATGCTTTGTGGTGCAATCTAAGGCGATTCATGGCCAGTTTTACAATCGTGGATGCAAAGAAAAACACGAAAAACAGCGTTTGTTTTCATCCGGCGTCGAGCAGGTATTCTTACATTATCTTAGTTTTTTCGCGATCGCCGTCAAGCGATCGCGAATTTTTCTTTATAAATTTCTACTTTTCGGAATAATTACATGATATCTAGCGCAATCATTGTGCTGGATGCCTAGAATCATTATTTACTTTCAAATGAGTAAGATATCTTTTAATAATTCGGTAGTATTTTTTTTCTCGATATCGGCAAATGGTGTATCCTACCTTTATCCTACATGTATATGCTGTTTGTGCATACATGTATATAGTGTATGCACATTATACAATACTACTAGGTGAAGAAAGTGTGACACACATGACAACAAATTAATAACTATCAGGAACAATGCAGAATGTTTTATTTCAATGATCATCCCGTAAGCAATTAAGCTACTTTAAAGGGATACAGATAATTCGTCACAAGGAAGTCCACTTTGTTTTCAAACATGTGTAGTTGCACTTCTAACGTATGTAACATGGTGTCTTTATGTGTCTGGTATCACACAAAGGGGAAGTTCCTTTTTACTTGTTATGATGTAGGTACATGTAATTGGTATGAACAGACCAAGTACAAAACAAAACTGTGATATATTTATTTTTAAGTTCGAGTTTACATGAGCAAGTTTGCAGCACATACTGTAAATAAATATAAGTGTTAATCCAGGTTGTTTTACTGTAGCAATCTTCCATATTTTAAAGGAAAAGTTTTGTTTCAGAAATGGTTTAATTATTTTTCAATGCAAAACTAACCATAAAAACCTTCAGGCGGTAACATTTTAATGCTCGCAATTCCAACAGTATAGACCCGACAAACATGACTTGTGACAAATGATAATGTATTAGTATTTCCGTTACAACCAAAATTGACATTAACAATTGCCAACGTTTGTTCACATCTCAGTTTAACACAGTGAGTGAAAAATTAATTTTATATTACCACTACATTGATGGCATTTAAGGACTCGTGAACGATTTCGATTTTTTTTCTAATTAATTAAAACCTGAAGAACTCAAAGTGTAACACATTGTTCCCTTGAAACATGTTCTTTTTAATGAAAAATATTAATGTTGATTATTATTTCGTTTCCAGTATCGCGATCTCTCTAACGTATGTAACATAGACTCAAGACACTTCGAGTACAAACGTTAGTAAGATATTACTTATATGGTTTGGGAACATTAATAGTCACGAGTAATTTACACTTCTGGGTTAAGTTGAGGAGGGCCATAGCAGGTCAGTACATTTAAGGCCCGGTCACACATACACGACGCACGGCTCGCGCATTGAAAATTTATTTAAAATGGAAAATGTGATCAGTGCGTCGTTGTGCGCCCAACTTTTGTCAGAATTTGGGAGAAGCTAGCGAGTTGACAACGAATGCACAGCGTGTTGCTAGCGCGCTGCGCGTATACAAGGCGCATACAGAGCGCATACATAGCGTATACAGAGCGCACATGTTAAACAATCGAACAAATGCACAACGTGTTGTTAGCGCGCAGAACGAATGGCACGCGCATGCACCGCGCGCTCAACGCACAGCCAGCGAACGGCAGCGTTCACGTGAGAAGTGAGTCACGAAGTCGGAGGAGAAGTGATGAGGAGTTGGGGGCAGGAACCGTTTTGCGCCTGTCACACATACACGACGCACGACCCGCGCACTGAAAAATTAGCAATTTTGGCCAGTGCGTTGTCGTTCGCTGGATGTGCGTAAGCATTCGTTACTCGTTCGTCGAGCGCGCTGGACCAACGCTATGCATTCTTTGTAATTCGCTGTGTGCGTCGGGATTTTTGTGCATGCACAAAAATGTGCGCGGAGCTGGACGCATGAATGTACACGCCAGAAGAACGCCAGACACACGCGGAGCACACACACTGTGCATTCGTTCGATTTTGTAACATGTTTGCTCTGTATACGTTCTGTATGCAACTTGTATACGCGCAGGGCGCTAGCAACACGTTGTGCATTCGTTGTCAACTCGCTAGCATCTCCCAAATCCTGACAACAGTTGGGCGCACAACGATGCACTAATCTAATTTTTTGATCAGATCAGATCAGAATATTAAATTAGGATCAGTGCGTCGTTGTGCGCCCAACTTTTGTCAGGATTTGGGAGAAGCTAGCGGTGTAGCTAGCGCGCTGTGCGTATACGGGGAGCATACATAGCGTATAAAGAGCGCACATGTTAAAACATCGAACGAATGCACAGCGTATGCTCCGCGTGTGTCTGGCGTTGGTCCAGCGCGCTCTGAGCGTGTCTGGCGTTGGTCCAGCGCGCTCTGCGCGTGTCTGGCGTCCTTCCAGCGTGTACATTCATGCGTCCAGCTCCGCGCACATTTTTGTGCATGCACAAAAATCCCGACGCACACAGCGAATGACAACTAATGCATAGCGTTGGTCCAGCGCGCCCGACGAACGAGTAACGAATGCTGACGCACACCCAGCGAACGACAACGCACTGGCCAAAATTGCAAATTTTTCAGTGCGCGGGTCGTGCGTCGTGTATGTGTGACCGGGCCTTTACACAGAGAAAAGTAAATTTAGCAGTGCTCCTAGTTAAACAATTCACATTTTGGTGTCTTTTTTTCTGGAGATGATATAAACATGAATAAAATAAAACGTTGAAACATCACAGCTTCAATATATTATTTCATTTATCCGACTGATTAAGATAACACTTCACAAAAAAATTAGTCTATAATGGTATCCATTATTATTTTTATTTGCATACAACATATTACAAAATCTCTCCAGAATAAGAAATATACACATAATGGTAAGTAGAATTGGTACCCGATGATTATCACTGCGAGGTAAAATCTGGACTTTTCCATTTCACGAGGCGAATATAACTGACATACAGATCTGCGAACGTTGGTTCATCTGTTGACGTCGCGGCCGCCATGATTGTGTGTATAGTAGCACAAATCGGGTCACAACATTCTTCCCAAGTTTTGGAGTGTTCGAAAGCCATGGGAATGAGGATTATCATAACTGTTGTATAGTAAATCACATTCACCGTGAGCGAATGGGACTTTTTGAGCCGCGGTGTGAATGGCAGTACAAGTAATAATACATTTTACGTGATGCGACTTAACTACACAAATCAAATGACAAGGATTTGTATGTCAGTTATATAATGCTTTGTGATGTATAACTATGGGAAAACTATAATATAATTTGTGGACTGTTTATGCCACTGTATAGCGCCAGTGTATATATTTATATTGGTGAAATGTCACAGAGATAGCGCATGTAATTTGACTAATAATTAGGCAGTTGGTGCACATTATGATATAATTGTTCACCTGATGATAAATGCATGACATTTGGTACACAGTCAGAGTATGTCACTAGAAAGATATTTGGCTATAGGGCCATCGCAGAGTTTTCCTTTGAAGAATATAGGTAGAATAACATGTAATGGCAGCCATTTTGAAAATTAAAAAAAATGCTTGTTATTCTACCTTATTTTTTCAAAGGACAAATTAATTTGCAATGGCCATGTAGCCTAATATCTTTATATATTTGTAATGACATATGATATGGCCATACCTCCTAGCTAATGTGCCTGCCGCACCTCAAACAGGCTGGTGCGGGGGGTACGGGTCATTACATTTGGTTGCTATTCAGTTCGAGAGTTTTCCTACAGGGGCTCTTTATTAGCAGGTTAAGTTACGCATTGTGGGTAGCAGAGCGGATGAAAAGCAAATAAACTATGAAGCTTGTTCTTTTGGAAAGCCAGTTGCTTTGCCATCAATACCCCAGTTCAGTGTAAGCTTCAATGGTGTCGAGATTAAAGTTTGCATTGCTGTAAGTTGCTACGCTACCTTATATTTTCGTCTGTGCGAGCCTATGCTTTCGTCGCCAAAGTGAGGCAGGTTTTTGGCAGTGGTTTACAGCTAATAGGTGAGCTACACAATATGTTTATACCTAACGGTTCCTTTTATTTTTTAGATTTTGTTCCTTGCTAGCCATAATATATATTACATATACATTTATTTATGAATGTGGGGCACACCCCAAATTGAAAAATGTGAGCGCGGGGCGCGAAGCCCTTACGGTGTGGGTGTCCGGGCCCACTTAAGGGCCCTGACATTTGTTTGATTCTATAGGCATATGCTCTGTGTGCAATCTAAAGGCGATTCCTGGCCACTTTCCTCTGAGTTTTTTAGCGAAAGTTTTAAAGATTACTGAGATTATATGGAGAAAAAATGGAGAATTATGGAGATTATAATGGAGAATATATATACAGCCAAGGAAAAAAGAAACGCAACACGTAACACATCTGATACCAGCGAGCAGCGAGATGCGCGCCAGGCGTTGTCTTCTGCGTATAACGCCAATTAATGGCCAGCCGCGTTCGACCGCTGCGAGTAGAGACCCTGAGAGGGCTCCATACGCACGGAGAAATTAAACAGATGCGGGTCGTAAACTAGGGTTCCATGTCAGTATTATTTTTATTCCAAAAAAATGACACAGCAGATCCTCCGATCCGATCCTCCTCCCTTCCTTTTCTCTCCTCTCCCCCACCCTTCCCGCCAGCGCCGCCAAATATCGCCATGCATAGAAAATCCGCATGCCGCCATTCATGCAACGTTCGTATAGCTAGCGCGACATCCGTTCATATCATGCAGCAGTCGCTTAGCGCATGGTGTCCCTTTCTGACGACTTAACTCAAACGTACGTGACCGAATATTCATATATACAGCTACTTTGCATATGCAAGACGTTTCCATAGAGAGGACCAATGGTAGCGCATCTGACTTTTTAGGAATGACTCATTATTAGTATAGGGGTATTTGCATTACGATCAAGTTAAGCTTTGGTTTGATCTTTTGATATGATTTGTTTATAAATTATAACATTGTGGACAATTTTTGTAGTTTTGTGACTGTCCTTTGAATACAAGAGATCAATACTTAGTTAACAAAATAAAAACTTCTAAGAATAATGTTGAACCCCTTTCGAAAAAAGGAAGTGTGCGCAATTACTCCTTTTGTTCAATGTGAATTTTATCGCAGTTTTACAGGTACCCCGGAAAAATAAACTCGCTCACAGTTCGGGGGATAACTGGTATATCAGTGATTTCCCGTACCCGGTCGGTAGGTTAATTAACTAAAGTGTTGTTGCCGTCAAGAAAACTAGTGATTGCCTTGGTTTGTTGGGGTTTTAGAGCACTTGAAATCCCCAGATTTTGCAACACATGGTCAATGAAACTTATATTCATTTAGGTGCTTCCCCCAACACCTTCATTTTGACGTTGAACACGAAGAAATCGGAACAAATGTGATAAAACGATCGAGAGTATTTTGTAAAAACGAAAATATCAATAATCAGGCGTGTGTGTATGAGAGCAGTAGACTCTAGCGCATCGGCTGAAAGATGTATCATGAAACTTCAGATATCATGGTTCTTAACCAGTCAGACTGCTACCTCCAACTTTGGTATACCCAGCACGATATGTGGCAGAGTGGTACTGCCCCCCTCTTATCCCTATACCTTATACACACTCAACACTATTGTTACCTAACACATGCCCCCTTGCAACTTAAAAATAATTCCTTAGATTCCGGGAACACAATGGTCCACACCAAAGAGGGGCGGGGAGGGGGGGTTCTGCCACATATTGCCTTCATATGACAAAATGGCCATACCTCCTAGCTATTGTGCCTGCTGCACCTCAAACAGGCTGGTGCAGGGCCGTGTACGGGTTACTATACAGTCGGTTACTATTCAGTTCGAGAGTTCTTATTCTTTCCTTCAGGTTTTTTTTAGTAGCAGGTCAAGTTACACAATGTGGGTAGCAGAGCGGATATACTAGAGTAGCTCATGGTGGTTGAGTATGCACTTTATTGTACAGACCTAAACTCTTCAGGAATCCACTAATTGAAGGTCTAGGAACAATATTTGGTTGGTAACACATTTGCCACCGACGGCGAAATAGCTGAAATGGCCACACCCCTTTTTGGGCCACGCCCCCTTAAGCCGTGACTGTATCTACAGAACCGTTGGACCTAGGAGGTTGCCCGACCACTCAAAATTTGCGCAATGGCCACATTATGGGGGTCACAATACATTTTCATATCCAAAAGTCAATGGTTTTTTAGATAATTGCCAAAAACCGATTTCAGCATGTTACGCACTACAATATTATTCGTAATTGTTCCTGTTCCTGTTCCTATTGTTCAATTACTTGATTCCTGAAGAGTCTAGACTAGACCAGAGTCTAGACTAGAGTCAAGACTAGAGTCTAGATACACAAACGAAGACCTAGCCCTCCTTTCTCAAAGGGGCAAGACTCCCGCGGACCCTAAGCGTGAAAACACCAAAAACAATATCCCACTGGTGTTCGTCCTACCATACTACCCACATGTCGCGCACCCAGCCCTCAAACGGGCTATCCTCGAACACTGGCCCTTGATTAGCGAAAACGAATATCTGAATAGGCTATTTGATACCCAACCCATCCTGGCATACAAACGGCACAAAAACATAAAAGATGAAATTGTTCGATCTAGGACTAAAGCATCTCCACAATCCAACCAAGAGGAACAAAATCTTGATGAGGAGAATCTGCAAATTCTATTGGAACTATTGAAAGAACAAAACAATGATCAAAGAAATGGATCTCAAGACTAAAACAAAATAAATAAGTCAAACCCCCCCCCAACCCCCCCCCCCCCTTTGTCCTTGCCACGCGTAATATAAACCGACACACAAATAAAAACAAGGAAAGTAAAATGAACTATAAGAGGGTGACTGATGACGTGCATGATATAGCACAGAAAATATGTCCTGCTCCCCTTCCAAAAAAGGAGAAAAAAAGAGGGGACGGCATATTATCACCGGTAATAATCAATCACTGTGTGAACTAAAAACAAAGGGACCACTGTGGCAATACACAAACCAGTCATCGCGTCGCCAAAACCAGAGACAGGGTTTGAAACTCCCGCTTTTAGGGAATGTCTAACCCAATTGGCCTGCAGACGTTTGATGTATTTGCCCGTCCACGAACTCCAACCACGGACTTTCATCTAGCAGAGATAATGTGGCTAAAATTGACCCCCAGATGCGTGTCTTACAGAAAAAAGGAAAAAAAGAATTAAGAATTACGCTCTGGAGAGACCAGTCAAACAGCCACTTTCTAGCATACCCACTAGTTAACGTACAATTATATATTTATCTCGGCAGATCAGTCACAAATACAATCCATATGATACTTGTCAGCAGAACCTTTTCCGCGTCTCAAAAAAATAACGAAAAGCACGGAGGGGTTCTTTTGAAACTTGTACACGAAACACCCCCCCCCCCCCCATTCCTACAGACTGCAATCTCGCGGGGAAAAAATGTGGCCTGAACTGACCTCCCATGAAGCGTATATCACTAGGAAAAAAAACTTAAATTAAGAATTACGCTCTGGGCGGGATAGTTACGCAACCACACTGCTGGCATACCAGTACATCATAAATTATACATAAAAAACGATGAGAAAAAGTTCTGACTTGTGACAACTCCCATAAACACCCTCCCCTTCCCACATAGAATGAGTTCTGATTCACTGCAGCTAACTCTAGAATTGATCCAAAAAAAGACAAAAAAATTAACTGATCATTCCTTGAAGTATGCCTGCATAAACCGGTTTCTCTGTGCTATACCTTCTTGCAAAAGCACTCCATTAGAATTATAATAGCCTCACAGAAAAAGAAAGAAAATTCCACAAAACCCAGTATTACACGTCCTTCAAGTTAATGTCCTTCCCAGGTGACCGAGAATCGTTCTAAAAATTAAAAAAAACGTGACTGACATGTATGATTACGCTGCTTCCCAATAAACACAATACAATTGTAGTTCGTAACATGTAGAAATCGGTTTTTGGCAATTATCTCAAAAACCATTGACTTTTGGATATGAAAATGTATTGTGACCCCCATAATGTGGCCATTGCGCAAATTTTGAGTGGTCGGGCAACCTCCTAGGTCCAACGGTTCTGTAGATACAGTCACGGCGTTAAGGGGGCGTGGCCCAAAATGGGGTGTGGCCATTTCAGCTATTTCGCCGTCGGTGGCAAATGTGTTACCAACCAAATATTGTTCCTGGACCTTCAATTAGTGGATTCCTGAAGAGTTTAGGTCTGTACAATAAAGTGCATACTCAACCACCATGAGCTACTAGAGTAATAAGAATGCAAATACATTATAAAGATTGTTCTTTAGGAAAGACCAGTTGCTTCGCCATCAATACCTCAGTTCAGTGTTAGCTTCAATGGTGTCGGGACTGTTTGCATAGCTGTAAGTTGCTACGCTACTTCATTTTTTTCGTCTGTGTGAGCCTATGCTTTCGTCGCAGAAGTGAGGCAGGTTTTTGGCAGTGGTTTACAGCTAATAGGTGAGCTACACAATATGTTTATACCTGACGGTTCCTTTTATTTTTTTAGATTGTGTTCCTTGCTAGCCTTGATCAAGGCTGCAAGCTTGTTCTCAGACCGAGCAAGCGGCCGATATTGGATTCTATATGCTTTGTGGTGCAATCTAAGGCGATTCATGGCCAGTTTTACAATCGTGGATGCAAAGAAAAACACGAGAAACAGCGTTTGTTTTCATCCGGCGTCGAGCAGTTATTCTTACATTATCTTAGTTTTTTTCGCGATCGCCGTCAAGCGATCACGAATTTGTCTTTATAAATTTCTACTTTTCGGAATAATTACATGATATCTAGCGCAATCATTTTGCTGGATGCCTAGAATCATTATTTACTTTCAAATGAGTAAGATATCTTTTAATAATTCGGTAGTATTTTTTTTCTCGATATCGGCAAATGGTGTATCCTACCTTTATCCTACATGTATATGCTGTTTGTGCATACATGTATATAGTGTATGCACATTATACAATACTACTAGGTGAAGAAAGTGTGACACACATGACAACAAATTAATAACTATCAGGAACAATGCAGAATGTTTTATTTCAATGATCATCCCGTAAGCAATTAAGCTACTTTAAAGGGATACAGATAATTCGTCACAAGGAAGTCCACTTTGTTTTCAAACATGTGTAGTTGCACTTCTAACGTATGTAACATGGTGTCTTTATGTGTCTGGTATCACACAAAGGGGAAGTTCCTTTTTACTTGTTATGATGTAGGTACATGTAATTGGTATGAACAGACCAAGTACAAAACAAAACTGTGATATATTTATTTTTAAGTTCGAGTTTACATGAGCAAGTTTGCAGCACATACTGTAAATAAATATAAGTGTTAATCCAGGTTGTTTTACTGTAGCAATCTTCCATATTTTAAAGGAAAAGTTTTGTTTCAGAATTGGTTTAATTATTTTTCAATGCAAAACTAACCATAAAAACCTTCAGGCGGTAACATTTTAATGCTCGCAATTCCAACAGTATAGACCCGACAAACATGACTTGTGACAAATGATAAGGTATTAGTATTTCCGTTACAACCAAAATTGACATTAACAATTGCCAACGTTTGTTCACATCTCAGTTTAACACAGTGAGTGAAAAATTAATTTTATATTACCACTACATTGATGGCATTTAAGGACTCGTGAACGATTTCGATTTTTTTCCTAATTAATTAAAACCTGAAGAACTCAAAGTGTAACACATTGTTCCCTTGAAACATGTTCTTTTTAATGAAAAATATTAATGTTGATTATTATTTCGTTTCCAGTATCGCGATCTCTCTAACGTATGTAACATAGACTCAAGACACTTCGAGTACAAACGTTAGTAAGATATTACTTATATGGTTTGGGAACATTAATAGTCACGAGTAATTTACACTTCTGGGTTAAGTTGAGGAGGGCCATAGCAGGTCAGTACATTTAAGGCCCGGTCACACATACACGACGCACGGCTCGCGCATTGAAAATTTATTTAAAATGGAAAATGTGATCAGTGCGTCGTTGTGCGCCCAACTTTTGTCAGAATTTGGGAGAAGCTAGCGAGTTGACAACGAATGCACAGCGTGTTGCTAGCGCGCTGCGCGTATACAAGGCGCATACAGAGCGCATACATAGCGTATACAGAGCGCACATGTTAAACAATCGAACAAATGCACAACGTGTTGCTAGCGCGCGGAACGAATGGCACGCGCATGCACCGCGCGCTCAACGCACAGCCAGCGAACGGCAGCGTTCACGTGAGAAGTGAGTCACGAAGTCGGAGGAGAAGTGATGAGGAGTTGGGGGCAGGAACCGTTTTGCGCCTGTCACACATACACGACGCACGACCCGCGCACTGAAAAATTAGCAATTTTGGCCAGTGCGTTGTCGTTCGCTGGATGTGCGTAAGCATTCGTTACTCGTTCGTCGAGCGCGCTGGACCAACGCTATGCATTCTTTGTAATTCGCTGTGTGCGTCGGGATTTTTGTGCATGCACAAAAATGTGCGCGGAGCTGGACGCATGAATGTACACGCCAGAAGAACGCCAGACACACGCGGAGCACACACACTGTGCATTCGTTCGATTTTGTAACATGTTTGCTCTGTATACGTTCTGTATGCAACTTGTATACGCGCAGGGCGCTAGCAACACGTTGTGCATTCGTTGTCAACTCGCTAGCATCTCCCAAATCCTGACAACAGTTGGGCGCACAACGATGCACTAATCTGATTTTTTGATCAGATCAGATCAGAATATTAAATTAGGATCAGTGCGTCGTTGTGCGCCCAACTTTTGTCAGGATTTGGGAGAAGCTAGCGGTGTAGCTAGCGCGCTGTGCGTATACGGGGAGCATACATAGCGTATAAAGAGCGCACATGTTAAAACATCAAACGAATGCACAGCGTATGCTCCGCGTGTGTCTGGCGTTGGTCCAGCGCGCTCTGAGCGTGTCTGGCGTTGGTCCAGCGCGCTCTGCGCGTGTCTGGCGTCCTTCCAGCGTGTACATTCATGCGTCCAGCTCCGCGCACATTTTTGTGCATGCACAAAAATCCCGACGCACACAGCGAATGACAACTAATGCATAGCGTTGGTCCAGCGCGCCCGACGAACGAGTAACGAATGCTGACGCACACCCAGCGAACGACAACGCACTGGCCAAAATTGCAAATTTTTCAGTGCGCGGGTCGTGCGTCGTGTATGTGTGACCGGGCCTTTACACAGAGAAAAGTAAATTTAGCAGTGCTCCTAGTTAAACAATTCACATTTTGGTGTCTTTTTTTCTGGAGATGATATAAACATGAATAAAATAAAACGTTGAAACATCACGGCTTCAATATATTATTTCATTTATCCGACTGATTAAGATAACACTTCACAAGAAAATTAGTCTATAATGGTATCCATTATTATTTTTATTTGCATACAACATATTACAAAATCTCTCCAGAATAAGAAATATACACATATGGTAAGTAGAATTGGTACCCGATGATTATCACTGCGAGGTAAAATCTGGACTTTTCCATTTCACGAGGCGAATATAACTGACATACAGATCTGCGAACGTTGGTTCATCTGTTGACGTCGCGGCCGCCATGATTGTGTGTATAGTAGCACAAATCGGGTCACAACCTTCTTCCCAAGTTTTGGAGTGTTCGAAAGCCATGGGAATGAGGATTATCATAACTGTTGTATAGTAAATCACATTCACCGTGAGCGAATGGGACTTTTTGAGCCGCGGTGTGAATGGCAGTACAAGTAATAATACATTTTACGTGATGCGACTTAACTACACAAATCAAATGACAAGGATTTGTATGTCAGTTATATAATACTTTGTGATGTATAACTATGGGAAAACTATAATATAATTTGTGGACTGTTTATGCCACTGTATAGCGCCAGTGTATATATTTATATTGGTGAAATGTCACAGAGATAGCGCATGTAATTTGACTAATAATTAGGCAGTTGGTGCACATTATGATATAATTGTTCACCTGATGATAAATGCATGACATTTGGTACACAGTCAGAGTATGTCACTAGAAAGATATTTGGCTATAGGGCCATCGCAGAGTTTTCCTTTGAAGAATATAGGTAGAATAACATGTAATGGCAGCCATTTTGAAAATTAAAAAAAATGCTTGTTATTCTACCTTATTTTTTCAAAGGACAAATTAATTTGCAATGGCCATGTAGCCTAATATCTTTATATATTTGTAATGACATATGATATGGCCATACCTCCTAGCTAATGTGCCTGCCGCACCTCAAACAGGCTGGTGCGGGGGTACGGGTCATTACATTTGGTTGCTATTCAGTTCGAGAGTTTTCCTACTGGGGCTCTTTATTACATGTAGCAGGTTAAGTTACGCAATGTGGGTAGCAGAGCAGATGAAAAGCAAATAAACTATGAAGCTTGTTCTTTTGGAAAGCCAGTTGCTTTGCCATCAACACATCAGTTCAGTGTTAGCTTCAATGGTGTCAAGATTAAAGTTTGCATTGCTGTAAGTTGCTACGCTACCTTATATTTTCGTCTGTGCGAGCCTGTGCTTTCGTCGCCGAAGTGAGGCAGGTTTTTGGCAGTGGTTTACAGCTAATAGGTGAGCTTTACAATATGTTTATACCTGACGGTTCCTTTTATTTTTAGATTTTATTCATTGCTAGCCATAATAAATATTACATATACATTTATGTGGGGCACACCCCAAATTGGAAAATGTGAGCGCGGGGCGCGAAGCCCTTACGGTGTGGGTGTCCGGGGCCCACTTAAGGGCCCTGACATTTGTTTGATTCTATAGGCATATGCTCTGTGTGCAATCTAAAGGCGATTCCTGGCCACTTTCCTCTGAGTTTTTTAGCGAAAGTTTTAAAGATTACTGAGATTATATGGAGATAAAATGGAGAATTATGGAGATTATAATGGAGAATATATATACAGTCAAGGAAAAAAGAAACGCAACACGTAACACCTCTGATACCAACGAGCAGCGAGATGCGCGCCAGGCGTTGTCTTCTGCGTATAACGCCAATTAATGGCCAGCCGCGTTCGACCGCTGCGAGTAGAGACCCTGAGAGGGCTCCATACGCACGGAGAAATTAAACAGATGCGGGTCGTAAACTAGGGTTCCATGTCAGTATTATTTTTATTCCAAAAAAATGACACAGCAGATCCTCCGATCCAATCCTTCTCCCTTCCTTTTCTCTCCCCTCCCCCACCCTTCCCGCCAGCGCCGCCAAATATCGCCATGCATAGAAAATCCGCATGCCGCCATTCATGCAACGTTCGTATAGCTAGCGCGACATCCGTTCATGCAACAGTCGATTAGCGCACGATGTCCCAGTTCTAACGACTTGACTTAAACGTATACTGACCGAATATTCATATATGCAGCTACTTTGCATATGCAAGACGTTTCCATAGAGAGGACCAATGGTAGCGCATCTTACTTTTTAGGAATGACTCATTATTAGTATAGGGGTATTTGCATTACGATCAAGTTAAGCTTTGGTTTAATCTTTTGATATGATTTGTTTATAAATTATAACATTGTGGACATTTTTTGTAGTTTTTTGACTGTCCTTTGAATACAAGAGATCAATACTTAGTTAACAAAATAAAAACTTCTAAGAATAATGTTGAACCCCTTTCGAAAAAAGGAAGTGTGCGCAATTACTGCTTTTGTTCAATGTGAATTTTATCGCAGTTTTACAGGTACCCCGGAAAAATAAACTCGCTCACAGTTCGGGGGATAACTGGTATATCAGTGATTTCCCGTACCCGGTCGGTAGGTTAACGAAGGTGTCGTTGCCGTCAAGAAAACTAGTGATTGCCTTGGTTTGTTGGGGTTTCAGAGCACTTAAAATCCCCAGATTTCGCAACACATGGTCAATGAAACTTATATTCCTTTAGGTGCTTCCCCCAACACCTTCATTTTGACGTTGAACACGAAGAAATCGGAACAAATGTGATAAAACGATCGAGAGTATTTTGTAAAAACGAAAATATCAATAATCAGGCGTGTGTGCATGAGAGCAGTAGTCTCTAGCGCATCGGCTGAAAGATGTATCATGAATATTCATATATAATGGTTCTTAACCAATCAGACTGCTCCGTCCAATTTTGTTGGCAAGTCTCATTGCTTGTGCATAAAACTAAAACAGGTTATTCAAGTCGGTGATTGAGAGCGATAAAACGCATTGGGATCGACAATGTACGTACCGTCCCCGCAATTAGGATGGCGTCTCTACCGCCGCGCGCCGATAGCGCAATTGTTTTTTACACTCTATCCTGGCCATTTCTGTGATAAATACCATGGAAGCGACTGACATTAGAGTCTAGCAGCCTTTGAATGGCGCTGTGGTGCGAGCTTCGATCAGCATAACACCAGCGCAGCATAGCCAAGCCTCGGCTGCCGATGCCTAGGGAGATAAATCCATCAAATAACAGAGAATCAAATATGTTATGACTGAATTTCAGCTCGACAGAACCCCCAAAACAGCCCGCATCTTGGTGGTGCTGTTTAGTTGTTTTTTAAGCGTGTCCCGAAAGGTAAATGACACCAGTTTAATCTTATTTGCAAAAAACGGAAAAAACAAACCCGATTAAGAAAAGGAATGTGCAGAAATGAGTAAAATGTTATACATTGTACTATTATATTGTCACTGTTATAACACGTTCATTAATAACCCCCTATAATGGTTCTCAAGAACGTGCCTGCTAAATCAACAGTGACTCATGACTTTACCGCTAAATCCAACACAGTCCAACCTTCTAAGTTTTACCTGAAAATATAAAACGACTAGCCTGCTTACTCCAACAGATTCCAACGGTTTTTTTCGCTGCATGATTCAACTTGGCATTATCTATGGTGGCCCTGAAGGAACATCGCACATCGCACATTTCTGCGCACATTTCTGCGCCAATTTCTGCGACATCGCACATCGCACATTTCTGCGCCAATTTCTGCGACATCGCACATTTTATCGCACATTTCTCCGCCGATTTCTGCGACATTTCAGATTTTATTGCAGATTTCTGCGCAGATTTCTGCGACGTTGCAGATTTTATCGCACATTTCTGCGCAGAAATCTGCGATGTCGCACATTTTATCGCACATTTCTGCACAGATTTCTGCGACGTCGCACATATTTTATCGCACATTTCTAGTCTGCGATGTCGCAGATTTTATCGCACTCTTCTGCGTTGATTTTGTCAACATTCGAATGTGTTAAGCATTCAAATATCAAATAAAGAGCTGGTATAATATTGAACATCGAACGAGGAACGAGCAAACCAGCTTCGTACAGTAACGTTCAGATGTTGACCTTTTTCTATCGTTATCACGCAAAATCACTTAATTTCAAATGCAGAATACTACGTAACTATAGACAAATATTAAAATAACATTAACCACCAGGGACATAAATGTATATTCTTTAAAAAAAAAATCTTTTCAAATTTTATTTTATTATTAACTCAACAAACAAATTAAAAAATATATATATATAATTGTTATTATTCAATCTGCACAATTTAGATACAAACTTATGCACAGTACTATTAGTAGCAAATGCTATCTTTTTTCTCCGCATAACTAAGTCTGACTAAATACTTAAGTGTAGGCACCCGATGCTTAAATCTACAGTTAAAAGTAATTTCTTCAACAAAATAATGAAAAGATTCAAAATCAGATGAGGATGATCAATATTGTATCTAAAACAATAGATTTATAACATAATTATGCTTGAACGCACACGAACATGGCTTTCCTACCAGTTTTCAAATTAAATCTATTCCTTTTAACTTGTTCACAATCAAACAAAATATGCTTCATTGTCATAAAAGTTGAAAAGAAAAGAAAGCATTTAGGAATAGATATTTATCTCCCTGGTGGTTAATTTTATTTAAATATTTTTTCATAGTTGCGTAGTATTCTGCATTTGAAATGAATTGATTTTGTGTGGTAACAGATAGAGGTCAAAATCTGAACGTTACTGTACGAAGCTAGTTTTGCTCGTTGCGCGTTCGATGTTTAATATTCAACACATACTACCAGCTCCTTATTCAACATTCAAATGCTAAACACGTTCGAATGTGCGAAATAAAATGTGCGACATCGCATAAATCTGTGCTAAAATGTGCGATAAAAATGTGCAATATCGCAGAAATGTGCGCAGAAATATACGATAAAATGTGCGATGTCCCTTCAGGGCCACCATAGTTATCTACTAGTAACCAAACAGAATGCGCCTTCTGAAGTGCGTTTCGGAATAAAATAACTTGCTTGCTAAAATCCAACAGGGTCCAACAGAAATGTCGACTGGTTGGATCCTGTTGGATTCGGCAGGGTTAGGGTTAAAACTGCCCATGTTGTTTCCTTACAGATAACGTTGACAATGGAGGTTGAAAAACTCAAGCACGAGCTTGCTACCGAACACGAAGATGTACCAGAGTGCGGCTACTTCTCCGTCCGTCCACCGTTTCTTCGACGCTTCGCACGGCCGGCCTTCTTCGTTGTCATTGTCAGCATGTTCTATTTCGCTGATAATGTTGGTACCGGGGTGTTGCAGGGGACGATAACCACCTTTGAACGCCGCTATCAGTTCAGCCTCAGTCAGCTGTCGCTGGTCTTTGCAGCCTTTTCCGTGGGCGGCGTTATTGGAATCGCGTGTCTGATCCTGTTTTTCAGCAAGCCGGATACTCATCGACCTCATGTGCTGGGAGTCGTCTCCATGTTGGGCGGCCTTTCGCTTGTTATCCAAATCATCCCGCAGTTCATCCAAGGTCCATACGTTCCAGACGGTTTCGAGACCAGAAACGACACGATCGATGCGTTTCAGCAGGTGGAGAAGCTGTGCATAAAATCGAAATCAGAATCGGAACTCTGCTCCGAGAACCAGATGACTGAGACCGTGTCTCCCAATCAGGTTGCTTTCTACCTTCTTATGTTAGGCATACTAGTTCAAGGTGCATGTATCATGGTCGTCTATCCAACAGCGCAAACATACATCTCAGAAAATGCATCTCTACAAAGTACAGCCTTATACACAGGTATGTTTGAATTTCACAAATATTTAAATCTGACATCGATTTAGACTAATTATAGGCACCTCTAAATTCATAGCCTGGACAAGTTCCCGGACATGCAGTTGTTGAGCGTCGGGGTGGGAGTTGTCGGGGCAGTTGTTGCATGAGCGTCGGCAGTTGTTGAGCGTCGGGGTAAGAGTAGTTGATTGTCGGGGTGAGAATTGTTGGCGTCTAGGTGAGTTGTTTGGCGTCTAAACAACTCTTACAACGCTGAACAACTCTTACCACGCTGAACAACTCTTACCACGCCGAACAACTCTTACCTCGACGCCAACAACTCTTACCACGCCGAACAAGTCTTACCACGCACGACGCCGAACAAGTCTTACCACGCCGAACAAGTCTTACCACGCCGAACAAGTCTTACCACGCCGAACAAGTCTTACCACGCCGAACAACTCTTACCACGCCGAACAAGTCTTACCACGCCGAACAAGTCTTACCACGCCGAACAACTCTTACCACGCCGAACAACTCTTACCACGCCGAACAACTCTTACCACGGCGAACAACTCTTACCACGGCGAACAACTCTTACCACGGCGAACAACTCTTACCACGGCGAACAACTCTTACCACGCCGAACAACTCTTACCACGCCGAACAACTTTTACCACGCACGACGACGCCGAACAACTCTTACCACGACAATTTAGTGACCCGAATAGTGCACTATAGCAACCGGTTTGTTTTGTGGTAAACCCATTAATAACGAATATAATTATTTTCCCGAGATTATTACTTTCTGTTTTTTCTTTTTAATCTCCATTCCTCTTATATCAGGTATCTGGGGTGCTGTGAGTGGCTTGTCGCCTGTGGTAGGCATATTCGTGGCTGCGGCAGTGCTTGGTCTGTGGGTTGACTTCTACAGAATTCCCTCATCATCCGTCCCCGTGTCACCCAGTGACCGGGTGTGGTTGGGAGCCTGGTGGCTAGGCTACCTCATTACTGGGATCTTACATCTGTTTCCAGCGGTACTTCTCTGTGGATTTCCCAGGGTGTTGAGAAAGTCCCGTAACAACGCCGAAGACATGCAACCTGGAGATGAGGATGACCGCAAAAACGACAGTACGACTCGTCTAAATTCCCCCAAAAGACAGACTACAATTAGAGGTAGTGTATTTTTTTTCACATTCTAATGACCAAATATGGCAGTTGACTGTCGTTATCTCTTAATGGTCGATGGCAAAGGTTAAAGTTTGAGCAATAGGATATATTGCCTATTATGGAATATCCTCGATTTACACACTATTAACACTAAGTTGTTGTCTGCGGTGATGATGTAGTCCATGACGTTTTGTAGGTCCAAGGGGTGGCTCCCGAGGCGAGGCCCCATGCACTATCACCATTGTTTTGTTGCTCCATTGTACATGTATCAATAATTCTCTAGCCTTAACCCTGCGGGAGTTGAGGCCCACGGTTGCAACCTCCTGTTTTCATTAATTAGTAAATATTTGTTTTTAATTACTGGCTCATTTATTACAATTTTTTACAATTTATTACAATTACAAAGTTCCTACAGAAGACACTGCTTTAACCCCTAGAGCGATCCCTTTAGTGTGGCTGCATAGCAGGACCCAGACAAAAATAAACGCAACAGGCCACTGGGCAGACTGCCATTGGTTTGTGTACAAATCCCTTTGACAGCGGTCCATTTGGAGTCGTTTGAGAACCTAGCCAACCGCCAGAGAGCTATGTATTATGCGGTGCAGTGTGTATAACTATCTCGAACAAATCACGACCCAATCTCCATGATCTAGCCAGCTGATGGTTTTGTCTGACAGTCTCCGGCCTTGGTAAAACAATAACAAACATGGCACTTGTTGTTTTATCGGAGCCAAAATGGTATTATTGGGAGATAAGCAAACTGCGAGGGCATACATTTGTGTTTAAAAAAACAAAAAAACAACTAGACATGTGTTTGTGGACAAACATAGAGCTGTTTCGAGTGTCTAACATTACTTTCAATATGTGTGTGTGGTGGTCTATGTGTGTGCCAAGTTTGAAGTCGATTGGATTTACACAAGTGCCAAATATATATTAGTTGAAAAAAACGTGTATAAATCCTATAGGGAAACTTTAATGTGACGTCACATGACCCACGATGACGTCATCATGACGTCACCTCACTTTATACCTGTAACACATCCCTGAATACTTGCATACCAAGTTTGACCCCAATCGGACTTGTACTTCCAGAGAAAGAGGGTCTTTTAAAATGCACCTTTAATGTGACGTCACATGACCTACGATGACGTCATCCTGACGATGTTCATCTTGGCCCTCCTGGGGATAGTGGTTGAGGTACATGCTAAGTCTCAAGTCGATCAAATTTACGAAAGTGTCAAAGTCAATAGTCTAAAGAAAAACGTGTACAAAACCTATGGGGGAAAAATTTGCACCCTTAACGTGACGTCACGTGACCTTGAATGACGCAATCGTGCCGAATTTCTTTCAGGAACATCTGGGGGTGGTGTTCTAAGTGTATGCCAAGTTTTAAGTCGGTCGGATTTACTAAAGTGTCAAAGTCAATAGTCTGAAGAAAAACGTGTACAAAACCTATGGGGAAAATTTCACCTTTAACGTGAAGTCACGTGACCTTGAATGACTTAATCGCTACGAATTTCTTCTAGGACCGTCCTTGGGTGGTTGTCTAAATATATGCCAAGTTTCAAGTCGATCGGATATACCAAAGTGTCAAAGTGCCATGCCAGAAAAAACGTGTACAAATCCTATGGGGAAAAATGACAAAAAAGAAACTAGACATGTGTTTGTGGACAAACACAGAGCTGTTTCGAGTGTCTAACATTACTTTCAACATGTGTGTGTGGTCTTTTGTGTGTGCCAAGTCTCAAGTCGATCAGATTTACTAAAGTGTCAAAGTCAATAGCCTAAAGAAAAACGTGTACAAAACCTATAGGGGGAAAATTGAGGCTTTAACGTGACGCCCCGTGACCTTGAATGACGTAATCATGCCGAATATCTTCTAGGACTGTCTGTGGATGGTGGTCTAAGTGTGTGCTAAGTCTCAAGTCGATCAAATTTACAAAAAGTGTCTTAGTCAATAGTGTGAAGAAAAACGTGTACAAAACCTATGGGGAAAATTTAACCTTTAACGCAAAGTCACGTGACCTTGAGTGACGTAATCGCGACGAATTTCTTCTAGGACCGTCCTTGGGTGGTTGTCTAAATGTATGCCAAGTCTCAAATCGATCGGATTTACCAAAGTGCCAAAGTGTATTGGCAGAACAAACGTGTGTTAATCCTATGGGTAAAAACACTGAAAGTGGGAAAAAAAAATATAAACTAGACATGTGTTTGTGGACAAACACAGAGCTGTTTCGGATGTCTAAGATAACTTTCATTATGTGTGTGCCAAGTCTGAAATCGATTGGATTTGTCAATTTTCCCAAGATATATAAGTTGAAAAATACGTGTACAAATCCTATGGGAAAAACTGCACCTTTAAAGTGACGTCACATGACACCCGATGATGTCATCATGATGTCATCTTAATTTTCGTCTATTACACATTCTGGAATACTTGCATACCAAGTTTGGCCCGAATCAGACATGTACTTCCAGAGATAGAGGGTCCTAAAATCTGCCCCTTTAATGTGACGTCATATGACCCACGATGACGTCATCCTGACGATTTCCCCCTTGGCCCTCCTGGGTATGGTGGTCGAGGTGTGTGCCAAGTCCGAAGTCGATCGGATTTACCAAATTGTCAAATTCAATAGTCTGAAGAAAAACGTGTACAAAACCTATGGAGAAAATTGAACCTTTAATGTGACGTCACATGACACCCGATGATGTCATAATTACGTCATCTTAATTTTCGTCTATAACACATCCTTGAATACTTGCAAACCAAGTTTGACCCCAACCGGACTTGTACTTTCAGAGTTAGACGGTCTTAAAAACTACACCTTTAATGTGACGTCACATGACCCCCGATGACGTCATCTTGATTATTTTGTTCTTGATCCTCCTAAGGATGGTGGTCGAGGTCTGTGCTAAGTCTCAAGTCGATCGAATTGACAGAAGTGTCAAATTCAATATTTTGAAGAAAAACGTGTACAAAACCTATGGAGAAAATTGAACCTTTAATGTGACGTCACATGACACCCGATGATGTCATAATTACGTCATCTTAATTTTCGTCTATAACACATCCTCGAATACTTGCAAATCAAATTTGACCCCAATCGGACGTGTACTTCCAGAGATAGAGGGTCTTAAAAACTGCACCTTTTGTGTAACGTCACATGACCCACGATGACGTCATCATGACGATTTTTGACCTGGACCTCCTGGGGATGGTGGTCGAGGTGTGTGCTAAGTTTCAAGTCAATCGGATTCACCAAACTGTCAAATTAAATAGTCTGAAGAAAAACGTGTACAAAACCTATGGGGGAAAATTGCACCTTTAACGTGACGTCACGTGACCAAGAATTATGTAATCGCGACGAATTTGTTCTAGGACCGTCCTTGGGTGGTTGTCTAAATGTATGCCAAGTCTCAAGTCGATCGGATTTACCAAAGTGTCAAAGTGTATTGGCAGAAAAAACGTGTACAAATCCTATGGGAAAAAGTGACACAAAAAAAGAAAAAAAGAAAAAAAAACTAGACATGTGTTTGTGGACAAACACAGAGCTGTTTCGATTGTCTAACGTTACTTTCAATATGTGTTTTAATGGGTCTATGTGTGTGTCAAGTCTGAAGTCGATTGGATTTACACAAGTGCCAAAGATATATTAGTTGAAAAAAACGTGTACAAATCCTATGGGGAAAACTGAACCTTTAATGTGACGTCACATGATACCCGATGATGTCATCATGACAATGTCATCTTAATTTTCGTCTGTAACACATCCAGGAATACTTGCATACCAAGTTTGACCCCAATCGGACATGTACTTCTAGAGATAGAGGGTCCTTAAAACTGCTCCTTTATTGTGTCGTCACATGACCCACGATGACGTCATTATTACGATTTGTCCCTTTGCCCTCCTGGGGATGGTGGTCGAGGTATGTGCTAAGTCTGAAGTCGATCAAATTTACAAAAGTGTCAAAGTCAATAGTCTAAAGAAAAACGTGTACAAAACCAATGGGAGAAAAATGTGAACCTTTAATGTGACGCCACGTGACCTTGAATGACGCAATCGTGCCGAATTTCTTTCAGAAACATCTGGGGGTGGTATTCTAAGTGTATGCCAAGTTTTAAGTCGGTCGGAGTTACCGAAGTGCCAAAGTCAATAGTCTGAAGAAAAACGTGTACAAAACCTATGGGGAAAATTAAACCTTTAACGTGACGTCACGTGACCTTGAATGATGCAATCGAGCCAAATTTCTTCTAGGACCATCTGTGGGTGGAGGTCTAAGTGTATACCAAGTCTCAAGTCGATTGGATTTACCAAAGTGCCAAAGTGTATTGGCCGAACAAACGTGTGTAAATCCTATGGGTAAAAACACTGAAAGTGGAAAAAAAAAAAAAAAGGAAAAAGAAACTAGACATGTGTTTGTGGACAAACACAGAGCTGTTTCGAGTGTCTAAAATTACTTTCAATATGTGTTTGTGGTCGTTTGTGTGTGCCAAGTCTCAAGTCGATCAGATTTACTAAAGTGTCAAAGGCAATAGTCTAAAGAAAAACGTGTACAAAACCTATGGGAAACAATTGAAACTTTAACGTGACGCCCTGTGACCTTGAATGACGTAATCGCGACGAATTTCTTCTAGGACCGTCCTTGGGTGGTTGTCTAAATGTATGCCAAGTCTCAAGTCGATCGGATTTACCAAAGTGTCAAAGTGTATTGGCAGAAAAAACGTGTACAAATCCTATGGGAAAAAGTGACAAAAAAAAAAAAAAAACTAGACATGTGTTTGTGGACAAACACAGAGCTGTTTCGAGTGTCTAAAATTACTTTCAATATGTGTGTGGTGGTCTTTTGTGTGTGCCAAGTCTCAAGTCGATCGGATGTACTAAAGTGTCAAAGTCAATAGTCTAAAGAAAAACGTGTACAAAACCAATGGGAGAAAAATGTGCACCTTTAACGTGACGTCACGTGACCTTGAATGACGCAATCGTGCCGAATTTCTTTCAGGCCCATCTGTGGGTAGTGTTCTAAGAGTATGTCAAGTTTCAAGTCGGTCGGATTCACCAAAGTGTCAAAGTCAGTAGTCTGAAGAAAAACGTGTACAAAACCTATGGGGAAAATTTGTCCTTTAACGCGAAGTCACGTGACCTTGAATGACGTAATCGCGACGAATTTCTTCTAGGACCGTCCTTGGGTGGTTGTCTAAATGTATGCCAAGTCTCAAGTCGATCGGATTTATCAAAGTGTCAAAGTGTATTGTCTGAATAAACGTGTGTAAATCCTATGAAGAAAAGTCTGAAAAAGGAGAAAAAAAAACAAAAAAAGAAAAAAAAAAACTTTAACGATTACAAAAGCTGTTTCGGTGAAAAACCGAAACAGCTAAAAAAAAAAAAAAAAAAATAGAGATATGTCTGTTTAAGGAACAGAGCATATGGCTTTTTCGCATTATTTTTTTTTGTATTGTTTATTACATTTATGATTTCATTTAATAAATTTCTTTATTTAATTTTTTCAAAACTGCAAATTTTTAATTATTAATTGGATTATATCTCTCGCGGTTAATTTTCAGAAATGTTTAAAGGTCTTTTAATTGTAATTCAGGTCTAGTGACGTCATATTATTTTGTTTTTATCCGCCAACTTGTTCCTAACAAGATGCTTGATTATAAATACCAATTATAAAGCGATTTGAGCAAACTTCGCCACGAAAATGAACTGATTATTCATTTTAAACATTTTTCAACCTGCCACTAGAGGGCGTTATAACAATTTATGACGTCACCGGTAACTTTGTTTGTAGAGTGCAGGCTACCTAGAGACTATCATCGTTGAAAGTAAATTCATATCATTTTCAACTTTCAAATTATAAGGCACTTCCGGTTTGGACCGGAAGGAAGGGTCAAGTCATTTTGCATGTAATACGAATATGAAGACCCGGGATTATTCTATCAATTCCCGTTAAAATCTAAATCAGATCTGTTACATTTGATTTGATATTGATTTTCAAAGATTACATCTACAAATCATTAGTTGCTTGCAATCTGATACTTGATGACGTCATCGTGACGTCATTAACATACAGCTCGAGAGCTGTCTAAACTTGTCTATTTAAAGCAAAAAAAAGAATTATATCTATCGCGGTTGATTTTTCAGCAATTATTTAAGGTTTAAAGGTCTTTTCATTGTAACTTTCGGTCTAGTGACGTCATATTTTTTTGTCTTCGCCAACTTGTTCCTAACAAGATGTTGATTATATAAACCAGTTATACAGTGATTTGAGCAAACTTCGCAAAACAAATCAACTGGTTATTCATTGTTAACAGTTTTCAAACTGCCGCTAGAGGGCGCTGTAACATGTTATGGCGTTACCGGTATTTTTTGTGAAAAGCACTACTAGCCAGAGACTAACATCGTTGAAACTAAGTTCACATTATGGTCCACTTTTAAATTATAAGCCACTTCCGGTTTCGACCGGAAGGAAGGGTTTCACGCACACGAGATAAAATGAAGATCATGGATTTAATATTATATCAATTCCCACAAACTTCAAGTTCCGATCATACGCGGTTGATTTGTTTATTAATTTTCAAACATTAAATCTATTGCACGTTTAAGACGACGTCACGTGACCCATGGTGACGTCATCACGACGCCTGTCCGCAAGGCACGAGTGCACTATAGAGTATTTACGGAGGTTAAGTTTGATGAGAATACCAATTTGTTTTCTGTTAAAAGTACTTGTGCAAAAGTTCGCGTACATCTATTATATGGTACATGTATAATTCACGCGTAGTTCTGCGTTGCCGAAGGCACGTTTACCTACCTGCCATAAGCGGCGCCCTTCCTCGTGGCCTATGTTGATGACTCTCGTGTTTCACATGTCACCGTACAAATGGATACCAGTGTCCCGCCTTCCCTTCTCTATTGCACAATGTATGGAGCGTACTGACATCGTACGTGCAAGTACGCTCAATACAATGTACACGTATACTGGCGCCGTGCAATCAAGGACATAAAACATGAAATTTCCAGGGTGTCTCAGGGTATGTCCAAGTTCGCCTTTTGCTACAAAACACAGGGAAGTTTGAGAAGTACTTTTACATTAACCTTTAGAGCAAAAAACAAGATTATATCTGTCAGGGTTAATTTTTTAGGAATTTTTTAAGTAAAAGAGGTATTTTCATTATAACTTCCGGTCTGGTGACGTCATATTTTTTTCTTTCCGTCAACCTGTTCCTATCATGAAGCTGATTATATACATCAGTTATAAAGTGATTTGAACAAACTTCGCCACACACATCAACTGATTATTCATTTTAAACATTTTTCAACCTGCCGCTAGAGGGCGCTAAAACAATTTATGACGTCACCGGTCACTTTTTTGGAGAGCGCAGCCTAGCTAGAGACTAACATCGTTGAAAGTAAGTTCAGATCATTTTCCACTTTCAAATTATAAGCCACTTCCGGTTTGGACCGGAAGGAAGGGTCACGTGATTTTACGCACACGAGATAAAATGAAGATCCTTAATTATTCTATCGATTCCCACAAACATCTAGTTACGGTCTTTCGCGGTTGATTTTGTATAGATTTTCAAAGATTAAATTATTAAAACTTTAAGATGACGTCACGTGTCACGTGATGACGTCATGATGACATCCGAGTTTTAGGCACTAGCTCAGTATGAGTTCTGAGTATGTGCAAAGTTTCAATGAAATTGAAGTCTGTTTAATGACAAAAGTGACTGGCAGAATGAAACGTGTACAAAGTCTATGCGATTTATGGCACAAGAACAAGAAGAAGAAGAAGAAGAAACTAGAACTAGAACTACGTCTGTTCGAGGAACAGAACATAGGGCTTTTTCGCATTCACAATTTGTTTTTATTAAATATTTTAAAAATTGAACTTTTAAACCATCAAAACAATTTAAAATCATTGAAAACTAATTTAAGTTAATTTAAACAGAGTAAAATGAATTAAAACTGATTAAAACGATGACGTCACACGTTTGTGAACTTTGTGTGCAACTATCTATCACCTAACAACACAAAATGAGGTGTTATGTTAACACGATCCGTTGCTGAGATATGCCTTCAACGTCTAAAAACGTAATAATTCAAATATAATCGTAATATGACGTAAAATTTGTCAACATGACGCTAGAGGGCGCTTTAACATTTTATGAAGTCACTGTTAACTTTTTTGTTACTTACAACCTAGCCAGCGCCTAACATCGTTGAAAGTAAGTTAGCATCGTTTTCCACTTTTAAATTATAAGGCACTTCCGGTTTGGACCGGAAGGAAGTGTCAAGTCTTTTTGCATGTAATACAAATTATGAAGACCATGGATTAATCTATCAATTTCCTTAAAAATCTAAATCAGATCTCTTACAGTTGATTTTATATTGATTTTCAAAGATTAAATTTAGAAATATTTGGTTGCTTGTAATCTGACACTTGGTGACGTCATTGTGACGTAATTAACAGAAACTCGAGATCAGTCTTAACTTTGCTATTTGAAGCAAACATCTGGATTATATCTATAGCGGTTGATTTTTAAGCGACTTTTTAAAGTTTAAAGGATTTTTTTATTGTAACTTCCGGTTTGGTGACGTCATAAATATTTCTCCTTCCCAATATGCTCTAAGCATGAAGCTGATTATATACACCAGTTATAAAGTTATTTCAGCAAACTGTGCAACACACATCAACAGATTAATCATTTTAACCATTTTCAACCTGCCGCTAGAGGGCGCTATAACATGTTATGACGTCGCCGGAATTTTTTTGAATAGTTTATTCTAGCCAGACACTAACATCGTTGAAAGTAAGTTCATATCATTTTTCACATTCAAATTATAAGGCACTTCCGGTTTTGACCGGAAGGAAAGGTCACGTGATTTCACGCACGGGAGATAAAATGAAGATCCTGGATTATTCGATTAATTGCCACAAAATTCAAGTTTCGGTCTTTTGCGGTTGATGTTTTATTGATTTTCCAAGATTAAATCAATTGCACCTTTAAGATAAGGTCACGTGGGCCTGATGACGTCTTCCTCGTGGTGTCTGTCGGCGAGACTGGAGTTCACTATTGGGTCTTTACCTGGGTCGAGTTTATGGAAATACGACTTTGTTTTTCCGTTAAAAGTGCTTTGAATTGTGCAAGCAACGTTTACAAAGTCTACGGGGTTGGATTCTGCGTAGC
This sequence comes from Crossaster papposus, assembly GCA_037893245.1. Taxonomy (NCBI): domain Eukaryota; kingdom Metazoa; phylum Echinodermata; class Asteroidea; order Velatida; family Solasteridae; genus Crossaster; species Crossaster papposus. Next base: position 795,231 of record JBAIAA010000600.1, read on the forward strand.
CAAAAGCGTGTTTACCTACCTGTCGTACGCGGCGCCCTTCCTCATGGGCAACTTGATGACGTCATCCTGTTTCACAGGTTGGCGGCTAGTGTCATCTTGGGTGAGCGTAAATGTGCTTGCACGAACGATGTCAGTGGTGATACATTCGCTCAATACATAATGCACTATCGGTGTATACGTACATGTACTAGCATGTATATTATACGTGTGGCACGCACACGTAAGGGGTCAATGCTTTTTGCACCTAGGCCAAAACGATTACATTTCAAGGGTGCCGCAGGGTATGTTCAAGTTCGTTTTTTGCCCCAAAACACAGGGAAGTTCGAGAACTACTTTTACATTAACCTTTAGAGCAAAAATCAAGATTGTATCTGTCAAGTTTAATTTTTTAGGAATTTTCAAAGGAAAAAGAGTCTTTTTATTCTAACTTCCGGTCTGGTGACGTCATAATTTTTTCTTCCCGTCAACTTGTTCCTAGCATGAAGCTGATTAAATACACCGGTTATAAAGTGATTTCAGCAAACTTCGCCACACACATCAACAGATTATTCATTTTAACCATTATTCAAACTGCCGCTAGAGGGCGCTATAACATGTTATGACGTATCCAATTTTTTTTTGAAAAATACATTGTAGCCAGACACTAACATCGTTGAAAGTAAGTTCATATCATTTTTCACTTTCAAATTATGAGGCACTTCCGGTTTAGACCGGAAGGAAGGGTCACGTGATTTCACGCACCCGAGATAAAATCAAGATCCTGGATTATTCTATCTATTGCCACAAAAATTAAGTTTCGGTCTTTTGCGGTTGATTTGTTATTGATTTTCAAAGATTAAATCAATTACACCTTTAAGATGACGTCACGTGACCCCTGATGACGTCACCATGACGTATTTTTGCGAGACACGAGTTCACTATGGGGTCTTCACCTGGGTTAAGTTTTATGTAAATACGACTTTGTTTTCGATTAAAAGTGACGGGCAGAAAAAACGTGTACAAACGTGTACAAGCCAATAAAACAAACAGAAGAACTAGACATGTGTTTGTGGACAAACACAGAGCTGTTTCGATTGTCTAACGTTACTTTCAATATGTATGTGTGGTGGTCTATATGTGTGCCAAGTCTGAAGTCGATTGGATTTACACAAGTGCAAAAGATAAATTAGTTGAAAAAAACGTGTACAAATCCTATGGGGAAAATTGAACCTTTAATGTGACGTCACATGATACCCGATGATGTCATCATGATGTCATCTTAATTTTCGTCTGTAACACATCCTGGAATACTTGCATACCAAGTTTGACCCCAATCGGACATGTACTTCTAGAGATAGAGGGTCCTTAAAACTGAACCTTTAATGTGACGTCACATGACCCACGATGACGTCATTATTACGATTTTTCCCTTGGCCCTCCTGGTGATGGTGGTCGAGTTATGTGCTAAGTCTGAAGTCGATCAAATTCACGAAAGTGTCAAAGTCAATAGTCTAAAGAAAAACGTGTACAAACCCTATGGGGAAAAAAACTGCACCTTTAACTTCACGTCACGTGACCTTGAATGACGCAATCGTGCCGAATTTATTTCAGAAACATCTGGGGCTGGTGTTCTAAGTGTATGCCAAGTTTCAAGTCGGTCGGATTTACCAAAGTGTCAAAGTCAATAGTCTGAAAAAAACCGTGTACAAAACCTATGGGAAAAATTTACCTTTAACATGACGTCACGTGACCTTGAATGACGTAATCGCTACGAATTTCTTCTAGGACCGTCCTTGGGTGGTTGTCTAAATGTATGCCAAGTCTCAAGTCGATCGGATTTACAAAAGTGTCAAAGTGCTATGCCAGAAAAAACGTGTACAAATCCTATGGGAAAAAGTCTGAAGAAAAAAAAGAAAAACTAGACATGTGTTTGTGGACAAACACAGAGCTGTTTCGGATGTCTAAAATGGCTTTCAATATGTAGGTGGTGGTCTAGTGTGTATCAAGTCTGAAATCGGTCGGATTTACCAAAGTGCCAAATATATTGCTTGAAAAAAATGTGTACAAATGCTATTAAAAAAACTAAACCTTTAAAGTGACGTCACATGACCCACGATGACGTCACCATCACAAGTTTTCTCTTGGCCCTCCTGGGGATGGTGGTCGAAGTGTGTGCTAGGTCTCAAGTCGATCAAATTTACGAAAGTGTCAAAGTCAATAGTCTAAAGAAAAACGTGTACAAAACCTATGGGGGGAAAATTGAAACTTTAACGTCATGTCACGAGACCTTGAATTACGCAATCGTGCCAAATTTCCTCCAGAACCATCTGTGGGTGGTGTTCTAAGTGTATGCTAAGTCTGGAGTCGAGTGAATTTACCAGTGTCAAAGTCAATAGTCTGAAGGAAAACATGTACAAAACCTATGGGGAAAACTACACATTTAATGTGACGTCGCATGACACCTGATGACGTCATCATTACGTCAACTTAATTTTCGTCTATAACACATCCCGGAATACCAGAATACCAAGTTTGACCCTAATTGGACTTGTACTTCCAAAGATATAGAGTCTTAAAAACTACACCTTTAATGTGACGTCACATGACCCACGATAATGTCATCATGACGTCACCCTATTTTTCGTCTATAACACATCCCGGAATACCCGTCTATCAAGTTTGACCCCAATCGGACATGTACTTTCAGAGATAGAGGGTCCTAAAAACTGCACCGTTAATGTGACGTCACAGACACCCGATGACGTCATCATAATGTCATCTTAATTTTCGTCTATAACTCATCATGGAATACCTGAATACCAAGTTTGACCCCAATCGGACATGTACTTCCAGAGGTAGAGGGTCTTAAAAACTGCACCTTTAATGTGACGTCATCATGACAATTTTCCTCTTGGCTCTCCTGAGGATGGTGGTTGAGCTGTGTACTAAGTCTCGAGTCAATCGGATTTAACAAAGTGTCAAAGTCAATAGTCTGAAGGAAAACGTGTACAAATCCTATGGGGAAAAATTGCCCCTTTAACGTGACGTCACGTGACCATGAATGATGTAATCGTGACGAATTTCTTCTAGGATCATCTGTGGGTGGTGGTCTAAGTGTATGCCAAGTCTCAAGTCGATCGGATTTATCAAAGTGCCAAAGTGTATTGTCCGAACAAAAAACGTGTACAAACCCTATGGAGAAGAGTCTGAAGGAGAAAAAAAAGAAACTAGAAATGTGTTTGTGGACAAACACAGAGCTGTTTCGCATGTCTAAAATGCCTTTCAATATTTGTGTGGTGGTCTAAGTGTGTGCCAAGTCTAAAGTCGATCGAATTTAGTGCCAAAGATAAATTGGTTAAAAAAACGTGTACAAATCCTATGGGGAAAATTGAACCTTTAATGTGACGTCACATGACCCACGATGACGTCATTATTACGATTTTTCCCTTGGCCCTCCTGGGGATGGTGGTCGAGGTATGCGCTAAGTCTGAAGTCGATCAAATTTACGAAAGTGTCAAAGTCAATAGTCTAAAGAAAAACGTGTACAAACCCTATGGGGAAAAAAATTGAACCTTTAACGTCACGTCACGTGACCTTGAATGACGCAATCGCGCCGATTTTTTTTCAGAAACATCTGGGGCTGGTGTTCTAAGTGTATGCCAAGTTTCAAGTCGGTCGGATTTACCAAAGTGTCAAAGTCAATAGTCTGAAGAAAAACGTGTACAAAACCTATGGGGAAAATTTTACCTTTAACATGACGTCACGTGACCTTGAATGACGTAATCGCGACGAATTTTTTCTAGGACCGTCCTTGGGTGGTTGTCTAAATATATGCCAAGTTTCAAGTCGATCGGATTTACCAAAGTGTCAAAGTGCTATGCCAGAACAAACGTGTACAAATCCTATGGGAAAAAGTCTGAAAGAGGAAAAAAAAAAAACTAGAAATGTGTTTGTGGACAAACACAGAGCTGTTTCGGATGCCTAATTTGTTTTGTAATAAATGGGTGGTGGTCTAAGTGTGTCGCAAATCTGAAGTCAATCTGATTTACCCAAGTGCCAAAGATATATTGGTTGAAAAAAACCCGTGTACAAATCCTTTGGGGAAAAATACACATTTAATATGACGTTCCGTGACCCACGATGACGTCATAATTACTTCATCTTAATTTTCGTCTATAACACATACTCGATTACTTGCATACCAAGTATGACCCCAATCGGACCTGTACTTCTAGAGATAGAGGGTCTTAGCAACTGAACCTTTAATGTGACGTCACATGTCCAACGATGACGTCATCCTGACGAAGTTCCCCTTGGCTCTCCTGGGGATGGTGGTCGAGGTGTGTACTAAGTCTCGAGGCGATCAGATTGACCAAAGTGTCAAATTCAATAGTCTGAATACAAACGTGTACAAAACCAATGGGGAAAATTGAACCTTTAATGTGACGTCACATGACACCCGATGATGTCATAATTACGTCATCTTAATTTTCGTCTATAACACATCCTCGAATACTTGCAAACCAAGTTTGACCCCAACCGGACTTGTACTTTCAGAGTTAGAGGGTCTTAAAAAACTACACCTTTAATGTGACGTCACATGACCCGCGATGACGTCATCTTGATTATTTTTTTCTTGGCCCTCCTAAGGATGGTGGTCGAGGTCTGTGCTAAGTCTCAAGTCGATCGAATTGACAGAAGTGTAAAATTCAATATTTTGAAGAAAAACGTGTACAAAACCTATGGAGAAAATTGAACCTTTAATGTGACGTCACATGACACCCGATGATGTCATAATTACGTCATCTTAATTTTCGTCTATAACACACCCTAGAATACTTGCAAACCAAGTTTGACCCCAACCGGACTTGTACTTCCAGAGATAGAGGGTCCTAAAAACTGCACCTTTAACGTGACGTCACATGACCCCCTATGACGTAATCATGACGATTTTCCTCTTGGCCCTACTGGGGATGGTGTTCGAGGTCTGTGCTAAGTCTCAAGTCAATTGGATTTACAGAAGTGTCAAATTTAATATTCTGAATAAAAACGTGTACAAATCCTATGGGAAAAAATTGCACCTTTAACGTGACGTCACGTGACCACGAATGACGTAATCGTGACAAATTTCTTCTAGGATCATCTGTGGGTGGTGGTCTAAGTGTATGCCAAGTCTCAAGTCGATCGGATTTACCAAAGTGCCAAAGTGCTATGCCAGAACAAAAAACGTGTACAAACCCTATGGAGAAGAGTCTGAAGGAGAAAAAGAAAAAAACTAGACATGTGTTTGTGGACAAACACAGAGCTGTTTCGGATGTCTAAGATAACTTTCATTATGTGTGTGCCAAGTCTGAAATCGATTGGATTTGTCAATTTTCCCAAGATATATAAGTTGAAAAATACGTGTACAAATCCTATGGGAAAAACTGCACCTTTAAAGTGACGCCACATGACACCCGATGATGTCATCATGATGTCATCTTAATTTTCGTCTATTACACATTCTGGAATACTTGCATACCAAGTTTGGCCCGAATCAGACATGTACTTCCAGAGATAGAGGGTCCTAAAATCTGCCCCTTTAATGTGACGTCATATGACCCACGATGACGTCATCCTGACGATTTCCCCCTTGGCCCTCCTGGGTATGGTGGTCGAGGTGTGTGCCAAGTCTGAAGTCGATCGGATTTACCAAATTGTCAAATTCAATAGTCTGAAGAAAAACGTGTACAAAACATATGGAGAAAATTGAACCTTTAATGTGACGTCACATGACACCCGATGATGTCATAATTACGTCATCCTATTTTTCGTCTATAACACATCCTCGAATACTTGCAAACCAAGTTTGACCCCAACCGGACTTTTACTTTCAGAGTTAGACGGTCTTAAAAACTACACCTTTAATGTGACGTCACATGACCCCCGATGACGTCATCTTGATTATTTTGTTCTTGACCCTCCTAAGGATGGTGGTCGAGGTCTGTGCTAAGTCTCAAGTCGATCGAATTGACAGAAGTGTCAAATTCAATATTTTGAAGAAAAACGTGTACAAAACCTATGGAGAAAATTGAACCTTTAATGTGACGTCACATGACACCCGATGATGTCATAATTACGTCATCTTAATTTTCGTCTATAACACATCCTCGAATACTTGCAAACCAAATTTGACTCCAATCGGACGTGTACTTCCAGAGATAGAGGGTCTTAAAAACTGCACCTTTTGTGTAACGTCACATGACCCACGATGACGTCATCATGACAATTTTTCTCCTGGACCTCCTGGGGATGGTGGTCGAGGTGTGTGCTAAGTTTCAAGTCAATCGGATTCACCAAACTGTCAAATTAAACAGTCTGAAAAAAAACGTGTACAAAACCTATGGGGGAAAATTGCACCTTTAACGTGACGTCACGTGACCAAGAATTATGTAATCGCGACGAATTTGTTCTAGGACCGTCCTTGGGTGGTAGTCTAAATGTATGCCAAGTCTCAAGTCGATCGGATTTACCAAAGTGTCAAAGTGTATTGGCAGAAAAAACGTGTACAAATCCTATGGGGAAAAAGTGACAAAAAAAAAAAAAGACTAGACATGTGTTTGTGGACAAACACAGAGCTGTTTCGATTGTCTAACGTTACTTTTAATATGCGTGTGTGGTGGTCTATGTGTGTGCCAAGTCTGAAGTCGATTGGATTTACACAAGTGCCAAAGATATATTAGTTGAAAAAAACGTGTACAAATCCTATAGGGGAAAATTGTACCTTAGACCTATGAAAAACATACTGCAGCTGGGATACAATTTATAATGTTTTAATGCAGGGTCAAAGACCTTTGACCCTCAGAAATTTCAGAAATTTCCCCTCCTACTTTGCTCTTGGAATAAATAATAACCCCCATACCCGCCACAATAAGTTGAAATTAGCCTCTTAGATTTGTTTTTGTTCATGGTAATTTTCCTGTTATTTTACTAATATGACATTTTAGTAATACGTCTATTTTTGACCTTTGACCTTTTTCTGTAAGGGGCCAGTAGTTATTCTATGTCATCTTCTTTCATAATCCTGTGCATTTTGACACCAATATCATCTATATACTATATTTTGTTGCTATAAATATGACATTTTGGTAATAAAATTGTTTTGTGACCTTTGACCTCATTTTCGGAGGTCAGAATTTGGTCCCAAGGGTCAATAATTATTTGATGTCATCTTATATTGTAATTCTGTGCATTTTGACACCAAGATCATCTATATACCATATTTTGTTGCTAAAATATAATTTTTAGTAATTTGGGCAGGGGTCAATGACCTTTGACCTCTAATACAAAAAATCACCAACCCCTATCCCTCCTTCCTTTTTGTTGGTAGTTGTCCATACCCATACCTACCCAAATCAGTTGAAATTAGCTTCTTTTAAATTTGTTCACAGATGAACCTTAAGTTAGGGATACTATATATATGCACACTGCGAGAAACGATTGAAATCAACCAAAATCCTACAATGTTCATCGTGCATAAGTACCAGTGCATGCGGTCGCATGATGTTTGCAAGTACAAACGCCCAATTATTCTGCGCGTGCGCATAATAACCAACAACAAAAACCTAGTTTGCTGGGGAAAAAAACCAGGTCAAAATGTATGACCGGTCGTGAAATTGGATGTCAATATTTACGTAGATATTCAAGATTTTTGAGGCAAGTCGTGAAATTTGACGTCAATATTCGCGACTTTTTGGGAAACTCTTGAAATTTGACGTCAATATTGACGTCAATATTCGCGACTTTGGGGAAAGTCGCGAATATCGCCGTCAAATTTGACGTCAATATTTGCAACTTTTTGGGAAACTCTTGAAATTTGACGTCAATATTGATGTCAATGTTCGCGACCTTGGGGAAAGTCGTGAAATTTGACGTCAATATTGACGTCAATATTGATGTCAATATTCGCTACTTTGGAGAAAGTCATAACATTTGACGTCAATATTGACGTCAATATTCGCGACTTTGGGAAAAGTCGTAACATTTGTTGCAAATATTGATGTCAATATTCACACTCTGTGTAGTCCCTCCAAGGCCACCATAATTATGGCTTAAAGGTCACAAAACACAACATTTCATATACAAATCACACGGTGACGTCATCACGACATCATCAAAAACTGCTCCTTAAAGGCGACGTCACATGTTAAACAATGTTGTCATCATGACGTCACCTACATTTCGTCCATAACACATCCCAGAATACCTGTATGTACCAAGTTTGACCCCAATCGGACATGTACTTTCAGAGATAAAGGGTCCCAAAAACTGCACCTTTAATGTGACGTCACATGACCAACAATGACGTCATAATTACGTCATCCTAATTTCGTATATAACTCATCCTGGAATACATGAATACCAAGTTTGACCACAATCGGACCTGTATTTCTAGAGATAGAGGGTCTTAAAAACTGAACCTTTAATGTGATGTCACATGACCCCTGATGACGTCATCATGACGATTTTCTTCTTGGCCCTACTGGGGATGGTGTTCGAGGTCTGTGTTAAGTCTCAAGTCAATTGGATGTACAGAAGTGTCAAATTTAATATTCTGAATAAAAACGTGTACAAATCCTATGGGAAACAAAATGTACCTTTAACGTGGCGTCACGTGACCACGAATGACGTAATCGTGACAAATTTCTTCTAGGATCATCTGTGGGTGGTGGTCTAAGTGTATGCCAAGTCTCAAGTCGATCGGATTTACCAAAGTGCCAAAGTGCTATGCCAGAACAAAAAACGTGTACAAACCCTATGGAGAAAAGTCTGAAGGAGAAAAAAAAAAAAAAAAACTAGACATGTGTTTGTGGACAAACACAGAGCTGTTTCGACTGTCTAACGTTACTTTCAATATGTGTGCTATAGGTCTATGTGTGTGCCAAGTCTGAAGTCGATTGGATTTACACAAGTGCAAAAGATAAATTAGTTGAAAAAAACATGTACAAATCCTATGGAGAAAAATTGAACCTTTAATGTGACGTCACATGATACCCGATGATGTCATCATGATGTCATCTTAATTTTCGTCTGTAACACATCCTGGAATACTTGCATACCAAGTTTGACCCCAATCGGACATGTACTTCTAGAGATAGAGGGTCCTTAAAACTAAACCTTTAATGTGACGTCACATGACCCACGATGACGTCATTATTACGATTTTTCCCTTGGCCCTCCTGGTGATGGTGGTCGAGTTATGTGCTAAGTCTGAAGTCGATAAAATTCACGAAAGTGTCAAAGTCAATAGTCTAAAGAAAAACGTGTACAAACCCTATGGGGAAAAAAATTGCACCTTTAACTTCACGTCACGTGACCTTGAATGACGCAATCGTGCCATATTTATTTCAGAAACATCTGGGGGTGGTATTCTAAGTGTATGCCAAGTTTCAAGTCGGTCGGATTTACCGAAGTGCCAAAGTCAATAGTCTGAAGAAAAACGTGTACAAAACCTATGGGGAAAATTAAACCTTTAACGTGACGTCACGTGACCTTGAATGACGCAATCGAGCCAAATTTCTTCTAGGACCATCTGTGGGTGGAGGTCTAAGTGTATACCAAGTCTCAAGTCGATTGGATTTAGCAAAGTGCCAAAGTGTATTGGCAGAACAAACGTGTGTAAATCCTATGGGTAAAAACACTGAAAGTGGAAAAAAAACAAAAAAAAACTAGACATGTGTTTGTGGACAAACACAGAGCTGTTTCGAGTGTCTAAAATTACTTTCAATATGTGTGTGGTGGTCTTTTGTGTGTGCCAAGTCTCAAGTCGATCAGATTTACTAAAGTGTCAAAGGCAATAGTCTAAAGAAAAACGTGTACAAAACCTATGGGAAAAAAATAGAAACTTTAACGTGACGCCGCGTGACCTTGAATGACGTAATCGTGCCGAATTTCTTCTAGGACTGTCTGTTGATGGTGGTCTAAGTGTGTGCCAAGTCTCAAGTCGATCAGATTTACTAAAGTGTCAAAGTCAATAGTCTAAAGAAAAACGTGTACAAAACCAATGGGAGAAAAATGTGAACCTTTAATGTGACGTCACGTGACCTTGAATGAGGCAATCGTGCCGAATTTCTTTCAGAAACATCTGCGGGTGGTGTTCTAAGTGTATGCCAAGTTTTAAGTCGATCGGATTTACGGAAGTGCCAAAGTCAATAGTCTGAAGAAAAACGTGTACAAAACCTATGGGGAAAATTAAACCTTTAACGTGACGTCACGTGACCTTGAATGACGCAATCGAGCCAAATTTCTTCTAGGACCATCTGTGGGTGGAGGTCTAAGTGTATACCAAGTCTCAAGTCGATTGGATTTACCAAAGTGCCAAAGTGTATTGGCAGAACAAACGTGTGTAAATCCTATGGGTAAAAACACTGAAAGTGGAAAAAAAAAAAAAGAAAAAAAAAAACTTTAACGAAAACAAAAGCTGTTTCGGTGAAAAACCGAAACAGCTAAAAAAGAAAAAAAAAAACTTTAACGAAAACAAAAGCTGTTTCGGTGGAAAACCGAAACAGCTAAAAAAAAAAAAAAATCAGAAGGAATACAATAGCTGTTTCGGCTGTAGTGCCGAAACAGCTAAAAAAAAAAAACTTTAACGAAAACAAAAGCTGTTTTGGCTGAAAGGCCGAAACAGCTAAAAAAAAAAGAAAAAAAAAAATCTTAACGATTACAATAGCTGTTTCGGCTGAGTTGCCGAAACAGCTAAAAAAAAAAAGAAAAAAAAAACTTTAACGAAAACAAAAGCTGTTTCGGTGAAAAACCGAAACAGCTAAAAACTAGAACTACGTCTGTTCGAGGAACAGAACATAGGGCTTTTTCGCATTCCCAATTTTTTAGATTAATTTTTTTTTTAAATTGAACTTTTATAACATCAAAACAATTTAAAATCATTGAAAACGAATTTAAGTTAATTTAAACAGATTACAATTATTTCAAACTAATTAAAACGATGACGTCACACGTTTGTGAACTTTGTGTGCAACTATCTATCACCTAACAATACAACAAGATGTGTTGTGTTATCACGTTCCGTTGCTAAGATGTGGCTTAAAGGTCTAAAAACGTAATAATTCAAATGTAATTGTAATATGACGTAACATTTGTCAACATGCCGCTAGAGGGCGATATAACTTTTTATAAAGTCATCGTTAATTTGTTTGTTACTTACAACCTAGCCAGCGCCTAACATCGTTTAAAGTAAGTTTACATCGTTTTCCACTTTTCAATTATAAGGCACTTCCGGTTTGGACCGGAAGGAAGGGTCACGTGATTTTATGCACACGAGATAAATTGAAGATCCTGGATTATTTTATCAATTGCCACAAAATCCAAGTTTCGGTCTTTTGCGGTTGATTTGTTATTGATTTTCAAAGATTAAATCAATTACACCTTTAAGATGACGTCACGTGACCCCTGACGACGTAACCATGACGTATGTCTCCGAGACACGAGTTTACTATAGGGTCTTCACCTGGGTTAAGTTTTATGGAAATACGACTTTGTTTTTTGTTAAAAGTGCTTGGAATTGTGCAAACAACGTTTACAAAGTCTATGGGATTGGATTCTGCGTAGCCGAGAGCCTGTTTACCTACCTGTCGCACACGGCGCCCTTCCCCATAGGCAATTTGATGACGTCATCCTGTTTCGCTTGTTGGCGGCTAGTGTCCTCTTGGGTGAGCGTACATTTGCATGCACGTACGATGTCAGTAGTGATACATTCGCTCAATGCATAGTACACTATCAGTGTATACGTACGTATATATACAAGCATGTACACCCCTATTATACGTGTGCCATGCACATATAAGGGGTCAATGCTTTATGCGCCTAGGCCAAAACGATTAAATTTCAAGGGTGCCGCAGGGTATGTCCAAGTTCGTTTTTTGCCAAAAAAACACAGGAAAGTTCGAGAACTACTTTTACACTAACCTTTAGAGCAAGAATCAAGATTATATCTGTCAGGTTTAATTTTTTAGGAATTTTCAAAGGAACAGAAGTCTTTTCATTGTAACTTCCGGTCTGGTGACGTCATAATTTTTTCTTTTCGTCTACTTGTTCCTAGCATGAAGCGGATTAAATACACCGGTTATAAAGTGATTTCCGCAAACTTCGCCACACACATCAACAGATTATTCATTTTAACCATTTTTCAAACTGCCGCTAGAGGGCGCTATAACATGTTATGACGTCACCAATATTTTTTTTGAAAAATACATTGTAGCCAGACACTAACATCGTTGAAAGTAAGTTCATATCATATTTTACTTTCAAATTATGAGGCACTTCCGGTTTAGACCGGAAGGAAGGGTCACGTGATTTCACACACGTGAGATAAAATCAAGATCCTGGATTATTCTATCTATTGCCACAAAAATCAAGTTTCGGTCTTTTGCGGTTGATTTGTTATTTAATTTCAAAGATTAAATCATTTACACCTTTAATATGACGTCACGTGACCCCTGGTGACCTCACCGTGACGTATTTCTGCGAGACACGAGTTCACTATAGGGTCTTCACCTGGGTTAAGTTTTATGTAAATACGACTTTGTTTTCTATTAAAAGTGACGGGCAGAAAAAACGTGTACAAAGTCTATGGGGTTTAGGTTACTAAAAGAAAAGAAAAAAAAAACTAGAACTACGTCTGTTCGAGGAACAGAACATAGGGCTTTTTCGCTTTCGCAATTTTTTACATTAATTTTTTCAAAAATTGAACTTTTATACCATCAAAATAATTTAAAATCATCGAAAACGAATTTAAGTTAATTTAAACAGATTAAAATGCATCCAAACTGATTAAAACGATGACGTCACACGTTTGTGAACTTTTTGTGCAACTATCTATCACCTAACAATACAAACGTTTGTTATGTTAGCACGTTCCGTTGCTGAGATATGACTTAAATGTCGAAAAACGTAATAATTCAAATATAATCGTAATATGACGTAACATTTGTCAACATGCCGCTAGAGGGCGCTATAACATTTTAAGAAGTCACCGTTAACTTGTTTGTTACTTACAACCTAGCCAGCGCCTAACATCGTTGAAAGTAAGTTCACATCGTTTTCCACTTTTAAATTATAATGCACTTCCGGTTTGGACCGGAAGGAAGGGTCAGGTTTTTTTGCATGTAATACAAATTATGAAGACCATGGATTAATCTATCAATTCCCTTAAAAATCTAAATCATATCTCTTACAGTTGATTTTATATTGATTTTCAAAGATTAAATCTATAAATATTTGGTTGCTTGTAATCTGACATTTGATGACGTCATCGTGACGTAATTAACATAAAGCTCGAGAGCTGTCTTTACTTTGCTATCTGATGCAAAAATCTGGATTATATCTATAGCGGGTGATTTTTAAGCGATTGTTTAAGGTTTAAAGGATTTTTCATTGTAACTTCCGGTTTGGTGACGTCATAAATATTTCTCCTTCCCAATATGGTCTAAGCATGAAGCTGATTATATACACCGGTTATAAAGTGGTTTCAGCAAACTTCGCCACACACATCAACAGTTTATTCATTTTAACCATTTTTCAACCTGCCGCTAGAGGGCGCTATAACATATTATGACGTCGCCTGATTTTTTTTGGAAAAGTTTATTCTAGCCAGAAACTAACATCGTTGAAAGTAAGTTCATATCATTTTTCACTTTCAAATTATGAGGCACTTCCGGTTTGGACCGGAAGGAAGGGTCACGTGATTTTAGCACACGAGATAAAATGAAGATTCTGGATTATTCTATCTATTGCCACAAAAATCAAGTTTCGGTCTTTTGTGGTTGATTTGTTATTTATTTTTAAAGATTAAATCAATTGCACCTTTAAGATAAGGTCACGTGGCCCTGATGACGTCTTCCTCGTGGTGTCTGTCAGCGAGACTGGAGTTCACTATTGGGTCTTCACCTGGGTCAAGTTTATGGGAATACGACTTTGTTTTTCCGTTAAAAGTGCTTTGAATTGTGCAAGCAACGTTTACAAAGTCTACGGGGTTGGATTCTGCGTAGCCGAAAGCGTGTTTACCTACCTGTCGTACGCGGCGCCCTTCCCCATGGGCAATTTGTTGACGTCATCCTGTTTCACAGGTTGGCGGCTAGTGTCCTCTTGGGTAAGCGTACATGTGCTTGCACGAACGATGTCAGTGGTGATACATTCGCTCAATACTAGCACACTATCAGTGTATACGTACATGTACTAGCATGTATATTATACGTGTGCCATACACACGTACGTAAGGGGTCAATGCTTTTTGCACCTAGGCCAAAACGATTACATTTCAAGGGTGCCGCAGGGTATGTTCAAGTTCGTTTTTTGCCCCAAAACACAGGGAAGTTCGAGAACTACTTTTACATTAACCTTTAGAGCAAAAATCAAGATTGTATCTGTCAGGATTAATTTTTTAGGAATTTTCAAAGGAAAAGGAGTCTTTTCATTCTAACTTCCGGTCTGGTGACGTCATAATTTTTTCTTCCCGTCAACTTGTTCCTACTATGAAGCTGATTAAATACACCGGTTATAAAGTGATTTCAGCAAACTTCGCCACACACATCAACAGATTATTCATTTTAACAATTTTTTTAACTGCCGCTAGAGGGCGCTATAACATGTTATGACGTCACCAATATTTTTTTTGAAAAATACATTGTAGCCAGACACTAACATCGTTGAAAGTAAGTTCATATCATTTTTCACTTTCAAATTATGAGGCACTTCCGGTTTAGACCGGAAGGAAGGGTCACGTGATTTCACGCACACGAGATAAAATTAAGATCCTGGATTATTCTATCTATTGCCACAAAAATTAAGTTTCGGTCTTTTGCGGTTGATTTGTTATTGATTTTCAAAGATTAAATCAATTACACCTTTAAGATGACGTCACGTGACCCCTGATGACGTCACCATTACGTTTTTCGGCGAGACACGAGTTCACTATAGGGTCTTCACCTGGGTTAAGTTTTATGGAAATACGACTTTGTTTTCTATTAAAAGTGACTGGCAGAAAAAACGTGTACAAAGTCTATGGAGTTTAGGTTACTAAAAGAAAAAAAGAAGAAGAAGAAGAAGAAGAAGAAAAAAAAAATCAGAACAGAAACAAAGGCTTTTTCGCAAAATTTGCGAAAAAGCCAAAAAAAAAGAAAAAAAAAAATCAGAACAAAAACAAAGGCTTTTTCGCAAAATTGCGAAAAAGTCAAAAAGGCTTTTTCGCTTTTTAGCGAAAAAGCCAATAAAACAAACAGAAGAAAAAGAAAGGCTTTTTCGCTTTTTAGCGAAAAAGCCAAAAAAAGAAAAAAAAAAACTTTAACGAAAACAAAAGCTGTTTCGCCTGAAAGGCCGAAACAGCTAAAAAAAACTTTAACAAAAACAATAGCTGTTTCGGCTGAATTGCCGAAACAGCTAAAAAAAAAAGGAAAAAAAAAAAAAACTTTAACAAAAACAATAGCTGTTTCGGCTGAATTGCCGAAACAGCTAAAAAAGAAAAAAAAAATCTTAACGATTACAATAGCTGTTTCGGCTGAATTGCCGAAACAGCTAAAAAGAAAAAAAAAAACTTTAACGAAAACAAAAGCTGTTTCGGTGAAAAACCGAAACAGCTAAAAAAAACTTTAACGAAAACAAAAGCTGTTTCGGTGAAAAACAGAAACAGCTAAAAACAAAAAACGCCTACACACGCGTAATATAATTAAACCAATAATTAATTATAACAAATAATTATATATTAATTGTACTTTATTATTGTTTCAAAAAAATATACAAGAAATCTGGAATGATTATCAGCTTGACAAACCAAAAATGGTATACAACAGAAGTTTCAGTAGTATTACGTGTGGAGCTTACAAACCTTTACCCTCCTGTGTTGGTGTATAACAACAAAGGGAGTGCCCCGCAGGTCGTGTTATAACAGTAACAGTATGTTAATTTATATTTTATGAAGTTCCCCCAAAACAAAATACTTGCGCTTACTTTTGGGTTCGTCAGTAAAGTGATTTATTTCGTGATTGTATCTCCAAACAGGTAGTTTGTTGACGTTTTGGAAGGTGTTGAAAAACCGTGACTGCATGCTGACGTGCCTGTCCCAAGCAAGCGCCATCGTCGTTGTGTATGGATACGGCCTCTTCGTTCCTAAGTACCTGGAAGTTCAGTTTGAGGTGGAAACTCAACTAGCCGACCTTCTGACGGGTAAACTCAATGAAGTGAATGTAATATGTACATACGTTGATAGATCTGGCAATGTAAACACAATTATTGTTCGACAATTGCATTTTGCCCAAGGTTGATCAAGTTATTGCCGACACTCTCGGGCAAATTAATCGCGATAGTTGATAAATTGTAATCAACATTGAGGTAACTTCATATCAATGTTGGGCAGATAATATTGTCCAACAGTGTTTTTCCCAACAATTTATATTCGGTCTTGGAAACTATGGGTCGTGCATGGTATACATTACTCGGCCAAAGAGCACGGTTGTGTGTTGTTTAACACATTTTGCACTAAAGCCGATAATGTAAAACTAAAAACTATAAACTAAATAGTTGTGATGTTTGTGAAATGTAACACTATATGTTTCAGTACAGCTTTGCATATTTCAATGTCTAAACGAGGAACATTTTACTATTGTTGTCATTCAATCCATCCACTACAGGTTGTCTTCTGGCTCCTACATTCGCCATTGGTAGTTTACTGGCTGGTGCCCTGGTCAAACGATTCAACATTCAATACAGAGGGCTAGTCTCCCTCTCGTGCGTGGCAATGGTTATTTGCGTCGTTGGCTTCACGGCAAATCTATTCATTGGCTGTCCCAATGAAAACGTTGTCGGCGTTTTCACGCCATACGCTGGACTAGGGTATGTCTAGTTGCACATTTGTTTTGCTACCCTTAAGTGCTTTGTTAAGGAAGAATAGGTCAGAATGAACGCGGCACAAATGTGCGCAAACATTTAGCAATTGGGCGTAAAGATGGTATGACTATTTGCTTCTGCTGTAATTAAAAAAAAAAAAATTGATGAATTAGATTTTGTGTTTGTATGCTTGAAAAACCAAGAACAAAAATGTTGTCTTTGTAGTCTGGTTCAAGTTGACCCTATACTTCAGATAAAACAGAGCATTTATCAGGTTAGGGAACCGGACTATTGCTGGCCTACTTGTATCCGTTCACGTATGTGTAACCATATTGCAAAGACAATGTGGACTGACTTAATTAATTTGTCAAAATGGGGGTGGGGTGGTATCATTTAAAAATAGTTGAATTTTTTTTTAACGATGGTCGACCGAGTTTAGGTTTGACGAGTTTTTCGTTCTACGAACGATACAATCTTGTGCTTATTTTTTAGCCACCTTGGTTTAAAGGCGCCCTGCAACTCGGACTGCGCATGCTCTTTGTTTGTGTACTCGCCCGTCTGCGATGGCCATGGAACTACCTTTTTCTCAGCGTGCCACGCAGGATGTCAACGAGCTTCTGAGCAGGTACGCGTAGATTCTGTTCCCCACATTTAATAAAGAGGACAAAAACCAGTGCGAATCATTTCTCTGCCAATTTTGTTTGACTAGCAGAGGAGAAATAAAATAAGTTATATCTTCGAAGCTAGGCTAAGGATTCAAAACAGTCATTAATCTTAACCGTCCCTGAGTATGTACAAACTCATATTGAAATTGGAGGATTCATTACTGTTGGGGTTAATCTCATGTCCATTTACCCCGCTTCACCATTTGGATCTCACTGTCAGTCTCCTGACGACGGACTTAACATACTGCCCGAAACTTCTAGTTCCCTCCAGTTTTTTCAGAACCACACAACTCGTAACGGAGTATTTACCGAATGGTGCTGTACCGCAAACAACTTGATTTATCTCAGCCCATTCACCTACAGGAATATGGAGACTGTTCATGCTTATCAGCCGCTGGACAGCCAACCAACACAACGATGAACCCTGATACATATGGACCACTTCTGGACAGAGATGAGGGCGCTTGTGGCAGTCACTGCATGTCGTATGCACCATACCTAACCGTGCTGACCGTGGTTTTGTTGATTGCTCAATTTGCACACATTTTGCGTTTGAATATCGTCATTCGGTAACTATTTTTCCAATCGCATTTTCTTGTAAGTCTTATGGCAAGCTCATCACGCAATGCTATGCTCTTTTTCAACTCTAACCGTATCAATGCAAATGTATTGATATTTTTATGCCCAGCCGACAAAGCTAAGGGGCATGCCGTCTGCAGTCAGTTTTTCCGACAAACATTATAATATGTAAATTGGTCTCGGTGTATATATCTCGCAGATCAATACGCGTGTAGGTCAAAGGTCAAACAATGGTTAAAACAAATGGTTGGATCGAACACCATAACTTAAACAAGGACTCGCATTCAAACTTGTATGTTGGTCGGCCGCGATGTCATCTGTCAGTATGTCATATAGTAGAGTATTGTCTAAACTTGACGAAACTGACCAACTGCCTGCAATCTTGGGCAAAATCTAACCAACATTGGTAGGAAGTTACTGAATGTTGACCAAATGTTGGGAAGAATTTGCCTAACATGTTAGGCAGTTGGTATTTTGACCAACGTGCGTTGGATAAAATGACCAACCAAGGAAACGTGACATTCATAATCATGGGAATATAGTTATACGCGGACAGAAAATATTTATGTTTCTAAAAAGTGTTTTCCTTGTTTTCAGATGCGCCCCAGAAGAAGACAGGTCTGTAGCTTTGGCAATGCTATATTTAATTGTACTACTCGGTGAGTACGCATACATGATTATATACATTTTATTATAAAAATTAAGTTTATAATATAAAACTAGACATGTGTTTGTGGACAAACACAGAGCTGTTTCGGGTGTCTAAAATGACTTTCAATATGTGGGTGGTGGTCTAAATGTGTGCCAAGTCTGAGGTCGATCGGATTTACCCAAGTGCCAAAGATATATTGGTTGAAAAATCCAAGTCTCAAGTCATTCGGATTTACCAAAGTGTCAAAGTCAATAGTCTGGAAAAGGAAAACGTGTACAAAACCTATGGAAAAAATAGCACATTTAACGTGACGTCACGTGACCATGAATGACGTAATTGTTACGATTTTTTTTCTAGGAAACTTATGTGGGTGGTGGTCTAAATGTAAGCCAATTCTCAAGTCGATCGGATTTACCAAAGTGTCAAACTGTATTGGCTGAAAACGTGTACAAATCCTATGGAGAATAGTCTGAAACGGAAGAAAAAAAAAAGCCAAAACAAAAACTTTAACAAAAGCAATAGCTGTTTCGGCTGAATTGCCGAAACAGCTAAAAAAAAAGGAAAACTAGAACTACGTCTGTTCGAGGAACAGAACAAAGGGCTTTTTCGCATTTGCATTTTTTTAAACCAATCTAAAGGAATTTAAAACATAATAAAAGTAATCAAAACGAATTTAGGTTATTTAAACAGATTAAAGTTAATTTAAAATGATACAAACGATGACGTCACACATTTGTAAACTTTTGGTGAACTACCTAACCAACCCAATACAAATTAATGTTTATTTTAGCATGCTCCGTTGCTGAGATATGGCTTAAAGGCCCAACACGTAATAAATCGCATACAATTGTATGATGGCGTCATGCCTTTTTATTCTAACTTCCGGTCTGGTGACGTCATAATTTGTTCTTTCCGTCAACTTGTTTCTAGCATGAAGCTGATTAAATACACTGGTTAAAAAGTGGTTTCAGCAAACTTCGCCACACACATCAACATATTATTAATTTCAACCACTTTTCAACCTGCCGCTAGAGGGCGCTATAACATGTTATAACGTCGCCGGTATTTTTTTTCGAAAAGTTTATTCTAGCCAGACACTAACATCGTTGAAAGTAAGTTATATCATATCATTTTTCACTTTCAAATTATAAGGCACTTCCGGTTTGAACCGGAAGGAAGAGTCACGTGATTTCACGCACACGAGATAAAATGAAGATCCTGGATTATTCTATTCATTGCCAGACAATTCAAGTTTCGGTCTTTTGCGGTTGATTTTGTATTGATTTTCAAAGATTAAATCAATTACACCTTTAAGATGACGTCACGTGACTCCTGGTGACGTCACTATGACGTTTGTCTGCGAGACACGAGTTCGCTATAGGGGGTTCATCTGGGTTAGGTTTTATAGAAATACGACTTAAGAATTATAGAAATAAGTACTTGTGCAAAAAACGTGTCTATGGGGTTTAGGTTACTAAAAGAAAAGAAAAAAGAAGGAAAAAAATCAGAACAAAAACAAAGGCTTTTTCGCTTCAAGCAAAAAAGCAAAAAATCAGAACAAAAACAAAGGCTTTTTCGCAAAATTGCGAAAAAGACAAAAATCAGAACCAAAACAAAGGCTTTTTTTCAAAATTGCGAAAAAGCCAAAACAAAAAACTTTAACGAAAACAAAAGCTGTTTCGGCTGAAATGCCGAAACAGCTAATGAATACATCCTTTGTGAATTGTACTGTAGTTGGATGTAGTGTGTCATTATTTTGCTTTGGCCCCAATGTGGTACATGTTCAAAACTTCATCGTATGGTGCAAGAATACGACATGTTTTTAAATTTGGTTTTAGATGTGAAAAACAGCTCAGTAAATTCTGTCTCCACCTTCTCGTTTTGTTTTAGCTAATGTGCCGGCGTCTTATATGTTTGGCGCTGTCATCGACTCGGCCTGCGTGGTGTGGCAACAAACGTGTTATGGCCAAGGAGCATGCCTTTTGTACGACAAAGTCTGGTACCGCTACTTCTTAAACGGTGTAGCGTTGGCGATTGGGATAATAAGCTGTGGCCTCGTGGTCATTGCTTGGATGTTTCCTTCGTACACCGGTAAAGAGACTTGTGCTGCCGTAAAAGAGAAGGAAGATAGCATCGAAGAAAAAATTTGACAAGGACCAAATAAATAAAATCTTGGGAAACAGACACAGTGGGTGTATTCGAAACCCTGTTTTTGAGTGACCCGCGAATGGTGTTCTTGGGTTGCCGATTGCGAAAACTAAAGTGCGTGTGAAATACATCATTCAAGATGGCAGCCCCGAATTAAAACTCCTAATAAAAATAAAATAAAGTGAACTATTTTACCAACATAATTTACATCTACAAATAGCAGTAAAAACTGACAAATATCAATATCATTACGATCACGTACAATTAAATTTGTATCATTTTTACTGCTCGTGCACTGAATAAAACTTCAAATTTTTATGCAAAACAATTAAAGGCAGTTTCGGAGAGGTCTAGGTCCGCCATCTTTGTTCTGGACGTTATTAATCAGCTGCTTCCCCACTCACTGAGCGGGGATTGGAAATCCTGTCCTCGAACACCGCCGTTCGCGTGTTGGTCCTTGTCATTGGGAACCCTGTTCGCGTGTTCATTCAACACGAGAACGGGGTTTCGAATAAGCCCATTGTGTCCACATCACGGTTATCTCAATCGTCTTTATACTGTTCAAGTTGTAAAATATGACGATCTTTGACACTATTTAGTCTGTTTGGCAAAGATATAGAATTTAGCAACTTGTGATATATTGCAAGAACTGGGTTACTAACGTTATGGTATTTTATGTATTTTGGTATTTTTATTAACCTCTTTTTGGAGAATAATAATAATAATAATAATAATAACTTATGGTAATTAACGGTATAATTACATGTATTAACCTTGTCGATATTTAAAACCAGTTCGCGCCGGTGGGCGTAGAAAGACACAACATTTTCCAGATTCAAAACGGATGACACCCAAACACGTCACGAGCAAAGCCGGAAATGTCTGTCAGCAGCGAGCAAATCCGGAAGTGCGTTGGTGTGCTTCCCCGTCGGCCTGAACCCGCCTCGGATCATGTTTCGTTGAAAATAATCCCGCGCCTCGGCTCGGTACTGTTAAAATAATCCCGCGCGAACTGGTAAATAATTGATCATTTTTATCCAACATATTATGCAGTCTGTACATTTTGCTATATGTCTTATAACGTTTACATACTTTTTATTATAATACCTCACCCACATATACTTTGTCTTGATTAGCCGAGAGCTAGTCACATGACCTTTATATTTTTACTATCTTTCTGTGCATGGCCAAAATGTGTGCAAAAACGTATGCTTATGTGTGGGTTCAAACTTTTTTGTGAAGGGTGGTTGTCAGCGTGTGCATGTGTGACAAAATATGGTACGCGACACATGGATGCCTTCCCCTGATGTTTTATTACTCGGCCTATTAGGGCAGGTGAAACTGAAAATTACATTCACAAAAATACAGTAAATTATATTCGAAAAATACAATAACACAATTTAAACATTTTAAACGCTTTCGGCGACGTGACGAAGACTAATTCACGCGCAGTAAATCTCATTCTTAAAGGTAGGATACAACATTCGCAGATATCGAAAATATTTACTACCGAATTATTAAGAAATATCTTACTAATTTGAAAGTAAATAATGATTCTAGGCATTCAGCAAAATGATTGCGCTAGATATCCTTCGGCTCGGGTAATTATCAGCACCCAGACTCCAAGCGGTATTAAACAGAGTGATTAAAACCTCTCGAACACACATTTATTCCCTTATTAAAGCCCATGGCAGACATTTTATATAAATTTAAGCTCTCCGATAGACAACAAAAAACTTATCGTGGGCGATAACAGTGGTTTAGAAAATAGCAAAGTCATTTTACCAATTTTTTTTATTGAAATCGAAGTTCACTTTAGATGTACAATGTATTTAGATTTAAATATTTTAACATTTTTAAAACGAAGCATAATTTGTGGATTGGGTGTTATAAAACCAAATGCTTTATCTCGTGGTGTAGTAAAACTAGCCTCCACTCGACAATTCATGGAGCGTTCCGTTTTGCCTCGGAAAAACGGAATGCTCCATGGATCACCTCGGGAGGCTAGTTTTACCATAGACCAAGGAACAGGGTATTACTACACCACCAAAAGCATTCAATATTTGTATAATCATGCATGCTTTATTCTTGGCTATAACTTTAAACAAAATTAGGTGAAGGTTTGTTTTTCGTTAATTGTCACATAATTAAGATTACATTTCTTTACCAATTAAAGGGTGGTATCATTATTATTCTGGTATTTGGCACGCGCAAGTTAAAAAGGAGGTTTTCTTGTGCTTTGTTTTTTTACGGGGGTGGGGGGTGGGGGGGGGTGGGGGGGGGGGGGGGGGGGGTGGGGGGGGGGGGGGGGGGGTGGGGTGGGGTGGGGTGGGGGGGGGGGGGCGGGGCCACGTGCCCCCGGATAAATTGAATATAAAAAGGGGTGCGGGAAAAGAGGGGGAGGTGAGAGAAAAAGAATGAATGCTTTTCTCGGCATTCATTATTGTAAAACTTCGGACGGGTTAGTTAAACGATATTTACTGTAAAATACAACCCCGCAAATCCACCCCTTCATGATAATTCAAGCAATTACCAATGGTGTATCCTACCTTTAATACTGACAAATAAGGGTTATCGATCCATGGAACCCCAGTTTGCGACCCGCACCCGTTCAATTTATTCATGCACATGAAGCCCTCTCGTGGTCTTCCCTCGCAGCGGGAAAGCGAGGCCGGACCATAGTGTTATCCGCAGAAACAACCTGAACCCGCCAGGCGCGCATCTAGCCGCTCGTTGGTATCAAGGTGGCTCCGTTAACCAACGTATGATACATGTGGTCATTGAATTGGCAGTAATGTCCCCTCCATTGCCAATTATACCCTTTTATTGCAGTATATCTGGATGAATGTTAATATACTGTTAATGACCAGCTAGGTTGTAATCGAGTCCCTGCAAGTCCGTTCACAAGTCCTTTCGTGAAGCCAGTCACAAGTCCCCTTATAAAGCCAGTCATATGCAACTTATTGAACAATGACAAAGAATTGCTTTTGTCAAAGCTCATTTTGAATAGCTTGCGATTTGAATTGGAACTGAAGGACTTGTGATGGACTTGCAGGGACTTACAGGGACTTGTGATGGACTCGACTACATCCCTGTTAATGACCTTGTGTAAGAATGTTAGTTGGTTGGTTTGTCCATGGAGCTATGGTTTGTCCAGCCCAAGGTAGGACATTGTCCGAAAGCTCATCTTTTTGGCGACAGTTTTGCTACATATATTTATATATATTCTCGCATGTTCCAGTTTTGGGTGTGGCTCACATTCATTTATAAACTTATATACATGTATATTATATAATTTTATCTCCATATAATTGTATCTTCATTTTATCTCTATATAATCTTGAAAACTTTTGCTAAAACAATCAGAGAAAAGAGGCCATGAATCGCCTCAGATTGCACCACAAAGCATATAGAATTCAAACATTTTCCGGACCCCACGCCGTGGAGGGGAGAATCCCACAGTTGTCGGGGCCCGTAACTAAAGAGCTTGTACGTCCCCATTATAATAGTCGTTACGTAACCAGCGTCCTCTGTTGGCACAAGCCGCTATAGTTTGCTTCTGAAATGTGAACAGAGCAGCTGTGTGGTTTATTATTGCTATTGGTTTTAAACTGGTTCAAAAGAACGCGCGCGTGCATGCGAAAGGCACTAGCAGTTTGCATCCTACGCCACTAATTAGCTGCCATCATGGCCGATAACGCTTCTAAGATTTTGGAGGAAATCTTCGCAGATAGCGGTTCAGATATGTCCGATGATGAATCTTCTGTAGCAACATCTGCCGAAAGTGATGAAGAGGCAACACAAGCCTCTTCAACTTCGTCTGGAAAGCCAAACAATAGGTAGGGAGGTTACTAAAAACACACCGTTCAACTTAGCTAATCTCGAAATTTTTCGCATCCGACATTCATAGGCTACTGTTATGTAACCTTTGCTTTTTATGACGTTTTGCAGGGAAAATCATCAAAATGATTGATTTATTGATTTTTTATGGATTTGAAAATAATAAAAAAATATTTTTTTATTTTTTATTTTTGAACATTTTTTGTTGTTTAGATATTCTTACCTTTCTATGGATTGTAAATTTGTATCTATTTTGATATAATAATCTTTAAAAAGAAGATTTTATTTCATGAAATTTTATTTTATTAAAAACTTATTTCAGTGGGAACACTAGATATGAGCATCCACAAACAGCATTGTAAGGACAGTTTGTCATTAAAGGAAAAACAACATTTGCGACCACCCCCCAAAAAACAACAACAAACAAACCCCCAAACAAACAACAACAACAACAACAAAACAAGAGAAAAAAACTACTTCATTTAATGAATGACCATATTTGACAGTCACGAATGGTCTCGAGCATCCTGTGAAATCAGGGCACCTGGTGTGCTGTTCTGTTTTAACAAAACTGATATTGTTTAGCAAATTCCAAAGATGGTTGGCCAACCGTCGTCCCAAAAAATACTAAACCCCGGATAAATCCGTTTGACCCGACCTCCCCCTCCCCCCCCAAAAAAAAAGAAGAAGAAGCTAATGTTGTATACTACCCTTAAAAGAAAATGTGCCGTGAAATGAATGGTGTCCCATTAACCTTTCTGAATGTTCCTATTTCAGATGTGGATGGAATAAAGCAAGCACCTCTTATAGCAAGCGCCCACCGATGAAATTCAGTGAAGAGACTGGCTGTATGGGAGATTTCCGTCACCTGTCGCCCATGCAAATCTTTCAGCTCTTCTTCTGCCAAGCAGCGTGGGAGTTGATGGTGGATGAGACCAATCGCTATGCCGACCAAACAATGTGTGCAGATGTGGCCAATCATCAGCCTGCCTAGACTCCAACTACTGTTTCTGAAATTATGGCATTCGTGGCCTTGTTTCTGTGCATAGAGGCCTTGCTACAACATGCACTGGTCCAGGTCCGAAGTTCTGCGAAGTCCCCTGTATTCGGCGACCATGTCTCGCAATCGATTCACTGCGATCCTAAGATTTTTCCACCTTGCCAACAACAGAGCTCAACCAGGTGATGATCCCCCTGACAAACTCTCCAAGGTCCGCGCGCTGCTCGACATACTGTTATCCTTTCCTCGCATTTACAAGCCAGGCCAAAACCTCTCACCAGATGAGACAGAGATCAAGTTCAAAGGCCGACTTGGTTTTAAACATACGTGCCACGAAAGTCCGCCAAATGGGGATTGAAATGTTTTTCACTGAACGAGTCAGAAACCGGTTATACATGTGCTTGGAAGGTGTTCACCGGCTCTCAGCCCACATCAAAGGAATCTAGTCGACCCTCCGTTGATTATGCTTCAACACACCACCCACCTAATATTACATCTGAGGCATGTAGTCCTCGACCTAATTACAAGACTCGAACATAAGGGGCATTTAATTTTCATTGCAAGTTGTCACAGTTAAAGTTTGGAGCTTGTGGAACTGCACGCTACACCACACTTGGGATTCCAGATTGTGCAAACCCAAAAAAGTTACACATGATAAGAGGTGCTCACCTTCAGTTTTACACCAAAGCCGGCCAACTGTGCGTCGTTTGGCAGGATGCCTAGCGTGTAACTCTTCTCACAAATGTTGGAAACTGCAATATCGACACGAAAGACATTTGGAGCAAAAACAGTTCGAGTGGACTTCGTACGATCCAAAAACCTTCTGTCGTTAATGATTATAATAAATACATGGGAGGAAGTGACCTCGCAGCACAAAATGTGTCAGTACTACTCGCACCCTCACAAATCGATGAAATGGTGGAAAAGAGTTTTCGTGGCTATTCTTAAAATCTGCTTGGTGGATGCTACCATTGTATACAACAGCATCCCTACAAATCAGCACTTGACCACTTTGGATTTCAAGGTCAAGGTGATAGAAGAGCTTATTTCCACTTGGAAGCACAACCCAGCTCAGCACGCCAGTCAAGTGCCACATGGTTCCAGCCGCTTTCCGACTCATCACTATCCTGGGATAATTTTTGCTGGCAAAAAGCGCAACTGTGTTGTTTGCAGTACCAGAGCCAATCGGAAACAAACTCGAATGATTTGTTAACAGTGTGACAAAGCAATGTGTGTACTACCATGCTTTGACAAGTTTCATAGTCTGTAGAGAGCATTCACCCAAGCAAGTTTTATTGAGTCGCCTCAGATTGCACCACAAAGCATATAGAATCCAAAATTGTCCGACGCCGTGAGGGCTTCGCGCTTCGCGTTGGCATTTTCTAGTTGTTGGTGTGCCCCCCCGTCTAAAGAAATCATAGATCATAGATTTTTTTTGGGGGGGGGGGGGGGGGGGGGCGGAGGGGGGCCCATCGAGGCTGTGATTGCGAAACGCTGTGGTACCGTCCATTCTCAAAATAGGGGGGAACAATTTTCTCACGCGAAAAATAAAGAGTTTTTGGCATCCAATTTTAACATCTTGTCTTTTGTAGTTGTAAAACGTTGTTATTTACCTTAATTTTTATCATCCAATGACAACAATTGTATTGAAAATGAAAAAAGCAGTCGAAAAAAATTAAACGTTGACGTACCGTTGAACCACGTGGAGATTATGCACAAATACCCAACCGACTTCAACAAATACCTCCCCTAAAAAGGGCAATAATAATCGATAAATTGTGAAAAATCGTGCTTCGAACCCACTAATTTTTTTCCATGGATACGTTAAAAAAGGATGTAGCAGTGATATACTGAATTTAAAAAAAAATCTGCCTGTGAACCCCTTGCGTTTTATCGTGTTGTTTTCGAACGAAAATGGCAGAAAATGACATCTCCCCAAAAAAAATTCCGTGTAGATCGTGCCTGTGTACCTGGCTTTGCGGACGTTGTATAAATCACTGAATTCGGGGAGCGATGCGCGGATCAAATTTGTACGTGTTTCAATGGTGAGCTTCGAGGTAGCGATCTATACGTATTTACTGTGTGAGATGTGCGACTCATGAGCGTGGAAGAATGAATGAGATACATTTCAACGTTGGTGGCGCACTTTGTTGGGCCCCCCTCCGCTTAGGTTAGGTTACAATAGTGTTGAGTGCGTATAAAGTGTAGGGATAAGAGGGGGGTACTCCTCTGCCACATATCGTGCTGGGTATAATACCTCCTAGCTATTGTGCCTGCTGCACCTCAAACAGGCTGGTGCAGGGCCGTGTACGGGGTTACTATACAGTCGGTTAATATAATAATAATAATAATAATGTATTCTTAATATAGCGTTTTACATAAAAATCTCAAAAACGCTTTACAAAATATAAAAATTACATAAAAAGTAAACCAATTAGTTAAAAAGTAGATTTAAAAAGTAGTTCAGTTATCAATAATGCCTTTTAAAAAGATAAGTCTTAAGATGCGATTTAAAAATTCCCACTTCGTTAAAATTTCTTAAATATGCAGGAAGTCTGTTCCACATAGTAGGTGCATATATGGCAAAAGCCCGATCACCATATGCCTTGCTGGGCTTTGGACGAACCTTAGGATGGTCGAGCTTTACTCCATTACAGCTTTTAGTGTGAATGTTGGAAACATGAACTGATATTAACCCGCACCGTAACCGGAAGCCAATGTAGTTCCTGAAGTATGGGAGTCATATTACTATTCAGTTCGAGAGTTCTTGTTATTTCCTTCAGGTTTTTTTTAGTAGCAGGTAAAGTTACACAATGTGGGTAGCAGAGCGGATAAGAATGCAAATACATTATGAAGCTTGTTCTTTAGGAAAGACCAGTCTGTTGCTTCGCCATCAATACCTCAGTTCAGTGTCGGCTTCAATGGCATCGAGATTGAAGTTTGCATAGCTGTAAGTTGCTACGCTACTTCATTTTTTCGTCTGTGCGAGCCTATGCTTTCGTCGCCGAAGTGAGGCAGGTTTTGGGCAGTGGTTTACACTAATAGGTGAGCTACACAATATGTTTATACCTGACGGTTCTTTTTATTTTTTAGATTGTGTTCCTTGCTAGCCTTGATCAAGGCTGCAAGCTTGTTCTCAGAACGAGCAAGCGGCCGCTATTGGATTCTATATGCTTTGTGGTGCAATCTGAGGCGATTCCTGGCCAGTTTTACAATCGTGGATGCAAAGAAAAACACGAAAAACAGCGTTTGTTTTCATCCGGCGTCGAGCAGTTATTCTTACATTATCTTAGTTTTTCGCGATCGCCGTCAAGCGATCACGAATTTTTTTAAATAAAATTCTACTTTTCGGAATAATTACATAATATCTAGCGCAATCATTTTGCTGGATGCCTAGAATCATTATTTACTTTCAAATGAGTAAGATATCTTTTAATAATTCGGTAGTAATTTTTTTCGATATCTTTATAAAATTCTACTTTTCGGAATAATTACGTACATGATATCTAGCTCAATCATTTTGCTGGATGCCTAGAATCATTATTTACTTTCAAATGAGTAGATATCTTTTAATAATTCGGTATTTCTGACCACTTTCCTTTGAGATTTTTAGCGAAAGTTTTAAAAATTATGGAGATAAAAATAAAATGGAGAATTATGGAGATTATAATGGAGAATATACTTGACAAATCGTTAGACAGTCGTGTTTTTTGTCGGCCAGCCAGCGCCGCCAAATATCACAACGCACAATTGCAATAACTTCGGGTCAAATAGAGGTCAATGTTTGTACACCTGACAATAGACGATGAATAAAGTATGCTGGAGAAAACCAGTTAACCCTATCAACCCCAAGACATATTTCATCACACATGCTTTGGTTCCCACAGTTGTAGGCATAGCATGTTCAGTTATTTACCAGGCACATTTTAGAAAACTTTCAGTGTATAGCGCCCTCATTAGACAATCTCATGAAAGGCAACTCGTGCAAGCCCATTAAATGAGACTCCAAAAATGATAATTGTTCTGGTAATTAGATGTAGATTGTTTTGTTCAGCGGTGGTTCATAAAACCCAAGTTACTAATGGAATTGACATACAACATTTTGCCACTAGTGTCTATTTATTATTGTTAAATGGAAGGGGAACATATCGAAACCTTATGATACCGGCCCCGCCAATTGTGGGAAAACATTTATGAATTAGTTGAAGTGACTTTTTTTTTGAATGATTTCTGTTGGAACCCCAAAGTCATTCCTTGGAATGATTTATTATTGTTGCTCGAAGGTCAACCAGTTCATTTACCGGCACCCTAGACACACGACATCAAAATTGACAAAAACACGCCAATATGTTGTACTGCCAAGCAACCCTTAGTGTACATAACTGGTACCCATATCGATGAGCGTGAGACGGAAATGATGAACGTGAGATGGAAAACATACTAATTTTCACACCACATCCCACAAATTGACCAAATAGATGTAAAACCATGTGGTTATTGTTTCGCCCATCGTGTACTAGACAAAAAAACAATAATCTCTCTGCAAAAATGAGTATGATTTCGCATAATAAAAGATTTTTCTTCAAAGGTTGGAACTCCCCAAATGCTAATTGTTCTGACAATTACAGTATAATATACATGTAGATTGTTTTGGTCAGCGGTGCTTCATAAATTCGAACTTACTACAAGTACTGTTGTTTTTTTGGCGAAAGGAATGTTTGGGTAATTACTTAAACTTGACTACCCCCCCCCCCCCCCCCAATCAACGTTGAAAAGATTGTTCTTCAAAGGTTGGGTCGCCGGTGTGCGCACAATCTTTTCAACGTTGTTTGGGGGGGGGGGGGGGGGGGGGTATTGGGGGGGACAGCTGGACCACAATCTAAAAACTCCTAAATGTTGATCACAAACTGTGATACTTCTCAAAGCATGGCAGTACACACATTGCCTTTTTACACTTTTTACACATAGTACGAGTTTGCTTCCGCTTGGCTTTCGTACTACAAACGACACAGTTGTGCTTTTGGCCGGCCACACTTCTCCCAGGATAATGTTGACTCGAAAGACGTGACGCTTCATTGCCAAGGTGTGCTGGGCTGGAACGAAGAAGTCCCTCGATGACCTTCACCCGGAACTCCAAGCTAGTTATTTTGTTGTTGCTCGGCAGGTAGTTAAAAAGGATAGTAGCGTTAAGCAAACTGATATCGAGGATATTTAGGAAAACGCGTTTCCACCATTTGAGGGATCTATGGTGGTGTGCATAGTACTGCCATAATTGGGCGGCTAAATCTGAACCACCCATAAACCGGTTATAATCCTGAACGACAGAAGGTTTGTGAATCTCGCGAAGTCCGGTGGAACTGTTTTTGCAGCGAATTTCTTTTGTGTCCATACTGCAGTCGCCATAATTCGTCAGAAGTGTTACACGCTTTCTATCCTGCCAAACAATGCAGAGTTGCCCGGCTTTCGTGTAAAACTGGGGGTCATCGCCTTTCCGTATGGGAAACTTCTTGGGATTTGCAATCTCCGGAATCCCTTGTGATGTGTAGCGTACTGTTCCACGGGAACTAAATCCGATGAAACGATCGGGAGTATTTGGTAAAAACGAAAAAATCAATAATCAGGTGTGTGTGCATGAGATGTATTATACAATTTCAGATATCATGGTTCTTAACCAGTCAGACTGCTGCGTCCAATATTGGTAGCAAGTCTCATTGCTTGTGCACAAAGCTGAAAACAGCTTATTCAAGTCGGTGATTGAGGGCGAATAAACGCATATTCGGATCGACAATGTACGTACCGTCCCCGCAATTTGGATATGGCGTGTGGATATGGCAGGGAGCGTGGTAGGCGCAGCGGCCGCGAGAGGCGTATAAAACCACTCAATTACCGACTTGATTTCAAGTCTAAGCCTCGGTCGGCAAATAGGCCACCAAATTATTAATTTGGTGTCCCATTTTGTCGACTGAGTTGTTGTGGTCAAGTTGCCGACTGAGGTGACCACCCCCACTCCCCCCTCCCCACTCCCCACTTTCCACTCCCCCCCTCCCCACCCCACCCTCCAGTCGCTACGCCTCTGACTGAACGGAATCAGGTGATGTTGGTATCATTTATTTAGGAAGAAAGATTACCCCTTTATTCAAACTAGCTTTTCTGGTCGGAGGGTACGGAAAATATAAACCATTCAGTTTTTTGTTGACAACCCTGTATAGCAAGTGTTAAAAAAATCCCACTGAGATTGGATGATTTGGAACTTTTAGGGGTTAAAGGACAAAAGATATGTCTATGATGAGTATACGTATTCGAGAGCAAATTAAAAAGCACGGTTCCATAAAAAGCCCACTAAAATGAAAACTACTGGACCGAAGTTACGGAACAATTCAGGCTATTTTTCAACTTTGAAGGTTAACCAAACAAATTATGTTTTCTTTGGTACACTTCTATAGTACAAAATTACTTCTAGTTCTAACCGCATCATGCATGGTCTTTAACAATTTGTGTATGGGCATCCATCTCTGTCATTAAAACACAAAATGTCGGCTGCTGATGCCTAGTGACTGAATTTCAGCTCGACAGGACCCCTACACAGCCCGCCTCTTGGTGTGCTGTTTAGGTTGTTTGGTTTTTCAAGAGTGTCCCGAATCGTAAATGACACCAGTTTAATCTTATTTGCAAGATCGGAAAAAAACGAGTAAAAAAATTAGTAAAAATCTTTTACCATTGTATTTTCACTGTTGTAACACGTTCATTAACCCCCTAATGGTTCCCCAGGACGTGACTGCTAAATACAACAGTCTAACAGTGACTCGTGGCTTTACCGCTCAATTCAACACAATCCAGCTCGCCAAGTTTTACCTTAACATATAAAATGACTAGCCTGCCTAATCCAACAGGATTCAACTGGTTTGTTTGTTCGCTGTTGGATTCAACTTGGCGTTATCTACCATGCAGTAACCAAACAGAATGCAATTCTGAAGTGCGTTTCAGAATAAAATAACTTGCTTGCTAAATCCAACAGGGTCCAACAGAATTGTCGACTGTTTGAATCCTGTTGGATTCAGTAGGGTTATATTAGGGCTAAAACTGCCCATGTTGTTTCCTTACAGATGTCGTTGACAATGGAGGTTGAAAAACCCAAGCACGGGCTTGCTACAGAAGACGAAGATGTACTAGAGTGCGGCTACTTCCCCGTCAGTCCGCCGTTTCTTCGACGCTTTGCACGGCCGGCCTTCTTCGTTGTCATTGCCAGCATGTTCTTTTTCGCCGATGGTTTTGGTGTCGGGGTGATCCAGGGGTCGTTTACCACCCTTGAACGCCGCTATCAGTTCAGCGTCAGTCAGCTGGCGCTGGTGTTGGCAGTCTTTTGCGTGGGCGGCCTTATCGGAAGCGCGTGTCTGATCTTGTTTTTCAGCAAGCCGGATACCCATCGACCTCATGTGCTGGGAGTCGTCACCCTGTTGGGCGGTTTTTCGCTTGTTATCCAAATCATCCCGCAGTTCATCCAAGGTCCATACGTTCCAGAAGGTTTCGAGACCAGCAACGACACATCCGATGCGTTTCAGCAGGTGGAGAAGCTGTGCATGGAATCGAAATAGGAATCGGAACTCTGCTCCGAGAACGAGATAACGGAAACCGTGTCTCCCAATCAGGTTGCTTTCTACATTCTCCTTTTAGGCACAGTACTTTAAGGTGCATGTATCATGGTCGTCTTTCCAACAGCGGAAACATACATCTCAGAAAATACATCTCTACTAAATACAGCCTTATACATAGGTATGTTTGAATTTCACAAATATTAAAATTTTACATCGATTTAGACTAATTAGGCACCGCTCAATTCATATCATGGACAAGTTCCAGACATAAACGCAGTTATTGAGCATCGGGGTGAGAGTTGTTGAGCGTCGGGGTGAGAGTTGTTGAGCGTCGGGGTGAGAGTTGTTGAGCGTCGGGGTGAGAGTTGTTGAGCGTCGGGGTGAGAGTTGTTGAGCGTCGGGGTGAGAGTTGTTGAGCGTCGGGGTGAGAGTTGTTGAGCGTCGGGGTGAGAGTTGTTGAGCGTCGGGGTGAGAGTTGTTGAGCGTCGGGGGTGAGAGTTGTTGAGCATCGGGGTGAGAGTTGTTGAGCGTCAGGGTGAGAGTTGTTGAGCGTCAGGGTGAGAGTTGTTGAGCGTCAGTGTGAGAGTTATTGAGCGTCAGTGTGAGAGTTGTTGAGCGTCGGAGTGAGAGTTGTTGAGCGTCGGAGTGAGAGTTGTTGAGCGTCGGGGTGAGAGTTGTTGGCGTCTTAACAACTCTTACCACGCCAAACAACTCTTACCACGCCCGACGCCAAACAACTCTTGCCTCGCCCGACGCCAAACAACTCTTACCACGCCCGACGCCGAACAACTCTTACCGCGACGCCGAACAACTCTTACCACGCACGACGCCAAACAACTCTTACCAAGCACGACGCCAAACAACTCTTACCACGCACGACGCCGAACAACCCTTACGACGCCGAACAACCCTTACCACGCACGACGCCGAACAACCCTTACCACGCCGAACAACCCTTACCACGCCGAACAACCCTTACCACGCACGACGCCGAATAACTCTTACCACGCTGAACAG
The DNA here is from genome assembly GCA_037893245.1 of Crossaster papposus. Classification (NCBI taxonomy): domain Eukaryota; kingdom Metazoa; phylum Echinodermata; class Asteroidea; order Velatida; family Solasteridae; genus Crossaster; species Crossaster papposus. The sequence continues at coordinate 829,575 of JBAIAA010000600.1, forward strand.
CTCTTACCACGCACGACGACGCCGAACAGCTCTTACCACGCACGACGACGCCGAACAGCTCTTACCACGCACGACGACGCCGAACAACTCTTACCACGCACGACGCCGCACAGCTTTTACCACGCACGACGCCGAACAACTTTTACCACGCACGGCTCCAAACAAGTTACCACGACAATTTAGTGACCTGAATAGTACACCATACCAACTGGTTTGTTTTGCGGTAAACCCATTAATAACGAATATAATTATTTTCCCGAGATTATTGCCTTCTGTATTTTACTTCAATCTCCATTCCTCTTCTATCAGGTATCTGGGCTGCTGTGAGTGGCCTGTCGCCCGCGGTAGGCATTTTCGTCACTGCGGCAGTGCTTGGTCTGTGGGTAGACTTCTACAGAATTCCCTCATCATTCGTCCCCGTGTCACCCAGTGACCGGGTGTGGTTGGGAGCCTGGTGGCTAGGCTACCTCATTACTGGGATCTTACATCTGTTGCCAGCGGTGCTTTTCTATGGATTTCCAAGGGTGTTGAGAAAGTCCCGTACTAACGCCGAAGACACGAAACGTGGAGATGAGGATGACCGCAAAAACGAGTGTACGACTCGTCTGAATTCCCCCAAAAGACAGACTACAAGAGGTAGTGTACTTTTTTCACATTCTAATGACTAAATATGGCAGGTGGCTGTTTGCAAAATTTGTTATCTTTTAACTATCTGATGATCGATGGCAAAGGTTACCGTCCGAGAAATAGGATTGCCTATATTATGGAATATTCTAGATGTACACACTATTAACACTAAGTTGTTGTCTGCGTAGAGTGAGTGATTCATTTCGTGATTGTATCTCCAAACAGGGAGTTTGTTGACGTTTTGGAAGGTGTTGAAAAACCGTGACTGCATGCTGACGTGCCTGTCCCAAGCAAGCGCCATCGTCGTTGTGTATGGATACGGCCTCTTCGTTCCTAAGTACCTGGAAGTTCAGTTTGAGGTGGAAACTCAACTAGCCGACCTTCTGACGGGTAAACTCAATGAAGTGAATGTAATATGTACATACGTTGATAGATCTGGCACTGTAAACACAATTATTGTTCGACAATTGCATTTTGCCCAAGGTTGATCAAGTTATTGCCGACACTCTCGGGCAAATTAATCGCGATAGTTGATAAATTGTAATCAACATTGAGGTAACTTCATATCAATGTTGGGCAGATAATATTGTCCAACAGTGTTTTTCCCAACAATTTGTATTCGGTCTTGGAAACTATTGGGTCGTGCATGGTAGACATTACTCGGCCAAAGAGCACGGTTGTGTGTTGTTTAACACATTTTGCACTAAAGCCGATAATGTAAAACTAAAAACTATAAACTAAATAGTTGTGATGTTTGTTAAGTTTAACACTATGGGCTGTAACTACGAAAGCTGTTTATCGAAAAAAAGTTACACGCGTCTTCCTAAACACCTGAATTAAACAGCTCTTACTAAATATCTTAAATGGTTGTTTAGTTATCCTCGTGTAACTTGGACAGTCTAAACTTATTGACCGTTGACCCTATTGTTAATTACATTGTAATATAGAGGATTGCGCAACAGTATGAACATACGATACGATAGGCCTCAGTAGATAAATCTTCAGCAAGTCTTTACTTAGATACTCTAAAGCCTGAGCCATATGGCTGATACCAAAAGGCAACGCAGTGACAGTTTCACTGCTAACAAAAGGATGGCTCTCGTTGAGACCATGAGGAACTTTAATTACATTATTGGTGACAAACGATGTGACACTAAAGCCAACCAGAAAAAAGTTGATGCCTGGAAAGCTAACTCTTCAGAAATGTCCATCTCGTTTCCTGACCGTAAAAGCCGATCTGCTATAAAGAATTGGGTGTTCTAAATACAATCCGAGAAGTCCAAGTAAATCGTTCAACGTGTCTTTGCTAACTATGAAACGTCTGATGACATGTTCCTCGTCATACTCTTCTAAGGGATTCACCTTGTCCCTAAAAACTATTGGTGCACGTTGGTGTTGGCGACCATGACGATGTTCTTGTTAGTTGGCCTCCTCTTGTGCAATTACGAAGATTTGAAGCGCATCCATCATGCCCACCTTTCTACCTTTCTGTGTACATATCTGGCTTCTAAATGGCTCAGAATACTCACTAAACAACCCCCGTACCATGTTTAAGAATTGCTATTGTTTGTTATAAACACATGTTTAACTCCAATGGTCATTTAAACGCGGCTAACTTAAAACAAGCTTTGTAGTACTTGTTTGAAGTTAGACACCAGGTTTAAACAGTGACTACTAATGTATACGCATCTAATGGCTTAAACAGCTTTCGTAGTTACAGCCCTATATGTTTAAGATACAGCTTTGCATATTTTATTGTCCAAACGAGGAGCATTTTGTTCAATCCATTCAATCCATCTACTACAGGTTGTCTTCTGGCTCCCGCATTCGCCATTGGTAGTATACTGGCTGGTTCCCTGGTCAAACGATTCAACATTCAATACAGAGGGCTAGTCTCCCTCTCGTGCGTCGGACTGTTTTTTGGCATCGTTGGCTTCACGGCGAATCTGTTCATTGGCTGCCCTAATGAAAACATTGCCGGCGTTTTCACGCCATACGCTGGACTAGGGTATGTTGGACAAGTCTAGTAGCACATTTGCCCTTAGGTGTTTTGTTAGGGTAGAATAGGTCTGCATGAACGCGGCACAATGTGCGCAAATCTTTACCAATTGGGCGTAAAGATGGTATGACTATTTGCTTCTGCTGTAATTTGTAAAAAAACCATAGATGGATTAGTTTTTGTGTTTGTATGCTTGAAAAACCAAGAACAAAAATGTTGTCTTTGTAGTCTGGTTCATTAACCCTACTTCAGTCAAACAGAGCATTTATCAGGTTAGGGAACCGGACTATTGCTGGCCTACTTGTATCCGTTCACGTATGTGTAACCATATTGCAAAGACAATGTGGACTGACTTAATTAATTGGTCAAAATGGGGGTGGGGGTGGTATCATTTAAAAATAGTCGAAGTTTTTTTTAACGATGTTCGAGCGAGTTTAGGTTTGACAATTTTTTTCGTTCTATACGAACGATACAATCTTGTGCTTATTTTTTAGCCACCTTGGTTTAAAGGCGCCCTGCAACTCGGACTGCGCATGCTCTTTGTCTGTGTACTCGCCTGTCTGCGATGGCCATGGAACTACCTTTTTCTCAGCGTGCCACGCAGGATGTCAACAGGCCTCTGAGCAGGTACGCGTAGATTCTGTTCCCAACATTGAATAAAGGGGAAAAGAACCAGTGCGAATCATTACTCTGCCAAATCTGTTGGACTAACAAGGTCAAAGTTCAAATTGTATTACGCAGAGGTAAAATAAAATAAGTTATATCTTCGAAGCTAGGCTAAGGATTCAAAACGGTCATTAACCTTAACTCCACGAGTATGTACAGAATCATATTGAAATTGCAGGATTCATGACTGCTGGGGTTAATCTGATGTCCATTTACCCCGCTTCACCATTTTGATCTCAAAGTCAGTCTCATGACGACGGACTTAACATACTGCTCGAAACGTCGAGTTCCCTCCATTTTTTTTCAGTACCACACAACTCGTAACAGAGAATTTAGCACATGGTGCTACTAACCGCAAACAACTTGACTTATCTCAGTCCATTCACCCGCAGGAATATGGAGACTGTTCATGCTTATTAGCCGCTGGACCGCCAACCAACACAACGATGGGCCCTGGTACATATGGACCACCTCTGGACGTAAATGAGGGCGCTTGTGGTAGTCACTGCATATCCTATGCACCATACCTAGCCGTGCTGACCGTGGTTTTGTTGATTGCTCAATTTGCACAGCTTTTGCGTTTGAATATGGTCATTCGGTAACTATTTTCCCAATCGCATTTTCTTGTAAGTCTTATGGCAAGCTCATCACGCAAGGTTATGTTCTTGTTCAACTTTAACCGTATTAATGCAAATGTATTGACATTTTTATGCCCAGCCGACAAAGCTAAGGTGCATGTCGTCTGCAGTCAGTTTTCCCGCCATACATTATATAATTTTGTGTCGGTGTCTATAACTCTTATTAATAAATACCTATGAGAGTTGATGGCTTCTAATTGATCACGTGGAGGGCATTATTTTGTAGTAATGACCGGCTTCCAAAAAAGAAGCGAATAAATGTCCCCTGAACCAGCATTATTCAAGCATCATGTAAGCCAATGATTGGCCAAATGCAACAGTTCTGCGGTAACTTGCAACAAGGACGCGTCAAATCTTGATACTGCGCGCTATAAATGTACGCGTAGAATGTTTGTATCTATCGTCTGTTAACGCTAGCGCGTTGCTATGCACGATGGGCATCAGTAGTCAGTTAGTCTGGTCTTAAAGTATGGGTAATAATAACAACACATATTGAAGAGGCAGGGTATCATGCATAAGCTTAAATATGGCCCCTGAACATAAAAACAAAACACTGGAAAAATCGCCGAAAGAAAAGTCACGAAATTTAGAGCATTTTCACTATTTTTCTCGTTAAAAAGGCTCGGTCCATTACCAGCGGTCACCCCCCAACCCGGTCATTATCATGCAGTAATGACCGGGTCCTCGCACTGTTATTCCCTAATTAATTAATTAATCCCAATGAGTTGGACCAATACGCGTGTACGTCAAAGGTCAACGTCATTATGGTTAAAACAAATGGTTGGACCACCATAACTTAAACAAAGACTCGCATTCAAACTTGTATTGTGGGTCGGACGTGTTGTCATCTGTCAGTATGTCATTATAGACAGTGCAGTATTGTCTAAGCTTGACGAAACTGACCAACTGCCTGCAATCTTGGGCAAAATCTAACCAACATTGGTAGGAAGTTACTGAATGTTGACCAAATGTTAGGAAGAATTTGCCCAACATGTTAGGCAGTTGGTATTTTGACCAACGTGCGTTGGGCATTATACGCTGGCAGGGCATATTTGTGTTTATAAACACAGGTTTTTGTCTTGGTTTTCAGATGCGTCCCAGCAGAAGACAGGCCTGTAGCTTTGGCGATGCATTATGTAACGGGACTAATCGGTGAGTACGCATACATTTTATTTTAGGTGTGTGCATAAGGCGGGTGTGTGTTAATTCAAGGCAGACACCAGTGTAATCTGGTACTTGCAGGATTATACATTTTATATTGAAAATTACGTTTATAATATAAAATTATTACATTTGTTTGAAACTTGTACTGTAGTTGGGTGTAGTGTAACATTATTTTGCTTTGGCCCCAATGTGGTATACATGTTCAAAACTTCATCGTATGGTGCAAAAATACGACATGTCCTGCCTTAACGGGGGTTTGGGAATTTGGTTTTCTGATGTGAAAAAACATCTCAGTAAATTCTGTCTCCTCGTTTTGTATTAGTTATTGTGCCGGCGTCTTATATGTTTGGCGCTATCATCGACTCGGCCTGCGTGGTGTGGCAACAAACGTGTTATGGCCAAGGAGCATGTCTTCTGTACGACAAAGTCTGGTACCGCTACATCTTCAACGGTGTTGCGTTGGGGATTGGGACACTAAGCTTTGGCCTCATGCTCATTGTTTGGAAGTTTCCTTCGTACACCGATAAAGAGACATATGCTGCCGTAAAAGAGGAGGAAGATAGCATATGAGAAGATAGCATAACTACAAGAAGCCAAATATATATATATTTTTTGAAACAGTGGCTGTATTCGAAACCCTGTTCTTGAGTGACCCGCGAACGGTGTTCTTGGGTTGCCGATTGCGAACACTGAAGGGCGTGTAAAATACATCATTAAAGATGGCAGCCCCGAATTAAAACTCCGAATAAGAATAAAATAAAGTAAATTATTTTACCAAAATAATTTACCTCTACAAATAGCAGTAGAAACTGACAAATATCAGCCCACAAAATTATGATCACGTACAATTAAATTTTTATCATTTTTACTGCTCGTGCACTGAATAACTACTTCCAATTTGTATGCACAAACATTAAAGCCAGTTTCGGATAGGTCTAGGTCCGCCACCATTGTTCTTGACGTTATTCAGCTGCTCCTCACTGTGCAGGGAGCACTGACCTCTACACCTAGTCGGATCATTGCCCATAATTATTATGCCGTGCTAAAGCTTGAAGTCGGCGTATATCAGAAGTGCAACATGGCGGACCCACGACGTCACTCTGTGAGCCAATGAAATCTCTGCAGGTGTAGAGGTCAGTGGATTTGTATTTATAAACATTACGTCATACTTACCGTAGCCACTGAACTCTACACCTGGACATTTCATTGGCTCACAGAGTGACGTCGTGGGTCCGCCATGTTGCACCTCTGGTAAACGCCTACTTCAAGCGTGAATGGGCAATGATCTGTTCATGTGTAGAGGTCAGTGGCAGGAAGTGGGAATCCTGTTCGCGAATACCGTTCGCGCGTTGGTCCTCGTCATTCGGAACCCTGTTCGCGTGTTCATTCAACACGAGAACGGGGTTTCGAATACGCCCATTGTGTCCGCATCACGGTTATCTCAATCGTCTTTATATTGCTGTTCAAGTTGTAAATATGACGATCTTTGACACTATTTAGTCTGTTTGGCAAAGATATAGAATTTAGCGTTCTTTTAGATTTCAATACAAATATATATACAAAAATATATACACAAATATATTAGCATGTTCAGAAATATTTTCATCTCTGAAGAAGATCTTGTTAAGATCGAAATATTAGTAGGCCCTCTCAACTTTTTTGATTTGTATATTTCGGGTAATTCCAGCCAGTAAGTAGTTTGCAGCAGTTTTAATCTTATTCATTATAAAATCTATTTTCAACTTGTAATACATTGCAAGAACTGGGTCACCAACGTTATGATATTTTGTGTATTTTGGTATTTAGTTTTCTTTATTAACCTCTTTTTGGAGGAGGAGTGGGGGTCCTCCCACTTTGTACTTGTTATTAGTGTACATAATTCAATTTTGGTTACGAAGCTATATTTTTGTATTAAATTGTTGTTTGGCTATGTTTGCTTTTGAAATTCATCTGCGATTTTGGTTGGCCTACATATACCACGTTACCCAACTTTAAAAAAAAAAAAAAATTGGTGTTAAACACGGTCCTAATCAGAGTAGAAAATGGTTTCTTATAAGGAAGTCTTATAGCATGAACGGTATCACACGGCTGTTTCAATTACATAGCGCGCACGTAATACAAGCCCCTGAATTTGCTTGTTTGGAATTTGTTCACCCCGGTAATACTAACTGAAACGTGAACGGCGCCGTTGTTACGTCACCGTTTTCACGAAGAGGCAAATTGAGCCTTTCACGGTCTGAACAAACTTTCGAGATAATCGCTTGTAAAGTTTGTCCTTTTTTCGTTTGGCAGTTTGAAACATAAATATCCATAGAATATACAAGATTAAGGTATCATGGGAAAGAAGAGATTTTAATCTTCTTAAATATAGCAAACGTTAAGAAAAATAGGTGATTAGTTTTGCAGAATTAATCAATTAATAGAATTGCCTCTTCGTGAAAACGAAAAAAACGATACATTAGCAAATTCGCCCGTGGCTGTGAGAGTCAGAATGTATACATTTCCCCATTGCGCCCCCAATTTGTCTCTTCGTGAAAACGCTAAAAGCCACTTCGCGACCAATTCGCCCAATTCGCCTCTTCGTGAAAACGCTAAAGTGACTAAGCGCACCAAAGTGCCCTTCATAAACACGTTGAAGTCAACGCTATTTCGAATTTGCCTCTTCGTGAAAACGCTAAAAGCCAGTTCGCGACCAATTCGCCCAATTCGCCTCTTCGTGAAAACGCTAAAGTGACTACGCGCACCAAAGTGCCCTTCATAAACACGTTGAAGTCAACGCTATTTCGAATTTGCCTCTTCGTGAAAACGCAAAAGGGCACTGGAGGACCAATTCGCCCATTAGTTAATTAGGTTAATTGTGATTTTAATGATTTTGTGGATGTATAACTTCACCAGGTTGTAGAAATTGCAATATTTAATCGTTTTCATCAAAAAAAATAATTTCGATAAATAGACGATTTTTCATGAAATTCGCCTCTTCGTGAAAACGGTGACGGTTACTGGGCCTAACGGGGAATTCCCTGTTTATTTTACGAAAGCGTAAAACCAAACAAAAATTAGTTTTTGTGTGTGTGGTAAAGTTACTTACATTTTTAGTACTTAGAAGGGCTAAATAAGAATAAGACTCTTCAAAACAACATTCTATTTTCCGATTTATCGTGTCTGTGTGTACTATCGGAGTGTTAGGCCTAAGGGTTTATAATATATTTCGTATAATTTTTTTTATCTATAGAAGAACTTTATGTAGTAATCTTGATGTCGATTATACATGTGTATATATTATATTAAACTACTTGGGACAAAATGCCTTCGTTTCTATTTTAACAGTAGGCAAAGATATTTTGAAAAACCGAAGTAACATATAATTACATGTATTAACCTTTTCGATCTTTAAAACCAGTTCGCGCCGGTGGGCGTATATAGACGCAACAGTTTTCCCAGATGCAAAACGGTTGACGCATAAACTCGAGGCCGGAAATTTCTGTCAGCAGCGAGCAAGGCCGGAAGTGCGTTGGTGTGCTTCCCCGTCGGCCTGAACCCGCCTCGGATCATGTTTCGTTGAAAATAATCCCGCGCCTCGGCTCGGTAATGTTAAAATAATCCCGCGCGAACTGGTAAATAATTGATCATTTTTATCCAACATATTATGCAGTCTGTACATCTTGCTATTAATGTGTTATAACGTTTACATACTTTTTATTATAATACCTCACCCACAGATTCTGTGTCTTGATTGGCCGAGAGCTAGTCACATGGCATTTATATTTTTACTATCTTTCTGTGCATGGCCAAAGTGTGTGCAAAAACGTATGCTTATGTGCTCTTGCTTGCTTTTGATCGAGGATCGAAACACAAAAGAAAACAAAGGGAACAAAAGATCCTCGAAGGACGGTTTCTTTGTCCTCGATCGCCAGGATAAGCGTAAAGCAATGGGGTTAGGTTTCAGTAAAGGAATAAAGGAAAACACAATAGGGGATCCTCGGTCGTAATGGCAATTCACGAACTATTGTGGGTTCAAACTTTTTGTGAAGGGTGGTTTAGAAAATTGCTAAGTCATTTTCCACCAATTTTTTATTGAAATCGAAGTTCATTTTAGATGTATTTAGATTGGGGAGGGGCCGCGGGGCCACGTGCCCCCGGGTAAACTTTTAAAAAAATGGGGTGGGGAAAAATAGGGGGAGGTGAGAGAAAAAGAATGAAGGAGGATCGGATCGGAAGATCTGCTGTGTCTTATTTTTGGCATAGATTAAAGAAACAGAAGAAAAGAAAGAAAAAAAGTGTTTTGATTGTAAATTTGTATCTATTCTTATATAATAATCTTTAAAAAGGAGATTTTATTTCATGAAATTTTATTTTATTAAAAAAGGAGACTTATTTCAGTGGGAACACTAGATAAGAGCATCCACAAACAGGATTTTAAGGACAGTTTGTCATTAAAGGTAATACAACATTTGCAAACCCCCCCCCCCCCCCCAGAAAAAAACACAAAAAAAACCCCAAAAAACAAAAAAACAAACAAAAAAACAAAAAGAGAAAAAACTACTTCATTTAATGAATGACCATATTTGACAGTCACGAATGGTCTCGAGCATCCTGTGCTGTTCTGTTTTAACAACCGTCGTCGCAAAAAAATACTAAACCCCGGAAAAAATCCGTTTGACCCGACCCCCCCCCCCCCCCCCCCCCTTAAAAGAAAATGTGCCTAGAAATAAATGGTGTCCATTAACCTTTCTGAATGTTCCTATTTCAGGTGTGGATGGAATAAATCAAGCACCTCTTATAGCAAGCGCCCACCGATGAACTTAATTGAGACTGGCTGTACGGGAAATTTCAGTCACCTGTCGCACATGCAAATCTTTCAGCTCTTCTTCTGCCAAGCAGCGTGGGAGTTGATGGTGGATGAGACCAATCGCTATGCCCACCAAACAATGTGTGCAGATGTGGCCAATCATCAGCCTGCCTGGACTCCAACTACTGTTTCTGAAATTATGGCATTCGTGGCCTTGTTTCTGTGCATAGAGGCCTTGCTACAGCATGCACTGGTCCAGGTCCGAAGTTTTGCGAAGTCCCCTGTATTCGGCGACCATGTCTCGCAATCGAATCACTGCGATCCTAAGAGTTTTCCACCTTGCCAACAACAGAGCTCAACCAGGTGATGACCCCCCTGACAAACTCTCCAAGGTCCGCGCGCTGCTCGACATTGTACTGTTATCCTTTTAGACCACAGGGCATGGCTGCAAAATGTGCTCAGAAATTAATTTCCTTGGCGCACCTCTTGAATCTAAGTGGAAACAATGCAGTCTGTTAGCTGGGATCATGTGGATCACGAAAAACCAAAATCCCTAATCGCAAGTTCACCAGTTTATTAAATATTTGCATTTTAATCACCTGTGTATAACGGGCGCCCTCTATTGACCAGGATTAGAAAGCTGTGTACATTTTCAATGAGAAAAGATTGCTTATTGCAGTTCCTTGCTAAAAAGGGACTCTACATATAGACATATGTAGGGTGAACAACAACTCGTACCGATTTACATTTAATACACAATTCTGTTATAACAAACATTTTGCCCATTTCCAGCTGAGTTTGAATTAAGGAGAGTCGGATGGAAAGCAGACTGTGTGATACAATGTTTCTGTGGTGACAAGATCCTCCCCCTCGATCTGTGAGAGCAGCCACTGATCTTTTTTTTCTCTCGCTGCTTCCAGAAGCTTTCCTGCAGTTAGCGTCTGGCATTGTGAAAGTTTGTCAAGGACAGTTGTTCGGGTCTTTTTGTCCAAACTCCACCTCTGTTCTATTTTTTTAACGGCATTTACTCAACTACATCACGTACTGTTGACAATGATTCCGGCGGTACATCAACTAGTGCATGTACGATTAGAATGCCGATATGATTATCTCCGCTTTTTCGGCGATTTCTGCTTGGGTACATTCTTCCACCTACCGGCACAAGCGCCGAATTTTGTTAAACTGTTTTCAGATAACAACAAAACCCTCGAATCTGCATCTGAACCGTGCGTAATACACTTTTTCGTTTTCAAATCGCTATCATCTGAGCAGCTCGTGTCAACAGCGCCTACGCTCGCTCTATTTTACAACGCCCGCTATTGGTCCATTTTCCCACTATTCGCACAAACGTGCCGCACCACGACAGAAGGGCCTCGTTGATTGTTCGTTGGAAAATAATGACGTAATTGTTTACTGGGCATTTATTTTAGCATCGAAACTGGGAAAACATGAATTTTAAATGGAGATTTTATCGAGTACTGGTTCGCAGACCGTTTGGGGATTTTATTTGTGAGTTTCCCAACAACTTCCTAAGTAGTTTAAAGTAAAATTTATATAGATTCACGATATGCGTCAAGAAGGTGCAAGATAATCGGCCATGCCCTGTGGTCTATTTCCTCGCATTTACAAGCCAGGCCAAAACCTCTCACCAGATGAGACAATGATCAAGTTCAAAGGCCGACTTGGTTTCAAACATACATGCCACAAAAGTCCGCCAAATGGGGATTGAAATGTTTTTCATTGAACGAGTCAGAAACCGGTTATACATGTGCTTGGAAGGTGTTCACCGGCTCTCAGCCCACATCAAAGGAATCTAGTCGACCCTCCGTTGGTTATGCTTCAACACACCACCCACCTAATATTACATCTGAGGCTTGATTTCTTCATCAGATTTACACTTCTTGATAATTGCCAAGTCATATTAATTAAGGGCAAAAAAGTGGGGGTGAGATATGGAATTCTTCCAACCCCTTCATTGCTTTGGGGGTACTGTCAATTTATTATGATTCAACACCACTTCAAAGAAGAGTGGCCTTTCATTAATTTGCCTCGCGAGGGCGCTATACACTAAAACTTTGCAAAAAAAGTGCTTGGTCACTAACTGGTCATATCATGTACATTACTCTGGTAACCTAAGCATAGTGACAAAATATGCCTTGCTACTGAAAGGATTACGTGGGCCCCAGACCCCACGCTTCGCGCTCGCATTTTCCAGTTTTGGGTGTGCCCCACATTCATATATAAATTTATATATAGTATATATTTATTTATATATATATTCCCTATAAAAATCTCCATTAAAATTCTTCATTTTATCTCCATATCATTTTTTAAACTTCTGCTAAAAAAATATGAGGAAAGAGGCCACGAGTCGCCTCAGATTGCACCACAAACCATATAGAATCCAAAATTGTCCGACGCCGTGAGGGCTTCGCGCTTCGCGCTCGCATTTTCTAGTTGTTGGTGTGCCCCCAGTCTAAAGAAATCCTAGATCCGCGCCTGTAAAGTGAGCGGGAGATGACTGGCATCATGATCAAAATGTGATAAACATCAAGACATCATCGCCTATTAAACAGTTCACTGCAAAATCGCCTACTTTTATCAATTCACTGTAGTGTACACAATGTACATGCCTATTTCACCAATCAAGGTTAATATTTCAGATTTATAGTTCTGTGGAAACTTGAACTAAAGTAAGGACGTTAAGATTTACTGTTCTGTGGTAACTTTGAACTTGCAGTGACCTGCCTAATGCTAGTCACTTAGTCTCAAGTCTCGCAATAACTTAGGGTCAAATAGAGGTCAATGTTTGTACACCTGACAATAGACGATAAATAAAGTATGCTGGAGAAAACCAGTTAAGAGGGCTTTTGTGTAATATTTCCCTCGGTCGGCATTTGGAGCCTCGGTTAGACTTAATGACAAGTCGATAGACTGTCGTGGTTTTTGTCGGCCAGCCAATGGTAGCGCATCTGACTTTTTAGGAATGATACATTATAAATATAGGGGTATTTGCATTACGATCAAGATAAGCTTTGGTTTGATCTGGCAGTTTTGTTTCTAATATAATGTTTTCACAAATTATAACATTGTGGACAATTTTAGTAGTTTTGTGATTGTCCTTTGAATACAAAAGTTAAAAACTATAGTTATTGAAATTAAAACTTCTAATAATAATGTTGAACCCCTTTCAAAGAATGAAGTGTGCGCCAGCTGTGATCGTAAACTTCTTTTGAATAAGATTGAAACTGCTGCAAATTGCTTACTGGCTGGAATGACCTGAAATATACAAATCAAATAAGTTAAGAGGGCCTAATATTTCGATCTTAACAAGATCTCCTTCAGAGACATTATGGCTTTTCAAAAAAACCAAACGTATAGGGGAACATACAGCATGGTGCACATCATGGTTGGTATTAGAAACACAAAAGAAATAGCACAGAGTCTAGTGGAACAATCAACAAAAGGAAGAATAGGCTGAGGGAATAAAGGGAGATGTCAGTGTCATGGGTAGGATCAAAGAAAGAAATCTTCTTTTGTTCAATGTGATTTATCGCAGTTTTACAGGTACCCTGGGGGGGGGGGGGGGGGGGGGGGTTCTGCCACATATAGCTTTATATGACAAAATGGCCATACCTCCCATATGAAGCACAAATGTGTATACCCAGCACGATATGTGGCAGAGGGGTACCCCCCTATTACCCCTATACCTTATAAACACTCAACACTATTGTAACCTAACCCACCCCCCCTTGAAACCTAAAAAGAATTCCTGAGATTCCGGGAACACAATGGTCAACACAAAAGAGGGGGGGTTTTCTCTGCCACATATCGTGCTTCATATGCAAATGTGGCAGAGAATCCCCCCGCCCCCCTTTTTTGTGTTGGCCATTGTGTTCCCGGAATCTCAGGAATTCCTTTTAGGTTTCAAGGGGGATGGGTTAGGTTACAATAGTGTTGAGAGGGTATAAAGTGTAGGGATAAGAGGGGGGTACCCCTCTGCCACATATAGTGCTGGGTATAATACCTCCTAGCTATTGTGCCTGCTGCACCTCAAACAGGCTGGTGCAGGGCCGTGTACGGAGTTACTATACAGTCGGTTACTATTCAGTTCGAGGGTTCTTATTATTTCCTTCAGGTTTTTTTTTAGTAGCAGGTAAAGTTACACAATGTGGGTAGCAGAGCGGATAAGAATGCAAATACATTATGAAGCTTGTTCTTTAGGAAAGACCATTCGCTCCGCCATCAATACCCAAGTTCAGTGTTAGCTTCAATGGTGTCGAGATTGAAGTTTGCATGGCCGTAAGTTGCTACGCTACTTCATTTTTTCGTCTGTGCGAGCCTGTGCTTTCGTCGCCGAAGTAAGGCAGGTTTTGGGCAGTGGTTTACACTAATAGGTGAGCTACACAATATGTTTATATACCTGACGGTTCCTTTTATTTTTTAGATTGTGTTCCTTGCTAGCCTTGATCAAGGCTGCAAGCTTGTTCCCAGAACGAGCAAGCAGCCGCTATTGAATTATTATGCTTTGTGGTGCAATCTGAGGCGATTCCTGGCCAGTTTTACAATCGTGGATGCAAAGAAAAACACGAAAAACAGCGTTTGTTTTCATCCGGCGTCGAGCAGGTATTCATACATTATCTTAGTTTTTTCGCGATCGCCGTCAAGCGATCGCGAATTTTTCTTTATAAATTTCTACTTTTCGGAATAATTACATGATATCTAGCGCAATCATTTTGCTGGATGCCTAGAATCATTATTTACTTTCAAATGAGTAAGATATCTTTTAATAATTCGGTAGTATTTATTCGATATCGGCAAATGGTGTATCTTACCTTTAAGGGCCCGACATTTTGTTGATTCTATATGCTCTGTGTGCAATCTGAGGCGATTTCTGGCCACTTTCCTTTGAGATTTTTAGCTAAAGTTTTAAAGATTATGGAGATAAAAATAAAATGGAGAATTATGGAGATTATAATGGAGAATATAATTATGGAATTGTATTAATATATATAAATTTATACATGAATGTGGGGCACACCCAAAACTGAAACATACGAGAATATATATAAATATTTATATAGCAAAACTGTCGCCCAAAAGATGAGCTTTCGGACAATGTCCTAGCTTGGGTTGGACAAACCATAGCTACATGGACAAAACAACCAACTAACATTCTTACACAAGATAATTAACAACATAAACATTCATCTAGATACACTGCAATAAAAGGGTAATCAGCAATGAAGGGGACATTAATGCCAATTCAATGACCGCATGCCCACCAGGCGCGAGATTATTTATCAAACCTCGACAAATCACATTGAACTTTCAGTTACGGACAGGATGGCGAGTGATGATGGTTTGTCGCGATAGCGCCCTCTCGTGGCTGCGAATTAAGCAACGTCTTGCCCAAAGACTAGCGCGACATCCGTTCATGCAACCGTCGATTAGCGCACGATGTCCCAGTTCTACGACTTGACTCAAACGTACGTGACCGAATATTCATATGCAGCTACTTTGCATATGCAACACGTTTCTACAGAGAGGACTAATTGTAGCGCATCTGACTTCTTGGGAATGATTAATTATAAGTATAGGGATATTTGCAAGCTTTGGTTTGATCTAGCAGTTTTCTTTATAATATTTTGTTGTAACATTATAATTTAACATTTTAACATTGTGGACAATTTTGGTAGTTTTGTGATTGTCCTTTGAACACAGAACATCAATACTTAGTTATCGAAATTAAAACTTCTAAGAATAATGTTGAACCCTTTTCACAGAATGAAGTGTGCGCCAGCTGTGATCGTAAACTTGTTTTGTTCAATGTGATTTATCACAGTTCGGGGGCTAACTGGTATATCAGTGAATTCCCGTATCCGGTCGGTAGGTTAACGAAGGTGTCGTTGCCTTGGTTTGTTGGGGTTTTAGAGCACTCGAAATCCCCAGTTTTTGCAACCCATGGTCAATGAAACCTATATTCCTTTAGGTGCTTCCCCCAACAGCTTCATTTTGACGTTGAACACGAAGAAATCGGAACAAATGCGATAAAACGATCGAGAGTATTTTGTAAAAACGAAGATATCAATAATCAGGCGTGTGTGTATGAGAGCAGTAGACTCTAGCGCATTGGCTAAAAGATGTATCATGAATATTCATATATAATGGTTATTAACCAATCAGACTGCTCCGTCCAATGTTGTTGGCAAGTCTCATTGCTTGTGCATAAAGCTAAAAACAGGTTATTCAAGTCGGTGATTGAGAGCGAAAAAACGCATATTGGGATCGACAATGTACGTACCGTCCCCGCAATTAGGATGGCGTGTCTATACCACCGCGCGCCGATAGCGCAATTGTTTTTTACACTCTAGTCTGGCCATTTCTGTGATAAATACCATGGAAGCGACTGGCATTAGAGTCTAGCAGCCTTTGAATGGCACTGTGGCGCGAGCTTCGATCAGCATAACACCAGCGCAGCATAGCCGAGCCTCGCGCGCCCTCCAGGGGCGTTCAATGCACGAAGTTATAGCTCGCCATTGAAAATATAGGCCATCCAGTTTTGTTGAGAACCGATATTTGTATTTAAGGGGAAATTAAAAAAGAGCTCGATTGTTGTCCAAGTGACCCCCCCCCCCCCCCCCCCCGAGTTGGTTCCATAAAAAGGCCACTAAAATGAAAACTACTGTACAATTCAGGCTGTTTTTCAACTTTGAAGTTTTACCAAACCATTGTTGTTCTTCTTTGATAGAATTCTAGTACAATATGACTTCTAGTTCTAACCGCATCACGGTCTTTAACAATTTTTGTGTGGGCATCCATCTCTGTCCAAAAAAAAAGAAAAGTGTCGGCTGCCGATGCCTAGGGAGATAAATCCATCAAATAACAGAAAATGACATATTTTATTACTGAATTTCAGCTCGACAGAACCCCCCCAAAAAAGCCCGCCTCTTGGTGGTGCTGTTTAGGTTGTTTTGTTTTTTAAGCGTGTCCCGAAAGGTAAATGACACCAGTTTAATCTTATTTGCAAAATAGGAAAAACAAACCCGATTAAGAAAAGGAATGTGCAGAAATGAGTAAAATGTTATACTATTATAGTGTCACTGTTATAACACGTTCATTAATAACCCCCTATAATGGTTCTCAAGAACGTGCCTGCTAAATCAACAGTGACTCATGACTTTACCGCTCAATCCAACACAGTTCAACTTGCTAAGTTTTACCTGAACATTTAAAACGACTAGCCTGCTTAATAATCCAGCTATAGCTCCATGGTATGATTCAGCTTGGCATTATCTATGGTGGCCCTAAAGGGACATCGCACCATCCCACATTTCTGCGCAGATTTCTGCGATGTCGCACATTTTATCGCACATTTCTGCGACATTGCAGATTTTAACGCACATTTCTGCGCCAATTTTTGCAACATCGCACATTTTATCGCACATTTTATCGCACATTTTATCGCACATTTTATCGCACATTTTATCGCACATTTTATCGCACATTTTATCGCACATTTTATCGCACATTTTATCGCACATTTTATCGCACATTTTATCGCACATTTTATCGCACATTTTACCGCACATTTTACCGCACATTTTATCGCACATTTTATCGCACATTTTATCGCACATTTTATCGCACATTTCCCGCCGATTTCTGCGACATTTCAGATTTCATTGCAGATTTGTGCACAGATTTCTGCGATATTGCAGATTTTATTGCACAAATCGGCGCAGATTTCTGCGATATTGCAGATTTTATTGCACATTTCTGCGCAGAAATCTGCGATGTCGCGCATTTTAATGCACATTTCTGCACAGGTTTCTGCGACGTCGCACAAATTTTATCGCACATCTCTAGTCTGCGATGTCGCAGATTTTATCGCACTCTTCTGCATTGATTTTGTCAACATTCGGACGTGCTTAGCATTCAAATGTCAAATAAAGAGCTGGTATTTATTGAATATTGAACATCGAACGACGAACGAGCAAACCAGCTTTGTACAGTAACGTTCAGATTTTGGCCTTTTCTATCGTTACCACGCAAAATCACTTAATGTCAAATGCAGAATACTACGTAACTATAGACAAATATTAAAATAACATTAACCACCAGGGACATAAATGTATATTCTTTAAAAAAAAATCTTTTCAAATTTTATTTTATTATTAACTCAACAAACAAATTAAAAAATATATATATATAATTGTTATTATTCAATCTGCACAATTTAGAGACAAACTTATGCACAGTACTGAGGCTATCTTTTTTCCTCCGCATAATTAAATCTGACTAAATACTTAAGTGTAGGCACCCGATGCTTAAATCTACAGTTAAAAGTAATTTCTTCAACAAAATAATGAAAAGATTCAAAATCAGATGAGGATGATCAATATTGTATCTAAAACAATAGATTTATAACATAATTATGCTTGAACGCACACGAACATGGCTTTCCTACCAGTTTTCAAATTAAATCTATTCCTTTTAACTTGTTCACAATCAAACAAAATATGCTTCATTGTCATAAAAGTTGAAAAGAAAAGAAAGCATTTAGGAATAGATATTTATCTCCCTGGTGGTTAATTTTATTTCAATATTTTTTCATAGTTGCGTAGTATTCTGCATTTGAAATGAATTGATTTTGTGTGGTAACAGATAGAGGTCAAAATCTGAACGTTACTGTACGAAGCTAGTTTTGCTCGTTGCGCGTTCGATGTTTAATATTCAACACATACTACCAGCTCCTTATTCAACATTCAAATGCTAAACACGTTCGAATGTGCGAAATAAAATGTGCGACATCGCATAAATCTGTGCTAAAATGTGCGATAAAAATGTGCAATATCGCAGAAATGTGCGCAGAAATATACGATAAAATGTGCGATGTCCCTTCAGGGCCACCATAGTTATCTACTAGTAACCAAACAGAATGCGACTTCTGAAGTGCGTTTCGGAATAAAATAACTTGCTTGCTAAATCCAACAGGGTCCAACAGAAATGTCGACTGGTTGGATCCTGTTGGATTCGGCAGGGTTAGGGTTAAAACTGCCCATGTTGTTTCCTTACAGATAACGTTGACAATGGAGGTTGAAAAACTCAAGCACGAGCTTGCTACCGAACACGAAGATGTACCAGAGTGCGGCTACTTCTCCGTCCGTCCACCGTTTCTTCGACGCTTCGCACGGCCGGCCTTCTTCGTTGTCATTGTCAGCATGTTCTATTTCGCTGATAGTTTTGGTACCGGGGTGTTGCAGGGGACGATAACCACCTTTGAACGCCGCTATCAGTTCAGCCTCAGTCAGCTGTCGCTGCTCTTTGCAGCCTTTTCCGTGGGCGGCGTTATTGGAAACGCGTGTCTGATCCTGTTTTTCAGCAAGCCGGATACTCATCGACCTCATGTGCTGGGAGTCGTCTCCATGTTGGGCGGCCTTTCGCTTGTTATCCAAATCATCCCGCAGTTCATCCAAGGTCCATACGTTCCAGACGGTTTCGAGACCAGAAACGACACGATCGATGCGTTTCAGCAGGTGGAGAAGCTGTGCATAAAATCGAAATCAGAATCGGAACTCTGCTCCGAGAACCAGATGACTGAGACCGTGTCTCCCAATCAGGTTGCTTTCTACCTTCTTATGTTGGGCATACTAGTTCAAGGTGCATGTATCATGGTCGTCTATCCAACAGCGCAAACATACATCTCAGAAAATGCATCTCTACAAAGTACAGCCTTATACACAGGTATGTTTGAATTTCACAAATATTTAAATCTGACATCGATTTAGACTAATTATAGGCACCTCTAAATTCATAGCCTGGACAAGTTCCGGACATGCAGTTGTTGAGCGTCGGGGTGGGAGTTGTCGGGGCAGTTGTTGCATGAGCGTCGGCAGTTGTTGAGCGTCGGGGTAAGAGTAGTTGATTGTCGGGGTGAGAATTGTTGGCGTCTAGGTGAGTTGTTTGGCGTCTAAACAACTCTTACCACGCTGAACAACTCTTACCACGCCGAACAAGTCTTACCACGCCGAACAAGTCTTACCACGCCGAACAAGTCTTACCACGCCGAACAAGTCTTACCACGCCGAACAAGTCTTACCACGCCGAACAAGTCTTACCACGCCGAACAACTCTTACCACGCCGAACAAGTCTTACCACGCCGAACAACTCTTACCACGCCGAACAACTCTTACCACGCCGAACAACTCTTACCACGGCGAACAACTCTTACCACGGCGAACAACTCTTACCACGGCGAACAACTCTTACCACGGCGAACAACTCTTACCACGGCGAACAACTCTTACCACGGCGAACAACTCTTACCACGGCGAACAACTCTTACCACGGCGAACAACTCTTACCACGGCGAACAACTCTTACCACGGCGAACAACTCTTACCACGGCGAACAACTCTTACCACGGCGAACAACTCTTACCACGGCGAACAACTCTTACCACGGCGAACAACTCTTACCACGGCGAACAACTCTTACCACGGCGAACAACTCTTACCACGGCGAACAACTCTTACCACGGCGAACAACTCTTACCACGGCGAACAACTCTTACCACGCCGAACAACTCTTACCACGCCGAACAACTCTTACCACGCACGACGACGCCGAACAACTCTTACCACGCACGACGACGCCGAACAACTCTTACCACGCACGACGACGCCGAACAACTCTTACCACGCACGACGACGCCGAACAACTCTTACCACGCACGACGACGCCGAACAACTCTTACCACGCACGACGACGCCGAACAACTCTTACCACGCACGACGACGCCGAACAACTCTTACCACGCACGACGACGCCGAACAACTCTTACCACGTACGACGACGCCGAACAACTCTTACCACGTACGACGACGCCGAACAACTCTTACCACGTACGACGACGCCGAACAACTCTTACCACGTACGACGACGCCGAACAACTCTTACCACGACAATTTAGTGACCCGAATAGTGCACTATAGCAACCGGTTTGTTTTGTGGTAAACCCATTAATAACGAATATAATTATTTTCCCGAGATTATTACTTTCTGTTTTTTCTTTTTAATCTCCATTCCTCTTCTATCAGGTATCTGGGGTGCTGTGAGTGGCTTGTCGCCTGTGGTAGGCATATTCGTGGCTGCGGCAGTGCTTGGTCTGTGGGTTGACTTCTACAGAATTCCCTCATCATCCGTCCCCGTGTCACCCAGTGACCGGGTGTGGTTGGGAGCCTGGTGGCTAGGCTACCTCATTACTGGGATCTTACATCTGTTTCCAGCGGTACTTCTCTGTGGATTTCCCAGGGTGTTGAGAAAGTCCCGTAACAACGCCGAAGACATGCAACCTGGAGATGAGGATGACCGCAAAAACGACAGTAAGACTCGTCTAAATTCCCCCAAAAGACAGACTACAATTAGAGGTAGTGTATTTTTTTTCACATTCTAATGACCAAATATGGCAGTTGACTGTCGTTATCTCTTAATGGTCGATGGCAAAGGTTACAGTTTGAGCAATAGGATATATTGCCTATTATGGAATATCCTCGATTTACACACTATTAACACTAAGTTGTTGTCTGCGGTGATGATGTAGTCCATGACGTTTTGTAGGTCCAAGGGGTGGCTCCCGAGGCGAGGCCCCATGCACTATCACCATTGTTTTGTTGCTCCATTGTACATGTATCAATAATTCTCTAGCCTTAACCCTGCGGGAGTTGAGGCCCACGGTTGCAACCTCCTGTTTTCATTAATTAGTAAATATTTTTTTTTTAATTACTGGCTCATTTATTACAATTTTTTACAATTTATTACAATTACAAAGTTGATACAGAAGACACTGCTTTAACCCCTAGAGCGATCCCTTTAGTGTGGCTGCATAGCAGGACCCAGACAAAAATAAACGCAACAGGCCACTGGGCAGACTGCCATTGGTTTGTGTACAAATCCCTTTGACAGCGGTCCATTTGGAGTCGTTTGAGAACCTAGCCAACCGCCAGAGAGCTATGTATTATGCGGTGCAGTGTGTATAACTATCTCGAACAAATCACGACCCAATCTCCATGATCTAGCCAGCTGATGGTTTTGTCTGACAGTCTCCGGCCTTGGTAAAACAATAACAAACATGGCACTTGTTGTTTTATCGGAGCCAAAATGGTATTATTGGGAGATAAGCAAACTGCGAGGGCATACATATGTGTTTAAAAAAACAAAAAAACAAAAACAAAAAACGCCTACACACGCGTAATATAATTAAACAAATAATTATAAATTAATTGTACTTTATTATTGTTTCAAAAAAATATACAAGAAATCTGGAATGATTATCAGCTTGACAAACCAAAAATGGTATACAACAGAAGTTTCAGTAGTATTACGTGTGGAGCTTACAAACCTTTACCCTCCTGTGTTGGTGTATAACAACAAAGGGAGTGCCCCGCGGGTCGTGTTATAACAGTAACAGTATGTTAATTTATATTTTATGAAGTTCCCCCAAAACAAAATACTTGCGCTTACTTTTGGGTTCGTCAGTAAAGTGATTTATTTCGTGATTGTATCTCCAAACAGGTAGTTTGTTGACGTTTTGGAAGGTGTTGAAAAACCGTGACTGCATGCTGACGTGCCTGTCCCAAGCAAACGCCATCGTCGTTGTGTATGGATACGGCCTCTTCGTTCCTAAGTACCTGGAAGTTCAGTTTGAGGTGGAAACTCAACTAGCCGACCTTCTGACGGGTAAACTCAATGAAGTGAATGTAATATGTACATACGTTGATAGATCTGGCAATGTAAACACAATTATTGTTCGACAATTGCATTTTGCCCAAGGTTGATCAAGTTATTGCCGACACTCTCGGGCAAATTAATCGCGATAGTTGATAAATTGTAATCAACATTGAGGTAACTTCATATCAATGTTGGGCAGATAATATTGTCCAACAGTGTTTTTCCCAACAATTTATATTCGGTCTTGGAAACTATGGGTCGTGCATGGTATACATTACTCGGCCAAAGAGCACGGTTGTGTGTTGTTTAACACATTTTGCACTAAAGCCGATAATGTAAAACTAAAAACTATAAACTAAATAGTTGTGATGTTTGTGAAATGTAACACTATATGTTTCAGTACAGCTCTGCACATTTCAATGTCTAAACGAGGAACATTTGTACTATTGTTGTCATTCAATCCATCTACTACAGGTTGTCTTCTGGCTCCTGCATTCGCCATTGGTAGTTTACTGGCTGGTGCCCTGGTCAAACGATTCAACATTCAATACAGAGGGCTAGTCTCCCTCTCGTGCGTCGCAATGGTTATTTGCGTCGTTGGCTTCACGGCAAATCTATTCATTGGCTGTCCCAATGAAAACGTTGTCGGCGTTTTCACGCCATACGCTGGACTAGGGTATGTTGGACAAGTCTAGTTGCACATTTGTTTTGCTACCCTTAAGTGCTTTGTTAAGGAAGAATAGGTCAGAATGAACGCGGCACAAATGTGCGCAAACTTTTAGCAATTGGGCGTAAAGATGGTATGACTATTTGCTTCTGCTGTAATTTTAAAAAAAAAAATTGATGAATTAGATTTTGTGTTTGTATGCTTGAAAAACCAAGAACAAAAATGTTGTCTTTGTAGACTGGTTCATTGACCCTACTTCAGATAAAACAGAGCATTTATCAGGTTAGGGAACCGGACTATTGCTGGCCTACTTGTATCCGTTCACGTATGTGTAACCATATTGCAAAGACAATTGTGGAATTAATTTGTCAAAATGGGGGTGGGGTGGTATCATTTAAAAATAGTTGAATTTTTTTTTAACGATGGTCGACCGAGTTTAGGTTTGACGAGTTTTTCGTTCTACGAACGATACAATATTGTGCTTATTTTTTAGCCACCTTGGTTTAAAGGCGCCCTGCAACTCGGACTGCGCATGCTCTTTGTCTGTGTACTCGCCCGTCTGCGATGGCCATGGAACTACCTTTTTCTCAGCGTGCCACGCAGGATGTCAACGAGCTTCTGAGCAGGTACGCGTAGATTCTGTTCCCCACATTTAATAAAGAGGACAAAAACCAGTGCGAATCATTTCTCTGCCAATTTTGTTTGACTAGCAGAGGAGAAATAAAATAAGTTATATCTTCGAAGCTAGGCTAAGGATTCAAAACAGTCATTAATCTTAACCGTCCCTGAGTATGTACAAACTCATATTGAAATTGGAGGATTCATTACTGTTGGGGTTAATCTCATGTCCATTTACCCCGCTTCACCATTTGGATCTCACTGTCAGTCTCCTGACGACGGACTTAACATACTGCCCGAAACTTCTAGTTCCCTCCAGTTTTTTCAGAACCACACAACTCGTAACGGAGTATTTACCGAATGGTGCTATACCGCAAACAACTTGATTTATCTCGGCCCATTCACCTACAGGAATATGGAGACTGTTCATGCTTATCAGCCGCTGGACAGCCAACCAACACAACGATGAACCCTGATACATATGGACCACTTCTGGACAGAGAGGAGGGCGCTTGTGGCAGTCACTGCATGTCGTATGCACCATACCTAGCCGTGCTGACCGTGGTTTTGTTGATTGCTCAATTTGCACACATTTTGCGTTTGAATATCGTCATTCGGTAACTATTTTTCCAATCGCATTTTCTTGTAAGTCTTATGGCAAGCTCATCACGCAATGCTATGCTCTTTTTCAACTCTAACCGTATTAATGCAAATGTATTGATATTTTTATGCCCAGCCGACAAAGCTAAGGGGCATGCCGTCTGCAGTCAGTTTTTCCGACAAACATTATAATATGTAAATTGGTCTCGGTGTATATATCTCGCAGATCAATACGCGTGTAGGTCAAAGGTCAAACAATGGTTAAAACAAATGGTTGGATCAGGGGGGGGGGCGGAGGGGGGCCCAACAAAGTGCGCCACCAACGTTGAAATGTATCTCATTTATTCTTCCACGCTCGTGAGCTGCACATCTCACACAGTAAATACGTATAGATCGCTACCTCGAAGCGCACCATTGAAACACGTACAAATTTGCTCTGTGGATCGCTCCCCGAATTCAGTGATTCATACAACGTCCGCAAAGCCAGGTACACAGGCACGATCTACACGGAATTTGTTTGGGGAGATGTCATTTTCGGCCAGTTTCGTTCGAAAACAACACGATAAAACGCAAGGGGGTCACAGGCAGATTTTTTTAAAAATTCAGTATATCACTGCTACATCCTTTTTTAACGTATCCATGGAAAAAAATGAGTGGGGTCAAAGCACGATTTTTCACAATTTATCGATTATTATTGCCCTTTTTAGGGGAGGTATTTGTTGAAGTCGGTTGGGTATTTGTGCATAATCTCCACGTGGTTCAACGGTACGTCAACGTTAATTTTTTTTGACTGGTTTTTCCATTTTTAATACAATTTTTGTCATTGGATGATAAAAATTAAGGTAAATAACCACCTTTTTTTAACTACAAAAGACAAGATGTTAAGATATGATGCCAAAAACTCTTTATTTTTCGCGTAAAAAATTGTTCCCGCAATCGCAGCCTCGAAGGGCCCCCCCCCCCCCCCCTCCCCTGGGTTGGATCGACCACCATAACTTAAACAAGGACTCGCATTCAAACTTGTATGTTGGTCGGCCGCGATGTCATCTGTCAGTATGTCATATAGTAGAGTATTGTCTAAACTTGACAAAACTTACCAACTGCCTGCAATCTTGGGCAAAATCTAACCAACATTGGTAGGAAGTTACTGAATGTTGACCAAATGTTGGGAAGAATTTGCCTAACATGTTAGGCAGTTGGTATTTTGACCAACGTGCGTTGGATAAAATGACCAACCAAGGAAACGTGACATTCATAATCATGGGAATATAGTTATACGCGGACAGAACACTTATGTTTCTAAATATTTTTTTCCTTGTTTTCAGATGCGCTCCAGAAGAAGACAGGTCTGTAGCTTTGGCACTGCTATATTTAACGGTACTAATCGGTGAGTACGCATACATTTTATTTTAGGTTTTTTGCATAAGTTTTTTGTATACCCGGGTGCTGTCATGATTATATACATTTTATTATGAAAATTAAGTTTATAATATAAAACTATATAGACATGTGTTTGTGGACAAACACAGAGCTGTTTCGGGTGTCTAACATTACTTTCAATATGTGTGTGGTGGTCTATGTGTGTGCCAAGTCTGAAGTCGATTTGATTGACACAAGTGCCAAAGATATATTAGTTGAAAAAACCATCCTATGTGAAAAATTGCACCTTTAATGTGACGTCACATGACACCCGATGATGTCATCATGATGTCATCTTAATTTTTGTCTGTAACACATCCTGGAATACTTGCCTACCAAGCTTGACCCCAATCGGGCCTGTACTTCCAGAGAGAAAGGGTCCTTAAAAATGCACCTCAAATGTGACGTCACATGACACCCGATGACGTTATCGTGATATCATCTTAACTTTCGTCTATAACACATCCCGGAATACCTGAATACCAAGTTTGACCCAATCGGAAATGTACTTCCAGAGATAGAGGGTCCTAAAAACTACACCTTAATGTGACGTCACATGACGCCCATTGATGTAATCATGACGTCATCTTAATTTTCGTCTATAACACATCCTGGAATACTTGCATACAAAGTTTGACCCGAATCGGATCTGTACTTCCAGAGATAGAGGGTCTTAAAAACTGCACCTTTAATGTGAAGTCACATGACCCACGATGACGCCATCATTATCATTTTCCTATTGGCCCTCCTGGTGATGGTGGTTGAGGCATGTGTTAAGTCTCAAGTCAATCGGACTTACCAAAGTGTTAAAGTCAATAGTCTGACAAAAACGTGTACAAAACCTATGGGGACAAATTACACCTTTAACGTGATGTCACGTGACCATGAATGACGTAATTGTGATGAATTTCTTCTAGGACCATATACAAATGCTGGTCTAAGTATGTCTCAAGTCGATCGGATTCATCAAAGTAAATGAATTATATCTATCGCGGTTGATTTTTCAGCAATTATTTAATGTTTAAAGGTCTTTTCATTGTAACTTCCGGTCTAGTGACGTCATATTTTTTTCTCTTCGCTAACTTGTTCCTAAAATGAAGCTGATTATATACACCAGTTATAAAGTGATTTCAGCAAACTTCGCCACACACATCAACAGATTATTCATTTTAACAAGTTTTCAACCTGCCGCTAGAGGGCGTTATAACATTTTATGACGTCGCCGATAATTTTTTTTTGGAAAAGTACAAAACTAGCCAGACACTAATATCGTTGAAAGTAAGTTTATATCATTTTTCACTTTAAAATATATAAGGCACTTCCGGTTTGGACCTGAAGGAAAGGTCACGTGATTTCACGCACGGGAGATAAAATGAAGATCATGCAAACTTCGCCACTGATACACCAACAGATTATTCATTTTAACAATTTTTCAACCTATCGCTAGAGGGCGCTATAACATGTTATGAAAAAGCCAAAACAAAAAATCAAAGGCAAAATCAAAATAAAAACAAAGGCTTTTCGCAAAATTGCGAAAAAGACAAAACAAAACAAATTAACGAAAACAGTATCTGTTTTGGCTAAAATAAAATTCACACCCTTTGTGAATTGTACTGTAGTTGGGTGTAGTGTGTCATGATTTTGCCTTGGCCCCAATGTGGTACATGTACATGTTTAAACCTTCATCGTATGGTGCAAGAATACGACATGTCCTGCCTTAACGAAGGTTTTTTAATTTGGTTTTAGATGTGAAAAACAGCTCAGTAAATTCTGTCTCCACCTTCTCGTTTTGTTTTAGCTAATGTGCCGGCGTCTTATATGTTTGGCGCTGTCATCGACTCGGCCTGCGTGGTGTGGCAACAAACGTGTTATGGCCAGGGAGCATGCCTTCTGTACGACAAAGTCTGGTACCGCTACATCTTCAACGGTGTTGCGTTGGGAATTGGGATAATAAGCAGTGGCCTTATGCTAATTGTTTGGAAGTTTCCTTCGTACACCGATAAAGAGACATATGCTGCCGTAAAAGAGGAGGAAAATAGCATCTGAGGAAAAATCTTACAAGGAGCCAAAATCTATATATACTTTTTGAAACAGTGGGTGTATTCGAAACCCTGTTTTTGAGTGACCCGCGAACGGTGTTTTTGGGTTGCCGATTGCGAACACTAAAGTGCGTGTGAAATACATCATTCGAGATGGCAGCCCCGAATTAAAACTCCTAATAAAAATAAACTAAAGTAAGCTATTTTACCAAAATAATTTACATAAAAAAAGCAGTAAAAACTGACAATTTTTACTGCTCGTGCACTGAATAACTACATGAAATTTCTATGCACACCAATTAAAGCCAGTTCCTGGGAGGTCTAGGTCTGCCGTCTTTGTTCTGGACGTTATTAATCAGCTGCTCCCACTGACCTTTACACATGGACGGGTCATTGCCCATTCACGCTTAAAGTCGGCGCGAACGAGAAGTGCAACATGGCGGACCCACGACGTCACTCTGTGAGCCAATGTATAGAGGTCAGTGGGTACGGTACATATGACGTAATGTTTATAAATAAAAATGTATAGAGTAAATCCACTGACCTCTACACCTGGACATTTCATTGGCTCATATAAGTGACGTCTTGGGTCCGCCATGTTGCACTTCTCGTTCGCGCCGACTTCACGCGTTAGCACGGCAGAATATGGACAATGATCCGTCCAGGTGTAGAGGTCAGTGGCTGCTTCCCACTCGCTGAGCGGGGATTGGAAATCC
This sequence comes from Crossaster papposus, assembly GCA_037893245.1. Taxonomy (NCBI): domain Eukaryota; kingdom Metazoa; phylum Echinodermata; class Asteroidea; order Velatida; family Solasteridae; genus Crossaster; species Crossaster papposus. The sequence goes on from JBAIAA010000600.1 coordinate 858,250, forward strand.
TTTCCGCGAACACCGTTCGCGTGTTGGTCCTCGTCATTCGGAACCCTGTTCGCGTGTTCATTCAACACGAGAACGGGGTTTCGAATACGCCCATTATATCCGCATCACGGTTGTCTCCTTGCCGATACAAGTATTGTATACTCAATCGTCTTCAAAGTGTTCAAGTTGTAACTGTAACGACATGTGACACTATTTAGTATGTTTGGCAAAGATATAGAATTTAGCGTTATTTTAGATAGTAATAAAAAATAATAGTATAAGCTGGTTTAGAAATCCTTTCGTCTCTGCAGAAGATCTTGTTAAGATAGAAATATTAGGCCCTCTTAACTTTTCTGTCCATTCCAGCCAGTAAGCAGTTTGCAGCTTACTTGTGATATTGCAAGAACTGGGCCACTAACGTTGTGGTATTTTATGTATTTTGTGGGGGAGGGTCCCTCCCACTTTGTACTTATTGGGGTACATAATTCAATTTTGGTCACGGAAATTTAGTTTTGTTGGTTTGAGCTACCGAAATGCCGACAGATGTTAACCACTTTGGGTGAAATGTTTGGATGTTGGATCATATTCCATTCCCTTGTGTGTTTATTCAATGAAACAAATTCCATTATTGTTAATCCAAGCGTATAGAATACTTTATAAGGCGTGCACATTACCAGGCCTTTCATTTTCAGGCCAAACGCTTCACGTCGAGTATCAACCCGTTTTTTCGTGTTACTTGTTTCGGTTAATAGGAGGTATAAAAAATACCCGTTAGTAAAACAATCCTGTTGTAGTTTGCTTTCTACACTGACAACTAGTGGTCTGCCTCAGCGGACGGGATGTCTTTCTCTAGGCTCAAACGAGAACTGAGCCTGAACATTCATCTTGAGGCCAAAGCCCAGCCCAACGATGTTTTCGCAATGATTAAGAGCCACGCCCAGGAAGACGACGTCAAGTGCGTTCAATATCTAAACGACACCAAGTGGTGTATCACCTTCAAGAATTTAGAGGCCAAAGAGAAAATGAGAAATGGACCAATGGAGATCAACAACAAACGGGTAAATTCATCGGAAGCTGATAAAACCATTTCGTATGTCAACGTGTACAATGCCCCACAAGAACTATCGGACACCCCCATCGTAAGTTCCCTGACACAGTACGGGACAGTCGTCGGCCACAGGCGTGGTCATTGGCCTGCGACTCGTGGATGGGAGAATGGAACTCGCCACTACAGAATGGTGCTTCGCTCCCCGATTCCTTCGTACATCAAAGTAGGCTCCTCCCAACTGTATGTTCAGTACGAGGGACAGCAGAAAACTTGCAGACGATGTGGACAGGCTGGTCATCTTGCAGCTAAATGTGTTAACACTGTGTGTTTTAACTGCAACGAGCAAGGTCACCTTAGTGCAGAATGCCCCCAACCCAAAAAATGCAGGATCTGCGCAAGTGAAAGTCACGCCGCCCATGAATGTCCAAACACTTTTGCAAACAGGGTAAGCGGACCTGCCACTGTTACCACGGCCCGACCAGGGACGATGGTTTTCCCGCCCTCCAACCAGGTGACAAGCAAATCCGTTTTCCCCCAGCTCTCGGACGAAAGTGGGACTGAGATGGTGACCAAAGAGGGGCGGCGAGGTTTCTGGGACGAGGCTGCCGGCCTGCTAGGGTCTACAAGTCACTCCACTCGCACACCAACGACCAAGCTCCCTCAAACAGCAAGCGGCCACCGGAAATATCCTGGCATCCGCCAGCAAGCTCCCGGACGCCAGCAAGCTCCCGGACGCCAGCAAGCTCCCGGACGCCAGCAAGCTCCCGGTCGCCAGCAAGCTCCCGGTCGCCAGCAAGCTCCCGGTCGCCAGCAAGCTTCCGGTCGCCAGCAAGCCCCAGGTCGCCAGCAAGCTCCCAGCCACCAGTAAAACACCAGTCGTGAAGCCAAAGCTCCTGACCTCCAGCAAACCCTCGACCTCCAGCAAACCCTCGACCTCCAGCAAACCATCGACCTCCACCAAACCATCGACCTCCACCAAACCATCGACCTCCACCAAACCCTCGACCGCCAGCAAGTTTTCTGCCGCCGGCGGGACCTCGGCTGCTGGCAAAACCCCGGCCGCCAGCAAGACCAAGACCAAGACCGTCGCCGACAAGGCCAAGACTACCGGCATCAAGACCAAGGCCGCCGACAAGACCGTGGCCGACATGACCGTCGCCGACAAGACCACGATCGCCGCCGCCGTCGTCGCCGACGAGCCCTTGACCGCAGTCGAGACCCAGGCTAGCTGGGCAGATCTCGTGCAAGAAAAAGAGGAACTAGAACGGCGTTTCGCCGAAAACGGAGACTCGGACGCAGGCTCGACCATCTCCATGGCCAGCACCACTGCGCCGTTAAAACGGGGTTTATCATCGTCCCAAGAACATTCCGAGCACGAGGAACAATTCCGGGAAGTCAGGAAGAAAAAACATGCAAGAAGAAAAGGTAGAGATTTGTAAATTTTTTGTTTTTTTTGTTTGGTGTTTTTCCCTCTTTTTTTCGATGGTTTTCCACCTTTTTCTTTGCATTCTAATGAGTTTTTCGGTTGTTACTCTTAATACCAATGGTCTGAGGAATCTCAGCAAACGCCGCCAAATTTTTGATTCCTGCGGGAGCCAGGGTGCTGACATCCTACTCCTGCAGGAAACCCACGCTGCTGGCTACATGGAGGCCAGGGCGTGGGAGAGAGAATTTTAACGGCAAAGGTTTTTGGTCTTTTGGTTCGTCTAATAGCTGTGGAGTTGCCATTTTGTTTTCAAAACGCCTTTCGTGGAAACCAGCTGACCATTACCGAGACAATAAGGGCCGTCTCGTTTCTGTCACTGTTACCTTACCTAACACAAATTCCAAAGTCCGCATTATAAACTGTTATGCCCCAAATGACCCCGTGGAAAGACAAAAGTTTTTCAAGGATGATCTGGCGAACCATTTTAGGGGAACTAGGCACATTATTTTGGGGGGAGATTTCAATTGTTATTCAGATTCAGTTTTAGATCACAAACACAACAGTTTCTATGGTACACGGGGTTTTAAAGAACTAGACACTATTCTTAAAGGTTTTGGTTTGACTGATTGCTGGCGAGAACAAAACGCTCACCTCCAACGTTTTACTTGGCACAATAAGTCCAACACCCAAGCCTCTCGCTTAGACAGATTTTACATGTCTCGGGAATTGTCAGCTGGTTCCAAACATGCGATTACCGCCTTTCCCTTATCTGACCACGATTTAGTATCTGCCCTTTTTACTAACAATATTCAAAATTCTGGTAAAGGGGTGTGGCGTTGCAATATCGATCACTTAAAACGAGATTGTTTTAAAGATATCATTAGATCCGAGTGGGAAAACTGGAAAGCGAACAAACCTTACTTCAATAATATTCTTTATTGGTGGGATAAGGGCAAAATCCAAATTAAAAAGACGGTAATCGCATTTTCTGCTGATGCAGCAAAAAAACGTAACTCTGAACGGAAAAAAATCCTCAAGGAACTCAATGTGCTGCAAAACCAATTAGACAGTGGAGACACTACATGTGTTGATACCTTTAAAACTACTTGCACAAGGGTTTTGGATTTATCTAACAATTTTGGTAGTCTTTCTTCAGGTTTTGTCTCCCCTAAAATCAGGGGTGAAAGTTCTGTTTTTATTCCCAATAAAGATCCCGATATTAAACGCATGCAGTGTCTGCGCGACCAGGACGGTCGTGAAACAAAAGACCCCCTTGAAATGTCTTCCATTTGTTACGATTTTTACAAAGATCTCTACACGGCTGTTCCGGTTGATCAAACAGACATTGAGTTCTTTGCAAATTCTATCGATAAATCCTTAACGGCCGACGATAACTTATTGCTAGAGGGGCCTATTACATTATCCGAGGTAAGAGAGGCATTGTTCAATATGGAGACGGGCAAGTCCCCGGGATCTGACGGGCTGCCGGCCGAATTCTACAAAACATTTTTCAACGAGATGGGACAAGACTTGTGCGATGTTTTAAATTCTTGTTTTGATTACAATAGTTTGTCTAATTCTCAGAAAAATGGAATTATCACTCTTTTGTATAAAAATAAAGGAGACAGGGAAGATTTATCAAATTGGAGACCCATTTCGTTGCTAAATGTTGACTATAAAATTCTATCTAAAATCCTTGCTAATAGAACTCGGAAGATTCTTCATAAAATTGTTCACATAGATCAAACATGCTCGGTTCCAGGCCGATCCATATTGGACAATGCCCACTTACTTCGGAACGTTCAGGGTTACGTCGAACAAAAAAATCTGGGTGCCATCTTTGTGTCTCTCGACCAACAAAAAGCTTTTGACAGAGTAAATTGGAACTATCTTCAACAAATTTTGGTGAAGTACGGTTTTGGCCCGAACTTTCGGAAGTGGGTTCAAATTTTGTATAATGACATTAATTCCACTGTTATTTGTAATCGTAATCTTTCTGAGACTCTTCCCCTTTCCCGCGGGGTTAGACAGGGATGCCCCTTATCTCCCCTGCTTTACATCCTTGCTTTGGAGCCTTTGGGTTGCGCTATTAGATCTGAACCCAAGATTCATGGTGTTAAGTTGCCAGGAGGGGGTGAAGTTAAACTGTCCATGTACGCCGATGACGCAACTTTAATTCTTACGGATGATTTTTCAGTTATTCAAAGCTTCAAGTTGGTCGAGAGATATGAGAGGGCATCCGGGGCTAGGCTAAATCAGCAGAAAACGAATGGCATCTTTCTTGGTAAATGGAAAAACAAAACTATTGGGCCTGTTGACATACCATGGGTAACCTCGGCTAAAATTGTTGGTTTTTATTTTGGAAACGGGAACTTAGAAAAAATATGGAACGAGAAACTCATTGAGTTGAAGAAAAGAATTGACGCTTGGGAAAATTGCAATTTAACCCAAAAAGGGAGGGTCGAGGTTGTCGATACCTACCTTTTGTCCCAATTTTGGTATACGGCCGAGGTTACCCCGCCTCCTAAAAAGAAAATTCAACAAATTAACACTCTCATTTTCAAGTACATCTGGGGTCAAAAGGTTGAGCTTGTCAACAGGGCCACCATGTTTCTCCCTCCTTCCTCAGGGGGAATGGGAGTTATTGATATCAATAGCAAAGTAAGTACTCTGCAGTGTGTACACGTCGGCAACATGGTCTCAAACAAACCCGCTAAATGGAAATCTTTTGCTATTTACTGGTGTGGCTTTTCCCTCGGAGAAATTGCCCCCGAACTAGCTAGGAACAACCGGCCCCATGCCGACAACAGGCCCAAATTTTATCACTCTGTTCTTTCCTTTTTCCGGCAGCACAAAGACCATGTTGCCGACTGGACAAAAATTAAAAGCAAAACGTTGTATTCTTGTATCATACAGGCCAAAGAAACTAGACCAAGAGCCCAAAGAGACTGCCCAGGTGCAGACTGGGCCATTATTTGGAAAAGGACATTGTGCGCTAAATTGTCCAACAAACAGTTTGTTCTGAATTTTAAAACAGTTCACAATGTCCTTCCCACCGGTGATCGTATTCGTAGATTTTCGAATGACCCAGGCCGATGTCCTCATTGCTCCCAACTAGAAACTCGGAGTCATCTATTTGTTGAATGTCCAAAAATCAAACCGGCGGGTGTATGGCTTAGTAAGCACCTGAATGGCCTCAGTAAAGAAATACACTTCCCTGACGCGGATTTACTCATTTTCTCCAGGTTCACCAATAACAAAGGCAAACGTATTGAGCAAAAAATGGCTCGCGCTCTAAGTGTTTTTCGCTTGACAGTTTGGATTACCAGAAACAAAGCCAAATTTGATAATTCTCGTACTACTACTCTGGGCATGATCAAACAAATTCAAACATATGCTATGTAATATCTGCGTCAGGGATCTTATATTTCCTCAGACCAGTGGTGAGTTTTGTTCGATTTTAGTGGGGTTTCTATGAAATATCTGTTCAGCAACAAACCACTTTTTATTTGTCTGTAATTGTAAATACATGTATATTAAAATAATTTTGTAAACTTGTAATATGTTTTATTTATAAGAATAAAACATCTTTGAAAAGGTTTTTTCGTGTTCTCCTGTGCACACATCAAGTTGCGAAGCAATGTCTACATCAGACCGCCACAAAATAGAAACACCAGAACACCAATGAGCAGACTAAAGTACAGATAGCGGAGGAGGCTGCCCTGAATAAACTCGGAAGCCGCAAGTGTCGGAAAAGGTATTGTACAGTGAGCAATTACCCTAAGATGAAACTCGCAGCAGATTTGGCACTGATAGCACGGCCCTTTTCGAGGTGACTGCCATTTGTTCTTTGTCTTGTTTTTTTCAGAGTGCGCCTGAAACATGGCCACACTCCCATGCTTTAATAAATTCTGATAACAAAATTGAATCGTGTTTGTTGTATTAATTGACGTTGTCTCAATAGAATGAAACTGTTTTTCATGCGGATGAGCGCAGCGAAGGAGCATGAACTTATACTTTTGTATAAATATTTTGTTTGGCTATGTTTGCTTTGAAATTCATCTGCGATTTTGGTTGACCTACATAGACCACGCTATACCCTACCCCATTCTTAAACACGGTCGTAATCAGAGTTTGTTTAAATATTGTGTTTGTCGTTAGAAAATATGTTTTTTCTTATTATAAAGTCTTAGGCCTATATCTTGATTGGTATTACACGGCTGTTATAACTACATAGCGCGCACGTAATAAAAGCCCCTTAATTGGGTTGTTTGGAATTTGTTTGCCTCGGTAATACTAACTACGACACGACCATGTGAACGGTGCCGTTTTTACTGAGCCTAACGGGGAATTCCCTGTTTATTTTACGAAAGCGTACAACCAGACAAAAATGAGTTTTTTATGGTAAAGTTACTGACATTTTGAGGATTAGAAGGGCTAAATAGGAATAAGACTCTTCAAAATAAGGGTTTATAATATATTTCGTATAGCTTTTGTTCATAATCTAGAAGAACTTTATGTGGTAATCTTGATGTCGGTTATACATGGTCGTGTGTATATATATTATATTAAACTCCTTGGGACAACATGGCTTCGTTTCTATTTGAACAGTAGGCAAAGATATTGAAGGCAGAATTATAGTGCCTATTTTAAAGGTATAGGTATTTTTGACAACTGAAGTAACGTATAATTACATTTATTAACCTTGTCGATCGAATAAACCAGTTCGCGCCGGTGGGCGTATATACACGCAAGGTTTTCTCCAGATTCAAAACGGATGACACATAAACACGTCACGAGCAAGGCCGGAAATGTCTGTCAGCAGCGAGCAAGGCCAGAAGTGCGTTGGTGTGCTTCCCGCTACCATCGGCCTGAACCCGCCTCGGATCGACATTCGTTACAAAAAAATCCCGCGCCTCAGTGATGTTAAAATGATTCCGGCGCGAACTGGTTAATAATTGGTCATTTTTATCCAACAAATTATGCAGTCTGTACCTCTTGCTATTATGTGTTATAACGTTTACCTATGGTGGCTCTGAAGGGACATTGCACATTTCTGCGATGTCCCTTCAGAGCCACCTTTAAACTTTCAGTGACCTGCTTAATAGTCACTTAGTCTCAAGTCTCACAATAACTTAGGGTCAAATGGGGGCCAATATGTACACCTGACGATAGACGATGAATAAAGTATGTTGGAGAATTGTTAAGAGGGCTTTTGTGTAATATTTCCCTCGGTCGGCATTTGGAGCCTCGGTTAGACTTGATGACAAGTCGTTAGACTGTCGTGGTTTTTTGTCAGCCAACCAGCGCCGCCAAATATCGCCATGCATAGAAAATCCGCACGCCGCCATTCGTGCAACGTTCGTATATCTAGCGCGACATCCGTTCATGCAACTGTCGATTAGCGCACGATGTCCCAGTTCTACGACTTGACTCGAACGTACGTGACCGAACGTTCATATATGCAGCTACTTTGCATATGGGGGGGGGGGGGGGGGGGGGGGGGGGGGGGGGGGGTTCTCTGCCACATATAGCGCTTCATATGACAAAATGGCCATACCTCCTAGCTATTGTGCCTGCCGCACCTTAAACAGGCTGGTGCGGGGCCGGGTACGGGGTCACTATACAGACAGTTGCTATTCAGTTCGAGAGTTCTTCTTTTTTCCTACAGGGCTCTTTAGTAGCAGGTAAAGTTACACAATGTGGGTAGCAGAGCGGATGAGAATGCAAATACAAAAGCTTGTTCTTTAGGAAATACCGGTTGCTTCGCCATCAATACCCCAGTTCAGTGTTATAGCTTCAATGGTGTCGAGACTGTTTGCATAGTCCTAAGTTGCTACGCTACTTCATTTTTTCGTCTAGTGCTTCATATGACAAAATGGCCATACCTCGTAGCTATTGTGCCCATATGAAGCGCGATATGTGGCAGAGACAACCCCCCCCCCCCCCCCCCCTCTGTTGTGTGGACCATTGTGTTCCCGGAATCTCAGGAATTCCTTTTAGGTTTCAAGGGGGGGGGGGGGGGGGTTAGGTTACAATAGTGTTGACTGCGTATAAAGTATAGGGATAAGAGGGGGTACCCCTCTGCCACATATCGTGCTGGGTATAATTGTGCCTGCCGCACCTTAAACAGGCAGGTGGGGGGCCGGGTACTATACAGACAGTTGCTATTCAGTTCGAGAGTTCTTCTGTTTTCCTACAGGGGCTCTTTAGTAGCAGGTAAAGTTACACAATGTGGGTAGCAGAGCGGATGAGAATGCAAATACAAAAGCTTGTTCTTTAGGAAATACCGGTCGGTTGCTTCGCCATCAATACCCCAGTTCAGTGTTAGCTTCAGTGGTGTCGACATTGAAGTTTGCATAGTCGTAAGTTGCTACGCTACTTCAATTTTTCGTCTGTGTGAGCCCATGCTTTCGTCGCCGAAGTGAGACAGGTTTTGGGCAGTGGTTTACAGCTAATAGGTGAGCTACACAATATGTTTATACCTGACGGTTCCTTTTATTTTTAGATTTTGTTTCTTGCTAGCCTTGATCAAGGCTGCATTAATGTCTCCAGAACAAGCAATTGGCCGCTGTTGGATTATATATGCTTTTTGGGGCGATTCCCTGCCAGTTTTGTGCATAAATGTAAAATATATCTTTTTGGCGACAGTTTTGCTATAGGCCTATATATATATTCTCGCATGTTCCAGTTTTGGGTGTGGCCCACATTCATATATAAACTTATATGTATTATATATTTATAATATATTTATAATATCCATAATTCTCCATTTTATTTCCATATAATCCTGAAAACATTTGCTAAGAAATAAGAGGAAAGAGGCCAGGAATCGCCTCAGATTGCACCACAAAGCATATAGAATCCAACAATTTCGGGGCCCTTAAGCGGGTCCCAGACTCCACGCTTCGCGCTCGCATTTTCTAGTTTCGGGTGTGCCCCACATTCATATATAAATTTACATATACTTATTTATATATATATTCTCCATAAAAATCTCCATAATATTCTTCATTTTATCTCCATATCATTTCAAAAACCTTTGCTAAAAAAAGATGAGGAAAGAGGCCAGGACTCGCCTCAGATTGCACCACAAAGCATATATAATTCAAAATTGTCCGGGGCCCTTAAGCGGCGGGGACCCGGACCCCACGCCGTGAGGGGTTCGCGCTTCTCGCTCGCATTTTCTAGTGTGCCCCCCGTCTAAAATACATCCTAGATCCGCCCCTGTAAAGGGAGCGGGGGATGACTGGCATCATGATCAAAATGTGATAAACATCAAGACATCATCGCCTATTAAACAGTTCACTGCAAAATCGCCTACTTTTATCAATTCACTGTAGTTTACACATCGTACATGCCTATTTCACCAATCAAGGTTACAATTTCAGATTTATAGTTCTGTGGAAACTTTGAACTTTCAGTGACCTGCCTATAGTCTCTTAAGTTTCACAATAACTTGGGGTCAAATGGGGTCAATGTACACCCGACGATAGACGATGAATAAAGTATGGTGGAGAATTGTTAAATAGGGCTTTTGTGTAATATTTCCCTCGGTCGGCATTTAGAGCCTCTATTAGACTTGATGACAAGTCGTTAGACTGTCGTGGTTTTTGTCTGCCAGCCACCGCCGCCAAATATCGCCATGCATGGAAAATCCGCATGCCGCCATTCGTGCAACGTTCGTATATCTAGCGCGACATCCGTTCATGCAACAGTCGATTAGCGCACGATGTCCCAGTTCTAACGACTTGACTTAAACGTATACTGACCGAACATTCATATATGCAGCTACTTTGCATATGCAACACGTTTCCATAGAGAGGACCAATGGTAGTGCATCTGACTTCTTAGGAATGATTCATTATAAGTATAGGGGTATTTGCATTACGATCAAGTTAAGCTTTGGTTTGGTCTGGCAGATTTGTTTCTAATATAATATAATTACAACATTGTGGAAAATGTTAGTACTGATTGTCCTTTGAATACAAAAGATCAATATTTAGTTATTGAAATTAAAACTAAGAATAATGTTGAACTTCTTTTGAATAAGATTAAAACTGCCTCAAACTGCTTACAGTGGCTGGAATGACCTGAAATATACAAATCAAGTCTAAGCCTCTGTCGGCAAATAGGCCACCAAATTATTAATTATTAATTTGGTGTCTGCATTTTGTCGACTGAGTTGTTGAACCGAATCGGGTGATGTTGGTTTAATTTGTTTAGGAAGAAATATTACCCCTTTATTCAAACTAGCTTTTCTGGTCGGAGGGTACTGAAAATAAACCATTCAGTTTTGTTGACAACTCTGTATAGCAAAAGTCCCATTGAAATTGGGCGATTTGGAACTTGTATGGGTTAAAGGATGTCTATGAGTATGAGTCTACGTATTCGAGGGCAAATTAAAAAGCACGGTTCCATAAAAAGCCCACTAAAATAAAAACTACTGGACCGAAGCTACGGAACAATTCAGGCTATTTTTCAACTTTGAAGGTTAACCAAACAAATTCTGTTTTCTTTGATACACTTCTATAGTACAAAATGACTTCTAGTTCTAACCGCATCATGGTCTTTAACAATTTGTGTATGGGCATCCATCTCTGTCATTAAAACACAAAATGTCGGCTGCTGATGCCTTGTGTGATAAATACATAAAATAACAGATAATCTAATTTTTCGTGACTGAATTTCAGCTCGACAGGACCCCTACACAGCCCGCCTCTTGGTGTGCTGTTTAGGTTGTTTGGTTTTTCAAGAGTGTCCCGAATCGTAAATGACACCAGTTTAATCTTATTTGCAAGATCGGAAAAAAACGAGTAAAAAAGATGAGTAAAAATAATTTACCATTATATTTTCACTGTTGTAACACGTTCATTAACCCCCCTAATGGTTCCCCAGGACGTGACTGCTAAATACAACAGTCTAACAGTGACTCGTGGCTTTACCGCTCAATTCAACACAGTCCAGCTCGCCAAGTTTTACCTTAACATATAAAATGACTAGCCTGCCTAATCCAACAGGATTCAACTGGTTTGTTTGTTCGCTGTTGGATTTAACTTGGCGTTATCTACCATGCAGTAACCAAACAGAATGCAATTCTGAAGTGCGTTTCAGAATAAAATAACTTGCTTGCTGAATCCAACAGGGTCCAACAGAATTGTCGACTGGTTGAATCCTGTTGGATTCGGCAGGGTTATATTAGGGCTAAAACTGCACATGTTGTTTCCTTACAGATGTCGTTGACAATGGAGGTTGAAAAACCCAAGCACGAGCTTGCTACAGAAGACGAAGATGTACTAGAGTGCGGCTACTTCTCCGTCAGTCCACCGTTTCTTCGACGCTTTGCACGGCCGGCCTTCTTCGTTGTCATTGCCAGCATGTTCTTTTTCGCCGATGGTTTTGATGTCGGGGTGATCCAGGGGTCGTTTACCACCCTTGAACGCCGCTATCAATTCAGCGTCAGTCAGCTGGCGCTGGTGTTGGCAGTCTTTAGCGTGGGCGGCCTTATCGGAAGCGCGTGTCTGATCTTGTTTTTCAGCAAGCCGGATACCCATCGACCTCATGTGCTGGGAGTCGCCACCCTGTTGGGCGGTTTTTCGCTTGTTATCCAAATCATCCCGCAGTTCATCCAAGGTCCATACGTTCCAGAAGGTTTCGAGACCAGCAACGACACATCCGATGCTTTTCAGCAGGTGGAAAAGCTGTGCATGGAATCGAAATCGGAATCGGAACTCTGCTCCGAGAACGAGATAACGGAAACCGTGTCTCCCAATCAGGTTGCTTTCTACATTCTCCTTTTAGGCACAGTACTTCAAGGTGCATGTATCATGGTCGTCTTTCCAACAGCGCAAACATACATCTCAGAAAATACATCTCTACAAAATACAGCCTTATACATAGGTATGTTTGAATTTCACAAATATTTAAATTTTACATCGATTTAGACTAATTAGGCACCGCTCAATTCATATCCTGGACAAGTTCCAGACATAAACGCAGTTGTTGAGCATCGGGGTGAGAGTTGTTGAGCGTCGGGGTGAGAGTTGCTGAGCGTCGGGGTGAGAGTTGCTGAGCGTCGGGGTGAGAGTTGTTGAGCGTCGGGGTGAGAGTTGTTGAGCGTCGGAGTGAGAGTTGTTGAGCGTCGGAGTGAGAGTTGTTGAGCGTCGGAGTGAGAGTTGTTGAGCGTCGGGGTGAGAGTTGTTGGCGTCTTAACAACTCTTACCACGCCAAACAACTCTTACCACGCACGACGCCGAACAACCCTTACCACGCACGACGCCGAACAACCCTTACCACGCACGACGCCGAACAACCCTTACCACGCACGACGCCGAACAACCCTTACCACGCACCACGCCGAATAACTCTTACCACGCCGAACAATTCTTACCACGCACGACGCCGAACAACTCTTACCACGCTGAACAGCTCTTACGACGCACGACGACGCCGAACAGCTCTTACCACGCACGACGACGCCGAACAACTCTTACCACGCACGACGCCGAACAACTCTTACCACGCACGGCGCCAAACAACTCTTACCACGCACGGCGCCAAACAACTCTTACCACGCACGGCGCCAAACAACTCTTACCACGCACGGCGCCAAACAAGTTACCACGACAATTTAGTGACCTGGGGCCAATTTCACGGAGCTGCTAAGCACAACAATTCGCTTAGCATGAAAATTAGTCCTTGGTAAAAACAAGGTTACAGACCAAATTTTCACGTGATCTTTATTGTTTTTGATTGACAATCAGCTGGTTTTTTGCTTAGCATGAAAAACACGTAGAATTTTGGCTAAGAAATTGTTTTTATTGAGCAAGACTTTTTTGTGCTAAGCACATTTTTGTGCTTAGCACATTTTTGTGCTTAGCAGCTCCGTGAAATTGGCCCCTGAATAGTACACCATACCAACTGGTTTGTTTTGCGGTAAACCCATTAATAACGAATATAATTATTTTCCCGAGATTATTGCCTTCTGTATTTTACTTCAATCTCCATTCCTCTTCTATCAGGTATCTGGGCTGCTGTGAGTGGCCTGTCGCCCGTGGTAGGCATTTTCGTCACTGCGGCAGTGCTTGGTCTGTGGGTAGACTTCTACAGAATTCCCTCATCATCCGTCCCCGTGTCGCCCAGTGACCAGGTGTGGGTGGGAGCCTGGTGGCTAGGCTTCCTTATTACTGGGATCTTATATCTGTTGCCAGCGGTTCTTTTCTATGGATTTCCAAGGGTGTTGAGAAAGTCCCGTACCAACGCCGAAGACACGAAACGTGGAGATGAGGATGACCGCCAAAACGAGTGTACGACTCGTCTGAATTCCCCCAAAAGACAGACTACAAGAGGTAGTGTACCTTTTTCACATTCTAATGACTAAATATGGCAGGTGGCTGTTTGCAAAATTCGTTATCTCTTAACTATCTGATGATTGATGGCAAAGGTTACAGCCCGAGTAATGGGATTGCCTATATTATGGAATATTATTATGTACACACTATTAACATTAAGTTGTCTGCGGTGACGATGTAGTCCATGGCGTTTTGTAGGTCCAAGAGCTTCCGATGTACTATCAACATTATTTTATTGCTCCATGTATATGTATTAATTGTCTAGCTTTGAGTCGTGCTAACAAGTAACAGTATGCAAATTGATATTTCATGAAGTTCGTAAAGGGTGAATTTGTTTGTTTCTACCCGCCCCCCACCCCCCCCCCCCCCCCCCCAAAAAAAAACCCCGTCACTAGAGTGATTCATTTCGTGATTGTATCTCCAAACAGGTAGTTTGTTGACGTTTTGGAAGGTGTTAAAAAACCGTGACTGCATGCTGACGTGCCTGTCCCAAGCAAGCGCCATCGTCGTTGTGTATGGATACGGCCTCTTCGTTCCTAAGTACCTGGAAGTTCAGTTTGAGGTGGAAACTCAACTAGCCGACCTTCTGACGGGTAAACTCAATTAAGTGAATGTAATATGTACATACGTTGATAGATCTGGCACTGTAAACACAATAGTTCGACAATTGCATTTTGCGCAAGGTTGCTCATGGTATTGCCGACACTCCCGGGCAAACTATTCCCGATAGTTGATAAATTGTATTCCAATACAGAAAATACCTCACCTCTGTTTACCAACATTTGCATATCAGCGCGCAAGCGCACAAACCTCGCTGAAAAGAATAGCGCCCAAGCCACGCCTACTGCATGCCCCATAAAGGACCCTGTAACACAACCACTCGTCCTAGTTTTTTTCAGCGACGCGTTCAGTGCACTTCGCTAGTCAAACCATATTGAATTACACACACGTGTACGTTATTATAAATAGCTATGGCGGACGTCGCCAAAACAAGAAGGAAAGCGGTAATCTCAAGCCGTTCATCAGGAAAATCACCTTCCGTTCCTCAGTCCAAGCATGATACTCCTACCGTAGCGACTAGGCCTACTCCCCCGGGTTCGGCGGTCGGAAATCCTCCGGGAACAAGCACTCGTGGCTCGACTGCAGTTCCCCGAGAAACCCCGCATACCTTCGGTAGCCTACAGGAGCACATGCAAGCGACGGAAGTGGAGACCGACCCACATGTGCCAGCGGAACGGCGGGGTTGTATGGCGTCAGATACCTTTGAGTCCCTCAGTACGACCAGCCCCGCCCGGTCACAGAGGCCTGGGGCACCACCCACATCACAGTCTTCACGGACTTTCAGCCACGCACCTTGGCCGTATACACAGCCCAGTTTTACGGCTGAGCCTAGAGATTTTCTCCACCGCTCGGATCAACCGCATGCGTGGTCACATTTTCCGAACGACCATCGTCAGTTCGACTACGGCACTTCCTTTCCACGCGGTTTTCCGACGTTCGACCAGCGTGGTTTTTCTTCGGCCTTTCCAGGGGGCTTTTCACGCCCTTATGAAAATTCTTCGAGGGATTTCGGTGTGCCTTTCAATGACACTACTGGGCTCAGGGATCAAAATCCACATCGGTCTGACGATCATGGCGGCCACTCCACTACCGGGAGATCGCGGCGTGTTACCCGCGGCCGCTCACGGTCCCGTTCGCGCTCCCGTTCGCGCTCCCATTCGGGCTCCAGAGATCGACACCGGGCTCATCATCGGTCTTTTGATGACCACTCAAGGCATGAATCTGGACATCGGAGTCGACACACCCGTTCCAGATCTTCTTCAGAGTTCTCCATTTCCTCTGTTCAGTCAGTTGATGAGGATAACCTCTCCATCGCTCAGCGAGCCTTTCTTACCATGAATGAAGTGGGTAAGCTTCTGCAGTTTCCCCCTGCTTCCCCAGTAGAGCCCTCTCGACCCTCTTACCGTAGAGTTACTGGTAGTGGTTCATCCAAAGCTAACCAACCCACATTTCCTGTAGATAGTTTGTGTGTCGATATCATGAATATGTCCCTAGATCAGGTTCAACGGAAGCAATTTCTCCCGCAGATACAACGTAGCCAGGCTAATTTGTTTAAAACTAATCAGCATGATTCCGAGAGGTATTTTTCTACCCCTACCTTGTCTTCTGAGGCCAAAGACTTACTCAGGCATGAAAATTCAACATCCCGTACGCAGTTTTTCGATTCCAAGACCAAACTTCTGGATAAAAGTATTTCTGCCCTGGACAAGCATTTGCGTCATGGGGCTAGGGTTGCTTCCTTTTCCATGCTGTTGTCCGACACTCTAGCTAGATACCATGATGATCCTTCCTTAATTGATGCTAGTAAGTTGCCAGAGATGTTTCATTTTCTTGATGATTGTCTGGGGGCTTGCCTTCGGGAGTTTTCATTAGGTTTTGCTGCTACTTCCTTGCTGCGGCGTTCTTTCGTCTTGGACAACTTGTTCCTTCCATCGGTCGGTTCCAGGGAACGCTTGCTGGATCTTCCTCTGGGTGGGAGCGACCTTTTTGACAACAGGTTTGATGAGGCCATGATGCAAGAAGCCAAACGTCTCAAAACTGAAGACAAATTGGATCTTCGCCGACGCTCGGCCAAACGTCCACCCACCGATGTCACCACCCAGTCCAGTTGGAAGAAACCTAGACCTGCCTCTTTTGACCAGAAATTGGCCGTACAACCTAGGCGTTTTGGAGGCCGGGGTTCTGCATCTTCTTCGGCTTACCGGTTCCCTCGTCGTCAGCCCCCCAGATTCGTGCGGCCCTCCAAGCCCCGAGGGTCGCGGGCTAACAAGGGCTTCTGACTACAACAGTGTTTTAATTCCACCAGTTCTGGGTCCAGTAGGTGGTCGTCTGGCAGAGTTCAGCCACAAGTGGCTTCTTATAACATCAGACATCTGGGTTCTTCAGACTATCTCGGTGGGGTACCGTCTGGAGTTCACCAGCGACCCTCCCTTACAGTCTCCCCGACGACCAACTCCTGTTCCCACAGACCCTGCACATCGGGCTGCCTTGGAGAAGGAAATCCTTTCTCTCGGAGAAAAGAATGCCATCATTCCAGCTCCTGCTGGATCCACCCTCGGCATCACATCAACCTTTTTCCTCGCTCCAAAGAAATCGGGCGAGTGGCGCCCCATCCTCAACCTGCGTCCTCTCAACTCTTACATCAGGCCAAAGCATTTTCGTATGGAAACTCTCTCTACCATCCTCCAGTCTCTGAAGAGAAATTGGTGGGCTACTTCCATCGACCTGAAGGATGCCTATCTCCATGTACCAATCCATGCAGATTACCAGAAATTCCTCCAATTTATATATCAGGAAACCACGTACCAGTTCCGCTGTCTTCCCTTCGGTCTTTCGACGGCCCCTCGGGTCTTTTCCAGAATAACCAAGGTTGTCGCAGCTTTTCTCCGTCAAAGACAGATTCATTTGTTCCTGTACCTGGACGATTGGCTCATAGTGGGTCCCACTTATCGGGAAACAGAGAGGGCACTTTTACAGACAGTTCAACTAGTCACAGATCTGGGGTTTATAATCAATGTAGAGAAATCCTTCCTGACTCCTTCACAACAGCCCACCTACCTTGGGGCTATTCTGAATCTGACTTCGGGCAGGGCTATGCCCACCAAAGAGCGATGCCAAACACTACGACTATGTATCAGCGTTTTCATGTCCTCCCAGAATCTTCCGGCCAAGGCCTGGCTTCGCTTGCTGGGTCTCATGGCAAGCCTCGTGGACCTAGTCCCGTGGTGCAGGATGCACATGCGTCCCTTGCAGCTTCACCTCCTGTACCACTACCGGCCACGCAAGGATCCTATCTCCATTTTGGTTCCAGTAACCCGGCTAATCCAGGACCTTCTCCGGTGGTGGCTATCTCCGGACAATCTTCAAAACGGAGTGGTTTTCCCACACCCCTCTCCTTCAGCCATACTCACAACAGATGCTTCGATTCTGGGATGGGGAGCCCATCTAGAAGATCTTTCGGTGGCCGGCACTTGGTCAATGAACGAGAACCATTTACACATCAACCACTTGGAGCTACTTGCAGTTTTCAGGGCCCTACAGTCCCTCGAACCCAGAGTTCTAGACAAGCTGGTCCTGGTCAAATCGGACAACTCTACAGTGGTGTCCTACATCAACCGTCAGGGGGGAACCCATTCTCCGTCTCTTTGCCTAGCCACTTGGGAGCTTCTCAGTTGGTGCATTCCACGCCAAATCTCCCTTCAAGCTACGCATCTGGCCGGAAAGAAGAACATCCTCGCAGATGCTCTCTCCAGGGGACGGGCTACTCCAACAGAATGGTCTCTTCATCCGGCAGTAGTCAACCACATCTTCAATATCCTAGGAAGACCGCATGTGGACCTGTTTGCGTCACATCTGAACAAGCAGCTCCCAACATTCTGCGCTCGTCATGCTCACCCCATGGCGTGGAAGGTGGATGCCCTCAGCTTCGACTGGACGGGAATTCACGCTTATGCCTTCCCTCCAACTTCCCTGTTACCACGGGTTCTGACAAAGATCGAGACAGAATTCTCCAGGATTTTACTCGTGGCCCCCTTTTGGCCCCGACAACCATGGTTTCCTCGTCTCCTGGACCTACTTGTTCATACACCTCTCATGCTCCCCAACCGACCAGATCTTTTGTCACAAGTGAGGTTACAAGTCCTACACCCAGATCCAACCACTCTTCATCTTTGTGCTTGGATGCTGTCCAAGTCTCCTTCAGAACAGCTGGCCTTTCGGAGGAGGCTACTGCCCTGGCAGTCAAGAGCAGACGAGTTTCCACCAGGAGAACTTATGATAGCAGACTTCTCCACTTCACCAAATGGTGCAAGGAGAGAGCTATTGATTCCCATACAGCATCTCTAGCTTCTATTGGGGATTTCTTGCTCCACCTTTTTAACTCGGGGCTTCAAATTTCGACTATCCGAGGTTACAGATCAGCAATCGGTGTTCTTCATCAAGGTTTTCAGGATGGCTCAACTACCTCAAATAACACATCCATCGCGCACTTATTGCGTGGTATGTTTCACAGTCGACCTCCCAGAAGAAAATTAATTCCATCTTGGGATCTGGGTGCCGTTCTCCTGTCACTTGCGAAAGCTCCATTTGAGCCAGCAAATAGCTCTTCCCTCCATCAGCTGACAATTAAAACGGCATTTCTACTGGCTGCTGCTACAGCTCGCCGCAGAAGTGAGCTTCATGCCCTTTCTATAGAACCCGGGCACATACGCTGGGAACCTGGTGGTGTTCGCCTAATTCCACATATAGAGTTCCTTACCAAAAATCAGTCGGCCACTTTCACACCTCCTGACATTTTTGTGCCGAGCTTAACATCATTCTCTTCTACAGCAGAGGATAAGTGGTGGTGCCCCGTTCGAGCCCTAAAATACTACATTGCTCGCACTCGGCCTTTGAGAGGCGACATCAAGCAGCTGTTCATCACAACCATCCAGCCTCATCATCCGGCCTCTGTGACCACGATCGCTCGGTGGATCTCTGAGGCAGTTGATAATCCTGCCGAGAACCGACGTTCGAAATCTCTAGCCCACGAAACACGAAGCGTGTCATCATCTTGGGCTCATCTGCTTGGAGTGTCTCTTTCAGACATCATGAAAGCGGCCTGCTGGAAGAATCCATCCACATTCACGTCTTGCTACTTGAAGGATGTTGTGCAAGCGGAGGGACTTATGGGAAGAAAAGTCCTCCAGGAAACGGCACGATCAGCAGCCCGCAAAGCCCGCAAAGCTCCCTCACAATAGGCAGCTCCCGGGTAACGTATGTCTAAACAACCTTTCATGTTTATTCAGTTGCATGTAGACTTAGTTTAGACAGTTTCAAGCCACTGCATGCCCTTCCCCACCCTATGAGTATTCCGGTGCTACTCTGCAAATGTTGGTAAACAGAGGTGAGGTATTTTCTGTATTGGAATTCCCCAAATCCAAGGGGATTTTCCATTCTAATAAGAAAATACTCACCTCTGTTTACATCCCTCCCTTATAGGGAAACACACACACAAAAAAAAAAAAAAAACTAGGACGAGTGGTTGTGTTACAGGGTCCTTTATGGGGCATGCAGTAGGCGTGGCTTGGGCGCTATTCTTTTCAGCGAGGTTTGTGCGCTTGCGCGCTGATATGCAAATGTTGGTAAACAGAGGTGAGTATTTTCTTATTAGAATGGAAAATCCCCTTGGATTTGGGGAAATCAACATTGAGGTAACTTCATATGAAGGGGACAGAAAGCTCTATCGCCAAGTTTGTCTTGCGATGCTTGTCTTGTTGCCTCTGGTGTCTTGAGAAGTTCCTTAAGTTCCTCAACGAGAATGCTTACATCGTTATCGCTATTGAGGGTGGCGGATTCTGTAGTTCGGCCCAAAAGGCCTTTATTATTCTGATATCCAATGCACTGCGCGTTGCGGCCATCAACTGCGTGGGTGACTTTGTGCTGTTCCTGGGTAAACTGGCTGTTGTTGCTGTCACGGCCGTGTGTGGACTTGCTATCATGGGGACCAATGAGACTCTCATCTTCTATGCGGTGTCTCTGTTTATTGGGACTGTATTTGCGTACTTTACCGCGGACTGTTTCCTGAGTGTGTATGAGATGGCGGTGGATACCTTGCTGCTGTGCTTCTGCGAGGATGTACGCATCAACGACGGCTCGGCAGAGAAGCCGTACTTCATGGATCCTGATCTCATGGCCTTTGTGAGCAACAGCAGTGAAGCTATCGCCAACCTCAAGAAGATTTGTATTCGGTCTTGGAAAATATGGGTCGTGCATGGTAGACATTACTCGGCTAAAGATCACGGTTGTGTGTTGTTTAACACATTTTTCGCCCAAGCCGCTAATGTAAAACTAAAAACTATAAACTAAATAGTTGTGGTGTTTGTTAAGTTTAACACTATGTTTGAGTACAGCTTTGCATATTTCAATGTCCAAACGAGGAACATTGTGTTGTCATTCAATCCATCCACTACAGGTTGTCTTCTGGCTCCCGCATTCGCCATTGGTAGTTTACTGGCTGGTTCCCTGGTCAAACGATTCAACATTCAATACAGAGGGTTAGTCTCCCTCTCGTGCGCCGGACTGTTTTTGGGCATCGTTGGCTTCACGGTGAATCTGTTCATTGGCTGCCCTAATGAAAACATTGTCGGCGTTTTCACGCCATACGCTGGACTAGGGTATGTTGGACAAGTCTAGTTGCACATTTGCCGTTTGGTGTTTTGTTAGGGTAGAATAGGTCAGCATGAATGCGGCACAATGTGCGCAAACCTTTACCAATTGGGCGTAAAGATGGTATGTATTTGCATCTGCTGTAATTTGTCAAAAAACATTGATGGATTAGTTATTGTGTTTGTATGCTTGAAAAACCAAGAACAAAAATGTTGTCTTTGTAGTCTGGTTCATTGACCCTACTTCAGACAAAACAGAGCATTTATCAGGTTAGGGAACCGGACCATTGCTGGCTTAATCGTATCCGTTCACGTAGGCCTATGTCTAACCATATTGCAAAGACAATGTGGACTAACTTAATTAATTGGTTGGGGTGGGGGTGGTATCATTTAAAAATAGTCGACGTTTTTTGTTAACGATGTTCGACCGAGTTTAGGTTTGACGATTTGTTTCGTTCTATACGAACGATACAATCTTGTGCTTATTTTTTAGCCACCTTGGTTTAAAGGCGCCCTGCAACTCGGACTGCGCATGCTCTTTGTCTGTGTACTCGCCTGTCTGCGATGGCCATGGAACTACCTTTTTCTCAGCGTGCCACGCAGGATGTCAACGAGCTTCTGAGCAGGTACGCGTAGATTTTGTCTTCCACATTGAATAAAGAGAAAAAGAACCAGTGCGAATCATTACTCTGCCAAATCTGTTGGACTAATAAGGTCATAGTTCAAATTGTATTACTCAGGTGAAATAAAATAAGTTATATCTTCGAAGCTAGGCTAAGGATTTAAAACGGTCATTAACCTTAACTCCCCGAGTATGTACAAAATCATATTGAAATTGCAGGATTCATGACTGCTGGGGTTAATCTGATGTCCATTTATCCCGCTTCACCATTTTGATCTCACCGTCAGTCTCATGACGATGGACTTAACATACTGCCCGAAACGTCGAGTTCCCTCCAGTTTTTCCCAGTGCCACACAACTCGTAATATTAGCACATTGTGCTACGTACCGCAAACAACTTGACTTATCTCAGTCCATTCACCCGCAGGAATATGGAGACTGTTCATGCTTATTAGCCGCTGGACCGCCAACCAACACAACGATGGGCCCTGATACATATGGACCACTTCTGGACGTAAATGAGGGCGCTTGTGGCAGTCACTGCATATCCTATGCACCATACCTAGCCGTGCTGACCGTGGTTTTGTTGATTGCTCAATTTGCACAGCTTTTGCGTTTGAATATTGTCATTCGGTAACTATTTTCCCAATCACATTTTCTTGTAGTATTGCAAGCTCATCACGCAAGGTTATGTTCTTGTTCAACTCTAACCGTATTAATGCAAATGTATTGATATTTTTATGCCCAGCCGACAAAGCTAAGG
This sequence comes from Crossaster papposus, assembly GCA_037893245.1. NCBI lineage: Eukaryota > Metazoa > Echinodermata > Asteroidea > Velatida > Solasteridae > Crossaster > Crossaster papposus. The sequence goes on from JBAIAA010000600.1 coordinate 880,644, forward strand.
TGCCTGTCGTCTGCAGTCAGTTTTCCCGCCATACATTATATAATTTTGTGTCGGTGTCTATAACTCTTATTAATAAATACCTATGAGAGTTGATGGCTTCTAATTGATCTAATTGATTATTTTGTAGTGACCGGCTTCCAAAAAGAAGCGAATAAATGTCCCCTGAACCAGCATTAATCAAGCACCATGTAAGCCAATGATTGGCCGAATGCAACAGTTCTACGGTAACTTGTAACAAGGACGAGTCGAATCTTGATAATACGCGCTATAAATGTACGCGTAGAATGTTTGTATCTATATACGCTAGCGCGTTGCTAAGCACGGTGGGCATCAGTAGTCAGTTAGTCTGGTCTCAAGGTATAGGTAATAACACATATTGAAGAGACAGGGTACCCATGATGCGTAAGCCTAAATATGGCCCCTGAACATGGAAACTGTAAATATCGTCGAAAGAAAAGTCACGAAATTTTGAGCATTTGTACAATTTTTCTTGTTAAAAAAAGGTAGTTATTAAAGGAAATAACAGTGCGAGGGCTCGGTTATTTCTGCGTGATATTGACCGGGTTGGGGGATGACCGCTGGTAAAGGACCTCGCCTTCGGCTCGGTCCATTACCAGCGGTCACCCCCCAACCCGGTCATTATCACGCAGTAATGACCGGGTCCTCGCACTGCTATTCCCTAATTTATCCCAATGAGTTGGACCAATACGCGTGTAGGTCAAAGGTCAACGTCGTTATGGTTAAAACAAATGGTTGGACCGCCATAACTTAAACAAAGACTCGCATTCAAACTTGTATGTGGGTCGGACGTGATGTCATCTGTCAGTATGTCATTATAGACAGTACAGTATTGTCTAAGCTTGACGAAACTGACCAACTGCCTGCGATCTTGGGCAAAATCTAACCAACATTGGTAGGAAGTTAATGAATGTTGACCAAATGTTGGGAAGAATTTGCCCAACATGTTATGAGTTGGTATTTTGACCAACGTGCTTTGGGCATTATACGCTGGCAGGGCATATTTGTGTTTATAAACACATGTTTTTGTCTTGGTTTTCAGATGCGTCCCAGCAGAAGACAGGCCTGTAGCTTTGGCGATGCATTATGTAACGGGACTAATCGGTGAGTACGCATACATTTTATTTTAGGTGTTTGCATAAGGAGGGTGTGTGTTAATTCAAGGCAGGCACCAGTGTATTCTGGTACTTGCAGGATTATACATTTTATATTGAAAATTACGTTTAGGCCTATAATATAAAATTATTACATTTGTTTGAAACTTGTACTGTAGTTGGGTGTAGTGTAACATTATTTTGCTTTGGCCCCAATGTGGTACATGTTCAAAACATCATCGTATGGTGCAGAAATACGACATGTCCTGCCTTAACGAGGGTTTTGGAATTTGGTTTTCTGAAGTGAAAAAAACAGCTCAGTAAATTCTGTCTCCTCGTTGTGTATTAGTTATTGTGCCGGCGTCTAATATGTTTGGCGCTATCATCGACTCGGCCTGCGTGGTGTGGCAACAAACGTGTTATGGCCAAGGAGCATGTCTTCTGTACGACAAAGTCTGGTACCGCTACATCTTCAACGGTGTTGCGTTGGGGATTGGGACACTAAGCTTTGGCCTCATGCTCATTGTTTGGAAGTTTCCTTCGTACACCGATAAAGAGAAATATACTGCCGTAAAAGAGGAGGAAGATAGCATCTGAGAAGACATTTTACAAGGAGCCAAATATATATATATACTTTTTGAAACAGTGGGTGTATTCGAAACCCTGTTCTTGATTGACCCGCGAACGTTGTCCGGGGTTGCCGATTGCGAACACTAAAGTGCGTGTGAAATACATCATTCAAGATGGCAGCCGAGAATTAAAATCCAAATTAAAATAAAACCAAATAAACTATTTTAACAAAATAATTTACATCTACAAATAGCAGTAAAAACTGACAAATATCTGCCCACATAATATGATCACGTACAATTAAATTTGTATCATTTTTACTGCTCGTGCACTGAATAACTACTTTCAATTTGTATGCACAAATATTAAAGCCAGTTCCGGAGAGGTCTAGGTCCGCCATCTTTGTTCTGGACGTTATTAATCAGCTGCTTCCCCACTCACTGAGCGGGGATTGGAAATCCTGTCCGCGAACACCGTTTGCGTGTTGGTCCTCGTCATTCGGAACCCTGTTCGCGTGTTCATTCAATACGAGAACGGGGTTTCGAATGCGCCCATTATATCAGAATCATGGTTGTCTCCTTTCCGATACAAGTATTGTATACTCAATCGTCTTCAAAGTGTTCAAGTTGTAACTGTAACGATCTTTGACACTGTTTAGTATGTTTGGCAAAGATATAGAATTTAGCGTTCTTTTAGATTGACAGCGAATGTCAAAACTTATTTTGTTTAACCATCAGTAAATACGGAAGCTTAATTGACCAACTACGTTTTCCAAGATAAGCTATCTCGGTGTTCCACATCCCTATAGATGTGCTGCAAATATTGCAGAACTCTGCATCTTGGCATTTCATGTTTCAACAATATAAGTACAGATAATAAAACAGTCGCAACAGCCACAAACCTATCTTTGTAACATGGAAATATATTGAACATGTGTTTTATGAAAACTGACAAATCGGGTTAAAATTGTATTGTTAATATTCAAAGCAAATTATACAGATGTTAAAATGACATGGATTTACCCAGTCAGTGTTCTCCGCATTCACTGGGTAGCGGCCGCCCCGTGTACATGTTACGCTGTTCCGTCATATTTTTATGCTGCCCTATTAAAATGTTATGCCGCCCGGTCAAATGTTGCTTTTCAATCATGGTTTTATTTTGCTTTGTTACAAAACAAAAATTGTGGTGTACAAATCTTTAATATTGTTTTCATATCGCACAAATATCTAGAAACACTCACAATTCAAAGTTAAAGCCGTACAAGGGTGTCCTATTAAAATTTGGCCTTTGAAGAATGCTGCCAAATGTATCTTTGCATAGTATCAACAATTATTATTCTAAAATGACATCGCAAGTTTTGTTTTGGTTTTAAATTCATAAACAGTCGGGGGTTAATTGTTTTTTATTTGGTTTTATAACACCAGTAAACAATACATAATAAGCATATTGTTACTATGGCAGTAGTTATTACATGTTATATGTAGTGTATCAATGTAAAATAAAAGCATTAAGCAAAATTGAATCCATTGTGTGACTTATGTCATTATTTACACATGTGATTGATATTTTAAATTGTGATTTATTTCAAGTTTCTCAAGTTCATAGTTTAAGCCATAGAGCTGTATCTTTCATACAGCTCTATGGTTTAAGCTCAAAACCACATAATTATTTTTTTGTCCACTTGTCCAGCAAGAATTTTTGGGACCCCTTCTAAAAAAATTACTAAACATTAGGTTGATTCCAAATCTGAACACTGCCTTAAAACCCCACGAACAAACCATGATGTGCCAATTAAATTTTCCTGAAACACACTGACATTTTTTCAATTTTTTCAACATTTTTTGATTTTATCATAAAACGCACTTTTTAGTGTCTGGATATAAAATTAAACCAACAATTTCAAGAATTTCCTTAATCCCAAAAAAACTCGTTTTGCCTTTTCCTATGGTTTGTGCATAAGGTTATGATGTGGAATTCTTCCCCCCCCCCCAAAAAAAAACCCCAACAACCAAAAAAAAACAAGTTTAGAAGTTGGAAATTCTTGAAAATACTTGTCCGACATATCCCATAGACTTTGCACTGCATTGCATCGTCTCACACGAATGTCTCATATCTTTTCCCAAAAATAGGCCTATTTAACATTGAAACTTGGCGTATACATGTAATTCTTGGGTGTTATTATGTTTAACTTGATTTTCCTGATCAAACTGGATTGTTTTTGTGATGTTAACTTCGTTTCCTGTGATATTACATCCGTTTTCTCGGTCTTGCGCTATACAAACGTGTGTACGCCTGCAATGTTTTTAATATCCCAATATGGCCGCTGATGTCTTCACGTGCAGAGCCGCTCGACCTATCCAGTTATAGAGATCAGTGGCTCGGCCCGGTTGTTCACGCGATTAGCGCGTACGCGTAGCGTGCGTGACGTCAATGCAACCCTTTATACCGTACGTGATTAATACGTGCATGTACAAAAGTTGCAAAGAAACACATCAAAATAACATAAAAATACCGTCGCAAGGATAGTTTAGAACTAATACAAATCCACTCATCCGGACACCAAGGAGCGTCAATACAATCAGTGGCCCATAGAGCCGGTTGGTTGTGAAGACAACGCCACTTCGACATTCCAACTGCGCATGCGTTACTTACCTTGGCAACCTGAAATTTGAGATAAACAAAGGCGCACTGCACGTATGCAACGTGCATAACGCGGGTACGATACATGTGTAAACATACTGCTTAACTAACGTTCGTTAGCATGTGGGGGGAAAAACACAATTTTTCTCGTGTTTATTAAACCCAATACAGCAGAATCCTGACTCGAATTTCATCATGGTGAGATAATTAATGTTACCTAACTTTGTTTTTCTTCAGATAGAGCAAAACAAATCTCGTTTCGAGTTCGCTAAAATGTAAACTTTATATGGTCGACCACGGCACGCAGTCACAGTTTATGCAGTGTGTGTGTGAACATGCTCGACTATGGTGTGAACTACATGTACGTTTGGGATCTACTAGGGCGCCCATAATTAAAAATGTGGCGGCCTGCATAATTTCTCTAGGGTGCAGGCACGACCTACTGAGCTTTATCTTTGTCTGAAACACATTTTTCTAAAGGAAAAACTATAAAAGACTTGCATGTATTTTGGCAATTGCATCATGATAATGTATTTTTGAATTGTATTTGTAGAGTTTTCATTAGGCCTATAGGACGGCCTAATTAAGTAGGGTGGGGCCTAATTAAGTAGGCCTAGGAGTTTTATTTTTTAAAGGAAATTTAGGGATCAAAGTGATAATGACAATGACAAAACCTTCTCATTCCTCCATGCTTAGCCTTAGAGGCAACTCTATTGTTCACTTTTATGTGTCTTCCTTCATAAGGTGATGAGGACCATCTTTTGCTGAACCTGAGGATATATGTTCTGTTACAAACTGCGGCAACATCAATAATCAACTTAAACAATGAAAAGGAGGACAGTGTACAAAGCATGGATGCCATTTAGGTTTCGGAACATGTGATTGTGAACCTCCATTCCATTCTCAACTGAGAAGCGTGATGAAGACACCAGTCGTCGCTGGCACAAGATGATCAACAGGAAATATCCCAAAACAAACAGGAACTGGGTTGCAAAATCGTCGATCGTGTATGCTCAAGACACTTGTATCTTCAGCCGATGATATAATTAGTCTTTGCTGTTCTAGTATTCTTTAACCAGACCTCATTGTCTAAATGTATACAATGTATCTCTGTACAGCTGTGAATAACTCGTTGACCAAATAAAGTGTGCAGATATGTACACTATACGTGAAATAATGATTGTATAGGGCTGGTGGCTTTCCTTTTACATGTAATATTAATAAAATGCTTTCACTCTTTATCACGAAGCATATAAAATCACTCATGGTTGATGTGTTTGTGAACGTATTTTAAAGGTATCGTGCTTTAATTAACAGGTGCAAGAAGAAAAAAGTGAACATACATGTATTACAAAATAATAAAGATATTAAAGCCTGACTAAAATAATATTGTTTAAGCTGCTCAGTTAATTAACAATATTATTATACACCCACTTGCAGCTGCAATTAAGCCTTCATAATTTGTAACATAAAAGATGAAGATTATTTCAAAATACGAAAACAATTCAAGATTTGTCAAATGGCTAATGTTTGAACACCACTATATTTTGTGTAACCTCTGCATCAGCTAGTTATAAAATCAATATAATTTATAAATGGTAAATTCAATAATGGTATCAATGAACAACATAATTCAATTTTGAAAGTGGAATCTGGTATTGGTAGCTGCTTTCCCAATTAACACAAACGAAATTGTAATTGCTTTTGTGGCAATAATCCATCCAAGTTCCGAATATAACTTCGTTCTGTGTTTGTCTTCGGTCAGTTCGTCAACTTTCAGATAGAGGAACGTTGAGCTGATCAAGCAGAGTTCCTTCTTCCCCCGCTGGATTTCCTCTTAATTTAAAAAAAATCCTTCAAAGCCTCGACATTCCAGTGTTCAATAACATCTAAAGACAAAGCAAAAGAATCCTCAGAGGACATTGACAAAGTTATTTGAGAGAAAAACAATCTAAAACGCGACAGTAGAAATAGAAAAATGGCACTCGCCACGCGCGACACGAGTACGTTGCCAACGGCGACACCATTTGTTTATCTGCAATAACCCTTGACATTACCCATAGTGCACTGCGCGCGTGAGATGTCGAAGTGGCTTTGTTTGTGGTTTGTTGGCTCGCAAAAATGCTCCGCGTCAACGGCAGTCGGCCATCAAAACAAAAAGGACGCTTCCCCGCGCGCGTAACCAAATTACACAAAAAACTGGTTCAGATATCCGTGCGCGGTAAAATGTGAAGGGGCCTGTGGCAGATCCCCACATTAACGCGACTTCAAATATCATGTTTAAAAGGATTGATTCTGCAAAATAACAATTACAAAATGTTAAATATTGCGTCGCGCGTTAAACGCATCGACTGCAGCCCTAATTTAAATGCGCCAATTATATGGGACATTTCAATTAGTCAATTCCAGGGGTTTAAGATCGCGCAAGGCATGGTGGGAAAACATGGCGCAGCACGATTTAGCCATGGTAACGAGGTCAACACACTGACCTCTATATCTATACCTGGACGGATCGTTGCCCATATTCTGCCGTGCTGACACTTGAAGTCGGCGAGCACGCGCGGCGGCCATTTTACACTTCCAAGAGCGATACGGTTCACTATACATTACGTACTGAAGGGCTGTATTGTGTAGACACTATTTTTCATTACCTTGGGCGTGTCGCTTCATTTTTTATTATTATAGGAGACCTTATAAGTTAAATCAAGCCTTGTTTTATTATTCTCCCGAAGGAAAAATAAAATGCTTTAATAAATGAATAAATTTCTGAACTGATTAACCCGAACGCTCCCCAATCCTCCAAAATCCTCATTGCAGTTTTGGAGGATTTTTGAGGATTGAGGATGTATGGAATTTAAATAAAATGAGGATTTTGGAGGATTTAGGCACGATGTGGTTTCAAGTGTGGAGGATTTTTTAGGATTGAGGCTGAATGGGGTTTTCAAAAAATCTTAATGAGAATTTTGGAGGATTGACTTTTTTCAATCCCCAGAATCCTCATTGCAGTTTGAGGATTAAAACAAATAAGGATTTTGAAGAATTGAGGCACATGATGTTGTGGAGATTTTTTGAGGATTGCTAGCAAGAAGGGCCTAGGGGGTAAGGGTTAATGAAAAAATCAATAAACAATACATTTGTAAATGATGTGCTTTCTTGCAAGATGTTTTGAAAATTCTTTACATTTTGCCATTAAACCATATAGAATTCAAGATAAAAAAAAAGGCACTTGTGATGTGGCAAAGGTTTTAAATGGTTTACGAATCATTCCTAATCACTGTATTCTTTTTTTTTCTTCTCAAAAAAATATTTTATCATCACTGACACGTATTTGAACTGTATATATTAGAATAAAGAAAATAACATGAGGTAAAATGAATTCTCAATCTTATATTGTACCGGTTTATTGTACAGGGCAATTCAACAATTTTTCATTATAAAATTCTATTTTTCAGAATAATTACAGGATATCTAGCGCAATCATTTTGCTGGATGCCCAGAATCAACATTTACTTTCAGATGAGTATGATATTTCTTAATAATTCGGTAGTAAATATTTTCGATATCTGCAAATGGTGTATACTACCTTTAAGTTCAGATTTGTCAAATAAATATTTAATACATGATGTATACAATTTATTTCAAAATTAATCCTCTTTCAACATAACAAGGGATTATTTTACAACTTTCATGAAGATAAAGTGAAACAATACGTCAATAATAACAATTCCTTTAGTAATTCTTCAGTTTGAATACAGATTACAGGCACATGGCTACTCAAAACTGAATGTTTTGAAAAAGGTGTTGTTAAAGCAAAAGTAGATAATACAGAGAATACTTGTTTGTAACATATACAATTTAATGTACCTTCTAAAGATGAAGCGGAAAATAAAATATTGTATGGACAGCATCCTGAGTAAGACGAACTGTCTGCCCAGTATTGTCAAAGCAGGTCTCTTCAAAATGATTGACGTAGAGTACAGAGCTCTTGTCGGGAGTCCACAAATCTCGCTTCATGTTGACCTTCCATACTGCATTCTGCAAGTACCGACCGGCGGCTGAATGGAAACCTGCAGCAAATGTAAGCATACGAGGTAAATTAAATTATATGTAGAATAATCTACACTACAGTCTACATCAGAAGATTTATTTCCAGGGTGGGGTGACTGTAAAAAAGTGTTCCAGTATTTTTAATTAAATTCAATTCATTATTTTTTGTCAAAACAATTATCATCTGTCAAACAAATTGTCTTCTAATAACAGGTGAAGGAATGTAGGAAATTCCACCCTTCTAGTGGGGAATCTAGACCACTAGAGTAGACCGATGGTGAAAGTCTGACCAAAATTCATAGGAACTAAAATAAAATGCAACTAAGTTAAAGTAAACAATGTCAATGCCCAAGTTTATTATTATATAAATATAAGAATACTAATTAATTATTGTATGCATAATCTTCAATAGAGTAATAGTATACTAGAGTTAGCATGACGTTGAATGAGGTAAATCTATGATGAATATACACAATACCCTTTTTAAGTAAGACACTCGTCAAACTTAAAGACGTTTATCGTGACTGTCAAGTTCAAGTTACAATTAACATAACAAGATGATAATTATGAATAGACTAATCGTTAGAAATTGAATCTACTTAGTCTAGTCAAAATCTATAGCATAGCATGGCATTGGATTGCTATAGATTATATCGCCTAGTATCAGCAATGAAATGATCAGAATTACATTGAATTGCATTGCCATTGGCAATGGCATTATGCCATACCGCATACGTACACACATGCATGATACATGAAATATAAACATTGGGACTACACAGAGCGCTAGACCGTAGACGGTACGCTAACTACTTCCAATCTGCTTTTAAAATACATAGAAAACATAGTTGAACTTACGAATGAAATATCTGTACACATCCTTTATTACACCGGTTTGAGCAGTTGATTGCAGCACATGTGGTCATTTTCAACGATTATAAGTTCAGAAACAGAACCTGCACACAAGGCTGCAGTCGAATTGTACACAAATCTGTATTACAACCAGGGCCCAATTTCATAGAGCTGCTAAGCAAAAAAATTTGCTTAGCACAAAAAGTCTTGCTCATTAAAAACAGGTTACCAGCAAAAATTATACCTGTTTTTCATGCTAAGCAAAAAAACCAGCTGATTATCAATCCAGAACAATAAAGATCAGGTAAAAATTTGGTCTGTAACCTTGTTTTTGCCAAGGACAAATTGTCAAGCTAAGCAAATTTTTGTGCTTAGCAGCTCTATGAAATTGGGCCCTGCTCGCACGTCGATTTTTCGGAAGTGCAACATGGCGGACCCACGGCGTCACTTCTGTGAGCCAATGATCCGTCCAGGTATAGAGGATAGAGGTCAGTGGGTCAACACCATAGATGTCTTTCGCTGCGTTCCAATCGCGTCGTGTTTATCGTGTTCACCGTAAATTTATCCATGTTCACGAGTAGGTTGCATTACAAACGCTGCACCAAGACGCACGCGCACAGTCGAGTTAGTCGTGCGGTAGGTACATTTGTTATCGCGCAAGAACTCGAGCATGTATTTCATTCGTTAATGAAGTCGTGAACATTAGCCTCTGTCATGAAATGACGAAAATCAACCGAAGAGGGCGTTTTGCGGAAATTTGTCAATGGCTTCCGAGCTCTCGCGTAAAACTAACGTAATTAGCTATCATACCACGGAGGAAAGACAACAGATAGTTAGTGAATTGCGGGGAAATACTTAATACAAAATGGCCAATCATAAAACTAGATGTTCTTTCCTGCACTTGAAAAGGCCCGCCGTGTATTTATGCTTCTTAGAAAACCGGTTAGGCCCAACATTTTAACAATTTGTAAAGCGCCCTGAGATAATTTAGTATGGAGGGCGCTCTATAAGAATTGATTATTATTATTATTATTATTATTATTTGAATGCCATACAGTAAACAAATTCTGGGGCCAATTCATACAACTTGATACAAGCAAAAGTATTCTTTTTGCATTTTTAATTTTTTTTTTTACATCAAATATAAATTTGAGGCTTTACACACAAGCACTTGGTTCACATAATTACTATTTGGACGTTAAACCGTTCAACATTCCTGATCCTGCAATAATGTTAATTTAAAAACCAACCAGTTTTAAATACTGTCGCATTAAATGTAGACGCCTGTGAAATCTAGTAATATTTTACCCTATTATTGACTGAAACCTTACATGGGTCATAAATGACATTTACTATTAAAAGAAGTTCGTAAATATTAAACTTGGATTTTCCAAGAATTATTCAATTGCGCCGCGACTTAGGGAACACTCGGTCGATTAATGTGTGCCAAATTTCTGGACGCCACCGTTTTGGTTTTTTTTCGGACTAAGCTTACTGCACCTAAATTGTTAACAGAGGGTAAATAGCAAGCATTAATAACATTAACATGGTAAAGGTACAATGAATTTGCAGTTTGTCAACAAAGAAGTTTGGCAACATTGCATGAGGAAAGTCGGCCCAACATTAACCAGTGTTTATAAACAATAACGTCGAAGTACAGCTATAGCTACGCACGTACGAATACTAGCGCAGCACACTTTTTCAGTCGCTGTTTCTTTCTCTTTCGTAATTTTACGGTTTTGGATGACATTTAGCCTATGCCTACGGTTTATTCTTTCGAAATAACCACAGTCTTTAGAGCTCCGTCGTAAGCCATACATTTCTGAAATCGATGACACACGTGTTGCTGTTGGTAAGCGCCGCCATTTTGACAATTTTCCGCGCGTTGACCTTTTAGAAAGGTCATGACAGAGGCTAATGGAGAAAAAATTCCACCTCGAGTCGATCACCACTGGTGAACACGAGTTACCAGGCGATTAGAATGCCAATACGACTTGTGAACACTGACCTCAACACCTGGACAGATCATTGTCCATATTCTGCTGTGCTAACACTTGAAGTCGGCGCGAACTGGAAGTGCAACATGGCGTCACTGCTGTGGGCCAATGACATGTCCAGTTGTAGAGGTCAGTGGATTTACCAACCAACTGAACTCTACACCTGGACATTTCATTGGCTCACAGCAGTGACGCCATGTTGCACTTCTCTGCATGCCGACTTCAAAATGAAACAATGGATGATCTGTCCATGTATAGAGGTCAGTGCTTGTGAACCGTAAACACGATAAACACGACGCGATTGTTACACGTACTCGCCCACCATATACATGTACAGCGCCCTCAGTCGGTAGCCGGCCAACGGGTGTCGTTGACGGTAAGTTCGACCTTTCTCGTAAATGTCATTGACATTGTCATCATTTCGCGTGTTTCAGGGATTTTGAAGCAACCTTATGGTACATTAGAAAATACATGTGAAACACTGGGGCCGAAATATTCAATAGCCCGAATTTATGATGAAACTGCCCTTATTGATCATTTGATTACGGTACATTTTGTACTAATTTCTTGCAGTTAAACTGCTGTCACTGTACGGGCTCAGTGTACACTGAACTGCAACGTACGTACCCATTCACCATTTGGCACTGTACACGTCATCACCGCGCAGAAGTTTCAAAATGCCATCCTTTGCAGGAAAAGTTGTTCTTATTACAGGTAATAATGCACTTTAAGTAGTACTGGCTCATCGAAAAGCTCATAAAAGCTCTAAAAGCTCATCGATGACGATGTACCCACTGACGTCACGTGTTTAAATATCTGACCAGGGGCCAATTTCATAGAGCTGCTCATCAGTACAGAAATTTGCTTAGCACAAACAAGTCTTGCTCATTAAAAACAGGTTACAAGCTAAAATTCTACGGGTTTTTCAATGCTAAGCCAAAAACCAGCTGATTATCAATCGAAAACAATAAAGATCACGTGAAAATTTGGTCTGTAACCTTGTTTTTGCCAAGGACAAATTTTCATGCTAAGCAAATTGTTGTGCTCAGCAGCTCTATGAAATTGGCCCCTGTATTTAAAATAATTGTTTTACATAAATTTTGCTTAAAGAGTGACGTTGTAGGTCAGATCGCCTTTGAATTATGTGACCTCTGATGTCATCTCTGAACCAAATTTATGTAAAACCTGATGCGTGCGCATACTGCCGGGCACATTTGAATACAGATGTAAACAGAGGGCACATCGTCTAGTTTTTAATTGGGTGATTCGCCAAAAGGAGGGTTAATGATTTACTGGAACTAACTAAAGACGTCACAATGGCCTTGATCCTTTCTGGTTGTAATTAACTTAATTAAGCTGCATGTTGGGTACATCAAAATGATGTGAATGTAGAATAATTTCTACACATTTTATAGAATAATACAATAATAGTGGGGCAAATTATCCTTAAGTTACTGGCATCTGTAAAGCTGAATTGCGGAGGATGTCACATTATTCCGGTCATTGGGCCCACGACACATTCCAAATACCATCTCAGATCTCTGGGGAGTATACAGCTCGATACTGCCGTTTCGGCGCAAAGCAGCTACACAATAAACATCTCGGCCCTCACAGGTACCCATATACTCCTGGGTGGAAAGAAGCAATGAGTGACAAAGCGCCTTGCCTAAGGGCACACGTACATGTACAATAGTCCCAGGCCGGACTTAAACTCCCGTGGCCAATTTCATGGAGCTGCTAAACACAGAAATGTGCTTAGCATGAACATTCCTCCTTGGCAAAAACAGGGTTACGAACCAAATTTTCAGGTGATGTATATTGTTTGTGACTGGTATTCAGCTGATTTTTGCTTAGCTTGAAAAGCACATGGACTTTTGGCTGGTAACGTGCTTTTATTGAGCAAGACCTTTTTGGTGCTTAGCAAATTTTTGTGCTTGGCAGCTCCATGAAATTGGCCCCTGATCACAATGCCACGACACTTCACTTACCCTTCTCTACGCTCTCCAGGGGCTAGTTCAGGCATTGGTGCAGAGACTGCAGTTGAGTTTGCCGAAGCGGGATGCGGTGGCCTTGCATTGGTCGGACGCAACAAGGAAAATCTAGACTCAGTATGTCAACAATGTCAAGATAAAGGCATTCCTAAGGACAAGGTAGGTATTTTTTACAGAGCTGTAATGATTCGACAAGTCTTGGGTCTGTTCAATTATTAACAATTTAGTATTTTGATTATTTGAAAATGTACTTTTTGAGCGAATATTCATAATAGGAATTCTATTTGCACATCAGTAATTTCCTCCCACTTCGACCCTTCAGCCATCCGAAAGCAATAACATGTTCTAAAAATTGAGCTAAAAAAACATTGGAGCATTCACCGAGGAAAATGTATTCAGACCAGTCGCATAGGATTTGTGCACAAGGTATGGAAATATTTTGTTCAAATATTAGAAACTCGCTGATCAAGTTTTACACACGTCAGCTGCAGCTGGCTTTTCTCATCATCACCGGTTTCATCTTTGTGTGTCTGTTGTCAGGTACTAGGCATCATCGCCGATATGGCCAAAGAGGAGGATGTTCAGCGAATCATGGACGTCACTATCAAGCAGTTTGGTCAGCTGGATGTACTGGTACGACCGGTTTTTTTTTTCCTTTTTTTTTATACATGTGTTAAAATAAATGTTAAGAAAGTGGCACATGTGTGACCCGCTCCAGGAAAAGGTGACATAAGTCGCGCTATGCATCACTGATAACGCAACAAATACGCTGCTGGCAGTGGTGAGGACATACATGTACATGTTTATGTTCAAACTATTATTTTTTCCGTGTTTTTTTTTTAAGTACTTATTAAGTATGCGCATGCATACAATGCTTGGCAAATAGGGGCGCCCTGTTAAATTATGCCCTGCAGTCAACGTGTTAAGAAGGTCGAGTCGAGTGTGTAGTCGAGTCGAGTGTGTAGTCGAGTCGAGTGTGTAGTCGAGTCGAGTGTGTAGTCGAGTCGAGTGTGTAGTCAGTCGAGTGTGTAGTCGAGTCGAGTGTGTAGTCGAGTCGAGTGTGTAGTCGAGTCGGGTGTGTAGTCGAGTCGGGTGTGTAGTCGAGTCGGGTGTGTAGTCGAGTCGGGTGTGTAGTCGAGTCGGGTGTGTAGTCGAGTCGGGTGTGTAGTCGAGTCGCGTGTGTAGTCGAGTCGCGTGTGTAGTCGAGTCGCGTGTGTAGTCGAGTCGCGTGTGTAGTCGAGTCGCGTGTGTAGTCGAGTCGAGTGTGTAGTCGAGTCGAGTGTGTAGTCGAGTCGAGTGTGTAGTCGAGTCGAGTGTGTAGTCGAGTCGCGTGTGTAGTCGAGTCGAGTGTGTAGTCGAGTCGGGTGTGTAGTCGAGTCGGGTGTGTAGTCGAGTCGGGTGTGTAGTCGAGTCGGGTGTGTAGTCGAGTCGGGTGTGTAGTCGAGTCGGGTGTGTAGTCGAGTCGGGTGTGTAGTCGAGTCGGGTGTGTAGTCGAGTCGGGTGTGTAGTCGAGTCGGGTGTGTAGTCGAGTCGGGTGTGTAGTCGAGTCGGGTGTGTAGTCGAGTCGGGTGTGTAGTCGAGTCGGGTGTGTAGTCGAGTCGGGTGTGTAGTCGAGTCGGGTGTGTAGTCGAGTCGAGTGTGTAGTCGAGTCGAGTGTGTAGTCGAGTCGAGTGTGTAGTCGAGTCGAGTGTGTAGTCGAGTCGAGTGTGTAGTCGAGTCGAGTGTGTAGTCGAGTCGCGTGTGTAGTCGAGTCGCGTGTGTAGTCGAGTCGGGTGTGTAGTCGAGTCGGGTGTGTAGTCGAGTCGGGTGTGTAGTCGAGTCGGGTGTGTAGTCGAGTCGGGTGTGTAGTCGAGTCGGGTGTGTAGTCGAGTCGGGTGTGTAGTCGAGTCGGGTGTGTAGTCGAGTCGGGTGTGTAGTCGAGTCGGGTGTGTAGTCGAGTCGGGTGTGTAGTCGAGTCGGGTGTGTAGTCGAGTCGGGTGTGTAGTCGAGTCGGGTGTGTAGTCGAGTCGGGTGTGTAGTCGAGTCGGGTGTGTAGTCGAGTCGGGTGTGTAGTCGAGTCGGGTGTGTAGTCGAGTCGGGTGTGTAGTCTAGTCGAGTCGAGTCAGTGTGTAGTCGATTCGAGTCAGTGTGTAGTCGAGTCAGTGTGTAGTCGAGTCAGTGTGT
This sequence comes from Crossaster papposus, assembly GCA_037893245.1. Classification (NCBI taxonomy): domain Eukaryota; kingdom Metazoa; phylum Echinodermata; class Asteroidea; order Velatida; family Solasteridae; genus Crossaster; species Crossaster papposus. The sequence continues at coordinate 896,016 of JBAIAA010000600.1, forward strand.
AGTCGAGTCAGTGTGTAGTCGAGTCATGAATTTAGCTTGATTCAATTCGAGTAACAAATATTTAAACACTACACAATAAATAAACACGTTACAGAAACCCAAGTTTGAAATCCACGACACGGTGTATATATGTTTGTTGTATCATGGAGGAAGAAAAACAGACGACCGCTGTACATGTATATCATATATGTACTTATGTACATAATTATTCGCTAACATAAACATGACGTGAACATAAACCGGCACTGGCATAAGTCATTGCAAATATTTTTCACAAAGTTTTGCTCTTATTTTGGGGACTCGAGTCTTATTAATCTTCACTCAAGTCGAGTCATTCTGATAAGGGACTTGACTTGAGTCGAGTCGAGTTATTTGCCTGCAGTGACTCGAGTCAAGTCTACTCATCAGGACTCGACTCGACTCGCGTCGCGTCGCAACGCGTCGCGTCGCGTCGCGACATCGACTCGCCATCGACTCGCCATCGACTCGCCATCGACTCGCCATCGACTCGAGTCATTCCAACTTTGCCTAACAGTAACGATGCATGTTCTGCTTATAGGTAAACAATGCAGGGACAGGCGGCATGAAGAGTCTGGGGGAGGAAGGCATTATGCAAGCCTATGACATCGTCATGCGAGTCAATGTGCGCTCCATGCTACAACTGACCCAGCTTGCTGTTCCCCATCTCATTAAGACCAAAGGTCGGTAACAGGTGCATTTCTGTGGTTTCTGTGCAGTGAAGTAAACCAGAGTTGTATTTGAGTCCCTGTAAGTCCTTTCACAAGTCCCTTCAAATGTCTAGTCCCAAGTCCTTTCTTAAAGCCAGTTGCTAGTAACTTGTAGAAAAATGACAAAGTAATGCTTTTGTTAACATTCATTTGAATAGCTAGTGACTTGACTCGATACGGGAGAAAGACACTTAATACAAGATGGGTAGTGCATAAATATATATTCATGAGAAATAACAATGGCAACACGTCTACAGCAACAGCTTTTCTCAACCAACTCCCCAAAATCCTCTAGAGTTGGTAGAGATGAGCTATGGATTGAAAGGTCTTTGGTTCGAGTCAGGCTACAGAGCAAGGCTGAGGGAAAAAACAGGCTAGGTTAACTGCTACACACATGGTAGTTTATAGGGACTTGCAGGGAGTTGCATATGAACTTGAATCAACAGGCTTTCCAAGCAAACCAAGGTGAAAAACCAGTAAGGTTCAAATTTGTATTTAACCAGTTCCCGCCGCGCTGGAGGACGTATATACACGCAAAGTTTTCCTCAGATTCAAAACGTATGACGCATAAACACGTCGACAAGCAAGGCCGGAAATGTCTGACAGCAGCAAGCAAGGCCGGAAATGCATGGGTGTGCTTCCCGATACCATTGGCCTGAATCCGTTTCGGATCGATTTTCATTAAAAATAATCTTGCGCCTCGGCTCGGTGATAGTCCCGGCGTGAACTGGTTGAACAAAAAAAGACTAAAAGTAGGACTAAGAAGGACAACATCAGGATAAAAGTAGGACTTTCATAGGCTTTCGTGATTAGTTTTCATCGATACTCGTAGTTTTCGTCATAAGCCTCATATGGCTTGTAATGTACTTGCAACACTTGTGCTCCACCCTAAACTAAGCTCCCGAAGGAAGTACATTTGCATTACTACTGTGCTGAAGCTTATCATTTTGTTATTTCAGTGAGATTTCATTATTTTCAGAGTTGGAAAAAAGGAAATAGTAGGGATTTCGAGTGAAAAAACAAAACAAAACAAAAACAGTAGGAGCAAGGTTTGAAAACTTGGAATTTTAAGCTAAATTTGGGCAATGATGTCGTCTATTTGCTTTATTATAGTGATATGTTAACTCCACTCTTTCTTATTTTTTCAGGAAATGTTGTCAACCTTTCCAGTGTCTGTGCCACCAGAACTGTAAGTCGTATTTATTAACCCTAACCCTGCTTAGAATCGCAACGCAGCGCATCAGGTAAAAAAAAGTCTAGTGCACATTGATGCATTATGCTGTCAACAAAGTCTCGCGAGCCCGACTCGCGAGCCCGACTCGCGAGCCCGACTCGCGAGCCCGACTCGCGAGCCCGACTCGCGAGCCCGACTCGCGAGCCCGACTCGCGAGCCCGACTCGCGAACCCGACTCGCGAACCCGACTTGCGAACCCGACTCGCGAACCCGACTCGCGAACCCGACTCGCGAACCCGACTCGCGAACCCGACTCGCGAACCCGACTCGCGAACCCGACTCGCGAACCCGACTCGCGAACCCGACTCGCGAACCCGACTCGCGAACCCGACTCGCGAACCCGACTCGCGAACCCGACTCGCGAACCCGACTCGCGAACCCGACTCGCGAACCCGACTCGCGAACCCGACTCGCGAACCCGACTCGCGAACCCGGCTCGCGAACCCGGCTCGCGAACCCGGCTCGCGAACCCGGCTCGCGAACCCGGCTCGCGAACCCGGCTCGCGAACCCGGCTCGCGAACCCGGCTCGCGAACCCGGCTCGCGAACCCGGCTCGCGAACCCGGCTCGCGAACCCGGCTCGCGAACCCGGCTCGCGAACCCGGCTCGCGAACCCGGCTCGCGAACCCGGCTCGCGAACTTAAGTGGCATCATCAACAGTTGCAAATGTGGTCCAAGAAGAGACATCATTAATTGCTTCTAATTCTGTGTTTCGTGCACCTGTTTACAGCTTCCCATGATGGTTCCGTACAACATGTCCAAAGCAGCCATTATGCAGTTCACTAAATGCTGTGCACTAGGTGAGTTCAAGTAAAAGTTGTCTCCAAGAGCATACTGCAATTCACAACCACAAGAAAAAGTGGTAAAGCCCACGGCGGGTAACACAAGGGTTACATCAACTTCACTCGGTCCACTAACTGTACTATATAGTTTTGTACAACTACGAAATTGGCAATGCAACAGGGCGTGATCCAGTATGCAAATTAGATGCAGCAGCATCAGTACTGTTAAAACAGCTATTTCCAAGATAGCACCTGCAAAGCTGTGATAAACGTGTGGCATGGAAACCGTAATACTGGTACATAGAATGTGCCGAGTAAACGTTTACCCATTACCTACCTACGTACCACACACACATGTATACGTAAACACCTTTTGTCCTTCTTTTGTTTGTACTTACGAGGCCTCCCATAATGTTTTAGGTGACATTTTGAAAGGTTCAAGGTAGGATGCACCATTTGCAAATATCAAAATTATTTACTACCGAATTATTAAGAAATATCTCACTCATTTGAAAGTAAAAAATGATTCTAGGCATCTAGCAAAATTATTGCGCTAGATATCCTGTAATTATTCCGAAAAATTGAATTTGATAAAGAAAAATTCGCGAACAAAACTAAAATATAACATAGGAATAACTGCTCGACGCCGGTTGAAAACAAACGCTGTTTGTCTTGCTTTTCTTTGCATCCATGGTTGTAAAACTTTGGACAGGTCAGTTAAACAATATTTACTATAAAATACAACCCCTTAAATCTACCCATTTATGATAATTCAAGCAATTACCAATGGTGTATCCTACCTTTAACCTATCTTCATCTGCTTTGATTTTTATATTTGTTGTTTGCAGAATTAGCTGCAAAGCAAGTTCGTGTCAATGCTGTCAGGTGGGTAGCCAATTTTGAAGAGGCAAGGCTATATGTGACCCGCTCTGCAAAAATGAGTCCGATGTCGCAAAATACATTTTTACGTAAAGGGCTGTTCATTGTCTCGGAGGTGATTTTTCTTTCAACAAATAATGTTTTTGTTTCAAGGCATTCGGGTTTCTCCGACACTTATATTTTCAGATCTGATCGATTGAAAAGATTGTTTTGATCTCTAAATTAAATTTAATACAGGTTTTGTCATACTCTTACCATAGCATCTGATGAAGCACTACAATTGTAAATCTTCATTCTTTTCAAAGACATTTTGAATATAACTGAGAAAAAGCTAATTTCCCAAAATTGTAAAAGACCAATGCATTACACTACAAGAGTTGTGCCATATAAACGAAAGCTTATTTCCTGCTTCAATTCTGACAAACTTTAAAATTGAAAAAACAACAACATTTTTAACACATCGGACTCATTTTTGCAGAGTGGGTCACATTTGGTTGACTCGTTCAGTTTGAAGCGATTTGTTCCTGACTCTTAATTTAATAGTTTGAGGATTACTGCAAAAGCCCTTTCTTCACATGGACATATATACGTCGGATCTGTGTCAAGATTCTGTTATTGTAGGCGTTGTATATTTTTCCTGCGTGCTAAGTTTAATCTCTCTGAATGATTGTTAAGCCAGACATTTCTAAAGAATTTGAGGAATTTGTGGCTTTAAAATGTATACATAATCGATGTAAACCAAAGGATTCTTTGGACATCATACAATTTCTGTGTCGGTGCTGTTATCTTTAGTGCGGATTTCTGTGGCTGGGGATTCAGTTTTGAAGGATAACTGCCTATTTTTACACAATCAGAGCTTCTGGGCCCAAATTTCCTAAAACATGTAAGCAACAAATATTGCTTCGCACAAAAACGTCTTGCTCAGTAAAAACAGGTTCCTAGCCAAAACTTCATGTGCCTTAAATGATAAGCAAAAAACAGCTGAATATTAGTCATAAACATTTTTTTTTTCCAACGAAAAATTGTCATGCTTAGGCAAATTTGGGTGTTTATATAATTACATGTTTTATGAAATTGGCCCCTGGTACTGTATTTTTGCCTAAAAACATAATCATTATTTTGTTGTACTTCTTTTCATCTTCAGTCCTGGCTCCATTTTGACCCCGATGCAGACAAAATGTGGTCGACCTGACTCAGCTATCGAGGTACATTGTCTCTGAATACCTGTTTTCTTATTTGTGTGTTTGGACAGAGTAATTAGGAAGCTTCTCGAGTTTGAAGTCATTTATTTTCAAGTGGTTAAAAAAGGACCACTTTGCCTTTAACCAAGGCTGAAAATGGGAGACTAGTAAGGGACACAAGATTCAGTTCCTATCCCAGAAGCTTTTGACAATTATTATCCCCTTGTGATTCCAACCGGAGAAGAAACCATTCTGCCCTACAATGGAAAAGTGTGGTACATGTATCTGCAAATTTGTCTAAATATCTACCCTAGCTAATCGCCTCAAGTCAAAAATGGTAATCCCATGTCCCTTCGATGGATTCCTTCAGACCAGGGGCCAATTTGCTAGAGCTGCTTAACCAGGGAGCTGAGATGGTATTTGGAATGTTTCATTGGCCCAAAGAGCAGGGTAAGCGCTGCGAGCATCAATATTATAAGGATCCCTTTTGTGTTCTTGCACTGCAGACAGCTAAGAAGGTACACGCAATGGGTCGTATCGGACAGACCGGCGAGGTAGCCAAGGTCATCTTGTTTCTAGCCTCTGATGATGCCTCCTTCATGACCGGGGCGTCTCTCCCCATCGACGGAGGAAGACACGCCATGTGTCCGCGTTGATGAAGGAAGACTGGATGATGAGAAATGTCATGGATCCAATTTCATGAAGCTGCTAAGCACAAAATTTTGCTCAGCATGAAAAAAAAATCTTGGAAAAAAAAGGGTTAAAGGCCATGTTTATATTGTTTGTGACTGATATTCAGTTGGCTTTTGTTTAGCATGAAAAGCACATGGAGCTTTTTGGGGTAACCTGTTTTTACCGAGCAAGACTTTTTTGTGCTAAGCAAATTTGTGTGCTTAGCAGCTCCAGACAGTCAGTGAGGTAGCCAAAGTCATCAGGTTTCAAATCCAGCTGCTGGCTATAAGTTGTGTCCTTGGGCAAGCCACCTAACCCCACTTGTCTCTCTCCACCCTGGAGTATTAAATGGGCAACAATGTCATATGAAAATTAGACTTTATAGCTGAGAGTAATTTGCGACAGACTGGCATCCATGATCCAGGGCAAATAGAAATATTTTTAATTGCTTGTTACTGAAACCGATAAACCAGATTAATTGGCTCGAGACGGCTGCTTTTTGATTGCTTCTGTTGGGCAACACAATAGGTAAAGGAAATATTAATCACGAATCACGATACAAATTATTAGCATTTTGTTTTTAATTTGTGAGCTTCCTTAAAGAGCACCTCTAAGTAAAAATAGTTTTTCTCTGATTTTACATGTTGAAATAAATATGTAAGTATCCAAACCGAATGCAATATCATTGGTCTTTTTAGCCCGCCTAAAAATAGTTTAAAAGAACGTTTTTTCTGTTCATGCCAAGACGCGAATTCTTAAAAACGTAAAGGTCACGCTTTTGTTTTGATGCGTCATTGAGGGAAAAACAAAATTTTTTAGGAGAAACCCAAACATGCACGCTGTACGTTGCCCGGCCCTAGCTGCACACAACTTGCCATTCTTTGCGTGCACGGGGAGGTCAATTCAATCAAGAATACAAGCCAGGGAACAGTAAGAAAACAACCTTGTCTTGGTACTCACTAATTGATAATTCTCATCGAGGATTTGTAGGTACGAAAATCCTTTCTTTCACTTTGAGTGAAAGTCGAACACGAGCTTTGTTATACTCTACAACTTACATGTACAAGTACAAAACTAAGCGGGGGTCAACGTGCGGCCCATGTCATCAGCGCATCGTGTACCGTGCAAACCACAATACAAATCCGCATGCGTCTTGCCCCTTGGCCGGCCCACGCACGGGTTTGATTTTTAAATTGAATTCTTTGTTTAGAGTATTAAGACAATTATTTAGACAATTCTATAAATTGCAACTTTCTGCTTGGTAGTCCGCCTTTGCTTTTATCAATTTTCAAATAACTATTTTGAACTCCAGAGCAGTGTATTTTAGTTTTAAATGTCACCAATTTTGTGTCGTTAATCAATTTAAATATAATGTTGATGTTTTGGGCACAGTTTTAACATTTATCATGTATTTTTGAAATCAAGCATTGTAATGGTGCATCTTAAATTCTTTTATTATGAATTCAACGTTCTGTATTCAAATAAATAGGAAGATCTTCTTTTCAAAAGAAACATTCTTTTCTTCATTTTATTTTCAGGTGATACCGTAGGTACTTATTAGACATTATATACAAAATTGAATAAATCAAACATTCAAACAGTTTCTGATTTCATTTATTCACATTTTTTTTAACACGTGCGTGTTGGTATAATCCTGGTTGAACTTGAAGGACATGAAATGCGCACATTGTTCTAGAATATATTAAAAAGGTAGGATACACCATTGGTAATTGCTTGAATTATCAAAAATCGTTTAAGTGACCTGTCCTAAGTGCCGAGAAAAAAAAAGCAAAACAATTTTTTTTTTTTGGTCTTGATTACAAACCAGAAATTCCATAAGCTTTCCAACGATACCCATCATAAGCCTGTACCTCATAGACAATAAATTCTAAGCTACAGGCTGGTTTTTGGTATCGTTAGAAAGCTTATAGAATTTCCAATCTTACTATATGTATATATCTCAAAAAGTCATTTTCTGACGTGCTGGGTCACATATCACCTAAAAAAAACTGTCATCATGCTATTTGCAATTTGCTGTGCTTTTAGCAGTTCCATAAAATTGACCCCTATTGTACGTGTCTTGAATGTACAGTATGTACGCAACACACACTCCTGCCATGACGAGGTACATTTGTAATTGTTAGAAAAAGTGAAATGGACAGGTCTTGAGTGACTTGCTAGGAATTGTCTTACTCCTGCAAAATCCATATGGTAAACTTTACACCCAAACTGTTGGGCTCCTATAATAGTTGTATGCTCGACACCATGTACAAAATATTCAAAACATGCAGTTGGATAAACAAAAAAAGCCTCGCGTGTGTACATGTAGGTAACGGTTTACAATTTGACGTGTAGAAACAAATAGTTTTATAAATGTATTATAAATGCCGCGCTAATTTCTTTGTTTCACTACGACAAATATACCTTGGTACCCGGTACTACACATCATCACACACGCCTTGTACTTGGTTTTAGAGGAAAGCTATTTTGTCATTAAAATGTTAATATGTGACATCTGTTCCTTCCTTAGTGTTACTTATTAAGAAGGCCGCGTGCGCTGCTAGCTGAACCAGCAGGGGCAAGATTTTGCTCAGCCTGGAACACGATGTGTAGATTAGAGGATGCTGCTGATGAAGAAACAACTACTGCGTTGTAGAAACTAGAAATAACTGCCTCTCCTGGATAATTTTCGCACCACAACGCGAGAAACTTCAGGTCACAATCACTGCCATCACGGACTGCTGCTGTGTAAAGTACATGAAAACCCCATTGTATGTGTGTATCGAAGCTCGAGTCCAGCGCTGGAGGGCCTGTAGAACTGTTCTGATGAACATGACTGTATATTATGGTCAATGGTCTAATGGTCTAAGCCCAAAGTAAGCTAAATATCGTCAATGGTGGCATTCCTGCCTCAGCTCCCTTCTTAAAACCTGCAAATTAGATAAAGAATAGTAGTAGACAAAAAGATATCAATATCAGCTGGAAAAAAATCCAGCTCTAAAAAGCGTGTATCTTTAAAATTAAAAAGAATGTACTGGGCTAGACCGAGTTACTGGCCTCTAGTTATCGCTTTTTTAACATTTGGACATCATCTGGCGCTAGTAGCGCCAGATGATGTCCAAATGTTAAAAAAAGCGATAACTAGAGGCCAGTAACTCGGTCTACAAATGGTCTAGTACTGGGCCTACTTGTACATAATTATTTTATCAATTCTAATTTAAGTATGCTCATACTCATTCTAATTTATATTTTTTAAATAAAATGTGATAAAATTAATACAGAAAGAAAGAATTAACGAATGAAAGCTCGCGACAAAAACATGAATTGAGATAAAAGAAAAAGTCCTACACACACACAGTACATTACATGGGACTTGGGATGGGAGGTTTTTAGAGATGGGTTTTCCGAGCTAACTCCATGAATCTTTAACCAGTTCGCGCCGGGATTATTTTAACATCGCCGAGCCGACGGGCGGGATTATTTTTAACGAAACTCGATCCGAAGCGTGTTCAGGCCTATAGTGCTGGGTAGCACACCCACGCATTTCCGGCCTTGCGCGCTGCTGACATATATTTCCGAACTTGAACTTGGCGTATATATTCGTCATCCGTTTTGAATTTGGGGAAATTGTTGCGTTTATATTCGTCATCCGGCGCGAACTGGTTAACGAGATGATGATCAGTCAGAGCTGCTTTTTAATTTAGCTTGTTGTAGGCTGGCTAGTTTATATGGTAATGAAATTCTGAAATGCAAACATCGCGGCGTAACTTAACTTACCCAAGAAAAGAAGAAACGGAACAAAACCAAACTGGAAAGTCAACTTGGCGACCGTTGTGACATTCATCACTCTTTGCTTTGTTTCGGGTTTCAGATTCATTGTGTTAATTGCATATGGCTTGACCAAAAGTAGAATTTATTTGAGCTTCACCGCTGCAAAGTGCAACTGCAAGTGCATGTAACAATTTGCGCACGCGCGGGATATTATTCTTCATTTCATTTTAAGTTCAGCGCTCATTTCTAAAAAAACACACCTCTTATATTTATTTTAAATATTGTTTAACAAATGTTTACTATAAAAAGCATTTCTAAAAGTACTAAGTGTGTTTAAATTTGTTTTTAAAAATCTGTTTAATGACTTTTGAAGACAAATGACATGTGTGCAGATGTTTTGAAATAAAGCATTGATAATATTATTCAAGATGGCGGCGTCCAGTGCAGGCCGCGTGGTCGTTCGCGGAGGTGCTGATCTCGTTAAAAACCGTCCTGTATTTTCCCCAGATTCAAAGTAAGTGAACAAGAATTAGTATATAGTGTCGAGTTCTTTCCGATTTTTAATTTATACGCCAAAATTCAATAGTGAGGATCGGTGTACGATCATAACGAATGATAAAGTTACACAAAAAAAACTGTCAGCTGTTGTGAACAACTTGTGTAAGACTAAGACCAAAGAGGGCGGTGTTTATGAATTTTCTGTATTACCAACTTTACAAATTACATATAAATTTTCAGATGATGAAATTTCAAATTTCTTTAGCGATAAAAACGTTAAAATTATGGCAGAACACAACCACGTAGGCGTGTCCAGCTCGTTGAACCGAACAACAGAGGAGCACAGTATTTATTTCATGTATCGTTACTAGGGTGTCAGGTCAACTCGCCCCCTGACCGACTCGCCCCTTACCTACTCGCCCCCTGACCGACTCGCCCCAGATCGACTCGCCCCTTACTAACTCGCCCCCTGACCGACTCGCCCCCTGGCCGACTCGCCTCCTGACCGACTCGCCCCCTGACCGACTCGCCCCCTGGTTTGATTTACATGTATTTTTAATTCTATAATTTGTATCATTTGCCCTCGTAGAACTTAATAACTGAAAAGACGATGTGGGTAAACTTTTTCCTTGATTATTCTCTTGCATAGGCCCTAATCTCGATTATTTTTATGTAAGTTTTAGAAAATACCTTTTGATGTTCGTTTCGGTGGTGGAAATTAAAGACAAAGCAGTAGGCCTAAATCCTCGAAGCCCAAAAAGTTAAACTCATAACAATTTATTTATACATTTATATATTTAAAGAAAATTGGGGGGGGGGGAAATAATCATGTTTGGTTCTTGTTTTTATGAGTTTTTTTTCGGAGCGCGGGGGGACAAGTTGATCGCATAATTTGATGCGATTTTGTTTACTGCTTTCCAACCCAATAGGGCTTTTCAAGGAAGCTATAGGGAATCTGTCAATCACTCCACCATTCTTTGTTACGAAAACCAACGCTCTTAATGAGGGATTGAACTGGGTGTTACGACGCTCATCTACAAAACTCGGCTCCCTCTGATCACTCCGCCAAACGTGGTGAAAGATGGTGAAAACCCCAGATCAAAGAGCTGACAGTGAATACAATAAAGTCGCTAATTTGACCAATGAGGTTGCTACTTTTGGAGAAGAGGAGACTGTTTTTGGTATTTTGTATGTCTAATGGTGTTAAATATGATTTTCACATTTTATAAGACGTTTGGTATGTCGTGTTAGACCTGAGAATATTCAGAACATAAAAAGCACGAACTTTTTAAAGACACATCCATAAACCGTTTTTATGCATGCTTTAGGGTGGGTTTTTGCGGGGCACGCGAACGATTTGCGAAGGATGCGAATGCCAAAAAAATGGCAAAGTCAACATTCGTATTTTTAAGTTTCCAAAAGTTTGCCAAACATGCGCGGGGGTTCGGAATCGTCAGCATTTATTGTTTGCGGGAGTCCAGTCTAGTCCATCACATTGTAGATTTCTCATTTATTATAATATTTGAATCATTTCTTTGTATGCCTATTGGGCCCTAAATGTGAATAAATTGTACACAACTTGAGGACGAATATTATTAGAAAGTTGTCCGTTTCCATTGATTTCTTGGAAGTCGCATTCTTGCAGCCTATTTTTTGCTTCCTCTGATCAGTCCGCAAAATGTCTAAGTTGAGAGTTCGTTTTTATTCCTCAAAATGACGAATTTTATGGTAACGAATATACATGATGTACATCGATCGTACAAGGTCCATAAATTAAACGAGGGGGCGAGTCGGTCAGGGGGCGAGTCGGTCAGGAGGCGAGTCGGTCAGGAGGCGAGTCGGCCAGGGGGCGAGTCGGTCAGGGGGCGAGTTAGTAAGGGGCGAGTCGGTCAGGGGTCGAGTCGGTCAGGGGGCGAGTTGGTAAGGGGCGAGTAGGTATGGGGCGAGTCGGTCAGGGGGCGAGTTGACCTACAATTGTTACTAGCACTTAGCAGAATGCCCTCTGGCTCTGCTAATGTCGGTGAGCACAATTTTTGTAAATTGTACCCTTCGTAATACAACTGCTCCAGTTGGAGCCTATACATGCTATATACCCACCAAGATAGTGCATGCATATGAAATAATTTTATAAGGGGCCCGATAATTTTGTCCCACGAGAGTTATTTCAAACAAACAGAATATTGGATTGTACGTTTATTGAATTTTTTTTTTTTCAGATACCTCTTTGTGTGCTCTGGGCTCTGTGTGAAAGTCTTCAATGTGGCTAGCGGCGATTGCGTGCGACAGCTGAGAGGTCACGATGGTGAGGTCACAGGGGTGGTGATTAACCCACAAAATATACTACAGGTACATATATGGGACTTACATATAGAAAATTATGTTTGTTAGAGTAGAAATGCACAACTAAGTATCCAGATTCGTATTTTTATATGGATGTCAATTGTTAAAAAAAATAGCTGGGGAAAAAATCCATTGATTTTGGACTTACATTTGCTGGGTGATGAATTTTATTCCCAATAGAATGGTTTCTTTTGTAAAATATCTCAGGTGTTCACAACGTCCATGGATGGAACTATCAACCAATGGGATTACATGGACAGTGTATTACTCAAGGTACTGATCTCCAAGAGGACATCTGAATATAATTAATAACAATTATAATAAATTTAATTTATATAGCGCAAAAAAAAAAAAAATCTTGTTGCGCTTTACAATTCGACAAGAAATACAAACAAAGAAAGGAATAAATTAATCATGTGTGGTTATAAGCCTGGTGGGATACTGTAGATGAGATTTGAGTGTCGATTTGAACCGAGAGTCGATTAAGAAGTGTCTGCACAATGGATCACACCGTCCTTTATATTTGTGTGTGTTTCCTGTTCGTAGACATTGTACGTCAGATCCCCAATCCATGGGCTATTCGCACATCCATCTCTCCCAGATTCGCTGTTTGCTACAATATTTGAGGAGAAAAGTGGTGAGTATACGAACATGTTGCTTTACAAATAATAATTGATTGCGCTCGGTATCCTGTCATTGTTCCAAAAGTTTGAATTAAAAAAAAAATCACGATTGTCAGACGGCGATTGCAAAAAAAATATAACAACTGCCGGACTGTTGAAAACCAATGCCGTTTTTCTTGCTCTTTTTCTAGTCATCCATGATTTTAAAACTTTGGACAGGTAACTTAAACAACATTTACTATAAAATACAATCCCCCAAATCTACCCATTCCTGATACTTCAAAAGTCGCCTTAACACAACAGACTATATTTGTTACATGGCACTGCAAATTACTCAAAGGAATGACCTACTAAACCACAGGTCATAGGTCATGCGGAGTCTACTGTGTAGATCACACTGACAAGCAAAGCCACATGCCCATTAAACAACTACAGAAGTTCAATTCACTGTACATGGAAAGAATCGTTCAAGGCACTACAGCTAGTGTAATTTGGCATGTACCACTGACTTGCAGTAAAGAACTCGCATAGAGGAAGCGTAAAAAAACAAAAAAAAACCTTCAAAATCTTCCATCATTTGAACTGCAGAAAAGAAATCGCGACTGAAACTTGTCAAGATAGCGGTGCCCAAAACGCCTGAGAAGTGCGTGGACGTTCCGGATAAATTTGTGCTGGGGAACGTTCTGGCCGGTGACAAAGGCATAGCGTTTGGCGCCGGGGGAGAATTCATCGCCGCCATCATGGGAAACACCCTCAAAATATTGTTCATGAAGGACATGCACTTAAAAAAGTAAGTACTTGGAAATGTAAGTACTTGGAAAAGTGATAAAAGCACGTGCAACTCAGTATAGCCTTTCGTCAAGGCCATCGTGGCTGTGCAGCTGTAGCGACAGGAGCCAAGACCACTCAGCGCCCTTGAGTTGCACCAGTAACGAGGCCTTTTAACCTTGCGACGTGCCACCATATTTTTATTCGAAGTCGATTCGTCGTAAAAAAACAATGGATTTGTCATCATTTGTTAAACAAATCTCATATTACATGTATTCCTAGTTCAAAGCATGGCGAATAGCATGGTAAGTGCCGTTTGAACCCTGGTTGAACCGGTGACCCAGCTTTTAGCAAAGCAAAAACTTTAAAAAATGAACCTGTGGCACTCGAATGTCGTTCACGCAGAATCGCTCCGGACAAGAACCAACTGACGTGCGTCGCCTGCCATCCCGTCGACTACTGCATAGCGGTGGGCGATGAGAAAGGCTGCATCTCCATTTGGCGTAACTTCCACAAGAAGGAGCAACGAGCGTTCGAACACTGGCACTCGCTAAGAGTTGAGGACTTGTGTTACTCGCCGGAAGGTTGGTAAAATGCAGGTGCCAATTTATTGCGAACTTTTCCTGTTTGACACCTCCGTTTATAGTATTATTATTATTAAACAAGACGAATCAAGTAGAGTGGGAAGAGTGCAAGCACTATAAGTTTCTCGTCAACCCCCACACACCTGAAACGTTGAAGACAAAACATGAAACAGACTGAAGACAACATACAAACAAACAAACAACCCCCACACACAAAAGAAAACAAACTGGACAATAAAGAATAGGAGACAGGGTTTATTTATGAAACTCATCCCAAGGGCAGAGCAACCTCTTGTCTCACCAGGATGAGCTAACCCCGGGATGAGTCTCAAACCATACAAAGACAACTTTGTAATTTGGGAAATAATATATGTGACCCGCTCCACAAAAATGGGTATTATGTCACAACAAATTGAGTTAAATACATGGTTGGAAAGCCAAACAAAAAATCGATGTATAATAGAGCTCCATAGCCCGTCCCGTTCTGGAGACATGACGCGTTTGCATATTGATTACGTTCTTTGTAGTTTAAAATACAACTAAGAAAACAGGCTTTGAAATAGTTGGATCTGTTGTAGTACAACAGAACAATGCCCACGGTTTCTTTATGCTTCACTTTATTCATCAAAATCAACATTTCTGTGAATGAAACATGAAACTGTAGATATTATAGATGGTCATTCATGACAACAAATGAAATCGGACAACGTTTGTGAATGTTAGTTTGAAGTAAAGTAACAGTTTACTTTAAACCCTAACGCCCTAGGCATTGATTTCGGGTACAGTACACTACTATAAAATACTACTTGATTTTCATAGACCAATATAGTAAGAGTACTGCATACTGCAGTTTACTCAAGTAATATTTTGTAACGTCCGTCGATATATCGATATTACTCAAATACTCGATACTATTTTGAAATCGATATCGCCGATGTTACTTTTATAATCATATCGAAAATATCAACAGTTCGATGTATTAACAAATTTTGATGTATCTAAATTTTGATGTTTCTAAATCGAAAACACCAGAGTGTCAGATTATCCAGAAAATCTCAGGGCTTTAGTATATCAGAAAAGCTGCCGTCTTTATTTGTAGCTTAAAACATTTGAGTAGGCTATTAAATAAAAAACATTTGTCGACCAACTGCGGTTGTGAATGACCGCTTGCACAGTAAAATCTCAAAAGAAACTGGCCATGCCGCCCCAGCCTATCGGTTGTTTGGGACGTAACCCTCCATTAATCTGATGTCATTTTGGGGTGGCTAATCACGAGTCGGGAAGCGGCAACCGTAATCATTTCTTATCTTCGTTGTAAAACCATAAACACGCGGGCTGGCGCATTTTGATATTCAGACCGACAAAATGCACGGAGGATCAAGCCGAAAACCATTATATATATGCAACCCTATTAAACTGTTATACTCGATATTGAATTTCCGATAATCGATTATTATTAAAAAAACTGACATCGACGGACGTTAGTATTTTGTAGTACATGTATTGGGTGATGTTAGGGTTAACTAGTTTATTTTAACCTGCTTTTCAGGATCGGTGTTGTACAGTGTTGGTCATGAATGCACCCTAGTGGAATGGCAGCACGACTCCTTACATAAGAAGTTCCTTCCCCGTCAAGGGGCGCCCATCAGTCACGTCACCTGCTCACCCAACAGTCAACAGAGGGCGCTGTCACTCATGACCAATGGTCAGTAGCTTCATATTGGGAAGACGCTTAACCAGTTCGAGCCGGGATTATTTTAACATCACCGAGCAGAGGGGCGGGATTATTTTTAACGAAACTCGATCCGAAGCGGGTTCAGGCCGATAGTGCCGGGAAGCACACCCACGCATTTTCCTGCCTTGCTCGCTGCTGACAGACATATTCCGGCCTTGCTCGTGGCGTGTTCATTCGTCATCCGTTTTGAATCTGGGGAAATCTTTAGGTTTATATACGTCATCCGGCGCGAACTGGTTAATACTAACCGGTGTAGCGGTTCGCGATATATTTTTTCAGGAGCTGGGTGGTGCGTGAATGTAAATTGATGTGAAAGAGCAATGGCAACTCGTATACATTAAATAACTATAAAGAATTATAAAGAATGGCTTTATCTCGCCAATAGCATAGTTGGTAGAGAGGAGAGCTATGAATCGTAAAGGTCTGTGGTTCGAATCCGACTATCGTTAACGTTTGTCTTTTTCTTCGACAAATTTCCTACGAGTTATTTTAACCATAGAACAAGGTTAAAGGAGAAACCGAGTTTGGGTACATAAGTGCCTCGAAAAATGTTTTTCAAAGGCCAAGCCCGACCAGCCTTTTATTTTGATAACCTATTGACACATTTCTGTTTTTTTCTTCGCCTCGTAGCTATTCTGATCCAGTCCCATCAAAAGACGACGCAGACCATCCAGGGATTCGTCCGCACCAACTTCAATCGCCGAAGAGAGGGCTATCTACCCACGGGCCTGGTCATAGATCCCCACACCAGGGCGCTAGTTACCAACGGCATGGTGGGGCAGCTGCAGTTCTTTCAGCTGGTAGAGGATCGCCTCTTATTCAGTGTAAGGTCGTGTCCGAAACGAGCTTCCTGAGTTACAGCTACTTCTATTGTCAGCCTGCTCACGTGATAGTTGTGATGAACGAAGACCTAGACAATAGCTTTACTTTCAGGTTTACTGATTAGTTAAAGTAAAGGTTGTGTCTGAAACGGGCTTTCAGAGCTACGGCTCAGCTATTGTCAGTCTGCTCACGCATAGTTGTGAAAGGCGAACCTCCTAGACAATAGCTCTAGACAAGAGATTCGGACGCGGTCTAGGGCTGGTTCCAAATTTCTTGCCCAGAATCATTACTACTGATTTATTAAGAAATATCTTACTTATTTGAAAGTAAATAATGAATTTAGGCATCCAGCAAAAAGATTGCGCTAAATATCTTGTAATTGCTTCGAAAAATTTAATTTTATAAACAAAAATTAATGTACGCCGATCGCGAAAAACTGCCCGAACCCGTTTTTTTTTCAGTATCCATGATTGTAAAACTGCCGACAGGTCAGTTAAATGATATTTACTATAAAATACAACCCCCCCCAAAAAAAAAAAATAAAAAAAAAAATAAAAATCCACCCATTCTTGATAATTAAGGCAATTACCAATGGTGTATCCTACCTTTAAGCAAACCGGGCTTCATTTTAGAGCATAATGTCTGTGCTTTGAAAATTTTAGCGCTTTATCCCTTGCGTTCTAGGCATTCGTTTAGCGGTACTATAGACTATATACTATAAGGGGTATCTGTATTCAAATGTGCCCGGTGGTATGCCCATACATTGTGTTTTACATAAATCAGAGGCGACATCAGAGGTCACATAATTCAAAGGTGGTCTGACCTGTGGCGCCACTCCTCAACCAAATTTTATGCAAAACACGATGTGTGCGCATATCGCCGGTCACATCTGAATATATAGGCGTAAACAGAGGGCACATGGTCTATACTACAAAATACTACACAATTCTCATAGCCCAGTGTAGTAAGTGTACTGCATTCTACAGTTAACTCAAGTAGAATTTGTAGTATTAGGTGATGTTGTGGTTAATATCATTACAATATGCTCACAAATTTTGCCCTTGGCTTGGTCCTATTTTATTTTTCCCGCATGGACAGCTTGACATCACGGGTGAGAACTACATATCCCCTGCGGACCTGCAACAGCCCCTGACGCACACTGAGGTAGAGAAGGCGACCTTTGACCCCAGGGGAGACTGGATGGCCACAGTGGAGAGAAGAGACGACAAACAAACGTCACCAGAAATGCGACTCAAATTTTGGGAGTTTGATAAGTCGAAGCAAAGGTACCATCATATTGATGTGGAGTGTCGTGGTCTGTAGGTAAAGCTACAGGTTGTGGGTTCGAGTCCGGCCTGGGACTACGGTGCGTGTGCCCTTGAGCAAGGCACTTTGTCACTCATTGCTTCTCTCCACCCAAGAGTAAATGTGTACCTGTGAGGGCAGAGACAGTTTTTGTGGTCGATTTAGCTGTTTTATGCCGAAATGGCAGCATCGAGCTGTATACTCCCAATGTCTGAAATGTAAGTGGTGTTTAACCAGTTCATGACGTATATAAATGCAAAGTTTTCCCCAGATTCAAAACGGATGACGCATAAACACGCCACGAGCAAGGCCGGAAATGTCTGTCAGCAGCGAGCAAGGCTGGAAATGCGTGGGTGTACTTCCCAGAACTATCAGCCTTACGTTTACCGTTTCAGGCATTCAAGAATAATTGTCAATGTGAAGAAAGAAATTGGCAAGGCGGGACTCGAACCTGCGACCTCTGAAATACCTGCCTTGCGCTTCACCAACTGAACTATCTTGCCCTATCTTGGCGGTCTTCCAAATCGTCAGTATCTTTCTTTTTACTGGTTGGTTTAAAAGTATTTGTCTATACATTTGTTGTACTTAAATTTACGTGGTATCTGCTAAATTTCTTGCGTTGTTTGTTAGCTTTGTGCTAAACACCATCATCTCAGAACCGCATACCGGCAGAATTAGCTGTCTGAGTTTCAGGCCGTCGTCACCAGTGTCACATGACCCGTACGAACCAATGGCTGTTACCCTGGGGGACGATGGGAAATTCAAGCTGTGGGCTCTTGGGAATGACGGCGACAGTCAGAGTAAGTTCTCCACTTCAGATTTATCATTGTTTGTTTTTTAATAAACAGAAGAAACTCACTGAAGTGTGACCAGTGAAGTGTGTCTCACTATCATGCCTTTTTATGCCTCGCTGTTTCATTGTCATTAACCACATGTCAGATGGCGTGTATACACACAGTTTTTTTTTAAAATTCAAAACGGATGACGGATAAACGTGTCACGAGAAAGGCTGGAAATATCTGTCAGCGACCAGCTCGCAGCAGGCTAGGCTGGAAATATTAGGGTGGGCTACCCACAGTTGCCGGCCTGAACCTGTCTCGGATCGAGGTTCATGAAAAACAAAAAAAATTGAGTTTGATAAAAAAAGTGAACAAAACAAAACTGTTTTGTGTGCATCGTTCTACAACAAAACCAACTATTTAAAAGCCTGCTTTCTCAGTTGCGTAATTTGAACTCTAAGGAAGTTATCAATTTGTAAACATGTCATATCTTCAGAACGGGAGGGGCTATGGAGCTCTATAATATATCAAATCATAGCTTACATTGTGGGCTTTCTAATCATGTATATAAATCAATTTCATAATGGGACATGATACCTATTTGCGACATGATCTGGGTCTTTTCCAACTGTGTTTTTCACCCTGAATTCCCGTCAGGTAACAACAGAAGTTGGGGCTGTGAGTCGGTGGGTTTCTTCAGGGAAGAGGTGCCAAGATGCGCCTGCTTCTCAGCAGACGGGTCCCTTCTGGTAGTTGCCTTTGGTCGTGTGCTGACAATATGGGACCCAGACGTCAATGTCTTGAAGAAGACACTCTTTCACGGGATGAAGGACCATCCCGTTGAGTAAGTGCTTGTTATGTACACTTTTAAAACTTCAAAGAATTCCTAATTCTATGAGGAATTTGTGAGTAGATTGTTTACGTTGTGTTATAGTTAAAAAGTTGAATTCCTAAAAAACAGCGTTGTGTTTCCATCTTTTAAATATATACTGTATTTGACATTTTATTTTAAGGGGAGTCAGGTTGGCGTAGCGGTTCTTTCATCGCCTTCCACCGCTATGACCCGGGTTCGAACCCCGCCTGGGCCAATATGTGGATTGGGTTTTCCCAAGGATATTCTTCTGGGGTTTTCCTCCCACCTCTAAAACTGTACCTTCTTATTATTGTATTCTCCCTGGAGGTTTCTTCAGGCTTGCGAGCTAGAGTGCCTGGAGCGCTTTTGAGAGATTCTTGGTTTCATTACCAGAACAAATTAATTAATAATAATATTTTTTTTTTTTTTTAATTTGCAAGGCACGTGGTCTTTGGGCATAATTCATCTGCACATTGTCTGGTTTCGGCCTCATCAAGTGTTCTCAATGTATGGAACGTACTAACTTGCTCTGGTAAGTTTTCTAAACAACTTTTGTTTGGTGACTTTGCTGTGAATACTGTTTGAAGTTTTACAATCATGGATGAACGATGTTCGTTTTCAACCGGCGTCAGGCAGTAGTTCTCATGTTGTTCTTGGTTTTTTCGCGATCGCCGTTCGGTATCGATATCTGCAAATGGTGTATCCTGTGTTTCCTACTATTAAAACTCAAAACCAGCAGCCGATTTCACGAAACCTTACGCAATGGCGTAAGCCCTCTTTCGCCACAAAATATTGCATAGCTGCGCCACTTTAGTTTGCTGCGCAATATTTCGCTTACGACGGTTTCACAAAAGTTTGACAGTGCGTAAGGCCGCGGCTTACGCAACGAATTATGGCGTAGCTTGCGCAGTCAATTTAGGTGGCGTAAGAAATGGCGTAGCGACTGAAAATGACCTATTTTACCAGCAAATCGTAATTGACGTGGAGCCCGTCATTGCTCAACGTATTAAGCTTGATGAAAGACACTCACAGTTTCATGATTGAAGTAAAGAAATCACTATTTTACCCGTGACAGAATTATTAATGTTGCCACACGATTTCGTGGGAAAGTCGGACAAAACTATTTTCAAAATGATAGGCGAAGGTGATACAACGACCATTTCGTGAAAGAACACAAATATACGCAAACAGTCGTCGTGAACGCTGCTTAAAACCTTGCGCAGCTACGCCAAGTTTCGTGAAATGCTCCGTAAGGAAATGGCGCAGCTACGCAACATTTTTGTTGCGTAAGCCTTGCGCCTCTTTTGAAAATGGCGCAAGCTACGCACTTTTCGTGAAATCGGCTGCAGGCCAGCTAATGTTGTGGACTGTTCTGTTCTGTTTCATGCAGTAATGTGGCGGGTCAACATGAATGTCAGCGTCATGGCTGCTGACACCCAATCTGAGTTGGTCGCTGTTTTCGACAGGTCAGGAAATTGTAAGTACAGTTTGAAATTTCTTTGCTACTACATTTGTGACCGGCTCTACAAAAAAATGAAATTGAGTTATATACATGGTAAGAAAGCCCACAACGTAAGCTTTCATTTAGTATATAATAGAGATCCATAAGCCCCTCCCAATTTGGAGACACGACATGTGTTTACATGTGTGACCCGCTCCATCGTAATCAGGAATAAGTCTCTGGGGCCGTTTTACGCAATTGGCCATTGAAGTGAACGCATGGGTGAAAATCGTGACCAAGTCGTTTTTCTGAACATTGCATTTTTAGGAATTGTATTTATCACAGATTATTGTCATTAATGTATTGTATGTAAAAACGATCAATAAAGATGAAAATGAAGAGGATTTGTGTGCGCTGTCCGTATGATTTTGGTCAATTTTGTTTATTTCAAAGCTGTTTTTCGCGAAATGTGGATTCGGCAAATAAATATACACCTGTCATCTTCATCAGACCATAACTCATTAATCTAAACAGATACACACTTGTGATGGGTATCATTAGAAAGCTTATGAAATTCCCTTTCTCATCATGTGCATATCTCAAAAAGTCATTTCGAGACTTATTCCTGATTTCGATGGAGCGGGTCACATATTGATTACTTTTTCGGAGTTCAAATTACAAAACTGAGAAAACTGGCTTTGAAATAGCCGGCTCTGTTGTACTACAACAGAACGATGCACACAAAATGGTCGGTTTTTTTCAACTTTATTCATCAAAATCTAAATTTCTTTGAAAGAAACTTGAAACATTAGGTATTAAAGATTTCATTCATGACAACAAATAAAAAACACATTTTGATGAAATGTTTACCCTCTCAACGTTGAGCGGGCCATTACATGATATTGCATAGCGCGACTTAAGACACCTTTTTGTAGAGCCGGTCACATTTATCATAGTTTGCGTAGATCTCTAAATTAAAATAAAATACAGGCTTAGGATAGCTCCTTGTACATGATGTAAGCAACATCTCTTTTGTGACTCGGTAAGGTCCTGGGAAAAAAACCCGGTTTGCCAAACTTGATGATTTGAGCCATTCGTTCTTTCCCGAACCACACTGTCAAACCAAATTCATTGTTTGTTTTAGGTTACGTTTTTGGAAAAACTTCTACATGCTTCTAATGAATTTTGATAAAACTTGAATGCAGTGTGACCCTTGGGTTGGAAGACACAATTCTTCATTATATTACAGGGGTCAAAGGTCAATCTGTGCTAAAGTATACATGACTAAAGTATATATGTGACCATATGTGTATTAAGTCGCACTGTGCACTATCATGTAATGACCCGCTCAATGTTAAGAGGGTAAACATTTCTTCAAAATGTGATTTTTATTTTATTTCATGAATGACATCTTCGATACCTACAGTTTCAGGTTTCATTCAAAGAAATGTTGATTTTGATGAATAAAGTGTGCGCATCGTTTTGTTGTAGAACAACAGAACCAGCTATTTCAAAGCCTGTTTTCTCAGTTGTGTAATTTGAACTCAAGGAAATAATCAATATGTAAACATATCATATCTCCAAAATTAGAAGGGCTATAGAGCTCTATTATATACCAAATGAAAGCTTACGTTGTGGGATTTTCAACCATGTATATAACTCAATTTCTTATTTTTGCGACATAGTACACTTTTTTGTAGAGCCAGTCACAATTAATGACCGAATCTGCTAGCATATTATCGACGCTCATCCAAACGAGCGGATATTTCATAGTCTAGTTCAACTCCTGAGACAGTCAAAATCTTGGTTTAACATTGACATTCCTTTTTGTCTCACCTTCCATAAACAGTGTTCGTATTCCAACCGCTGGACCCCAAGCTTGTTTACTCGAAGCAGAATCTCCCCACACCAGACATCATCAGCGCGGCGTTCGTCCCCAAGACGAGAGAAGACATTTCTGCGACTCAGAGATCCAATCTCTTGCCGTGGGAGACGCAATCCCATCTTTACTTCGTCACAAATTCTCTGAAGCTGGTGACTGTGTCTAGCCAAGTTGATCACTGGGGAGGAAACGCTGCTGTAAGTGTTTTAACCCTGGAGCGTTAGTCAGTTCGCGCCGGAGGACGTATATACACGCAAAGTTTTCCCCAGATCCCAAACAGATGACGCATAAACACGTCACGAGCAAGGCCGGAAATGTCTGTCAGCAGCAAGCAAGGCCGAAATTGACGATGTGGGTGTGCTTCCCGGTACCATCGGCCTGAACCCGCCCCGGATCATCGTGTTTCGTTAAAAATATTCCAGCGCCTCGACTCGGTGACATTAAAATAACCCCGGCACGAACTGGTTAAGGGAATAAATATGTGGTTAATGCCTATTTAGTGCCTATTTATTTCCTTTCATAAATATCTTTCAGGTAAAAGTTTTTAAACTATTTTGTTAAACAATTATATGTGACCTGTCACCACAAAATGAGAGTAAAGTCGCATAATGTGATTTGGAGATATGGCCATCCAAAGTCAAAATATGAAGGGGTGGTCAATTTTAGGATTTTGCGTAATTTGAAAAGCCAAAGTCCTCCTCTACATATTCCTATATTTTGGGTGAGATCAGATGATCGAAAACCCCTCAAATTACGCGATTTTGCGTGGTCTAATTAACACGGTAATTAAATATACAAATCAGGTCCTCGTAAGTATCCTACGTTTATGCGCCATCCGTTTTGAATTTTGGGAAAACTTTGCGTTTATATACGTCATCTGGTGCGAACTGGTAAAGGACTATAAAAAAAAGGAATCGTTTGGAGTATTGCGCAGGCCTTGTGAGGTTTCAACCCAAAAAAAACGGTAAAGCGACCAGATTTCACCGGCGTTTAAATTTCATCTGACACTTGAAGAGTGTTTAAAACCAGCCAGCCAATCGTTATCATCCGTTTTGAAACCGGCCCTGTAGCAGTCTCTCGACCAATAGGAATGGGTAAACTGTCGTAGGTATTTATGAATATTGTTTCAGTTTGAAGTAGTAATTGGGGAGAGGGGGGGTTTAATTGTTTGCTTAATTACTTTGAGAGCCCAATTAGATTGTAAAAAATATGTGTACCTTGTCTATCAATGAATGCGTCCCTGTATTTAGGACTTGGAGGAGAGGTTACCCCCAACACCATTCGCCATGCTGTTGAACAACCAGCAGCGCAAAGGGGAAAAGGAGGAAGGAGTCGGGATGCAAGACCTGCCTGCCTCGGCTAACATGAGAAAAGTGAGTAGTCTGTACTGGAGCTGTTTTCGAAATTGATGGGCTATGGCTAGCAATCGCACTTATTGCTATGGAAGCGAATATCTTTAATAGTGGCATGTTATGACCGAGCGGTTAAGAGCCTGCGGACTAAAGCTCTGGTGTTTCTGATCAGCAGAGTGTGGGTTCGAGTCCTGGTCTTGACACATGTGTCCTTAAGCAAGGCACTTAACCACTATTGCTTCGTCCTTCGGATTGAATGTAAAGTCGTAGGTCTCGTGTGTTGTGTAATTCACGTAAAAGAACCCAGTAAACACTTATCGCTAAAAGGAGGGGTTTGCCTCGGTGTTCCTGGCAGTGGCTGCAAAGTGCGCCGCAGCAACTTGTAAAAAAACTCTTACAAAGGTGCTACGTAATAGGTCTCATATTCTCATAAACTTCATTAACCTGTCTTTGACAAATCACAGAGCGCCTTGAGTACGAGTCTTGGTAGATACTTGCGCTATATAAGAACTGCCTATTATTGTTATTATTAATTATGATCTGTGATATTTTTTTTTCTGCTTCCAGATGCTGCAAACACCGGCCCATGTTTTACCACCTGTTAAGTCTCTGTGTACCACCTTCCTCCAAGAGCTGCTAGACCCAAGCGCCAAACCCCTTAAAAGGTACAAGGTCCTGTGCTGGATGTCCATCAGATGGAGTACACTAGCCTACAAATGCAGGAATCAAAGAACCTAATGAGATGCATTTGCCTTTTGTGCTCCTATGATAGACCTTGAAAGAAAGGTTCTTCTTCCACTTTTTACTCCAGAGATTGCCATTAGATTGATCGACTCATCGTTTCGGACTCGTCTTTTTCTTTTCAATCTGTTTGCTTTAGGAGAGAAGAAGTAGACACAGATGAGTCAGATGTAGAAAGCGACCAGGAATCCGACTCGGAAGAGTCCGACATGGAAACGGAGATGGCTGATGGAGGCGAGACAAACCAATCAAAAGGCACCGACAAGAGTACGGACCAATCACGGCATCGGGACCTATCATCAGGTGATCGGAATGCAAATGAAGCATTAAGCGAGGCAGATTATCGGCGACTTGAGAAAGTGTCGCGCTCCGGGCTGAAATGGATGCGCAAGGTCTTTAAGGAAACGTACTAAGATTTTTGTACCGGAGACATTTTTTTTAAAGTTTGAAGTCGTAAGTAAAAACAATGTAAAGTCGGTTGCGAGCCCATGTGGCTCATCAAGTCGCCCTTTATCTCGGGTTTTCTTGGAATGAAACGACTAAGAATGTTTCTATTTCCCCCTGGATGGAATCCCAATACATGTACATATACTCTCCAGCAAATGCAAATACCTATTTATATACTCCTGGGTAGAGAGGGAGAGATTGGGGTTAAGTGCCCTGCCTAAGGACACAACACATGACCAGCAGCTGGATTTGAACTTCAGACCCTTCGACCATTCGTCACAAATGCCTCCCCCAATTCTGAAGGGTTTGAAAATGGAAAGACTGCTTTTTACTCCAGTGATTTTTGTAAAGAATTTGTTAGTTCTGGGCTATGCTGTTGAACTTATACACAGGTATTAGCCCGAATTGCTGGATTTTAAATTCGAAAATTTACAAGGTTCCCCGAAAAAAAAAAAAGAAGACCAGTTTCTATTACAATGCCTGGTGTATTAATAATACCCATTCATCAACAACAAAAATCTCATAATAGACTAACCACAGTAAATTCTTTTGAGAATTAAAAAAAACCAAAAAAAACGAAGGACATTGAAGTGTATTTGTGTTTTAATGATACCCATTCATCAACAACAAAAATCTTCTAAATAGCCTAACCACAGTGAATTCCTTTGAGAAAAAAAATAAAATAAAGAAAAAAAAAACCTGAAGGACATGAAAGTGTATTTGTACATCAGATAAACTTTATTGAATATAGAAAAAAAGGCCGAGGTAAATACATCGTATTTCGTTTCGATTTTACAATTCAATTTGGCAAAAACGGGATAACAATTCAAACTACGGTGCATTTGTATTATATTTAAAATTGTGTCTAGTCTTTTGTTAAAGGGATCGTATACGTTTGGTAATTACTCCAAAAATGAATGGCAATAAAAACTTACTTGGTAAGAAGTACAGCAGCTTTAGATAGTATAATGCATTTTTAGAAACTTTTCACTTCGAAGTACTGCGGTTATGGAAAAAGATATCACTTTTTATCCCCAAAAATTTGAATCTGAGAAGCGTTACTGCAGTGACGTTTCTCAGATTGTGTATTCCAATGCAGATTATTCTTCCTGCGTGGACATAACCGCTCCAGATTTTCGGCAATATCTCAAAATCGCTACCACCTTTTGAAATGAAATTTGTATAGGTTAGTTTTATGGTGTATATCTATAACTATATAGGATTGAAACAAACAGTGGGTTCCAATTACCAAACGTATACGATCCCTTTAATCTTTGTGAAGCAAACAAAATTTTAATTGGCTCGTATTTTTCAATAAGAATCAGGACAAATCGTTCATCGACTTCCTGTTTTTGAATCTCCAGATGATAGGCCTTTTATTTTTTTAAAACAAATTATCAGGCAGTCAGATAAAATTGAAGTTTATTTGTAAATGATAATCGTACACCTCAAATTTCCCCTCGAGCGGTCTTCGCTATAATTTTATGGCTTAGTGTATTTACATTAGTACTAGCGCGCTTCATTTAAATACCTGTAAAGAATTATTTAGGGGGAAAAGCCTTGAAGCTAAAGCTCTGGTGCAAAATATCCCACGGCAAAATCCAATTAAAAAAATGTATTTTAATTTAGAAGACAAACAATACTTGCAATGGACGAGTCAGTTAACAAACTGGCGCCAACATGAGTCTGCGACTAATTAAAGGTAGGATACACCATTTGCAGACATCAACAATATTTACTACCGAATTATTAGAAAATATCTTGCTCATTTGAAAGTAAATGTTGATTCTAGGCATCCAGCAAAATGATTGCGGTAGATATCCTGTAATTATTCCGAAAAATATAATTGTATAATGAAAAATTCGCGATCGCCAAAAACAAAGATAACATAAGAATAACTGCTCGACGCCGGTTCCTAAAAAAACCGCTGTTTTTCGTGCTTTTCTCGGCATGTACAACTTTGGACAGGTCAGTTAAACGATATTTACTATAAAGTACAACCCCCCAAATCCACCCATGCATGATAATTCAAGGCAATTACCAATGGTGTATCCTACCTTTGATAAATACTCGCCCAAATAGGCAATATTCTCCGTCGTTTCTTAGAAAAGGGTTTGACCAAATATTTTCAGGAAGATCAAAACACATCATGCATTGCGAGATGCTAATTTTTGTTTTCTTTTTCCAAAGTGGGGTGTAGAAGAAGATTTTAAAAACGTGAAATCTGGGCCAAATACTTCGTGGTTTTCTATACATAATATAAACTTTAAGACAATATATTGCATTTATTCAATTGACGGCAAAGCATTACAATAATCATATATATGTATACGTGTTATACAAATAGTAATACAGGTGTAGTATAATCATACAAATCGTTCAACTGTACAGTTGTTGCTAACTACAGAGGTAAGTATTATTACAGCTTACGTGGTCACTAAAGGGGCCTGCCTATGTACCACAACTCGCCGACTATACAGCAAAGCACCACTTGTTTTTATATTCCCAAATATTCCCGGATATATACATTGATATAGTTCTGTAAGTTTACACGTTTCAACAGAGAAGACACTTTAACCGGTGTAGCGGTTCGCGATATTTATTGTTCACGAGCGAGCTGGGTGATGCGTGAATGTATATGGATGTATTATAATGAGAAAGAGCAATGGCAACTCGTATACATTAAGGAACTACATGTATAAGAATTATAAAGAACGGCTTCCTTAACCAACTCGCCAATAGCATAGTTGCACTATGAAGCCCGACTACGTGAAAACCTTTTATTGGAACAACAAACGTGAAAAGTAAACAATAGACTTATCTTTCACGTATTAAAAAAACGTGATATTAAATAGATGGAATAGAATTGGTAGAGATAGGAGCTATGGATCGAAAGGTCTGTGGTTCGAATCCGACTATCGTTAACGTTTGTCTTTTTCATCGACAATTTTTCCTATGGGTTATTTTAACCATGGAACAAGGGGAAAAATGGGTTAGGTAGAAAAGTGCCTTGAAAAATACAACAAGAATTGCTATAATTATACACTGGTTAGTTTTAAGCAACTTTCTCCCTGTGAGCTTTATTCACGAGTCGGCCATATTGAATTGAAAATGAGGTAAAATCTTCACTTTGCGAACTTTGGGATAGAAATGACCTGACGCTAAATTACAAATAAATACCAGTCTTCTCTGCTGAATAATGTAACATTTGTGATTAAACATAACATAAGAAAACAAGTTTTAAGCCACATTTTAAAAAATATGGAAAGTTAAATTAGAGTGTAAAAAAAATTGTCTAGTATCATCCCATACAACAGTTCACAATTGAATAGAAAATGCATTCAGAGAACGGTACCAAAATGGATTTCTCGGATATAAGGCTGTTTTCACTAATGTCATCAAACCGATGTTTGCAGTAACACGTTAAGCTGCTCATCATCATACGAAAGAAGAAGGCCCTATGAGACAAATTTCCAAGGCTGCTGGCGAAAACAATTTTAAAATAGATAATGTGCCCGAGTTGGTCTTATTGTCTGGAGTGAACTTGTTTTAATATACCCCGTGTACATGTATTTCAATTTGTATTGCGAAACTGCTGCTTCGGTTATTCCCCGCTGCGTTTTCTCGGTACAGCTTGTTTAAAGGTATGATACACCATTGGAAATTGCTTGAATTATCATGAATGGGTAGATTTTTGGGGTTGTGTTTCATAGTAAATATCGTTTAACTGACCTGTCTGAAGTTTTAAAATCATGGATGCCGAGAAAAGCACGAAAAACGGCGTTTGTTTTCAACCGCCGCCGAGCAGTTATTCTTCTTTTTAAAATAATATTTTTCGGAATAATTACAGGATATCTAGCGCACTTTGCTGGATGTCTAGAATCATTATTTACTTTCAAATGAGTAAGATATTTCTTAATAAATTAGGTAGTAAATATATTTTCGATATCTGCAAATGGTGTATCCTACCTTTAATACAAAGCCCTGGCTTGGAAGTCTTAGGTTGAAATCGTGCCCAAATATAAAGTCTAGTTTTGTTTATGTGGCCAGAGGCGTATTGAAAACCGCAGACCTAAACAAGCTGGTTTCGATATTTTATATTTTCAGCCAGTGATAAACACAGGAAGTAACAGCCCACTGGGTAGAACAGTATTCTGCACCAAAAAGGAAAATATTTGCACACAAGTTTTGTTTGCATACATGTACACGGGGGATAGTCCCTTTCATCACAGACATTTACACTGTACTTTAAAGCAATAATCCTTCTGTTTCGTTGGTATATCTAATTATACAGTGTCTAAAAAAAATATACAAAATGACACACGGTGTGTGTAACCATAGATAATAGGTATGGTTTGAAAGATACACCTTTCAACTTTAAAATGAGACATCAAACGTTCAAATCTGATAATGTTTGACAGAGTTTTGAGTAATTTTCCAAGAGGTAAAATTGATCACGGGACCAACTAACACAGTCATAATTACGCATCATCCATCATCAATTTGCTCGCTAAAATGTTAAATATTTGTGTATAGTGGCAATTTGTGCATCTCAACATACATGTAAATGTGTACATATACCTGTATTACTTCTACATTTTTGCATTGCTATACTTTTTTCTTCAACGATACTGATGGCGTTCTCAGTTTTTCATTTTGAATTTCATCTCGGAGGTTTTGAGCGAGTAGTAATACCCCTTCCACTGGTACCACACCACGCCTTTGCCGTAGCTGTCCGTGGTCCCGCCCAGGTAGTCCCCGTTCAGCGAGGCGTAGTAGCAGCTGTTGTGCCACCAGGCGCTGTGGTACTCCTTGGCGCAATTCTTGGTGCCCCAGTTGTCGTTGTCTCGGTCTTTGGTCGTGAAGGGCTGGTTGTTGTGGTTGGCCATTGCATCACCTGAGAGAAGAAATAGCATTACAAAGTATCTTCACCAGTTCGTGTCGGATGACGTGTATACACGCACAAACAATTCCGGAAATTAAACGGACGAAGAATATTACCTTCGCTCGTCCCCACCGCCCATAATTTGCGTTGGGAAGCGTTGATGCGCTTTGAGCTCTGATTGGATAGCTTCTGTCAACTGTGAACTGGAGGTCACCAGTTCCGCGGCTCAGGTGCGCTCACTGACCTCTACACCTGGACGGACCATTGTCCATATTCTGCTGTGCTAACACTTGAAGTCGGCGCGAACTGGAAGTGCAACATGGCGGACCCGAGACGTCACTGCTGTGAGCCAATAAAATGTCCAGGTGTGGAGGTCAGCGGATTTATTCTGTACATTTTGTATTTATAAACATTACGTAATACGTATCGTACCAACACCTGGACATTTCATTGGCTCACAGAGTTACGTCGTGGGTCCGCCATGTTGCACTTCTCCGCATGCCGACTTCAAAATGAAACAATGATGATCTGTCCATGTATAGAGGTCAGTGGGTGCGCTGCGTGCAAGGTCATGGTACGCTACCTAGAATGCCGTGCGTTTCCTTTACAGAAATCCGTGAAGCTGCATCAGCGTTTCCCAGCGCCCAGTATGATGAGCGGTGGGCCAGGACGGAGCGAATATCTTACCAGCCGTGCCCGAGTACGCCCCCACCGTCAGCCGGTAGTTACCCTCGGCATCGCCGACGCGGAACAGGTCGTAGGCGGCGTAGGCAGAGTTGCCCTCGAAGTCGGTCAGGTCGACCCGCAGCTCGTACTCGTCTTGCGCGGTCAGCCGGTGCAGGTTGTCGTTGCCCAGCCAGAACTCCCCCTCCGGGTCGCCGAAGCCTCGGCGGTAGTTGGCAAAGTTGCGGTCGAAGTCCACCGTTCCGTCCCGGCGCCGCTGGAAGACCTGTTGAGGGAAAACCAAGTTGGTCTGCTCAGAAATCGAACTGAATGTAGAATTTGCTATGGAGTACCGTACTTGCTTTGGCAAAAGCAGGTAATACCATATACCCAGTACGATTTAAACCAGAGCTCGACCCCTTCACATTCTTGCCCCGCGCGCTTCAAAACTTTATTGTTACGTAACAAATCCGCTATAGATATCTGAAAAGAATTCCTGAGGTTTTACAATCCATGCGCAAACACAATGACCAACACAAAAGAGGAGGTTGAGGGAGGAGGTTCCTCTACTTCTCATATCGTGCTTCAAATGTCATATGACCAGTTATACCCAGAACGATTTAAGGTAGAACGGAACCCTCTTGTCCCTATACCCAAACCAGTATACACACTCCAGACAAGTGTTACCTAACACGCCCCTAGATAGCTGAAAAGAATTCATGAGATTCCGGAAACACGATAACCAACACAAGGCTTGGTGGAGTCCCTTTGTCTTATATCTTGCTCCATAGTGCCGGTTAAGATTCCATGGGATTAACATTTCTCATCGCTGGTTAACCCTAACCCTGCCAGATCCAGCACAGTCCATCTGTGGTGACTGCTAGCTGGACTCTGCACATCACAAGTCAATGTGACAAAGTATGCAATCTGCGGGGTCTGGCAGGGTTTCTAGCCAAAATACCCTGGAGGGTGAGTATTGCTAAGCGCATGCGTTTGCTATGCAACATTTCCTGTTTAATCGGACAGAGGTCCGACCTTTCGCACCGAGTCAGAGGTCCTTTCGCACCAAAGAAATAACTAATTCCCATGTCGTGTTAATTTCATGGGCGCGGTAAGTTATTTCTCAGTGCGAAAGGACCTCTGAATTGGCTTCACAAAATGGGGCCTGTAGCTAAAACTATACTTGCCCAAATCGGGATCATGGTGTGAATGTTCTTCTAGAAATATTCTCTATACATTGGTATAGGTAGTGTTGACCTCACGGTCGTGGAAGTAAGATTGTCCGTTTTTTGGGCCACCCTATAGTGACCTCGGAATTGCCTATTTATCAGGATATCTTTGAAATAGCTTTGGTGGTAGGTATTAATTAGTTCATCATTAGAAGGCGAGGTCGTCTAAATTCGTCTTTAGTTCAATAAATTCATGGCAAAGGAATGACTTGTCTTTCTTTTTTAATCGTGAATTTCAGCAATGCGTTTTGAAAGTGACGTATACTAGCGGAATGATTCCTTCAACTTCTGCTCGACGCCACAAAATTGAAATGGTAAGCACTTTAAGAGAGCAGCTTTGGTGGTAGGTATTAATTAGTTCATCATTAGAAGGCGAGGTCGTCTAAATTCGTCTTTAGTTCAATAAATTCATGGCAAAGGAATGACTTGTCTTTCTTTTTTAATCGTGAATTTCAGCAATGCGTTTTGAAAGTGACGTATACTAGCGGAAAGGATTCCTTCAACTTATGCTCGACGCCACAAAATTGAAATGGTAAGCACTTTAAGAGAGCAGCTAAAATGACGACAATACACATATAGCCACACTAGTGGGGCTACCCTAACCTTAACGCTAACCCTAACCCTGACCCTAACACTAACTAAAGCCGAACGACGATGTCGTTAACCAAAGCCGCAACCAAAGCTGCATGGCGATGTTGTTTTGGTTGTAGTCGCCGAACAGTGCATTCCAACTGGGTAGCCCCATCAAAGTGTACATACAGCGTCGACAATGTTTCAGCCGTGCCGCACGAAGCAACGTGATCGGTGACTTGGTTGAAATCACGTGAGGATCACGATGACGTGTAAGCATTCGATTGGTCGTGCTCTGAACTTAACATGCGCCCACCTGCCTTTACCCGAGATGACTTTTTTTCCAGTCGTTTAAACCGAGTTCAATTCTTACCGTCCATCCACCGCCGTCTGTCTCCATGTCGCAATACACATCGAACGCCCTGGAGAAGTCTAGAGGTTGAACCATGTACACGCCGCTGTTGGTAGCGCCTCTCGCCAGGGCCTCGGAACAATCCTTTGGTATGCCTACCAAAGTGGCTACCGAAGAAAATAACGTATTTGTTAAACCTAAAAATCGGCGAGATATAGCAATACACTTTTCACTAACAGAGGCCGTGGTACCAACATTAATATCCGTGTGGAGACTGGCATTGTTCTGGCCTTTTTTTCAGTACTTAAGAATTCCCCCATATACCCAAAAAAAAATTGAAGCAGCTGCCGAACTTTTGCCGCCTTTTGCCGACTCCAATGAATTGAATTTGACACGGCAGAAGTTTAATTTTGGAGGCGGGCATAAAAAGGTTCAAATTACTTTTGAATACAGAGTGTTCCACTGCTCTTTTCTAAAAAGTATCAATCTTCGAACTAGTACATTTGATACTTTTGTTATAGCAGATGTTCCTAAAGGTTCCTAGAGGTTCCTAGAGGTCCCTAGAGGTTCCTAAAGGTTCCTAAAGGTTCCTAAAGGTTCCTAAAGGTTCCTAAAGGTTCCTAAAGGTTCCTAACGGTTCCTAACGGTTCCTAACGGTTCCTAACGGTTCCTAAAGGTTCCTTAAAAGTTCCTTAAAGGTTCCTTAGAGGTTCCTTAGAGGTTCCTTAGAGGTTCCTTAGAGGTTCTTAAAGGTTCTTAAAGGTTCTTAAAGGTTCTTAAAGGTCCTTAAAGGTTCTTAAATGTCCTTATAGTAACCTTGGACAAGTCCAGATTGACCGATACCAACTGAACGAGATTGCCACATGATCACACACACATGGTTTTTATATTTAGAAACCGGATCTTTATATACTTCCGCATCTCCATCTGTAAGCTTGTTGTATTCGTGGCAATTCAGCTAACAGTACATTGACCATGCATTGACCCATTAAGCTATATATATTCATTTAATTGTTTCTCCATCAATTCTGTCGGTATAAAACAGTATACTGTTTTATTATAATGAATTTTACGAACAAGTTGTTTAATTAATCCCGTCTTTCTTTTTTTATTATAGGGTGTTATTGACTTGACTTGACTTGACTTGACTTGACTTGACTTTATTTCCATCCATCAGTGAACTAAATGCATAATTAACCACTTTACACAGCATAATACAATTGACAATTTGCGTGTTAAATTTAAGAAATATCTGGTACACTGACTTGTTTACACAGCTTGGCACAGTTTAACTTTAAATTCTCCAGACCAAAGACACTGTTGCTATATCACGTGATTCGGGGCAAGCTTTTGCATAGTTACGTAAGAGACGCTCAGCACCAATACATTGTTCACAATGGGTGCGAATGGCAAAAAGACACCAGACCATCCCAGAGCTTGGGGTTGCTTGCGTAAGGCTTGCCCTGAATCACGTGATATAGCAACAGAGTATTTGGTCTGGGGAATTTAAAGTTAAACTGTGCCAAGCTGTGTGAGCAAGTCAGTGTACCAGATGTTATTCAAATTTAACTCGGGGTCACGCGCAAATGGCTTATTTCACATTAATGAAATAATAATCGTGAAGATAATAAATATAAATCACGGATGAAGGGGACCCACAAGAAGCAAAGCTTGTTGAGTTCGAGTCCCATGTACTACTATACTATGTTATTATAATAATCAAAACGATTCATGCCATTATGTTGGCTCAGTGAGTTTAAGTTCAGTGTGTTGGCCGATTGCAAAATATACGATTGGGTGGAACGGCAAATGTGGCTTCCATTTCCGATATACACTGCCAACGTATATTAGTCAAAACTAACGTAAAATAATCACATGAGTCATAATTTTGACAAACAGATTGTCAAAATGATGCCTCGTATGACTAATTTACGTTATTTGGCCTGATATATTATGTTGACATTGTATGCGTGCATGGATCGTAGATTTGAAGGAATTGTGTGGCGTGCAAAGTTATTTTCAACCTGAAATGAAGACGTATCTATGTAATAATGATAGAGTTATCTCCCTTAGAAATATATTTATCTCTGTGATAAATATACATATACATGTACATGTAGACATATTTATATTAGAAATAATAAGGGATCTCTATATAAGAGCCATATATGTCAACTTGAAAAAAGATATATCTCTATTAGAAATAAAAGCATCCCTGCTAGAAAATATACATGTATACATACCTCTATTAGAAATATTAAGAGATCTCTATAATAGCCATACATGTCAATTTGAAAAAGAGATATCTCTATTAGAAATAGAAGTATCTCTACTAGAAAATATACATGTACATGTAGACATATTAGGAGATCTTTATAATAGTCATACATGTAAATTTGAAATAGCGATATCTCTATTAGAAATAGAAGTATCTCTACTAGAAAATATACATGTAGACATACCTCTATTAGAAATATTAAGAGATCTCTATAATAGTCATACATGTCAATTTGAAAAAGAGATATCTCTATTAGAAATAGAAGTATCTCTACTAGAAAATATACATGTACATGTAGACATATTAGGAGATCTCTATAATAGCCATACATGTAAATTTGAAATAGCGATATCTCTGTTAGAAATAGAAGTATCCCTGCTAGAAAATATACATGTATAGACATACCTCTATTAGAAATATTAAGAGATCTCTATAATAGTCATACATGTCAATTTGAAAAAGAGATATCTCTATTAGAAATAGAAGTATCTCTACTAGAAAATATACATGTACATGTAGACATATTAGGAGATCTCTATAATAGCCATACATGTAAATTTGAAATAGCGATATCTGTTAGAAATATAAGTATCCCTGCTAGAAAATATACATGTATAGAAATACCTCCTTTAGAAATAAAGAGAGATCTCTTTGAGAAATAGCGATACATGTCAATTTGAAAAAGAGATCATATCTCTATAAGAAATAGAAGTATCTCTGCTAGAAAATATACATGTACATGTAGACATATTCCTATTAGAAATATTAAGAGATAGGCCTATATATATAATAACCATACATGTACATTTGAAATAGCGATATCTCTATTAGAAATAGAAGTATCTCTGCTAGAAAATATACATGTACATGTATAGACATACCCCTATTAGAAATAAAGGGGGATCTCTTCGAGAAATAGCGATACATGTCAATTTGAAATAGAAATATTGCTATTGAATAGAAATGGAGAATTCTACTTGAAAATAGAGACATTTCTATTTAAATACGTCATAATGATTATTGATATTCTGGATCTGACTGGAATGAAAGGTTTCAGATCATTTTAACTTGCACATTTACAAATCCCAACTCGCGAGACGTATATTATACTGGCTTAGGATTTGTTTTGGTAGACTTGCAATTTATGATTTTAAACAGAGGCCTATATATGGCGTTTTAAAGATATAGACGTGGTTTCAACTCCGGGAACGTACATGATGCCAATACAAATTTAAAATATAAACCAATATTCTTCAAAACAAAACCATGTCCACAGAGGTCACATAACATTGTGGAACTTCACCTTTGGGGCACTAGGCTTTAAGCCGGGGACAGTATGTACCTTTTGCAAATATCCAAAAAGTAAGCAACCCAATTATTGTTCGAAAGCTCAGTACTCGATAATGACTCTAAAACTCCCTGTTAAATTATTCTTTCTGGCGTAGATAACAATAAAAGTAAACAAATGCGTCTATTTTTGATATTTCCAATACATTGTAGTAATTGCATAGGCCTAGTTCAAAATCGTAATCTTAAAAAAAATTTTTTCTTCTTCAGAATATACAGCATTTACAAAGCTAAAACTTCGTCAGATTAGTTGTCAAGCACCATTCTTTAGATTCTAAAAAGTTTCGCTGCTTCAAACGAAAACAAAAAATAGACAACAACAATTGCTATACTACAACTTTAACATGGAATATCTTGCACGCACTTAACCCCCGACTACATTGCACCGACCTGGGTGCGCACATGATACTTATCGTTTTAACGAAAAGCCACGATTTGTTTCCGGTGTTGAGATAACAAACATTGCCCAGCCGGCGGGTATTCGCACGCGCTTTGCATGTGGCGGATTTGCTGGGGCTACTTTCGATAGCATTTTGGAGACATGTTGGAAGTACTGTGAAGGCCACAGCTTGGCCCTTGCGTGCGTGGGAACACTGTCATTGTGTTATTGTCATACCAAACCATACCCTGGGGTAGTCATGTCCTTTGTTTTTAAAGGTAGGATACACCATTGGTAAATGCTTGAATTATCATGAATGGGTAGATTTGAGGGGTTGTATTCAATAGTAAATATCGTTTAACTGACCTGTCCGAAGTTTTACAATCATGGATGCCGAGAAAAGCAAGAAAAACGGCGTTTGTTTTCAACCGGCGTCGATCAGTTTTTCTTATGTTATCTTTTTTTTTTTCGCGATCGCCGTCCGGCGATCGCGAATTTTTATTTATAAAATTATATTTTTCCGAATAATTACAAGATATCTAGCGCAATCATTTTGCTGGATGCCTAGAATCATTATTTACTTTCAAATGAGTAAAATATTTCTTAATAATTCAGGAGTAAATATTTTCGATATTTTGCAAAAATAAAGTATCTCCATTCTGAATAGAGCTGTGAATTTGTATTTAAAAAAGAAAAGAAACACCAATAATTATAAATATTGGCTAAACATGAAAGCATTCTTCCATTATTATATAAATAATTAGTAAATCGAGCTTTAATTCGATGTGTCGTGTATAACTTCGAGAGTTGCATCGTTATTTATTTATTTATTTATACCATTTCTTTACCCAGGGTGTGCCCAAACAGTTTAAAACTGGTTTTCATTGGGGCCCTGCATACATCATCAAATCAAATAACAGTACATATAATAGCATAATACAGACGTACAAGGATATTGACAGGAATCCAAAACATTAATACTCATTCTGATTTACGAGATAGGCGAAAACCCGCCAAAAAAAACAAAATTGGGGGGGGGGGGGGGGGGGGGGGAAGAGAAGGGGAAATTCCCATCTGGCTCCACATTATAGTGGCAACCAAGTTATAACTCCGTAGATCAGCGGAATTGACATAATATCTAACGGACGACATGTTGGAGCTCCGATTTAAATGTACTTTGTTAGCCCTAACGTCCTATGATTAAAGTATACACTGTAGCTACTAACTACTATACTCGTTGGCCATTGTACAACTCCTGGGTCAGATTGACCCCGAAACGCATCCGAATCTGCACGATTCATTTTCTGGGTTGAAAATAACTATTTGTTTGGTCGAAAATTGCACTTTTCCGAGTCTTATTGATTTTTTTCTAGTTAATGTTGACCCCCAAAGTGTTCTTTTCAATCTGTAAAAAGAATCGTGCAGATTCGGATGCGTTACGGAGTCAATTCTGACCCAGTAGTTGTTAGAGTGTAGTAAGACTATGGTAAGACAATTGCACACTTAGGCGTACAGTTGTTAATACTCAAGAAATATTTAGTAGTATGAGTTGAAGTATTGGGGATAACGATGATTTTCTAGTCGGTGTCTATGCTGATCATGTACTGCTTTGTAACGATAAGAGGTGGCCGTGGCCATTGCCGTAAGTATACCAATACCCAAAAATCTCAAGCGCCTAGATATCAGTTAAAAGCGCTATAATATATTATTATATATATTATATTATATTATTATTATAACATCATTTTCTTGTATATAGTACATGCCTGGTGTTTGTCTGCTATACGAACTTTACACGGTTTCCTGTCTGCCTTTTTGTTTTGTTTTCAGCTCAGTGATTTTGTTTGTTTGATTACTTAATTGATGAGTGAGCATTTCCGTGTGTTACTCTTCCTTAGTGGTGACACTTTGTATATACAACTTGCCTTTCTCTCGAGTAAATTAACTGTTATGCACCATTTACTGGACGCAACACAGTGGAATTTAATTTTAATGGACGAACCAATCAGTTTTGTACTTTTATTAAGTGTTTTCGTGCCTAACCAGTTTGCGCCTGGATTATTTTGACATTGACCTGGCCCTGGCGCGGGATTGTTTTTTCACGAACTTCGATCCGAGACGGGTTCATGCCGGCATCCGAGTGTGGCTGATAATTCCAGCCTCGCTCGCTGCGAGCCACTCGCTATTTTTGTTCCGACCTTGCTCGTGACGTGCTTATCCGTCATCCGTTTTGAATTCCAGAAAACAAATTGCGTTTATACACGGCATTCGACACGAACTTTAAGATAATGGTATGTACGACACTGGCGTATCAGTCAATACAAAATGTTGAAGACAGGATTCGCATTGCGTTTAAATTGGAGGTCTTACCAGGTACCGGCACCCCAGGCCTTTGGAACGACTTGAGGACCACAGCAAGGTCCGACACCGCCGAGTGAAGTTGCTGTAGTTCCTGTGCCGTCCCTCGACCCGCGAACTCACGGCATTCGTTCTTGAGCCTGGCCAGCTCGGACGTGATCATCACCCTGATGGCCGAGCAGTTGCAGCAGGTCCCGGAGTTGGTGGTTGGGGCAGCAGGAGGGTGGATGGTGATGTGGGGCTGGCAGACGAAGTTCCCCGGTGCCACGTCGGCGTCTGTCCTCGCTGATGTCGTAGCCGGCCGGTCTTGGTCTTCAGTACTGGGTTGACGGGCATTCGGACCGGGACCGGGACCGGGACCGGGACCGGGACCGGGACCGGGACCGGGACCGGTGCGGACGGTGGATCTGCTCTGATGACGGCCTTTCTCCATCACGGGATCTCCGGATTGCGAGATGCCTTCTGGCTCGACAGGGGCCAGCGTGCGCGTACCTCTGGCAGCAGCATCGAGTCTGCCTAGTATGTGGTCACTTCTGGTCGAGGTTTCATGGGTCTCAACGCCGTTTTGGGAGGTGGTTGTGTTGATACAGAGCACAAACAGCAAGAGAAAGGTTTTCAGGCATCGGGAGCTCATGTTTCCACGATGGTACTCTTGCAGATGCCTTCCTAGCCTGCGATCGTGGACAGTTTGTGAATATTTACAAACGACTGTCACTGGACCGGACATAGAAAACACTGCACTTTACTTTCTAACTACATGTACTCTATACTAAAAAGCCATCGTCAGTAATTCAGGATATGACCTAAGTACGGTGGCCGTGATCGATCACCATGCAACGGAGTACATTTGGATATGTTATAATTCCTGTGAACCTTGCTTAAACTTATACCAAAGCCGTGATTTACAATCCGTTTTGCACCTTTATACAAACAGTTGCCACTTTGTGTCTTTGTATAATTTAGGACTGTTGAGGTGATGACCCCTGAAAGCTCCGGATTGTCATGTCACCGTGCCGATCGAGGCAGTTAATAAATTTCGCCAATATAAATTCTTTCGACTTGTAACAAGTCCTTTAATGGTTGTCACTCTTCAGAAAACCTCGTTTTCAAGTTTGATGAAGGCTTGGGGAGTTGCAATGTCCAGAAAATGAGCTTTCGCTGTGAACAGTGTGTTGAAACTCAAGAGGAAATAGTGAAAAAAAAGTAGGCCAACATATTGAGTTGTTCCCTTATTAATGCATCATTCCAAATTAGCTATTCCAAGTCAAAATGCTTTCAAAACAAATCTTTCATTGAACGTAGCCAAAACCTTTCCAAGTTCATTTGGCTGAAGTTGGACCGATGCACTTGCTATGTGTTTTCTGTAGCAAAATCCCACAGCCAAAAACAAAGTTCGTGAAAAACAATCCCGCGCCAGGGCCCGGTCAATGTCAAAAGAATCCCGGCGCAAACTGGTTAAGCACGAAAACACTTTTTTAGTAGGACTGAAGACTCCCCTGAAAGGAAAGGAAAAGAAATATTTGTTGGTTGAACGAACAAGTAAAAAACTCGCCATTATAGACAAAATAATAACCCAAACTCCCTAGGGTGTGTTCAAAATCATATAGACGATGTGCCCTCTGACGTCACGTGTTTACATCTGTATTCAAATGTGCCCGGCAATATGCGCACACATCGTGTTTTGCATAAAATTTGGTTGAGGAGTGACGCCACAGGTCAGACCACCTTTGAATTATGTGACCTCTGATGTCGCCTCTTAAACCAGATTATGTAAAACACGATGCGTGCGCAAATTGACGGGCACATTCGATCATAGATGTAAACAGAGGGCACATGGTCTATTGATTTTAGAGGATTTAATTATTTTTTTTATATTTTTTTTTATTTTTTTTGTTTGGGGGGGGGGGGGGGGGGGGGGGGTTAGGGTTAATAAAAGGACAATACACCTTTAGCGGAACTCAAGCTTGGAAGCGGTAGTGTTGTAATCACATCGGATTTCCTCCGACTTCCTCTATTCGGGTTTGCCACCATGCAACCTTGTGGTATTAGTAGAGATGCTAGGACTTTCCAGGGTCCACCAACGGAAGCATAACAGTTCCTACCCATAGGTAAAGTAAAGGACAATAAGCGAACGCAGGTGCAAAAGGACTCAGAGTGCAAACTTCCGCTACGGTATCGATTGTTTTGTTTTATCCTGTTGTTAAGTATAGTAACCCACCAACAAGACAGCAGATGTTCGGCTTTTAAAGGTATCAGTGCACTATTTGCGGCTATCCAGAAAGAAACGGACAAGAATGGTTGTTGAAACGCTTACTTATCAATATAAATATGCCTATATATTGACGAGAGACTTTCTGTTAAATTATTTTCCCCCTGTATGTGCATTTTCCTCTCATTTTGTCTTACGTCTCCCATCACAGGAAAAACAGGGGAGGGGGGGGGGGTCATTTGCCATCTACTGCCCTTTTGTACACGTATTTAACACAAAATACACTCGAGAGAAGAGTGAAGATGACTCGATAAAACGATGATACTTTAATCTGCCTTCCCTTTAGCCAGAGGGCGCCCCTAAAGTCAAACGATGAGGTCCAGCTAGCCTCACTTCTTCCCCTCCAATTTACCAACGGCAGGTGCACCACGCGTGAATTTCAGACTCCATGAAAGCAGGACTCATTGGTAGTATTGCGCATGCCTAAGTGAAGACAATAAGCCATTAATTGCGCGTGACCCCGAGATAAATTTGAAAAACATCTGGAACACTGACTTGCTCACACGTAGCTTGGCACCATTGAACTTTAAATTATCCAGACTAGAGACACTGTTGCTATATCACGGGATTCGGGGCAAGCCTTATACGCTAACAACCCCCAGCTCCGGAATGGTCTGGTGTCTTTGTGCCATTCTCACCCAATGTGATAATGTATTGGTGCTAATTAAACGTCTGTTACGTAACTATGCAGACAAGAGCTTGCCCCGAATCATGTGAAATGGCAACAGTGTCTTTGGTCTGGAGAATTTAAAGTTCAACGGTGCCAAGCCGTGTGAGAAAGGCAGTGTACCAGATGCTATTCAAATTTAACTCGGGGTCACGCGCAAATGGCTCATTAGGAGAGTGAACGGTCACGTGATTGGTTTTAACCAATGATAGGGAAACTGGGTTTGATTTTCACAGGAGTCTGATTTTCATTTCACATTGACCCGCTGGCCACTTGCACCCCCATAGAAAAGTTATCACATATTGTGCCTGGATAAAGGTCTTCTATTCGTCTGTTCTATTTTCTTTATTTGCTGAGTGTCTTTTCCCTGTTGTTCCCCCTACCGTCAGCTTCATGTCACAGTGAACTGGGTCTATAGTTCCGTTGTATAATCTTCTCATCTGACGAGCATATAGTGAGCCCGCCCTCTTCTGGTTATTCCATTATTAAATTGCCACGGCTTCGGTGTCTATCTGTTGAGTGAGGGTGCACTACCCTAATTGAAGGGAGAATTTTGTTCTACTCGAGCTCATTAGCATGAAATGTGTCCCCACATTTTTTGTCGTTTGGCCGTTTGGTGGGAATGTGTAAATATAGCCTAGGATTAACTCCCTGGTTTTTGAGCTTCAATCTGAGGGCAGACTTGATAACATTACGGTTGAAAAATGGGTCCTAATTGCCCGAGAACGTGGAGGGATGCCATTTGTAAAATGGCTGCGTGCAGGCTCGGGAAGTATCACTTTTTTGGGAGGTGAGTTTCTTTCTGTGTGAATATTAAACAATGTAATTGGCTAACCCACCAAAAATTGAAAAGAAATGGAAAGATAAAGACCAAGACAATAATCTGATCG
This sequence comes from Crossaster papposus, assembly GCA_037893245.1. Classification (NCBI taxonomy): domain Eukaryota; kingdom Metazoa; phylum Echinodermata; class Asteroidea; order Velatida; family Solasteridae; genus Crossaster; species Crossaster papposus. The sequence continues at coordinate 939,319 of JBAIAA010000600.1, forward strand.
TTGTTTGAGAAACCCCAGTGATGTCGGTTTGCATGAAACTTGGTCCTAAACATTGTTGATTTTACACTGTTTTCATTGGGACTTGATTTAGGCTAGTGAACCCTATAACGTAAACATGGCTGAGGGGACACCGCGGTTCTACTGCCCTCACTTGGCCAGTTGTCAACTAGTCTACAACCAACACGTTGCCTTTGTTACACATGCATGCAAAATGATCTTTCCACGTAACGCAATATTGCTGAGAAACAACACGAAGACAATTATTATTGATGACTGATATAATTATAGCCGTCACAATATGACCCTAACGCATGAATAATGGCTACATGCGGCTTTCACATTTGAAATGACGGTTAATCCCACGGCAAATTTTTTGTCCGATATTCCCCCCCAACCCGAAAAGCAGATTTTACCCAGGCATCCGTAAAGTGGCACTAGATGTGACGTTTCCTCCGGTCCAAATTCCCGTTCTACTCTCATAAATCAATCAAAAAGAAACGCTGAAAAAAAACCACAGGATACATTTATTGAAAATGCTAATTGATGTTTTTATTCGGGTTCCGACTGCTATTACTGTTAATTATTATTAATGTGCAATATTGTGTTTAACTATAAATTGACATTAATGAAGGTCTCGTATACTAGTCTATCTTGATTATATATGCATACTAATTATATGCACATAATTAAACGTATATCATTATATTATTGTTGCTTTATTATTCTAAACTAATTTTATTATTAAACTAAAGGCAGAACGATCGGCTCTGAGCTACATTATTTGCTTAGTTATTTGCGGGTCCTTAATTGTTTACTATATGATTATGGAGTTAGTTCTATACAGTAACCAGTTACATGTACATGTACATTGTACTTCATATATCAGCTATATATCGCTATTCATGTACTTGCTATTCTGAACATTACTAACGTTAAGCATTGTGGACGGCCTGTGATATCACAATCTTGAAACCGACCGTTTCTTCCCATTAACACGGGCCCCTACATAATTTTTTAGGCTCTGTGGTGCAATCTGAGGTGATTTTCTGGTGCAGGGATTGTGAACCCCGCATCCCCCTTCTATCAGCCACTACCGTGGAGCCTGACACTTTTTCCCGGTCAAAATGACACTTCGTTGACGCCTCATCTGGGTCACTTTGACCCTAAAAAGTGTCATTATGACCAAGAAAAGAGTCATTCTGACCCAGAAAAGGTTGCATTCGGACCCGGAAAAAAGTCAAGCCCCACGGTACCTGGATTCCGGGTCAAATCCGCCCCGGGACTTGTTAAAGTATGCAACGACACCGATCACAGAAATATTTCGAGTGTAAATATTGGTACAACGGTGAAAGAAACAAACAAGTTGAGACAGAAATATAGCATAGGAAAGAAGTATAGAAGATTCAATTAAGAAGTGATGCTAAGGTACGCCTTGTTGGCTTTACTTTTATCTATATAGTAAATAGTGTGCCAGCAAAAATAATATATAATCAATTTGGTCAATACATGTAGGCCTATTTACAAGTTTTCCTAGTCTATGATTGGCTTGGGAAATACTATAGTTAGAAGTTGCCTTCGGGCATTTATATAAATATTCCCACAAGCCTTACGTTAAAGTTGGGTCCAGTCGTGCCGGATACGCCAATTCCATGCAGTGTTAAATACGTGGATGTCAGTCAAACATTTCAAAACAAAATGGTGTCGTTACTGAATGTTCTTTTTCACAAATTCTCACTAACAAAGACTATATATTTATACTTCGTAGCAAATTGGGGCAACTAGAAATGTGGTCCAGCACATCAAAATCAGGAATAAGTCAGAAAATGACTTTAACAAAAAAATGTTCATAGTAAGATTCGACATTCCATAAGCTTTCTAATGATATCCCTCATAAGCCTGTGGCTCATATAGACAATAACTCTTAAGCTACATGCTTGTGTTGAAAATTTGCTTCAAAATGTACGTTAGTGCTGCCGCCATTTTTGTGACATTGTAGCTATGGCTTTAGTTCTAGACGGCATTTCGGACAGCGCTATACAAAATGGCCGACACAGACAATAGCCGTAGATGTAGCTCTAGACGCTCGTTTCGGGCACGGCCTTATTCACATTCGTCAATAGAGATCATTAAAAAGCTTATAGAATTTCCAATCTTACTATGTACATATCTCAACAAGTCATGTTCCGACTTATTCCTAATTTTAATGTGCTGGGTCACAAATGTATATATTTTTACCGTTCGCCTTAAGTCTGACTTGCTCAACATGTTTGGCACATTTTACCTTTGAATTCTCCAGACCAAAGAGACTGTTAATATACCACATGATTCGGTGGCAAGCTTCACGCTATAGCATGCACCAGTTTCGGAATGGTCTGGTGTCTTTGTCCCATTCTCACCCATTGTGAACAATGTATTGGTGCCAAGCGTCTCTTATGTAACTATGCACGATTTTGCCCCAAATCACGTGATATAGCAACAGTGTCTTTAGTCTGGAGAATTCAAAAGTTAAAATGTGCCAAACATGTTGAGCAAGTCAGTGTACCAGATGTTATTCAAATTTAACACGCAAATGGCCTTTTGGAAATGGCAACTTTGTTTTCAGCAAAGCCGAGAAAGATTTTCGTCTTTTCATTATCTGACGTACAATAATAACAGTTCTTACATGTTGAACACATGACATTCCTAATGTTTTTCCCTTTCCTTGGTTATGATTATCAATAGGGTTTGTTTACAATCCTAAAGCATATTTCAATGGCAAAACGTTTACTTCATTCGCGCAACAGTCCTGGATTAATTTCACAAGTATGAAGTTTTCTGTTCACGAGTCTCAACAATATGTCACTTAGGTACATGTACAATAGGGATAAGAGAAAACAAATATATTATTCACATGAATATTTTTCTCTCTCAATAATCATTGCTATACAATCCCAGATAAAAAACAACCAGATGAATATCGGTACTCAACGAGAAAATGTTATAGGTAAAATGGCATTAGATATGAATCTATATTTAAATCTACATCTGTAATGGTTCTTATCAAAGCCTGTTTAGCATCTAGATGAGGGATTGGGGTAATAATTTCATTTCTGATGCTGAGACCTAAGAATTCTCAAGAGCGCGACTGTAAACTCGAAAGCCTTAAGAAACCCGTAGAGAAGACAACGAGAAGAAATTGCAGTTTTAGAAACTAACATCTTTCATATTCCCCCTTTAATATTCAACCGTGCCTCATGTAATTCAACACCATCATTGGTACGAGCAAACATTATCTTTGTGAGGGTTTATTCCCTGTGGGCATTTGAAGAAAAAAAAAAGTAAATCTTTAGCAATTTTATCTGAGCTTGTAGCATGGACCTTATCTGTCGGTTCTAAAGGTACACTGCGCCCTCAAGAGCCCATCTTCTATGAATATCTTGTCAACATCCTGATCCCCGTCAACATCCATGTTCATAGTGTACAAATAAAACGCCGTTGGAATTGGATAAAGTGGTCGAAAATCGCTGTGAAGAAAACGAACAAGCGGAGTATTAATTAAAGGGGCGAAAACATAATAATAATAATAATAATCGTGCTTATAATAATTCTTCCAAATAGGCACTTGGGGAGACAAATTAGCGTAAGTTTTTAGGGAATAAGGAGATAGTGGCACTTAGGGAGACATTTCAGTGTCTCCCTAAGTGTCTAGCTACCCTATAAACAAACGATATTTGGGAGTTATTTTTGTCCTAGAACGACAGATTTTGGTCTAAATAGCATAAATCTCGAAGATCTTAGAGAAAGGGTTTGGGTAAACAAGTTTCTTCCGCCAACCATGATGTGCACCATGCTGTATGTTGCCCTATATAGGCCTATATGTTTGTTTCTTGTACACAGTCATTTTGTCTCTGAAGAACATCTTGTTAAGATCTTAATATTAGGCCCTCTTAACTTATTTGATTTAAAATAAGTACGTTGAATCGTGTCTTGTACGACATAATGGTTAATTTAGAATTGACCAGGGGCCATTTCATAAAACAAGTAAGCACACAAATCTGCTTAGCACAAACATATTTTTTCCTCAGTAAAAACAGGTTACTATAGGCCAAACTTCATGTGCTTTTATATGCTAAGCAAAAACCAGCTGAATATCAGTCACAAACGATAAACATACCTGAATATTTGATTTGTAACCTTGTTTTTTCCCCAAGGATCAGAATGTTCATGCTAAGCTGAATGTTTGTGCTTACAGGTTTTATGAAATTGGCCCCTTGACAGTAATATACATTTACCTGTAGGTTTACTTGCAGATAACACTCTGTAGTTTCATCTGTCTACACCACTTGATAATGTTCAATGTGTCCATCATCAGATCAATAGATTTGGAGCTTGCGCGCTTTTCTTCACTGAACACACCGCTTCCCTTGCCGCCCGTCATTCGCTACATGGAAGAAAACAAAAAACCAACATAATTAAACAAACTATTATAAGACAACTGCCAACTGGTAGTGTATTTGAAAATGTGTAATCAAAGGCCGTATTCTCTCTGAGTAATCACTGCTTGCTATTATTTCCCCATGTTTGAAGTATTACCGATGTTGCTATCAAGTGGCTATCCAGATGAGTTTGTGGCTATGGCTACACTGCAAAAACTGTGTTTAGCGAGTAAACACTTTTCTAAACACTTTCTTGCTATCAGTTTGTAAACATGTTTAAATGCTAAACATGTTTAGCATGAGGACGGATTGTGTTTAGCCATTGAACGTTGATGTTTAGGAATTGGATGCGTGCATTTAGCTTTTAAACATGTTTACAAAAATTAACTGATAGCAAGAAAAGTGTTTTCTCGCTAAACACAGTTTTTAGAGTGTAGCGCCCAATAATTGCCTGCTGGAAGTTACGCAATGTTTGTTTACAGCCAGTCAAAATGCCTGATAATATTGACGTCTTTATCGGTTTGTTAGTTGCAATTCAAGGCACCATCACTTTGTGCTGCCGCCATTTTGGTGACATTGTAGCCATGGCTTGAGCTCTAGACGTCATTTCGGACAGCGCTATACAAAATGGCCGACACAGACAATAGCCGTAGCTGTAGCTCTAGACGCTCGTTTCGGACACGGCCTTATTCACACTCGTCAATGGAGATCAATGTTTATACTACAGTGAAGTGCGCCCCCAAGAGGTCACTAGAGGGTCATTTTACAAAGCGCATTGAACACAATGAGAACAATGGGAGTCAAAAGGTCTCAAAAGGTCTAAAAAGGTCTCCACAGGGTAATTTCTATAAATGAATATTTCTCCACAAGAATTTTCACGAAATAGATTTTAGAATTTTACTCAAATTACTTAAAAACTAGGGTTAGGTTGTGGGTTAGGGTTAGTGTTTGTGTTAGGGTATAATATAGTGTATTTTGGATCAAAATTTCAACCCAGGAAATTAATTGTAACGCTTCTCAGATTCAAATCTTTGGGGATAAAAAGTGATATCTTTTTCCATAACCGCAGTACCTCTGTGAAAAGTGAAAAGTTTCTAAAAATGCATTATACTATCTAAAGCTGCTGTACTTCTTACCAAGTAAGTTTTTATTGCCAATAATTTTTGGAGTAATTACCAAACGTATACGATCCCTTTAAGAGCAAAACATAGTACATAAACCACTGTAGGTGACATAATGGCGATCCGTGCGTGAGGATTTCAGATGTTCTGAAAAGTTGACCGGGATGGAAACCGTCTGAGTTTTGTTGGCATCAAATCTGTACATTGTTTTCCTTTTGCCGTGTAATTTGATTCAATAGTGTAATGGGATCGACCTTGACAAAGGCCGTCCTGCATGCCAAACTGACGGTACACTCTTCAGTCGTGACAGCCTTTGGAGTTTTACTTCTAACATGCAAAGCCTAAACCGCCTAAATTATGCCAGACGTGTACTCTTTTTTTTCTCACAGACTGCTCTCACTCAATTGGCCCCGGCAATTGGCCAAATTCGCCCGCGATTTTCTTAACATGATATTTCCATTTCTCGGTCGCCGGGACCCCCCCGATCAACAGGCCGCCCCGGGGGCCGGGTTTGACTGCGCGCTGTGATCGGTGATTGAGTACCGGCCGATCCGGCTAATATGCTCTGACGTCTGAAGTCGCACTCCTACCCGGCCACACGCGCAGGTTTGCCCGCAGGCTATCCATACACACACAAAAAGAACATAAAAAAAACCACCAAACCATCGAGATGATCACGGCGTTATGTTCCTTCCTTTTAAAACCCCGAGGATGTGCGTGGATCACCTCCTTCGCTTACTGTTTGTTTTTGCTCAGTAACCCTGACCGAAGCGAGGATATAAGGCTGCCGTGCCCCTGATTTGAATAAGGAACGATAACAAAATTACCGAGACTTTGCCCAACACCTGTCTAACTCGCAGGCAGAAAAAGAAGAAGAAAAGATCTCGATCACATTCTCAGGTATCAGAAGGTTGTCTGGACAACTCTGAAGCGATTTGATGTGATATTTAGGTTTGAGTATTCAATTTCCTCTTAAAAGTTGACTTAGCAGCAGTACGATACCAATAGCTAATCTAATTCATCTCAGCTGATTAAGACTGACTTTGCCAGTCGCTGCTGGATTCAAACTAGCCCGTTTGACTGTATTACCATGCTTAATTAAAGCTCTCATCTGAAACCTGCATGCTAGGAGTTAACTTGACATTGAAAGGGCATTGCCGTTGGAAGACCCTTTTGAAATGATGAATGAACTTTTGATGAAGATTAGTTTTTGAGTGTAAGTTGTTTTCAATAATCGCATTCTTGTATGCCGCATTGGTTGAGCCTTCCAAGGAAAGATCACCCGATGTTACTTACAATATATCCACTACCAGCGCCCCAACCAACCTATCAGAAACTTTGTTATTCAAGCTGAAAGCCCTTTGTTTGGCTCTTAACAAACTTGAACAAACAGTACCTCCAACAACTAGAGCTCTAACTTAACTTTGCCTTGAATACGTGTGACAATCACCACGTAACTGGGTTTCCGATGACGTGCATCGAGCCTTTCAACAAATATCTTGCTTCAAAAGCGCGTGCGCTAAGTTTTGTGATCGCCGTGTGTATCATCGGTCTGAAACTAGCATGGAATCAGATATCACACGGTCAATTATCACAATATTCAATTTATGCAGGGCCATTATTAAATTGACACTTTGGCTCACACTTTAAGTTCTTTCTTCGCTGCTAGAAATAAGCAATGCAAGGAAATAATAACCCAGTGCTGTTGTCAGATTTAACTTGAATCTGAGGCTATTATCATATTCAATGATTTAATTTAAACAAAATCACACTGTAGGCCTACAAGAAACTACTTGCGCATGCAGCAGATTAGATCAAAGGTGATGTAAATATAACCATCAATGTCACGTCGCGCGCAGCCTTGTCGACTGTCATTACTTCGCACTTGAAAGTTAAAGAGTGAAGACCCTTTTTCAGGGCTAAGCAGCTTTCTTAAAGGTAGGATACACCTTTTGCAGATATCGAAACATTTTAATACCAAATTATTAGAAAATATCTTACTTATCTAGCAAAACGATTGCGCTAATTGTCCTGTAATTGTAAACAAAAACATATATACATATATATATTTAAAATAACGATCGCCGGACGGCGATTGCACTAGATATCCTGTAATTGTTTTAAACAAAAGGAATTTAATTTTTTTTTAAATCACGATTGCCAGACGGCGATCGCGAAAAAAACCACAGACAAAATAAGAACCACTGGTTGAAATCGAAAGCCGTTTTTCTTGCTTTTTCTTAGTATCCATGATTGTAAAACTTCAGACAGGTCAGTTAAACGATATTTACTATATTAAAAATAGAACCCTCCAAATCCACTCATTCGTGATTATTAAAGCACTAACCAATGGTGTATCCTACCTTTTAAGGATACAGAACAGATCAGTTATAAACGTGCAGGGCTGCTTCACCATTTTAACCAACCGGAAGCTTAACGAGTTTGGGCGTCTTAAATCATTTAGTTATTTGCGTCGTGTCACCCGCAATAAAGCACTTGTCTGCTAAGTGACAGTTTTATAGCACGGGTCGGTAAACAAAATGAGGATGTGAAATCTCTAAATAGTTGGTTTTTTTCTCAAAATATCTGCAATCACAGCAGATTTGAGAATCGACGTATACTTATTTTGTGTGGTAAGGATACAGTTTTGTAAATGTTATATTAATTCAATTGACAGCGAGATGTTCATGAACAATCAGCCATTTTCCCTCTAATCTTTATGAAAAATTGCACTCTTGAATTTCCAAATATCCTTTGTTTTCAATATAGGTTTTTCCGGTTATTTTAAAACTAATATCACATACATTCCTTATAACGACACTTTAATTTCGTACCTGAGCTCAATTCTCAATTCGTCATCGAATCGAAAAAGCAAATTAGTTTTTTTTTGTCATTTGTTTTAACGCTTTGGTCATTTAAATGTATTATCTAACCGTAACGTTTAAGAGTAAACAGAAAGAAATAGAATGACGCTGACAGCAGCGTAACATTGAAATGAAAAACAAAACGAATTTGCTTTTTCAATTTGACGCCGATCGCCCCACGAGGCGCGTTCATGAATTTAGAACGAATCAGAATGCTACAAATTTGAATAGGGGCCTATGCTGCATTTTAACGGGTTTTTTTTCAATTGAGAATTGAGTTTGACGATGTTCGGGGACAACATTAAAGTGCGGTTAAAGGGATCATATACGTTTGGTAATGAAAACCCACTGTTTGTTTCAATCCTATATAGTTATAGACATATACCATAAAACTAACCTGTACAAATTTCATTTCAAAAAGTGGTAGCGATTTTGAGATATTGCCGAAAATCTGCAGCGGTTATGTCCACGCAGGAAAAATAATCTGCATTGGAATACACAATCTGAGAAACGTCACTGCAGTAACGCTTCCCAGATTCAAATTTTTGGGGATAAAAAGTGATATCTTTTTGCATAACCGCAGTACTTCAAAGTGAAAAGTTTCTAAAAATGCATTATACTATCCAAAGCTGCTGTACTTTTACCAAGTAAGTTTTTATTGCCATTAATTTTTGGAGTAATTACCAAACGTATACGATCCCTTTAGAAGGAATTTGTGTGATAAAAGTGTTAAAATAACTTGAAAACCAATAATATCTGCCACAGATTGGCATTCGTATAAGAATGATTGGTTTTGCATTCCCAATCAAGAATAGATTTTTAAGAAAACACCATTTGGTATCTTATCGATTAATCGCTGTTAATTTTAATTGTAAAACAAAAATACATCTCTTGCGTCATTGCACAGATTAGGTCTGTACCACCCCCCCCCCCCCCCCAACAAGTCGTTCCAATTATTTGAACCAGGACCGTGGTTTCTCCGACAAAATCCGAGTACAGGGGACAAATTCCAGTCCACATGGCCTATAATTAAATGCACCACACATTTAACTCTGAAGCGATGCCGAAATGCCCTTTGCGCTAAAGTGCCCATTTTTTTCCCAGGTCGGCTCAAGAGATAATTATTTGTTTTTTTGAGAGACCAACTCCGTCAATTCAATTAGGAAAGTGCAGTCGCATTACGTATGACGCGGACTGGTTAAATGTCAGTTAGAAAGTGGTAGACTATTGGGAAACTCTACGATCATATTACGGTTACTGCCGTTCTCAAGTACCCAAGCCAAGCCATGGTTTAAATACCTTGAACAAATGTGACCATCCACGACAAAAGGGCTGTCAAGTCGCCAGAGCTTATTTTGAAAAAGGGACCATTAAAATAAATTATGTGAAAAAACAATAAAAAACTAAGAATTGTCATATTCAGTGTAGCTAACCATAAATACCAACTATGTCTTGTAATACATCATTTTAAAGCTTATTTCTTGTAGATTTCATTTCTTGAAATATCTCAAAACGTCAAGATTCCTACTTTACAGCCCTTTTGTTGTGGACGGTCACAAATAGTCATCGTAGAACACAAAAGACTTGAAAAATAAGTAGAAAAGACAGAAAGCATAACAAAGAACATCGAGAAAATCAAGAAAGAAAACCAAAACCAAACAGTAAACATAAAACAGTAAACATAAAACAGTAAACATAAAACAGTAAACATAAAACTGAAAACATAAAACTGAAAACCGAAAACATAAAACTGAAAACCGAAAACTATCAAATATGAACCAAAAAACACAAACAGAAAGAATAAAAAGGTAAAAGTATGAATATGAGTGAGTATGTAAACACCGGCAATCGTGGACTATAGGGATAATTGGGTTAGGGCATGAACAAGGGGTTCACGATTGACCGACCGCCTATTTGGAAAAATCGTGTGCAAAACCTATGGGAGGCCTTCCCCAAAAGTACAAACAAAAGATGGACAATAGGGGGTCCTCGATGGCCGGTGTTTACTTCTAATGTACATGTGGGGGTGTATCCACCCTTAAATTACATATCCTGAAGCGCCAACAATAAGCTGATTTTATATATTGACGTGATGTCTTCATTGTGCTTCAGTGCATTAAAATTTAATGCTCTTCACTCACGTCATTTTCTGCCAGTTCTAATTAAACAGAAAAACCAATAGCAGTCTCTTCCTTTGTTTGACTTAACAATCGATGTATTAATGTCGGTTATGTACGTCTGTGATTATATCGAGACTGCACAATACCGACATGGAAATTACTCCGTACACGACTCGCTGTTGACACTCGATTTTCGATCGTCATCTCTGTCGCCTGTAACAACATAACTAATGCTAATTGACGGACGCTTCGAAAACATTGATCTCCTTGCCGTAGTTACCAAGGAGTGACGAGACACCAGCCTTAATTGATTTCGATTAAGGCAATCCCAGCTCACCGGACTCAGACGCATCTGTCAAAATAATGACAGGCTCGAGTGACGATTGGCCTGCTGCGGACGGACCGTGCATCACGATGTCTCATTCAGCTTTATTTTATAATTGTTTGTACACAAATATAACATCCTTCTCTCGAAACATTTTCCAATACGTTGGAACATTGAAATAATAGTGATGTGATCAAGGAAAACCCTTTACATTTTGACATGTTGTTGTCATCGATTCCGCGGCTTGGATGCGCTGCACACAGTTCGAAAGGCATGTATGGTGGCCCTGGAGGGACATAAAAAGTCGTGATTTTTTTCGCGACTAGTCGTAAAATTATTCACGACTAGTCGTTAATTTATTCGCGACTAGTCGCAATTTTTTTGGAGGCGACTAGTCGTAATTTCTTTTTTACGACTGGTCGTGATTATTTTTGCGACTAGTCGTGAAAAAATTCACAACTAGTCGCAAAAATATTCACGACCAGTCGCTAAAAAATGTACGACTAGTCGCAAAAGAAAATGTACTACCGATCGCCAATCAATTCACGACTATTCGCGAATAAATTCACGAATAGTTGTGAATATTTTTACAACTAGTCGTAAATATTTTCGTGTGCATATCATGGGACATGTATTTGCCGCGTATGTGATGTGATGTGATGTGGTGTGACGCGCGCGTGCTCAATGATTTTGTTGTTGTAACCTATGGTTGTAGCAACTAACATACTACATGTATTGCTAATCTACTAATTTACCGGAGTGCTAACATCATCGAAACAAAACTTCTGATAATAGCTTTCGTCACCGGATCAGTTGAAAAAACTGTTTGGAGATGGCATTGGAAAACGAAGTTTGTATTCCACGTCGCTTGTAGCAGGAACATCTTCCAAGCTACTGACAAATAATTCGCGACAAAAGTCACGACTGGTCGTAAACAAATTCACAACTGGTCGTGAATTTATTCACAACTGGTCGTGAATTTATACACGACCAGTCGCGAATTATTCACGACTAGTCGCAAACATATTAACGACCAGCCGCAAAAATATTCGCGACTAGTCGCTAATAAATTTACGACTAGTCGCGAAAATATTCACGGCCAGTCACGAATAAATTCACGACTATAGTCGCGAACAAAATAACAACTGTTTATGTCCCTCCAGGGCCACCATAGGGTACGCTTATACGCTACTCCGAATGCCGTGCGTTTCTTTCACATAAATCTGTGGAGTAGCATCAGATATTGCTCTTCAATTTTCAGCCAAGGTCTTTCAGCCCAAATCAAATCACGTCGTTTCTTCGTGCGCTTATGGCAGTGAGTCCACAATAGTCTGTTGTGTTATTATGAGATGAAGTGGTGCGTTATAGGTTTTCAGTATATTCGTGTACTGCCACAATCAGAATTATATACAATTAATATAAATTACTGCCTAAACAACAATTGTGTACAAGGGATAATCATAGACAAACTTCTTACGATCTGCCTTGGAATATTTGATTTGTGACCGTCGAGTTATTTAATTTATCGTTGAAGTCGTGTTATTCTCGACTTAAGGTCAAGAATCTCGAGTTCAGTGTAATGAGAAGGTGAACTGCACATTCAACTATATGTTTACTTTAGGCAGTTCTTATATAGCGCACGTATCTACCAATGCTGGTACTCAAGGCGCTCTCACATTATTATCCCGATCATTATTCTTTATACTGGAAAAAATATTAGTTTTAAAAAAGTTAGCAACTAAAAACCCGATTATCTCGAAACTTTATTTTGTTGATGAGTGGCGAAATTCGTCTCTTCGTGAAAACTTTGACAACTTGCCTGTAATAGTGTTTGAATTCGGCGGCTTTTGTCGGCTTTATCTTCGTTCTCCCAGTTCGTCGCGCCGCCCGCTCGCCTCTCCATCAAGTCGTCAAACTCCCGCGCCTGCGCACTTCTGCTCTGGAGTATAAGGAGGAGCACGGTTGCGATGAGGAGAACCAGTGTGTACGTCTTCATGGTGACGAGAGACGCAAGATTGCGACGGGCTGACCGGCCTTGTAGATGAGATGCTTTGATTGTCGATCCTGTTTGATTTCACTGTTTGTTTTTCTCCTGAAAATGCACAAAAATTCACGAAAATAAAAAAATAATACAAAAAAAATCGACCTTAAAACCTCGTGGCGTATTGTACATCTATGCTATTCGGATGTTTTATTGCAACTCCAAGGATATGTTAGTTTACAAGATGCGGCAGCATTCTCATTGTTTGTATATGCTGCATCTGCGCACAGACAAAGGCGTTCGTCCTTAGTAGCAAGGTATGAGACAATTTATACAATTATCTCTTCACCCTTGGGGCGCAAAATCCCCGTAGCGACTTCTGGAGAAGCTGACAGTTTCACTACGACTATTTTTTTTGTCTGGGAGTTTGCAATTTAGGTACTGGGGTGAAATATAGGTCTATGGAGGAAACAGGTGGACCGACTCACAGCAATACATGAATGAAATATATGCGCATTCACACCAACACTTTGTTTGTCTGGAAAAATGCAATTTAGGTACTGGGGGGAAATATAGGTCTATGGAGGAAACAGGTGGACCGACTCACAGCAATACACGAATGAAATATATGCGCATTCACACCAAAACAGAAGACAACAACAGCCACACCAGCAATCTGGGAATTTGACAATTGATTTTTATTATTATTTTAGTTAACATGCCGTACGTTTTCACATTAGTGATCAAAGAGAAAATGCTAGTTTATAATCGGGTATAAATTTTACGAATGTGGCGTGATTTCAACTTTTTTTTTCTTGACCAAAAACTTGTTTCCGCAACTTGACGTAAATCGGGCAGCGGCAGCTTTGCTATAAATGTGTTATACATACGTTGGTGGGATTTAGGGGGAACTCGACGTGGGCGTGCATACGATCGCAATATTGCCTGCCTGCCTGTCGTCTCAATTCGCGCTGGAAATCAGGGCAAATGCTGGCTCGTGTTCAGTCGAGAGATGCAGCGAATAACCTTGTGTTTATTATTCCACTTAAGGGAGAGTTCTCAGAGACCCGTGGAAGGGGGCCTTGGTTGTTTTTCACGTCTTCCGCTGCGAACGAGCAGAGAGGGGGAAAAAAGCAATTTCCGAGTTCCGGTGACGTCATTGTTGCAAATTCGATTCTAATGTTTCGAGTATAGACATTTTGCACCCAACATAATTTCCTATAGGGCGACACGAGTGTATTTTATATCGGTCACATTGCCGATTACGGTATACGGCCAGACGAAAAGACTCGTTTAAAATGTTTACTTAAAGGTGGGAATACACCATTTGCAGATACCATTTTTACTACCGAACTATTAAGAAATATCTTACTTATTTGGGAAGTAAATAAAGATTGTAGGCATCCAGCAAAATGATTGCGCTAAATATCCAGTAATTTTTCCGAAACATCTAATTAAAAACAAAATCACAATTGCCGGACGGCGATCAGGAGGAAAATAAGAACAACATAAGAACCACTGCCTGACACCGGATGAAAACGAACGCCGTTTCTCTAGCTTTTTTCCAGCATCCATGATTGTAAAACTTCGGACAGGTCGATATTTACTATAACATACAACCCCCCCTAATCCACTCATTCATGATAATTCAAACAGTTACCATTGGTGTATCCTACCTTTAAAGAGCAATAACAGTATTTTATTTGTTAACTAAGTATTCCGGCCTAACGTTAATAACATCCAAACCTCATTCAGTGTAGGATTTTGGTGGATATTTCCTGTTTCGCATTTAAAAAGCGAAAATACAGATCCACAGGCCTTTCCGGCCAATTCCAATTGTACTCGCAATGTACATGTACATTGTATTTCATCTACGAATCTGAACACAATGTGAGAGTATTCAGATTTCGCATTGAGAAATGAAGCATATTTCGGCTGTTCGCAATAATATTACAACCGTTAATACAAAGTAAATTGTCTACGTCATAAGATGATCAGCGGTATACACGCTTAAAACTAAAGTGTTGAATCAGCAACATAAGTGTGCGGTCAGTGACTACCCTTTACAAGTTTGGATTTCGAACATTAAACTGATGAATTCAACACATTGAGTGTTGAATTTATCAGAATTCATCATGCCTATAGGCATGCTCCACACGCCGGGTACAAGACCGCATTAGTAAAACTGCAAGTTGTATTTGTTCAATTGTGTATACTTTGTTTTAAAATTATTTAAAAAGTCATTAAAATGTTTAAGGCTTCTTATTTGTAAAGAAAAACAGTGTCCCCCCAAAAATGGTGGGGGGTGGGGAGCGGGGGTGGATGAACGGAAAGAAAAAGCAAAATCGGCAATCGACGAAGAAAAATTGACAAAAGATCTGACTTGCACCTGCGCAAAAGCACGTGTTTTCTTCGACAACAGCACCTAATGCAGCTACGATTTATCATCGATATATTCGATTTCTCTTCGGTCATCGAATTTGTTAGAGTTTTTTGTTTTTCATGTTGGTATCCGCGCTGAGAGAAATTAGGACATTCGGTATCTAGTACATTCATGTATGCATCAAGTACACTGTATAACATTTAGATATTGTGGATTATGCTACCACGCATCTTGAAATGGGCGCACGAAATATCTCGCACAAAATATTCTTAGCCGAGCGCCGACACGAACCCAATTCTAGCAGGCGCACAGTACTCCCCCACAATCATTACACGGCTGAATCGGTAACTCGCCTCCCTACTCCAATGTAAAAACAAGTGTACGACTCCCATTAAAAAACTATTGGAGCCCACGGGAACAGGGAAGATGAGGGGGGGGGGGGGGGATGAGGGGGTTGCAGTTGATAAGGATCAAAGACGATGCTATATCTCACCGCCGATGACAGTAGCACGTATCTGGGTATCGATAATTCGCATGAAGATACAAAATGCGGCCGCTGTAATGTACAGGCGCTTCATTTGAACAATTTTAAAGTAAAATTTCACGACAATAAAAGCCCAATTCGTTGTTTTCATTAAATAATATTATATATATTATCATTATTATTATTATTATTATTTTCTGGTAATGAAACCAAGGATCCTTTAAAAGCGCTGAAGGCACTGTAGCTCGTAAGCCAGAAGAAACCCGTAGACAGAGGCTGTGTCAGCCAGGAACACCAGGGCAAACCCCTTCTCTTAGCGATAAGTGTTCTGGGTTCTTTTACGTGCATTATACAATTTTATAATATTATAATGGGAAAGATATATACACACATTATAAATTATACAAAAACAAACAAACAAACAAACACCCCAACAAGCACAAAATTAAGCAGAGAATTACAGAGTTTTACCGCCGATACTTACTGGAGTGTTTCCTTGAGATACTACAAAACTACAACGTTTATGTCTTTTAATTGGTGAACGTTTGTGCCTTTTCGATTTCTCGTATATTTCGTTCTAAAGGCCTGATAACAAGTTAGTTCCAGTTACTTTAAATGACGTCACTTTAAACCGATAACTCTCGCTGCTACTAGTACTATGCCAGTATTTTTCAGCATGTATCTTAAAAAAGAATCGCATTTCATTTATGTGGGGGCTGATCCAATGTATGGGGGTTAAATCTCCCCTAGGCGCCCCCCTAGGCGCCCGAACACCCCCCGCCCCCCCCCCCCCCCCCCCCCCACCCAAATAGAACCGTAGCTTAGTGCCATAGCCTTGCAAACATGAGGGTCTACACGTTTATAGCAGCAGAGGTCAAGACACACCGAATATCCTTAGATACCTTAAAGGATTTCTACTTTCATTAACACTTTGATACTACCCAGTCCAGTTATTTCATTTTATCTCAACGGAGCTGTAGGAGTATGACACTTGCTTGAAGCTAAGAGACGGGTTGAATAGAGCCACCATCACAATCATCTATACAATAGTAAATTAACGAATCATAGAAATTATTCCCAGCGGCCCAAGAGAAACAGAATGACGTTTTTAGGATGATGTATATGCTCTAAAACAAAACGGTGGATAAATATACATGTATTGTATGTGGTAAAAAAACAAACCAGTTCGCGTCGGATGACGTGTATACACGCAAAGTTGTTTTTTCCGGAATTTAAAACGGATGAAGAATAAACACGTTATGATTAAGGCTGGGAATATATGTCAGCGACCGGCACGCAGCAAGCGACCCTGGAAATATCAGGGTGTGCTAACCACAGATGCTGGCCTGAACCCGTATCGGATTGAGACTCGCGAAACAAAAAAATCCCGTGCCAATTTTGACCAGCTTGATAACTAGTTGTTGGCGAAATACAATGTGCCAACCGGCAATACAAAACTAGGTCTATTAAAAAAAAAAAAAATTCGAATGCTAATTCACAATTGTAGTATCATTCGACAAGCGACATACCGCGTTTACATTCACCTGGTTTGAGATTGTAATTTGGCATAATGTCGCAAATGCATGCATGGCACGCCACGCCAAAGCTGGTTATTGGCGCCCCTGAAAGCCGAAAAGCGCCAGACAGACATTTTTTATGGACTACACACGCGCGCGCGCGCGCGCATGTACATGTAGGCAGTCACCACAAGTTACATTTGCCGCTATCGGGCAAACACACGAGCACTGTTATCGCCGGCTGATCGCCGAGCCTTAATTGTAAAAATAAACGTGTAAATTGCAAGTATAAATACACGCTGGACTTCGATTCTTATCTTGCTTTGCCATCGAAGGCACGCGGAGCATTCCAACATTGCCAATTACTCGCCATTCTGTATTTGGGAATCGTCAGTCTCAATAGGATCTAACCCAGATACCGTGATACCTGAACTGTTTTCAGGCTAGGATCGGCTTATTTCGTAACAAAAGAGTTTGTTTGTTTCAAGCGATAGGTTTGCATAACACGGTGTCTAAATAAGAACCTGATAGGTCGAACTTAAGGCCCAGTCACACCGGGCTTGCGACCAGGTTACGACCTAGCTGCGACCGAAAAATGTTGCAATCGCGGGAAAATCGTACAAAGAGCGTGCGACTGGTCGTAGAGGTCGTGGGTCATCGCAACAGCAAAATCAGTCGCAGCAAGGTCGATGGTCATGTTCAAAACTTCTGACCTGCGATTCCAAATCGTAAGAGGTTGCAGACAGGTCTTACATGGTCGTACCACCAGTCGTACATGCTCGCACCACCATTCGTGGATGGTCGCGGGTCCCACAGTCGCACGATTAGTCGTGCAACTGGTTGTAGGTATACACGACTGATCGTGCGAGTGGTCGCAGGTATACACGATTGCTCGTACGATCAATCGTGGGTACCTGGGACTAGTCGCACGATTACCTACGACTGACTTTGCGATCAATCTTCTCCAATCGCTTGTGATCGCACGACCAAGCGTGCCACCAATTGTACGTACCAGTCTTAAGAGCAATCACAGCATACGACCGCTATGAAGATCGTCGCAAAACATTGGCGATTGGTCGTACCTCTGCTAAATCGCACCAATCGCACGATCCAGAAATCGTACGATCCGGTGTGACTGGGCCTTTACACATTGGCACTTATGGGGTACCGGGAACAAAAGGTAACGATTAGCGACAATGGTACCCCGCAAGTTCTTCTTCAGAAATCTAGGTATGCCAACCCCATATATTTAAGGGCCCCTTTACACAGAGATGCGACCTTTGTGCCACCTTTGAGCGACCAACATTTGGCCAGGACGCTCAATGGTCGCCTAAACCCAGAAAGTCCTGTTTCTATGTAACTGCTCCAGCGATCCTCGTGCCTTCGCTTGAACCATCAAAAATGCAATGTTCGGCTATTTTCATGGCAATCAACGAGCGCGACCAATGGGCGACCACTGTGTGCCTCCGCTCTGCAACCACGGGCAATGCTTAAACCTCCCTTCTGCCTCCTTTGAGCCGCATTAGAGCAACCAATTCCTCGGCGACCTTTGTGCGACTGTTTCGAGCATGTTTAAACATTTACGGCGACCATTGCGTCCATGGGGATATCCGAACCTCCTGTGCACCACCTTTGAACGACCGAGCCAACCCTTCGTGCCTCATTGATCCCCCAGTATAAGATGTTTGCAAAGGACTCTGCTAGATATTTGACTATTAAAGCCATTGTGATGAAGTCCGCGCAGCCCATGTCTCAATCTTGCAGCCCGTTTTTATATAAGGAACACGCAGTCCAGGCACGTACAGGTCGTGATAGCCCGTGGCGCTAGGACTCCCCGAAGCATCAAACGCTCCTAGACGGACTAGCGGACTTGATTATCCCGAAATCAAATTCATTATTTTCAAAATTGAAAACTAAATAAAATAGGAACGGTGATGTAGAGAGGCACGGGTCCTTCATGACTTTAGGGATGTGTTGGTTTCGTAACAGGATGCAATCCATCTTAAGGGATAACCAGCATTTATCAAGCAGATATAATTTTAAGGGGAATATACAATCGCCTATACTAACATAAGACGAAGTATCAAAGCTCCGTGGATGTGCCCATTACACAATGTGAATTTTCATGATAGATTCATCCCGTTTATAGGCAGGATACACCATTTGCAGATATAAACATAATTTTACTACAAAATTATTAAGAAAATAAATATCTTACTTATTTAAAAGTAAATAACGATTGCAGGCATCTAGCAAACTGATTGCGATAGGTATCCTATAATTGTTCCAAACAAAAAAACAATTATACAAAAAATTCACGATCGCCAGACGGCGATCGCGAAAAAACCAAGAACAACTGCCCGACGCCGGTTAAATACAAACGCTGTTTTTCTTGCTTTCCTCGGCATCCGTGATTGTAAAACCTTGAACAGGTCAGTTAAACGATATTTACTACAAAATACAACCCCGCAAATCCACCTATTCATGATAATTAAAGCAATTACAAAATGGTTTATCCTACAAAAACAAAACAATTGATAAGTTTTACAAGAAAAAAAAAATTGGAATGTTTTTATCAGCGTGTTTTCTTACCCTTTCGCAGTGGTATAAGCACAACATACGAACCACTCGTGCGCCCCGCAGAAGTCCGGTATAGCAGCGAAATCTGCGCATGTGCAAAAACAAGATTGGACGATTTTTCCCTTGGGATAAACCGCGAAAGATAAACGCGCAAACTTTTGCATGTGCACATGCGCAGTTGGAATAACGAAATGTCATATTGTCCCAACTACCAGATCTGGGACCAGAATAGACCGAGTCAAAAGTTAGGAATTGTATGACTCTTGTTGTCAAGGAGACAGTGACGGATGTTCCAGTGAAATATAAACCACCTGGGTAATATAAAAAACTGATCAGCTAAATTAGATGGAAGTCGGTAATTAATGATGAGAATAGACTCGGTCCAAAGAAGACTTTACACTTTACTGCAATATTTACTCTTGAGAAAATATAACCTTTGGAGGATTCAGGCAGAAACAATCTGCCAAATCTACATTTAGAAGGTTTGCCAACTCCTGGTTTTTGTTTTTGTTTTGTTTTTACCCAAAACCTGTATTTCAATACGTTCTTACCATTGTCTTTCTTTTACTCGGTTTCTAGCAAATATGTTGAACATCCTTCTACATTCTAGTAGTGGGTTTTCATTCAAATGAGAAAGAAAACCAAAAAAATATGGACCGTTCAAAAAATGTTCTTTCCCCCTATACTGCAGATACAAAATCCTAGCCTGAAATCGGGTAACCTCCTTGTCACTTGAGCACCCAAAAGCTTTCTTTAAAACAAAACCTTAAGCTGACATAGTTTAAGCATGGAGGTAGGAAACAAGTGGGGCGTTTCGCCTTCAGATTAAGATCATATTTTATCAAAGTCATCAACGGTAGTGTTCGATATCAATCCCTCGTGAGCAACGGCGCAGTATACGTTTAGGTGGTGTAAATCTGATAGCGGAAGAGAGCTGAGTTCGGCACACATAACCGCGTCACAGTATACGACGTTTAAACAAAAAAGTGCTATCGGCGAGTGTCCTCTTTTTCTGCCGCATTATACACTACTCTACGGTCCGCGTTACCACCGCCTGCGGTCAAATGTAACATCTCCGGCTCAATATAGATCGATCGCCATCATTCTCCGGCCAGACTCTGATTGGAAAATGGTTGTAGCTATGAAACAACGCGCCCGGAATCTGGGTCAAGTTATACGAGTTACGCATCCTTCCTTCAATTCATTGTTCCTTGTTTCTCGTTGTTTCGTTCATCAGCAAGGCGGGAAAACCTCCCAAGGGAAATGACAAAGGTCTCAACAAGCCGAACGCTCGAGGACCACGAACGGAAGAGGGTAAAATAAAATCGAAGACTACAAATCGGAGATGGTGGGAAAGCATTGGACCAGGTGTTGTTGCCCGTTTGAGTATGGATTTTTAAAGGGGTCTTGATGATCTGATGATGTCAGATTGAATGGATGGTGGCGTCTGGTGCTATAGTGCACCGG
Organism: Crossaster papposus; assembly: GCA_037893245.1. Lineage (NCBI taxonomy): Eukaryota > Metazoa > Echinodermata > Asteroidea > Velatida > Solasteridae > Crossaster > Crossaster papposus. The sequence continues at coordinate 960,576 of JBAIAA010000600.1, forward strand.
CAACAGGTTGTGCGAAGCTGGGGCTCTCTCTCTCTAGCTCTCTATCATCAGTTATGACTGACTCGCCCGAGTGTTATTGGCCTGGTCTGTCGAGTGCCTCGGCGGAAACTCTTGAAGCACTCTTCTTATGGGATCGAGGCGCAGTGGGAGTGTGGGATTGGAGAACAGCGAAGTGGAAGAAGGGAAAAGCTGGGATAAGAGCCCGATATTCATCACGGATGAGGAACTGCGGTGAGGCGCGAGGAGAGTCGAGACGCAAACCGAGGCACTTAATTCAAGATGCGCAACGGATGAGATTACGGTTGCCGCGGCAGATACTGCGCAGTTACAAACCGGTTGTCGGTATACTCGATTCTCCAGTGTGGCTAAGACAATGCTAAACGTAGTGGAAATCAGCGGCAGGGCTCCCAGGCGGTGAATTATCGGCGCAAATGTTGCATTAACTGCGGCGTGTCTTAATTCATTCAAAGGGTCCCTATAGTGGAAAGATCTTTTATGTTTGTATGACCCGACGCCATTCGATAACGAATAACAGTTGACACAACAATAAAACGACTAACTTAAATTAAATACCTGTATATATTTTGTGTTGTTTACTCGATAATGAAGACATTTTTCTGCTTTACTTGACTTGTGAAACAAAACTCGTTTTAAAAATGCACTAGACATAATCTCAAGCATAACCCATAGAGGAAACAAGCTCATATATCCATGTTCATACAGTTAATAAACAGATTAACAAGTACACATATTATTTTAAAACGCCATTTTAGAACCGGCAATACTGCCCAAAAACAATTTCTACGGCTGTTGAATGTCTAAAGACAGCTTCAGAATGCATTAAAGCAAAACAAAAATGTGTATTTAGAAACGGCTGTTTGTAGTTACACTGCTTTTATTATTAACAGTTTCATATTAAACCGTGCAAACTTTGTTGTTTCAAATTGAAATGTCGCGTTTTGGAAACGACCTCTTCAAAAATTTGCATACACGATTTTTTTTTGATACCTGGATTTAGTGGCCGAAATAAGGTATAGAGATGGACAATGGCTAGAGAGAGTGACTCCGGGCATTGTAATATAATCGTTCCATCGGCCAAATTCAGCTCACATTTTCCTATTTTTTTTGTATTCTGTGAAGGAGACGCTGTTTTAGTAAGCAATTGCAAGTCGATAACGTGTCTGCACGGCAGCGTATACAAGTCATTATGCAAGATCAGGTCTACATAACACCGTTGATATCACTTCAAAAGCCGCGACTAACTCACCTCGCTTCGGGTGCGGTAAGTCGAGACCTAAATTAAATTAAACCGGAGAAGCGCTTGATATCCCCGGCGTGTTGTGCACACGGCCGGGACGAAAACAAAAACGAGCAACACGTTTAATCACGGAGGAGATATCGGGTGCATTTTTTTTTTATTCCGGTTTGGGATTTGGGGTTTAATTGAAAATGATAACGTACGTACATGCACGTTTGTTTATAGTGTAAATCGAGGACCTTCTTTTGTTCCTCTCGATAATTTCCTTTGTTTGTACTTTTTCCGACGGCTCTCATTGGTTTTGTACACGAATCTCAATCGAGGACGTCCTCGATTCTAACCCTAACCCCAATTCACCTTCGTGTCGCCAGGCATGTGTCCTCCATTTACACCATAAACAAACGCGTACACACCCCCACGCACAAAATCGACCTGGTGCTTTATAAGTTGAGCTTTTGGTGTCGGCAAAAGGCGCGGCGAGTACGGCGGTTTATGTTGCGGGCCGGCGGCGACATGTGCGACCACGGCCTTTCCAGGATTCTGTGTTGACAGTGGTAATGGACCAAATACACTGGAAAAAAATCTGCGAGCCGTGTATATAGCGTGTTATCACCCATAATAATGGAATCATGCGCGTGTTTGTGCGTTATAGAAGCAGTAGACTTTTTTGTTAATTGCGGGACTGCGGTGTAAAGGAAATGTCAAAGATTGATTATTTTGCGTCAGTGTTGCTTTTAATTATGAGTGAATTAGTCGGGAAGACTTGGTGAGAAAATTGTTCAACCAAAACGATGGAAGCATGGAATAGAGCACATAATTATAGTATGAATTGAGAAATATATTTGGCTATTGGCCATTGTAGATTTGAATAAAATATAGGTAGAATTTCAAAAAAAAAATCAAAAGTTTTCAAAATGGCTGACATTTCATGCTATTCTACCTATATTTTTCAAAGGTCAATGTGCGATGGTCCTACAGCGAAGTATCTCTCTGATGACATACTATGACTTTGTGTCAAATTTCATGTTGTTTTTAATCAAGTCCAGAATTGTGCTTCAATCTTCCTGACTAAATTTGACAAGTAGAAATTTAAGAAATACATTTAAAATAATATAATCATTTTCAGAAATCCCTGTGGGTATACGTTGTCATCAGTCTTCAAGGATTGTGAATTAAATCTGCTTGAGCCACTATGAGGTGTTCATGGGACACCACGGTTGTTCCATTCTGATTAAATGCCAGGCAGATAAAATTACTAGGCGTTTATTCCCAGGAAAATTCTACAGTATTGGGTCAACAAATGTTAAGTCAACATGGGCGAAATCACCTTCTCATTTGGCTCCTGAAAAAAATCATCAAAGTCTCTTATTAATAATCGTTGCCTCCACTCAACTCTTCACAACAAAAGACAATCCAAATTCCAGTGGCAAGGGCAAAGTAACAGGGGCGGATCTAGCTTTTTATTTAAGGGGAAGGGGGGGGGGGGGGGTACCACTTATCTATAAAACTTGACTCCAGCGTGCGCCTATATCACTAAGCCAATTACGGCGTGGGGTCCGGGACCCGCTTAAGGGCCCCGGAAGGTTTGGAATCATAGATGCTCTGGTGCAATCTATAAAGGTGATTCTTGGCCACTTTCTTCTGAAATTATGTAATACATGTACATAATCCTGTACAATCATGTTGTAAGACAGACATTTATAACTTGTTGGTTGTTACAATGATTAAACTTGGACTGCAATTGCTGCAAATTTCCTGGAACTGCTAAGCGCAACAAAATTGCTTAGCACAAACAAAACTTTCTTAGTAAAATCAGTTTACAAGCCAAAACTCTATGTGCTTTTCATGCTAAGCAAAAACAGCTGAATACAGTCACAGACAATAATACATGTACATGTACATCACCTGAACATTATTGTGGTTTATAACCCTGCTTTTGGGGGCCAAGAAATAGTTTAGGGGATTTTATTTTTTGCTTAGCAGCTCCATGAAATTGACCCCAGACCGGATTGATCAGACTTTAGAGTTGGTACTAAGCACAATATTCCACCAAAATGCTGCGAAAAACGTCCGCAAAGCTTCAATTTTTAAACCGTACTTTTTATCCTGATGGCTTCTCTAAACGAATGTACTGATCGCAGATTCCCCACCTTATGACAATTTTTTATTTGTTTTTACTTCCAAGCGGAGCAAATAACCCATCCGTTTGGGTATCAATGTGATCATAACTGACAACAGAATCCGGTGGAAGAAAAAAAACAGGGTTCGGGGTGGCGAAACATTGACAGATGTATTCTGTTGACGGCATCTCATTTGAAACGCCGAATTCGGAAAGGGCCGAATTCAATTATACTATAGAATCTTAGAAATTGGCGTACAAATAAAAACACACGTTTCCAAACCCTACTGAGACCTCATAGTCCACGAAAATGACGAGCTGTTATTTCATTATTATGAGCACTTAGGGAGACAAATTAGAGTAAGTTTTTAGGTAATAAGGATACAGTGACACTTAGGAAGATATTTCAGTGTCTCCCCAAGTGTCTAGCTACCTTTTTTTTTTAAACCGACATTTGGGAGTTATTTTTGCTCTAGAACGACAGATTAGGGTCTGAATAGCATAAATCTCGAAGATCTTGGAGAAAAGGGTTAGGGTTAACAAGTTAGGACTGTTTTAAGTTTGTGTACATCCCTATGGGATTGTCTCCATAAGTGTTATTATTATTATTATTATATTTCTGGTAATGAAACCAAGGATGCCTTAAAGCGCCCAAGGCACTGTAGCTCGCAATGAGAAAAAGGTACAGTTTTAGAGGTGGGAGGAAAACCCTAGAAGAATATCCTGGGTAAAACACACGGAGTCAGGCAGGGACTGAAAACCCAATCCATATAATTGGCCCAGGCCGGATTTGAACCCGGGTCATAGTGGTGGGCGGCGAGGAAAGACTCCCCCTACGCCAACCTGACTCCGCCTACGCCAACCTGACTCCCCTATCCGGCTATTTATCGTGGAACTCCGTATAGGTGTTGTGATCTATCGGTACGATCTGTACGATACGTGCTGGCAGTGATACATAAATCACCATGCTCATTAAAACACTGTAACTCGTTGCTAGGAGTCGGCAACTCATTACGCGCGGAAGCATTACAAAATAATGAGGCGCGGTATCACTTCCTTTTCAATTAGGGGACAATTGTTGGGGTTTCTTGCAAGCGCGGAGCCAGATTTATGCCCACATCATAGACTTTATGTCATTTCCCGTCGACGGCTGAAGTCGTAGGAATGGGAATAACTAAGAAGGAAGAGTCAGGTGTGGTGGGTCATCGGACGCAAAGTTATGCCCAATTAATGATTGCAAATACCGTTTTACAGGGCTTCGTATAAATCATCCGTATTAAGGCCACAGTTCGGTTCGTTTTGTGGCAGCGGTACGTGAAAAAGATGGTCAACACTCTCGAAACATGTATTCAAATTTTGTTGGTTAAAAACGTTGATTAACGTTTTTGCTAACACTGTGTACATTTCTCCAATTTCAATACTTTTTTTAACCATTTTTTTTCTGCTAATGCTAGGTTCCCACTGCCGTGCGATCCATTACGAACGCCACGATTGGCCATTCGTAGCTGATCGTGGAATTTTCGGTTCCTTTTCTAAAATTTCATTTGATGCGAGTCGATACGTTCTGGTAAGATTTGGTGTGCCTTGGATGCGATATAGTCACGATTGGTCAATTTCAGGTGACACGATCTGTCACGATCTGGTCTCCCGTTCAGATACGATCAGACACGTTCCGATATGATTGTCCCGATTGAGTCCCCGATTGGGTCCCGTTCTGACACGATCAGCACGATCGGGGTCCCCGATTTGTGACGATCTGGTACGTTCCGATACGTTCCGATACTATCATCACGAACCGATGCGCTCTGTTGCGATCAGATATGATTGTGGTCGCGATGCACGATCGGGATCGAGAGTGATCACGATTTGAGCCACGATTGGACCCCGACGGGTATATACAGCCCGACTGACCATAGACTTCATTGTTTCTTGAACTTCTACAGAGTGAAGACTACAACCCACAATCAGATCGCAGCGCATCTCAACAGAGGTACTGTTTGTCTTGTCCAAGGTTGATCCCGATCACAACGATTTGGAAGCACGATTAGATGCGATCTGTCACGCTTTGTTACGATCCATTACGATCTGATGCGATGATCACGATTGAAAATTAATCGTATTGATCGTAGAAAATGTTTGGACCGTCCAAAAATCGTCTATGATCAACACGATTGCCACGACTGACCTCAAGATCTGATAAGATCTAATAGAATCATCACGACTACTCCACGATTAAGACCACGATTTCAATCGTGGCGCGAATCGTGATAGTGGGAACCTAGCATAACCAATGGTTGGTAACAACAATTGAAGATTTTACCCAACGTTGATTAAATTGAACCAAATTTATCCAACGTTGGGTACATTTACTTATTTTAATCAACCGTTGGTTATTTAGGGCGGCTGCGTATAGGTATAGGGACAACAGAGGGCGCCGCTCTGCTTTAAATCGTGCTGCGTATAAATATCCTGCACGACTTTATAAACGGTATGAATCCCAGACGTCGTGCAGGAGAAATAGGGCGTCATACCACGCCATCTTTGGTGCCTGGGCCCTTTGACCAAGTCACTCGAACTCTTGTTCTTCGATATCCAGTCCCGCCGTCCAATTTCCGTAACCTCGAGGTGTTTATAGCGGGACGGCGATGTGGCAAAATTGATTGATTTTGTGCCAACTTCTGGTTTTCTTTAATCCCGCGGGTGTCGCAGTCCCCTAAACGGGCTTGTGCGCAGTCCCACTGTTAAACTGAACATGATTTCCCCCGCGGTGTTGCCAAACGACAAACCAAATCAGGTCATTGCGATCAAAGACCTCAATTTTGAGACTGCCTGGCTTAGAGAGTTGGGAATGAGTGAATTGTTTTTACAAATTGAAACCTTCAAATGTATGCCACGAGCGATTGTGACAACTCTGTAGTCAAAAAAGCCCCCTTGTCGGCGGCGCGGGAAGCCAAGCCCCCTGAGTTTATTATAGGAAATGTATGTAACATCACATCCTCTGAAAAGGAGTTATTATTGAGCACGATTCCGCCAAATTACACCTTTTTTATCACCGTTTATTACAAGCAACCAACATGAATTCCCAGGACGGAACAACGCTGCCTCTGTTGTATGTTGCATGTGTTGTGCCTTGCACGACGAGTCAATTTCTAATCACTTACAAAACTGCTTTGTTGCAAATTTTATCGGAGTTTGTAAGTGAACAAAAGTTCCCTGTGACTTGCATAAATCTGATGGTTATACAAGACAAACTGCAAAATAAACTCGTGGACGTTTTGAGTTTTGTTCTAATTCATCGACAAAGAAAAGGGAAGAAAAAAAACCCACTGGAATAAACCGAGGTTCGCAAAAAGTTCCAACCACGTTTGTATGTACAGAAAGGACTATCACCCAGGGAGCAATATCTAATAATAATCAGTATACTAATAATGACCACATAATTTCCCAGATAAAATAACTACATTAAGCTAATTTCTACAGCATACAGAAACTTCCAATGAAACGACCCGATTTAATACAACAAATTAAATTACAACCGTATCCCTCCATTGTATAGATGGCCAAGGGACCAGTGATTGTGACTTTAAATTGGCGTTCGAGGAGAAGACCCTCAACATGAACAATACAAACCGATCGACACAAATGTGTATTGGAAGGACAAAACCTACACAGCAACCTTAATTGGACGGTCACCCTAGGGATTAATATTATTAACGAACTTATACTACTTGAGTAAACTGCAGTATGCAGTACTTACTTCATTTGCCTATGAAAATTGAGTAGTACTATACAAATAGTACTTTAACCCAAACTCCCTATAGGTGTGTATAAAATCATACTGATTTTGGAGGATTGAGGACTGTGTATAGGGTTAAAGTTCTAAATCTCAAATACAGCATGGTTTGAGGTGAAGTAGTGGGAATTACTGGTCCCGAGGTGTAGGTCAGCTCGACTACCTCGCGACGCGAAACGGAGGGGGAGGTAGTCGAGCTGACCTACACCGAGGAACCAGTAATTCCCACTATTTTCAAGAAATAAATCATGCTGTATTTGCTTCACTGCACCTTATACAATATTCACTGCCTTGTCGATAACGGCCTTCGTGGATTTTGCATCTTTATTCATCACACGAGATATTCAAGTTCTTCGCCAGTCAATGACGGAAATCTAGTAACGTTACTGAGACTGGTCCTGCAAAGACGACATGCAACATACTATACATGTCGACGAGGCGGGTTCTAGCGGAAATTTATTGGTGCTACCAGAAAAGAATACTGCACAGCAGCGAGCTGGATACCCACCGGGGTGACGTCACCTGGCAGCGTATCATTTGTACTTCCCGGACGCGCGGCGGAATCGGCCAATGACGCGCTTCAATTTGGTGAACACAGTAATACAGTACTGTTGTGTTTGTTTACTTGATAATGGACATAAATTGTGTTTAATATCATTGTATTGGTAATGACGAGTTATTGTGTTGGTAATGATGAGTTATTGTGTTGGTAATGGTGAGTTATTGTGTTGGTAATGACGAGTTATTGTGTTGGTAATGATGAGTTATTGTATTGGTAATGATGAGTTATTGTATTGGTAATGGTGAGTTATTGTGTTGGTAACGATGAGTTATTGTGTTGGTAACGATGAGTTATTGTGTTGGTAACGATGAGTTATTGTATTGGTAATGGTGAGTTATTGTGCTGGTAACGATGAGTTATTGGGCTGGTAATGATGAGTTTCTGTCTAACAAGCCATTACCGGCTACTGTCGTGCAAAAACCAATAGGAATGCGTCACGCCTGGATTTTACCAATGGTGTATCCTACCTTAAAGACGCGTACGTCTGTGACAAGGGACCATTCGATTGCAAATTCGAAAATCAGACAAATAATGCGAGCCTGTTGCTAGTCCTACACCGTTTGTTCATTTCCCCATTCAACCATTACTGAGAAGCACGCGTATAGAAGACAAAGAAAAATGGACAAGATAGCAAGACTCGTATCATCGTCATCGTGGGGTATACAAAGGTTACAAGAGCCGGCAAGGCAAATATCAGTTTATTCCCATTGATAAAGGAATAGGGAAAGAAGGTACATTGTAATACAAACGCGCCAAATCAAATACAATTCCGCAGAGTTCACCAGCGCTGCATTTATACAGACACGTCGACGCTGATATTAACAGCATGCAACGCTGCAACGCTACGAGGTAATAAAGAGCAAACATTTGACTAGAATATAGACCTTAGATTAACGTGTATTAACACAACACGAAGCTGGAATAATGCAAATTGGTTCGGGTGTAGCGAGCAACGTACACGGCCTCGCATCTATAGTATAGCCGGTGTCGTTGCATTCAGTCAATCACTTGAAAGTATCTTCAGATACTTAAAGATAAGACTGTTGTGTTCTGTTGAAATGATTATTGACATGATTGAATCTGATCGACAAATACTCAGCACTGAGCAAATGATTAATCGATCGAACAGGTCCTAATAATTAAAGGGTTAATATTGTCAGTAGAGCAGCATGTATATCATTATATGTGAGGGGTTCTGGCAAAATGAGACGAAATTGGGCACAAGCTATAGAAGAGAAAAATGCAAAATAGTAAATGGTAGTTATTTATTTCAAATTTCAGATTATTTTATTGATATTTGTAATCTTTGTTATGTCTATGTTATAAACGATATTTATAAAGAAATCGTAACAAAGTTGTGGCCTAAAAGTGTTATTAAGGAAAACCAATTGGCATTTGTTCACATCACATGTACAAAACTCGAAACTTCAAAGGTCTTTTTCTCAATATTTTACTTTTGCGACATGTTGATAAATGACAACTTTAAACGGCCATAGCTTGTTAATGGAATGTCTGATTAAAGTACAAAAAAACAGAAGTGTAAGTAGAATGTCATCCTCTTTTAAAATACATGAGAATCCTTATTTCAACCTCTGCCCATCTTCGTCTCATTTTGGCAGAACCATAACAACACTCGGGACACACGGCTAAAGGCATATGGGATTATCTGCATTTCCGTCGAAGGCAACCTACCGAATTATCCAAATATTTCTTGAATTTCAGCTGAAGTATACTTGTTGTAGCTATCCCCAAAATAACCCACCAAAATACTGTTAAAATCTTACTATATTATTGACACAAACTTATCTGTTATTGATAGGCACGCTATCAGTTTTTTGTTAAAGAAAACAATACAATACGCCATCTCCAAAGATGCGTTTCAATGACGCATTTTGGGAATTTTTCCATTTGTTCGTAATCCGTGAATGATGGGCGCAAGCGTTGTATGGACGCTAATACTATTAGTCGGTTCGGTGCGTCACACGCGGTTAGCTGCAATTCGGCTGGGTGAGAACGCACTCTGAATGCTGATTCTTTGCGCAGTTCAAAACTTGACTTAGCAAATTGTGAATTGAAATCGAAACCTTAGAATATTGCTTTTCTCGCAATATACAGCATTGACAGACAAAACAACAACAATATCAGGTTATTTGTCAAGCACATTTCTTTAGATTTTGAGCACTTTTGCTGCTTCAAACGATAAAAATTGCACATCAATTAACTGACAAAATTATCTACTGGGTCGCCATACACCGAGTTATGGGGACACTATTTTGTTTGAAAAATACTGACCCAGTTGTAGAGACATTTTTGTGTCCCTATAACTTAGAGGTAGAATTGGGTTAAGGTACAATGAAGAAAAACGGAGAAGACAAATTAGCCTGGTGTCGACAAATTTAGGTCGAAATAAATTTTCAGAGTTTGAGTTCAGGGAGATTTTCCTTAAGCGCGCGAACCCTATGGAATGTCCCCATAACGTCATGTACTAACAACAAATGAGTGTAGTTTAAAATTTAGGTCGAAATAAATTTTCAGAGTTTGAGTTCAGAGAGATTTTCCTTAAGCACGCGAACCCTATGGAATGTCCCCATAACGTCATGTATTACAAACAATTGGGTGTAGTTTTAAAGAGCAAACTGTATAAATGTGACTTGCCATAAGTTAGAAGAAATCAAGAAATATATGATTTCCACCTATCATTCAATTGACTGAACTATAGAAATAAGAGAGGCCAGTGCACCGCAGACAAAGGGCGTGTTTCGTGGTCAAAAGGTTGCACGTGCTTTTTCCACTGTTTTATGTCCAAACAAGAAGGTTATTTCCGCTTGGCTCAGCCGGAGCTTCAGTGAGGTATTGAATATTCTTCATTAATTTGATTTTAAGCGGTGTTATTATCGGAAACATACAAAATGCACGAACAAAGCAAATAACCGTATACGTCTCGTGGCGGTCGTAATGTGACCCGCTCTGCAAAAATGGTGTTTATTGTCTCAGAGGTGATTTTTCTTTCAATAAATAATATTTTAGTTTTAAGGCATTTTGGTTTCTCCGACACCTATATTTTCAGATCTGAACAATTGAAAAGATTGTTTTGATCCCTAAATTAGATTTTATACAGGTTTTGTCATTCTCTTACCATAGCATCTGATGAAGCACTACAATTGTAAATCTTTATTTCTTTTCAAAGACATTTTTAATATAACTGAGAAAAAAAGCTAATTTCCTAACATTGTAGAATACCAATGCATTACACTACGTTGTGCCATATATCAAATGAAAGCTTATTTCCTGCTTTTTTTGACCAACTGTACAATTGAAGAAAAAAACAAACAAAAACCCCACATTTTTAACACATTAGACTCATAGAGTGGGTCACATTTTGTCTGCGATGATTGAACGAGCACTGTTTCAGAAGCAAGAGCCTGCTCTCCAACGCACGAATAACAGCCAAAATATTCTTATTCATGATCTTGACATTCCAATAATAGAAAAATGTGGCCTACGTGCGTTAGTAACAACTCCCATTGTTTTGTAGACTAAAGGTAAAACCTTGATCGTCGTTCATACAAAAACACAAAAAAACTACCAATTTTCTGTGTGAAATGTCTTGCTTGACTTCAAGCTATAGTCTGATGTATCCTGTGAAATCATGGCATCTGTTGTGTTGTCATTTGCAGGAAAAGTGGAATTTCTGTAATAATGCAGATGCTCGGCCGATCATTTTGTTCAATTACTGCCAACAATTTACAATTTCCTTGTTTGGCAATTGTTACACATCGGTGAAAGGGTGCAAGCCAGCGCTAGTCTGACTCTTTTGGCATCTATAAATTGCCCCGTTCGCCCAAAGGGGGTCAGAAAACCAGACTACAAGAACAACATTCCCTAATTTTTCTAACAACTACGAACACAATACTGCAAGCAAGTTAGCGTAACAATATTTGCTATAAAATCCCCCCTCCCCACAATCCGTATATTCCCTACAATTACATCAAAAGTATTATTGTACATTATACATTTAATGCCCTAACGTTATACGAGATATCGGAAACCAAGAATACTGTTCGGAAATTGACCTTCGACCTTAACAATTGGAATCGTCGTATCCCTTGTCTTCTAATTTTACACGTACTGCTTTCCATAGAAATGTCTAGGAGGCACCCCGCGAGTAACCACATACAGGGTTCGAATAAAAAAAACACCGTAGATGTGGAGAGGGAAGCTAGCAGACGACATACTTGACAGTTGCCATGGTCGATTAGGTTTAGGTCGTCCAAAATCCGATTACAATCGACCTACCCCTGTCCCCTTCGATGTACTGTCGGGTTGCAAAGCAAAAACACCTTGCAGACGTCTGATGTGTGACAGGTGTATCCAAATGTGTGATCTCGTCCCGAGTCCAGGGCCGGCTAGCTGTGGACGCTCATATCATGTAACGACCCTGTCATTATTGACAATATTCTTTCCACGACTCAGTGAGAATGAACAAAAAATATCAATCACGCAGTGATCTTTGTGTCTAAGGGCTTATCGTTGGTTAGGAGTAAATCCAATGTATTCAGTTTCAATGCCACTTTGACATAATTGTTTGAAGGAGAAACTGTGAGACAATGTGTGGATTGGCCGATTGGAATACCTAGTTAGAACAGTGTTTGTTTTTCTTATTTTTTTCTTTCTTTTCTCCATTTAGTCAACATTCTAATCACGGACAAATTTCAAATTTGAGCCCGAAACACCAAGACAAACTTCGGGGATATACTCTATTTATTTGGCGATTAAAATCCGAATACGAATTAGCAAAACAAATTGATAGTATTGATTCTAACCCTCCGTCAAGCCAAGGGGCTCATCCGCGAGGCAAGTTTTCATACTTTTGTGTATAACTTACACAAAATTTGGCCAATTCCGCTGAATTTTTTTCTATCTATCCTTGTACCCCACCCGTGTAGGCTGTAAAAGCATGTTCGACAAAGAGTTCGTTCACCCTTAAATCCAACCCTCAGAAAAGAAAAAAAAACAATTGTATAACTTTGACATCTTTGGGTTAATTCCGCTAAATTTGTTTTTTAACTATCCCTGTACTCCACCTCTATAAGCTGTAAAAGCATGTTTGAAACAGAGTTCGTTCACCCTTCAATACAGCCCTGTAAACTCAGTTTTACACATGCCTTCTTCGTAAGCGCCGTGGTGAAACCGTGTGTGCTGAGATGTCAGAATGCTTCAATATTGGTGTGCATGCCCAGGGATACTCTATTGATATGCTCATACCATTAGACAAACAATTATTGTGACCCCCCAAACACAGTTGTATACATATTACACTCATGCCTCTCGCGTTAGCGCCAATTAACAACCGCGCGATTTTATTGGTGTGGTGCCTCCGAGGGTAGATACATTGTAATTAGGAATATTACCTATACAAACCAATGGCGCGATTCCAAAACGTGATTTAAACTTGGGCGCCAAATTAGATCGAGAAGTGCCTTGGCTCGTGTTGCCCAACGTGTAGTGCAAGCAAATTACTCCCCATAATTTAGAAACGCACCATTGCTGTTCCACGCGAGTCAAATACGAAAACTCGCAAGCAGCCTATCTAAATTTACAACCAGAATTACACCTGGTTGGACCAATTATGCGAGCCTTACTATCACCTTACTATCACCCGTTTTACCTCTAGCGTTCTTTATCCAAGAGGGGAAACCTTGTGTGGACTTGGCCAAGTCCGCAGAAGGTTTCAGCTTTGTGTAAAGTGTGGACATCTTATGTTACCAAGTCCCCACTAAGATAGCAAGGTTCGTACATAATTGACAATCTACATAGGTTGGAAACCTTGTGTGGACTTGGCCAAGTCCGCAGAAGGTTTCAGGTTTGTGTAAAGTGTGGACATCTTTTGTTACCAAGTCCCCACTAAGATAGCAAGGTTCGTACATAATTGACAATCTACGCCGGAAGGGCTCATAGTGCAACCACACTGTTACGGAATTCATTTCCATGTTTGACTTTGTTCTATTTCCGCACTCCATGAATGTTTCGACAGTAATTGGGTGATTGATTACGTTGGTATAACAGCAGTGAGTACCCAGACACAAATTATATAACGCATTCCTCCATTGGTAAGCAGGTAAATCAATATCACGTGTATAGGTTTGGGTCAGCCGACCAGCACTTGAAGAAAAAAACACTTAATTATTGTATAAATATTGCTTCAATTTTGTCATAATATTCCACCTTTTTCTCTGCAATTGATTACACATCTGTGAAGTGGTACAACGGATTTTCTGCTCTACAATTTCCCAACGTCTACATATTGCTCTGTTTCATCTTAAGTGCAGGGTCAGGTTACCTGACTACAAGAACGTGATTGGTTTTCTTGATTTTTTCAGCATTTACGAACCCAATACGTCAAATAAGTCAGTGTAACAATATTTGCTATTACATTCCAACCTCCCCAAATCCAACCATTTCTGAAAATTACAGCAAAAGCAACTAATGTATCTTTCCTTTAAAGGTAGGATACACCATTGATAATTGCTTGAATTATTATGAATGGTTGGATTTGGGGGGTTGCATTTTATAGTAAATATTGTTTAACTGCATGACCTGTCCGAAGTTTTACTCATGGATAGTGAGAAAAGCAAGGCGTCAGGCAGTGGTTCCTATGTTGTTCTTGGGGTTTTGTTTGCGATCGCCGTCCAGTGATCGCCGATTTGTTTTTTATAAAATTAATAATTACAGGATATCTAGCGCAATCATTTTGCTGGATGCCTACAATCATTATGTACGTTCAAATAAGTAAGATATTTCTTATTAATTCGGTAGTAAACTTTGTTTTCGATATATCTGCAAATGGTGTATCCAACTTTTTTAAAGAAGGACTAATCCCGGGGTATATTGCCTATATTCTTCCCAGTCGATCAGAGGAGCGTTGTCAGGCCTAATCGCACGTTCTGCCAACCTTAATCACATTTATAGCCAACGCCTCAACGATTCGCCAGAGTGTCTCGGTAAACTAGAAGTCGGTATGCATGTGTCTTCCTTCTCCTCGTCTGATGAGTTTATCTTGAGAGCTCGGTCTCTGGGTTCCGTTTTGGATTACAGTGGATGGCGGGACTTGATTAACCGGGTGTCACTACTGATCCGACTAATTTATATCATCTTAAAGTTCAGGGCCTAGGGGGAGATAAAGTGTGCGCCCAGTGTACCGGCAGACTGGTTCAAGCGACTGACCAACTGTTGCTGAAGATTTTGACAAGTAATAATATTTGTTTGTTTGTTTTTTGGAGGGGTATATTATTAGTTTTACGCGGAGAGCCAATTAGACGTTCATCGACATTCCACTCCACATTTCGGTGACAATTATTTGACATTTTGGAGATGCCGAAGAATGTAAAATTGATCAGAACAACATCTTAGAAGATTGGCAAGCGGTTGTGAGTGAGTCCTTGCAAACTAGCCTACAAACGTACGTAGGCGTCTGGTTGTTAATTTCTTATTACACTTAAAACCCGGAACCCAAAAAAATCTACGATCAACAACCTATGACGACAGAGGAAAACCCAGATGGCGATTCGGCCGGGTGATTAACAGGTTTAGGCGCCGGCACAATTTTGCGGTCGTCATCGCGGGAATAATTACACCAAGCCTATCATCGGCAGTGAATAAAGTGGAAAGCCTCGTCATTCGGCCACTTCCGTTTCCCCCGAGGTGTTTTATTTTCAATTTTGAAGACCACCCCCCCCCCCCCCTCCGCGTTTTTTTTCTTAAAGAAGTTTAGCGGATTGCTCGTTTAATTTTGGGAGAGCGAGCGAGGAGAATGCTTGACCGCGGGAACGACAGGAAATGTGTCCGAGCTATACGAATACCATCTTACAGCAAGCGTAAATCGGCTCCCAGTATTCGATGATTGAACAGTTAATGAGGATAAATCGAATGTGACTGCTTGATCTATACTGCTTCACAATATCTACCCAATACCAAGCGGTTTACAGGGCGACTCAAAAAGAAGTTCTAAACAAACATATGTGACGCTGTATGTCAAAATCAGGCACTTTGGGGCAAGAAGTCAATTTAGAGTTTCTGCAATTATTAGTAAAATGTACACTATAAGAAATAAAGGTTCAAATTTGCTCCCTAATTGATACAATAGCAGCACCCCTCGAATAAAGTAAATATTCAAACCTCAAAAAGGTTTAAGGTGCAAATTTGGCCCTCTGAGGGTACAATGTGTTAGAGCGGAACCCTAATAGGTTCTGTTTTGCACCCTTAGGGGTGCTGCTATTGTATCAACTATATGGTGCAAAATTGAACCTTTATTTCTTAGTGTGTACCCCTTGCTCCTTTAAATGCCACTTGATGTTTTTTAATGGACAATCCAATATAAAGATATACAGTTTGAAATCACATTGTCTAAACTGTTAAATATGATATTACCTTTAAAGTTTGAGTTTTGTATTAAACAAACTGCTTTGTCAATTAAGTTTTAGTTTGAAACTTTTATAGAACAGTTAAAACATAAATAGCACCACAAAAATGTAAAATTTCCAAATCACTGAAAATCACCCCACATAATTTTGCAGCTGTTTCTCTATTCGTAGCTCTGCCCAATTCCCACCTGGTTTTGACATACCATGTCACATATTACAATAATGTTTAGAACTATTTTGGTAAAAACACTTAAATAACGGGAGAGTACATCCAATTGTTGGTGTATACTGTGAAGAAACTCCCGAATCCCAAATTACTTGCGATTGAATATAATACCTGCAAAAAGCAGCAGTCCACGTTTGTGGATACACCGTGCACATTATACATGTACTGTGTACAGTTCACAGTCTTTCCGTATACATGACGTTATGACGACATGGGGTTCTTGTGCTAAAATTCTTCCATCAGTTGTCCGAAAATGGATACAAAAGTTACAAGTAGGCCTACACTTTTCACAAACTGGAACTAAAAACGAATTTGAGTTTTCAAATCAACACCAATCGCACCGTAAGACAAATTTCACAAATTTAGGACGAATTAGAATACACATTTTAATTATACTGCACCTTAAATGAAATTCCTTGTAACTTTTTGAAATGGAAATTGAAGTTTCGTAAAAAAGGTGTTTGTTCAATGTAAATTCTGAAATAATTGGGAAAACCTATAATTATAATCTGTTATTCATGTCAGTAAACTTGATTGAGTAAATCGTCAGATTAAGACAAACATTTTACATTTTTCACTAAAGACACGTACTGTTTTCCCAAATTGAACATCTATCTAAAATAGCTTCTTTATTCAATCTTACATTTTTACACGCTATGTGAAAACAATCGGCTTCTGTTTATTCCTAATGCCCAAGGGAATTTGAACCGCGTCGGAACATCTTAAACAGTTTCCCTCTCGCAAATCACCTCAATTCGGAGCACATCAGAGTCTCGCAAAAAATGTTCAGGAGGAAACACAACAAACAACAATTTATTTGTCTGCGTTTTTTTATTCCCGAAAACGGCGCGAGTATATACTACAATAGTACGCGACAGCGGCTAAACCACCGTCGTGCCCTGACGGGACAAGATGCTTGATTTGCCGGTCTCGCCGGAGACAAAAGTGGCCGGTAAAACTGATGCATACTGGAGGGTATTCGGAGCAGGCGTTAAAGCCACAGATCTTAATACAGTATAACCGTGGTAGTTGGGTTGGAGTCGTGCCGCAGCTAGGCACCGCCGGCCGCCCGACTATAAATTATACATAACCCTTCAAGCAGAATAGAAAACACATTAGAGCGTCGATAGGGCAAGTGCGGTATAAATACGGTTAAAGTGGCACAGCGGTTTGTCCATCTTACCGGCCATTGAGAGTTTCGACATTCAGAGGGCTGAATTTTCCAATATTCTATCATCTAGTGTCTACAGGGAGAGGTTTTTTTTTCTACCGACCTAGAGCCAGACACAGCGAATGCATGTTTTAGAACACCCTAATTCTCGTCGGGCTGCCTGCGGCAAAAAGGCATACAATTAACGTACCGAAAAAACGCGCGCAATCCGGTCACACTGAGAGATGCACAATTTATAATGTTTCTAATCTACTGACGGAATGAAAGCATAATTCCATGTGACACAATCAGTGGAGTCCGAAAATTATCTATATACAAACGGTCCATTTTGTAACCGTCTTTCAACTCGACATTCAAAGATGCAGTGTTTAACGCGAAGACATTTGTTTTCTCTTTCTGTTCTATGCTTTTGTGTGTTTTTTTGTTGTACGAGTCGAATTCGAACAGCTTTTCCTCTGGGAAGAGAACGTCTCGATTGTTGACTGTACATGTACATAAGCGTTGCTTTGTGAAACATGTCACATGTACGTTGGCGTATTAATTAATAAAAAGTTACGGACGAATATATCTCAGATTTGTTCCCAGAGGAATTCCAATTGCCTTCGACCCCCCCCCCCCCCCCCCCCCCCCCCCCCCCCCCCAACCGGCCCCCTCTCCTGGGAATTCAGAAATGTAAAGATTGACTAATTTAGCAAATTGTTTAACCAAGGCAAGCCAGCGAGAAGCGCGGAAATGAAGGCCGATGCCAACAAAAGGGTCTGTAATGTGCTCAGCGATTTTGAGTTTGTTTTTGTTTGCGACATGTCGCGTGGGATACCTTGTTAGCCCCGAGGACTCATCAGGCCGGCCGCAGCCGGGCACGCCGCGCGGCTCGCTCGGCCCTGTTAGTTGGTTCTCGTCTCCTGGTTTTTTCGCGTGAAGTCCGCTTTTAGGAATTTACGGCCTCTTCAGTTTGAATGAGCTTCAATCTGGAATGCTAACAAATAACACTTTACCCCGGCGGCGGCGGCAAAAAGAATGAACGGTACCGAGCAGTACTTAAGTTTGGGGAAAAAAACAACAGACACTTTTGCTTCTATATAAAGCAAATAAATCAATGGATTTTTACATTATAAATGTACAACCTTCAACTGTCTAAACAAACAGTTTGAATTGGTAGAGTTTTTCTCAAAGTAATCCGTAGATTAGGTGCCAACATTTATTAGTTCGTATACACATAGCGAAATTAGCTGAAGGTGTTTAAATCATCAGAAAAAGCATATGTACAACCTTCAACTGTCTAAACAAACAGTTTGAATTGGTAGAGTTTTTCTCAAAGTAATCCGTAGATTAGGTGCCAACATTTATTAGTTCGTATACACATAGCGAAATTAGCTGAAGGTGTTTAAATCATCAGAAAAAGCATATCACACGTAACTACTTGACAATAAAGGTAGGATGCACCATTGGTAATTGCCTAAATCATCATAAATGGGTGGACTTTTGGGGTTGTTTTTTTATAGTAAATATCGTTTAGCTGAACTGTCCAAAGTTTTACAATCATGGTTGCTGAGAAAAGCAAGAAAAACGGCGTTCGTTTTCAACCGGCGTCGGGCAGTTGATCTTATGTTGTTCTTTGGTTTTTTGCGATAGTGATTTATTTAGAATATAAAATTACAAAATATCTAGCGCAATCATTTTGCTGGATACCTATAATCATTATTTACTTTTAAATAAGTAAGATATTTCTTAATAATTCGGTAGTAAAACAAAATTCGATATCTGCAGATGGTGTATCCTACCTTTAACTTTGAAGTATATATCACTCAGTGATTCTAAAAACTACCCACTCACTTCTCCAACGGTCTGATTAAACGATTCTTGGGAACAAATAAGAAAAAATACCAAACAAAACGAGCACCACAGACGTTTAAGAAAAAAAAAGTGTTTTGTATACCAAGACGATTAGAGAAAAACATTCAAGGTAACATGATTTCTGTTATCTCTATCAATCAAACACAGGTACGGGTGCGAGGTTTTCTCTTATAATAGCTGAATTGTTAACCCTGCGTGGAAAACGCGATGTTACTGTCCGAGACAAGCGCCCATTGAGCCTAACAAACACTTTTTGGCACTTTTTACCTTCAGATCACGAAATCGACTTACAACACTCCCAAATGCTCTATAGCGCCTATTGAGCCTAACAAACACTTTTCGGCACTTTTTACCTTCAGATCACGAAATGGACTTACAACACTCCCAAATGCTCTATAGCGCCTATTGAGCCTAATTCACCTGGACAAAATGACAAGTGTGGCCGCGTGTGCTTTGGTAATTGTGGTGGGGTTTGCTTACACTTATAACGTAGAGACGCGGAGAAAGTCTAATTAGGCCTCAACACATACCAGAGAACGCGCGCATTGCCGACAATACTTTAATCGATCAACCCGCTATATAAACCGGTGTGTATAGTGCGTGTAACGTAAATACGCAACCGTCTCGTTTTACCGCCAAAAAAGAAAAAACAAAAACAAAACAGCGCCAAAGCCAAATTTGGTGTCAAGAATTACCATGTACGAGGAAAAAGTCATACACAAGACTTTATGTTTCATTTATTCAGAATCACACGTGCGTTTACAACCATGTTTGAATATATGAAAAATTACACACCGGAAAACGAAAAACAAAAACAAAACCCTAAAACCGATTCTTGTCACAAGAGCAGACAAATACTCCAATAAGCTTTCAACAATTTCCCTATCTGAAGACGATATAATGACATTGAGTCAACATTCATTGTCAGGTAAACAGAAATTGTTCTCATAGAGCCATTCTCAAACCTTGATACCTGTGCGAGATCCTTTAGAGATCTATTTGGCACAGGCTCAATTTCCGACATTTCCTATATAGTCTATAGTATGCAATACTCTTACTACACTACCCTATACATTGAGTACTCGGTAGTATTTTGTAGTACTCGGTACTCTACCCCAAAATTAATGCCTACCTAGGCCGTTAGTGGTAAAACCAACTCTATGCCCAGAGTGAACATTCGTTCATGCTGAATGTCTTTCACTGTTCTTCCCTCATTAGGCTTTAAAACGGTTGAAAGTTGAAACGATTGGAATGCCTTAAATTTATAATTTTGGTGACTACACTTTATTGGAATTAAAACTGCGCACTATGTAAATAACGCGCCGCATTTGAATGAACGCCGAGGAAGCATCCCCATATCAACCTCGTTACCATGGCCACGATCTTGCTGCGCCATGTTGTCCCACCATGCATTGTGCGATCTTAAGCGCAAGGCTGACTCTCATCCCGACACAATCAGCAATTGTTACAAATCACGCGGCCGTTTGCCGAGATTGCGAATCTGCAATCACACTCCAACCTCCTTCGGCCTTGTGGGACCTAATGAAGGAATGATTAAGACTCCGGGTGCCGACTTTTTCATGTTTAATGATTGCGGTTCCCAAGATGCAATATACGGCTAATCATCCGTCGGGCAATATATCTTAGAGGCGACGTGGCTTGGGTTGTTAGCACATTTCAACGCAGCAAGCAAGGCATGGCTGCGGCACAAAGGCGCGACCGGCCACCTCATCAGCGGGATGCTGGCTTGTAAACTCGAAACAAAGTCATTCATGTTCACATTAATATTTTATCAGTAATGTAGCCGTGTTGCTGATTAGGAACATTAGTTGTAATCTGTATCCTGTCAAGGATCACCGTTTGCATACCAATGGAGTCCGTGGACAACGGATGGATTCAGGAAGCAATGTTGACACGAAGTAATATCTGCCTGTTCAAGTCGGCTAGAGCTAAAATGTTGATATATTTCGGAATAATTAATAAAAATATGTCAAATTGCAAGATATTTGTGAAATTTATTACGAATGCACCACGCGCATGCTAGTCAGATTTAAATGCCATCAGATATTAACAGAGTTTCAAGTGATATACCTAACCCTTGTTGAGTTTATTTACAGACATTATTAAAGGTAGGATACACCATTTAGAAGATCACGAAATTTGTTACTACCGAAGTAAGAAATATCTTACTCATTTGAAAGTTAATAATGATTGTAGGCATCCAGCAAAATGATTGCGCTAGATATTCTATAATTGTTCCGAAAAATAGATTTTTATAAAAATGTATTTACTTTCGCCGGAGGACGATCGCAAAAAACAACAAGAACAACATTTACTGCCTGACGCTGGTTAGAAACGAGCGCCGTTTTTCTTGCTTTTTTCAGCATCCATGATTGTAAAACTTTAAACAGGTCAGGTAAACGTTATTTACTATAAAATACAACCCTACAAATCCACCGCTTCATAATAATTCAAGCAATTATTAATGGTGTATCCTACTTTAAAGAACAATCGCCATTGTATTTTGTAACGACTTTATAAAAGGTGCTTTCAGAAGACCGAATGCGAATTAATTAGTAAGATTTGCATACACTATACGTATACTATCAAACAAAGTACCTCACATCGAAATCCATTGGTGACTTCGTGTGTAAATGCGAGTATAACGTAGACAGTGAAAGCATAATTGGTTATTATTTTATAAATTATATAAACTGAGGTGGGTTTTTTAAAAAAATGAAGAAATTTGGAGGCTGACAAAGTGATGGACAGGAGATGTCCCACAAGGCTAGCTCCATAATCATCGCCCTACGGGTGATTGCTTTATTTACTAGAGTTATCCTCCGAGGAACCGCTTCATTGGAGGGCAAGATGTAATAGATATGGGGTGATGAGTACTGGGTATGACGGACAGGGGGTATACCAAGTAGCAGGTGAATAAAGGTACATGGCCTGTTGTCGATTTGTTCCGGGTAATTATCTAATAGTGGTGTCGGGCCTGGTAATCCCTATATAATCGGTCTCTTGGGGGCGTCCGAATACCGAGGGGAATCCGAACAGAACACTGTACAGACCAATTCAGGATAGGGCCACCTAGCGAGACGCAGTTCCCGTCTCGTTGCTTGCCGGCGCGCATTAGTAAGCATAATTAGTCCGTGTTCGGCGTCATTAGGCGCGGATCCTTTCGCACCCAGCTCCCCGCTTAGCTTTCCGCACGCCAGGATGACCTGTACGTGCTCGCGCGAACATTGCGGGGTAATTACAAAGAATCTGATACCGAGAATTGGGTCTGTAACTTTGGTAACCTCGGCATCTCCGGATACCCATTGGGTGTTGACGCGATGGAGAAGGTGAATCTTAAGTTCCTCTGTCAACTTCCGAAA
The DNA here is from genome assembly GCA_037893245.1 of Crossaster papposus. NCBI lineage: Eukaryota > Metazoa > Echinodermata > Asteroidea > Velatida > Solasteridae > Crossaster > Crossaster papposus. Next base: position 983,362 of record JBAIAA010000600.1, read on the forward strand.
TCCTGCGCTCTATTTAGACTACTCGAATGTGTGGTACTTGTCTAGTTATACTGATGTTGATATCATGGTGTAGAAGCTTACGGCTCATTATAGCTAGCCTTCCAACAGAATCTATTCTGCTATACTACTTGTTTTAAAGTCTATTTGATCCACCGTGATACAGTATTCTTCCAATGTAACAAAGTCCTAACTGTTTCATCTTCAGCAGACGTTGTATCGTATCGACACCAATCAGTATTCACAGCCAAATGAAATTTCTGAAGTTGCTACTCTTTGGTTTTCAGCCAAACAAAATGGCCTTTTGAAACAGCTCGAGTGTAACGTGACGTCAACTGCGATTCAAACTGCGATTCGAACTGTGATTCTAAACGCGGTGAGTGTCGCATAATCGCCCGCCAATGAACGCAGATATCAGAAATTAAAATTTCTGACATCTGCGTTCATTGGTGGGCGATTATGCGACACTCCGTTTCGAATCACAGTTCGAATCGCAGTTCGAATCGCAGTTGACGTCACGTTACACTCGAGCCGTTTCAGTTGTTGTGGTCACAGCTCATGGGAAGTTGACAACTGCTCGCCTCCTTCATAACTCCGTGTTACTGCGCCCCTTTCCATGGGCTCCAACACAAGTTCAAGAGACGGGTCATAGAGACCCCAACCACTCGAACCCCACTCCACTCTACCTATTATTGTTTGCCTACGTGCTCGCACCGGCAGAGCTCGGTCCATTTAACGATCTCTCCCTATTTACAGAGACCTTTTTATTTCACTAAATATTTCCATCAGGAAACAGTCATAGTATAAATTCCAACACATCGCCGAATGCCAAACATTGTAAGTTTTACACACGCAAACGTTTGTTTTGGAGTAAAGGACTTTGTTATGTTGTTTTTACGACGATTAACAATTTGAATAACTAAATAAACGATATAAATCTATTCAACGAGCTATTATATTCACGTTGAGTTAAAACGTTCGGCAATGAAATTTTTGAGTTTTGTTTCTGGTCAGATATCTTCAACGATTGTTAATCTGTACTTAAACGGCATTAGAGTTTGGCGTTTTGTTTCCAAGACGGTACACCTGTCTTGTACCTTTTGAGTGTGATATTTTGCTAAATGAAATGTACACGGTGAGTAAAAATGTGCATTTCTACGTGGAGATGTTGAGGAAAAAGGAGCTTTTTAGCTGTTTGAGCACGCCGAAACAACTTTTGTTTTCGTTAAGATATTTTTTTTTTTTTGTGTGAAGCCATAATAGCTACACACAACAGTAGGTTCATTAGGTCATATTTGGTATACACATATACATGGACGTGTTATACAGAAATATTGATGTGACGTCATAATGACGTCATCAGGTGTCTAGTTACATTACATTAAACGTGCACTATTGAAGCCCAACATCTACATAACTATAGGTTAATTTGAGTCATATTTGGTATGCACACAACATGGCACAATTGAAGCCCTGTAACTACATAACTGCCTCCCCATGGTAATGGCCGCCTAGCTACATGTCACACGGCATGGAGAATGGTGTCATATACACATGTGAAAATCGGACTCCTTTTCCCTATCATTGGTTATAAGCCCTCTCGTGTGCCCAATCACTCTCCTAATTATCCCCACTGAAGCATGCGTAATACTACCAATATTATAAACGAGTCTGTATTTCATAGAGTCTAAAATTCATGCTACACCGGCACTTCCCATCTGGTTTTTTATATCAACAGAATAACTGAGGGAATTCAACTGAAGAGCTTCAGCTCATTTTTGTTGAACCAAAGGTGTCAACAGGTGGCTGGGTGTCGGAACCTGATCCTGAAAGTCAAGGGCAACATTAAACAAGAATTGGGTCTGTATCATTTTGTGTGTGTGTGCCAAAAAGCCGGATATGATTTTCCATGACACAGGTTGATTGGTACATGGCAATATGTCCGTTGATTTCCGCCCTGACATCGCTTCGTAATCACATTAGGTTGATTTCAATGTAACGAAATTAAGGTATCGCCATTACTTACTTCATGCGCTATGCTTACTTTTAGCAGTATCAGCGTGTATAGGGAATAGAGCACGTGCGTTACATGTTCAATCCTGATTAACAATTTTACTAATTAGTATGACCATGACCGTAAAATACAGCGGGACGTAGCTAAAGGCGAATCTAGCCTTTTGATGAGACTTGACTTTAATTTCATTCCAGCAGATAAATAAATACATAATTAATCACATTACACAAACATAACAAAAACAACAAATGAAAATATACTCGTGAAGATATAAATTTAGAAATTGTCAAGTGCGAGTCCCCTGAGTACAAATAACAAAGAACACAAAATTCCATAAAGACATTACCAGGGACTAAATCAAACTTAAAACGACAAACATTAAAGCGACGAACCGAGGGTGAAATAAAATTAAAGATAACACATTTATGTATAAAGCTGGATTATTTGAAAAACAAAAATAATACCTCATCATTACGAATATAACAATAGGTCAACAATGACTCTAAAGATTACCTTCTAGCGATTCTAAATCATTTCAAGAGAAACCAATAAGTAATATGATTGAATTTAAGTTATTAACAAGAAAATCTCGGAACAAGCGGGGAGAAGGAAAGGGAGGGGGGGAGGGGAGGGGGAGGTGGGGGGATTTTAGTGATGGTTTGCTAGGGTTCCGAAGCATGCCACTCGGACACATTTGAAATGTACAATGTTTAGGCCTGCATTGAAGGGCAACGTGAAATGGAGTCGTCAGCTAGCCTGATGTCTATATTTTGGCGTGATTTTAGCGGTAACATAAGTCCACGGATGAAGGGGGAGGGCGGTTGCAACTCCCCTCTAGATCTACCACTTATACGCCCATCGGTGTACCGGTGCATGGATCCATAGGTACAACCAATGGTGTCCTTAACTATTATTTCAAGGCAATCCTGCAATTGTTGCTATACATCTTGCTGCAATTTTCAAGATTTAATCATTTTAGAAATTGATGGGGCCAGAAGGTTGTCTCACAATGAATTGAATAAGAGCTCCGAGTTTATTGTGGCAATTCGCGCTGACGACGGCCTACATTCTCAGAAATGACGTTAGTTTCGCCTATGAAATATTGGGATCGACACGTCCTCCCAATAATTTTAGCTCTAAATGAAGTGTCGCCCTAGGGCTTATCAGACTGCTTGCATTTTTTGTCTTCATATATAATTTCTGCCCGAGGGTTTTGAATGACGGCGCGCATTTATGATGCGGTGATGATGGGCCTTTTGTGTATGATGCAATCTGATCGACCATGGCATGCCGATCACTGCAAGTGGATCCACGAAGCTTTCGGTGGCTCGGCCTATTGAGTTTCACCTTTTAGTTTTACCAAAAAAGTATCAATATACGCTAATGGTGAACCTGTCGCGTGGCGGGCTTTTGTGTCCGTACCTGATGGCTCACAAGGGAAGTGATGGGCGCTTGTTGCTCACCGGTAAAACGGGAAGTGGACAACAGCCCAGGAACGGAACAGTTGGCAATTGGAGACTACACTGGGGAATCGGAACGGATATAAAGGAATCCGGCAAGAAAAGAGTAAAAGTGGAGGTAAATTGGAACATTGTGGCGGTGGCAAGAAAACAGAAGTAATAGGAATATAGAGGGTGATGAAAACACACGCAACCTCATACTTCCACTATTCAGGAACCTACCTTTTGAATATGTGACCTGCTCCCACAAAACCAGACATAAGTGTTTTTGTTGAAAAGTGAGATATTGTTATTTCTATGTTTTTATTCCAATAGAATCGCGTGTACACGCAGTCTTAAAATCCTCATAAAATTGTAAGTATGTAAGGTATAATAAAGGTGGTTTGGGTACCAAATGAAAGCTAAAGATGTGTAGTAAATGGAAATAACAATATCTCACTTTAAAAAAACACACACTTATGTCTGGTTTTGTGGGAGCAGGTCATGTAGTCGTAAACCACATAACGATCGATGATCGATATTGTGTTTTCCTTTATTCCTATGTTATACCCAAACCCCATTGCTTTGCGCTTTCACCGTCGATCGAGGACCGAATTTTTCCATTCATACCGCCGACCGAGGGGCTTTTGTTTCCTTTGTTCTCCTTTGTGTCTCGCCCCTCGGTCGTTATGTGGTACAAGAGCACATATACATGTATATATAAATGAAATGTTGCTGGCAAGAACATGATACCACGAACTCTAAGCCTTACAAAGCAACCGATAATGTGAAATGTTAATATACCCGCAATGTGGGTACAATTTCGTCGAGGAACTAAATTCGTTTGTTTGCAAATTGCCTGTTTGCAATAAGTCTTTGTATCAATGCACATATGAACTACACGGAATAAAAAACAACAACCCGGAACAGCCGTGTATATATAGATTCAGGTAAAATTGTCGAATTTCTCGTTTTGCCACCATTTTGCGACCATTCGCGTGTGCATGATGACTCGCAATCCAGTGGCGCGCTTGCCTGGCGTCTCCATGACAACGCTGCAAGGCTAAACTCATCTGATGGTATCGCTATTATTTTTCTAATCTTGCGACAGTGGAGTGTTTCAAACATGTACCGGCTCCGAATCGTGTCATATTGTAGGTATATAAACCAAAAAAAGGGAAAGTATCCACGCGTTATTGTTCAGCACGTTATGATGATCTTTATAGAAGGGGTATTTATTTTGATTGTATTAATGGCTTACATAACCTCATAATATGCTGATTATTATCGGAACAATAGTATAACCAGAATTAAACTCTTCTTTCCGGCAAAAGCATTACTCTGACGAAGAGTACTTAAAGATTGTTAAGAGGTGACTGGAAGCGCGTTATTGTTGAGCACGTATCGGTAATGGAGATAAACAAAAAGATAATTTGATTGTCTAATCATGGCTTAATAACTTAGGTATTCCCGTGTTTGAATGTTTGTATTTGTTTCTGTCCAAAATTCTTTTCTCATACGTAAAGTTGTTCTACCTTTTCTATTCAACTTATATAATGAATTTCTCCTAACATTTTTTTCTTCAAATTCTGTATAGTTTTAACTAAAAAGCTATGTAATTTTGATTTACCTTTTCAGTATACTCTGTAAATATACGTCTTTATTTTTATTTTCATTTTGTTTTCGCAGGCAGCGCAAAGAAAGATACACTTGACTCATTGACTGGCCTTAAATAATTCGCTATTTGTAAAGTAAATTAGGTTCAATTTATACCCAAATGTGGGCAGAATGTTTAGTTTGATGTTTTATACAAAAGCAAATAACCTTTGTATTTGTTTATAGAAAATATCATTATTAAAACGCTCATCTGTTGTTCAGGGGGAGACTACAACAAGTACAACTTTAATTCCAGGCAGTTTTATCTCATAATAAGGCCTATACCCAAAGAAATAATGTTTAAACAAATCTTATTCTGACTCAACCTAACAAAAATGAGTCACACATCGCCAGCGCTACTTTGGAGTACGCCTTTTATAACACTATTCTACTAGAAATCAATAGAAGCAATCAAGGATTTCGTCCCAAATAACATATTTCATTTCATTTATTATTTCTCAGGGCAAACAAAAAAAGTACAGTACACAGATGAAAAAATGACATAAAACAAAATATGACATGGTAACACCAGTATAATGTGACTCGCTCTGCAAAAATGGGTCGGATGTCGCACAATACATTTTCACGTGGGGGCAGTTTAATGTCTCAGAGAACTGAGAAATCGCACTTAAACAAAAAAAGACCAACTCATTACATCTTAGAGTTGTGCCATATATGAAAAAAAAGCTAATTCCTTGCTATTTCTTACCAACTGTAAAACTCGAACAATATTTTTAACACATCAGACTCATTTTTGTAGAGCAGGTCACATATGTTTAGATGTCATCCTGAGTTATACACCAAAACGAAGAGCAATTGCTGTGCTTTCTACTGCATGTGAAAACCTAAATATCTGGAAAGTCATCCTTAAGACTCATTTTGAGAGATTCGGTCACGATTATATTTTGATGAGTGCTTTTCCTACTATTATTTTGTCAATTAACTTGTTTCAAATAATTCATTTAAGAAGCACCCAATTTTTTTTTAAATACAACAAACTGGGGCGATTCGGGGGAAAGAAGAGTCGTTAAATAAAGAGAGAAAAACGTAAGGACATAAAACAAGGTCTCGCATGTTATCAAACTCATTGTCACTAGACGTCTTTTGTTTTTACGCGACCATTTTCAGACAAAAAAAAACCACCTCTGCATTCCTCTCACAAATTGCATGCCCTTGCCGGTGCGGCGCAGTCATAATAAGTGATGCACGTTTCAATGCACTGATTGCTACGGTGGTTTCACAATGAAGCGCCTGTATTGTAGAGATACAAGAACAAGGGACGCGGGCGAATTGCGCAATTTGTGAATGCTAGGACAGGTTGTTGGTGTCTACGCCACGTATACCAAACGTATACCAAACCATAGAGCTATAGCTCCATGACCAAACCCACGATGTATTGTGATTTTTATTGTCGTGAAGATGTGCGACAGGTTGTATAGGCACAATGTGTAGGTACATCAGCAATATGCTTGTATCATATGTCAGCTAAATTGTAATTCATTCCACGATACAATTATTAGTTTCATAAGGACCTTTCTTGCCCCCTGGCCAGAGTAATTTTCATGTAACGGTAGGATACACCATTTGCAGATATCGAACAATTTTACTACCAAGTTATTAAGAAATATCTTACTTATTTGAAAGTGAATATTGCCTGTAGGCATCCAGCAAAATGATTGCGCTAGATATCTTGTAATTGTTTTAAAAATTGGCGAAAATAACCCTCAAACACCATAAAAACCACTGCCCGACGCTGGTTGAAAACGGACGTCGTTTGTCTTGCTTTTCTCAGCATCCATGATTGTAAATTTCCGGACAGGTCAGTTAAACGATATTTACTATGAAATACAATCTTCCAAATTCACCCATTCATTATAATTCAACCAATTACCGATGGTATATCCTACCTTTACATCTACCCATTATGATAATTCAAGCAATACCAATGGTGTATCCTATACCTTTACATCCCCCCATTCATTATAATTCAACCAATTACCGATGGTATATTCTACCCTTACATCTACCCATTATGATAATTCAACCAATACCAATGGTGTATCCTACCTTTACACCCACCCATTCCTGATAATTCCAGCATTTACCAATGGTGTATCCTACCTTTACATCTACCCATTATGATAATTCAAGCAATACCGATGGTGTATCCTACCTTTACAACCACTCATTCGTGATAATTCAAGCAATTACCAATGGTGTATTATAACCTTTACGTCCTCTCATTCATGATAATTCAAGCAATTACCGATGGTGTATCCTAACCTTCACGTCCACCCATTCATGATAATTCAAGCAATTACCGATGGTGTATCATACCTTTACATCCGCCCATTCCTGATAATTCAAGCATTTACCAATGGTGTATCATACCTTTACATCCACCCATACCTGATAATTCAAGCAATTACCAATGGTGTATCCAAACCTTTACATTCACCCATTCATGATAATTCAAGCAATTCCTAATGGTGTATCATACCTTTACGCCCACTCATTCATGATAATTCAAGCAATTACCAATGGTGTAGGCCTATCTTAACCTTTACATCCACCCATTCCTGATAATTCAAGCATTTACCAATGGTGTATCCTACCTTTTACATCCACCCATTCCTGATAATTCAAGCATTTACCAATGATGTATCCTAACCTTTAAATCGATTCCAGGGCCACTCAGTCTCGTTGATTATGTTAAACAAAACGAAACATTTCAACGGAACGAGTGATCGTTTTATAAGACAGTCCCATGTCTTAACCTTTAATTATGCATTATTATTACAGTGATATCTGCTAATTCTTTTCCTATCATAAGTGACTGAGATGAAAAAAAATCAAAAGAATTGTACCAAAATTAATTCATACCTTATAGTCGTGAACTTATTTTCCAAATCCCATTGATCTTCCAAATTATTTATGTGGCAGTTGATTATGGCAAAATCAAAGACAGATTAGGTAAGAAATAATGTAATTACAAACCATACGATTAACAAAAAATCTGAAATGCCGAAACGATTAAGGCCATAGTTAAAGAAAAACAGAAGGAGAGTGTTCATTGGATTATCAACCAAACTCAGAATGACAATTCTATCTGAAGTATAGGTATAGGACTTTGGCTTGAGAAAAAATCAAACGAAGTTTGACTTCGCGCGCATTCCTTTTTGATTTTAAACATGTGCATTTAACAAATTGATGATAAGCATGACCTGAACTTATCTTCGTGATTATTTCCATCCCAGATTATTAATATTATTAAAGTTATAAAGAAACCCACGTAAATATAAACAGAAAGAGCAAAGGGAAACGATTCACGCGATTCGTATGCCCAGAAACAACAAAGAACAGAGAACCTCGAAATGAAAGATCAAAATCAGCGAGGTAACAACTGAATCGTCTAGCGATTCGGCAGCGTGACTTGCGCACTTATTTGAATGTCACAGTATGCTTATGGCTCGCCCTTTTAGATTCGCGCGAGGTTGTTTCTCTCCCTGGGACTGCATAAGGACAGGGTACTTCAATACAATGACCGTCCACGCTAATGCGCATCCTTGCATCGCCTGTTCAAAAAACCACTGTCCGATGTTGACATTGATTTCTGCAGCTTTTGTTTTTGTCGGCGTGAATTTATTGATTACGATGCGTTATAGCCCCTCGAGCCTTTAAACCTTCCAGAAGGATATAAACCTTCTAATGCTGCAAAAATAGGTGTTGTTTTTAACTCGTCTCAGAGTCTTAAAGATCACAATTTAGTTTTTAGCGGATTAGTAGTATGGCATCCTTTAGTTCATTTATAATGTTTATCAAAAGTGGATTTGAATGTTCTAGCATACCAACTGAATTAATTACTTTAAATGTCCGTTTTTGTAGATTACGACTTCTGTTGATTTGATTAACACAATATTTTCCCCATGCCAAAACCCTGTAGTTTAAATATGGCAGAATCAATGCCTTATAAAATATGAATAGTACATCTTGTAGGAACAATGCTTTAAAGGTAGGATACACCATTTGCAGAATTCGAAAATATTTACTACCGAATTATTAAGAAGTATCTTAATTATCTGAAAGTAACTAACGATTCTAGGCATCCAGCAAAATAATTGCGCTAGATATCCTGTAATTGAAAACGAACGCCGATTTTCTTGCTTTTCTCGGCATCCGTGATTGTAAAACTTCTGACAGCTCAGTTAAACGGTATTTACCATGAAATACCACCCCCCGAGTCCACCTATTCTTGATAATTCAAGTAATTACCAATGGATCATACCTTGAACCTTACAAATGACTCATGCATTTCTTGAAATAATGGAACAAATTTTCCCACGAGAAAATATAATCAATATACAATCCCACAATTGTAACACAATCAGAATAACTCATTTTTCTGTTATCAACGCAGATACTTGGTAAACGGGACCATGATTTATTAGTAAATTAGTAAAACACTTATTTTTTTTCTTCTTCTAATATTAAGGGACAATTTATTTGCTATTAGTTCGAGACGTGAATCAGCCTGGCTCATTGCGGTTTCGAGTTATCCATTAAATTTGAGCTCCTCGTCTGGGTATGAAAGCAAGGGTTATTGTGACTTCTTTTTGTCTCCCGTCTCGCTGTGACACTATAAAGTGCCCCTATAAGACCGAGAATTGTGAGGAATGATAAACGATATTACCAGACGGCTCAGTCACCAAGCTATTCCACACTCTCTAGTTCAAGCGCCAATATATAGTTTACGAACACACGTTCTTCAGGTTTTCTCTGACGGGACTCTATTCAAGCCCCGCTAAAGACTCAAGCTCGCTGAGAGGGAAGATGCCCCGGCCTATTGCACTCAGCGCCCGGGACACTTAACCGTGGCCCCAAATCCAGGACTATTTCCTCCGAAAGTTAATTAAAAACCGGCTGGAAATTGAGCCATTTTGTAACAAGGAGAGCAAACAGCTCTCTTTGGGACTTCCTTACAAAATAAATGGTTCGATGTTGGAGGAGGCTTGCTGACGCGTCACGGTTGTCGTCCTGGGGACAGGAGGACATTTCGTGGAGCTGCTCAGCACAAAAATGATGTGCTTAGCACACAAAAAGTCTTGCTCAGTAAAAACAGGTAAACTCAAAACTAATGACTCAGGTTTTTTTTCATTAAAACAAAATATAGTATTACCATGGAAGGAAATCTGGTAGGAAATAACACCGGCCTTTTATTGTGTAATTCGAATTATCTGTAATTTGTGTAAATCTAATTCTGCATCCCAGGATTTAACATTTGAACACATTAACATTAGAGAGGCAGGCCTTTGCACAACAGTGAGTGGCATTCATTATGCGGGTATTCACGCATACGGCCACATTATAAACGCATCATAAACGGTTCAGTTTAGGAAGTCTAAACATCGTGTTTAACTTACACACGCTTCGTTAACGGTTCAAGTTAGGAACACTAAACACCCTTTTTTAAACTTCTAAACGCTTCAGAAACGGTTATGGTGAGAAACATTAAACATCGAGTTTAACTTATGAACACTTCGTGAACGGTTCTATGCATGAACACAAACCATCGTGTTTAACTTGTAAACGCTTCGTGGATAATCGGGATAATGTCTTAAAAGGTAGACACAAACTTATTATGGTGGAGGAATAGTCATATCATTTCTTCCTTTTATCAAATTTAATGAAGACATTTGTATTTATAGCCCTGTTTGCGACCAAACGTTTTCTTTCGACCGTGTCTTACTTTTCATCACAAGTTTTGTTTTTTATAGTCTACATTTCAACATTATCTTGTAGTTGAGGGAACAGCGCAGTAAACGTGATACCTCTGGTATCATCACCCTGTGATGTTTAAAGGGATCGTATACGTTTGGTAATTGGAACCCACTGTTTGTTTCAATCTTATATAGTTATAGATATATACCATAAAACTAATCTGTAAAAATTTCATTTCAAAAGGTGTTAGCGATTTTGAGATATTGCCGAAAATCTGGAGCGGTTATGTTCACGCAGGAAGAATAATCTGCATTGAAATACACGCTCTGAAAAACGTCACTGCAATAACGCTTCTCAGATTCAATTTTGTTGGGATAAAAGGTGATATCTTTTTCCATAACCGCAGTACTTCGAAGTGAAAAGTTTCTAAAAATGCATTATACTATCCAAAGCTGCTGTACTTCTTACCAAGTGAGTTTGTATTGCCATACATTTTTGAAGTAATTACCAAACGTATACGATCCCTTTAATACAAAAAAACAGTTATTATCTACAATACAAAAGTCAAGTTTGCCACGAACTTACCCGATTCTTCTATTGTAAGTGTCAGTTCTAGCGTTCTGGTTTGTTTCCCGTGTCCAGCACAGACGCAAGGTTTTCCCCTTAGTTCTACACAGTTGTCAGCAGTCGATTCTAAATAATGCGATTCAGCTATCACGTTCCCTTACCAACGCGGCTTGAATTTGGGCTCAAATTAACGCGGCTTTTTTTTCACCCTGGTTTTTATGCGCGTGAGCGCAGACCACCTCCTCCTCCTCCTCCTCCCTTCCTCCAGCGGTGATCGGCAAACCGTCGCAGATGAAGCCAATTTTCCCGGCTACTGCGCAGCTCAGCGCCTCCGTGCCCCCACGCAAAACAAAACAAAACCCTATGCAAACCTCATTTAACCGCTCGAATTTTTTGTTTGTGTTGAATAGTTGTAGCTCGAATTTTTTTCCTGTCTCTCTCTCTCTCTCTCTCTCTCTCGCAGTAATTTGTTTGTCACTTGCCTCTGGTCATGCGTCATTAAGCTGTAGCATTCTGCGCTCACATGATGCACATGACCACCGGGAACGAGGGACGCATTAACGCATTTCCTGTCTTTGCTTTGACTTTGAATGAAAACAATCTTGTGGAAAAAAATTCGTGGAAAAAGCTAAATTTGTACCACGCTTTGCTATGATTTGAAATAAGTATGAAACAAGAAAAAAACATGTTGTTATGGCAATGAACTGTAATGATCGTGTTATATAAGTGACACGCTGATCCTAGCGTTTTGGTGCCAGATTTTGTTACAATAGTTTATCCACTTTATTGCCACCTTATTTCCATGTAATACCTGAATATTTTCTAAAGCAACGAACCTTAATAATAATTGACGGTATATGGCCACGTGGCCGGTCAAGACTATGGTCACCAGCCGGCGACAACGTCTAGTGATGATTTGCACACCAGTTTTCACTCAATAATCAACTGTAGGTCTGGGAGCTAGACATCGGCGTGAATATGTGTCGGTACCGGTGAGGGAGGGGGTAGGGTGGGGACAACCCAAACTTATAAAAGCCGAATGACACTAGGGGGCGCTGTTCATGATACAACAATTTACGTCTTATGCAAACTTGGGTACTTACACTTAATAATAATAATAGTGTGCGGTGCTTATAATATAGCGCTCTATCACCAAAGTCGAAAAGTGCTTAACATTATTACCCGGTCATTGTGCCCATGAAACATTCCAAATACCATCTTAGCTCCCTGGGGAGTACACAGCTCGATGCTGCCATTTTGGCGCAAAGCAGCTAAATCAACCACAATAACCATTTCTGCCCTCATGGGTACCCATTTACTCTTGAGTGGAGAGAAGCAATGATTGGCAAAGTGCCTTGCCCAAGGACACACGCACCATAGTCCCAGGCAGGACTTGAATCTACAACCTGTAGCTTTAGATACAGATTACAATTTCATTGCTTTAGACCACGAGGTCACGGCACTCCACTTGATAATCATAGTAGTTAATTGTATCCTCCAAAAATCTCCTTGAAGAAGCTGCCTCCCTGACTCTTACACCAAAGCGGTGCATTTAAAGCTCGGTGGTGCTTGTTCAGCGCTTTTAATACACTTGACTATTGGAAATTTAAAAAGACAACGTCAAAATCCACATTTTGTTTATGTTTACCGCACAACTCGGGGAGTGGGGAGTGGGGGTTGGATCCAATATCCCATCCCCCGGGTAAAGAACTCCCCAACTCTCCCCCCCCCCCCCCCCCCAACTTCCGGGATTTACACACATGTAACCAAATAACTCGCTAAATCCCAAAGTGAGAAACTAGAAACTAAACAATTGGTATAAGTGAAAACCACTCAATTTTTTGATTATAATACTCCGAGAAAGACCCCAAAAAACAATTAAGTGCACATTTATGTGAAATTTGGTCTTTTTTGAGTGAATTCATTTCACTCTAAAACGCCTTGTCCCTTAGCTGTGGTAGTGAATCGTCACTCGAATGGACTGAATGTTCACTCTTTCAGAATTATGAACCATTATCCAAACCCCTGGCCTCTGCTCCATCTCCGGCTCCAGCCCATTGCTAAAGTGCACGAATGAAGCCCGAGACGAAGACGAAGCTGGGGTTTGGAAAACAAAATACCGAAAGACCTTTAACTGAACTGACTCCACGATTTAAAAAGGGATAAGCTACATTCCAAAGGAGTGAAACTAGGGACTAGACGATTTGAAGTGAAGAAAAAAAAACACTCTGTTTAAAAACAGCTTAATTCATTTCAGTTGAATTCGATTGGATTTTAATCTTTTTCGAGTGAATTAATTTCACTCTAAAACGTCTTGTGCCTAGTTTCAGACTGTGGGAGTGAATTTTCACTCGAATGGAGTAAATGTTCACTCTTTAAAAATAACTATACGTGGGCGATAACTCCTAGAAATGCGACTCTTCAAGCACACATCAGAAGATGATGTAAACACTGCTGGGGTTGTCTTTCATGTCTATGATTAGCGGAGTCTTGATTACTTGAAGGTAAAAGAAAACACCTGCTTTTATCTTGCCATTTTTGACAGTTTTCTGCATAACGTGCAATCTTCGTCACACAGTATGATCCATTAGTCTGCTCAAGTTGCATCCTTCACGGGCAACAATTCGGACCATAGCCAAGACTATGAAGAATAACCTGTCTTGTTAATTAAGATGATTTGTTGCTGGAGTCGACCCCTTTAATAGAAAAGCAGGTAATCGGAAGAAAACTAAATGGTTAGTATGTGAAAATGATGGAAACACTTATTACATCTGAAAGAGTAGTCCATTGATTTGTTTTAAAAGGCCAAACAATTCTCTTTGAACAAAATTATGGATAGATAACTTTATTAAATCCCAAAGCTTAAAATGACATGATCTCGTTTCTCAATTTAAGAAACTTAAAATTGTAAGTATTAAAATGCATTACAGATCATACTAAAATTGAACACTACAAATATTACAACTTCACACAAATAGCCTAATCCTCCTTTTGTTGTTCCACTGCACTCTGTGCATGCTTTTTCTTTTGTGTTTCTCCCGCCAACCATGATGTGCATCATGCTGTATGTTGTGCTATATGTTTGTTTCTTGTACACAGTCATTATGTCTATTTTTAGGCCCTCTAAACTAATTTGATACAAATAGTTAAAAGGAGACTATCTAATAACATATTCCATTCTCGGACCCCAGAAACCATATTCGGATCCGGACCCCACGCCGTAATTGGCTTCGCAGTACGCGCTCGCTGGAGTCGAGTTCAGTAGGTGAATGATACAACCCCCTCCCCTCTAAATGCAAAGCTAGATCCACCCCAATTATTTCCACGCTGGACTGGACTTCACTTTGCTTTTGTTGCCACTAGCATTTTGAAAGTGGTCTTTACGTTGCTTTGATTTGCGGTGGGAAAAATATGATCCTGCGTCACTAATTGTCACCCAATGCGTCACGCGAAGCGGTCGAGACGCCGTATTTTATGCACGTGGTGGTGTTCGTGAAACCACTACACGCAGAAGATCACAAGGTCGCCCGGGTTGAACAGGGTGATTAATTCCCAGCCTCGTTCCGTCAATAGCCACTGCTGATCCGGGCTATCGTTTTTAATTACCTATTTTTATATAAACAAAAACAAAAACAACTTTGGAGTTGGTGTTCTGCTTGTAAAACCAGGCAGACCGCGTGTTGACTGTTGTCTTCTGTTTCATCGGGCGAAACGTTGATAGGGGAAGCAAGTACAACGAATGATTGCCCCGTAAATTGATTGACGACGATGTCTGCGCGGTCTGATGGTGGAGGCCTAGGGTGCTTAGTCATAATCATTAGGCTATGTGGCAAAACATGGCCCGCCTGTTATTCCATTTTGATTCATCCATAATTCCGGTAAATTACAAATAAAGTGTGGACCTACCACGTGATGACATCAGCAATGCGTATCGTTTACCTCTCGATTCCAACTCGTTTCCCATTATTATCTCTTGGTGCGAAGGGAAGATGCGCTGCGCGTGGCGGACGTCGTGAATACAACGGCGTTCTTGCCAACTTTGCAACGAAATGCAACGACGCCCTCGCGTGCAGAAGGCGCGGCAAAATGGCGGGCTTTCAAAGGGGTGAACTATGCGAGTGAGACTACTTCCATTGGATCTATTTCAATCAAGCAGGATCGGAGCAAAGACAAACAAATCTCAAATTAACCCGCTCAAACAATGTGAAATGCCCACAAAGACTCTCCAACATAATGTCCCCGTTAATGTCGAGGATGTCAAAATGATTCACTATCATCTCGAAAATGTGACGAAAGCATTGAAATCAAAGGCCTAATTCATACTTTATCATTTTTTGAGATACGTGTATTTACTTACAGAGATAGGATAGGTCAAACCGTACGTCATACATGTACACTGCAGGATTCAAAGGTCCAGTGTCGTAAGCCCAAGACAAATGATTGCACTGTTTTAACAACCTTCAGCATCAAGAGACGTCAGATGAAACAGCCAAACGTCACCACACCGGACATATTTAAGTAAAGCTGATATTCAATCAGAATACAACACACATACACACATACACACTATAAAATGTGTATCCTTGTGGAGACATCTCTTTGTTCTCGTGTACAAAATGGTTGGAAAGTCGAGCACGTTTTTCAAAATGCTCCTATTTTAACCACAATTAATTTCCTGGGTTGAAATTTTGACCCAATGTACCCTTATGATAATAATTATACCCTAACCCAAACACTAACCCTAACCCACATCCTAACCCTAAGTTTTGAGTAATTTGAGTACAATCCAAAAATCTATTTTGTGAAACTTCTATTGAAGACCTATTCATCTATATAAATTACACTGTGGAGAACTTTTGACTCCCATTGTCCCCATTGTGTTCAGGGTAGCAAATTTTGAAACCCCAAATAGGGACCCTTACCCTAACCTGTTGCCCTCTTTTATTTGTACTTTTTTTTTAGAAGACCTCCTATTTTTATTTTGTACGCGAATCTCAACAGGGTGCCTCTGCCAATTGGGGACCCTATTGTCCTCTATTGTTTAACGTCTCCTATTGAATGCAGAAACAAACTCGTGTTGTATGTGCAATTGTTTTTACATGTACAAGCAAAGTGTATATATATGTCTATGCTTCATTCAGGTGCAAGATTTGTCGGTTAAAAGCTGGTATTAAACTGTTGTTTTTGATAACTCTTAAGATAGCAGTTTTTGTTTGTATTTTATGAAACCACTATTTATCAAAACCTATCGTAACTCATCAAAAGCTATGAGAAAGGAAGAATTTTTTTTTCAAATAGTTTGTGATATTTATATTATAGGATGGTTAATATGAGATGCTTGAAGCTAGGACAAGACCTTTGTTGCATCATAAAATAGTTAACTGATTACACACAGATAGATATATATTTTTTTATCAGTTCTGATGCAATTATATAATTTTAGAGGAAAGCAAACCTGGTATCTTATTCGACAGTTGTGTGCACAAATCCATGATGATCAACCATGACCATAGAACCATAAAATTAAATACTAAAATATTACAATAATCTAAGGTTTTACGAATTCTACACAATGATGGATATTAATAATGTATGTGTATACTTGGCGAGGATTGCTGCTCAATCTGTCGATGAATTCCCAACATTAGAATCTGCCACTTAATTAGGTCCTTTCTTCGTATCTATTCGCCCATAGAATGACAGGTGCATTACTGCAGTGTCGCAGGGGGTGAGTAAGGCATTACATCGAATCAAACTTCTCCTTGACAATTATTATTTCCGGGAAAGACATTTTGATTCACTATGGTTTTATGTACACCCATCACGGTCAAAATGCTTGCGAGCATTTAATATTTCGGAGACACAAAAAAGATAATCGTAGCCCGTTAATTAAATTTGGTCCGAGTCACCGGGGACGAGACGGCCCTGAAACGGCGAAGCGAAGTCTGCCTGAATACAGCGAGGTGTCATCTTTTTTTCGTCAGTGAACTTAGTGCACGATATAATACATGTAACCCTGTATCTGGTTAAAAAAATACAATCAGTTTCTAGGGAATTTCGATGTATGGTAGAGAGATCGTGTGTGTGTGTTTTTGGCGGATGATGTACGCCTGAACATTGTCTTTAGTAGAGCAGAACCTTTGATTGCAATCGGCGAGGATGGCTCGAGCACAGTTGAACTTCCGCCTCGTCAAGAGTGGAATTCATTTCCTTTGTATGATGGCTGCCTTGAGCGCGCCGCTGGCTGATAATAACTGCGCGGAGGCCTTGCCAGCGGGCACGGGGCGAACAGCGTGCCGTGGCTTACCGGTCGGCCTCCAGTCAGAAACCACTGATGAAGCCGTTGGAGTAGCTACCGCCGAAGGCCAGCGAGATACGCAGCGCATTGAGCTTGATGGCTACACACCAGGGCAGCATGTTATTGGTGAGATGCAAAATAATGTAATGAACAAATAATGAAAAAATATACACAGCACAGGGCTTAATTGTTTTCCTGAAAATGACATGACGTTGTTCCTGGTTTGGTTGCACTTTTAATTGTTTACTAAAGGTAATTTGTGTAGCCTTCCACAGTAGCGATTTTTTTCATCTATTACTTCTTAT
Source organism: Crossaster papposus (assembly GCA_037893245.1). Classification (NCBI taxonomy): domain Eukaryota; kingdom Metazoa; phylum Echinodermata; class Asteroidea; order Velatida; family Solasteridae; genus Crossaster; species Crossaster papposus. The sequence continues at coordinate 1,001,356 of JBAIAA010000600.1, forward strand.
AGTTCTCCATCCACACACATGTTGAATTGTGAAATTATAAAATGTGTACAAATTCATGTGTAAACTTAAATAAAATAAAAAGACAAAATGGTTTTTAGCTGCATAGATCGAACGTAAATGTAAACAAAATGTAAAAAGAAATTACCGTTTGGTCATTACATTCATATTATAAATGTCAACACACATGTGTTTATCCCGTGTTTATCCCACGTGACATACTTTCATTAAAGACTGATCAGACGAGATTTTAAATTTATTTATTTATTTATTTCCATTCATTCCATTCATACATTTCTAAATTAAAATACAAACAAGAACAATACCCATTCCTTTTCGATTTAATCGTTCATTTTCGCTTTATCCGTAATTGTTTGCTTGATCAGTTAATTAACGATTAGATTTCTTACATATAAAAACAATACATGAACATTCGGTTTGAGACTTAAAGGTAGGATACACCATTTGCAGATATCGAGAGAACAACATTACTACCGAGTTATTAAGAAATATCTTACTTATTTAACATTTTATAATTATTCTAGGCATCTAGCAAAACAATTGCGTTATGTGTCTTGTAATTGTTCCGAATATTAAATCAAAATAGCTGAACGACGATATCGTAAAAAACAAGAACAACTGCCCGACGCCGGTTAATGAACAAACGCCGTTTTTCTTTCTATTTTCTCGGCATCCATGATCGTAAATCTTTGGACAGGTCAGTTAAACGATATTTACTATAAAATACAACCCCCAAATCCACCATTCCTGATAATTCAAGCAATTACCAATGGTGTATCTTACCGTTAAAGGGATCGTACACGTTTGGTAATTGAAACCCACTGTCTGTTTCAATCCTATATAGTTTTAGATATATACCATAAAACTAACCTGTAAACATTTCATTTTAAAAGGTGGTAGCGATTTTGAGATATTGCCAAATAATCTGCATTGGAATACACACTCTGAGAAACGTCAATGCAGTAATGTTTCTCATATTCAATTTTTGGTGATAAAAAGTGATATATTTTATCATAACCGCAGTACTTCGAAGTGAAAGGTTTCTAAAAATGCATTATACTATCCAAAGCTGCTCTACTTCTTCTTACCAAGTAAGTTTTCATTTCCATTATTTTTTGGAGTAATTACCAAACGTATACGATCCCTTTAATATAGGTCCATTGAAAATGTATACAATTGCTCATTAATTGAATCGACACAAAAAGCCAAAATGACCTGCTATTTCAGCATTAGAAAGGCCTGCTTCAGATATTACTATCGGTTTGTAAAAACAATGTTTGTATAAATAAAATAAATGAAATAAGAAATTAATTATTAAAGTGTTTACCAGCTTGCATTTATTAGACTACCTAAAATGCAAAAAACAAGAATCATAACTTAAAATCGTTTGACTACAACCAAAACACGAATTTTTCTTGGTAATAGCTTTGACACTAACACGTTTGCTTTGTTGAAGAGATGAGTCAATTACATGCACTCGTAAGGGACGAAATTCACGTAAGCATACAGACTGCAATACAAAGTTCACAGTTCACCAGTGAAGGGCCAATAAAAACAGCAAGCGATGCAAAATTAGACAAATTGAACAAATAAACTTAACGTCAAGGATTTTCAAAAAAAAAAAAAAAATCCACGCAGAAGGCCTCAATAGCTTGTTGTTTAGACCAACATAGGATTGTCATTATGGTCGAGTAAAACGAAAGGTCAACGTTGAATTTTAATTGACGTGTCTGTTTTTGTTTGAAAGACCGCGTCAGTTGGACAATGCCACCTGATGACGTAAACATGTCCTGTTATTATTGTTGTCCTTGTATTGTTTCACCTCTAAATGGAAAAAGGTTTGGCACTTTTACACGTAAGAGGGTGTCTCTGGAGTATTATAAGACCGGGTGTAAGCATCCGAGGTGGCAGCAAGGTACCGTAATTCACCAAGGTACCCCCGTCTTGCTACTCACATTCCCTAAATGTCTCTTTTGTAGAAACAAAGTATAAGCTGAGTAAAACAATTCTGTACATACCATTTTATGTTTCTATTTAAAACACACTGGTCTAAGGGTATACCCAACAAGATATTGGACCGAGTATGAAGCAGAAACATTGTCAAAAAGATCGGACGTGTTTTTACAACTCGGATGCTTTCCGAATTCGGAAGCATTCCTAATTCGGATGTTTTTCGTAAACTAGGATGCTTTCCTAATTCGGATGAATTCGTAATTCGGATGCTTTTTGTAAACTCGGATGCTTTTTTAAAAATCGGATGCTTTTCTAGTTCGGATGCTTTTTGTAAACTCGGATGTTTTTTTAATTGGGATGCTTTTCTAGTTCGAAAGCTTTTTGTAAACTCTGATGCTTTTTAAAAAAATCGGATGCTTTTTTAATTCGGTTGCTTTTTTAGTTTGGATGCTTTTTGTAAACTCAGATGCTTGTTTAATTGGGATGCTTTTCTATTTTGGATGCTTTTTGTAAACTCGGATGCTTTTTACAAACCGAACATATTCGCAAATCGGATGCTTTCCCAATCCGGCACTATGGTGGCCCTAAAGGGACATCACACATCGCAGATTCAGCGATATCGCGCATTCTGCGCAAATTTAAACGATGTCAAACATGTTATCGCATATATCTTACCTATATATTGTTACCTATATATTGTAGACTAGTGACCTTGGATGTGGCCAGTACATTATGAACGCACAATAACAAACCACACCCCTGCCTATAAAAGCCTTCCAAGGGAAAACAACGTATTACACGAACTAGTTTTTGTTGTTCCAAGTAAAGTAATTCATAGCACGCGTGGCCGTTTCCTTCGCACGGAATGTTGTTAATATAATCTGTGTGACCAAGTGGAGCGTATGTTCTCGTTTCACCACAAGCGCATCCGCTTAAGCCACCTATTTAAATTTGTGTGTGTACTTGTTTAATTTTTATTTAAATTTTCCAAGCTATCCACAGCTCCCCGTTCACACGTGGCCCAGCAATAAAAACGAACCGTAATGACATTTCTCGTACCCACCGCTCATCATATAGTGGGCCCTGGTGTGAAGCGCTGATGCGTTTGGAGCTTTGACTGGATAGATTTGGTGTTGCCTGTGAACTGTAGGTCACCAGTTCCGCGGCTCAGCTGCGCTGCGTGCGATTCGAAAGGTCGCGACACGCTAGCCAGAATGCCGTGTGTTTCCTTCACAGATTATGTGAAGCCGCATTAGCGCTTCCCAGCGCCCAGTATAGTAGCACGAACATCTGAATTGACTGAATTCACTGTATTCCAGTGACTACAGAATCGGTGATACATCATGCCCTATAATTAAATATGCTGATGACACCTCTCTGACGGGATTGATTTCTATGGATGATGAATCTGCTTATCGCAGAGAGGTAGCTAATTTTGTTAAATGGTGTGATCTTAATTATTTAACACTGAATGTGTCCAAGACTAAAGAAATTGTGTTCGACTTCCGTAAAACCAAGACCAGTATTGAACCTATTTATATTAATGGCACTAGGGTTGAAATGGTCGATAACATTAAGTATCTTGGTACCTCCATTGACAACAACTTGAATTGGAAGATCAATTCTCAGAAACTTGTGGCTAAGGCTAACCAGAGGATATTTTTTGTCCGGAAGCTGAAATCATTCAATGTTTGCAAAGACATTTTATTTCTTTTTTATCAAAGCGTTATCCAATCTATCATTACCTTTTGTATGATTGCCTGGTACGGTAACCTAAGAGCCATGGACAGACACAGACTGGAACGTATCACCAAATTGGCCTCCAAAACAATTGGCCTGGACGTTAAGGATATACATAGTATGTTTGAATCTGCAATTGTCTCTAAGCTACAAGACATAATGCAAGATCATACACATCCGCTCCATTCTTCGGTGGTTGTCAACAAATCAGGAAGAATTCGCCCTCCACGAACCCGCACAAAGCGCTTCAGAATGTCATTTTTGCCAAATGCATGCCATCTATTCAATGCTCAATTCAAAAGATAATTCCCTGTTTTTTGTCTTTCCTTCTTATTGTAAGGAGCTCTTTTTAACTGTGTCTTCTCTAGGTTTCTTGTTTTAACAATCTAGTGTTTTTATTTGGATTTGTTAGATGACAACCTGTAATTTTCGATTAATATCTTATATCGTATTAATATCTTATAGTAAATCTGGTGTCTTTTACATCAAATTTTATTTAATTTTACATTCGTATATATCTGTGGTCTTATTGTATAATGTATAATGCACATTGGAAAACAATTTTCATGTTTTTTACGTGACGAGTATAATAAATTGAATTGAATTGAATTGAATTAATTGTCCATTATTACAACTGACGCGGCAGAATTTGTTGAGTGGGTAAACACCGGCAATTGTGGACGTCGGAATTTGGGGGCAAACAATGGGTCCACGATTGACAGAAGGTCCACGATTCAAAAATAAAACAAAAGTACAAACAAAAGAGGGATAACGGGAGGTCAATGAGGGGTCCACGATGGAAGGTGTTTACCCACATAATTGCGTTAGTCGGTGACATTTGATTGGTCAGATTTGGCATTATTATCACATTAACCTTGCGACGTGCGGCTATTTTGTTTTAACACGAACGCGCGTCCGTACTTTTTTCAAAGCCGTTGCATTTCGTGTGTAACCCCCATGCTGTTCGGTTTTATGGCTTTATATGTCAACACAGTACTTTCCTTTGTGTCTGAATATATTCGATCCAAGCCGGTGTTGTTGAATGGGGCAAGGCAACAATAGCATGATTAATTGCTTGGGTATAGGTCTGGAAAACCCAGACTTGAATAACCCCCTTATGTACACAAAGTAATGAGATACTCGTGGGGCAGCACTTTGCTTTGCTAAAAGCTGGGTCACCGGTTCAACCACGGTTCAAGCGGCACTTACCATGCTATTCGGCATGCTTTGAACTAGGAATACATGTAATATGAGATTTGTTTAACAAATGATGAAAAATCAATTGTTGTTACGGCGAAGCGACTTCAAAAAAAAGTACGGTGGCACGTCGCAATGTTAACAGACGGACATTATTGGAACCGATGACATACGCATCGCTGAATGCGGCCACCATGTGGCTTGATCGTCCAACTGAAGAGTAACAACTTCGCGATCGGATCATTTATCAGCAATCCTAACAGATCAGAAATCCTTAAATGTGTATCATTGTGGAGACACCTCTTTGTCCTCGTGTACAAAATGATTTTAAAGTCGAGCACGTTTTTCAAAAGCTCCTATTTCAACCACAATTAATTTCCTGGGTTGAAATTTCGACCCAACATTCCCTATATTATACCCTAACCCAAACACTAACCCTAACCCACATCCTAACACTAGGTTTTGACCAATTTGAGTAAAATCCAAAAATCTATTTCGTGAAATTTCTAGTGGAGATCTATTCATCTATATAAATTACCCTGTGGAGACCTTTCGACTCCCATTGTCCACACTGTGTTCAGGTCTCCACAGGGTACCGAATTTAGAAACTTAATATCCAACATCGGTTTTTCACCCAGGCGTAAATAGGTGTATGCAATTAGTAAGATAAGCTACTGTGTATTAGATGGAAATTGATGACAGCATTACACTCTCTCTCTATCCAATTCCAGTTCGGTTCAATTTGGTGTTTCTATTTACATTTCCAATCAATCGGGTACGAGTTTCTCTTTACAAAACACGTGTGGTTTGACCAGACAAGGCTAATGACATCCCGGAGTGTCAGGGATCAGAGCTAGGTGTCATTGCCCGACAAGTAGCGCTAATTAACGGTGACATTACTTGTATAGGCTACTCCAATTTTGTGTGTGGACATTTGACTTGAGTGCTCGACAAATATACAAAGTGGATATCTTCGGCTCACCAATTCTAAAGAAACTTTAAACAAACAACCCACAACCACAACCACAACCAATTATAGAATTGAACTCAAATATGTACGCACTTCCGACAGGTTGCCTTTATATATAGGTTCGTAAACAGATTGGAAATTAAGACTTTTTGTATTCATTTTGTTCACTAGTTTCCGTTCTGGAAGATTCTGCTGACGGAGAGGCACACAGTAGCCCGCAGGGCAAGCGGTACATCCTCCAGGCTATCAGCGGTGTAACTGGACAACCGATCGGCCGATTTAAGGCAGTGACAGACACCACGAAGCTCCACCACTGCGGAACAACACTGACGGTACTCAGCGACGCCGAGCAAGGATACAGCGGCGTCGTGTTTGCCTGGCTTCCGCCGCACGAGGGCGATGTTCAACCCGTCACCATCATGTAGGTATTCCGCTTGAGGGCGATGTCGCTCATTAATGATCAGCGTTATAGTTAGCCATCACTGATGATCTCATGTACAAATTAAAAACACCTGGATAGTCCATTGGCTGTTCTTGTTTTGAACGCCGCGGCACGCATAACATTGGAATCACAGATACATCTGTGCTCTACTGAACCACAATCTTTACTCATTTATAAACAATACAACATAATAAAAAATAACATTGCAAGCAAATTCAGTAGCTTACTTGGCAGGCAACATATTTCTCTGTTTAGCTTCAAACTAAATTTGTGTTTTAATGGATTTTTCCTAAATGTTTGTTTGCATTTTTTGTTCCTTTTCATGTTACATTGGCAGTGTGGCTAAGCTTTAATTGCGTGGGGCAATTCCTGTGGCCGATAATATATTTCCTTAAGGTAAATATATGCAAGATGTTGTGTTAGTTGTGAACATAGAGCCCGTGGCTGATAGATATACAGGGTGGCCAAAAAGAAACACCGGACAGTTCCACTATACTAACCGGAGGCCAAATCTACCTATACTAATGGATGGAGAAGAAAAATGACACCACGATATCTTGATTTTAGTTCCCCAGACCCTGTTTTGTGAAGCACAGTCGGGCCCTTTTCACACCGAGAGATAACTAAACTAGTACGTATAATGACCACTTGCTTCACTTCACAAAACAGGGTCTATAGAGTTCTCCCTACTGGCCCAAATCGAGATTTCTTCTCGAAAGGTACAGGTAGTTTTCTACTTCAGTAGTGGAAGTATATGCTTGTCCTTCTGTATATACCCAACAAGATATGGGACCGACGGATTCCCCCTTAGTCCCCCATACCTTTACACACTCTAAACTATATTGTTACATAACGCGCCCCCGTAATAAACCTAAACATAATTCCTGAGAAACCACAACATTCTGCAAGCACAATGACTACCACAAAAGAGAAGGGTTCTCTCCGTCCCATTTCTTGCTTCATGTGCGTTTTTATGGGCCATAGCAAATAAATCCCTATTTTGTTTGGACTAACGGTGCAGTATTACATCGATTACAAATTAAGGTCCAGCCCTATTATAGCAAATCAACTTCTAATTAACATTTGGCGAAATCAGTGAGTTGGTGGCTTGTATTTTAATTGATTTTTGTCTTTAGGACAAGTAACCGCTATAGATAAATCTACCTGACGCATTTTATGTTAAAATCGCCTGTTTGAAAGTTTACCGTTATGATATTGACAGCTTTGTGTACATTGCTATTATATTACTGTTTGTAGCTTTTCAACGCTTCTCGGCAAGCTGATCGAGTGACTCTGCGGTCTGGACACGTAACGGACATGATGTAGGAACAAAAGAGGGCGCTACACAGCTGCACAGGAGCGTGCAAAATGTGTAGATTTTTTCCCAGCATGGTAAAGGCCAATTATCATAACTGGGCGTCTCTAGACCACACTGAATTAAAGATACTTAGGTTCTCGGAACCTTGCTTTCCCTTAATTATTAAGCTCATCCCTACAATAAACTTGGAGTCCAAAAATATTCAATGAAAAATAAGCATCATCCGAACTCCAACCCCAATCTCAGGATCTGTAACCCAATCATTATCAATATTGTTGAAACTACTGAATAATCACGACGCGATACCATGCTGGGGAAAAAAACCTACGCGTGCAGAATGCCTTTTCTGGTTCACCCAGATACACAAACATATTGTGTGTAAACACCTTTTATCGTGGAACCCCCTATTGTCCCTCTTTTGTTTGCCCTGGTTTTTGGAAGGCCTCCCATAGGGTTTGTACACGATTTTCAACCGTGGACCTTTTGTCAATCGTGGACCCTATTGTCTTCTATTGTTCCACGTCCACTATTTGAATGCGGATACAAAACTCACACTTGTATGTAATTATATATACAATCTTCACCTCCAAGAAACGTCTTAGGATTTCTCTGATTGAAAATTGTTTTTAAAGGTCTTAATTTGACAGAAATGTCTTTACCGGCCTAGATTGGACAGAAATGTCTTTAAAGGTCTTAATTGAACAGCAATAAACACTTATTCTCAAGTTGTTTTTTACAACCATGTTTAGATAAAATTGTAGATGCTTATAAATACACGTAATTACATATTTTGATTTCTGCTTGTCTGATTTCTTGCGTCAATTAGGTGTTGGCAGTATTGTAAAATTAGGGTTGGCAGTTATGCCCAATGAGGTTTTCCCATACGATATTGGATTGGATTTTCATTACGTTTTATAAGTAGATATTCCATTTAAATCAACACTTCAATACCGCGTCCCAGTCGTTCTGAAAATAATGGTATCGTTTATCAATTTGCGATGTCTGTAGGACTGAAAAGGTTAAAGTTTGATTATGTTTTCTGTGTATATTCATGGTGGGAGGTAAATGAGGTGAACATTGGCGCCGCTGGGAAATTCAAGCGGCCTCGCCGTTGTGCAAACAGGTGCACATTCATTAATTATTTGCCATGAAACATCAATAATGTCGACCGGCGACAGTTATACTGGCGATGGGATTAAAGGGGTAGTGCAGCCGAACTCGTAACAGCAATGGGAAATCATTAACTGCGCAAAACGGCAATCTTTGAAGACATTCTCATTGGTGCCGTATAATGTGCCGGACCCGCTCCCACGAAAACGGCGTAAAGTCGCGCTGTGCAATATTGAGTTATGATGAAAAATAGCCGATTTGACAGTGGGGAATCGTTTTGGGGGAGTTTTGGCATGATACAATTCACACATATGTTTTCCTTTGAACTACCAAGTATTTTTTGCGAAATATTAACAGAAAAAACAACTAAATTTAATTTTAATGAGCGTACCCAGGAGGTAAAATGTAGCGAAATCAATTCTTAAATCTTCTTAATTCGATGTCTGTAATGACCGCTGGTTTTGGTCAATATTATATATTTGTAAATACTCTACCCAATAAATTATAGATCAATTTAAAGCTACGAATTTAGAGAATCTGGAAATACTAATATCTCAAATTATTAAAATGTCGACTTTACATTTCATGGTAGCAGGTCACACAACCGCCATGGCTATATTCGTCACCGGTTTCAAGAAGGGTCGGGCATGTCAGTTCGGACAACAACAACATGTTTTGAGATAATCGCAAGATAAGTATCCTTGTTCAAAAGTTGTAAAATGTACCGCAATGCATTTACTCTGTGCAGTAAATAAAATACCCACATGTTTCTTAGAGAGCTGAGCTTGTAGTTGAACCCAGTAATAATAATTAAAACAGTGGTTTCTTAGCAAAAATTATCAGCAAAATTACCAATCTCTTCGTAAAAACGAAAATATAAGTTTTCTTATACTTTTACAATCCACAGCGCCGTGTGTTTTGCTATCGGGAAAGCGCACACATGTTTCCTCGCGCGTCTGAATGTATTAATTGTATGTCTGTCTCTTCGTGAAATTGAAAAAAACACGTCATTCCTTTCTTGAAAACGGTGACGATGTGAGGCGTTTGAACAAAAATGAGACGGAACTGGACGGAGTCCTAAGTAAATAAAAATAAAAAATAAATATGAAATCGGGGGATATGTTTTCTTCAATTTTTTGATTTGTTTATATTTGTAATCTTTGATATGTTTACTACACGTACTTAGAAGTATAACATTTTTAGAGTGTTTCTTGTCCCTATAGCTGTTACATCTGACAATAAGTTTCATGTAAATGCAAATTTAGTTACGCAACAGCCAATAAGCCCCCGCTTTGGTTGTAACGAGCTTTTGTTATAACTTTGTTTTCTTACTGGATAATTCGGGCTGATGTCCAGCAATATTCCTGACCAGTATAATGGCCATTGGAATTTTTCTCCGGACTTAAAAGCATTGGAATTCCGATCTTCTTGGGATTCTGACCTCCAAGTTGGCTGGGGTGCGATCGGTGGACCTTTTCTTTTTCCCCGAGAGTGATGCTATGCAGTCTGACCGTCGGGCTTGCTGGTGCCGCTGATCTGACCGTGCCTCGCCCGTTGCTGTCTGCGCTGGGGCACGGTCCCATACCATCACGACTGCTAGCCGGTACCAATAATTGAAGGTAACGATCAGACCTCAAGTTTATAGAATGCCAAATCTGAAAAACATGTTGTCAGTTCGATTAGACGTATTATTATATCCAGAAAATAACTACAATAGAGCGTGTAAGTTGACCTCAAAATCGTTCGAGATTTTACGAGAATACACCACATCCGGGCATGTATATATACAAAGTGTGAAACATCAGAATTTTAAAATAAATTTTGCATTATAACTATAGGGCCATCCGATCAAGGGCAATAACTGGGTATTTTAAAAGAAAATAAAGCTTTCCCATACTTAAAAATATTGCGAATTCATGACTAATATAACATTTAATTTAATTACCTCAACTTCCGTTCAGTCTATCACGCAGATACCAGTTGGGTAAATTCAAACACGGGAGTCTGTGACTAGACTAGTCAGTGTTTGGTACCAAGACACTCGCAGAAAAAAAGTCAACGTAGACTGGCGAGACTTACACGGTCTGTTGAAGTTGCAAGTTTGCTAATTAAATCACTTCGGTCTGGCGCAACATTCACTTTTGTGTCATTCGCCACGGAGCAATGATCGAATGATGCCGAGCCTTTTCATCTATAATAAAACCTTTAAAAAGTTCGGTTTGCTTCGCTTAAACCACCAGTTGACCTTCGATCATTTTGAAGTTTGCACTCCACTTGAAAACGGCATGCCACCGCCATTGAAATGCAATTTACCAAACCGATCATATTGTACACAATTAATAGGCCTGGAAAACATGCCCACTCGATCATCGAGCGCGATAACAGGAGAAATGTTATCAGCACTCGTCAGACGACGCAAACATATTTAACTAGAAATCAGATAAACTGAAATCATGCGTGCAGCCTGGATCAGATGTTATCGGCCACTCTGGTGCGATATCGGCATTTATTATGCACATATGCTCTGGGTCTATTTGGGCCCGACTGCTGCGTGTAAATACAATTATATTGATTCCGCAGCGTTGACATTGTGCCGTGGTAACCTTTCGAAGGTTACCTCGCTGGTGAAAACGTAAACCTTGCGGTTGCTCGGAGCGACAATATTACATAAGGTAACAGTGCTACCATTGATGAGTCACGAGTCGGGGTTCTCGACACATCCCGTATAACAACAAGAAACAATACAGCATTCGGGATACCAGTCTGACAGCACACGAAAACGCCATGTTGGTATATTAGCTCACTGATGACGCCAACAATCCAGTGGTAATTATACATCGATATACGATTCTCTATGCAACAGCCGGTTATAATACATCTACCCGGGTACGAATGCAAGCATTCTGTAATAGCTGTTCCAGTAACTGAATAGAACATCGTCGTATTCTGCAATCGTCATGGCGCATAAACAACATGTTTAACATCTTGACGTTGGTGCAAGTAGCGACATTGCTACAATATTCCGACAGCAGTTTGGTTTGTTCATGCACGCTGACCCTGTTTGATTGTTATAACTGCGGCATACATGAAAGTGTAGACCTAAGTTTCGGCATCTAAATCTGCATTTAGTGAGCGCCATGGATTCAACGCACTGCTCAGCAGCGTCCAGTGCTCGTCATGGCGGTAACGTGACTGCGAATCGTAGGCGGAAGCAGACGCGACAGTCTCGCCTGCCCATCAGCTGCGTCGATTCTTCTCTGCAGGCCAGGGTAGTCATGGAGCAGATCAGCCGCGAGAGAGGCCAGATGTACCAGCAGTCTGTCGTCCAGACGGTTCTAGGACAGCACGAGGGGCACAGAAATCCCTCGGACGCCAAATCCAAACTGAAATTTCCAAACATCGGTGAGAAGAATCATCACGCGTCGGCCAGGCGACACAGTGCCGGTGTTGATGAGCTCGGAGACCTTACGAGGTCGGAAGCGCTCCCCTGTAACTCCAACAGTGCCACGGCTTCCTATTTTGATGTTTTACCGGAACCGCACGCGACTAGAAGGCCGGGAGGTAGCAACCAGATTTTGCACAACGCTGTGCCGAGTTGCAGGGCGGGAAGCTCTTCTGCTAGGAAAGCGGTAAAGTCCCACCACCAGGCTCAGCATCGGCCCAGAGCGGCGGTTCACAAAATGGGGGTCGTGTTGCGGGCCCAGCCCACCACCGATCACAATCTGAACGATGCTTCGAGCAGACATGAGTATATAACCAACCCGGGGCGGCGTCGTGAGGTACGACGGAGGTACACCCCGGATACTGTGGTGCCGAGAAGAGCTCGGTCGCAGTCAAGCGGGCGGGGAACGACAAACCAAGCCGTGCCCCAGACTAGGAAACGCCGTGGGTCGAACCTGGACTCCGTCCAAAGCCAGTCCGACCAGGACATACCTACCGTCTTGGCTCGCCACAAAACGCAGCCAAACGTTCAACCTAAGACGCGGCATATCTCCAAGTCACAGGACAATTTGCATCAGCCGATGTTTAGCCGATTAGACCCCGGACCTTCACGGACGAGTTTAGGTCCTAGCGATTGGCAACTAGCCCGGGAAAAATCATTCGAGATCACATTCCCTGGGTATGATACACGGTTTGTGGACCTCCCAGACCCAAACACACGCAACGAGCAAGAGGGTTTGAGTGATACGGACCGGCAAATCGAATCACAAATTCACGCGTCATCCGTTGAAAAGTGCCGGCGATGGTTAAACAAATGGGTCCTTACAACGTAAGCAAATCTCTTAAAAAGTGAAATCGTGCATAATTACGATAAATCACAGTGAACACCGAAATAAAATTGTGTATCGAACTTACGAAACTGAAACTCAACAACGACGCTGCTTTTGTGGTAAAAGAAAGATTATTTAGTAAAAATAAATATAAATTTGTGCAATTTGAATATTATAATACCGTAATAATATTAATGTGCAGTTTGTATAAAGGTTGCGTGTTAAAGGTACAACAATTAATTCCCAAGGGCCTTTTTCGAAACTCTTGCTCTATTTTTGTCTTCGGATCGAATGAGATTTTCAGCTAAATTTGGGTGCTTGTGCGCTTGCTTGTTAGGTTTGCTTCTTATTAATTCAGAAGACAAGCTAAAGCACCCCCCATTCCCTTTTTAAAATCTCGGAACCAATTCTTCACCAATTAGTATACATTTATTGTAATGTCAAAGTTGTTCATTTTCTTCAAAGTTTAGTGAGTTTCGACTGAACATTTTGGGCAATTTCTTTCTGTGTATTAATGTTTAAAACAATTGCCTAAATCTTATAACACATTCCAATTGGATTTTTTGGGTAAACATTTTATTTTTGACTAATTTTAATCAAAATGCAAGGCTAACCTCTTACATATTAATGTTAGGGTGATTAGAGACATGTTGGGAACAAATCATATATTTTAGCCTAAATTTTATCAAATTGCAAGGCTAACCCCTCATATATTAAATTTGGGGTGATTTGCGACATTTTAGGTACAAATCATTTGTTTGACTCATTTTAATCAAAATGCAAGACTAACGCCTTACATATTAATTTTGTGGTGATTTGAGGCATTTTGGATACAAATCATATTTTTGACTAATTTTAATCACTTTTAAGCCCATATGGCTTCAAAGAATTTATTACCCCGAGACAACTTGGTATGCAGGGGTCTGGACCAAGTCCTCTTTCCCACGCTACATTGAGGTCACTGGTTAATTGGAACGCTGTTTTGTGGCTCTGGTGTTAAAACAAACAAGGCCTCGCGGATCGCCACTTATTGGGTTTCTCGTAAAGTACGGAGACATGATAGTGTTGGCACTATTATTGGGTTTCATGTTATTTTAGTAAATAACGAAACATGAGAGTGGTACGTTGTAATTTCGCGATCGGTACACTGGCACTGTTATTGGGTTTCACGTAACAAACGCGAACATAATAGTGATACTTTATTACTTTCCGAATTGCACCGATCGGAAGCAAACTTATATACTATTGTAATATACTGTTGGTTGGAAATAATAATATGTTTTGAGATCAACCTGGCAATAAACTGCTTTGGCCTTACAATACAAAAAGAAAATAAACTCTTAAGGCAAATGCCTGAATATTTTGTCATGTGTACTGTCGCATGGGGTAATAATCAAAATGCAAGGCTAACCCCTTAAATATTAAAATCGGGGTGATTTGAGACATGTTGGGAATAAATCAGACTAATTCCAATCAAAATGCAAGGCTATAGGCCTAACCCCTTAAATATTAAAATCGGGGTGATTTGAGAAATTTGGGAACAGATTATATTTGTGACTTATTTTAATCAAAATACAAGTCTAACCCCTTACATATTAATTTTGGGGTGATTTGAGACATGTTGGGTACGAATCATATTTTGGCCTCATTTTATAAAAAATTGCAAGGCTAACCCCTTACATATCAATTTTAGGGTGATTTAAGACATTTTAGGTACAAATCATATTTTTGACTAATTAATTATAATCAAAATGCAAGGCTAACCCCTTACATATTATTTCTGGGGTGATTTAAGAAATGTTGGGAACAAATCATATTTTAGCCTAAATTTCATCAAAATGCAAGGCTAACTCCTAACATATACATTTTGGGGGTGATTTGAGACAATTTGGGTTAAAATCAAATTGTTTGACTAATTTTGATCAAAATGCAAGGCTTTCCCCTTACATATTAATTTTGAGGTGATTTGAGACATTTTAGGAACAAATCATATTTTTTGACTATTTCTAATCAAAATGCGAGGCTAACCCCTTACATATTAATTTTGGGGTGATTTAGGGCATTTTAGATACAAATCATATTTGTGACTAATTTAAATCAAAATGCAAGGCTAACTCCTTACATATTAATTTTGGGGTGATTTGAGACATGTTGGGTACGAATCATATTTTGGCCTCATTTTATAAAAAATGCAAGGCTAACCCCTTACATATTAATTTAGGGGTGATTTGAGACATTTTAGGTACAAATCATATTTTTTACTAATTCTAATCAAAATGCAAGGCTAACCACTTACAAATTATTTCTGGGGTGATTTAAAAAAGAATTGGGAACAAATCATATTTTAGCCTAAATTTAATCAAAATGCAAGGCTAACCCCTTAAATATTAATTGTTAGGGTGATTTCAGACATTTGGGGAACAAATTATATTTGTGACTTATTCTAATCAAAATGCAAGTCTAACCCCTTACATATTAATTTTGGGGTGATTTAGGGCATTTTAGATACAAATCATATTTGTGACTAATTTAAATCAAAATGCAAGGCTAACTCCTTACATATTAATTTTGGGGTGATTTGAGACATGTTGGGTACGAATCATATTTTGGCCTCATTTTATAAAAAATGCAAGGCTAACCCCTTACATATTAATTTAGGGGTGATTTGAGACATTTTAGGTACAAATCATTTTTTTACTAATTCTAATCAAAATGCAAGGCTAACCCCTTACAAATTATTTCTGGGGTGATTTAAAAAAGAATTGGGAACAAATCATATTTTAGCCTAAAAGTAGTATATACGGAAGCCCACACACCCTGTGTCGGTGTGCAGTCTGGACTGCGCATGCGCGCCAGGGGTGGTCGACCTTTTTTGACCTTGTTTTTTTTTTTAATTTTTTAATTTTTTTTTTAATTTATTGTTTTTATTTGTTATGTAATGGTACGCGGGATGGGAAGGTCCGAAGGGCCGATGGCGATCCACGCAGTGGTGAGCCGATTGGCTTACGCCAGTGTTCGGGAGGCCCGAAGGGCCGATAGACCCGAAGGGCCGATAGCCCGAAGGGTGGAGAAGGGGATCGAAACATGATGAGTGCATCATGTTGCGCGGATGGGGGATTGTCCACAATAGTGGTAAAGAACATTGGAGTTGCGGGAGTGATTTTTTTAAATCACGTAGCGACTCGGTATCACGCAGCACAAACGAACGTATACGTCTCGTTTGTATTTTTCACAAAGTGAAAATTAAGTGTTTAATTCCACGAGGGCTGCGAAGCGTAGGCACGGCGATCTGTTTTTAGCCTGACAGTATTTTGACCTCTGTATACCTTATAGGTGTCGAGTCACGGTAGGCCAATGATGCCATCGGTTATTTCTACACTCGCGCGATACAAGACAAAAGCGAACCACCCCTTTGTCCCGAGGTCTTTGTACCTATCGGTGGTAGGCACGGGCGATCTGTTTTTAGCCTGACAGTATTTTGACCTCTGTATACCTTATAGGTGTCGAGTCACGGTAGGCCAATGATGTCATCGGTTATTTCTACACTCGCGCGATACAAGACAAAAATGAACCGCCCTCGTGACCCGAGGTCTTTGTACCTATCGGTCGTAGGTACGGGCGATCTGTTTTTAGCCTGACAGTATTTTGTCGACCGTGTTTGTTTAATCAGTTATCTCCGCGCTCGCGCCATACAAGACAGTAATATAACATCAAAATGGAAATGCATCCGGTGAATATGTTCGAGGAATTGGTCAAGTTTCAACTATATGACGTAAATATAGTGGCTCTGGAAGAGATAAGGTCCGCGATTAATGGTGACGAGGAGCTTAGGGATTGGCACGGGGGAGAAGACGTCATCAAACCACTGGACGCGCTGTTCTTGGCCGTGAAGTGGGCCAACTTTGAATACGCGCAGTGGATTGTTGCGAACTGGTATGACATGTAGTATTGTATTACTTCAATATAGTCTTTTAGGTTAGTTTTCCTTTTTTTTTTCTTGGTTTCTTTTCTTTCTTTCTTCGCCGCAAATGAATCATCACTAACGGTGCACCTATTGGAGGCGCGTCTCGACTTGTTTCGAAACACGAGCAGCCCGTTTGCTTGTATATAGCGGCGGTGTCGATCGGTAGACCGTTCACACATTGGTCGCGGTGTACAGTGACAACCTCGGCGAGGAACGTAGATTCGGTATTATGTCTCAGAAGAAAGTCGAATGGAGCCCGGATTTCACGGCCTCTCAAATGGAGAGCATAGATCGAGTGGAGACCGAAGCATCCCCGCTTAACGTGGAATGGAGCCCGGATTTTACGGCCTCCCAGATAGAGAGCATAGCCCTAATGGAGACGGAAGCAACCTTGCGTAATGTTGAATGGAGCCCGGATTTCACGGCCAGTCAAATTCTGAAGATAGACGAAATGGAAACCTTGGCGATCCAAGAGGTAAGTCCAGACCAACCAAAAATAAATAAATAATAATAATAATTTGCTCAGGTAGAAAATGGCACACGTTGTATTTTATAATTCTTACCGATATTATTCGTTGCGTTTGTCACAGTGTCACCGGAAAAACTACCCCGTCGGCGAACCCGACGTGTCGTCTTGGTCAGATAGTTCCTCGGACACGCTGTCGGAGCCACGCAAAATGAATGCGTCCCCACAACCCGGCTGTTCGTTTTGGCAGAATGGTATCCCAAAAACCCCACCTCCCGTGGAAGGCAAATCGTCTAAAATTATCGTAGACAACGACTCCATCGCCGATACGAGCTCGTTTGCGCGGGTAAGAAAATAACCAATCCGTTGTTAGAGTAAATTGGAGGTTACATTTAAATTTAATTTATCTTGTTGTTCTATGTTATTGTTATTACAGCCCCAGGTAGGAAAGGGCGCAGTTCTAACGAATCGGAAGAGACCAGCCTCCGTACAACCAAAGGGAAGCAGAACACCGGACGAGGAGCTGTCGACCCGGGGTGAGAAGAGAAAGTCGGATAGTACTAGGACTTCTTTAAGTAAAACTAACAAAAAGAACAAGAGCAGTCTCGACAATACTAGGGTTTCTTGTGATATCTGTGGAAAAACTTATTCCCGAAACTATAGTCTGAAACGGCACAAAGAAGTTTATTCGGGGTACAAGGGCGACTGTCCCACGTGTGGAAAAACTTTTACTAGTTTAGCCAGTTTAAAACGACATATCAAAAGACACGACTCTCGCCCACCCAAGACAAATGACGATATCCCGCGTTCTAAACAACCCGCGCCCCCTCGAGTCGCCAGTCTACCCCCCGAAGACCCAATCGCGTTCCCCGCTGCCCCGATTGAAGACAATAGGGATAATGAGATAATATCCGTTTATCGGGAAAACTGGGGTAGTATTAGGACCCATTACCTATACGGCCGACAGACGCAAGATGTGTACAATTTACGATTGGGTCCGACCTCTCCGCCGATAGGGTTAACCGGTGGCGTGTCACTGGACGAAGGGTTGAGGGGTATTTTCCCAACTTTTACCTGTAGAGTAAAACTGAACCTGTCGTTCGGGTTTGTTTTACGAAATATAGAGACGGGCGAATTGCGTTACTACCATTCTAGTTTTAACAACGCGCAATTGTTAACCCACCCCATCACTATAGCTTCGGAAGACGATTTTGAAATGTTCCTCCAAAATATACGCGACATGGACGTGCTGCAACACGCCGTGCACGCACGTCCAGACACCAAGTGGGTCCTTGCCGATATCAGTAACGTCACCGTTTATGCAAATAAAATGCCCTCGATCTATATAGGCGCACCCCCGAAGCAACTACCCGACTACATCGCAAACAATATGGGTTTAAACAACTTAATCAGAAGTCGTAAATCCGGCGCGGGACACAAGGATAACTTTTGTCTGTTTAGATGCCTCGCCCTAAAACAAGGGAACTCTGCGATCGCCCTAGAAACGCGCACCAAGCACCTCGTCGATAAATATACGGAAGTAATGAAAAAACACCCGACGGAAGGTGTCTGTTTAGACGACCTGCATCACTTTGAGCGCATATTCGAAGTGAATGTCAGAGTGTTCAGTCTCGCTCGCGAAGAGAACGAACCCGGAGCGGGGGAGTACAGAGTAGTAGCCAGTCTGGTGCGGAGACCCCTGTGTAACCACAAAGAAACCATAAACGTTAACATGTACGAAGCCCATTTTTGGTACATAAAGGATATGAACAAGTACAGTCGAGTATATCCCTGCCCCAAATGCAAACAGGTGTTTAACAGATCGGGAAATCTAAGAAAGCACGTAGCGCACTGCGACCAGGGGGTCAGACATAAGTTCCCGGGTGGGTGCTATCGACTACCAGAATCCGTGTTCGACGAGCTGGTCGAAGCGGGTATATAGATAGATGAGGACATGAAGTATTATCCTTACCGCGCCACCTATGATTTTGAAGCGTATTTCAAACCAATAGAGCAGAAGTACGAAAACATAAAGGGGCTTCAAGCTCAACACGAGTTACTGAGTGTCAGTTTCAACAGTAACGTTCCCGGTTACGACACACCAGTCTCTTAACCGACGGAGATCCGGCCAAACTAGTGTCCGATATGGTAGAATGGTTACTCTTGATTGGGGAAGAAGCGTACTTAATTATGATGAAGAAGTTCGAATCTGTCTTCGAACAGCTCGATACACTGATACATCAACAAGAGGCCGAACTAGCGCACGAGCGATCCGATCTTCCGAACCGAGACTCTGACGAGGAGGATCGTCCGACCCCCCGAACCAAGGCCGAAAAAATCAAAGACAAACTAGAAGACTATCTCCACAAGGTTCCCGTCCTGGGTTTCAATTCTGGAAAGTATGACGTGAACATCATCAAACGGTACCTCTACCAAAGATTTGACGGGAACGAACAACTGCACATCAGATGTGTGAAATGAACACCGATTCGGCTTACATGGCCATATCGGGCGACAGTCTCGATGACGTAATCAAGCCCGGCATGAAAGACCAATATCACCGGGTCAAGCACCTCTGGTTTCCGCGTCAGAACACGCCCGAACAGTACAGTTATGATAAGAGGACTCCGGGGCTGTTTTAGGTAGAGTGGCCCAGCAAACACAAAACGTTTAAAAAACATTTTTTAAACGTTTAAGTAGGTCCGCTAGGTCTTCGTCCTAAATAAACGTTTAAAAAACGTTATTTAAACGTTTAATTAGGCCCGCTAGGTCTTCGTCCTAAATAAACGTTAAAAAAACGTTTTTTAAACGTCCGCTACGTCTTGATTTTTAACAAACGTTTAAAAAACGTTTGGAGAACATCTAATTTTGACCTAATATTTGCCCCAAAGCAAAGTTTTTTTTTAAACGTTTACAAAACGTTTACGAAACGTTTGAAAAAGACGAATTTTTTTCTGGACGTTTAAAAAACGTTTTCTTTACGTCCAAGTCAAATAAAAACTAATTGTAATTAATTATTGTTTTTTAATATTATGATTTAATATGATTATTATTTTGATGATTAAATTGAGTAGCCTAATGATGGTGATTATGATGATGATTATGATTATGATGATCGATGATGATTATGATTATGATGATGATCATGATCGTCATCCTCATCGTGTGGCCCATATGGTCGTCGTCGACGTCGTTGATGTACGTAATTGTTATATTTTGTGACATCGATATCATGCGGTGCGCCGGCGCGGCCTGGCTGGCCGCCTACGTACAGCGTGCATGCCATCGTTTATATTCAAACGCTATGTTGGATGTTCTTGAAAGGTTTTCTGAACGTTCTGAATAGGTTTTCTGAACGTTCTTAAAAGGTTTTCTAGACGTTCTTAAAAGGTTTTCTGAACGTTCTTAAAAGGTTTTTTGAACGTTTTTAAAAGGTTTTCTAGACGTTCTTAAAAGGTTTTTTAAACGTCTAAAGGTTTTCTAGACGTCCTAAAAAGGCACTGCGAAAACTGTGGTGTTAAAATTTTAACACCAATGTGTTTTTAATCTTTTGGAATGAACATTGGTGTTAAAATGAAGTAAAATGATTCTTGAAGTATTAGTTTCAAATCAAGTACTGGTGTTACGTACTTTTGGTGTTAAATTTGACCTAGTGCGCATGCGTGTGTGAAATAAAGCCCTCTGATTGGTCGATAAGGAATTATGGTATATGTTAACAATAGTCGATGTTAAATTGTTGTATTTAGTCCAAAAACCCATTTATTTTACCATAATATGTAATTATTTAAACGATTCCATGATTGAATTTTGATTTTTGTGCAAACATAGTTTTATTACATTTTATTCGTTTTCAAATTTTGACATTATTCATAAAAACTAGCTGCGACTTCGTCGTGGACAAAAAAGCGTAGTATAAAACTAACAACGGCAATGGCTATGTGTGTAGTACGTATTCAGTAGGAATAGATTATTATTGTATATGGATGTGTAATGTGTAATAAGTCAGTTCTTTGTAATATTTCATTACGTAATTTGTCCATGCAGTTAATATGTACAAAATTATAGTGTTAAAACGGTATGATCCTCAAACTTTTCTAGACGTTCTTAAAGGTTTTCTAAACGTTCTTAAAAGGTTTTCTAAACGTCTAAATGTTTTCTGGAGAGCTGGTCTGGAAAACGAATACGAGACAAGGTTTTAAATTGTTTTTTTAAACGTTTTAAATTGGTTTTTTAAACGTTTAATAAAAACGTTTTTTAAACGTCCAAAACCTACCACAAAAAAACGTTTACTAAACGTTTTTTTTGAACGTTTAAAAAACCAATTTAAAACGTTAAAAAAACGTTCAGAAAACGTCCGATTGTTAGCTGGGGGGAGGGCTCTGGTATCGTTGCACTGTGTAGCAAGACGTACTTTTGTTTCGGGGCAACCGAGAAGTTCAGTTGTAAGGGGTTAAACAGAGGTGCTTGACCCGGTGATATTGGTCTTTCATGCCGGGCTTGATTACGTCATCGAGACTGTCGCCCGATATGGCCATGTAAGCCGAATCGGTGTCCATTTCACACATCTGAAAATCGCGTGGATCGACAAACTTCACCAGGAAGTCAAAGTAAAACTCGAGCATGCGCAATTTAGCGTATTGGTAGACGAAGAAACCAATCTGAATGGGTAAATTCAAATTGATCGCTTTTGTGTACATGTCTACTTCGTACATCCCCTCGCCTACCGAATGGAGTGCCTTAAATCGTTTGTCGTTGATATTGGTGGGGGCACCCGCGTCAGAACACACGTGAACGTTTACATGTTTTAACTGATTCGTCACGGTTTTCCCATAGGCCGAATTACCCAGTAATTTCATAGTGTCCGCTATGATAGCTTTATTGGGGTCGCTATCCCCATCCCTCCTGGCTTGACTGACCCGGTTACCAAACTGTTCGAAGCAAGAATTGGGTTTGTATTGAATCACTTCGTGAACCCTTGTGACCTCCAAACCGTGCTCTAAATACCAAACCAACAGTGGGGTTGCGAGTAGTACTTTTGTCCCGAACATGCTACCGATCAGACTTCTTGGTTTGTTCATAATATTCATCTCTTCGGCGTACTGCCGCATATGATGCCCAATATCGGCCATGGAGATGTCCACATTTTTGAATACGGGTGGCATCTCGGCAAAATAATCTCTGTTTTCGGGCGGTACCCGAAGGTCGCATTCTACCAACCCAAATATGGAACCGTCCCTGACCCCCTTTAAGATCTTCTCCGTAGACATTTTCCACGCATTACAATGTGGAAGTCGTACGGAGTTCAAAAATCGTCTCAAGTCTGGATCGTTTTTCTGGATGTCTTCCCACTCGCATTCCCACATTTCGACAAGATTATACCCGAGTGCCCGGATGTAGGAAGAGGTTTTTTGGGTCTCTGTCCTCAATACCTCCCTCCGTTTCTTATTGACGGTGTTGACCTCGTTTGGGTTGAGTCGACACTCGTGCCCATGCCAAAAACAACCCTGAAACTGATAGACCGTATGGGTCTCTTGGCAATAACCGTCCACCCTAACGTTCCTATTCCCCACAGATTTTTCTTTGTGATTGAATTGGTGTTGGATGTAGACATTGTTTGTTTTGGCTTCCCAATCTAACCACTCGGTTGCCATGATACCGTATCTGTGACTTCGTACGGGTCTGAACTGATTTGCTTCTTTTCGCCTCACAAAGGTACCCACCGGCATTTGT
The DNA here is from genome assembly GCA_037893245.1 of Crossaster papposus. Taxonomy (NCBI): domain Eukaryota; kingdom Metazoa; phylum Echinodermata; class Asteroidea; order Velatida; family Solasteridae; genus Crossaster; species Crossaster papposus. Next base: position 1,024,535 of record JBAIAA010000600.1, read on the forward strand.
TGCATGAGCGACCACAAGTACAGCGCGTTGGCATCGAACCCCACCATCTTCTTACACATTTTACCACCCCTAATACGAGTTTTATCTGTCTCGTGATACCTGTGGAAAATAATGGAGGGCCCGCCCACGATGTTATCCTTTATTTTATGGTACAGGTCTTTATTCGCGTGGTCTATCAGCGAGAAATATACATCTCGCGGTTTGGTCAGAAAAAGATGCTGAAGGGAAAGCCCGGGTACGGAAATGACCGACTTGAACATGTCTATGCGTTTCTGTTTGTAAAATACAAACATTTTCTCGACGGCTTCGAGGAAGGGTGCGACGTCTAGGTTATTATACCACATTAGGAAATCTCTGAAAGTCGTGTGACCCTCCTCTCGCCAGACCCGTTGACAATACGCGTACTCGTCGTCGGTAATACTTTCGCCCTTGAGATTGCTATAAAAAGCTTCATGGGGGGGCAGTTCGGGATAGTCCAATTTGTCGAGATTGTCAACCCACTCGTAGGAGAAAAACCCCTTCGTCTGAGAGCATTCGTACGCCTTCAGAAATTTGGCGTACGAGCACCCGGGAGCCAAATAATTTGAAATGTCGAGGAATATTAGTCTGTCAGGGCTGATGGACATGTACGAACCCGATTTTCGTATGATGTGCAGTTGTTTGTTCCCGTCAAATCTTTGGTAGAGGTACCGTTTGATGATGTTCACGTCATACTTTCCGGAATTGAAACCCAGGACGGGAACCTTGTGGAGATAGTCTTCTAGTTTGTCTTTGATTTTTTTGGCCTTGGTTCGGGGGGTCGGACGATCCTCCTCGTCAGAGTCTCGGTTCGGAAGATCGGATCGCTCGTGCGCTAGTTCGGCCTCTTGTTGATGTATCAGTGTATCGAGCTGTTCGAAGACAGATTCGAACTTCTTCATCATAATTAAGTACGCTTTTTCCCCAATCAAGAGTAACCATTCTACCATATCGGACACTAGTTTGGCCGGATCTCCGTCGGTTACGAGACAGACTGGTGTGTCGTAACCGGGAACGTTACTGTTGAAACTGACACTCAGTAACTCGTGTTGAGCTTGAATCCACTTTATGTTTTCGTACTTCTGCTCTATTGGTTTGAAATACGCTTCAAAATCATAGGTGGCGCGGTAAGGATAATACTTCATGTCCTCATCTATCTCTATACCCGCTTCGACCAGCTCGTCGAACACGGATTCTGGTAGTCGATAGCACCCACCCGGGAACTTATGTTCCCCCTGGTCGCAGTGCGCTACGTGCTTTCTTGGATTTCCCGATCTGTTAAACACCTGTTTGCATTTGGGGCAGGGATATACTTGACTGTACTTGTTCATATCCTTTATGTACCAAAAATGGGCTTAGTACATGTTAACGTTTATGGTTTCTTTGTGGTTACACAGGGGTCTCCGCACCAGACTGGCTACTACTCTGTACTCCCCCGCTCCGGGTTCGTTCTTTTCGCGAGCGAGACTGAACACTCTGACATTTACTTCGAATATGCGCTCAAAGTGATGCAGGTCGTCTAAACAGACACCTTCCGTCGGGTGTTTTTTCATTAATTCCGTATATTTATCGACGAGGTGCTTGCTGCGCGTTTCTAGGGCGATCGCAGAGTTCCCTTGTTTTAGGGCGAGGCATCTAAACAGACAAAAGTTATCCTTGTATCCCGCGCCGGATTTACGACTTCTGATTAAGTTGTTTAAACCCATATTGTTCGCGATGTAGTCGGGTAGTTGCTTCGGGGGTTCGCCTATATAGATCGAGGGCATTTTATTTGCATAAACGGTGACGTTACTGATATCGGCAAGGACCCACTTGGTGTCTGGACGTGCGTGCACGGCGTGTTGCAGCACGTCCATGTCGCGTATCTTTTGGAGGAACATTTCAAAATCGTCTTCCGAAGCTACAGTGATGGGGTGGGTTAACAATTGCGCGTTGTTAAAACTAGAATGGTAGTAACGCAATTCGCCCGTCTCTATATTTCGTAAAACAAACCCGAACGACAGGTTCAGTTTTACTCTACAGGTAAAAGTTGGGAAAATACCCCTCAACCCTTCGTCCAGTGACACGCCACCGGTTAACCCTACCGGCGGAGAGGTCGGACCCAATCGTAAATTGTACACATCTTGCGTCTGTCGGCCGTATAGGTAATGGGTCCTAATACTACCCCAGTTTTCCCGATAAACGGATATTATCTCATTATCCCTATTGTCTTTAATCGGGGCAGCGGGGAACGCGATTGGGTCTTCGGGGGGTAGACTGGCGACTCGAGGGGGCGCGGGTTGTTTAGAACGCGGGATATCGTCATTTGTCTTGGGTGGGCGAGAGTCGTGTCTTTTGATATGTCGTTTTAAACTGGCTAAACTAGTAAAAGTTTTTCCACACGTGGGACAGTCGCCATTGTACCCCGAATGAACTTCTTTGTGCCGTTTCAGACTATAGTTTCGGGCATAAGTTTTTCCACAGATATCACAAAAAAACCTAGTATTGTCGAGACTGCTCTTGTTCTTTTTGTTAGTTTTACTTAAAGAAGTCCTAGTACTATCCGACTTTCTCTTCTCACCCCGGGTCGACAGCTCCTCGTCCGGTGTTCTGCTTCTCTTTAGTTGTACGGAGGCTGGTCTCTTCCGATTCGTTAGAACTGCGCCCTTTCCTACCTGGGGCTGTAATAACAATAACATAGAACAAAAAGATAAATTAAATTTAAACGTAACCTCCAATTTACTCTAACAACGGATTGGTTATTTTCTTACCCGCGCAAACGAGCTCGTATTGGCGATGGAGTCGTTGTCTACGATAATTTTAGACGATTTGCCTTCCACGGGAGGTGGGGTTTTCGGGATACCATTCTGCCAAAACGAACAGCCGGGTTGTGGAGACGCATCCATTTCGCATGGCTCCGACAGCGTGTCCGAGGAACTATCTGACCAAGACGACAGGTCGGGTTCGCCGACGGGGGAGTTTTGCCGGTGACACTGTGACAAACGCAACGAATAATATCGGTAAGAATTATAAAATACAACGTGTGCCATTTTCTACCTGAGCAAATTATTATTATTATTTATTTATTTTTGGTTGGTCTGGACTTACCGCTTGGATCGCCAAGGTTTCCATTTCGTCTATCTTCAGAATTTGACTGGCCGTGAAATCCGGGCTCCATTCAACATTACGCAAGGTTGCTTCCGTCTCCATTAGGGCTATGCTCTCTATCTGGGAGGCCGTAAAATCCGGGCTCCATTCCACGTTAAGCGGGGATGCTTTGGTTTCCACTCGATCTATGCTCTCCATTTGAGAGGCCGTGAAATCCGGGCTCCATTCGACTTTTTTCTGAGACATAATACCGAATCTACGTTCCTCGCCGAGGTTGTCACTGTACACCGCGACCAATGTGTGAACGGTCTACCGATCGACACCGCCGCTATATACAAGCAAACGGGCTGCTCGTGTTTCGAAACAAGTCGAGACGCGCCTCCAATAGGTGCACCGTTAGTGATGATTCATTTGCGGCGAAGAAAGAAAGAAAAGAAACCATGAAAAAAAAAGGAAACTAACCTAAAAGAATATATTGAATTAATACAATACTACATGTCATACCAGTTCGCAACAATCCACTGCGCGTATTCAAAGTTGGCCCACTTCACGGCCATGAACAGCGCGTCCAGTGGTTTGATGACGTCTTCTCCCCTGTGCCAATCCCTAAGCTCCTCGTCACCATTAATCGCGGACCTTATCTCTTCCAGAGCCACTATATTTACGTCATATAGTTGAAACTTGACCAATTCCTCAAACATATTTACCGGATGCATTTCCATTTTGATGTTATATTACTGTCTTGTATCGCGCGAGCGCGGAGATAACTGATTAAACAATATTAATTTTGGGGTGATTTGAGGCATTTTGGATACAAATCATAATTTTGACATATTTTAATCAAAATGCAAGCTAACCCCTTACATATTAATTTTGGGATGATTTGAGACATGTTGGGTACAAATCATATTTTTGACTAATTTTAATCAAAATGCAAGGCTAACCCCTTACATATTAATTTTGGGATGATTTGAGGCATTTTGGATGCAAAACATTTTTTTGACTAATTTTAATCAAAATGCAAGGCTAACCCCTTACATATTAATTTTGGGATGATTTGAGACATTTTGGGTACCAATCCTATTTTTGACTAATTTCAATCAAAATGCAAGGCTAACTAACCCCTTACATATTAATTTTGGGGTGATTTGAGGCATTTTGGGTACAAATCATATTTTTGACTAATTTTAATCAAACTTCAAGGCTTTCCCCTTGCATTTTAATTTTGAGGGTGATTTAGGGCATTTTAGATACAAATCATATTTTTGACTAATTTTAATCAAAATACAAAGCTAACCCCTTAGATATGAATTTTGGGGTGATTTGAGGCATTTTAGATACAAATCATATTTTTGACTAATTTTAATCAAAATGCAAGGCTAACCCCTTACATTTAAATTTTGGGGTGATTTGAGGCATTTAAGATACAAATCATATTATATACTAATTTTAATTAAAATGCAAGGCTAACCCCTTACATTTAAATTCTGGGGTGATTTGAGACATTTTGGGTACAAATCATTTTTTTGACTAATTTTAATACAAATGCAAGGCTAACCCCTTGCATTTTAATTCTGGGGTGATTTGAGACATTTTGGGTACAAATCATATTTTTGACTAATTTTAATACAAATGCAAGGCTAACCCCTTACATTTTAATTTTGGGGTGATTTGAGGCATTTTGGATACAAATCATATTTTTGACTCTTTTTAATAAAAATGCGAGGGCTAACCCCTTGCATTTTAATTTTGGGGTGATTTGAGACATTTTGGGTACAAATCATATTTTTGACTCTTTTTAATCAAAATGCAAGGCTAACCCCTAACATTTTAATTCTGGGGTGATTTGAGACATTTTGGGTACAAATTATATTTTTGACTCTTTTTAATCAAAATGCAAGGCTAACCCCTTACATTTTAATTTTGGGGTGATTTGAGGCATTTTGGGTACAAACAATATTTTTGACTCTTTTTTAATAAAAATGCAAGGCTAACCTCTCACATTTTAAATTTGGGGTGATTTGAGGCATTTTGGGAACAAATCATATTTTTGACTCTTTTTAATCAAAATGCAAGGCTAACCCGTTACATTTTAATTCTGGGGTGATTTGAGGCATTTTGGATACAAATCATATTTTTGACTAATTTTAATCAAAATGCAAGGCTAACCCCTTACATTTTAATTCTGGGGTGATTTGAGACATTTTGGGTACAAATCATATTTTTGACTAATTTTAATCAAAATGCAAGGCTAACCCCTTACATTTTAAATTTGGGGTGATTTGAGGCATTTTGGGTGCAAATCATATTTTTGACTAATTTTAATCAAAATGCAAGGCTAACTCCTTACATTTTAAATTTGGGGTGATTTGAGGCATTTTGGGAACAAATCATATTTTTGACTCTTTTTAATCAAAATGCAAGGCTAGCCCGTTACATTTTAATTCTGGGGTGATTTGAGGCATTTTGGATACAAATCATATTTTTGACTAATTTTAATCAAAATGCAAGGCTAACCCCTTACATTTTAATTCTGGGGTGATTTGAGACATTTTGGGTACAAATCATATTTTTGACTAATTTTAATCAAAATGCAAGGCTAACCCCTGGGGATGATTGTCGGTCTACTGGGGATGACTGTCGGTCTACTGGGGATGACTGTTGGTCTAGGTTCAAATATGCTAATTATGCAAAACTGTCTGAATTGTCTCTTAATTTAATTGATAAGGGGTTAGCCTTGCATATGTATTCAAATAAGGTCATAATATGATAATTGTGCAAAAATGTCTCAATTGTCTCCTAAGGGTTTAGCCTTGCATTTGTATGCAAATTGGGCAAAAATATGATAATTATGCAAAATGGCTGAATTGTCTCTTAAATTAATTAATAAGGTCCAAATATGATAATTATTCAAAAATGTCTCAATTGTCTATTAAATTAATTGATAAGGGTTTAGCCTTGTATTTGTATGCAAATTAGGTAACAATATGAAAAATAATTTAAGAGACAATTCAGACATTTTTGCAGAATTATCTTAAATTAATTGATAAGGGGTTAGCCTTGCATTTGTATGCAAATTAGGTCCAAATATGCTAATTATGCAAAAATATGAATTTGTCCAAAAATGCCTCAAATGTCCCTAAAATTATTTGATAAGGCTTTAGCCTTGCATTTGTATGCAAATTATCTCATAATATGATAATTATGCAAACATGTCTGAATTGTCTCTTAAATTAATTGATAAGGGGTTAGCCTTGCATTTGTATGCAAATTACTGTCAAATATGATAATTATGCAAAAATGTCTCAATTGTCTCTTAAATTAATTGATAAGGGGTTAGCCTTGCATTTGTATGCAAATTACTGTCAAATATGATAATTATGCAAAAATGTCTGAATTGTATGTTAAATTAATTGATAAGGGTTTAGCCTTGCATTTGTATGCAAATTAGGTCCAAAAATGCTAATTATGCAAAAATATGATTTTGTCCAGAAATGTCTCAAATTTCCCTAAAATTAATTGATAAGGGTTTAGCCTTCCATTTGTATGCAAATAATGTCATAATATGATAATTATGTAAAAATGTCTCAATTGTCTCTTAAATTAATTAATAAGGGTTTAGCCTTGCATTTGTATGCAAATTAGGGCCAAATATGATAATTATGCAAAAAGTCTCAATTGTCTCTTAATTTAATTGATAAGGGTTTAGCCTTGTATTTATATGCAAATTAGGTCAAGATATGATAATTATGCAAAAATATGATAATCATGCAAAAATATGATAATTATGCAAAAATGTCTGAATTGTCTCTTAAATTAATTGATAAGGGGTTAGCCTTGAATTTGTATGCAAATAAGGTCATAATATGATAATTGTGCAAAAATGTTTCAATTGTATCTTCAATTAATAAATAAGGGTTTAGCCTTGCATTTGTATGCAAATTAGGTCATAATATGATAATTATGCAAAAATATTTCAATTGTATCTTAAATTAATAAATAAGGGTTTAGCCTTGCATTTGTATGCAAATTAGGTCATAATATGATAATTATGCAAAAATGTCTCAATTGTCTCTTAATTTAATTGATAAGGGGTAAGCCTTGTATTTGTATTCAAATTAGGTAAAAATATGATAATTATGCAAAAATATGATTTTGTCCAAAAATGTCTCAAATGTCCCTAACATTATTTGATAAGGGGTTAGCCTTGCATTTCTATGCAAATAAGGTCATAATATGATAATTGTGCAAAAATGTCTCAATTGTCTCTTAAATTTATTAATAAGGGTTTAGCCTTGCATTTGTATTCAAATAAGGTCATAATATGATAATTGTGCAAAAATGTCTCAATTGTCTCTTAAATTAATTGATAAGGGTTTAGCCTTGTATTTGTATGCAAATTAGGTCAACAAATGATAATTATGCAAAAATATGATAATTATGCAAAAATGTCTGAATTGTATTTGTATGCAAACAAGTTCATCATATGATAATTATGCAAAAATGTCTCAATTGTCTCTGAAATTAATTAATAAGGGTTTAGCCTTGCATTTGTATGCAAATTAGGTCATAATACGATAATTATGCAAAAATGTCTGAATTGTCTCTTAAATTAATTGATAAGGGTTTAGCCTTGCATCTATATGCAAATTAGGTCCAAATATGCTAATTATGCAAAAATATGATTTTGTCCAAAAATGTCTCAAATGTCCCTAAAATTATTTGATAAGGGGTTAGCCTTGCATTTGTATGCAAATAAGGTCATAATATGATAATTATGCAAAAATGTCTCAATTGTCTCTTAAATTAATTAATAAGGGTTTAGCCTTGCATTTGTATGCAAATTGGGCAAAAATATGATAATTATGCAAAAATGTCTGAATTGTCTCTTAATTTAATTGATAAGGGTTTAGCCTTGTATTTGTATGCAAATTAGGTCAAAATATGATAATTATGCAAAAATATGATAATTATGCAAAAATATGATAATTATGCAAACATGTCGGAATTGTCTCTTAAATTAATTGATAAGGGTTTAGCCTTGCATTTGTATGCAAATTAGGTCCAAATATGCTAATTATGCAAAAATATGATTTTGTCCAAAAATGTCTCAAATGTCCCTAAAATTATTTGATAAGGGGTTAGCCTTGCATTTGTATGCAAACAAGGTCATAATATGATAATTATGCAAAAAGTCTCAATTGTCTCTGAAATTAATTAATAAGGGTTTAGCCTTGCATTTGTATGCAAATTAGGTCATAATACGATAATTATGCAAAAATGTCTCAATTGTCTCTTAATTTAATTGATAGGGTTTAGCCTTGTATTTGTATGCAAATTAGGTCAAAATATGATAATTATGCAAAAATATGATAATTATGCAAAAATGTCTGAATTGTCTGTTAAATTAATTGATAAGGGTTTAGCCTTGTATTTGTATGCAAACAAGTTCATCATATGATAATTATGCAAAAATGTCTCAATTGTCTCTGAAATTAATTAATAAGGGTTTAGCCTTGCATTTGTATGCAAATTAGGTCATAATACGATAATTATGCAAAAATGTCTGAATTGTCTCTTAATTTAATTGATAGGGTTTAGCCTTGCATTTGTATGCAAATAAGGTCATAATATGATAATTATGCAAACATGTCTCAATTGTCTCTGAAATTAATTAATAAGGGTTTAGCCTTGCATTTGTATGCAAATTAGGTCATAATACGATAATTATGCAAAAATGTCTGAATTGTTTCTTAATTTAATTGATAGGGTTTAGCCTTGCATTTGTATGCAAATAAGGTCAAAATATGATAATTATGCAAACATGTCTCAATTGTTTCTTAATTTAATTGATAAGGGTTTAGCCTTGTATTTTTAGGCAAATTAGGTCAAAATATAATTATGAAAAAATATGATAATTATGCAAAAATGTCTGAATTGTCTCTTAAATTAATTGATCAGGGTTTAGCCTTGCATTTGTATGCAAATAAGGTTATAATATGATAATTATGCAAAAATGTCTCAATTGTCTCTTAAATTAATTAATAATGGTTTAGCCTTGCATTTATATTCAAATTAGGTCATAATATGATTATGAAAAAATATGATAATTACACATTTTACCACATAACAGGTAAAATTTATTATACTCTACGCAAAAACCCCACATGATTGCTAGTCGCGCAAGCATTAATGTTCTACCGAATTCAAGTACATGTATAAGTTGCATGTAAACTGGGATTCTGGTGCAGCCAATAAGAGCCAAGCATCAATTGCGTGCCGTGTGCAAACAGCCAACTGTAGCGGTCATTGCGGACGTGGCAGTAGCTTCCGACGCGCTGTGATCCGGCGACAGCCAATCAGCGTCCTGGGTTTTAGAAAGAGCGCGAAAGCTCCATGAGCCTATACAGAAATCGGCACTTTTAGTCACGGCTTCATTCAACACACATCATCGTTCAATTAAAAAATGTTTTATGAATAAACAAATAGTGATAGTAAACTACTAATTGCTGTGTCAGCTGCATCGTTGTGGGGCGAAAGCAGTCCTGCGTCGGCAGGTCTGAGACATTTGTTGATCGAAGTTTGGTGAATAGTTTTGTGTGGATTTTTGCGGCGAGTACCACCTCAACTTGAGAACTCGGCGCGATGCCGCAGCGTGGTAGGCCCCCGGGCAAGCGCAATCCGATTCCTACGCGGGGGACCGGGGCGTCCGAAGAAGGCTCGCACATCTCCGGCCGTGCCAACAGAGGGCGCAACGCAGCGGAGACGGCAGCCGAGTCGGCATGCAACTGCAAGTGCGACTGCGAGTGCGACTGCAACTTCGGTTTTCGGTCAGCAGCCTGCAACTTCGGTCCAGCCGGCCCCATGTGGGGAAGCAAGTCTTCCGGCAACTTCGGTTCAGCAGGCACCGTATCCTGTGCCTGTGGTGCTCAATCCGACTGCAGTCCAGCCGGCACCAGATGCCTGCAGAGATGGGGTGCCAAGTCAGCCTGCAGCTTCGCCACGGCCGGCACCGGTCCCGAGTCGGTTGGCAGCATATCGTCCCACACAATATGGAGTGCCGTATCAGCCTGCAATGGCAGGCTTAGTCCATCCCACGCCATATTTGCCAAGTCAGCATCCAGCTTTCTGTCAGCAGGGACAGGGTCAGCTCACTCCAGAACAGCAGGTGCCGTACGATATCCCGAGTCAGCCGGCTACTTTGCCAGTTCCTACGGCAGCTCAGCCAGCATCAGCGTATCCAGTGCCCAGTCCTGCAGCAGCTGTGCCATTTATTCCTACTGTCCAGCCATCTTTTGGGTATCCGCCACAGACAGTAGGCTCATTCACCCGTGGGTCGGGCGAGGTCAGTCGGATGATGGGAAGTAGGCCAGTTACTGGTACGTCAGTAATGAGTGTAGGTAATTTGTCGGGGGCAAGTATTAGTAGTACTAGTAGTAGTAGGCTTAGTGCTAGTAATAGACCTATATTCACCTCGGCACAGGGTAGGCCGATGGTGTCGGGCATTTTGAATGAAACTAGTCTTAGTTTGAGCCAAGTGGGTGGTACTACGGGGGCCCCGTTATTTTCTAATGAAAGCTTGCCTATCTATTCTATTGCGTCGTCTCCCTGTCCAATCGCCACACCACTTGAAACGCAATTGCTTTCGGCTCCTTGGGGCGCGGCAAACAACGTAGGCTGCGTGGGTAGTGCAGGCGGACCTACGTCAGGGATTAATCATGTTGGGCTTTCCGGAAATCCAAATCCTATTCCTCGTGTTGAGTCCACTTCCTTGATCGGAGGACATGTTGCTCAAACAATCAAAGAAAAAATATGGCGCCACGAGTACGTAGACATGTCGCTTTTGTTCACGGATAGCGCTGCGGACGTACTTGCTAAGTCTAACAAAGCTAGTGAAGTTGCGCTAGTCATTGAGAATGATAAGATGTTTTTGCGTCCAAATCAGTCCAAACCGGGCCGTCCGCATAAACTTGACACCTGGGATAAGTGGGTTTCGGCTTTCCACACCTTTATGGCGATATACCTGGCTAAATTTCCTCATCGGGTCATGGAACTCCTTAAATACTCTGAGACTGTGCGCACCGCGTCGATTCAGTTCCCAGGCCGCGGTTGGCGCTTATACGACGAACAATTTCGTATACGGCTAGAAGCTCAGCCTAACCGATCGTGGGGTGAGCTCGATGTAGAATTATGGCTAACAGTCGCATCCTTTGAGACAACTACTGCATCGGCCGCGCCTCGGGTCACACCACGCACAGGGAAATCGTATGGCTTATGCTTCGCGTTCAACAGTCCAAACGGTTGTAAATTCCTTGCCTGTAAATACCATCACAAATGCGCTAAGTGTGCTCGTGAGGGACACGGGGCTCAATCATGTCGGATTCAAAGTAGTCAACCACGCTTCCAACACGGGGGGCAAAGGGCATTTAAGGGGAAAGGCTATGCAGACTTCGTTCGCCAAAATACCTCGGCCGGTAACCAGGGAGGCTTAGCAGGGCAAAAAGCGCAACCACACTCTCTCTTGACTAGAAAGGATAGTTTTCGTTCTCCCAACCCCAATTAAGTGGTCAGCTTTGTGCGCACTGCTTAGCAGCTATGATAAAGTTTTAGACAAGGCAGTTTTGTTAGAAGGGTTTTCCAGGGGTTTTTCTCTGGGGTACACTGGCCCCAGGGCGTGTAGGGAATCAGACTGCCTCAGATCGGCAGCATTGCAACCGCAAATCGTACAAGAAAAACTAAGAAAAGAGATTAACGCAGGCAGAGTCGCCGGTCCTTTCGCGCACCGCCCTTTAACAAATTTGCAATGTTCACCAATTGGGTTAGTTCCAAAGAAATTGCCCGGCACTTTTCGTTTGATTCACCATCTTTCGTTCCCATCTGGGGGTTCGATTAATGATTTTATCGATGAAGGGCAATGCAAAGTCAAATATGCATCCTTTGATACAGCGGTCGATTTGGTCTTTCGAGCAGGAAGGGGTGCGTGGTTAGCAAAATCAGACATCAAGTCCGCGTTTCGTCTCCTACCGATCTCACCACAAGATTACGACTTGCTCGGTTTCACATTTGCGAATCAGTACTACTTTGACAAATGTCTGCCTATGGGGTGTGCTATTTCGTGTGCGCTATTTGAAAAATTTAGCACATTTCTAGAATTTGCAGTGCGACAAATGGCCGAGGTGGGCAATGTTACACATTATCTAGATGATTTTCTGTTTGTTGCGCCATCCCGTAATTCATGTCAGACGCGCTTAAGCAATTTCCAAACATTATGTGGGGATTTGGGAGTTCCCATTGCTACGGAAAAAACGGAAGGCCCGTCCCAGGTTCTCACATATTTGGGGCTCGAAATAAATGTGAATCGGTGGCAAGTGAGGGTCCCCTTTGACAAAGTAGACGCGCTGTGCAGTAAAATTCGGGCAATGCTTGCAAAGCCTAAAGCAAAGTTGGTCCACATTCAATCCCTTGTTGGTTCCCTCAATTTTGTGTGCAGGGCTGTGTTGCCAGGTCGGGCTTTTATTAGGCGGCTTATTTCCTTGACAAAGGGGCTAAATCAACCATGGCACAGAGTGCGTATAACAAATGGGGCAAAACTTGACCTATTGATGTGGTTAACTTTTTTGCGAGAGTACAATGGGGTAACCCCGATTTTGAACCAAGAATGGGAATCGTCCGAAACACTCACGTTTTTCACAGATGCGGCGGCTTCCGTTGGTTTTGGGGCATATTTTAAGGGTAAATGGCTGCAAGGCCGTTGGCAGCAATGGAAAGAGTCTACCCCATCCATTGCCCTCCTAGAACTGTATCCAATCATTGTGGCTGTCCTTGCATGGAGTCCTCTATTGGCCAATAGTAAAGTAAAGTTCCAGTCTGATAACATTGCTGTGGTGCACATGATTAACGGTCAATCTTCCCACTGTCCTAAAGCCATGCACTTGATTCGTTTGCTAGTTTTGGAGTGTTTGAAATCCAATATAATTTTCAAAGCAGTTCACATCCCTGGTGTAAAGAATGACAAAGCTGATGCATTATCTCGTTTTCAGATGCCACGCTTCTTTGCCTTAGCTCCCCAGGCCGAGCGAGAGATGACTCCGCTTCCAACTCTTCCCCCAGTATGGTAGAGCACGAAATGCGTAGGTTGCTGCAGCTAGCCTTTGCGCGAAATACACAGAAAGCATACACATCGGGGTGGAATGCTTTTTGTGTTTTTCTTCAATCCACAACCGGTAGTCGGGTCGTTAACCCTCAGTGCATAGGTGAGTTCATAGCGTGGCTTTCCATACGGCGATATTCTCCGGGAACGATTGCAACATATGTCGCTGGGGTCAGCTGTCAGTACAAGCTAAACGGCAATCCGGACCCAACAGACTCTTACATGGTAACAAAAGTACTGGAAGGTTGTAGGCGTAGTGTTTCAGGTCTAGATCGCAGGTCCCCTATATCGCTGGCGTTACTTTCGCGCATTATGACTGTTCTGCCTGAGGTTTGTTCATCGCAATATGAGGCGACACTCTTTCGCTCTGCTATGCTTCTTGCATTTTTTGGTTTTTTGCGGGTTTGTGAGTTTGCAGCAAATTCCCGGGCCAATGTGCAGCAGTCAGTTTTGCATATGTCCGACATACGCTTCTCCCCCGGCCACGAGTCAATAACATTGTCTTTGCGCCAGACTAAAAACAATCAGCGCGGCCCCCCTCAGGTGGTTCTTTTGGGCCGATGGAGTGATGTAACCCTCTGCCCAGTGTCAGCGCTACTCAAATATATTGACAGTCGCCCTCGTACAGAGGGCCCGCTTTTTTGTCACAATGATAATCAACCCCTTACCCGCTATCAGTTTAATAGAGTGTTGCTTACAGCCTTGTCATGCTGTGGAGTCTCAAACGGAAATTACAGATCGCACTCATTTCGTATGGGAGCAGCTTCTACTGCTTATGCAATGGGCATTCCTTTCGCAGATATACAGCGTATGGGTCGATGGCGCTCAGCAGCACTAGCCAGTTACCTGCGTCCTTTTCCCATACTCAATTTCAATGTGGTTTAAGCAAATATTTACATTTGGTTTTTAGGTGTGTCCCCGCCAGAGCAAGGGTGTGCATGGATTGTGGGAGACTCCCTGGTTCGATGGGCGGCGTTTGGTATAGGTGTTCCGATCTCAGTACAATGGAAAGGGCGAAGTGGAGCCTGCATGCATCAATTGCACGAAATGTTGTATAGCTTAGGCGAAGTGCGCATTATTGTAATGCATATTGGGACCAATGATTTAGTGCAGCTAGACTTTTTTGCTATAAGGCAGACACTAGCTATCATGCTGGCGGAATGTAGGGACAGGTTTCCAAACACTCGGCTTGTTTGGTCATGTATTTTGCCCCGTCTATTCTACTGTGGCGCAAACTCGCAAAAATCAATGGAGCATGTACGAAAGGCAACAAATCGCTGGGCGCGGTCCCGATGCCGTAAATTAGGAATCAGTGTGCTTGAGCACCCACAATTTAGTTGGTCAGCTGCTAACCTATACGGGAGGGATGGGGTACACCTCTCTGCGGAAGGCAACGTGATATTTCGGGAGAATTTGCGCCGCTGCATTCTGTCCCTGATTTAAGTCTCCCCTTTGGATTTTTGGTTCTCTTTTTCTTCTGTGGGTCGCGCTTCTCGCGATTGGCGATTTTTGGTGCCCCAGAAGAGTTCGAGCTCCATAATTCTGGTTTTGAGGAAAATTAGGTCAATCGATATGTTTTAGATTAAATAAACAAATTTGATCAGTTAACAACAATTATTGGACCCTGTGATGTGCCACACGGACGGTCTGATCCAGTTTAATAACTAGTGTGGAGATCAAACTTTTATTCTAGAATCTATAGCCTAGGATGTTCCACTCGGGCTATAAACAGTGCATTTTGCTATTTTATTGTTGCATGATTAACCCGCAAATGAGCAGGTTAATCAAATGCTCAAAATTGAGCACCTCTGATATTGACACAACGGCAGTTGGTGATTTGGATAGTGGTCATTGGGTATCACTAGTTGCATTGTGGTCTTGGGTATCACAATCCTTATCTTTAGTGTTTTTATTCCTCCATGTGTGGAGTGGTAGTCATGGGTATCGCATAATGTTAATGTTTGGACTATTGGTCCGTGTTTTAGTACTCGTTATCCGGTTTGCCCGTAATCTTTGGTATTCCGGTTGAAGAACGTTGATTAAAATTGAAGCTGTGGCAAGTGACACAAAACAAAAAATCTGTCTCTCGTACTTACTTTTGGAGTTTGAGTATAACACATTTTACCACATAACAGGTAAAATTTATTATACTCTACGCAAAAACCCCACATGATTGCTAGTCGCGCAAGCATTAATGTTCTACCGAATTCAAGTACATGTATAAGTTGCATGTAAACTGGGATTCTGGTGCAGCCAATAAGAGCCAAGCATCAATTGCGTGCCGTGTGCAAACAGCCAACTGTAGCGGTCATTGCGGACGTGGCAGTAGCTTCCGACGCGCTGTGATCCGGCGACAGCCAATCAGCGTCCTGGGTTTTAGAAAGAGCGCGAAAGCTCCATGAGCCTATACAGAAATCGGCACTTTTAGTCACGGCTTCATTCAACACACATCATCGTTCAATTAAAAAATGTTTCCCACCTCCTCCCCTTGCAACCCTCCTTGATTGCAGGGGGGGGGGGGGGGGGGGTGGGCATGTCGATTTAGCCAATCGAGGTGTTTTAGACCACGGTAGGCGATTTTTGGTGCCCCAGAAGAGTTCGAGCTCCATAATTCTGGTTTTGAGGAAAATTAGGTCAATCGATATGTTTTAGATTAAATAAACAAATTTGATCAGTTAACAACAATTATTGGACCCTGTGATGTGCCACACGGACGGTCTGATCCAGTTTAATAACTAGTGTGGAGATCAAACTTTTATTCTAGAATCTATAGCCTAGGATGTTCCACTCGGGCTATAAACAGTGCATTTTGCTATTTTATTGTTGCATGATTAACCCGCAAATGAGCAGGTTAATCAAATGCTCAAAATTGAGCACCTCTGATATTGACACAACGGCAGTTGGTGATTTGGATAGTGGTCATTGGGTATCACTAGTTGCATTGTGGTCTTGGGTATCACAATCCTTATCTTTAGTGTTTTTATTCCTCCATGTGTGGAGTGGTAGTCATGGGTATCGCATAATGTTAATGTTTGGACTATTGGTCCGTGTTTTAGTACTCGTTATCCGGTTTGCCCGTAATCTTTGGTATTCCGGTTGAAGAACGTTGATTAAAATTGAAGCTGTGGCAAGTGACACAAAACAAAAAATCTGTCTCTCGTACTTACTTTTGGAGTTTGAGTATAATGCAGAAATGTCTGAATTGTCTCTTAATTTTCTGATAAGGGTTTAGCCTTGTATTGTATGCAAATTAGTTCAAAATATGATAATTATGCAAAAATATGATAATTATGAAAAAATATGATAATTATGCAAAAATGTCTGAATTGTCTCTTAAATTAATTGATAAGTGTTTAGCCTTGCATTTGTATGCAAATTGGGCAAAAATATGATAATTATGCAAAATGGCGGAATTGTCTCTTAAATTATTTGATAAGGGGTAAGCCTTGTATTTGTATGCAAATTAGGTTTAAAATATGATATTTATGCAAAAATATGATTTTGTCCAAAAAGTCTCAAATGTCCCTAAAATTCTTTGATAAGGGGTTAGCCTTGAATTTGTATGCAAATAAGGTCATAATATGATAATTGTGCAAAAATGTTTCAATTGTATCTTCAATTAATAAATAAGGGTTTAGCCTTGCATTTGTATGCAAATTAGGTCATAATATGATAATTATGCAAAAATGTTTCAATTGTATCTTAAATTAATAAATAAGGGTTTAGCCTTGCATTTGTATGCAAATTAGGTCATAATATGATAATTATGCAAAAATGTCTCAATTGTCTCTTAATTTAATTGATAAGGGGTAAGCCTTGTATTTGTATTCAAATTAGGTAAAAATATGATAATTATGCAAAAATATGATTTTGTCCAAAAATGTCTCAAATGTCCCTAAAATTATTTGATAAGGGGTTAGCCTTGCATTTCTATGCAAATAAGGTCATAATATGATAATTGTGCAAAAATGTCTCAATTGTCTCTTAAATTTATTAATAAGGGTTTAGCCTTGCATTTGTATTCAAATAAGGTCATAATATGATAATTGTGCAAAAATGTCTCAATTGTCTCTTAAATTAATTAATAAGGGTTTAGCCTTGCATTTGTATGCAAATTGGGCAAAAATATGATAATTATGCAAAAATATCTGAATTGTCTCTTAATTTGATTGATAAGGGTTTAGCCTTGTATTTGTATGCAAATTAGGTCAACAAATGATAATTATGCAAAAATATGATAATTATGCAAAAATGTCTGAATTGTATTTGTATGCAAACAAGTTCATCATATGATAATTATGCAAAAATGTCTCAATTGTCTCTGAAATTAATTAATAAGGGTTTAGCCTTGCATTTGTATGCAAATTAGGTCATAATACGATAATTATGCAAAAATGTCTGAATTGTCTCTTAAATTAATTGATAAGGGTTTAGCCTTGCATCTATATGCAAATTAGGTCCAAATATGCTAATTATGCAAAAATATGATTTTGTCCAAAAATGTCTCAAATGTCCCTAAAATTATTTGATAAGGGGTTAGCCTTGCATTTGTATGCAAATAAGGTCATAATATGATAATTATGCAAAAATGTCTCAATTGTCTCTTAAATTAATTAATAAGGGTTTAGCCTTGCATTTGTATGCAAATTGGGCAAAAATATGATAATTATGCAAAAATGTCTGAATTGTCTCTTAATTTAATTGATAAGGGTTTAGCCTTGTATTTGTATGCAAATTAGGTCAAAATATGATAATTATGCAAAAATATGATAATTATGCAAAAATATGATAATTATGCAAACATGTCGGAATTGTCTCTTAAATTAATTGATAAGGGTTTAGCCTTGCATTTGTATGCAAATTAGGTCCAAATATGCTAATTATGCAAAAATATGATTTTGTCCAAAAATGTCTCAAATGTCCCTAAAATTATTTGATAAGGGGTTAGCCTTGCATTTGTATGCAAACAAGGTCATAATATGATAATTATGCAAAAAGTCTCAATTGTCTCTGAAATTAATTAATAAGGGTTTAGCCTTGCATTTGTATGCAAATTAGGTCATAATACGATAATTATGCAAAAATATCTGAATTGTCTCTTAATTTAATTGATAAGGGTTTAGCCTTGTATTTGTATGCAAATTAGGTCAACAAATGATAATTATGCAAAAATATGATAATTATGCAAAAATGTCTGAATTGTATTTGTATGCAAACAAGTTCATCATATGATAATTATGCAAAAATGTCTCAATTGTCTCTGAAATTAATTAATAAGGGTTTAGCCTTGCATTTGTATGCAAATTAGGTCATAATACGATAATTATGCAAAAATGTCTGAATTGTCTCTTAAATTAATTGATAAGGGTTTAGCCTTGCATCTATATGCAAATTAGGTCCAAATATGCTAATTATGCAAAAATATGATTTTGTCCAAAAATGTCTCAAATGTCCCTAAAATTATTTGATAAGGGGTTAGCCTTGCATTTGTATGCAAATAAGGTCATAATATGATAATTATGCAAAAATGTCTCAATTGTCTCTTAAATTAATTAATAAGGGTTTAGCCTTGCATTTGTATGCAAATTGGGCAAAAATATGATAATTATGCAAAAATGTCTGAATTGTCTCTTAATTTAATTGATAAGGGTTTAGCCTTGTATTTGTATGCAAATTAGGTCAAAATATGATAATTATGCAAAAATATGATAATTATGCAAAAATATGATAATTATGCAAACATGTCGGAATTGTCTCTTAAATTAATTGATAAGGGTTTAGCCTTGCATTTGTATGCAAATTAGGTCCAAATATGCTAATTATGCAAAAATATGATTTTGTCCAAAAATGTCTCAAATGTCCCTAAAATTATTTGATAAGGGGTTAGCCTTGCATTTGTATGCAAACAAGGTCATAATATGATAATTATGCAAAAAGTCTCAATTGTCTCTGAAATTAATTAATAAGGGTTTAGCCTTGCATTTGTATGCAAATTAGGTCATAATACGATAATTATGCAAAAATGTCTCAATTGTCTCTTAATTTAATTGATAGGGTTTAGCCTTGTATTTGTATGCAAATTAGGTCAAAATATGATAATTATGCAAAAATATGATAATTATGCAAAAATGTCTGAATTGTCTGTTAAATTAATTGATAAGGGTTTAGCCTTGTATTTGTATGCAAACAAGTTCATCATATGATAATTATGCAAAAATGTCTCAATTGTCTCTGAAATTAATTAATAAGGGTTTAGCCTTGCATTTGTATGCAAATTAGGTCATAATACGATAATTATGCAAAAATGTCTGAATTGTCTCTTAATTTAATTGATAGGGTTTAGCCTTGCATTTGTATGCAAATAAGGTCATAATATGATAATTATGCAAACATGTCTCAATTGTCTCTGAAATTAATTAATAAGGGTTTAGCCTTGCATTTGTATGCAAATTAGGTCATAATACGATAATTATGCAAAAATGTCTGAATTGTTTCTTAATTTAATTGATAGGGTTTAGCCTTGCATTTGTATGCAAATAAGGTCAAAATATGATAATTATGCAAACATGTCTCAATTGTCTCTTAATTTAATTGATAAGGGTTTAGCCTTGTATTTTTAGGCAAATTAGGTCAAAATATAATTATGAAAAAATATGATAATTATGCAAAAATGTCTGAATTGTCTCTTAAATTAATTGATCAGGGTTTAGCCTTGCATTTGTATGCAAATAAGGTTATAATATGATAATTATGCAAAAATGTCTCAATTGTCTCTTAAATTAATTAATAATGGTTTAGCCTTGCATTTATATTCAAATTAGGTCATAATATGATTATGAAAAAATATGATAATTATGCAGAAATGTCTGAATTGTCTCTTAATTTTCTGATAAGGGTTTAGCCTTGTATTTGTATGCAAATTAGGTCAAAATATGATAATTATGCAAAAATATCATAATTATGAAAAAATATGATAATTATGCAAAAATGTCTGAATTGTCTCTTAAATTAATTGATAAGTGTTTAGCCTTGCATTTGTATGCAAATTGGGCAAAAATATGATAATTATGCAAAATGGCGGAATTGTCTCTTAAATTATTTGATAAGGGGTAAGCCTTGTATTTGTATGCAAATTAGGTTTAAAATATGATATTTATGCAAAAATATGATTTTGTCCAAAAAGTCTCAAATGTCCCTAAAATTCTTTGATAAGGGGTTAGCCTTGCAGTTGTATGCAAACAAGGTCATAATATGATAATTATGCAAAAATGTCTCAATTGTCTCTGAAATTAATTAATAAGGGTTTAGCCTTGCATTTGTATGCAAATTAGGTCATAATACGATAATTATGCAAAAATGTCTGAATTGTCTCTTAATTTAATTGATAGGGTTTAGCCTTGTATTTGTATGCAAATTAGGTCAAAATATGATAATTTTGCAAAAATATGATAATTATGCAAAAATGTCTGAATTGTCTGTTAAATTAATTGATAAGGGTTTAGCCTTGTATTTATATGCAAATTAGGTCAAAATATGATAATTATTCCAAAATATGATAATTATTGAAAAATATGATAATTATGCAAAAATGTCTGAATTGTCTCTTAAATTAATAGATAAGGGTTTAGCCTTGCATCTGTATGCAAATTAGGTCCAAATATGCTAATTATGCAAAAATATGATTTTGTCCAAAAATGTCTCAAATGTCCCTAAAATTATTTGATAAGGGGTTAGCCTTGCATTTGTATTCAAATAAGGTCATAATATGATAATTGTGCAAAAATGTCTCAATTGTCTCTTAAATTAATTGATCAGGGTTTAGCCTTGCATTTGTATTCAAATAAGGTCATAATATGATAATTGTGCAAAAATGTCTCAATTGTCTCTTAAATTAATTGATCAGGGTTTAGCCTTGCATTTGTATGCAAATAAGGTTATAATATGATAATTATGCAAAAATGTCTCAATTGTCTCTTAATTTTCTGATAAGGGTTTAGCCTTGTATTGTATGCAAATTAGGTCAAAATATGATAATTATGCAAAAATATGATAATTATGAAAAAATATGATAATTATGCAAAAATGTCTGAATTGTCTCTTAAATTAATTGATAAGTGTTTAGCCTTGCATTTGTATGCAAATTGGGCAAAAATATGATAATTGTGCAAAAATGTTTCAATTGTATCTTCAATTAATAAATAAGGGTTTAGCCTTGCATTTGTATGCAAATTAGGTCATAATATGATAATTATGCAAAAATGTTTCAATTGTATCTTAAATTAATAAATAAGGGTTTAGCCTTGCATTTGTATGCAAATTAGGTCATAATATGATAATTATGCAAAAATGTCTCAATTGTCTCTTAATTTAATTGATAAGGGGTAAGCCTTGTATTTGTATTCAAATTAGGTAAAAATATGATAATTATGCAAAAATATGATTTTGTCCAAAAATGTCTCAAATGTCCCTAAAATTATTTGATAAGGGGTTAGCCTTGCATTTCTATGCAAATAAGGTCATAATATGATAATTGTGCAAAAATGTCTCAATTGTCTCTTAAATTTATTAATAAGGGTTTAGCCTTGCATTTGTATTCAAATAAGGTCATAATATGATAATTGTGCAAAAATGTCTCAATTGTCTCTTAAATTAATTAATAAGGGTTTAGCCTTGCATTTGTATGCAAATTGGGCAAAAATATGATAATTATGCAAAAATATCTGAATTGTCTCTTAATTTAATTGATAAGGGTTTAGCCTTGTATTTGTATGCAAATTAGGTCAACAAATGATAATTATGCAAAAATATGATAATTATGCAAAAATGTCTGAATTGTATTTGTATGCAAACAAGTTCATCATATGATAATTATGCAAAAATGTCTCAATTGTCTCTGAAATTAATTAATAAGGGTTTAGCCTTGCATTTGTATGCAAATTAGGTCATAATACGATAATTATGCAAAAATGTCTGAATTGTCTCTTAAATTAATTGATAAGGGTTTAGCCTTGCATCTATATGCAAATTAGGTCCAAATATGCTAATTATGCAAAAATATGATTTTGTCCAAAAATGTCTCAAATGTCCCTAAAATTATTTGATAAGGGGTTAGCCTTGCATTTGTATGCAAATAAGGTCATAATATGATAATTATGCAAAAATGTCTCAATTGTCTCTTAAATTAATTAATAAGGGTTTAGCCTTGCATTTGTATGCAAATTGGGCAAAAATATGATAATTATGCAAAAATGTCTGAATTGTCTCTTAATTTAATTGATAAGGGTTTAGCCTTGTATTTGTATGCAAATTAGGTCAAAATATGATAATTATGCAAAAATATGATAATTATGCAAAAATATGATAATTATGCAAACATGTCGGAATTGTCTCTTAAATTAATTGATAAGGGTTTAGCCTTGCATTTGTATGCAAATTAGGTCCAAATATGCTAATTATGCAAAAATATGATTTTGTCCAAAAATGTCTCAAATGTCCCTAAAATTATTTGATAAGGGGTTAGCCTTGCATTTGTATGCAAACAAGGTCATAATATGATAATTATGCAAAAAGTCTCAATTGTCTCTGAAATTAATTAATAAGGGTTTAGCCTTGCATTTGTATGCAAATTAGGTCATAATACGATAATTATGCAAAAATGTCTCAATTGTCTCTTAATTTAATTGATAGGGTTTAGCCTTGTATTTGTATGCAAATTAGGTCAAAATATGATAATTATGCAAAAATATGATAATTATGCAAAAATGTCTGAATTGTCTGTTAAATTAATTGATAAGGGTTTAGCCTTGTATTTGTATGCAAACAAGTTCATCATATGATAATTATGCAAAAATGTCTCAATTGTCTCTGAAATTAATTAATAAGGGTTTAGCCTTGCATTTGTATGCAAATTAGGTCATAATACGATAATTATGCAAAAATGTCTGAATTGTCTCTTAATTTAATTGATAGGGTTTAGCCTTGCATTTGTATGCAAATAAGGTCATAATATGATAATTATGCAAACATGTCTCAATTGTCTCTGAAATTAATTAATAAGGGTTTAGCCTTGCATTTGTATGCAAATTAGGTCATAATACGATAATTATGCAAAAATGTCTGAATTGTTTCTTAATTTAATTGATAGGGTTTAGCCTTGCATTTGTATGCAAATAAGGTCAAAATATGATAATTATGCAAACATGTCTCAATTGTCTCTTAATTTAATTGATAAGGGTTTAGCCTTGTATTTTTAGGCAAATTAGGTCAAAATATAATTATGAAAAAATATGATAATTATGCAAAAATGTCTGAATTGTCTCTTAAATTAATTGATCAGGGTTTAGCCTTGCATTTGTATGCAAATAAGGTTATAATATGATAATTATGCAAAAATGTCTCAATTGTCTCTTAAATTAATTAATAATGGTTTAGCCTTGCATTTATATTCAAATTAGGTCATAATATGATTATGAAAAAATATGATAATTATGCAGAAATGTCTGAATTGTCTCTTAATTTTCTGATAAGGGTTTAGCCTTGTATTTGTATGCAAATTAGGTCAAAATATGATAATTATGCAAAAATATCATAATTATGAAAAAATATGATAATTATGCAAAAATGTCTGAATTGTCTCTTAAATTAATTGATAAGTGTTTAGCCTTGCATTTGTATGCAAATTGGGCAAAAATATGATAATTATGCAAAATGGCGGAATTGTCTCTTAAATTATTTGATAAGGGGTAAGCCTTGTATTTGTATGCAAATTAGGTTTAAAATATGATATTTATGCAAAAATATGATTTTGTCCAAAAAGTCTCAAATGTCCCTAAAATTCTTTGATAAGGGGTTAGCCTTGCAGTTGTATGCAAACAAGGTCATAATATGATAATTATGCAAAAATGTCTCAATTGTCTCTGAAATTAATTAATAAGGGTTTAGCCTTGCATTTGTATGCAAATTAGGTCATAATACGATAATTATGCAAAAATGTCTGAATTGTCTCTTAATTTAATTGATAGGGTTTAGCCTTGTATTTGTATGCAAATTAGGTCAAAATATGATAATTTTGCAAAAATATGATAATTATGCAAAAATGTCTGAATTGTCTGTTAAATTAATTGATAAGGGTTTAGCCTTGTATTTATATGCAAATTAGGTCAAAATATGATAATTATTCCAAAATATGATAATTATTGAAAAATATGATAATTATGCAAAAATGTCTGAATTGTCTCTTAAATTAATAGATAAGGGTTTAGCCTTGCATCTGTATGCAAATTAGGTCCAAATATGCTAATTATGCAAAAAATGATTTTGTCCAAAAATGTCTCAAATGTCCCTAAAATTATTTGATAAGGGGTTAGCCTTGCATTTGTATTCAAATAAGGTCATAATATGATAATTGTGCAAAAATGTCTCAATTGTCTCTTAAATTAATTAATAAGGGTTTAGCCTTGCATTTGTATGCAAATTGGGCAAAAATATGATAATTATGCAAAAATGTCTGAATTGTCTCTTAATTTAATTGATAGGGTTTAGCCTTGTATTTGTATGCAAATTATGCAAAAATATGATAATTATGCAAAAATGTCTGAATTGTCTCTTAAATTAATTGATAAGGGTTTAGCCTTGCATTTGTATGCAAATTAGGTCCAAATATGCTAATTATGCAAAAATATGATTTTGTCAAAAAATGTCTCAAATGTCCCTAAAATTATTTGATAAGGGGTTAGCCTTGCATTTGTATGCAAACAAGGTCATAATATGATAATTATGCAAAAATGTCTCAATTGTCTCTGAAATTAATTAATAAGGGTTTAGCCTTGCATTTGTATGCAAATTAGGTCAAAATATGATAATTATGCAAAAATATGATAATTATGCAAAAATATGATAATTATGCAAAAATGTCGGAATTGTCTCTTAAATTAATTGATAAGGGTTTAGCCTTGCATTTGTATGCAAATTAGGTCCAAATATGCTAATTATGCAAAAATATGATTTTGTCAAAAAATGTCTCAAATGTCCCTAAAATTATTTGATAAGGGGTTAGCCTTGCATTTGTATGCAAACAAGGTCATAATATGATAATTATGCAAAAAGTCTCAATTGTCTCTGAAATTAATTAATAAGGGTTTAGCCTTGCATTTGTATGCAAATTAGGTCATAATACGATAATTATGCAAAAATGTCTCAATTGTCTCTTAATTTAATTGATAGGGTTTAGCCTTGTATTTGTATGCAAATTAGATCAAAATATGATAATTATGCAAAAATATGATAATTATGCAAAAATGTCTGAATTGTCTGTTAAATTAATTGATAAGGGTTTAGCCTTGTATTTGTATGCAAACAAGTTCATCATATGATAATTATGCAAAAATGTCTCAATTGTCTCTGAAATTAATTAATAAGGGTTTAGCCTTGCATTTGTATGCAAATTAGGTCATAATACGATAATTATGCAAAAATGTCTGAATTGTCTCTTAATTTAATTGATAGGGTTTAGCCTTGCATTTGTATGCAAATAAGGTCATAATATGATAATTATGCAAACATGTCTCAATTGTCTCTGAAATTAATTAATAAGGGTTTAGCCTTGCATTTGTATGCAAATTAGGTCATAATACGATAATTATGCAAAAATGTCTGAATTGTTTCTTAATTTAATTGTTAGGGTTTAGCCTTGCATTTGTATGCAAATAAGGTCAAAATATGATAATTAGGCAAACATGTCTCAATTGTCTCGGAAATTAATTAATAAGGGTTTAGCCTTGCATTTGTATGCAAATTAGGTCATAATATGATAATTATGCAAAATGGCTGAATTGTCTCTTAAATTATTTGATAAGGGGTTATCCTTGCATTTGTATTCAAATAAGGACATAATATGATAATTATGCAAAAATGTCTCAATTGTCTCTTAATTTAATTGATAATGGTTTAGCCTTGCATTTGTATGCAAATTAGGTCCAAATATGCTAATTATGCAAAAATAAGATTTTTACCAAAAATGTTTCAAATGTCCCTAAAATTATTTGATAAGGGGTTAGCCTTGCATTTGTATGCAAATAAGGTCATAATGTGATAATTATGCAAAAATGTCTCAATTGTCTGTTAAATTAATTGATAAGGGTTTAGCCTTGCATTTGTATGCAAATTAAGTCCAAATATGCTAATTATGCAAAAATATGATTTTGTCAAAAAATGTCTCAAATGTCCCTAAAATTATTTGATAAGGGGTTAGCCTTGCATTTGTATGCAAATAAGGTCATAATATGATAATTATGCAAAAATGTCTCAATTGTCTCTCAAATTAATTAATAAGGGTTTAGCCTTGCATTTGTATGCAAATTGGGCAAAAATATGATAATTATGCAAAAATGTCTCAATTGTCTCTGAAATTAATTAATAAGGGTTTAGCCTTGCATTTGTATGCAAATTAGGTCATAATACGATAATTATGCAAAAATGTCTGAATTGGCTCTTAATTTAATTGATAGGGTTTAGCCTTGTATTTGTATGCAAATTAGGTCAAAATATGATAATTATGCAAAAATATGATAATGATGCAAAAATGTCTGAATTGTCTCTTAATTTAATTGATAAGGGTTTAGCCTTGTATTTGTATGCAAATTAGGTCAAAATATGATAATTATGCAAAAATATAATAATTATGCAAAAATATAATCATGCAAAAATGTCTGAATTGTCTGTTAAATTAATTGATAAGAATTTAGCCTTGCATTTGTATGCAAAATAGGTCAAAATATGAAAATTATGCAAAAATATAATTATGCAAAAATATGATTATGCAAAAATGTCTGAATTGTCTCTTAATTTAATTGATAGGGTTTAGCCTTGTATTTGTATGCAAATTGGGTCAAAATATGATAATTATGCAAAAATAAGATAATTATGCAAAAATGTCTGAATCGTCTGTTTAATTAATTGATAGGGGTTTAGCTTTGCATTTGTATGCAAATTAGGTCCAAATATGCTAATTATGCAAAATTATGATTTTGACCAAAAATGTCTCCAATGTCCCTAAAATTATTTGATAAGGGGTTAGCCTTGCATTTGTATTCAAATAAGGTCATAATATGATAATTGTGCAAAAATGTCTCAATTGTCTCTTAAATTAATCAATAAGGGTTTAGCCTTGCGTTTGTATGCAAATTGGGCAAAAATATGATAATTATGCAAAATGGCTGAATTGTATTTTAAAACAATTGATAAGGGGTAAGCCTTGCATTTGTATGAAAATAAGGTCAAAATATGATAATTATGAAAAAATGTCTCAATTGTCTCTGTTGAGGCATTTTAGATACAAATCATATTTTTGACTAATTTTAATCAAAATGCAAGACTAACCCCTGACATTTTAATTTTGTGGCGATTTGAGACATTTTGAATAAAAATCATATTTTTTACTAATTTTAATCAAAATGCAAGGCTAACCACTTACATTTAAATTTTGTGGTGATTTGAGACATTTTGGGTACAAATCATATTTTTGACAAATTTTAATCAAAATGCAAGGCTAACCCCTTACATTTTAATTTTGGTGTGATTTGAGACATTTTGGATACAAATCATATTTTTGACAAATTTTAATCAAAATGCAAGGCTAACCCCTTACATTTTAATTTTGGTGTGATTTGAGACATTTTGAATAAAAATCATATTTTTTACTAATTTTAATCAAAATGCAAGGCTAACCACTTACATTTAAATTTTGTGGTGATTTGAGACATTTTGGGTACAAATCATATTTTTGACAAATTTTAATCAAAATGCATGGCTAACCCCTTACATTTTAATTTTTTGGTGATTTGAGTCATTTTGGATACAAATCATATTTTTGACTAATTTTAATCAAAATATAAGGCTAAACCCACATATTAATTGTTAATACAAAATGTGTGAATTTCGAAAAAAAACCAAAAAAACAAGGCGAAACCCTTGCATTTGTCTCTTTATAGCCAATGGTACCACCACTTGCAGTACCTCTAGGAGGCGAGTCCAGTTTAATAAACAAATTCAACAAACAAACAAGAATGAAGGAAAACACAAAGACACAGTGCGTTATCTTAGAACGTTTTATATTATTTATAATTAGGGGAGAATCAACATTCAACTTGCAGGTATGTTTTACAATTGAAGAGTTTGTGAATTATTCACTTATGTACATTAATGGGGTTTACTCAAAATATAATAACCAACACTTTTGCGGCCGTTACAATAGCAATTTTCTGAAACCAAATTCTCCAATTCTTTAATATAAAAGTTTACAATAAGATTTTACCTTCACTATTAATTTCCCTTCAAATTATTTCGCATATTGATTCAAGATCGATACTGTGCTTTCTTTCCAAATTGGAGATTGACATAAAATATCGCTTTTCTTGAAAATGACGGCACACCGGGTGCCATAGATGTATTAACACAAATTTATTCCCTTTGATTCAGTTTAAAAAAAATACATACGGGGAGTAAATCATATACATCCCCAGTAGTCTGACGATCATCCCCAGTAGACTGACGATCATCCCCAGTAGACTGACGATCATCCCCAGTAGACTGACGATCATCCCCAGTAGACTGACGATCATCCCCAGTAGACTGACGATCATCCCCAGTAGACTGACGATCATCCCCAGTAGACTGACGATCATCCCCAGTAGACTGACGATCATCCCCAGTAGACTGACGATCATCCCCAGTAGACTGACGATCATCCCCAGTAGACTGACGATCATCCCCAGTAGAGTGACGATCATCCCCAGTAGAGTGACGATCATCCCCAGTAGAGTGACGATCATCCCCAGTAGAGTGACGATCAACCCCAGTAGACTGACGATCATCCCCAGTAGACTGACGATCATCCCCAGTAGACTGACGATCATCCCCAGTAGACTGACGATCATCCCCAGTAGACTGACGATCATCCCCAGTAGACTGACGATCATCCCCAGTAGACTGACGATCATCCCCAGTAGACTGACGATCATCCCAAGTAGACTGACGATCATCCCAAGTAGACTGACGATCATCCCAAGTAGACTGACGATCATCCCCAGAAGACGGACGATTATCCCCAGTAGACCGACAGCGATCCCCAGTAGACCGACAATCATACCCAGTAGACCAAAGATCATCCCCAGTAGACCAACGATCTTCACCAGTAGACCGATGATTCCCAGTATACTGGCAATCATCCACGGTAGAACGACGTTCATCTTCAGTAGAACGACGTTCATCTTCAGTAGACCGACGATCATCCCCAGTAGACCGACGATCATCCCCAGAAGACCGACGATCATCCCCAGTAGACCGACAGCGATCCCCAGTAGACCGACAATCATCCCCAGTAGACCGACAGTCATCCCCAGTAGACCGACATTGATTTACAGTAGACCGACAACGATCCGAGGTAGACCGACAATGATCCACAGTAGACCGACAATGATTCCCAGTAGACCGACAATGATTCCCAGTAGACCGACGATCATCCCCAGTAGACGGACGATCATCCCCAGAAGACCGACGATCATGCCCAGTAGACCGACGATCATCCCCAGTAGACTGACGATCATCCCCAGTAGACCAATGATCATCCCCAGTAGACAAACGATCATCCCCAGTAGACAAACGATCATCCCGAGTAGACAAACGATCATCCCGAGTAGACAAACGATCATCCCCAGTAGACTGACAATCATCTCCAGTAGACTGACAGTCGTCCCCAGTAGACTGACGATCACCCCAGTAGACCAACGATCATCCCCAGTAGACTGTCAATCATCCCCAGTAGACTGTCAATCATCCCCAGTAGAGTGACAATCATCCCCAGTAGAGTGACAATCATCCCCAGTAGACTGACAATCATCCCCAGTAGACTGACAATCATCCCCAGTAGACCGATGATCATCCCCAGTAGACCGACGGTCACCCCCAGTAGACCGACGGTCACCCCCAGTAGACCGACGGTCACCCCCAGTAGACCGACAGTCATTCCCAGTAGACCGACAATGATCCCCAGTAGACCGACAATGAATCGAGTAGACCGACAGTCATCCCCAGTAGACCGACAGTCATCCCCAGTAGACCGACAGTCATCCCCAGTAGACCGACAGTCATCCCAAGTAGACCGACAGTCATCCCAAGTAGACCGACAGTCATCCCCAGTAGACCGACAATGATCCCCATTAGACCGACAATGATCCCCATTAGACCGGCAGTCGTCTCTAGTAGACCGACGATCATCCCCAGTAGATCGACAATCATCCCCAGTAGACCAACGATCATCCGCAGTAGACCGATGATTCCCAGTAGACTGACAATCATCTCCAGTAGACTGAAAATCATCCCCAGTAGACAGAGTTGTCCCCAGTAGACCGACGATCATCCCTAGTAGACCGACGATCATCCCTAGTAGACCGACGATCATCCCCAGAAGACGGACGATCATCCCCAGTAGACCGACAGAGATCCACAATAGACCGACAATCATCACCAGTAGACCAACGATCTTCCCCAGTAGACCGATGATTCCTAGTAGACTGGCAATCATCTCCAGTAGACTGAAAATCATCTCCAGTAGACTGAAAATCATCCCCAGTAGACCGACGTTCATCCCCAGTAGACCGACGATCATCCCCAGAAGACCGACGATCATCCCAGTAGACCGACAGCAATCCCCAGTAGACAGACAGCAATCCCCAGTAGACCGACAGCAATCCCCAGTAGACCGACAGTCATCCCCAGTAGACCGACAGTCATCCCCAGTAGACCGACAGTCATCCCCAGTAGACTGACAGTCATCCCCAGTAGACTGACAGTCATCCCCAGTAGACCGACAGTCATCCCCAGTAGACCGACAATGATCCGAGGTAGACCGACAATGATTTACAGTAGACCGACAATGATCCCAGTAGACCGACAACGATTCGATTAGACCGACAGTCATCCCCGGTAGACCGACAGTCATCCCCGGTAGACCGACAGTCATCCCCGGTAGACCGACAGTCATCCCCAGTAGAACGACAGTTATCCCCAATAGACCGACAATCGTCCCCAGTAGACCGACAATCGTCCCCAGTAGACCGACAATCGTCCCCAGTAGACCAACAATCGTCCCCAGTAGACCGACAATCGTCCCCAGTAGACCGACAATCGTCCACAGTAGACCGACAATCGTCCCCAGTAGACCGACAATCGTCCCCAGTAGACCGACGATCGTCCCCAGTAGACCGACGATCATCCTCAGTAGACCGACGATCATCCCCAGTAGACCAACGATCATCCCCAGTAGACCAACGATCATCCCCAGTAGACCGATGATTCCCAGTAGACTGACAATCATCTCCAGTAGACTGAAAATCATCCCCAGTAGACTAAGAGTCGTCCCCAGTAGACTGACGACCATCACCAGTAGACCGATGATCATCCAAGTAGAACGACGTTCATCCCCAGTAGACCGAAGATCATCACCAGAAGTCGGACGATCATCCCCAGTAGACCGACAGCGATCCCCAGTAGACCGACAATCATCCCCAGTAGACCAAAGATCATCCCCAGTAGACCAACGATCTTCCCCAGTAGACCGATGATTCCCAGTAGACTGGCAATCATCCCCAGTAGAACGACGTTCATCCCAGTAGAACGACGTTCATCTTCAGTAGAACGACGTTCATCTTCAGTAGACCGACGATCATCCCCAGTAGACCGACGATCATCCCCAGAAGACCGAAGATCATCCCCAGAAGACCGACGATCATTCCCAGTAGACCGACAGCGATCCCCAGTAGACCGACAGTCATCCCCAGTAGACCGACATTGATTTACAGCAGACCGACAACGATCCGAGGTAGACCGACAATGATTCCCAGTAGACCGACAATGATTCCCAGTAGACCGACGATCATCCCCAGTAGACCGACGATCATCCCCAGTAGACCGACGATCATCCCCAGTAGACCGACGATCATCCCCAGAAGACCGACGATCATTCCCAGTAGACCGACAGCGATCCCCAGTAGACCGACAGTCATCCCCAGTAGACCGACATTGATTTACAGCAGACCGACAACGATCCGAGGTAGACCGTCAATGATTCCCAGTAGACCGACAATGATTCCCAGTAGACCGACGATCATCCCCAGTAGACCGACGATCATCCCCAGTAGACCGACGATCATCCCCAGTAGACCGACGATCATCCCCAGTAGACCAATGATCATCCCCAGTAGACAAACGATCATCCCCAGTAGACAAACCCAGTAGATGACTGACGATCATCCCCAGTTGACTGACGATCATCCCCAGTAGACCAACGATCATCCCCAGTAGACCAACGATCATCCCCAGTAGACAAACGATCATCCCCAGTAGAAAAACGATCATCCCCAGTAGACAAACGATCATCCCGAGTAGACAAACGATCATCCCCAGTAGACCGATGATTCCCAGTAGACTGACAATCATCCCCAGTAGACCGACAGTCATCCCCAGTAGACCGACAGTCATCCCCAGTAGACCGACAGTCATCCCAAGTAGACCGACAGTCATCCCAAGTAGACCGACAGTCATCCCCAGTAGACCGACAATGATCCCCATTAGACCGGCAGTCGTCTCTAGTAGACCGACAATCATCCCCAGTAGACCGACTATCATCCCCAGTAGACCGACGATCATCCCCAGTAGACCGACGATCATCCCCAGTAGATCGACGATCATCCCCAGTAGACCAACGATCATCCGCAGTAGACCGATGATTCCCAGTAGACTGAAAATCATCTCCAGTAGACTGAAAATCATCCCCAGTAGACAGAGTTGTCCCCAGTAGACCGACGATCATCCCCAGTAGACCGACGATCATCCCCAGAAGACGGACGATCATCCCCAGTAGACCGACAGAGATCCCCAATAGACCGACAATCATCACCAGTAGACCAACGATCTTCCCCAGTAGACCGATGATTCCTAGTAGACTGGCAATCATCTCCAGTAGACTGGCAATCATCTCCAGTAGACTGAAAATCATCCCCAGTAGACCGACAGCAATCCCCAGTAGACCGACAGCAATCCCCAGTAGACCGACAGCAATCCCCAGTAGACCGACAGCAATCCCCAGTAGACCGACAGCAATCCCCAGTAGACCGACAGTCATCCCCAGTAGACCGACAGTCATCCCCAGTAGACCGACAGTCATCCCCAGTAGACCGACAGTCATCCCCAGTAGACCGACATTGATTTACAGTTGACCGACAATGATCCGAGGTAGACCGACAATGATCCACAGTAGACCGACAATGATCCCAGTAGACCGACAACGATTCGATTAGACCGACAGTCATCCCCGGTAGACCGACAGTCATCCCCGGTAGACCGACAGTCATCCCCGGTACACCGACAGTCATCCCCAGTAGAACGACAGTCATCCCCAATAGACCGACAGTCATCCCCAATAGACCGACATTCGTCCCCAGTAGACCGACAATCGTCCCCAGTAGACCGACAATCGTCCCCAGTAGACCGACAATCGTCCCCAGTAGACCGACAATCGTCCCCAGTAGACCGACAATCGTCCCCAGTAGACCGACAATCGTCCACAGTAGACCGACAATCGTCCCCAGTAGACCGACAATCGTCCCCAGTAGACCGATGATTCCCAGTAGACTGACAATCATCTCCAGTAGACTGAAAATCATCCCCAGTAGACAGAGTTGTCCCCAGTAGACCGACGATCATCCCTAGTAGACCGACGATCATCCCCAGAAGACGGACGATCATCCCCAGTAGACCGACAGAGATCCACAATAGACCGACAATCATCACCAGTAGACCAACGATCTTCCCCAGTAGACCGATGATTCCTAGTAGACTGGCAATCATCTCCAGTAGACTGAAAATCATCTCCAGTAGACTGAAAATTATCCCCAGTAGACCGACGTTCATCCCCAGTAGACCGACGATCATCCCCAGAAGACCGACGATCATCCCAGTAGACCGACAGCAATCCCCAGTAGACCGACAGCAATCCCCAGTAGACCGACAGTCATCCCCAGTAGACCGACAGTCATCCCCAGTAGACTGACAGTCATCCCCAGTAGACCGACAGTCATCCCCAGTAGACCGACAGTCATCCGCAGTAGACCGACATTGATTAACAGTTGACCGACAATGATCCGAGGTAGACCGACAATGATCCACAGTAGACCGACAATGATCCCAGTAGACCGACAACGATTCTATTAGACTGACAGTCATCCCCGGTAGACCGACAGTCATCCCCGGTAGACCGACAGTCATCCCCGGTAGACCGACAGTCATCCCCAGTAGAACGACAGTCATCCCCAATAGACCGACAATCGTCCCCAGTAGACCGACAATCGTCCCCAGTAGACCGACAATCGTCCCCAGTAGACCAACAATCGTCCCCAGTAGACCGACAATCGTCCCCAGTAGACCGACAATCGTCCACAGTAGACCGACAATCGTCCCCAGTAGACCGACAATCGTCCCTAGTAGACCGACGATCGTCCCCAGTAGACCGACGATCATCCTCAGTAGACCGACGATCATCCCCAGTAGACCAACGATCATCCCCAGTAGACCAACGATCATCCCCAGTAGACCGATGATTCCCAGTAGACTGACAATCATCTCCAGTAGACTGAAAATCATCCCCAGTAGACTAAGAGTCGTCCCCAGTAGACTGACGACCATCACCAGTAGACCGATGATCATCCAAGTAGAACGACGTTCATCCCCAGTAGAACGACGATCATCCCCAGAAGACGGAAGATCATCCCCAGTAGACCGACAGCGATCCCCAGTAGACCGACAATCATCCCCAGTAGACCAAAGATCATCCCCAGTAGACCAACGATCTTCCCCAGTAGACCGATGATTCCCAGTAGACTGGCAATCATCCCCGGTAGAACGACGTTCATCCCAGTAGAACGACGTTCATCTTCAGTAGACCGACGATCATCCCCAGTAGACCGACGATCATCCCCAGTAGACCGACGATCATCCCCAGAAGACCGACGATCATTCCCAGTAGACCGACAGCGATCCCCAGTAGACTGACAGTCATCCCCAGTAGACCGACATTGATTTACAGCAGACCGACAACGATCCGAGGTAGACCGACAATGATTCCCAGTAGACCGACAATGATTCCCAGTAGACCGACGATCAACCCCAGTAGACCGACGATCATCCCCAGTAGACCGACGATCATCCCCAGTAGACCGACGATCATCCCCAGAAGACCGACGATCATTCCCAGTAGACCGACAGCGATCCCCAGTAGACCGACAGTCATCCCCAGTAGACCGACATTGATTTACAGCAGACCGACAACGATCCGAGGTAGACCGACAATGATTCCCAGTAGACCGACAATGATTCCCAGTAGACCGACGATCATCCCCAGTAGACCGACGATCATCCCCAGTAGACCGACGATCATCCCCAGTAGACCGACGATCATCCCCAGTAGACCAATGATCATCCCCAGTAGACAAACGATCATCCCCAGTAGACAAACCCAGTAGATGACTGACGATCATCCCCAGTAGACCAACGATCATCCCCAGTAGACCAACGATCATCCCCAGTAGACAAACGATCATCCCCAGTAGAAAAACGATCATCCCCAGTAGACAAACGATCATCCCGAGTAGACAAACGATCATCCCCAGTAGACCGATGATTCCCAGTAGACTGACAATCATCCCCAGTAGACTGACAGTCATCCCAAGTAGACCGACAGTCATCCCAAGTAGACCGACAGTCATCCCTAGTAGACCGACAATGATCCCCATTAGACCGGCAGTCGTCTCTAGTAGACCGACAATCATCCCCAGTAGACCGACTATCATCCCCAGTAGACCGACGATCATCCCCAGTAGACCGACGATCATCCCCAGTAGATCGACGATCATCCCCAGTAGACCAACGATCATCCGCAGTAGACCGAAGATTCCCAGTAGACTGACAATCATCTCCAGTAGACTGAAAATCATCCCCAGTAGACAGAGTTGTCCCCAGTAGACCGACGATCATCCCCAGTAGACCAACGATCTTCCCCAGTAGACCGACAGAGATCCCCAATAGACCGACAATCATCTCCAGTAGACTGAAAATCATCTCCAGTAGACGGAAAATCATCCCCAGTAGACCGACGTTCATCCCCAATAGACCGACAGCAATCCCCAGTAGACCGACAGCAATCCCCAGTAGACCGACAGTCATCCCCAGTAGACCGACAGTCATCCCCAGTAGACCGACAATCATCACCAGTAGACCAACGATCTTCCCCAGTAGACCGATGATTCCCAGTAGACTGACAATCATCTCCAGTAGACTGAAAATCATCCCCGGTAGAACGACGTTCATCCCCAGTAGAATGACGTTCATCTTCAGTTGACCGACGATCATCCCCAGTAGACCGACGATCATCCCCAGAAGACCGACGATCATTCCCAGTAGACCGACAGTCATCCCCAGTAGACCGACAGTCATCCCCAGTAGACCGACATTGATTTACAGTTGACCGACAATGATCCGAGGTAGACCGACAATGATCCACAGTAGACCGACAATGATCCCAGTAGACCGACAACGATTCGATTAGACCGACAGTCATCCCCGGTAGACCGACAGTCATCCCCGGTAGACCGACAGTCATCCCCGGTAGACCGACAGTCATCCCCAGTAGAACGACAGTCATCCCCAATAGACCGACAATCGTCCCCAGTAGACCGACAATCGTCCCCAGTAGACCGACAATCGTCCCCAGTAGACCGACAATCGTCCCCAGTAGACCGACAATCGTCCACAGTAGACCGACAATCGTCCCCAGTAGACCGACAATCGTCCCCAGTAGACCGACGATCGTCCCCAGTAGACCGACGATCATCCCCAGTAGACCGACGATCATCCCCAGTAGACCAACGATCATCCCCAGTAGACCAACGATCATCCCCAGTAGACCGATGATTCCCAGTAGACTGACAATCATCTCCAGTAGACTGAAAATCATCCCCAGTAGACTAAGAGTCGTCCCCAGTAGACTAAGAGTCGTCCCCAGTAGACTGACGACCATCACCAGTAGACCGATGATCATCCAAGTAGAACGACGTTCATCCCCAGTAGACCGACGATCATCCCCAGAAGACCGACGATCATCCCCAGTAGACCGACAGCGATCCCCAGTAGACCGACAGCGATCCCCAGTAGACCGACAATCATCCCCAGTAGACCAAAGATCATCCCCAGTAGACCGATGATTCCCAGTAGACTGGCAATCATCCCCGGTAGAACGACGTTCATCCCAGTAGAACGACGTTCATTTTCAGTAGACCGACGATCATCCCCAGTAGACCGACGATCATCCCCAGAAGACCGACGATCATTCCCAGTAGACCGACAGCGATCCCCAGTAGACCGACAGTCATCCCCAGTAGACCGACACTGATTTACAGCAGACCGACAACGATCCGAGGTAGACCGACAATGATTCCCAGTAGACCGACAATGATTCCCAGTAGACCGATGATCATCCCCAGTAGACCGACGATCATCCCCAGTAGACCGACGATCATCCCCAGTAGACTGACGATCATCCCCAGTAGACCAATGATCATCCCCAGTAGACAAACCCAGTAGATGACTGACGATCATCCCCAGTTGACTGACGATCATCCCCAGTAGACCAACGATCATCTCCAGTAGACAAACGATCATCCCCAGTAGAAAAACGATCATCCCCAGTAGACCGATGATTCCCAGTAGACTGACAATCATCTCCAGTAGACTGACAGTCGTCCCCAGTAGACTGACGATCACCCCAGTAGACCGACGATCATCCCCAGTAGACTGTCAATCATCCCCAGTAGAGTGACAATCATCCCCAGTAGAGTGACAATCAACTTCAGTAGAGTGACAATCATCCCCAGTAGACTGACAATCATCCCCAGTAGACTGATGATCATCCCCAGTAGACTGATGATCATCCCCAGTAGACCGACGGTCACCCCCAGTAGACCGACAGTCATTCCCAGTAGACCGACAATGATCCCCAGTAGACCGCCAATGAATCGAGTAGACCGACAGTCATCC
Organism: Crossaster papposus; assembly: GCA_037893245.1. Classification (NCBI taxonomy): domain Eukaryota; kingdom Metazoa; phylum Echinodermata; class Asteroidea; order Velatida; family Solasteridae; genus Crossaster; species Crossaster papposus. Next base: position 1,062,930 of record JBAIAA010000600.1, read on the forward strand.
CCAGTAGACCGACAGTCATCCCCAGTAGACCGACATTGATTTACAGTAGACCGACAACGATTCGATTAGACCGACAGTCATCCCCGGTAGACCGACACTCATCCCCGGTAGACCGACAGTCATCCCCAGTAGACCGACAGTCATCCCCAGAAGACCTACAGTCATCCCCAATAGACCGACAGTCATCCCCAGTAGACCGACAATCGTCCCCAGTAGACCGACAATCGTCCCCAGTAGACCGACAATCGTCCCCAGTAGACCGACAATCGTCCCCAGTAGACCGACAATCGTCCCCAGTGGACCGACAGCGATCCCCAGTAGACCAACAGTCGTCCCCAGTAGACCGACAGTCATCCCCAGTAGACCGACAGTCATCCCCAGTAGACCGACATTGATTTACAGTAGACCGACAACGATCCGAGGTAGACCGACAATGATCCACAGTAGACAGACAATGATTCCCAGTAAACTGGCAATCATCTTCAGTAGACTGAAAATCATCCCCAGTAGAACGACGTTCATCCCCAGTAGAACGACGTTCATCCCCAGTAGAACGACGTTCATCCCCAGTAGACCGACGATCATCCCCAGTAGACTGACGATCATCCCCAGAAGACCGACGATCATTCCCAGTAGACCGACAGCGATCCCCAGTAGACCGACAGTCATCCCCAGTAGACCGACACTGATTTACAGCAGACCGACAACGATCCGAGGTAGACCGACAATGATTCCCAGTAGACCGACAATGATTCCCAGTAGACCGACGATCATCCCCAGTAGACCGACGATCATCCCCAGTAGACCGACGATCATCCCCAGTAGACTGACGATCATCCCCAGTAGACCAATGATCATCCCCAGTAGACAAACCCAGTAGATGACTGACGATCATCCCCAGTTGACTGACGATCATCCCCAGTAGACCAACGATCATCTCCAGTAGACAAACGATCATCCCCAGTAGAAAAACGATCATCCCCAGTAGACCGATGATTCCCAGTAGACTGACAATCATCTCCAGTAGACTGACAGTCGTCACCAGTAGACTGACGATCACCCCAGTAGACCGACGATCATCCCCAGTAGACTGTCAATCATCCCCAGTAGAGTGACAATCATCCCCAGTAGAGTGACAATCAACTTCAGTAGAGTGACAATCATCCCCAGTAGACTGACAATCATCCCCAGTAGACTGATGATCATCCCCAGTAGACTGATGATCATCCCCAGTAGACCGACGGTCACCCCCAGTAGACCGACAGTCATTCCCAGTAGACCGACAATGATCCCCAGTAGACCGCCAATGAATCGAGTAGACCGACAGTCATCCCCAGTAGACCGACAGTCATCCCCAGTAGACCGACATTGATTTACAGTAGACCGACAACGATTCGATTAGACCGACAGTCATCCCCGGTAGACCGACAGTCATCCCCGGTAGACCGACAGTCATCCCCAGTAGACCGACAGTCATCCCCAGAAGACCTACAGTCATCCCCAATAGACCGACAGTCATCCCCAGTAGACCGACAATCGTCCCCAGTAGACCGACAATCGTCCCCAGTAGACCGACAATCGTCCCCAGTAGACCGACAATCGTCCCCAGTAGACCGACAATCGTCCCCAGTGGACCGACAGCGATCCCCAGTAGACCAACAGTCGTCCCCAGTAGACCGACAGTCATCCCCAGTAGACCGACAGTCATCCCCAGTAGACCGACATTGATTTACAGTAGACCGACAACGATCCGAGGTAGACCGACAATGATCCACAGTAGACAGACAATGATTCCCAGTAAACTGGCAATCATCTTCAGTAGACTGAAAATCATCCCCAGTAGAACGACGTTCATCCCCAGTAGAACGACGTTCATCCCCAGTAGAACGACGTTCATCCCCAGTAGACCGACGATCATCCCCAGTAGACTGACGATCATCCCCAGAAGACCGACGATCATCCCCAGTAGACCGACAGCCATCCCCAGTAGACCGACAGTCATCCCCAGTAGACCGACAGTCATCCCCAGTAGACCGACAGTCATCCCCAGTAGACCGACAGTCATCCCAAGTAGACCGACAGTCATCCCCAGTAGACCGACGATCATCCCCAGTAGACCGACGATCATCCCCAGTAGATCGACGATCATCCCCAGTAGACCAACGATCATCCGCAGTAGACCGATGATTCCAGTAGACTGACAATCATCTCCAGTAGACTGAAAATCATCCCCAGTAGACAGAGTTGTCCCCAGTAGACCGACGATCATCCCCAGTAGACCGACGATCATCCCCAGAAGACGGACGATCATCCCCAGTAGACCGACAGAGATCCCCAATAGACCGACAATCATCACCAGTAGACCAACGATCTTCCCCAGTAGACCGATGATTCCTAGTAGACTGGCAATCATCTCCAGTAGACTGAAAATCATCTCCAGTAGACTGAAAATCATCCCCAGTAGACCGACGTTCATCCCCAGTAGACCGACAGCAATCCCCAGTAGACCGACAGCAATCCCCAGTAGACCGACAGTCATCCCCAGTAGACCGACAGTCATCCCCAGTAGACCGACAGTCATCCCCAGTAGACCGACATTGATTTACAGTTGACCGACAATGATCCGAGTTAGACCGACAATGATCCACAGTAGACCGACAATGATCCCAGTAGACCGACAACGATTCGATTAGACCGACAGTCATCCCCGGTAGACCGACAGTCATCCCCGGTAGACCGACAGTCATCCCCGGTAGACCGACAGTCATCCCCAGTAGAACGACAGTCATCCCCAATAGACCGACAATCGTTCCCAGTAGACCGACAATCGTCCCCAGTAGACCGACAATCGTCCCCAGTAGACCGACAATCGTCCACAGTAGACCGACAATCGTCCCCAGTAGACCGACAATCGTCCCCAGTAGACCGACGATCGTCCCCAGTAGACCGACGATCATCCCCAGTAGACCGACGATCATCCCCAGTAGACCGACGATCATCCCCAGTAGACCAACGATCATCCCCAGTAGACCAACGATCATCCCCAGTAGACCGATGATTCCCAGTAGACTGACAATCATCTCCAGTAGACTGAAAATCATCCCCAGTAGACTAAGAGTCGTCCCCAGTAGACTAAGAGTCGTCCCCAGTAGACTGACGACCATCACCAGTAGACCGATGATCATCCAAGTAGAACGACGTTCATCCCCAGTAGACCGACGATCATCCCCAGAAGACCGACGATCATCCCCAGTAGACCGACAGCGATCCCCAGTAGACCGACAGCGATCCCCGTAGACCGACAATCATCCCCAGTAGACCAAAGATCATCCCCAGTAGACCGATGATTCCCAGTAGACTGGCAATCATCCCCGGTAGAACGACGTTCATCCCAGTAGAACGACGTTCATCTTCAGTAGACCGACGATCATCCCCAGTAGACCGACGATCATCCCCAGTAGACCGACGATCATCCCCAGAAGACCGACGATCATTCCGAGTAGACCGACAGCGATCCCCAGTAGACCGACAGTCATCCCCAGTAGACCGACATTGATTTACAGCAGACCGACAACGATCCGAGGTAGACCGACAATGATTCCCAGTAGACCGACAATGATTCCCAGTAGACCGACGATCATCCCCAGTAGACCGACGATCATCCCCAGTAGACTGACGATCATCCCCAGTAGACCAATGATCATCCCCAGTAGACAAACCCAGTAGATGACTGACGATCATCCCCAGTTGACTGACGATCATCCCCAGTAGACCAACGATCATCTCCAGTAGACAAACGATCATCCCCAGTAGAAAAACGATCATCCCCAGTAGACCGATGATTCCCAGTAGACTGACAATCATCTCCAGTAGACTGACAGTCGTCCCCAGTAGACTGACGATCACCCCAGTAGACCGACGATCATCCCCAGTAGACTGTCAATCATCCCCAGTAGAGTGACAATCATCCCCAGTAGAGTGACAATCAACTTCAGTAGAGTGACAATCATCCCCAGTAGACTGACAATCATCCCCAGTAGACTGATGATCATCCCCAGTAGACTGATGATCATCCCCAGTAGACCGACGGTCACCCCCAGTAGACCGACAGTCATTCCCAGTAGACCGACAATGATCCCCAGTAGACCGACAACGATTCGATTAGACCGACAGTCATCCCCGGTAGACCGACAGTCATCCCCGGTAGACCGACAGTCATCCCCAGTAGACCGACAGTCATCCCCAGAAGACCTACAGTCATCCCCAATAGACCGACAGTCATCCCCAGTAGACCGACAATCGTCCCCAGTAGACCGACAATCGTCCCCAGTAGACCGACAATCGTCCCCAGTAGACCGACAATCGTCCCCAGTAGACCGACAATCGTCAACAGTAGACCGACAATCGTCCCCAGTGGACCGACAGCGATCCCCAGTAGACCAACAGTCGTCCCCAGTAGACCGACAGTCATCCCCAGTAGACCGACAGTCATCCCCAGTAGACCGACATTGATTTACAGTAGACCGACAACGATCCGAGGTAGACCGACAATGATCCACAGTAGACAGACAATGATTCCCAGTAAACTGGCAATCATCTCCAGTAGACTGAAAATCATCCCCAGTAGAACGACGTTCATCCCCAGTAGAACGACGTTCATCCCCAGTAGACCGACGATCATCCCCAGTAGACTGACGATCATCCCCAGAAGACCGACGATCATCCCCAGTAGACCGACAGCCATCCCCAGTAGACCGACAGTCATCCCCAGTAGACCGACAGTCATCCCCAGTAGACCGACAGTCATCCCCAGTAGACCGACAGTCATCCCAAGTAGACCGACAGTCATCCCAAGTAGACCGACAGTCATCCCCAGTAGACCGACAATGATCCCCAGTAGACCGGCAGTCGTCTCTAGTAGACCGACAATCATCCCCAGTAGACCGACTATCATCCCCAGTAGACCGACAATCATCCCCAGTAGACCGACGATCATCCCCAGTAGATCGACGATCATCCCCAGTAGACCAACGATCATCCGCAGTAGACCGATGATTCCCAGTAGACTGACAATCATCTCCAGTAGACTGAAAATCATCCCCAGTAGACAGAGTTGTCCCCAGTAGACCGACGATCATCCCCAGTAGACCGACGATCATCCCCAGAAGACGGACGATCATCCCCAGTAGACCGACAGAGATCCCCAATAGACCGACAATCATCACCAGTAGACCAACGATCTTCCCCAGTAGACCGATGATTCCTAGTAGACTGGCAATCATCTCCAGTAGACTGAAAATCATCTCCAGTAGACTGAAAATCATCCCCAGTAGACCGACGTTCATCCCCAGTAGACCGACAGCAATCCCCAGTAGACCGATAGCAATCCCCAGTAGACCGACAGTCATCCCCAGTAGACCGACAGTCATCCCCAGTAGACCGACAATGATTCCCAGTAGACCGACAATGATTCCCAGTAGACCGACGATCATCCCCAGTAGACGGACGATCATCCCCAGAAGACCGACGATCATGCCCAGTAGACCGACGATCATCCCCAGTAGACTGACGATCATCCCCAGTAGACCAATGATCATCCCCAGTAGACAAACGATCATCCCCAGTAGACAAACGATCATCCCGAGTAGACAAACGATCATCCCGAGTAGACAAACGATCATCCCCAGTAGACTGACAATCATCTCCAGTAGACTGACAGTCGTCCCCAGTAGACTGACGATCACCCCAGTAGACCAACGATCATCCCCAGTAGACTGTCAATCATCCCCAGTAGACTGTCAATCATCCCCAGTAGAGTGACAATCATCCCCAGTAGAGTGACAATCATCCCCAGTAGAGTGACAATCATCCCCAGTAGAGTGACAATCATCCCCAGTAGACTGACAATCATCCCCAGTAGACTGACAATCATCCCCAGTAGACCGATGATCATCCCCAGTAGACCGACGGTCACCCCCAGTAGACCGACGGTCACCCCCAGTAGACCGACGGTCACCCCCAGTAGACCGACAGTCATTCCCAGTAGACCGACAATGATCCCCAGTAGACCGACAATGAATCGAGTAGACCGACAGTCATCCCCAGTAGACCGACAGTCATCCCCAGTAGACCGACAGTCATCCCCAGTAGACCGACAGTCATCCCAAGTAGACCGACAGTCATCCCAAGTAGACCGACAGTCATCCCCAGTAGACCGACAATGATCCCCATTAGACCGACAATGATCCCCATTAGACCGGCAGTCGTCTCTAGTAGACCGACGATCATCCCCAGTAGATCGACAATCATCCCCAGTAGACCAACGATCATCCGCAGTAGACCGATGATTCCCAGTAGACTGACAATCATCTCCAGTAGACTGAAAATCATCCCCAGTAGACAGAGTTGTCCCCAGTAGACCGACGATCATCCCTAGTAGACCGACGATCATCCCTAGTAGACCGACGATCATCCCCAGAAGACGGACGATCATCCCCAGTAGACCGACAGAGATCCACAATAGACCGACAATCATCACCAGTAGACCAACGATCTTCCTCAGTAGACCGATGATTCCTAGTAGACTGGCAATCATCTCCAGTAGACTGAAAATCATCTCCAGTAGACTGAAAATCATCCCCAGTAGACCGACGTTCATCCCCAGTAGACCGACGATCATCCCCAGAAGACCGACGATCATCCCAGTAGACCGACAGCAATCCCCAGTAGACAGACAGCAATCCCCAGTAGACCGACAGCAATCCCCAGTAGACCGACAGTCATCCCCAGTAGACCGACAGTCATCCCCAGTAGACCGACAGTCATCCCCAGTAGACTGACAGTCATCCCCAGTAGACTGACAGTCATCCCCAGTAGACCGACAGTCATCCCCAGTAGACCGACAATGATCCGAGGTAGACCGACAATGATTTACAGTAGACCGACAATGATCCCAGTAGACCGACAACGATTCGATTAGACCGACAGTCATCCCCGGTAGACCGACAGTCATCCCCGGTAGACCGACAGTCATCCCCGGTAGACCGACAGTCATCCCCAGTAGAACGACAGTTATCCCCAATAGACCGACAATCGTCCCCAGTAGACCGACAATCGTCCCCAGTAGACCGACAATCGTCCCCAGTAGACCAACAATCGTCCCCAGTAGACCGACAATCGTCCCCAGTAGACCGACAATCGTCCACAGTAGACCGACAATCGTCCCCAGTAGACCGACAATCGTCCCCAGTAGACCGACGATCGTCCCCAGTAGACCGACGATCATCCTCAGTAGACCGACGATCATCCCCAGTAGACCAACGATCATCCCCAGTAGACCAACGATCATCCCCAGTAGACCGATGATTCCCAGTAGACTGACAATCATCTCCAGTAGACTGAAAATCATCCCCAGTAGACTAAGAGTCGTCCCCAGTAGACTGACGACCATCACCAGTAGACCGATGATCATCCAAGTAGAACGACGTTCATCCCCAGTAGACCGAAGATCATCACCAGAAGTCGGACGATCATCCCCAGTAGACCGACAGCGATCCCCAGTAGACCGACAATCATCCCCAGTAGACCAAAGATCATCCCCAGTAGACCAACGATCTTCCCCAGTAGACCGATGATTCCCAGTAGACTGGCAATCATCCCCAGTAGAACGACGTTCATCCCAGTAGAACGACGTTCATCTTCAGTAGAACGACGTTCATCTTCAGTAGACCGACGATCATCCCCAGTAGACCGACGATCATCCCCAGAAGACCGAAGATCATCCCCAGAAGACCGACGATCATTCCCAGTAGACCGACAGCGATCCCCAGTAGACCGACAGTCATCCCCAGTAGACCGACATTGATTTACAGCAGACCGACAACGATCCGAGGTAGACCGACAATGATTCCCAGTAGACCGACAATGATTCCCAGTAGACCGACGATCATCCCCAGTAGACCGACGATCATCCCCAGTAGACCGACGATCATCCCCAGTAGACCGACGATCATCCCCAGAAGACCGACGATCATTCCCAGTAGACCGACAGCGATCCCCAGTAGACCGACAGTCATCCCCAGTAGACCGACATTGATTTACAGCAGACCGACAACGATCCGAGGTAGACCGTCAATGATTCCCAGTAGACCGACAATGATTCCCAGTAGACCGACGATCATCCCCAGTAGACCGACGATCATCCCCAGTAGACCGACGATCATCCCCAGTAGACCGACGATCATCCCCAGTAGACCAATGATCATCCCCAGTAGACAAACGATCATCCCCAGTAGACAAACCCAGTAGATGACTGACGATCATCCCCAGTTGACTGACGATCATCCCCAGTAGACCAACGATCATCCCCAGTAGACCAACGATCATCCCCAGTAGACAAACGATCATCCCCAGTAGAAAAACGATCATCCCCAGTAGACAAACGATCATCCCGAGTAGACAAACGATCATCCCCAGTAGACCGATGATTCCCAGTAGACTGACAATCATCCCCAGTAGACCGACAGTCATCCCCAGTAGACCGACAGTCATCCCCAGTAGACCGACAGTCATCCCAAGTAGACCGACAGTCATCCCAAGTAGACCGACAGTCATCCCCAGTAGACCGACAATGATCCCCATTAGACCGGCAGTCGTCTCTAGTAGACCGACAATCATCCCCAGTAGACCGACTATCATCCCCAGTAGACCGACGATCATCCCCAGTAGACCGACGATCATCCCCAGTAGATCGACGATCATCCCCAGTAGACCAACAATCATCCGCAGTAGACCGATGATTCCCAGTAGACTGAAAATCATCTCCAGTAGACTGAAAATCATCCCCAGTAGACAGAGTTGTCCCCAGTAGACCGACGATCATCCCCAGTAGACCGACGATCATCCCCAGAAGACGGACGATCATCCCCAGTAGACCGACAGAGATCCCCAATAGACCGACAATCATCACCAGTAGACCAACGATCTTCCCCAGTAGACCGATGATTCCTAGTAGACTGGCAATCATCTCCAGTAGACTGGCAATCATCTCCAGTAGACTGAAAATCATCCCCAGTAGACCGACAGCAATCCCCAGTAGACCGACAGCAATCCCCAGTAGACCGACAGCAATCCCCAGTAGACCGACAGCAATCCCCAGTAGACCGACAGCAATCCCCAGTAGACCGACAGTCATCCCCAGTAGACCGACAGTCATCCCCAGTAGACCGACAGTCATCCCCAGTAGACCGACAGTCATCCCCAGTAGACCGACATTGATTTACAGTTGACCGACAATGATCCGAGGTAGACCGACAATGATCCACAGTAGACCGACAATGATCCCAGTAGACCGACAACGATTCGATTAGACCGACAGTCATCCCCGGTAGACCGACAGTCATCCCCGGTAGACCGACAGTCATCCCCGGTAGACCGACAGTCATCCCCAGTAGAACGACAGTCATCCCCAATAGACCGACAGTCATCCCCAATAGACCGACATTCGTCCCCAGTAGACCGACAATCGTCCCCAGTAGACCGACAATCGTCCCCAGTAGACCGACAATCGTCCCCAGTAGACCGACAATCGTCCCCAGTAGACCGACAATCGTCCCCAGTAGACCGACAATCGTCCACAGTAGACCGACAATCGTCCCCAGTAGACCGACAATCGTCCCCAGTAGACCGATGATTCCCAGTAGACTGACAATCATCTCCAGTAGACTGAAAATTATCCCCAGTAGACAGAGTTGTCCCCAGTAGACCGACGATCATCCCTAGTAGACCGACGATCATCCCCAGAAGACGGACGATCATCCCCAGTAGACCGACAATCATCCCCAGTAGACCAAAGATCATCCCCAGTAGACCAACGATCTTCCCCAGTAGACCGATGATTCCCAGTAGACTGGCAATCATCCCCAGTAGAACGACGTTCATCCCAGTAGAACGACGTTCATCTTCAGTAGAACGACGTTCATCTTCAGTAGACCGACGATCATCCCCAGTAGACCGACGATCATCCCCAGAAGACCGAAGATCATCCCCAGAAGACCGACGATCATTCCCAGTAGACCGACAGCGATCCCCAGTAGACCGACAGTCATCCCCAGTAGACCGACATTGATTTACAGCAGACCGACAACGATCCGAGGTAGACCGACAATGATTCCCAGTAGACCGACAATGATTCCCAGTAGACCGACGATCATCCCCAGTAGACCGACGATCATCCCCAGTAGACCGACGATCATCCCCAGTAGACCGACGATCATCCCCAGAAGACCGACGATCATTCCCAGTAGACCGACAGCGATCCCCAGTAGACCGACAGTCATCCCCAGTAGACCGACATTGATTTACAGCAGACCGACAACGATCCGAGGTAGACCGACAATGATTCCCAGTAGACCGACAATGATTCCCAGTAGACCGACGATCAACCCCAGTAGACCGACGATCATCCCCAGTAGACCGACGATCATCCCCAGTAGACCGACGATCATCCCCAGAAGACCGACGATCATTCCCAGTAGACCGACAGCGATCCCCAGTAGACCGACAGTCATCCCCAGTAGACCGACATTGATTTACAGCAGACCGACAACGATCCGAGGTAGACCGACAATGATTCCCAGTAGACCGACAATGATTCCCGGTAGACCGACGATCATCCCCAGTAGACCGACGATCATCCCCAGTAGACCGACGATCATCCCCAGTAGACCGACGATCATCCCCAGTAGACCAATGATCATCCCCAGTAGACAAACGATCATCCCCAGTAGACAAACCCAGTAGATGACTGACGATCATCCCCAGTAGACCAACGATCATCCCCAGTAGACCAACGATCATCCCCAGTAGACAAACGATCATCCCCAGTAGAAAAACGATCATCCCGAGTAGACAAACGATCATCCCCAGTAGACCGATGATTCCCAGTAGACTGACAATCATCCCCAGTAGACTGACAGTCATCCCAAGTAGACCGACAGTCATCCCAAGTAGACCGACAGTCATCCCTAGTAGACCGACAATGATCCCCATTAGACCGGCAGTCGTCTCTAGTAGACCGACAATCATCCCCAGTAGACCGACTATCATCCCCAGTAGACCGACGATCATCCCCAGTAGACCGACGATCATCCCCAGTAGATCGACGATCATCCCCAGTAGACCAACGATCATCCGCAGTAGACCGAAGATTCCCAGTAGACTGACAATCATCTCCAGTAGACTGAAAATCATCCCCAGTAGACAGAGTTGTCCCCAGTAGACCGACGATCATCCCCAGTAGACCAACGATCTTCCCCAGTAGACCGACAGAGATCCCCAATAGACCGACAATCATCTCCAGTAGACTGAAAATCATCTCCAGTAGACTGAAAATCATCCCCAGTAGACCGACGTTCATCCCCAATAGACCGACAGCAATCCCCAGTAGACCGACAGCAATCCCCAGTAGACCGACAGTCATCCCCAGTAGACCGACAGTCATCCCCAGTAGACCGACAATCATCACCAGTAGACCAACGATCTTCCCCAGTAGACCGATGATTCCCAGTAGACTGACAATCATCTCCAGTAGACTGAAAATCATCCCCGGTAGAACGACGTTCATCCCCAGTAGAATGACGTTCATCTTCAGTTGACCGACGATCATCCCCAGTAGACCGACGATCATCCCCAGAAGACCGACGATCATTCCCAGTAGACCGACAGTCATCCCCAGTAGACCGACAGTCATCCCCAGTAGACCGACATTGATTTACAGTTGACCGACAATGATCCGAGGTAGACCGACAATGATCCACAGTAGACCGACAATGATCCCAGTAGACCGACAACGATTCGATTAGACCGACAGTCATCCCCGGTAGACCGACAGTCATCCCCGGTAGACCGACAGTCATCCCCGGTAGACCGACAGTCATCCCCAGTAGAACGACAGTCATCCCCAATAGACCGACAATCGTCCCCAGTAGACCGACAATCGTCCCCAGTAGACCGACAATCGTCCCCAGTAGACCGACAATCGTCCCCAGTAGACCGACAATCGTCCCCAGTAGACCGACAATCGTCCCCAGTAGACCGACAATCGTCCCCAGTAGACCGACGATCGTCCCCAGTAGACCGACGATCATCCACAGTAGACCGACGATCATCCCCAGTAGACCAACGATCATCCCCAGTAGACCAACGATCATCCCCAGTAGACCGATGATTCCCAGTAGACTGACAATCATCTCCAGTAGACTGAAAATCATCCCCAGTAGACTAAGAGTCGTCCCCAGTAGACTAAGAGTCGTCCCCAGTAGACTGACGACCATCACCAGTAGACCGATGATCATCCAAGTAGAACGACGTTCATCCCCAGTAGACCGACGATCATCCCCAGAAGACCGACGATCATCCCCAGTAGACCGACAGCGATCCCCAGTAGACCGACAGCGATCCCCGTAGACCGACAATCATCCCCAGTAGACCAAAGATCATCCCCAGTAGACCGATGATTCCCAGTAGACTGGCAATCATCCCCGGTAGAACGACGTTCATCCCAGTAGAACGACGTTCATCTTCAGTAGACCGACGATCATCCCCAGTAGACCGACGATCATCCCCAGAAGACCGACGATCATTCCGAGTAGACCGACAGCGATCCCCAGTAGACCGACAGTCATCCCCAGTAGACCGACATTGATTTACAGCAGACCGACAACGATCCGAGGTAGACCGACAATGATTCCCAGTAGACCGACAATGATTCCCAGTAGACCGACGATCATCCCCAGTAGACCGACGATCATCCCCAGTAGACTGACGATCATCCCCAGTAGACCAATGATCATCCCCAGTAGACAAACCCAGTAGATGACTGACGATCATCCCCAGTTGACTGACGATCATCCCCAGTAGACCAACGATCATCTCCAGTAGACAAACGATCATCCCCAGTAGAAAAACGATCATCCCCAGTAGACCGATGATTCCCAGTAGACTGACAATCATCCCCAGTAGACTGACAGTCGTCCCCAGTAGACTGACGATCACCCCAGTAGACCGACGATCATCCCCAGTAGACTGTCAATCATCCCCAGTAGAGTGACAATCATCCCCAGTAGAGTGACAATCAACTTCAGTAGAGTGACAATCATCCCCAGTAGACTGACAATCATCCCCAGTAGACTGATGATCATCCCCAGTAGACTGATGATCATCCCCAGTAGACCGACGGTCACCCCCAGTAGACCGACAGTCATTCCCAGTAGACCGACAATGATCCCCAGTAGACCGACAACGATTCGATTAGACCGACAGTCATCCCCGGTAGACCGACAGTCATCCCCGGTAGACCGACAGTCATCCCCAGTAGACCGACAGTCATCCCCAGAAGACCTACAGTCATCCCCAATAGACCGACAGTCATCCCCAGTAGACCGACAATCGTCCCCAGTAGACCGACAATCGTCCCCAGTAGACCGACAATCGTCCCCAGTAGACCGACAATCGTCCCCAGTAGACCGACAATCGTCAACAGTAGACCGACAATCGTCCCCAGTGGACCGACAGCGATCCCCAGTAGACCAACAGTCGTCCCCAGTAGACCGACAGTCATCCCCAGTAGACCGACAGTCATCCCCAGTAGACCGACATTGATTTACAGTAGACCGACAACGATCCGAGGTAGACCGACAATGATCCACAGTAGACAGACAATGATTACCAGTAAACTGGCAATCATCTCCAGTAGACTGAAAATCATCCCCAGTAGAACGACGTTCATCCCCAGTAGAACGACGTTCATCCCCAGTAGACCGACGATCATCCCCAGTAGACTGACGATCATCCCCAGAAGACCGACGATCATCCCCAGTAGACCGACAGCCATCCCCAGTAGACCGACAGTCATCCCCAGTAGACCGACAGTCATCCCCAGTAGACCGACAGTCATCCCCAGTAGACCGACAGTCATCCCAAGTAGACCGACAGTCATCCCAAGTAGACCGACAGTCATCCCCAGTAGACCGACAATGATCCCCATTAGACCGGCAGTCGTCTCTAGTAGACCGACAATCATCCCCAGTAGACCGACTATCATCCCCAGTAGACCGACAATCATCCCCAGTAGACCGACGATCATCCCCAGTAGATCGACGATCATCCCCAGTAGACCAACGATCATCCGCAGTAGACCGATGATTCCCAGTAGACTGACAATCATCTCCAGTAGACTGAAAATCATCCCCAGTAGACAGAGTTGTCCCCAGTAGACCGACGATCATCCCCAGTAGACCGACGATCATCCCCAGAAGACGGACGATCATCCCCAGTAGACCGACAGAGATCCCCAATAGACCGACAATCATCACCAGTAGACCAACGATCTTCCCCAGTAGACCGATGATTCCTAGTAGACTGGCAATCATCTCCAGTAGACTGAAAATCATCTCCAGTAGACTGAAAATCATCCCCAGTAGACCGACGTTCATCCCCAGTAGACCGACAGCAATCCCCAGTAGACCGATAGCAATCCCCAGTAGACCGACAGTCATCCCCAGTAGACCGACAGTCATCCCCAGTAGACCGACAGTCATCCCCAGTAGACCGACACTGATTTACAGCAGACCGACAACGATCCGAGGTAGACCGACAATGATTCCCAGTAGACCGACAATGATTCCCAGTAGACCGACGATCATCCCCAGTAGACCGACGATCATCCCCAGTAGACCGACGATCATCCCCAGTAGACTGACGATCATCCCCAGTAGACCAATGATCATCCCCAGTAGACAAACCCAGTAGATGACTGACGATCATCCCCAGTTGACTGACGATCATCCCCAGTAGACCACCGATCATCTCCAGTAGACAAACGATCATCCCCAGTAGAAAAACGATCATCCCCAGTAGACCGATGATTCCCAGTAGACTGACAATCATCTCCAGTAGACTGACAGTCGTCCCCAGTAGACTGACGATCACCCCAGTAGACCGACGATCATCCCCAGTAGACTGTCAATCATCCCCAGTAGAGTGACAATCATCCCCAGTAGAGTGACAATCAACTTCAGTAGAGTGACAATCATCCCCAGTAGACTGACAATCATCCCCAGTAGACTGATGATCATCCCCAGTAGACTGATGATCATCCCCAGTAGACCGACGGTCACCCCCAGTAGACCGACAGTCATTCCCAGTAGACCGACAATGATCCCCAGTAGACCGACAACGATTCGATTAGACCGACAGTCATCCCCGGTAGACCGACAGTCATCCCCGGTAGACCGACAGTCATCCCCAGTAGACCGACAGTCATCCCCAGAAGACCTACAGTCATCCCCAATAGACCGACAGTCATCCCCAGTAGACCGACAATCGTCCCCAGTAGACCGACAATCGTCCCCAGTAGACCGACAATCGTCCCCAGTAGACCGACAATCGTCCCCAGTAGACCGACAATCGTCAACAGTAGACCGACAATCGTCCCCAGTGGACCGACAGCGATCCCCAGTAGACCAACAGTCGTCCCCAGTAGACCGACAGTCATCCCCAGTAGACCGACAGTCATCCCCAGTAGACCGACATTGATTTACAGTAGACCGACAACGATCCGAGGTAGACCGACAATGATCCACAGTAGACAGACAATGATTACCAGTAAACTGGCAATCATCTCCAGTAGACTGAAAATCATCCCCAGTAGAACGACGTTCATCCCCAGTAGAACGACGTTCATCCCCAGTAGACCGACGATCATCCCCAGTAGACTGACGATCATCCCCAGAAGACCGACGATCATCCCCAGTAGACCGACAGCCATTCCCAGTAGACCGACAGTCATCCCCAGTAGACCGACAGTCATCCCCAGTAGACCGACAGTCATCCCCAGTAGACCGACAGTCATCCCAAGTAGACCGACAGTCATCCCAAGTAGACCGACAGTCATCCCCAGTAGACCGACAATGATCCCCATTAGACCGGCAGTCGTCTCTAGTAGACCGAAAATCATCCCCAGTAGACCGACTATCATCCCCAGTAGACCGACAATCATCCCCAGTAGACCGACGATCATCCCCAGTAGATCGACGATCATCCCCAGTAGACCAACGATCATCCGCAGTAGACCGATGATTCCCAGTAGACTGACAATCATCTCCAGTAGACTGAAAATCATCCCCAGTAGACAGAGTTGTCCCCAGTAGACCGACGATCATCCCCAGTAGACCGACGATCATCCCCAGAAGACGGACGATCATCCCCAGTAGACCGACAGAGATCCCCAATAGACCGACAATCATCACCAGTAGACCAACGATCTTCCCCAGTAGACCGATGATTCCTAGTAGACTGGCAATCATCTCCAGTAGACTGAAAATCATCTCCAGTAGACTGAAAATCATCCCCAGTAGACCGACGTTCATCCCCAGTAGACCGACAGCAATCCCCAGTAGACCGATAGCAATCCCCAGTAGACCGACAGTCATCCCCAGTAGACCGACAGTCATCCCCAGTAGACCGACAGTCATCCCCAGTAGACCGACAGTCATCCCCAGTAGACCGACATTGATTTACAGTTGACCGACAATGATCCGAGGTAGACCGACAATGATCCACAGTAGACCGACAATGATCCCAGTAGACCGACAACGATTCGATTAGACCGACAGTCATCCCCGGTAGACCGACAGTCATCCCCGGTAGACCGACAGTCATCCCCGGTAGACCGACAGTCATCCCCAGTAGAACGACAGTCATCCCCAATAGACCGACAATCGTCCCCAGTAGACCGACAATCGTCCCCAGTAGACCGACAATCGTCCCCAGTAGACCGACAATCGTCCCCAGTAGACCGACAATCGTCCACAGTAGACCGACAATCGTCCCCAGTAGACCGACAATAGTCCCCAGTAGACCGACGATCGTCCCCAGTAGACCGACGATCATCCCCAGTAGACCGACGATCATCCCCAGTAGACCAACGATCATCCCCAGTAGACCAACGATCATCCCCAGTAGACCGATGATTCCCAGTAGACTGACAATCATCTCCAGTAGACTGAAAATCATCCCCAGTAGACTAAGAGTCGTCCCCAGTAGACTAAGAGTCGTCCCCAGTAGACTGACGACCATCACCAGTAGACCGATGATCATCCAAGTAGAACGACGTTCATCCCCAGTAGACCGACGATCATCCCCAGAAGACCGACGATCATCCCCAGTAGACCGACAGCGATCCCCAGTAGACCGACAGCGATCCCCGTAGACCGACAATCATCCCAGTAGACCAAAGATCATCCCCAGTAGACCGATGATTCCCAGTAGACTGGCAATCATCCCCGGTAGAACGACGTTCATCCCAGTAGAACGACGTTCATCTTCAGTAGACCGACGATCATCCCCAGTAGACCGACGATCATCCCCAGAAGACCGACGATCATTCCCAGTAGACCGACAGCGATCCCCAGTAGACCGACAGTCATCCCCAGTAGACCAACATTGATTTACAGCAGACCGACAACGATCCGAGGTAGACCGACAACGATCCGAGGTAGACCGACAATGATTCCCAGTAGACCGACAATGATTCCCAGTAGACTAATGATCATCCCCAGTAGACAAACGATCATCCCCAGTAGACAAACCCAGTAGATGACTGACGATCATCCCCAGTTGACTGACGATCATCCCCAGTAGACCAACGATCATCTCCAGTAGACAAACGATCATCCCCAGTAGAAAAACGATCATCCCCAGTAGACCGATGATTCCCAGTAGACTGACAATCATCTCCAGTAGACTGACAGTCGTCCCCAGTAGACTGACGATCACCCCAGTAGACCGACGATCATCCCCAGTAGACTGTCAATCATCCCCAGTAGAGTGACAATCATCCCCAGTAGAGTGACAATCATCCCCAGTAGAGTGACAATCATCCCCAGTAGACTGACAATCATCCCCAGTAGACTGATGATCATCCCCAGTAGACTGATGATCATCCCCAGTAGACCGACGGTCACCCCCAGTAGACCGACAGTCATTCCCAGTAGACCGACAATGATCCCCAGTAGACCGACAATGAATCGAGTAGACCGACAGTCATCCCCAGTAGACCGACAGTCATCCCCAGTAGACCGACATTGATTTACAGTAGACCGACAACGATTCGATTAGACCGACAGTCATCCCCGGTAGACCGACAGTCATCCCCAGAAGACCTACAGTCATCCCCAGAAGACCTACAGTCATCCCCAGTAGACCGACGTTCATCCCCAGTAGACCGACGATCATCCCCAGAAGACGGACGATCATCCCCAGTAGACCGACAGCGATCCCCAGTAGACCGACAATCATCCCCAGTAGACCGACGATCATCCCCAGTAGACCAACGATCTTCCCCAGTAGACCGATGATTCCCAGTAGACTGGCAATCATCCCCGGTAGAACGACGTTCATCCCCAGTAGAACGACGTTCATCTTCAGTAGACCGACGACCATCCGCGGTAGACCGACGATCATCCCCAGAAGACCGACGATCATCCCCAGTAGACCGACAGCGATCCCCAGTAGACCGACAATCAACCCAGTAGACCGACAGTCATCCCCAGTAGACCGACAGTCATCCCCAGTAGACCGACATTGATTTACAGTAGACCGACAACGATCCGAGGTAGACCGACAATGATCCACAGTAGACCGACAATGGTTCCCAGTAGACTGGCAATCATCTCCAGTAGACTGAAAATCATCCCCAGTAGAACGACGTTCATCCCCAGTAGAAAACATTCATCCCCAGTAGACCGACGATCATCCCCAGAAGACGGACGATCATCCCCAGTAGACTGACAGCGATCCCCAGTAGACCGACAATCATCCCCAGTAGACCGACGATCATCCCCAGTAGACCGACATTGATTTACAGTTGACCGACATTGATTTACAGTTGACCGACAATGATCCGAGGTAGACCGACAATGATCCGAGGTAGACCGACAATGATCCACAGTAGACTGACAATGATCCCAGTAGACCGACAACGATTCGATTAGACCGACAGTCATCCCCGGTAGACAGACAGTCATCCCCGGTAGACCGACAGTCATCCCCAGAAGACCTACAGTCATCCCCAATAGACCGACAGTCATCCCCAGTAGACCGACAATCGTCCCCAGTAGACCGACAATCGTCCCCAGTAGACCGACAATCGTCCCCAGTAGACCGACAATCGTCCCCAGTAGACCGACGATCGTCCCCAGTAGACCGACGATCATCCCCAGTAGACCGACGATCATCCCCAGTAGACCAACGATCATCCCCAGTAGACCAACGATCATCCCCAGTAGACCGATGATTCCCAGTAGACTGACAATCATCTCCAGTAGACTGAAAATCATCCCGAGTAGACTAAGAGTCGTCCCCAGTAGACTGACGACCATCACCAGTAGACCGATGATCATCCAAGTAGAACGACGTTCATCCCCAGTAGACCGACGATCATCCCCAGAAGACCGACGATCATCCCCAGTAGACCGACAGCGATCCCCAGTAGACCGACAGCGATCCCCAGTAGACCGACAATCATCCCCAGTAGACCAAAGATCATCCCCAGTAGACCGATGATTCCCAGTAGACTGGCAATCATCCCCGGTAGAACGACGTTCATCCCAGTAGAACGACGTTCATCTTCAGTAGACCGACGATCATCCCCAGTAGACCGACGATCATCCCCAGAAGACCGACGATCATTCCCAGTAGACCGACAGCGATCCCCAGTAGACCGACAGTCATCCCCAGTAGACCGACATTGATTTACAGCAGACCGACAACGATCCGAGGTAGACCGACAACGATCCGAGGTAAACCGACAATGATTCCCAGTAGACCGACAATGATTCCCAGTAGACCGACGATCATCCCCAGTAGACCGACGATCATCCCCAGTAGACCGACGATCATCCCCAGTAGACCAATGATCATCCCCAGTAGACAAACGATCATCCCCAGTAGACAAACCCAGTAGATGACTGACGATCATCCCCAGTTGACTGACAATCATCCCCAGTAGACCAACGATCATCTCCAGTAGACAAACGATCATCCCCAGTAGAAAAACGATCATCCCCAGTAGACCGATGATTCCCAGTAGACTGACAATCATCTCCAGTAGACTGACAGTCGTCCCCAGTAGACTGACGATCACCCCAGTAGACCGACGATCATCCCCAGTAGACTGTCAATCATCCCCAGTAGAGTGACAATCATCCCCAGTAGAGTGACAATCAACTTCAGTAGAGTGACAATCATCCCCAGTAGACTGACAATCATCCCCAGTAGACTGATGATCATCCCCAGTAGACTGATGATCATCCCCAGTAGACCGACGGTCACCCCCAGTAGACCGACAGTCATTCCCAGTAGACCGACAATGATCCCCAGTAGACCGACAATGAATCGAGTAGACCGACAGTCATCCCCAGTAGACCGACAGTCATCCCCAGTTGACCGACATTGATTTACAGTAGACCGACAACGATTCGATTAGACCGACAGTCATCCCCGGTAGACCGACAGTCATCCCCGGTAGACCGACAGTCATCCCCAGTAGACCGACAGTCATCCCCAGAAGACCTACAGTCATCCCCAATAGACCGACAGTCATCCCCAGTAGACCGACAATCGTCCCCAGTAGACCGACAATCGTCCCCAGTAGACCGACAATCGTCAACAGTAGACCGACAATCGTCCCCAGTAGACCGACAATCGTCCCCAGTAGACCAACAGTCGTCCCCAGTAGACCGACGATCGTCCCCAGTAGACCAACGATCATCCCCAGTAGACCAACGATCATCCCCAGTAGACCAACGATCATCCACAGTAGACCAACTATCATCCCCAGTAGACCGATGATTCCCAGTAGACTGACAATCATCTCCAGTAGACTGAAAATCATCCCCAGTAGACTAAGAGTCGTCCCCAGTAGACTGACGACCATCACCAGTAGACCGATGATCATCCAAGTAGAACGACGTTCATCCCCAGTAGACCGACGATCATCCCCAGAAGACGGACGATCATCCCCAGTAGACCGACAGCGATCCCCAGTAGACCGACAATCATCCCCAGTAGACCGACAATCATCCCCAGTAGACCGACGATCATCCCCAGTAGACCAACGATCTTCCCCAGTAGACCGATGATTCCCAGTAGACTGGCAATCATCCCCGGTAGAACGACAGTCATCCCCAGTAGACCGACATTGATTTACAGTAGACCGACAACGATCCGAGGTAGACCGACAATGATCCACAGTAGACCGACAATGGTTCCCAGTAGACTGGCAATCATCTCCAGTAGACTGAAAATCATCCCCAGTAGAACGACGTTCATCCCCAGTAGAACGACATTCATCCCCAGTAGACCGACGATCATCCCCAGAAGACGGACGATCATCCCCAGTAGACTGACAGCGATCCCCAGTAGACCGACAATCATCCCCAGTAGACCGACGATCATCCCCAGTAGACCGACGATCATCCCCAGTAGACCAACGATCTTCCCCAGTAGACCGATGATTCCCAGTAGACTGACAATCATCTCCAGTAGACTGAAAATCATCCCCGGTAGAACGACGTTCATCCCCAGTAGAATGACGTTCATCTTCAGTTGACCGACGATCATCCCCAGTAGACCGACGATCATCCCCAGAAGACCGACGATCATCCCCAGTAGACCGACAGTCATCCCCAGTAGACCGACAGTCATCCCCAGTAGACCGACATTGATTTACAGTTGACCGACAACGATCCGAGGTAGACCGACAATGATCCACAGTAGACCGACAATGATCCCAGTAGACCGACAATCGTCCCCAGTAGACCGACAATCGTCCCCAGTAGACCGACAATCGTCCACAGTAGACCGACAATCGTCCCCAGTAGACCGACAATCGTCCCCAGTAGAGCGACAGTCGTCCCCAGTAGAGCGACAGTCGTCCCCAGTAGAGCGACGATCGTCCCCAGTAGACCGACGATCGTCCCCAGTAGACCGACAATCGTCCCCAGTAGACCGACGATCATCCCCGGTAGACCAACGATCATCCCCAGTAGACCAACGATCATCCCCAGTAGACCGACGATCATCCCCAGTAGACCAACGATCATCCCCAGTAGACCAACGATCATCCCCAGTAGACCAACGATCATCCCCAGTAGACCGATGATTCCCAGTAGACTGACAATCATCTCCAGTAGACTGAAAATCATCCCCAGTAGACTAAGAGTCGTCCCCAGTAGACTGACGACCATCACCAGTAGACCGATGATCATCCAAGTAGAACGACGTTCATCCCCAGTAGACCGACGATCATCCCCAGTAGACCGACAGCGATCCCCAGTAGACCGACAATCATCCCCAGTAGACCGACGATCATCCCCAGTAGACCAACGATCTTCCCCTGTAGACCAATGATTCCCAGTAGACTGGCAATCATCTCCAGTAGACTAAAAATCATCCCCGGTAGAACGACGTTCATCTTCAGTAGACCGACGATCATCCCCAGTAGACCGACGATCATCCCCAGAAGACCGACGATTATCCCCAGTGGACCGACAGCGATCCCCAGTAGACCGACAGCGATCCCCAGTAGACCGACAGCGATCCCCAGTAGACCGACAGTCATCCCCAGTAGACCGACAGTCATCCCCAGTAGACCGACAGTCATCCCCAGTAGACCGACATTGATTTACAGTAGACCGACAACGATCCGAGGTAGACCGACAATGATCCACAGTAGACAGACAATGATTCCCAGTAAACTGGCAATCATCTCCAGTAGACTGAAAATCATCCCCAGTAGAACGACGTACATCCCCAGTAGAACGACGTTCATCCCCAGTAGACCGACGATCATCCCCAGTAGACCGACGATCATCCCCAGAAGACCGAGGATCATCCCCAGTAGACCGACAGCCATCCCCAGTAGACCGACAGCCATCTCCAGTAGACCGACAGTCATCCCCAGTAGACCGACAGTCATCCCCAGTAGACCGACATTGATTTACAGTTGACCGACAATGATCCGAGGTAGACCGACAATGATCCGAGGTAGACCGACAATGATCCGAGGTAGACCGACAATGATCCGAGGTAGACCGACAATGATCCACAGTAGACTGACAATGATCCCAGTAGACCGACAACGATTCGATTAGACCGACAGTCATCCCCGGTAGACCGACAGTCATCCCCGGTAGACCGACAGTCATCTCCGGTAGACCGACAGTCATCCCCAGTAGAACGAGTCATAACCAGTAGAACGACAGTCATCCCCAGTAGATCGACAGTCATCCCCAGTAGAACGACATTCATCCCCAGTAGACCGACGATCATCCCCAGAAGACGGACGATCATCCCAGTAGACTGACAGCGATCCCCAGTAGACCGACAATCATCCCCAGTAGACCGACGATCATCCCCAGTATACCAACGATCTTCCCCAGTAGACCGATGATTCCCAGTAGACTGACAATCATCTCCAGTATACTGAAAATCATCCTCGCTAGAACGACGTTCATCCCCAGTAGAACGACGTTCATCTTCAGTAGACCGACGATCATCCCCAGTAGACCGACGATCATCCCCAGAAGACCGACGATCATCCCCAGTAGACCGACGATCATCCCCAGTAGACCGACAGTCATCCCCAGTAGACCGACAGTCATCCCCAGTAGACCGACAGTCATCCCCAGTAGACCAACGATCATCCCCAGTAGACCAACGATCATCCCCAGTAGACCAACGATCATCCCCAGTAGACCAACGATCATCCCCAGTAGACCGATGATTCTCAGTAGACTGACAATCATCTCCAGTAGACTGAAAATCATCCCCAGTAGACTAAGAGTCGTCCCCAGTAGACTGACGACCATCACCAGTAGACCGATGTTCATCCAAGTAGAACGACGTTCATCCCCAGTAGACCGACGATCATCCCCAGTAGACCGACAATCATCCCCAGTAGACCGACAATCATCCCCAGTAGACCGACAATCATCCCCAGTAGACCGACGATCATCCCCAGTAGACCGACGATCATCCCCAGTAGACCAACGATCATCCCCAGTAGACCAACGATCTTCCCCTGTAGACCAATGATCTTCCCCTGTAGACCAATGATTCCCAGTAGACTGGCAATCATCTCCAGTAGACTGAAAATCATCCCCGGTAGACCGACGATCATCCCCAGTAGACTGACGATCATCCCCAGAAGACCGACGATTATCCCCAGTGGACCGACAGCGATCCCCAGTAGACCGACAGCGATCCCCAGTAGACCGACAGTCATCCCCAGTAGACCGACAGTCATCCCCAGTAGACCGACATTGATTTACAGTAGACCGACATTGATTTACAGTAGACCGACAATGATCCGAGGTAGACCGACAATGATCCGAGGTAGACCGACAATGATCCGAGGTAGACCGACAATGATCCGAGGTAGACCGACAATGATCCGAGGTAGACCGACAATGATCCCAGTAGACCGACAACGATTCGATTAGACCGACAGTCATCCCCGGTAGACCGACAGTCATCCCCGGTAGACCGACAGTCATCCCCGGTAGACCGACAGTCGTCCCCAATAGACCTACAGTCGTCCCCAGTAGACCGACAGTCGTCCCCAGTAGACCGACAGTCGTCCCCAGTAGACCGACAATCGTCCCCAGTAGACCGACAATCGTCCCCAGTAGACCGACAATCGTCCCCAGTAGACCGACAGTCGTCTCCAGTAGACCGACAGTCGTCTCCAGTAGACCGACAGTCGTCTCCAGTAGACCGACAGTCGTCTCCAGTAGACCGACAGTCGTCTCCAGTAGACCGACAGTCGTCTCCAGTAGACCGACAGTCGTCTCCAGTAGACCGACAGTCGTCTCCAGTAGACCGACAGTCGTCTCCAGTAGACCGACAGTCGTCTCCAGTAGACCGACAGTCGTCTCCAGTAGACCGACAGTCGTCTCCAGTAGACCGACAGTCGTCTCCAGTAGACCGACAGTCGTCTCCAGTAGACCGACAGTCGTCCCCAGTAGACCGACAGTCGTCCCCAGTAGACCGACAGTCGTCCCCAGTAGACCGACAGTCGTCCCCAGTAGACCGACAGTCGTCCCCAGTAGACCGACAGTCGTCCCCAGTAGAGCGACAGTCGTCCCCAGTAGAGCGACAGTCGTCCCCAGTAGACCGACGTTCATCCCCAAATAGACCGACGTTCATCGCCAAGTAGACCGACGTTCATCCCCAAGTAGACCGACGTTCATCCCCAAGTAGACCGACGTTCATCCCCAAGTAGACCGACGTTCATCCCCAGTAGACCGACGTTCATCCCCAGTAGACCGACGTTCATCCCCAGTAGACCGGCGTTCATCCCCAGTAGACCGGCGTTCATCCCCAGTAGACCGGCGTTCATCCCCAGTAGACCGGCGTTCATCCCCAGTAGACCGGCGATCATCCCCAGTAGACCGGCGATCATCCCCAGTAGCCCGGCGATCATCCCGACAGTAGACTGGCGATCATCCCGACAGTAGACTGGCGATCATCCCGACAGTAGACTGGCGATCATCCCGACAGTAGACTGGCGATCATCCCGACAGTAGACGGGCGATCATCCCGACAGTAGACGGGCGATCATCACCAGTAGACGGGCGATCATCACCAGTAGACGGACTATCATCACCAGTAGACGGACTATCATCACCAGTAGACGGACGATCATCACCAGTAGACGGACGATCATCACCAGTAGACCGACAGTCATCCCCAGTAGACCGACAGTCATCCCCAGTAGACCGACAGTCATCCCCAGTAGACCGACAGTCATCCCCAGTAGACCGACAGTCATCCCCAGTAGACCGACAGTCATCCCCAGTAGACCGACAGTCATCCCCAGTAGACCGACAGTCATCCCCAGTAGACCGACAATGATCCGAGGTAGACCGACAATGATCCGAGGTAGACCGACAATGATCCACAGTAGACTGACAATGATCCCAGTAGACCGACAACGATTCGATTAGACCGACAGTCATCCCCGGTAGACCGACAGTCGTCCCCGGTAGACCGACAGTCGTCCCCGGTAGACCGACAGTCGTCCCCGGTAGACCGACAGTCGTCCCCAATGGACCTACAGTCGTCCCCAATGGACCTACAGTCGTCCCCAATAGACCTACAGTCGTCCCCAATAGACCGACAGTCGTCCCCAGTAGACCGACAATCGTCCCCAGTAGACCGACAATCGTCCCCAGTAGACCGACAATCGTCCCCAGTAGACCGACAGTCGTCCCCAGTAGACCGACAGTCGTCTCCAGTAGACCGACAGTCGTCTCCAGTAGACCGACAGTCGTCCCCAGTAGACCGACAGTCGTCCCCAGTAGACCGACAGTCGTCCCCAGTAGACCGACAGTCGTCCCCAGTAGACCGACAGTCGTCCCCAGTAGACCGACAGTCGTCCCCAGTAGACAGACAGTCGTCCCCAGTAGACCGACGTTCATCCCCAAATAGACCGACGTTCATCCCCAAATAGACCGACGTTCATCCCCAAATAGACCGACGTTCATCCCCAAGTAGACCGACGTTTATCCCCAAGTAGACCGACGTTTATCCCCAAGTAGACCGACGTTTATCCCCAAGTAGACCGACGTTTATCCCCAAGTAGACCGACGTTTATCCCCAAGTAGACCGACGTTTATCCCCAAGTAGACCGACGTTTATCCCCAAGTAGACCGACGTTCATCCCCAAGTAGACCGACGTTCATCCCCAGTAGACCGACGTTCATCCCCAGTAGACCGGCGTTCATCCCCAGTAGACCGGCGTTCATCCCCAGTAGACCGGCGTTCATCCCCAGTAGACCGCGTTCATCCCCAGTAGACCGGCGATCATCCCCAGTAGACCGGCGATCATCCCCAGTAGCCCGGCGATCATCCCCAGTAGACTGGCGATCATCCCGACAGTAGACTGGCGATCATCCCGACAGTAGACGGGCGATCATCACTAGTAGACGGGCGATCATCACCAGTAGACGGGCGATCATCACCAGTAGACGGACTATCATCACCAGTAGACGGACGATCATCACCAGTAGACGGACGATCATCACCAGTAGACGGACGATCATCACCAGTAGACGGACGATCATCACCAGTAGACGGACGATCATCACCAGTAGACAGACGATCATCCTCACTAGATCGACTATCATCCCCAGTAGACCGACGGTCACCCCCAGCAGACCGACAGTCATCCCCAGTAGACCAACAATCATCCCCAGTAGACCGACAGTCATCGCCAGTAGACCGACAATGGTCCCCAGTAGACCGACAGTCATCCCCAGCAGACTGACGATCATCACCAGTAGACCGACGATCATCACCAGTAGACCGACGGTCACCCCCAGCAGACCGACGGTCACCCCCAGCAGACCGACAGTCATCGCCAGTAGACGGACGATCATCACCAGTAGACAGACGATCATCCTCACTAGATCGACTATCATCCCCAGTAGACCGACGGTCACCCCCAGCAGACCGACAGTCATCCCCAGTAGACCAACAATCATCCCCAGTAGACCGACAGTCATCGCCAGTAGACCGACAATGATCCCCAGTAGACCGACAATGATCCCCAGTAGTCCGACAGTCATCCCCAGGAGCGGGACAGTGATTTACAGTAGACTGACTATGATCCGAGGTAGACCGACAATGATACGAGGTAGACCGACAATGATCCACAGTAGACCGACAATGATTTGAATAGACCGACAGTCATCCCCAGTAGACAGACAGTCGTCCCCAGTAAACAGACAGTCGTTTCTAGTAGTCCGGCAATCATCTCCAGGAGACCGACAATCATCCCCAGTAGACCGACAATCATCCCCATTAGACCGACGATGATCTCCAGTACACCGACAATCATCCCAAGTAAACTGACAATCATCCCCAGTAGACGGACAATCATCCCCAGTAGACTGACAATCATCCACAGTAGACTGACAATCAACCCCAGTAGACCGACAGTCATCGCCAGTAGAACGACAATGATCCCCAGTAGACCGACAGTCATCCCCAGCAGACCGACGATCATCACCAGTAGACCGACGATCATCACCAGTAGACCGACGGTCACCCCCAGTAGACCGACGGTCACCCCCAGCAGACCGACGGTCACCCCCAGCAGACCCACAGTCACCCCCAGCAGACCGACAGTCATCGCCAGTAGACCGACAATGATCCCAGTAGACCGACAATGATCCCCAGTAGTCCGACAGTCATCCCCAGGAGACCGACAGTGATTTACAGTAGACCGACAATGATACGAGGTAGACCGACAATGATCCACAGTAGACCGACAATGATTTGAATAGACCGACAGTCATCCCCAGTAGACAGACAGTCGTCCCCAGTAGACAGACAGTCGTCTCTAGTAGTCCGGCAATCATCCCCAGGAGACCGACAATCATCCCCAGTAGACCGACAATCATCCCCATTAGACCGACGATGATCTCCAGTACACCGACAATCATCCCAAGTAAACTGACAATCATCCCCAGTAGACGGACGGTCACCCCCAGCAGACCGACAGTCATCCCCAGTAGACCAACAATCATCCCCAGTAGACCGACAGTCATCGCCAGTAGACCGACAATGGTCCCCAGTAGACCGACAGTCATCCCCAGCAGACTGACGATCATCACCAGTAGACCGACGATCATCACCAGTAGACCGACGGTCACCCCCAGCAGACCGACGGTCACCCCCAGCAGACCGACAGTCATCGCCAGTAGACGGACGATCATCACCAGTAGACAGACGATCATCCTCACTAGATCGACTATCATCCCCAGTAGACCGACGGTCACCCCCAGCAGACCGACAGTCATCCCCAGTAGACCAACAATCATCCCCAGTAGACCGACAGTCATCGCCAGTAGACCGACAATGATCCCCAGTAGACCGACAATGATCCCCAGTAGTCCGACAGTCATCCCCAGGAGCGGGACAGTGATTTACAGTAGACTGACTATGATCCGAGGTAGACCGACAATGATACGAGGTAGACCGACAATGATCCACAGTAGACCGACAATGATTTGAATAGACCGACAGTCATCCCCAGTAGACAGACAGTCGTCCCCAGTAAACAGACAGTCGTTTCTAGTAGTCCGGCAATCATCTCCAGGAGACCGACAATCATCCCCAGTAGACCGACAATCATCCCCATTAGACCGACGATGATCTCCAGTACACCGACAATCATCCCAAGTAAACTGACAATCATCCCCAGTAGACGGACAATCATCCCCAGTAGACTGACAATCATCCACAGTAGACTGACAATCAACCCCAGTAGACCGACAGTCATCGCCAGTAGAACGACAATGATCCCCAGTAGACCGACAGTCATCCCCAGCAGACCGACGATCATCACCAGTAGACCGACGATCATCACCAGTAGACCGACGGTCACCCCCAGTAGACCGACGGTCACCCCCAGCAGACCGACGGTCACCCCCAGCAGACCCACAGTCACCCCCAGCAGACCGACAGTCATCGCCAGTAGACCGACAATGATCCCAGTAGACCGACAATGATCCCCAGTAGTCCGACAGTCATCCCCAGGAGACCGACAGTGATTTACAGTAGACCGACAATGATACGAGGTAGACCGACAATGATCCACAGTAGACCGACAATGATTTGAATAGACCGACAGTCATCCCCAGTAGACAGACAGTCGTCCCCAGTAGACAGACAGTCGTCTCTAGTAGTCCGGCAATCATCCCCAGGAGACCGACAATCATCCCCAGTAGACCGACAATCATCCCCATTAGACCGACGATGATCTCCAGTACACCGACAATCATCCCAAGTAAACTGACAATCATCCCCAGTAGACGGACAATCATCCCCAGTAGACGGACAATCATCCCCAGTAGACGGACAATCATCCACAGTAGACTGACAATCATCCACAGTAGACCGACACTCATCCCCAGTAGACCGACAATCATCCCCAGTAGACCGACAATCGTCCCCAGTTGACCGACAATCATCCCCAGTATGACCAGTTCAGTTTTCACACCAAACCCAACAGGTCCCTTAAACAATATGATTTATAGTTTTGAAAATACAATACCGTTATAATCCTGTGCGATGTGTAAAAGTCTTGTCATGTCCGTGTGTCGTTTGTGTAACAAATGCCCAACTGGCGCGCACGGAGCTAGCTAGCGTGGAGCCGTGTCTAGCTGCTAGCGCCCTCTTGTGGCCGACTAAACTTTTTAGTTCTGTAGGATGACTTTTTATTTTACGCGCGCTACATACAGTAAGCAAGGAATGCTGAATCACAAGATTTAAACGAAAGTTTAACAAACGTTTTGTTCCGCACAGTGTGATTTGTGCACAATATAATTTGAATAATCTCAGTCATAGTTCGGTAAGTTTTCCTCTTTAGTGAATTGCAAATGTCAGTTGTTTTTGAAAAACTCAATTTGCCGTGAGGACCATCATTATAGCTAGCCAAGAAGCCAGTGCATTTGCAAGCAGCCACATCTTACCTTGCAATTATTTTCTATTACTGGATGGCGGCGATGGCATGGGCTTACCCCAAGTGATATCTGGATAGAACACATTCCCTTTGACTGTCGTTTTTCTTATAGTCACATCGATATTTATCATTCTTGTAGGCAAATCGTTCTTATAGGCAAATCGTTCCTATAACCCCATTATTATTTATCATTCTTAGTACAACCCTATGGTTTGGTAGCTCTCGTTAGTTACAAGCCACCGATACGTTGTATATACTTCATTGTCTCTAATTTTTAATAAATCAAGTATTTTGTGAATATTCCTTAAATTGTTTAAATAAATATATTTGTAGAAACAAGAATCTTTGCTTCCACACCCAATTGTATTTCTTTTTTGTGGTAACCGCTCGGTTGGGCAGAGAGTGGTCAAGCTGTCCATTTATCTTCTATCCTTGCTTCCACTTTCTCCGGTTACACTTGGCGTAGTCGGCAGGATACACAAGTTATCCACTAGATTTGGGTGTGGATCTGAAGAAAAAAATATATATAATTTATAAATTAGTGAACGACAGTCAAATAAATAGGGAACTCGACCAGCAGAAACGGCACGACGACATCCGCAGCAATTGATGTCGCTGCTCACTTACAAGGATCTACACTAAAATGGTTGATCCTTGGCCAAAGCTGCTGAGATTTGTCTGATCTGGTGCCATCTTGAATCCAGAAACTCTGTTCTCCAAAAGACTTTGGTGATACTATTTGTCACCACTGAACTGGTACGTGGGAACTGCAAAAAGTCAACACTGGAACCTGTGGTAACTCTGAGTTCCAGGTTAGCGGTCCAGACAGTTGAACTATTCCAGCAGTCATTTACCTGCTGCATTAGGACAGTTGTGCATCTGAACTGTGCACTCCCATACTTTGTACATGTACTGACCTTTTATCCCCCTATAGTCAGCAGGTTTGCTCATCTTAACAATAGTCATGCCTAAGGAAACTCCAGGGGCGGAAGGAGGCCCTGATGTGTCACATCTCATGGGTGAAATAGAGGATTTGCGTGCTCTACTTTATCAAAACCAGGAATTTTCCAAAACCAAAAGTCCTACTTACATGTTAGTTCCTAGCCAGAAGAAAATACAGTCTTTTTCTGGACAAGCTAAGGACATAAAATTAGGACTGGATTTATGATGTTGGTGCTGCTGTTAAGGCCCAGTCCTTGTCTAGAAAGGCAGACATAGATTTTGCTGTCCAATACCTAACCGGCTCAGCTAGAGAGGTCAAATACCATGAAGTAGATAAGCTGGAAACACTATTCTCTGTCTTACGAGACACATTTGGCAATCATGGATCATCTGTTCGTCTGCAACGTACATTCTTTGAACGTAAGCAGACACATGGAAAGAGCTTGACAGATTTTTCTCACTCTCTTTTGGACCTGTTTACCAAGGCTTCCAGAAAGTGTCCTCAGCTCATGGAAAAGCGAGAACATCTGCTTAACCAGTTCGCGCCGGATGACGTATATAAACGCAAACATTTCCCCAGATTCAAAACGGATGACGCATAAACACGCCAAGTTCAAGTTCGGAAATGTATGTCAGCAGCTAGTCTTGGTTCCAAGACCTTCGTGTTGTTTATTTCGCGATCACTGACACAAACCACCGATGTTATAGAGGGCGCTATTTCACGACGAACCCCCACTCGTGAATTGGACCCTGTCGAAGGTCTTGGACAAGTTGGCACATCGTGGGCGTGGTCAGACTATTGTAATATATGCAGTATTCATATCACGTGATAATGATGGACGGTTAAGCAAATACGTGCAGACCTGAGGGTTATTGTTTCGCGCAAAACATGTCCAGACTCGCCGCGATTGACCTGTGTACACATGTCCAGACTCGCCGCGATTGACCTGTGTACACATGTCCAGACTCGCCGCGATTGACCTGTGTACACATGTACATGTACATTGTACATCGACACAGCAAATCATGGCTGCCCCGGCGTTTATTTGTGACTGCGGGTGCAGAGGTATTTGTCTTTGGTGTTTAAATTTGTGATGAGTGAAACCACGAAACGAATGATAATGTTTCCTTTGATTTCAGGAAAACGTAGCCAAAATGACGTACGTTCGACTTCGATCTGTTCCTTTTTCTATGGTTCGATACACTGGAATAAAAAAAAAACCCTTCCGTTCTCCGCGGCACCACATTACTAACGAGATGCTGCAGCGGGACTCGACAAGATCGGTACGGGTACAATGCGTCCAGGCCGCGCCGGTTGGCGGCTGCAGCTAGCTTGCACTAGTAGCCCCGGAAGATCGGCCACACAATGCTATTAAGTCTGCATATTTCGCGCAATGCATACTATACGTGCATTGAGTCGCCATCACATACACTGTACATGTACACAGACATTACAATCATGTACACTGTGTACACACACCCAGTCATATCCTGTATTTGTGTATAATGAATAATTCATGATGAGGCTCAAACTCGGTCGCTGATTGGATCCCTCGGAAAAGCGAGGGAGAATCGTCGAAAACTAAGGTTAAAGTTAACAATTGCTAGCCAACTAGTGCTAGACCCTTAGGGGAATCCAAAATCATGTACGTTTGTCAAACGTCGGCTCCAGTGCGAACATGGATCCAGCCGCATTTTGTAAACTACGCATGCGTGAGACCAGAACGCACACGAAGCCGGGATTTGAAAAAAGAGTCAGCGTTAACGAATCTGCGCGCGTGGTGGGCGCCGAAATAACACAAGGGTCTAGGGCTAGACTAGTCAGCAGCGGGCAAGGCCGGAAATGCGTGGGTGTGCTTCCCGGCACTATCAGCCTGAACACGCTTCGGATTGAGTTTCGTTAAAAATAATCCCGCCCGTGGGCTCGGCGATGTTAAAATAATCCCGGCGCGAACTGGTTAAAGACCAGTTTGCAGAAGGGATTCATGATGTTCTTTTACGAAAGTACTTAAAAGGTAAACTTCGAGAGTCGCCTTTAATTAACTTCTTTGCCTTGAGGACCGAGGCCATCGAGTGGGCTGAAGATGAGGATGCTTCCTGTACATCACATACACCAGTGGCTGTAAGAAAACAATCTGTAACAGAAGAGCCAAGTGCCAAATCATTACTTGACATCATGGTCAAACAACAAGAACAAATTGATCATCAACAAAAACAACTTGATGAATTGACAAGCCTTGTTAAAAAATTGGCACAATTGAAACCCAATACCACAGACAGGAGACAGACAAACACAACTTGTGCATTTTGTAGTAGAGTAGGTCATACAGCAGAGAGGTGTTTTAAACGACAACGCCAAGAGGCACATGGTACGATAGAGTTGAGGAAATCAAAGAAATCCCCTAGTAATTAGGGAAACTAACTCCTCTCTCGGACCAGGGTCCCTTCGTAGAGAGGGAAATTACGGGCCCTTTTTCTAGTGCTTGTCATGCTGATAGGGGTCCTTTCACCTCTAATCTAATTGGAAGCTGTCCCACTCTCACTATAGGACTGGGAACCATCAAGGCAAAATGTCTCATTGACACAGGTTCGATGGTATCGACAATTACTGAGGATTTTTTCCTAACGCATCTTAAGTCAACAGGAACCGAATTAAGACAAAACGGCCCCTGTTTACGCATAACAGCTGCTAATGGCTTAGAGATACCATACATTGGATATTTGGAGCTATACCTCAATTGTGATGGGATTATTCTGCCTCAGATCGGTTTCCTAGTCGTCCGTGATCCAGTTGATGTTGACATCAAGAAGGAGAAACAACTAGTCCCAGGTCTCCTTGGGATGAATGTTTTGAATTTGTTGGTAAGCGCTTTGGGTGACGCCAGCTTACATATGTCGTCCCCACTACATTTCTTGAAGTCTGTTCTGTCTCTACAGATAGACGCTCGAGACAAGGATCAAGATGTGTCTTTTGTGCGGTCTTTTAACCAATCAGTATACATTCCTCCCAATACTTCTGTTACCATTCCTTGTAATGCTGTTGTCGAACCCCTCCGTAACAGTGATCACCTTCCAGTTGGTCTTCTTGTGGCATCTTCCTTTAATAGTTCAACTTGGCAAGTCGGTTCCAGTCAGGATCGACAACATGACCAGCTCGGGGTACACTTTGCGTCCTAGAACTCGGATAGGTGCCCTTCGTAGAGTAGATTCTGTGGTGGATGACGCATTGAAAGTTGACTTTGAAGTAACTTCTGAAGAGATTATAGTCACTAAAGCTGAAGAACATATTTCTGCTTCAGTTTCAGTCGACATATCCGGCTTTGATGGCACACCAGAACAACTGAATGAAGTTAAAGACATTCTTGAAAAACATAAAGATGTCTTTGCTTGCCACGACTTTGACTTGGGTGACACTGACACTGTCGAGCATCATATTGAAACCTCCAATTCTCAACCCATTTCACAAACCTATAGGCGTATACCCCAAATCAATATGAGGAAGTCAAGAAACATATACAGATGCTACTCACCCACAACATAATCCAAGAAAGTCACAGTCCCTACGCTTCACCCATTGTATTAGTCTTGGTGCAAGACGTCCCTGCTATCACTCCACCAACCGCTATCACCCACGAACCGCTATCACAGGAACGTCTTGGGAATCTTGTGGTGAAAGAGGGCGTGGTCTTACTGAACAAGAAATGCATAATTCAACAAACGGCAATAAAATATTAGCGCACGCTCACTAACAGCAATAAGTGCATTGGTAATAAGCTGTACAGAATGGTACCGTTCCGCTGAAGTCTACGCATACAACGTGAACTAAATCATGCAGACGTGCAGGTACTAGACTCATGACTTGAATGATTCGTCGCACGCGCTCATCGGTTATACAAGCTACGTCATAATGTATGCATACGCACACTGAAGTCTGCTCGGAATTTCCCGAGCAGAATTCACAAGATTCCCAAGACGTTCCTGTGATAGCGGTTCGTGGGTTCATGGAAATACAAAACAGGGACGTCTTGCACCAAGACTACCATTGTATTGGTCAGTAAGAAGGATGGTTCTCTGCGTATGTGCGTTGACTACCGACGCCTTAATGCTGACACTAAGAAGGATGCCTTTCCTCTCCCTCGCATCGACGAACTCATCGACTCTCCTGTTGGTGCCAAAAAATTTTCGTCGTTAGACTTGGCCAGCGGATACCATCAAGTGCGGGTTCGAGAGTCCGATCAAGAAAAGACAGCCTTTATTACACCTATGGGCTTGTACGAATATACCAGAATGCCTTTTGGTTTATGTGGTGCCCCTGCTACATTTCAAAGGTTAATGCAAAAATGCATGGGTGACCTTATGTACTAACTGATTTTTGTTTACCTTGACGATGTGTGTATCTTCTCCAAGACCTTTGAGGAACACTTGCATCATCTTGATACTGTTTTCTGTAGGTTGAAAGAACATAATCTGAAACTGAAACCCTCTAAATGCCATCTATTCTGTAAACAGATCAACTATCTGGGTCATACCTTGTCTGAAGAGGGTATATCCCTTATAAAAATCCACCATAGTTTTACTATTGTAAAACTATAGTTTTACTGCAGTACATAAAGTTTTACTGTAGTAATTAAAGTAAAAGTAAAGTTTCTCCTAAAGTAAAGTTACTATAGTTTTACTACAATAAAAACACAAGTCAAACTATAGTGAATCTGCAGTATTTTGGAAGTAATACTTCAGTATTTATATTCATAGTTTACTGTAGATTTACTTTAACTTTACTGCAATGAAAACTGCAGTAATACTGCAGTATCATTGTAGTAAAACAATGGTAATATGTTTGTTAATACTATAACTTTACTGCAATGAAAACTGCAGTAATACTACAGTATCATTGTAGTAAAACAATGGTAATATTGTCGTGTTTTTTGTCGAAATGTTTTTCAATGATTTCTTTTGATGCTTTCTTTATAAAGGCAGTAGGCCTAGGCCCTAATGATGTCCGCGCCTACCTCGTTAGCAGGCATTGCGAATTTGTAATTTTCCTACGATTACGAAGATAGCTAATAGGAAATCATGTTTTGGGGTTCATGACTGCATGTTCTTAAAAAATCCTTTCAAAACCATATCGTCAGAGATAAAAGTGGCTATGGAGAGAAAAATCAGGAAAGGCAATTTGCGTTCGTAATCTGGGCTGCAGAGCAGTACATAATTGTAATGCTAACGTTTGAGAAATCATGTAAATGTATGCCTATAGTTCAGTGTCATCACACATTTCTTTAGCCGCCCTTTTTTATCTTATCTCTCATCTCTGAAAGTTTCAATCCATTACAAGCATTATTAACGAAG
Organism: Crossaster papposus; assembly: GCA_037893245.1. Taxonomy (NCBI): domain Eukaryota; kingdom Metazoa; phylum Echinodermata; class Asteroidea; order Velatida; family Solasteridae; genus Crossaster; species Crossaster papposus. The sequence continues at coordinate 1,099,810 of JBAIAA010000600.1, forward strand.
TTAGAGAGGGGAAAAAAGATCGCCAAATTCTGTGCGGCGGTTGTTTTCCGAGCGAGAGGAAACTCGGTCCCAGTCAACTCGGCCCAAAATCAACTTGGCCCAAAGTCGAGACAACTCGACCGTCCAGACAACCCGAAATCGATGTGTACATGCAGCGCGTGTAGAGCGTACGGTGCGCTGTTCGCTCGGTCCCGATCCCACCAATATTTTGGTGGGAAAAGTTAAATTGTCTCGACGGTCAAGCTGTCTCGGCTTCGGTGCTGAGTTGACTGGGGCCGAGTTGGAATGGGGCCGAGTTGACCTGGTCGTAGGCCTACCATTGTAAAAATACAGGGGGTCAAATGAAAAATACCGCCCAAGGATTGCGAAAATGGCAACAAAAATAATGTTTCATTGCCATATTTAATTATATCCATCCAATATTTTCTGCTTTGTTGGGTTTTAATATTAAAAAGCGATTTGTTTTGAGTGATTTTCTGTTAAAGAAAGTCGTGCTTACACCCCTTTCAAAAATGGTATGTTCCGAGCAGATCGTCAAATTCTTTCATCCGGGAACTTTACACCGATTCTTGGTCAAGTTCCCAGCCCTAATTTGCGCTGAGTAAATACGCGTTGTATTAGGTAACTGACTAAATTGTGTTTTGAAATCGAAGTTCACTACGTCTATTGTAACGGTTTTCATCAGGCAAGAAGCGAGCAGTCTGGATGAATATAAAGAAGGTTTTGCAACTCAATTTTCGTACTTAAAGTTACTTTTGTTACTCATCTGCTCATGGTTTGGAAAGAATCTTTTCGAGATTGGGAGACACCATCGAGAAGTTTGACTTTGAGTTTGACGACAGCTGCAGTGCTGGCCGCGCCATGGCCGGGGCCGCGGGGCCGGGCAACCAAGTGCCAAGCAAGTGGACACACACACGTGTAACGTACGGTTACACGGATATCGGCTATACCTAGGCCAATCCTCGATAATCAAGTGAAATGTTTAGGAAATTGTTGTCTTCAGCGTGCAACGTGGCCATGCATGGTGCAGCAAATCGATAAACTTAATTTGACCCACAGAACACGTCACTTTAAAATTGCTTGTGCGTGTATACTTAAATACTTTACTCATGATCCGGAACTAGGAAACATATGATATAGGCCTCTGTTCAGTCTTTGTCTCCTTTAAAAAAAACCTGTTATAATTGTTTTTAATAATGATACTTTTTGTTTTAACAATTGTAATACTGTAATCATAATAGTTTGTCTTATTCCAACCGGGATCCCTGTTAAATCCAACCAGGATCCCGGTTGAATCCAATCGGGATAAACAATTTACTGGGATCCCGGTTTAAAAAATCCTGGTTCAACTGGGATCCCTGATAATCTCGCCAACAAATCCCGGGAATCCCGGTTGTTTTTTCTATGGGGAAGAGATAATAAGACCAAAACAAAGCTCAAGAATCCCGATGTCTTGTGTCCATTATTACGCGTCCTTTCTTTTAGCTAAAAATAGTGTACTGCTTATTTTATTTGCCTTTTTCCGTACAGTTAAACAGAAGTGTTGCTGCATTGAAATGTAACATGCAGTAGCTGCTATACACTAGTAGGCCTTTATGCTGTATTATAGTACAAATACTGCAGTAATACTGTAATAAAAATGTAGTAAGGACTGGGTTATTTTGAGGTAAAAATATGCTAAAACTACAGTAACAGTATAGTTTTACTGCAGTACACACAATAATAATACTACAGTAAAAATGCAGTAAAGATAAAGTAACGATGGGTTATTTTGAGGTAAAAATATGCTAAAACTACAGTAACAGTATAGTTTTACTGCAGTACACACTATAATAATACTACAGTAAAAATACAGTAAAGATAAAGTAAGAATGGGTTATTTTGAGGTAAAAATATGCTAAAACTACAGTAACAGTATAGTTTTACTGCAGTACACACTATAATAATACTACAGTAAAAATGCAGTAAAGATAAAGTAACGATGGGTTATTTTGAGGTAAAAATATGCTAAAACTACAGTAACAGTATAGTTTTACTGCAGTAAACACTATAATAATATTACAGTAAAAATGCAGTAAAGATAAAGTAACAATGGGTTATTTTGAGGTAAAAATATGCTAAAACTACAGTAACAGTATAGTTTTACTGCAGACACACTATAATAATACTACAGTAAAAATGCAGTAAAGATAAACTAACAATGGGTTATTTTGAGGTACAAATGTGCTAAAACTACAGTAACAGTATAGTTTTACTGCAGTAAACACTATAATAATACTACAGTAAAAATTACTACAGTGATCTTGTAGTTTAACTGCAGTAAACTGTAGTAATAAAACAGTAAATGTGAAGTAAAATATAGTAATTGTGTAGATTAAACGCAGTAATACTGCGGTTTAACTGCGGTTTTACTGTAGTAAATGGAACATTTTGTGTCGAAAACACCGTACTTTTACTACAGTATGAACTACAGTAATATTATAGTAAAAGTACAGTTTTACTTCAGGTTTACTACTGATCAACTATAGTAGCACAATAGTAATACTACAATAAAACTGCAGTTTTTTGTAAAGTAAAACTAGGGTCGATTTTTATAAGGGTATTGCTACCAACTCTGATAAGACTATGGCTATCGTCGAATGGCCTGTGCCTCGCACGACTAAGCAGCTTCGTTCCTTCCTAGGTTTTGCAAGCTATTACTGGCGGTACATCAAGAACTTTTCCCGGATTGCTGGCCCTCTCCATGCTTTGGTTGGTAAAGGTCAACATTGTCCACCAAAAATATTCCGGAAACAGTGGTCAGAAGCTTGTCAGAATGCCTTTGAGGAACTAAAATCCAAATTTGTCGAACCCCCTATCCTCACCTTTGCTGATTTTGACCTTCCTTTCATACTTGATGTGGATGCAAGTCTACCAGGCTTAGGTGCTGTGCTGTCACAAATCCAAGGAGGAGAGGAGAAGGTGGTAGCCTTTGCCAGTCGTTGTCTGCGAGAGAATGAAAAAAAGATGGAGAACTACAGCTCTTGTAAGCTAGAATTATTAGGACTGAAGTGGGCTATCACTGAAAAATTCAAAGACTATCTCTATTGTTCAGTGTTCACTGTTAGGACAGATAATAACCCATTGAGTCATCTCGCTACGGCGAAACTTGGTGCGACTGAGCAGCGGTGGGTTGCCCTGGTCGTGCTAACTCTAATGCGGATGGACTCTCTCGTCAACATTATACAGAGAGTGAGCAATGTGACATCTCTGAAATAATAGCAGCAGAAAGCAAGTTCAAGGCTGTTTCGACTCCTTTCCCAGCAACCTTGCAGGTAAAAATATTTAACACAGTTGGTGAACTTTGCCCAGCTCGGGTCCAAGCTGATATTCGTTCTTCTGTAACTTCTTTTCCATCCCTATCCACAGCAAAGTTCGCCACATTACAGCAGGATGATCCTAGTATTCACAGGTATTTACAGTATCACAGTTCACTCAACCTAGATAAGTCAGGTAGAAAGCATGAACCCCCGCCAGTCACGGTTCTGCTGAGTCAATCTAAGCGCCTTACACTTGACAATGGAGTCCTATACCGGGCAGTTCAAGATCCTGTGCTTGGTGCTCTACACCAAGTGGTTCTTCCCTCTATCCTGAAATCTAAAATCCTGACCAGCCTACACAATGATTTTGGTCATCAGGGTGAAGAGAGGACTATGTCTCTAGTTCGTCGGCGCTGTTTTTGGTCTTTTATGTTTCGTGACATCAAGAAGTGGGTTCGTGAATGCGAGCGTTAAGTGGCGAAGTTACCCGTACCATCTGTAAGGAACCCTCTTGGTCATTTGATCGCCTCTAGGCCACTTGAGACAATAGTCATTGATTTTACTTTATTAGAGCAGGCATCTGATAGAACTGAGAACGTTCTTGTAATCACCGACGTTTTCAGTAAGTTCACTGTAGCAGTCCCGACCATGGATCAGAAAGCCAAAACTACAGCCAATGCTCTAGTTAAGGAGTGGTTTTTCAAATATGGAGTTCCACAGCGTATTCACTCTGACCAAGGACGCCAATTTGAAGGAGACCCTATTGCCAACCTATGTAAAATGTACAACATCACAAAATCTAGAACTACCCCCTATCATCCCCAGGGTAATGCACAGTGCGAGAGATTCAACCGCACCATGCATAATCTTCTTCGCACCTTATCTGCTAAACAGAAGCAATCTTGGCCAAAACATCTACCAGAACTTCTCTTTGCATACAATTCTACTGAACACTCCGCCACAGGTTTCTCTCCTTTCTACCTCATGTTTGGTCGTGAACCTTTGCTGCCAGTAGATCTTCTCCTAAATGGAGACCTACCTGAAAAAGATCTGCAATGATTGGGTAATTGCTCTCCACCAGTCCAGGTTAAAGGAGGTTTACCATCTAGCACAAAGGAGAACACAACATGAGCTAGAAAAGAGTAAAATGCATTTTGACCGCAAGGCCAATCCCAACAGGTTTAAAGTAGGTGATCTTGTCTATCTTCGCAAACACAGTAGAGGCAGAAGTAAAATACAAGACCACTACTTCCCTGATATATATAGGGTAATTTGTCGCATTTCTGATGATTGCTTTGTATATTCCATTGAGTTAGCGGACGGCACTGGTAGGTTGAAAACTGTCAACTCCTTTGAACTTAAGCTTGTTTCCACCCCTTTGGGTAAACTTTATACTTTTCCATCATTTCCTAGTCCTGCTTACTAAGAGGACATAACTTCATCAAGTTCTAGATCTACTACATCTGATTCTGAATTTGAAGTTGAAATGTTCTTTCCAGAGGAAGATAATACTATTCCTCCAAACCAACCAAAATCACCACCTTCAGAATTCTGAATTTGAAGTTGAAATGTTCTTTCCAGAGGAAGATAATACTATTCCTCCAAACCAACCAAAATCACCACCTTCAGACCCACCTCTTCGACGTTCAGGTCGTTCCACAAAGGGGAAGCACACCAATGTCCACAAGTTTCCCTCGCTCTGTCCTCAGCCAGCAACATCTGCTTCTCATTAGTGATCTGCAAACAATGAGGTTACTGGTCAGTATCAATCATACTCCTTTTAATAGCTATGATTATCGGACAGGCATTCGGTTATGTACATCTACTTTGGATGGTTCCAACAGTTACTTTGTTAATATCTTGTTTAAGCTCTATTCTATATGGCTGTTACAACAGATAAGTATATTCTATTGTTGGCTGCTAACTTTTCAAAGCTATACTGATGGATAGACTGAAAGTGGCATACTCAAATGTAGTATTTGTTTTTTAAATAAATGTCTTTTTATGATATGATATATTTATCATCACCTATGCTCTATGGGCCGGTGATTACCTTCTCAAATTCTGTCATCTGTGCATTAACTCACCGTGGTTACTATGGGTTTTTGCTCATTAGTTTAAGAACTAATAACTTAAATTTGTCTATAATTTGTATTTTTTCCTACTTTAGAAACATCTAAAAAGAAAAGGGGTGTATGATTCCCCTCAACTCTGATTTCCTACTTTGAAACAGAACCCTCCATCTGACTATATCTAGCTTACCTTGCTATTTTTCTTGTTTTCAGCACCTTTTTGATCATCTCTATTAAATCCATGGTGAAGTTTAAACGTGATGAGTCCAGTGAGATAAACTCAAGTCAGGGACATCCTGACCTGGATATCTACATCCAATATTTTTCATCATGACATCTATTTTGTAATCTTTTTGCAAATTCTTCTTCTTATTGAAGCGACTATCTTGAAGAGTTTCTATTTGTCTATATTATGAGATAAACTCTGCCTTAGTGACATACTAGGGATGGACTTCTGACTCTTCAATATTTGTTTTCTTCTCTGATAATATTTGGTCGAAGAAAGTGTTGTACAAGATTTAGAAATTCTATGAATCATAATAACAGTCTACGTACGTACTGTCCAGACTGTGTAACTAGTGCAGCACGTGGACATTTAATTTATTTCCTTCACAAAAAAAAATATACTAAAAATCTTTACTTTCTAAAATTAGGGGGTGAGTGTGACCAGTTCAGTTTTTACACCAAACCCAACAGGTCCCTTAAACAATATGATTTATAGTTTTGAAAATACAATACCGTTATAATCCTGTGCGATGTGTAAAAGTCTTGTCATGTCCGTGTGTCGTTTGTGTACTAACAAATGCCCAACTGGCGCGCTCGGAGCTAGCTAGCGCGTGGAGCCGTGTCCAGAGTGTCCAGCTGCTAGCGCCCTCTTGTGGCCGACTAAACTTTTTAGTGTACTGTTTGATGACTTTTTATTTTACGCGCGCTACATACAGTAAGCAAGAAATGCTGAATCACCAGATTTAAACGAAAGTTTAACGAACTTTTTGTTCCGCACAGTGTGATTTGTGCACAATATAATTTGAATAATCTCAGTCATAGTTCGGTAAGTTTTCCTCTTTAGTGAATTGCAAATGTCTGTTGTTTTTGAAAAACTCACTTTGCCGTGAGGACCATCATTATAGCTAGCCAAGCAGCCACACCTTACCTTGCAATTATTTTCTATTACTGGATGGCGGCGATGGCATGGGCTTACCCCAAGTGATATCTGGATAGAACACATTCCCTTTGACTGTCGTTTTTCTTATAGTCACATCGATATTTATCATTCTTGTAGGCAAATCGTTCTTATAGGCAAATCGTTCCTATAACCCCATTATTATTTATCATTCTTAGTACAACCCTATGGTTTGGTAGCTCTCGTTAGTTACAAGCCACCGATACGTTGTATATACTTCATTGTCTCTAGTTTTTAATAAATCAAGTATTTTGTGAATATTCCTTAAATTGTTTAAATAAATATATTTGTAGACACAAGAATCTTTGCTTCCACACCCAATTGTATTTCTTTTTGTGGTAACCGCTCGGTTGGGCAGAGAGTGGTCAAGCTGTCCATTTATCTTCTATCTTTGCTTCCACTCTCTCCGGTTACAGTAGACTGGCGATCGTCCCCAGTAGACTGACAGTCATCCATAGTAGACTGACAGTCATCCATAGTAGACTGATGATTCCAAGTAGACTGACAATCATTTCCAATAGACTGAAAATCATCCCGAGTAGAATGATCCCCAGTAGACCGACAGTGATCCCCAGTAGACTGACGATCATCCCCAGTAGACTGACGATCATCCCCAGTAGACTGACTATCATCCCCAGTAGACTGACGATCATCCCCAGTAGACTGACGATCATCCCCAGTAGACTGACGATCATCCCCAGTAGACTGACGATCATTTTCAGTAGACTGACGATCATCGATCCCCAGTAGACTGACAATCATCCCCAGTAGAATCACCTAAGGGATCGGCGGTTGAAAATCGCTTTACCGAACGATCGATATACAAAATCTGTGGATCCCGCGGTGTTTGTTGTAACAACGTCCCACTGCTGTTACGTCACAAATCAACCAGTAACAATTCAAAAATGTTTAGAAAGCATGTTTTCTACATATACAGGGTAGGTTTTATTTTTTATTTTTTAAAGAAGCAAGAACAACTATAGGTTACTACTTGTTAAACACAAGACGTCATAACAAGCTAGAAGCATAACAGTATAAAGTCTTAATTTATGATCTAAAGGTAGGATACACCATTGGTAATAACTGGAATTATCAGGAACGGGTGGATTTGGAGAGTTGTGTTTTATAGTAAATGTCGTTTAACTGACCTGTCCAAAGTTGTACAATCGTTGATGCCTAAAAAAACAGCAAGAAAAACAGTGTTCGTTTTCAACCGGCGTTGGGCAGTTGTTTTTGTTCTTTTCGTATCAATTACAGGATATCTAGCGCAATCATTTTGCTGGATGCCTACAATCATTATTTACTTTCAAATAAGTAAGATATTTCTTAATTACTCGGTAGTAAAGTTTTCCGATATCTGCAAATGGTGTATCCTACCTTTAAACGCTAATTTTCAGTAATAACTTTTCACTTGTTAAAATATGATAAATAATAGGCTTTAACGTTTTGCCTACAAACTTCATAATCCAGCAAGTTGAAGTAAGAGGTAAAGCATATGTTGAAATCATTCTTAATGTTATAATTAAAACTATACATTGGATTGAATGTTGCAAGTCAAATAAGTATATTTCATAATTTTGTACTAACCCTATTTTGGGGATAATGCAAACAACCTAATCATATTATAGATGCGAACCGACCTACCAGCCCTAAACAACTTAAGTGGGTAAGATATCTGCACTAATTAAGCAGAAAGGCAAGGGTTCGGGTTCCAGTCCAAGCTCTTGATACTGGTATTATTTCCTCACTGCACCGAATTATACTACGCATGACTGCACAGTCACCTTTGTTCAGCAGCTGCACTGCACTGCACAATGGACCTGAGCGTGCAGCTGTTAAACACACCATGTGCTATGGGTAGCACAGATGAGAGCGAGCCTGCCGGTTTAGCAAGCCTGCCGGTTTAGCAAGCCCGCCGGTTCAGCAAGCCCGCCGGTTCAGCAAGCCCGCCGGTTCAGCAAGCCCGCCGGTTCAGCAAGCCCGCCGGTTCAGCAAGCCCGCCGGTTCAGCAAGCCCGCCGTATCAGCAAGCCCGCCGGTTCAGCAAGCCCGCGGGCTCAGCAAGCCCGCCGGTTCAGCAAGCCCGCGGGCTCAGCAAGCCCGCGGGCTCACCAAGCCCGCGGGCTCACCAAGCCCGCGGGCGCTCAACAAGCCCGCGGGTTCAACCAGCCCGCGGGTTCAACCAGCCCGCGGGTTCAACAAGCCCGCGGGTTCAACAAGCCCGCGGGTTCAACAAGCCCGCGGGTTCAACAAGCCCGCGGGTTCAACAAGCCCGCGGGTTCAACAAGCCCGCGGGTTCAACAAGCCCGCGGGTTCAACAAGCCCGCGGGTTCAACAAGCCCGCGGGTTCAACAAGCCCGCGGGTTCAACAAGCCCGCGGGTTCAACAAGCCCGCGGGTTTAACAAGCCCGCAGGTTTAATAAGCCTTGAGGTTTAACAAGCCTGTAGGTTTAACAAGCTCTCATGCTAGTTGAGTATACACTGTTTATATCAATTACGTTGGTGAAGGGCGAATCCCTCTATTATAATTAATATGTCACACTTTATATACACAATACTTTCTCGCATTTTACTGTAAAGTTATGAACGTCATGGGCATAAATAATGTAGGGATATGTTGTGCAATCGACTACCGTTATTATGAAATTCATACACATTCAAATACATATCCTCGGTCCTGGCAAAATTGTGCACATTTCTATAGGAAAAAAGTCACACAAAACTCATACCTGTAATGCATTGTTGAGACAGTGAGCAAAATATGCATCCTCCATTATTCCACATTTTTGCAACTGCACTGGTCAGGCCTATGTCTTTGCCAGGTATACCACTAAAAAGACAGGTTTCTGGTGATCAGAAATCACAAGTCATTAAGCCCGGAGCTATATATAAATTACCTTGTTCCTCATGAACTAACTTGTGATTTGACTTGTGATTTGACTTGTGATTTGACTTGTGATTTGAGTAGCGACTTGACTTGTAATTGGATAGTACTTGACGTTTGATTAACTTGCGATTTTACTTGTGATTTTACTAGTGATTTTACTAGTGATTGGAATAGTGATTGGACTACCAGTAATTGACCTGTGGTTAACTTGTGATTGGACTTGTAAATGGACTAGTGATTTGACTACTAGTAATTGATTTGTAAATGGACTTGTGATTTGACTAGTAATTGACTTGTAAAAAGAATTCTGATTTGACTAGTGATATGACTTAAATGGACTTGTGATTTGACTACTAGTACTTGACTTGTGATTGGATTTGTAATGGACTTGTGATTAATTTGTGATTGGCTAGTGATTGACTTATGAATGACTTTTGTTGACTTGGGATTTGATTTATTTGATTAATTTGTGCAACTCTCAAACATTACACTGTTTAGAATGTTGTTTCAAAAAAAATGAAAAAAAATAGGATGCTTTTGCAAATCTGAGTTGCAATTATGATCATAACAATGACGTCAACAAGTAGGTAAACACTCAGCAATTGAGCTATCGCGGTGGATTCGTGTAAATGCAGCTTGTGAAATATTGTCCAATCAAAGAAATTATATCGACGCGGAACACACGCATTCTGAGACGAACAAAGTTACCGCATGAAACTCCATAGGGTTGTCTAGGGGGCGCAGCTCAGTCCGAGCTAGCGAGCCATAGGCCAATCGACCTATCCACGCCCCTTAAACAACTTTACACACAGGTAGCATGTGGGTCAAAGTCTAGTAGCGTATTACGTGGAATCATTGCATACACTAGGAGTTGTCGGATTTCTGAGACAACTTTGCCCACGTGTACAGTACATGCAGGTTTTCGGTGCGACCACTTATCGCAAAAAGTGCATAGCTGGCTCATTTTCAAAGTCGTTTGTTATAACGTGTATCTAAATAATGCAGACTCCCCGGACCCCACTCACATATTTTAACCATTCGAGAATAAGAAAACCTCAACAAATATGAACAGAACAAACTACGTTAGACAGGCTTGGCCAATGTGTTGCAAACAAGATTAGCAGTAGCCTGTATAAAAATCGTAATAACAGGCCAGTTAGCGATCGCGTTAAAAAAATTGCGTATGCGTTTTAACAAACAGGGCGCACGTGCGGTCGAATACTGAGCGTATTTGGAACGTTTGTTTGTTTGTCCAAGATTTGGAATATTATGTGATGACATGTGCAACAGATGCTAGGATTGGATACTTTTTAGTATTTTTGTTCTGTTATGCAAATCGCCCATCACAAGGCCAAAGGCAACTCGAGGTGTGGGCTACTAGAGGAAAGTGTGGATGAACCAGCCTCTCACACTGAAACAAGACAATCTGATCTCTTCACAGTACGAATAGGGTTGGGATGGGTAACTAGTCCATTGCAAGGCATTAATAATGCCTCTACCCATATTATGTATAGAAGTGTCCTAGCCCAGGCCGGGCTTGAACCCCCAACCTGCAGAACAACATGCAGAGCACGAATTGAATGCTCCTGATCACTAGGCCACTGCACTTCCACTGATTGCGTAAGGCGATAGGTCACTTTTCTGGTACTCGGTGATTGTCCACTATAGATACCACATCCAGTTCTTGCAGCAGTGATTGAAGCTGTGGCTCCTCCAGAGTTGTTCCAGAACCTTGTAGCGTTGAAGACACAAGAACAACGGCTTGCCTCGTCTGAAAGAGGAACAGAATACAAATAATGAAAGCACCTCTGCCATTTCCCCCCCAAAGAGAGGCTGTTTCAAGGACTGGAGTTCAAGTTGTTTAAAAGAAGTCTTGCAAAGCATTCTGGAATGGTGTTCACTTGTTTTCGACGAGGAGCAATAGCGTGGTCATTCAAATGAGGCTGTAAGTTTTTCTATAAGAACTTGTTTTTCTTTGGAAAGTTGATCTGTCCCGATCATTTCTTCCATTGTACTGTAACCAGCAGTGTAGATGCTGGATCTCAGAGGCTGAAATCACGCCACTTATTCAAGGCGGCAGCACATGACTCTCTCCAATAATTTGTGGATAGAAAAACCGGAAGCAAGCAGAGACACTTGGAGGGTGCATGAGAAACCATGCAACCAAGCCGAGCAAGTCCCAAGTGCAAAATCCTTCATTTAACCAGTTTACGTCGAATGACCTACGTATACGCAAATTTTTCCCAAGATTCAAAACGGATGACGGATAAACACGTCACGAGCAAGGCCAGAAATATCTGTCAGCGACCGAATTGCAGCAATCGAGGCCGGGAATGCTTCCCACTGATATCTACCTGAACCTGCCTCAGATCGAGTTGTGTGAAAAACAATCCTGCGCCTGGTCTCGGTCAAGGTCAAAATAATCCCAGCGCAAACTGGTAAACGATACTTTTTAAACCAGTAAACGATACTTTTTAAACCAGTAAATGATTCCTTTAGAAGCGGGCAATGGTTGAGAAGAGAATTAAAATCTATCGGCTCCCCGGTTGGTGAACCATTTGTTAATTGACCTGGGACCTTACTTGAGTTCTCTGTCTTCTTCACCATGCCTGTCCAGATACACAGAGGCCCAATGGCAGATCCTCTCCCCTCGGATGATGATCACACTTGAAGAATTAATGTCTAGAAAGATGACTGTCCCGGCTCCGCAGGATAGATAATGCTGCTGTGAATGGTTACAAAAACGCGCATCAAATCAGTGATGATGATCGGAAAACAATGGTGCTCCTGAAAATATGCAAACTACATGGATACAGGGTGGTACCTAAAAAAAGATGAAGAATCTTTCTAGATGAAAAATGATACCAAGGGCATTTGATAGTAGTTTTCATTCCAGGGAGTTTTTTCTGGAACAAAGTCGGTGGTCAATTGGGCAGGCCTTTTCACTGCTTTCGCGCTTCTGTTGATCCAACTTGGTTCCAGAAAAAATACCCTGAAATGAAAACTATTGGACTGAATCGGCCGATCTTGGTATCTTTTTTCATCAGAAGAAATTTTCCTGTCAGTCCAAACTTGTTTTTCTGGTAGAAGGGTACAGAAAATAAGCCGTTCCGGTATTTGTTTTACCACCCTGTCTAAGAGGATGAATTCACTGCCTTGGTTTTATTTTATTATTGTGAAGGATTGATATCGGGAATAAAAGAAGAGATAAACTTTGCAGGCTTATCGGAACAAGCTTGTTTGTGTAGCTTACAGATGCATACACAACATACGAAGACAAAAGAAGATTGTTTCCCGAGTCTTTTTGGACTGTAAGTGTTTTTTGGGGGCATTATTTACTAATATAGCAAAATCAATACATAAATGTTACCTCCGATATACTAGCCCTCTGACAGCCCGACCTGGCCCCGTTCAGACAGATGAGGGCGCCACACACCAGACAGACCGCGGGACGATTGGGCACCAGGTGGCAACTCTGGCACTTCTGCTCCCGGTAGTACTGAAAGACCATGTCGTAAGTCTTAGGCAGTTGCAGGAGACGGGGAGGGAAGAAGATGGGGTTGTGCAACAGAAGGCTCTGCGGGGGTGAAAAAAATTAAAGAAAGGTCTGAATCTCTTGTCTATGGCTAGTGTCTAGGTGTATGACTTTGCGAGAGCAGGTTTATAATAGACATAGCTCTCTGGAAGCTCTGTTTCAGGCACAGCCTGAAAGTTAGTTAAAGGAGTCAGGTTGGCTAGCAGAGGAAGTCAGGTTGGTGTAGCAGTTCTTTCCTTGCCTTTAACAGCTGTGACCCAGGTTCGATTTCCGTCTGGGCCAATAGGGTGGTACCCAAAACAAAAAAAACAAAAAAAAGTTCTTGTAAAAAAGCTTACAGACTCCTAGTGACTGTTGCGGTGGCTCTGATACAGAAAGTGGACAAGTATCGGCTCATTATAACTACTACAGGGGTTCATACCTTGCCAAAAATCACCATTAGCATTACTCCCCTCATTTGATACAGACCAACCACCCAGGACTGATGGCCTAATATACCTTGGCAGTTTTTCGGTTCTTCCTGGCAAACGTCAGAAGCTCTTGGCACCAGGTCGTCAAGAATTCTGACGGTTTGCCAACAAATTGCACACAGCGTGCGCTGTACAGATCGGCTGCCATCTCACCGACAGGGGGCTCCGTGCACAAACAAAGGTAATTGACGAGCAACTCAAATTCCAGATCTTGTTTCTGTAGAGTAAGGCAGAAAAGACACGTATGAACTATTGAGTTTTCATGATCATTGTGCAAGTTAAAATCTTAAAGATTAAAATTCTGTTCAAGACTGTAATACAGTTTGCGCTGGGATTATTGTAACATTCACCGAGCCCAGGTGTAAGTACACAGAATACCATTAAAGTTCCCCTCAAGTACACAGAGCAAGTATAAAAACCTGACAGACAAACTGAAGAAAACAAATTACAAAAACAATTATATTTCCACCAACCTACCCATCGGGAATTTGTTTTGGTGTTGCAGTAAACACACAATATTCTTTCTTTTTTTTGGCTAATATCACATTTTTGTTGCCATGGATCAACAAATCAGAATTCAGGAAGTAATTTAGCTTTGCCATCTCACCTGACATGTGGGTAGTTCATCTCTGAACAGCTGATGTTGCATTAGGGCGGCGATGCGTAGAAACGGCAGGCAGTATTCCTGGATGGCATTCTCAATGCACTGAAGGGTCCACACGGACTGACAAATCTAAACGACAGAAGAAACAGTAAAAAAACAAACAAACAAACTAGTTCTACACGTGAAGCTGTAGTGCATATAATAAAATGCAACTCTCTGTTTGTTTTGATTTTTTATGTGAGTATGTAAACACCAGCAATGTGGACAAGAGACGATTCTTATTCAGCAGTGTTGCCTATTGCTCTAACACTGGCTAACCCTTGCTCTATGATAGTTATTTACTGCATGGCGGTGGTACATGCCAAAACCTATGGGAGGCCATCCGAAAATGTTGAAGTACAAACAAAAGAGGGACAATAGGGGGTCCACGATGGAAGGTGTTTACATGAGTTTGTATCCGCATTCAAATAGTGGAACTAGAACAATAGAGGACAATAGGGTCCACGATTGACAGAGAGTCCACGATGACAAATCGTGTACAAAACCTATAGGAGGCCTTCCGAAATTGTTAAAGTACAAACAAAAGAGGGACAATAGGGGGCAGGGTTGTAGTCGAGTCCCTGCAAGTCCTTTCGTGAAGCCAGTCACAAGTCTCTTCATGAAGGCAGTCACAAGTAACTGGATGAACAATGACAAAGGAATGCCTTTGTCAAAGCTGATTTGAATAGCTTGTGATTTGATTTGGAACTGGAGGACTTGTGATGGACTTGCAGGGACTTACAGGGACTTGTGATGGACTCGACTACATCCCTGATAGGGAGTCCTCGATGGAAGGTGTTCACATGTGTGGGTGCGGTTGTTTTTTTGGAAACTTACTGCTGGTGGATCCAATAAGTCTGTATCCTCGTACAGTGTGCTGCTGGAATACATGTGGATAATCTGGCTCAATAAAGGTTGCATTTGTATCTGGCTTGAATGAGCCTGTGAAGTTTGGAAGAAGAACAAAAATGGTTAGTGCCACAAAAGTAATGAACTCAACCAACGCTATATAGAAGACCAACAATTGGTTGCGTGTTCGACACATTTTGTACCAGGTATCAGTTATGGGTGAAAGTATTTTAGGAACACAGTAATAACAACAACACGGAAATTAAAAAATATTTTTATGCGAATATGGAATATACGCATTTGTTGGTCAAGTCGGACAAATTGTGTTTTGTTGATTCCTCGAAAATAACGGGGAGACAGGTTGGCTGTGACCCGGGTTAGAATCCTGCCTGGGCCAATATGTGACCCGCTTCTACGAAACCTGACATATGTCGCACAGGCTATTTAGAGATACAGCTCGTCAAAGTTGAAATGGGGTGAAAAAACTGGCGGACATCGATTTTTGTTTTTCGTTATTTTTTTATTCTCTAATATGTATACTTGAACCCTCAGTTAGTTAAACAAAATCAACTTTATTGATGAGAAAGTACAAAAATCATGCATTTATTGAGGCAAACTGTGTCCCAAAAGTGGTAATTTATCTCCCAAATACATAAAAATAAAATCCTCATAAAATTAGAAGTATGTATGGTATAAAGGTGGTTTTGGTACCAAATGAAAGCTGAAGATGTGTACTAAATGGAAATAACAATATCTCACTTTTCAAAAAACACACTTATGTCTGGTTTTGTGGGAGCAGGTCACATATGTGGATCGGGTTTTCAGTCCCTGCCCAACTTCGTGGGTTTTCCCCCAGCATATTCTTCGGAAGTTTTCGTCCCACCTCTAAAACTGTACCTTCTTCTCATTGTCTTCTTTCTACAAGTTTCTTCAGGCTTGGTTTCATTACCAGAGAGAATTAAACATTTATCTGACCAATAGAAACGATCAATGTAGCCATCATGAATACCTGACAGGTCTTTCCGCTTTCAGCCCAAGCTTGCCTCTCCGTCTCCAACATCCCACAGCTGACAACAGACAGGGCTTGTATGTACAGAGGAGCATATAATGCTCTCACAATGCAACTGAAATGCTCTGAGGAAAAAACAAACAACCAAAACCCAGATAAGTACTCCAGTAGTGATTTTAAAGGTAGGATACACCATTTGCAGATAACGGAACAAATTTACTACTGAATTATTAAGAAATATCTCACTTACTTTAAAGTAAATAATGATTCTAGGCATCCAGCAAAATGATTGCGCTAGATATTCAGTAATTGTTCTGAAAAAATCGAATTGAAAAAAATTCACGATCGCCGGTCGGCGATCACAAAACAAACAAAAGAACAACAAGAACCACTGCCCGCATAAAAAAAATCACGATTGACAGACAACGTAAGAACCACTGCCTGCCACTGGTTGCATACATGATTGTAAAACTTCAGACAGGTCAGTTAAACGATATTAACTATAAAATACAACCCCCCAAATCCATCCATTCATGAAAATTCAAGCAATAACCAATGGTGTATCCTACCTTTAACAGGATATTACACATAAATGCATAGCGCGACTTACATCACCTTTAGTACAGTGCGATTTATAACGCTGATCCGTTGAGTAACATGTGTGCATGTTTTGATTTCAACCCACCTTTAGACAGCGGATGTTGCATGGCCAGCACTAGATTTATCAATAATGCTATCGGGTCTTTCAAAAGCACAGGAACTTCCTCTGTCAATCCACCGCTTCTGTAATAGACGCATAATTTGTCTCTTTTTATTATTCATCGGATAATGTATACAAGTGTCTACAGTGTCCAATAAACGATAAAGACAACAACATAAGGATATCTTTAATTCAGCAGTGTTGCGTATTTCTATAACACTTGTTAACCCTTGCTCTATGATAGTTGTTTACTGCATGGCATTGGTACATGCCAATGCGTATGTATTCACCGCCAATCGTGGTCATAAGACAAAAGAATTCGGTACGTCCACGATTGAAAAAACGTCCACGATTCCAAATCGTGTACAAATCCTATGGAGGTCATCCGAAAACCTTAGAGTATAAACAAAAGAAGGGAAGAAGGGAAGACGGTCGGACAATGCCCCGTCCACGATTGGCGGTGTTTACCAACCTAGATGCACTCCAGCTGTGTGCCTTGGAGGATTTAACACGGGAATTTTGTTTGGGCGAATATTAAAGTGTGTTGGAGTGTAAACAAGAACAATGGTTAAAAACAACCTGCGGAAATTGTAGGAAACCTTCCGTACTTGTTTAAATTTTCGGGGCAACTTACGCTTGGTTCAGACAGGCGTCCCACAGTCGCGCCGAACCAAATGAGTGAATTGAGTCCGATGTCTGAAACGAATAAGGGCGACAAGGCGCGCCAGACGGCGATTGATCGACTCGGGAGCGACTTGATTTCAATTTGGTTTGGCGCGACTGTGGAACGCCTGTCTGAACCGAGCGTAAGTCTCCTTTGAAACTTTGTTGGGCTGATGTACATATTGCAACTTAACGATAAATTTAAAAACATTTAACAATTTGATGTGGCCTTCCTTTAAATATAAAGGGTGAGCAGAAAGCAATGTTTTTTGTTCACGGAAATAATGTCAGTCAATGATAGAAAGACAAACCTCGTTTCCGATGTCCCACCTAACTGTTTCACTTCCGTCAACATGGACCAAGGCTTGGTGGCCAAGGCAGCTGAACTCTTGCCAATAAGCAAGCTGAGAACTTCCAGAAGAGTTCCTAAAAGTAAAATTAAAAAAATAAAAACTGAGAAAGTGTCAGACTACCTATCTGTGATATTTCCGACGAATAACCTTAGCCAAGCAAAACTGATCACACATGCCGCCAGAGGAAAAAATAGTGGCATTATGTATTAACAGATGTAAAAATCATTTTGAGTATGTCGGACTGGTGGTCTTACCTGTGCAACCTCTCTTGTTTGAGGAAGACTGGCAGGACGAGGAGGGCTGCAGAAAGGTTTCCCGGACCACGAGGTCCAACTCCAGGTTGACTCTGTTGATTGAGAAAACAGCAACAGCAGATTTTACATGAAGGGCACCCTCAGAAAAAGAATGAAACCGTAATTCATAGATTACCCTTCCTTTTCTCCCAACAGCTCATTTTTGCAAATGCAGGATTCATCTAACAACCTCGATAAAATCTTGTACCTGATTTAGAAAGGCGTTCCAGAGTCGCGCCGAACCAAATTGAAATCAAGTCGCTCCTGATTCGAACTTTATCCAAGTCGATTTTTTACCATCTAGCGCGCCTAGCTAGTCGTTCATAATTGTTTCAGAGGTCGCACTATCGACAGACTTTTGGCGCGACTCTGGAATGCCCGTCTGAAGTGCGTGTTACCTTGCTGTGGAACGAAGCATAACATCGACCATTTCAGAATGGTCTAAGGGAAGCAGTGGGTCCCCATACGCTGACTTGGGTAACCTGTTCTCTCGAGAGAGTCTGTAGAGAAAGACGCTCCTGGCCACTGCGGTGATGTCCTGGATAACGAGAAACCGGAACAGTACATTTTAATAAAAAGTGTCACTTGATACCGTGAACCACACAACCATAATCTCACTTTAGCCATAACAATTCTAGGGTTTGTAACCTCACCTTGACAGATTCCCTGCTGTCTTCCCTGCTCAGTCTGAGCTTCTCAGCGACGTCTGCTGCGACAACAGCGTGGCTGCGACCGTCGGATCCCGCTGCTGCCACCGATAATGACGCTAAGCGGCCCTTCCGGGTGGACGGCAGGCAGGGCAGGACAAAGTTGGCCAGCTGTCGGCACAGCGGGCACTCGTACTCCCCCTTCTCTCTGACTTGCAGTTGCGGCGTTTGATAATCCTGCTGCTAAACGGACAAATAATGTCAATGAGAAATGATATTACGTCAACCTGTAAAAACCTTACAGTTTTGGAAGTAGCAGGGATCCATGCAAATCCTTTGCTATTTGCTGTTCTCACCCGTAGTGACTTGACGTAGGAGTCATGGCAGCTCAGGTGAATGTAATGCCTGCAGCTCTGAATGTGAACTCCGCCGTGCCAACCTACGTTGATGGACATCTGCACAGATGCCTGGAGAAGATAAAAAATGAACCTGCCAATGAATGACACTGTATGATTTTCATTTGTGCAGTACTTTTTGGACAGCGACTTATTTAGTTTCCGTCTTGTGGAACATATACTTCCTTTTATGAAAAATGGTTTAGACATTTGTTCAATTCTAAAGTGAAACGGGCAGCTAAAAGTTCTGAGTTTCCTGTTGGGACCCGGATTGGGGTGTCCTGCATCATCAGTAACCGAATTGCTTCTGACTAAATACCGAGTAGGGTGACGGGATTGGTTAATAGTCAAAGTTATTCAGCAGGTCTATTTTTCTTTGCAATACAGACATGCCTATAGCTATACCTTATCAAAGTTATTCAGCAGGTCTATTTTCCTTTTCAATACAGACATGCCTATAGCTATACCTTATCAAAGTTATTCAGCAGGTCTATTTTTCTTTGCAATACAGACATCCTATAGCTATACCTTATCAAAGTTATTCAGCAGGTCTATTTTTCTTTTCAATACAGACATGCCTATAGCTATACCTTATCAAAGTTATTCAGCAGGTCTATTTTCCTTTGCAATACACAGATGCCTATAGCTATACCTTATCAAAGTTATTCAGCAGGTCTATTTTCCTTTTCAATACACAGATGCCTATAGCTATACCTTATCAAAGTTATTCAACAGGGCTATTTTCCTTTGCAATACAGACATGCCTATAGCTATACCTTATCAAAGTTATTCAGCAGGTCTATTTTCCTTTGTTGGTTGATCTCTTTACAGCGTCGCGTCGTGCTGATCGCTTCATTTTCGCTCGTCGGCAAGGACTGTGCTTTTGATACCTGCGACTGGTGGCCAAGCACTGCACAAGATTCAATGAATAACAAATATTATTGAGAGAGAAAATTTGAAGCACGTAGAGTCTGTTAATAAACAAGTGGCGACTGTTTCTTTTATGACATGATGACAATCTTTTCTTTGACAACAACAAACTTAAAACGCAAGTCTTCAACTAAAAGAATAGTCCTATGTACTGATAATGCTATGCACTGTTTACCACAGTTAGGGTTGTAGCTAGAATTGTTTTAGTGCCGGCTGTTTTTGGGCTGAGAGCAGCGCGGTAGTATCAGCTCATTAAGCTGCAAGAACGAGGAGCGCGCACGCGGGCCAACTGATTAATGTATACATACGTATGTGCATCAGTGCATGTACAATGTACGTACGTACATAGCCTAGCCACCGCCAGCAGGCTAGCTTGTCAACAATACAAAATCGCGATGTAATTCAGCACAATTTGTGTCGGCCGGAAAGCTTCATTTGTACGCCGAGTGCCTGCCGGTGATGTTAAATGCCGGCTACCGCTGGCCGGCGCCGGTCAGCGTAGCTACAACCCTGACCACAGTCCGTTTTCCTGAAAATTAAATGGTGTCACTGCCAAGGTTCGTATACAAGCTAAATATCAACTTTTTTATTTTTTAACGGATACCCGGGATCCGTGTTTTGTTTTTATTCGGGTATTCGTTTGCAAAACAACCGTCAATGCACACCCCTAAGTTAGATTTATACGTTTATGTTACACAACCAAGAATGAGCTTACCACCGGTAGCCTGCATCAGCGCCACCATACCGAAAGGTTTGTCACCAGTAGAGGGCGCCGTTTGTCCACATATGACACACTCAAATATCTCCTTGTCAGGGATCATCTCAGCTGCATCAGCCCGCTCCTCCTCATCCGATGTAGGAGAGTCCTCCAAGGGATCTTCTGAACATATAAAATAGTGGAATATACAAACATTAAATGCACACAGATATGTGATCCACTCTGCAAACAAAATGAGTCTCATGTCGCATAGTACATTTGTACGTACCTGGCTGTTTATTGTCTCAGAGGTCAATTTTCTTTCGACAAATCAAATTTTTTGTTTTAATTTTGGTATCATCCTCTTACCATAGCATGTGATGAATCACATTATGTGACCTGCTCCCACGAAAAACGTGCTATGCCTATATTGAGTTATGATTTAAAATAGCCGATTTGACAGTGGGGAATTGTTTTGGGGGTTTTGGCATGATACAATTCCCACATATGTTTTCTTTCGAACTACCAAGTATTTTTTGTTTGCAAAAGATTAGCAGAAAAAATCTGAATTTGATTTTTTTAAGCATACCCAAGAAGTAAAATGTAGCGAAATTAATGAAAATATAAAAGTATCATGATAAAATGATCGTATTTTCACATCAAAAAACGCGGCATTAATACCCTACCAAATAAATTATGCATCATTTTAAAGCTAAGAATTCAAAAAATCTAGAAATCTAAATAAATCTAAATACCTGTCTCCAGAGACTGCTCAATGAATTTCTTCTGCTCGGCAGCCAGCTTGGCAAATAGTTTCTGCTGGGCCTCTCGAGCTTTCTTCCGCCTGGGTTCACAAAGGTAGAATGTAAAAATAGGGGCCTTTGAAATCCTGTGTATTCGTTTACAAAATCCTTTAACCAGTTCGCGCCGGAGGACGTATATACACTCAAAGTTTTACCTAAATTCAAAACGGATGACGCATAAACACGTCACGAGCAAGCCCGGAAATGTCTGTCAGCAGCGAGCAAGGCCGGAAAGGCGTGCGTGGTACTTTCCGGTACCATCGGCCTGCACCCGCCTCGGATCGCGTTTCGTTAGAAAATAATCCAGCGCCTCGGCTCGGTGATGTTATAATAATGCTGGCGCGAACTGGCTAAAAAAATCAAGTGATCCATGGATCGCGAGTGTCACTTTTTCCTGAAGTCGATGCCTGTATCTTTGGCACTATATTCAACACATTTTGGCTCAAATCTTGCTTAATTTAGGACACAACTTTCACCTGTCGACAGCCGTGCTCTGTGCGTCAGGTTCCTCTGTCCCAGCTGCAGGTTGTTGGTTGAGTCTACACATGTCTTCCAATTGCTTCCGACTCTCCGGGTGCAAGCGGCAGATCTTATCAAGTAATCGCTTGACATAAAACATCCCACCTCCAACCTAAACAAAATTAAAAAAAAAAAAAAATCATAAACATTTTACGTTTTTTTCTTCCCTCTGTAGAATTATTTCTGCCAGAAAAACTAAAAACGTCGAGCATCTGTAGATTTTGAAACAAAATAATGAAGAGTTCAAGTAATTTTCAGCTCCAGAGCCTGTTTTGTGAAACGAAGTCAGAGGTCCTTTTGCTTCAGAAAATAACTAAGCGCTGTTTACTTACTTCTCAATGTGGAAGGACCTCTGACTGTGTTTCACAAAAAATGGGGTCGGGGACTAAAACTACTGGCCCAAATTGAGATATCTTGGTATCATTTTTCTTTTCCAAAGATTCTTCATCCATTGGTATAGGTAGTTCTGGCCACAGGGTAGGGAAAGTATGCTTGTTCATTTTTATAACACTGGTTGTTGCCATGGATCGACTAATCAGGATCGAGGAATCAGGTTTGCTTGAAGAAAATTTAATTAAATACGATTTAGAGGAACATGTCCTCAGAGGTATACCCGACAGTGATCAATCAATCTACAAGGGGTATCCCTCAACAAGACCAGGACGACTTGGAACAGTCAGGGGGGTTAACACCCTACTCTTTCCAAAAACTGACTGTGATATGCTCGTCCAGGTATGACTCTTATGGGGTGAGCGAAATTTTGAATTTAATCTATAGTTGATTAAACAATTAAATTCAGATTTTGGTATCCCTAATGAATCCCAGCAAGAGTGAATCACCTTAACCACCAGACCACTCTCTCCACAATGAAGGACATGAAGACTCACCTGTACGCCTCCCGGCGGCGATCCCGCCTCTGCACCTTCCCCCGTCGGGGGTGGAGTATAGGAGCCCTTCTTACCGGCCATCTTGGCGTGGAGCTTGACCAGCAGGTCCAGCATTGACTGGTCAATGGTCAGCATCTTGCTGGGAGTCCAGAGGACCGTGCTGACCTTGGCAGCCTTCCTGGGACGGCCTGCTGAGGCCGACGGCGACCGGGAGGGGGGCTCGGATGAGCTCCGGCTGGATGGCGGCTTGTGTTTTTTAAAATAAAAAACAAAAATGAAAACAAAACCCCAAAAACAGTCATTAGCTTCAATAAACGGGGAAGGAAAACCGACGTGGCTTCTTGATAATTCGTTGCAAATTGGGCCATTCCAGGGTAACCTCTTAGTGGCAAATTGTAATGCAAATTGCTCCTCCAGTTTTTACATGTATCAGTAAAAATTTTACAAGAAAAAAAATCACTTTCTACGAGCCCTATCGCTAACTGGCATGTGGCCACGTCCCTTAGACAACCCTATGGAATTTTGTGGGAACATTTGTGTCTGTTTATTTGTTTGTTTCACGTCGATTTGTAAATTACATAATTGGACAATATTTTGTATAAACTGTGTTGACACAATTCTACCGCCATAAATCAATTATCCAGTTCGGTATCTCGAGGAAGTACCTCGATGAAGTACTTTCAAATCAAAGGTTATTTGGGATGATACTAATAATAATAATTATTGGATGAGATTGTCAAACAAAAAACAAAGTCTGAAAAGTGAAAAAAATGGTCCGAAAGTTTGCATACTCTTTCTATACTACTATTGTTTTTCTCTCAAATTCAAAATGTCTGAAAAATCAAAATCGTCGTTTTCTTTTCAAATAAAAAATAAATACAAATATGCTAAATTTTCGACAAACAATATCAATTGTTGGCATTTGTATATTTGATTACTAAATATCCTCCATCTCCTCAACTACGGTATAGATACGGAATGTAATACAAGTGGTTATTACCTCCGCCAATCTCAGATATGTATTCACCCCTGTCTGTATGTTTGTTGGGCTGTTTGTTTGTCTGTTAGCAGGATTACTACTAGAGGGATTTCAATGAAACTTGGTGGGTAGATAGCTTATGGGTCAAGGATGATTCCATTACATTTTCAGATTTGGATCCAGATCAGAAATTTTGATGACTTTTATTTTTTTATAAATGGCTTTTTTTTCTAGTTTATACTTCTAGTTTATATGTGTGCCTCAAATTTTTGTTTTGTTTGTGGTGCACAAAGGGCACCACGATTTGGAACATCTGTAGCAATCATCCCATGGTCTGATCCCCTGCATACCTCACTGGATGTAGCTCCTTCAGTCGTAGTGGGCGTGTCCACGTCAAACTCCTCCCCAAGCCCCACCTCCATCTCCTCAACTTCCATCTCCTCAACTACTTCCTCTTCCTCCTCCTCTTCCTCCTCCTCCTCCTCCTCCTCCGTGTACTCATCTTCGATTCCAACAAGCTCTCCTTCCTCCGCATGTCCGATGCCGTAAATCTCCTCCCCAGCCTCCTCCATCCCTTCCAGCTCTGCGGTTCCAGGGAACGCCATGGGCACCAGTCCAAACAGGTTCTGATGGATGATGCTAACCTCCTCCTCTAGCAGTTGTTGCAGGAGTTGGTCCGTGCTGTTAACTGTTCTCTAATTGAGAGTGTGACAAAATTCAGATGTAAACTAGAAAAAAAGGCCATTTGTTAAAAAAAATGTAAAAACAATTATTCAAACGGATCTAGATTCGTGATCTGGATCCAGATCAATCTAAAAATTTAGGGGAATCATCCTTGACCCATAAGCTATCTACCCAACAAGTTTCGTTAAAAACCGCAAGTATAAAACCACAATAAAACACTGTAGTACAACAGTTTAGGTTCAAGCAAACTTGAATCCTTGATGCTTTTCGGCTTTATGCGAATGTGGCCCGAACGATCGTTGTGGTGCAATTGGAATTGTGACTTGGCAAATTTGAAAGAATTGAAATCAAAATCTTAGAATATCGTGTTCTCAAGAGAAAACAACAACAAAAACATTCACAGAGCTAAAACTTCATCAGGTTATTTGTCCAGCACCTTTCTGTATAAACGATAATAAAAATGCACAAATGACAAATGGTATAGGATCCCTTTATTACTTGTCTAGATGAGGTAGGTTTTTCGTAGACGATCTCCACCGCCTGAATGTGATGACCCAAGTTGTTGAGAATCAGATTGTCGGGAAACATGGTGGCGAAGTTGCCGTCCTGAATGACTGCTGGTGTAGGAGACTGAAAGAAATACGCATCAAATCGAGCCATAAAACAATAAGAATAATTGTTGAGGCTAATCATGCTTACTCGCTCGCAGCTGGGGTGCTGAATTGGGAATGACGCGTCTACAACGTGGTCGAGCCGCTGGCACGTAAAGGCACCTCTGGCAGCCGGCCACATCGACTCATATATGACTACGGAGCACAGCCAGAAATCAAAAGTGTTTGATTTTTCCAGAGGGAGAAAAACCAGAAAGCCCGGAGAGAAATCTTCGTGGCACAAGGAGAGAACCGTAGCACAACTCTACTCACATATGGTCCAGGCCAGGATATCACAGCCCCATCTCAACAATTATGTGTTATTGACAATTTGGGGAAAAAACTCAAATCAGACAATTGCTGAAGGACTAAAGGTCAGCTCTTAATCAACACGAAAGCAAATTTGATTATGAATGCAAATTATTATTATTATTATTATTTTCTGGTAATTAAACCAAGGATCCTTCAAAAGCGCTTAAGGCACTGTAGCTCGCAAGCCAGAAAAAACCCGTAGAACACCAGGGCAAACCCCTTCTCTTGGCGATAAGTGTTCTGGATTCTTTTACGTGCATTATACAATGTTATAATGTTATAATGAGAAAGATATATACACACATTATAAATTATACAACACACGGGACCTACAACTTTACGTCCCATCCGAAGGACGAAGCAATAGTGGTTTAATTGCCTTGCTTAAGGACACACGTGTCGACACCGGGACTCGAACTCACGCTCTGCGGAACAGAAAACCCAGCTCTTAACCGCTTGGCCATAACACTCCTATCATTTATTTATGAATGCAAATTGGTCATGTTAGTGCAAGGTTTTTATGCTGTGAATTCGCAAATGATGAACACGTTTCGACAGTGAATGCACGGAACGTAATTTTTTTAATCTCATTCGTATGAAGCGGCTGTTAAATGTGCTTCCCTCTAATGTGTGGCACCTCTTACCTTGGACGCAATGGTCTCTACTGGACACTGCAGCATCATATCTAACAGGGCGATGCATAGATACAGCACAGGCTCACTGATAGATTTACCGTTGACAGCCTGGGCACAAATCACAGAAAATAATAGGCAGATTGGGAAAAAAGTGACCATACTTCCTCCTACAATTCAAGCTTCTTTTACAACTTGACGGTTAATGACCTTTGACGTGAGCATCATATAAAGGTTATCGCATGATCCAAGTTTGATTGGAATTTGACTTCAACTTTACATACAAAACAAATTTTTTGCAACTTTAAATCAAAATGGCACGTACAGACTACGTAAGGACTACGTACATGTAAGGACTACGTACATGTAAGGACTACGTACGGACTGCGTACGGACTGCGTACAGACTTTGTACCGACTACGTACGGACTACGTACGGACTACGTACGGACGACAGACGGACTACGTACGGACTACGTGCGGACTACGTACGGACTACGTGCGGACTACGTGCGGACTACGTGCGGACTACGTGCGGACTACGTGCGGACTACGTGCGGACTACGTGCGGACTACGTGCGGACTACGTGCGGACTACGTGCGGACTACGTGCGGACTACGTGCGGACTACGTGCGGACTACGTGCGGACTACGTGCGGACTACGTGCGGACTACGTGCGGACTACGTGCGGACTACGTGCGGACTACGTGCGGACTACGTGCGGACTACGTACGGACTACGTACGGACTACGTACGGACAGAGATGTAGTCGAGTCCATCAACAGTCCCTGCAAGTCCCTGTAAGTCCCTGCAAGTCCATCACAAGTCCTTCAGTTCAAATTCAAATCACAAGCTATTCAAATCAGCTTTTACAAAGGCATTCCTTTGTCATTGTTCATCCAGTTACTTGTGACTGCCTTTATGAAGGGACTTGTGACTGGCTTCACGAAAGGACTTGTGAACGGACTTGCAGGGACTCGACTACAACCCTGCGTACAGACTACATACGGACTGCGTACAGACTACAAACGAACTACGCACAGACTATGAACAGACTATGAAGCAGAAATTATGATTGCATAGTCTCTTTCTGAACTTTGTTCAGGTGAGATGCAAATTAGTCAGAAGTACCTTGTAGAGAATAATGAAGACGGCCCCATGGAGAGTCTTGCTGTGCAGCAGCTGGTGTAGATTCTTGAGGGCAGGGTGCGGTGGCTTGAGCGGCTGGAAAGGAGGCCACAGGTCATTTTTCCCAGAATGCCTGCCTGTTTGCTTCATACTAGGAAGGAATTCATCATTCGGTTACCGACATAGTCAATGGGTCACTCTTTTATATGCACAAACAAGGAAAAACAACTGACAACCGGAAACTTGCACAGGGTCTAAAGCAATAAACCAGTTCGCGCCGGAGGACGTATATACACTCAAAAACGCATAAACACGTCACGCAACGCTGAAAATGTCCGTCAGAAGCGAGCAAGGCCGGAAATGCTCGGGTGTGCTTCCCAATACCATCGACCTGTACCTGCCTTGGATAGAGTTTCGTTAAAAATAATCTCGTGCCTCGGCTCGTTGATGTAAAAATAATGCCGGCGCGAACTGGTTAAAGGCACCCTCAGATGTACTCACTGGGAATTGTATCGATCCATGGCATTCTGGAAGTCCTTCTTTTGCATGCATCTGAGGAGGACGTGGATGGGATCAAATTCCGTCTCCCAGACACTGGGTTTAGGAGAATAGCGGCCTTGCTGGAGACCACTACGGCTGGACTCAGACAGAGGGTCGTGGTAGTCAGCAACCTGCTCAAGTTAAAAAAACAAAAAAAACAAGAGATTTCAGTTGGCGGCCATCTTGGAATTTTGACTTTTTTTTAAAACTTATTATCCGGGGCAAACTTCAAGAAGCTGTTAAGCACAACAAAATGTGCCTAGCATGAACATTTTAGAGTCCCAAACTGCCCAGCAGTACTACTTGGTTTTATGGTTTTATCAAGAAGTGAAATGCAGTGTAATACAAGCGGTTATTATCTATGCCAATCTCTGATATGTATTCACACCTGTCTGTATGCTCGTCTGTCTGTTTGCAGCAGTTTTAATCTTTTTCATGTTTGTTTGTCTGTTAGCAGGATTACTACTAGAGGGATTTCAATAAAACTTGGTGGGTAGACAGCTTATGGGTCAAGGATGATTCCATTAAATTGTCAGATTGATCTGGATCCAGATCAGGAATCTGGATCACTTTCAATTATTTGTTTATATTTTTTTTTTCATAAACGGCCTTTTTTTTACTCTCTTTCAAATTAGAGGACAGTTAACAGCACGGACCAACATTTTTTTTTAGTTGGCAAAAAGGCGTTTTTGCGGTATGGTGGATTTCTGCACTCTACCGAGTGCCCTTTTACTAGTTGAAGGCCGTGTTCACATTGCGTTTGTCAGGTAAAACTTTCCAAGAGGTTGGTTACTTGTCCAATTTCAAAAAAGTTTCCTTATAGTTACTTTCCCGAGTTTAGTGGTTCAAACTCTGCTCGGTATACGGTGAATGACCGGATCAATGTTCTGGAGACAAGAGCGCAGTAATATAGGTTACTCTACAATCTACAAAGTTTCTGCCATTTAAAAACAATAATTTTGAGTATAGACAAAGCAGTGAAGACCTACCTCAGCAAGCAAGGGCTCAAAATTCTCGCTTGTGCTAAACAAACCCGTCTTCTCTGGGATGTGCATCTGACAGTTAAGAAATCTGCAATGCCACAATTGTCCACCCTAAATTGCCATTTACACAACATTTACGCTAAATACAAACAGACTATTTACAGACGTACAAGGATATTAACAGGAATGTACATTCATTTTTAGAACAGTCCGGTTTAAGGCCAATTCTGATTGATGGGATGGACGAAAGCCTACCCCCTACCCAAAAAAAAAAAATTTGGAAAGAAAAAAGAGAAAATTGTAGATTTTCTCCTGTTTTCTTCCCTCCGATCAAATCAAGCTGAACTCCGTACACAGACATTGGTCGCATTTCCGGTTGCCTAAAACGCCTTTGCATGCCTTCAGCTTGACCACGTTGTGTCTGCGTCCTTCGCAATTCAGCTTCTTCTGTGAGTAATAGCCTTCATGTGAACATTCAGGTCGCAAAGCATTCGCAGCAAATATTTTGCCGGAGTTGTGCAGAAACTTGCCCTGAAATCACAAATTCACATTCGCTTCGCGCCGAGTTAGAGCCTTAACCAGTTCGCGCAGGAGGACGTATATACAGGCAAAACAGAGGACGCATAAACACACCACGAGCAAGGCCGGAAATGTCTGTCAGCAATATGCAAGCCGGAAATGTCTGTCAGCAGTGAGCAAGGCCGGAAATGTCATGGGTGTGTTTCCCGATACCATCGGCCTGAACCCGCCTCGGATCGAGTTTCGTTAAAAATAATCTTGCGCCTCGGCTCGGTAAATGCTACAATAATCCCGGCGCGAACTGGTGAAGGACAATTATTTTTCAATTTTATTTATTTAAAAGTTTACAAAAAGTTACTTCGGTGAACGTCCAAGACCAGATATTTTCCTCACTGCTAAAAGGATATCTGATCCGTGAGCCTGCTGTGAGTAGTGTCATGCATGCACAGCAGGGCAACCATTTCCTGGCGTAGTAGTTCCTCTTCTGTGGCTCCTTAATTATTTCAAATGAGGTTTTATTGAACAAAATTAAAATACTTGTGTTGAAAACAATAAAACAAAACAATCCTGAACCCAAAGGGAGGATACACCTTTGGTAATTGCTTGAATTATCAGGAATGGGTGGATTTGGAGAATTGTATTTTATAGTAATTATCGTTTAACTGACCTGTCCGAAGTTTTACAATCATGGATGCCGATGAAAAAATGCATGATAAACGGCGTTCGTTTTCAAACGACATCAGAAAGTTGTTCTTGTTGTTCTTTTACAGAATTTTCAATTACAGAATATCTAGTGCAATCATTTTGCTACATGCCTAGAATCATTATTGACTTTCCAATATAAAGTAAGATATTTCTTAATAATTCGGTAGTAAAATTGTTTAGGATATCTACAAATGGTGTATCCTACCTTTATAAAAGCCCCAAGTCTAGCGTGTAATCGATAAAAACGGATGCAGCAGAAATGCACGGTGAATAGAACCCAAAATGCACGATCATAACGTAGGCCATGGAATGGTTCGACTAATGAATGCCGTGTGACCTACAATCATCCTTTAATCAAATGTGACCCGCTCCATCGAAATAAGGAATAAGTCTCGAAATGACTTTTTGAGATATGCACATGGTAAGAAAGAAATTTTCATAAGCTTTCTAATGATACCCATAACAAGTGTGTATCTTCTTAGGTTAACGAGTTATGATCTGATGAAGATGACAGGTGTATATTTATTTGTCGAATCCACATTCCGAGAAAAACAGCTTTGAAATAAACAAAATTGACCCAAATCATACGGACAGCGCACACAAATCCTTTTTATTTACATCTTTATTGATCGTTTTTACAAACTAGACATTAATGACAATAATCTGTGCTAACTACACTTCCTCAAAATACAATGTTCAGAAAAACGACTTGGTGACGATTTTTACCCATGCGTTCACTTCAATGGCCGATTGCGTAAAATGGCCCCGGCGACTTATTTCTGATTACGATGGAGCGGGTCACAAATGACAAGGGTCTACTTGGGCGTTATATATTAAACACACCATAATACCCTTTGCCTCATCACATACCCATATGCGTTCTAGTACTGAGAAGCGTCACTAACAGTGTGAGGGCGCTCTCCAACATGGCCGACTCCTTGTCGGGCTCTAGTTGACTGTGGCTGTGGGACTGGTTGAATGTGAGCGATTCAAGAACCTTGAAGCTGTCGGGAAAAAAACCAAATAAACAAGAATGCTGTGAATTAATTTGTGGAATATGAAACCATTTTGATAGATTATAAGCAATACACTATAAATTTGATAGGCTCCATAAAAATAAGTATTGTCTTGAAAAACGTTGTTTATTTTTATTTATATGCATGAATAGAAAGCCCACAATGCAAGCATTCATTTGGTTTATAATAATAAAGGATTTATTGATAAAACCCTGACAACCTGATTATGAGATTAACAGCTTTGAAGTTCAGAAACGCGTATTATTTCTATACACATTTTTTTCACAAAATCGAAATAAAACGCACTTATGGTTGACGGATTATGTTCAAATTTGGGGAGATTGTAGATTATTAGTTTGTGATTCAGAAAAACCCCAAACCTCAAAAATGGTAAATTCACCCCGAAATGACTTTACGAGTACATTGTAAAAAAAAACACCATTGTGCGACTTTGCCCGGGTTTCTTTGGAACAAGTTACAAATGAACTACCTCTATGAAGGAATTTGCCAACATCTACAATGAACGATCGCTAACCTTGAAAACACGTTTTTTACGAAGTAATCGGAATCCAGATGTGATGCACAAACCTGAAAAGTAAAACAAAAATCGTCTTAGAAAAATGACCACTAATATTTTCTCGTTCAATTTAGAATGGGAATATTTATTTGCCCTTCAAATTAATACAGCCACCAGCAATAAACCTTTTTTAAATCCTTTGCATTGTACTATGAGATTTGAAGGTTCGCATGGTGAAAAGTCAATAAGATTAGTAGTTTGCGGTAACACCATGTGGTAATTCTAAAAACCGGAGAAACTCAACGTTTTTCGGACTGTATGCTCTGCCCAAGGTTTGCATCCTTCGCACAATTCACCACTCCTAGGCACCGTATATAGGCCCCAACCCTATTCCCCTTCCTCGACCTAACCATATTTATATTATAATCTTAAATCTTAATTAATATTTGTGTGCGACTATTTTTAATGAAATTGTGTAGATTTTGTTTTAGCCTTTTGTTTTGTTTAAACCATTTTAATTCATCGTTTGGCTACGTCAGTGATTTTATAATAAACCAGAATATATATATATTCTATGTCATTCTGCTGATGAGTGCCACACGGTACGAAACAGTCTGTCCAGAAATAAATATGCCAAATTTATTTTAACTCTTTTCCTGAATTTATTTCATAATTATAGCTCTGCAGAAATGTATCGAGCACTTTGGATTGTGATAGATGCCGATTTCATTAAATATATATATATATATATTACAATAATATTCCCTGACGAGTGGAGGTATCCACGAAACAGATTTGTTGGAATAAAATATGGTGAACTAAAACCTATCCTAGTTTTTGATTGATTTTATATATATATATATAATTTTAAAAAACACCGACACTTAGGGAGACAATCCCATAGAGATGTACACAAACTTAGTCCTAACTTGTTTACCCTAACCCTTTTCTCTAAGATCTTCGAGAATTATGCTATTTAGACCACAATCTGTCGTTCTAGAGCAAAAATAACTCCCAAATATCGTGGTTTTTTTTAAGGTAGCTAGACACTTAGGGAGACACTAAAATGTCTCCCTAAGTGTCACTGTCTTCTTATTACCTAAAAAATTACGCTAATTTGTCTCCCTAAGTGCTCATTTAGTGAAATATATCTTATACTGTAACGGCCTCAAACTATCGTTATTTTTTTTTATGAATTCCTCAGAAACAGAAAATCATTGATATTACCTGAAGTAAGAATAGATCGAGGTCGATCATGGAGGCGCAGAAATGACACTGCATGTAGGTTATGGCTTGTCGCTTGATCTGGAAGCCATTCCGCAACCACAAACCACTGAGGATTTCACTGACCATCGCCTGGAAAAAATAGAACCGGAAAAACCTGTTAACCAGTTTGCGTCAAAGAACAAGTGTATGTGCTTATCTCGGATATCGAGATTTGTGAAAAACAATCCTGCACCTGGGCCCAGTCAATGTTAAAAATATCCCAGTCTATGTTAAAATAAAAGGGTTTTACTGATTAAATTACAAACTAATTACATCAGCAACAAAAACCAACCAAAACACAAATATTTTACCTGAATCTGCAATGGGAAATTCATCAAACTTTTTAAGAAATCCTTTTGCGGAGAAATATCCAATCCTTGCTTTGTAACTGCCTGTGGTAAAAAATAAATAAACGTAAACAAATTTAGGAACAAGGTAGGACAACATATTTCTGGGTGGGGAGAACCAATGAGTGACAAAGTGCCTTGCCCAAGGGCACACATACCATAACCCCAGGCTGGACCTGAACCTACACCCGCAGACCACGAGTTCACATATTCTTTCAGTGCATGACGTTATGGGGACATTCTTTATAGGGTTCGGGTGCTTAAAAGGAAATCTGTCTAAACTCTGAAAATTCTATCGACCTAAAATTTCCAAAATCATCCTAATTTGTCTTCTTTTCAATTTTCTTTCTCATATACCCTAACCCAATTCTACCTCTAGAACCCTTCACTGGGGACCCAAAATGTTATGGGGGACACGAAAATGTCCCCACAACTCGGTCCGATTTGTTCAAACAGAAGAAAGTGTCCCCATAACACGGTGTATGCCTACCCAATGCTCCGGACCACGAAGCCACGGTACGAAATAAAAGGGCACCCACCTGGCTTAGGAAGAGAGCATAGTAGCGCAACAGTGGAATATGGAAGGACACTTGGTAAGGGTCCAGAGACTTGTAAACGTCTGACGCATCGAGCCAGTCAGTGATGGTCTCTGAACATGCATTCAAAAGTGCTTCGGTATAGTGAGCTGTCGTCTGCAATACAAAATAAAAACAATCAAATTCATATTATGGCAAAACTACTGAATATTTCAGAAAAAGACAAAATGTCTGTGTAAAGGGTAGAATGTCCTCTGTATTGATTTCCGTACCTTTCACAACTGTCGTGTTTGTTCAGTCATCCATGGCAATGCCATAATGAACCTTATACCATTAGACAGGACAATATACCCTTTCCCCACATATATGTGACCTGGCACCATGAAATGAGCGGAAAGTCGCACACAGCAAAAACAAGTTATTGGCCAAAACATCAATTTTTCAAGTGGGAGGTCGGTTTCGAGTTGTTATTGTTTTTACATACAAAAAAACCTTCTTTATCATATCCCAAAATTGTATAGCTCAATTAAAACTCTAAAATGTGTTTTTTTGTGGCTGAATTGCACTAAGTGATAGTATGTTTGGCACAGTTCACAGATTTTGAACTCCGTTTTCTCAAAACAAGGGAGCACAACTTCAGCAATATTAAATAAGTATAGCGGCGGCTAGGAATAAGCTACAGCAACACACAATACATCATTTGAAAGCTTAGGACTTCTTCTTTCTAGAAATGTAATAATGTCATTTTTTTTTGGCGACTTTCCATCTATTTCGTGGTGCCAGGTCACATAAGTCTTTTTCTGAAATGTTCAGTAGTCCTGCAATAGTATTATTTTAAAAATGGGTATACTTTTTGTTTTTAGAGACACCGTGTATGAAGACTTACTTCATCCTTGCAGTGCACATAGAGCTGCCACATGGGTGCAGCACAGGCCTCAATCTCAGCTGAGAAGGCCGCTGAGTAGGTGTGGGGCTCAAACTCAACGTGGTTGTGTAACTCCCTCTCATTTAGATTCATACCTACACACACAGGGGAAACCAGTACAGAGTGTGTAAACACAGTGAACTTGATCGCAATTCAAGCCTATTTTAGAACTTGACTCAGTACCTGATTATTATTATTTATTATTATTTATTTTTTTCTGGTAATAAAACCAAGGATCTCTCAAAAACGCCCTAGGCACTGTAGCTCGTAAGCCTGATACAGCCTACAGAGAGAAGACAATGCGAAGAAGGTACAGTTTTAGAGGTGGTTGGAAAACCCCAGAAAAATATCCTGGGAAATAAAAACCAGGGAATCAGGCAGGGAATGAAAACCTAATCCTCATATTGGCCCAGGCCGGATACGAACCAGGGTCACAGCATTGGAAAGCGAGGAAAGAAGCGCTAGTGCCAACCTGACAACCTTGACCTTAAAGGTTGGATACACCATTTGCAGATATTGACAATTTTTACTACAAAATTATTAAGAAATATCTTACTTATTTGAAAATAAATAATTCTAGCCACCCAGCAAGATATCCTAAAATTGTTCCGAAAAACTGAATTGATTTTGTTTTTAATTGAAAAAAACAAGAACAAGAACAACTGCCCGACGCCGGTTAAAACGAATGCCATTTTTCTTGCTTTTTTTCTTAGCATCCATGATTGTAAAACATCGGACAGGTCAGTTAAACGATATTTACTATAAAATACAACTCTCCAATTAATAATAATATCAGTATTTATAAAGCGCCAAATTGCCAAAGGATACAAGGCGCTGAGAAAACAAAGGGGGAAGAAAAAGACAAAAGAAAAAGACGACCAGCTAGGAAGAGGCAAAAAGGTGGGTTTTAAGAGCACGTTTGAAGGCTGGGACACTGTTAGAGGTTCTAATTAAGGTAGGTAAGGAATTCCATAGACGGGGAGCAGCAATTGAAAATTCCCACCCATTCCTGATACTTAAAGCAATTACCAATGGTGTATCCTACCTTTAAACAAAACCACGATATATAAAGGTTACATTATTGAATCCATGACCCAAGTTTGATTGTGACTCACAGTTTTTGAAATCTTAGAATAGTGGTCTCTTGGAATATACAGCATTCCCAATTTTTGTCAAGCACATTTCTATAGATTTCTAGCAAATTTTGCTGCTTCAAACGACAATAATGCACAAACAAATAAAATAATGATCTACTATAGCTTCAAAGTGACCACAAACCACCGTTACTGCTCATCAAAACATGATTCATTCTACTACTCACACATGAACATGGCCAGTATGTTGGTCCACATCTTGACCAGGCTCGGGTCAGTGAAGAACTTGTTGACCACGGAGCGGTGGGACAGAATGTTGGAGAGATCGCTGATGACCGGCCAGTAGCAATGCTGCCGCATGACCTGGTGGTCACAGCTGATAACCTGGCAGTTTCTCCGAGAACCCGGTGAGCCTGGACATGAAAGGAGCAAGGTTTCAACCATCTTAAACTTATAAAGCGCCGTACTTATCGGAGCGCCTTACATTATTACATAATGGGGTGGATTTGCCACCACGCCTGCTAGCGTAGTTTTTTTGTCCAGCATAGTAAAGGGTAAATGGGTGTCTCTACACCCCTTACATCATGATTATTCAGTAGTTTTAACATTAACGCTAAAATATAGTGTTATTGCTCTGTCAACTAGTTAGACGTAGGCCCAGAGTTACTTTAAAGCACTTAAACAAATCAGCTTCTTTCGACCTCTCACAGTAACCAAGTAGATAGTGGGTGAAGTTATAGATCGTAAGATTGGGGTTCGAGCTCGAATGATGCCAAGTTTTTATTGACTATTTTTTGGACTCCAAGTTTATTGTGGAGATAAGTTTAATTTTGGGGAAAGCAAGGTTCCGGGAACATAAGTATCTTCCTTTCAGTGTGGTCTAGATAACCCAGTTATGATAATTGGCCTTTACCAAGCTTAGGAAAAAAAATAACCTCGCACGTTATGCAGGGGGTGGGCTGCCTCATTTGCATCGTGGGCGGACAGATGTAGCTTTGCCACCTCGCCTTCTCTGGCCCGTCCGCTTCGAGGTGGGAACGGGCTAGGCCACAGAATAGTACTGTAGTTTTCACAGCTTTACAAAGTGCCATTTTGTTTTGACCGATACACATATGTCTACTTTGCCGAAACAAGTAGTCAACACACAACACAAATGTGTGAATACCGGCCGTCATGGACTCTCTATTGTTTGTCCTCGAGTCGCATAAACCCAAATACCTTTCAAATGGTTGTCCATCAGTGTGCGTTTCAGCAGGCACTGTAGCGACACTATCAGTATGTGGATGAGTTGCAGCTCCTCGGTCATCTGTATGGCCAGGTCCTCGTTACTGAAGAGCTGCACGCTGATGTGGACCACACGACTGGACAACTTGTCCGACTGCGTGGACGTAGCGAGAGACATGGCGATGCGACCGTAGAACTTTACAAACGACCTGGTGAATGTGTCCTGTTAGGGGAGCAGGGAAAAATCAGAGGTTTTACCTTGAGGTTTTACCTTGAGGTTTTACCTTGAGGTTTTACCTTGAGGTTTTACCTTGAGGTTTTACCTTGAGGTTTTACCTTGAGGTTTTACCTTGAGGTTTTACCTTGAGGTTTTACCTTGAGGTTTTACCTTGAGGTTTTACCTTGAGGTTTTACCTTGAGGTTTTACCTTGAGGTTTTACCTGGAGGTTTTACCTGGAGGTTTTACCTGGAGGTTTTACCTGGAGGTTTTACCTGGAGGTTTTACCTGGAGGTTTTACCTGGAGGTTTTACCTGGAGGTTTTACCTGGAGGTTTTACCTGGAGGTTTTACCTGGAGGTTTTACCTGGAGGTTTTACCTGGAGGTTTTACCTGGAGGTTTTACCTGGAGGTTTTACCTGGAGGTTTTACCTGGAGGTTTTACCTGGAGGTTTTACCTGGAGGTTTTACCTGGAGGTTTTACCTGGAGGTTTTACCTGGAGGTTTTACCTAGAGGTTTTACCTAGAGGTTTTACCTAGAGGTTTTACCTAGTGCTTTTACCTAGTGCTTTTACCTAGTGCTTTTACCTAGTGCTTTTACCTAGAGGTTTTACCTAGAGGTTTTACCTAGAGGTTTTACCTAGAGGTTTTACCTAGAGGTCTGACCTAGAGGTCTGACCTCGAGGTCTGACCTCGATGCGACCGTAGACCGCGACGGTCAGACCTCGAGCCTATACCTCGGGGCTTTACCTCGGGGCTCTACCTCTACCTCGGGGCTCTACCTCGGGGCATAGCACCATATTTGCTTCCCCTTAAGTCACCTCATAACATACAACTTGAAAATACTTAAACAAACCTTGTAACTATTGTCTGGCAACATTTTCAGCAGAAGGGTCACAATTTTCTCTGGAAACTCGAATACCACGGCCCAGAACAGAAGTTCCTCAACAAAGCTCAGTGGCACCAGAGGATATGTGACTGCCGGATTACCTAGACATCAAAAGTACAATTATCAGGGATTATCAGGGAAAATCCAGGGATATCCACAACGAATCAACGAGGACCCCAGATCAACATATTGTTTGTATCTGCTTAAAGGCACTCCTCATAAAATATATATGTTTTTATTGGTTTATATCCACGTTTACAGGTAAAAACATCTTTAGGACAATACCTCGAAAATTCCAGATTGTAAAAGAGATTCTTAATAAAAATCTCATTCCTGAATTATGTCAGACACTTGAGTTAAGCAGGACACTTGAGTTAAGAACAGGTCGCACTCGGAAATTTAGAGCTAAGCAAATTCTTTATAAAAAATATAAATATTCGCCAATGTCAATAGTCAAACCTCAATTTGTTGACATCATGTAATTTACTTTGCTTTCACTCTCTGCTTTCACAGGAAGATTGAGCCAACTCAAAGCCGACATGTAAATTGGTCGATGTCAACGAAATTACCAACTTAACTCACCTCTCAGAAATTTGGGCGACTCTGGAACAATTAGAATGCTCTGTGCGCTGTTCAGGATCTCGAGTGATTGGCTAATATGGCGACTGAATTGACTGTAACAGCCACTAGACCCTGTACGCATGGAAAAAAAGGGTTCAAGTCAATTTGTAACCCGCTCTTACGAAACGCGACATACGTCGCACAGGCTATTTCGAGATACAGCTCTATATTTAAATTAAAAAACTTATCAACAGGAAATGATAGATATGTCACGATAAGACACTAACAAATTTGAAGTTGATATCATTTTTCTAATGTACTGGTGACTATGGTGTTTTGAAACCCTTTATTGTAATAAATAAAGTTAACTTTTAAAGGCATTTAACTCATTATTTGATTCCCATAGAATTGCGTATACACGCAGTCTTAAAATCCTCATAAAATTTATGAGTATGGTATAAAGGTGGTTTTGGTACCAAATGAAAGCTGAAGATGTGTACTAAATGGATATAACAATATCTCACTTTAAAATAAAAACACTTATGTCTGGTTTTGTGGGAGCAGGTCACATTTGTATTTACCAGTTCTAAGAATATTCCTATTGTAGTACACGTAGTTCAAATATTTGTAAATGTGATGCGCTGGAGCAAAATTAGTGAGAAGTAGGGAATTCCTGGATTTGAGTCGTATCCACATGGGGTTTTCACCAAATTAAAGCTTAAAGTGTCCTTCAAATAAAATACAAGTGACTCAGAAATGACCACGGTCGACTTAAGACTATTCTTCTGTTCATGAAGCTTCTTTAGTTTCAGAAGGGTTTAACCTAAACAAAAATGAAATGAACACTCTACCCTCGTTAAGGTTCTTGTAGAGTTGCTGGTCGGTCAGTGCCCGTGTCATCACACTTCGCATAGCTCCGCCCATGTTGCATAATTCATGAAGCAAGCCCAGGAGGGGTTCACCCTCAATTAAGCTAAAGCGCACTGTGGGAGTTTCAGATCCTGAGACAAGAACACAAGGCACGAGACAAATGTTGTACCGAGATATGGATAACAGCTCCCTTATGGTCCATATATACTTTATACTTTGCCTTGTTTGGAGCAAACTTGCATTAACCCTAACTCCCTCACGGCTTTTACTAGAAAGTATCCTGAATCCGCCACAGTCCACCAATTTTAGTTTGCAAAAACTGCTGGTGTCCTGAGTCCATCAGACTCCACCAGTATGCATTCTGGAGAGATCCTGAGTCCATCATACTCCACCAGCAAAAGTTTGATGGACTGTGACGGATTCAGGATACCTAGGTGGCATACAAAAAATTGCAGTGCGTTTCTCCATAGAGTCCATCACAGTCCATCACCTGAATTTCTGTATCCTGAATCCATCACACTCCTGCAGTAACGCTAGGCTTAAAATCCTCAATCCATCACACTCCTAAAATTACCGACTTGAAACTACGTGTCAGAGTTGTTTACATTACCATGGGTTTCCATTACATCAAGTTTAGAAACTCACGTTTCTCATAAATTTCCCGAAGGTAGAGCACAAAACGGAAGATCAACCGGGGGACGACGGCATCAGCCATGGGCAGCAAGTCAGGGGGAACGGTCAGGTTCTTGAGTTTATCCGGACCGTGTAAGGAACAAAACCTGTAATGTAAAAGAGAATTAAGATTCCTTTTTGTTTAACCTTAACCCTCCAGGGTATTTTGGCTAGAAACCTAGTCTTGCTCCAAGACCGAGCTGTTCATCTGTTCCGGGGCGCGCCATCCGCTATCCGGGCTTATTGAGGGCGCCCTTAATTATTGCCAGATTCGGTTCCCAGCACGGTCTTGACGCAAGGGTCATGTGAACCCAAAAATAGATAATGACGCAATACAAGCAGCGTAGCTATGACGACGCAACAATTCAAATTTTAACGGCTCTTCCCAAAAATAGCACAATGACAACAATGACTGTGATATTATTAGGCATTTCGTCTGGTGTTGACTTTTGCCAATGCGAGTTTTATTTTATAAAAACCAGAAATAAGTGTGAACATTATTTTACTTAACTCCCAGAAACACTTGAACATCGCAAACGTTGACCATAATACCTGGCCGTCAATAGAACGTGTTCGGAAAACTTCGAACATTTTCGGAAATTGGCATCACTTATAACGCAACAAATACGTTGCTGTCAGTGGTGAGGACATGATACATGTTTATGTTCAAATAATTTTTTTTAACGTTTTTTTCTTCTAAAAAGTACCTTAAGTATTAAGTATACCCATGCGTACAATGCTTGGCAAATTGGGGGGCCCTGTGAAATTATGCCCGGCAGTCAACGTGTTAATAGTAGAGCACCGAAACGGCAATGTAAAGATCGCTGACTCAAGCCTCGCTACAGTCAATTTCTCTGTTCAATTTCCATTAACACAATCTGTCTCGTCTCACCCAGCGCTCCTCATCACATTGGGGTCACCACAGTCGCACGCCCCTCCGGCCTGGCTCCGAAACATGTTGAAATCATGATCGGCGTGATCTCCTCCGTGGAAGCAGTCTGCACAGATTGACATGCACGGAGATATACCACATGTACGGCATCTGTATACATGTAGAGGGAAAAAAGTCAAAGAATTGAAGAAATTTATAAGCAGATTTGATTATCACAAAATAAATATTACACCATGATTTTTTTTTAACAAAATAACAAAAAGTTGCTGTGGACAAAAATTATTTTTCCTTTCCTGAAAGTTTGTTGCAACTTAAAAATTAAACGTCCCTAACCAGTTCGCGCCGGGATTATTTTTACATCACCGAGCCGAGGGGCGTGATTATTTTTAACAAAACTCGATCCGAAGCGGGTTCAGGCCAATAGTGTCGGGAAGCACACCCACGCATTTCCAGCCTTGCTCGCTGCTGACAGACATTTCTGGCCTTGCTCGTGGCGTTTTTATGCGTCATTCGTTTTGAAACTGGGGAAAACTTTGCGTTTATACGTCATCCGGCGCAAACTGGTTAAGAATTCCATGTCTGTACATCATCCGATAACAAAAAATTGCTGTGAAAAAAACCCTTTTTTTTTTTTTCCTGAAAGTTTGTGGCAACTTAATTACAAAATTAAACGTCCTTAATTAATAAGTCTTTTTGCAATTACGGTACATATACCTTGTGTTGATATTTTTTGGAATTCGTGTAGTTAAGAATCCTGGACCAAATTTTACAAAAATACTAATTTTCCTCACAGCATGAACATTCTTTCAACCCACATCTGTGACTGTTATATTGTGTTCCTCTTCACTTTTCTCAAATATAACCCTAACGCATTTTACCTCTTTGAGCTCTTTATCAAAAAAGAACCTTGTGTGGACGTGGCCAAGTCTATGCAAGGTTTTCGGTTTGTGCATTGTGTAGACATCTTTTGTTTTCAAGCGGCAAGGCCACACAGTGTTTGCAAGGTTGGTACTAACGACCATTTGGAGGTCGGCCCGATAACACCACACGTACATTTTTGTAAGCAAAAAACGATTTTCCATTCTTAGCTGAGATTTCTTCACATTTTTTAATATTTTCTATACTATACTCCAAACAGTGCCATAAAATGTGAAAAAAAACGACTAAGAAGAATGAAAACGTGCATTCTTACCAAATTTACATGCGTTATCGGGTTGACATCATTGTTTATCCGCAATAAATTTAACTGCTAACTTATAATTTTAGTTGTGGTAACATCCTCGGCATAACATTGTCAGGATATGGATTTCTTTTCGAAAATTTTAACATAACAACAGCGCTAACTTTTCGAAACAGGTTCATTATTTTCAGTTCAATTACGTACGTCGTTGATATACTTTTAGAAACCCGGGCTAAAGGTTTGTGAAATTGTGCGCTACTGCTACTGTGCTACTGGCATTTACATATGGGCTATTATTAAATTAGGCCATGAAGGAATAAAAACAATTCCTCCACGATTTAGGCCTACCTGTAGGCAACAAAGTTAGACGTCCACACGAGACCACACGTCGATGCATTGTCGTACTGTCGCACACACTTCGCGAAGTCCTCGAACGTACTGCCCCCTGCAATTAACGACCGACACCAGTCCAAATTTTCACTGTTGTCCAGCGAAGTCCTGGGACTGAGAACAACATCCAGTAGTTCGTTCAGCTGCTGATACCCCGTGTGTCGGGCCACCTCAGCCTTCAGTTGCGCCGACACTTTTCGCTTGTCGTTTTTCACGAGAGTCGCCATGTTTACCTTTTAAAGTTCATTGACATTGCTGGAAAAAAGGTCGGGTCACGCGCGGGTTCTTTTCTGCTTTGTATTCCCTTTTTAGAAATGGAATAGTCTACATAATCTTCGCCTAATTTGCCAAGAAGCATGTTCCATTTTTTCTCCAAGGGTTTTGGAAATGGTGTGGGTGACGTGAGGAGAGGAAAGTCTTGATGCAGTACCGCACGAATTTGGATTTCGGACTTCAGTTTGACACACAGTTATTGTTACTATTTTAGGAATGAACCTAATTAGGCATATAAGTCAATTGTTCCGCACTCGTGAACTGTTCTTTTGTCTTACTTGTACTAATCACGAAGACGTGGGTTGCTTTTTGTTTATGACTTTTATGTCGATTTTTTGTCGACGTCCCGTCATCACAGCATATGGTGCATCACACAGGTACGTCCGGGGATCGGGAGTCCGTACATTATTTTTTTCTGGTACACATGCACATGGGTGTACAAAGGCATAGCAGGGGTGTACCAATTTTTCAAGAGGGGTGGAGGGGGGGGGGGGGGGGGGGGGACGGGTAGACGGGTATTGAATGGCAACATATATATTGTTGCAATTTGAAGTTACGAGACTGTCATGCCTAGGGCCTACCAATACCATTATTATATTAGGAGTTTGTGAAGAACTTTTTAATAAACTGCAATTTTTTCCCATCCAGATAAATAACAAGGACAATGAGTGACCATCTTGACAGAACAGCTCACAACTTCAGGCAGTCGGTAATTTCCTTTTTTATTCAAATTGCCTCTAAAAACAATGTATCAATCATTCTAAACTTGGTGCAAACAATGCGAAAGGGTACCTGCAACAGCCAATTACAAGCCTGCACATGAGCCTTTGTCCAGCAGCTGCACTGCACAATGGACCCGAACGTGCAGCTGTCACACAGGCCGTGTTCTACTTCTATGGCATAGCACAGCTGACGACAGCATTCCGGACAGTTTAGCGGGCCGCAACCGCGTAGTCGCTCACTCGCGTCAAGGGGTTATAAGCAATGATTTTGTTATTATTATTATTATTATTGTTATCATTATTATCATTTCTGGTAATGAAACCAAGGATCCTTTAAAAGCGCTCAAGGCACTGTAGCTCGTAAGCCAGAAGAACCCCGTACACAGAAGCTGTGTCAGCCAGGAACACCGGGGAAACCCCTTCTCTTAGCGATAAGTGTTCTGATGGGTTCTTTTACGTGCATTATACAATTTTATAATGGGAAAGATATATACCCACATTATAGTGGTTTAATTGCCTTGCTTAAGGACACACGTGTCAACACC
Source organism: Crossaster papposus (assembly GCA_037893245.1). NCBI lineage: Eukaryota > Metazoa > Echinodermata > Asteroidea > Velatida > Solasteridae > Crossaster > Crossaster papposus. The sequence continues at coordinate 1,143,910 of JBAIAA010000600.1, forward strand.
GGGACTCGAACTAACGCTCTTAACCGCTCGGCCACGACACTCCACAATTTACTGTTTACTTTCTTCGCAGGGAATCAGTGATGCCACCGTTGTGACAGTAACAGATGCTAGTCCTACAGTCAAACTTCTGACATTGCAAGTTGCAGACCCACATTTTAGTTTCAAAGCAGGGCAATGGTAGGTGTACATAACAATGAGTACAAGAATTATGTACAAAAATCATTGGTTGAAAATAAAAAAGATTTATACAACACCTGAACAAATCTCCGTCATCTGATTGGTGGAGAGTTGATCACGTGCATCGAGTTATTCGTTTCAATGCACGGCACAGCCAGACTGAAAAAATGAAAGTTCTATTTAATGGTGAATATAACTTCCATTCCATGGTCACACCATGGGGTGCGCTCTGACCAATCAGATGACGAGGATTTATTCAGCCAAGTGTTGTAAAAAAACAAAATGTTTCAGTCATGCGATGGAAAGAATAATTAGCATTCCGGGCGAGTTAGTGGGCCCCGGCCAACCATAACCGCTCCCCGGCCTCATGTGGTTAACTAGTTTAATTGCGCCGGAGGACGTATATTCGTAATAGGACGTATAGGACGTAAGTTTTCCCCAGATTCAAAACGTATGACGCATAAACACGTCACGAGCAAGGCCGGAATGTCTGTCAGCAGCGAGCAAGGCCAGAAATGCGTGGGTGTGCTTCCCGGTACCATCAGCCTGAACCCGCCTCAGATCGAGTTTCGTTGACAAATAATCCTGCGCCTCGGCTCGATGATGTTAATATAATCCTGGCGCGAACTGGTTAATAATGGCAATGAATTTGTTTTGCATGAACAAAAAAACAGAAGGCAATTTTTTATTCCACCCATGTAGGGTAGATTTTTTCGTCCCTGGCATTGAACTGTTCACGGGTTTCTCCACGAGTTCAGCCCCGAGCAAACTCCAACAGGAAATGACCTTTGACCTTGCTGTCCAGAAAACTGACCATCCACCCACCACGTGGGTGCACACGAAGGTAATTCACTAACCCTCGGTACAATTTGCCTGTATTTTTCAATACAAGGGTAGACGTTTTCATTCCCGGCCTGCAAACGGTGGGTGGCTATTCGATGGGCACACCTCCCCTGTCCCTCGTGAAGGATTTAAGAATGGGTTTAGCAGTGAAGTACAGTGAACATGCCCCAGCATTTTGGGTTCATAAACAGGTAATAAAAAAGGATTGCATAAGAATTGTTTGTTTTCATATTTTGTTGCATGTTTGAAACAAAAACAAAAAAGTTCTATACTAAAATTACAATTTGACAGTGATATTCTTGGACTATCAGTAAAACGTGTAAGCACCAACATTTGCTTAGCATGAATTATTCCTTGAAAAAAAAAAGGGTTATACCAAAATGTCAGTTGATGTTTTATTAATTGTTAATGGTATTCAGCGGTTTTGTTTTTGCTTTGAATGAAAAGCACGTGGAGTTTTGGCCCATAAACCTGTTTTTGCTGAGCAACACTTTTTTTGTGCTAAGCAAATTGTTGTGATTACATGTTTTATGAAATTTGCCCCCGATTCCTGATTCCTCCGAACAAAGATATATTGACTAATTCACAGCTCAGTTTGTATAGAGTACTAGGAAACAGCAGGTCCCTGGTTCAAGCCCCATTCCAGTCAAATTATCAACGCGGTATTATATGGAAATCTGTCGTGATGCATGGTTTTATAATTGCAGTGCAAATTCACTTCAGCGCTTTATACACCAGTGGCGATGACGATTTTGAAAATTACAGTCACGGTTTTGATGGCTCTGGTAGCCATTAATGGAATCTTCTATGCCTTAGTACCCATTAGATGAGTGTTTTGTATAGCTCCCTAAACACGTCACTAAATGAAATTCTTTAGGAGAAAAGAAATAACCGACTCATAATAAAAAAATTCTTTAGAAAACAAATTACAAAATATTGGGTGGGGCTTGAACCATGAATTCCAGCTTTCTAGTGCAGATGTCTATACACAACTTGACCACCAAGCTAGCCGGGATCGGCTGGCTGGTTCGAATCCGATTAGAAAGTAGGCACCACAACCCGTTATTTTGACAGCTAACCTCTGTATAATTTGTTGGCAGTGTCGAGCCGGAGCCAGTGTTGGTGTGCGCGTGGGTGGTGATCAGATCATCTACGACCCTTTAGCCAGTGATCCCAGCTGGGACATCCTGCTCATAGCAGGGGGTATCGGCATCAACCCCATGTATTCAATACTCCAACACATCAGGGATCTCCACCTACGCCGTGTGTCGGACTTGGGCGCGTACAGGCCAGGGCGGGTGGAGTTTCTGTACAGCGCTTCCAGTACCGCCGAGCTTATATTCAAGGTGGGGGTGCCGTTGTCTGGGCCGATTGCGCCCGGATTATTCATCAGAAACTATTTATTCAGAACCTGGACATTTCACGATGAAACTTTTGAGTTTTTCATCAACAGAAAACTTGAAATTTGTTTTTCTTTTGATCTCCAGGACTCGATTCAGGCGATAGCGAGTGATACAGAAAACATATTCTGCCACTTTTTTATTACCAAAGAGACCATCGCACCAGACAGCCACATTTCAGGTAATACTAATAATAATACAAATAATAATAAGCAGTTCTTATATAGCGCACGTACATGTATCTACCAAGACTGGTACTCAAGACGCTCTATGCTTTGTCAAAGACAGGTTACCCTAACCCTCCAGGGTATTTTGGCTAGAAACCCTGCCAGACGCAACATATTGCATACTTTGTCACATTGACTTGTGTGCATGGTCCAGCAAGGTCAAGCAGTCACCACAGGTGCATTGTGCTGGATCTGGCAGGGTTAGGGTTAATTAATGAAGTTTTAAGAATCTGAGACCCATTATATGTAGCACCTTTGTAAGGTGCTAGCTGCGGCGTATTTTGCAGCCGCTGCCAGGAACACCGGGGCAAACCCCTCTTATAGCGATAAGTGATACAAGCATTACACAACAAATGGGACCTTCGAGTTTACGTCCTATCCGAAGGACAGAGCTATGGTGGTTAAGTAAAAATAATAATAATAATATAAAGCATTTATAATGCGCCATCCATCTAGAGAAACCTATTCCGAGGCGCAACATAAAACACAAACATGACAAAGGAAAAATAAGGAACCAAAATAAAATGCAACAATAAATAGAACATAGAGGCAATTCAAGATCAATAATGTGACCCTACAAGATCAAAGAGGATATCACAGTACCAACACACACTGCCCAGCTGCACATGGCCAACAAGCAAAGAGAGGAGAAGACCAGAATTAGCAGTTACAACAACTTTAACAGCAATAACTGATTCCTGCCCGACCAAAATGAGAAAACAAATTGGCCGAACATACATGTAAAGGTATGTGTCAGCAATGCGATACCAAAAATCACATTAAAGACATCAAGTAAAAGCTCTAAATGAGTACAAATGGGTAACCCTCCCAACAGAAACACACAAGTGTGAGTCTGTGTGCTCTTAACCGCTCAGCCATAATACGCCACAAAACATTATACATGTACATTTGATTTTGTGTTCGATTTCAAAATGACAAAGGTTATCTGTAGTCATAAATAAAACCCAAGAAAGACATGGGGCTGCTATGTTTAAACTGGAACAATGACAAATATACACTGACCAACGTCTCAAATGTCAGTTGTAATAGAAGCATATTTGATACTAATTATGTAGAGTGATTTGTTTTCAAAATAGTAATTTGTAAAAAGTATCTTTAAGAAAGAAAAAAAAGTGGAAAAGTGTCTAGCTGAACGACACATTCATCATATGAGATGCAGTAATTTTGGACAAAATAGAAGAAATTTGAGTGATGACATCCCTTATTTGACTACAGATCACAGGATAACCGAAGCAGACATAGCCACAAAACTGCAGAAACTGAACAAGGACAGGTTAAGATGCTTCCTGTGTGGGCCCCCACCCATGATAGCAGACATGGAGACACACCTAGAGAGACAAGGGGTCAGGCCGGATCAGATACACTGCGAAAAATGGTGGTGATGACGGGGTGACGTAATTATTCACTGCTTACGACATTCATCGGCACTTTGGGAGTCGAGTTGTTTTGTGACGAGCATCGTCTGTCCCGTATTTTGAAGACACGTTAATTAGCAACAAGTGCACGTGTTGGAAAATGTTTGCACTATGTGCACATGTACATGATGGCGTGGAATATGCAAGTGTAGTTTTTCTACAAAGTTTATTAACCCTGCAACGCGCCGCCATCTTTTGTATACAGGCAACCCCCTAGCTACGATTTTCGGTAGTCGCTTGTATTTTGTGTGTACCCCCAAGCTGTTTTGGTTTTACGGCTTTATATGTTCACACAGCCCTTTGTCATAGGTAAGAGACCAAGAAACCAGCTGGTGTTGTTGAACAAGGCAAGGCAACAATAGCACGATTGATTGCTTGCGAAGGTCTCACGGTAAAATCCAGACCTCAAAAAGCTGCGACGACGTGCCGCCATATTGTTTATACACCAAATACTACGTACTATTTTCGATAGAAATCCGCGATAGGTCTCGCGGTGAAATCCAGACCTCAAAAAGCTGCGAAGACGTGCCGCCATATTGTTTATACACCAAATACTACGTACTATTTTCGATAGTCACTTGTATTTCAGGTATATCCCCAAGCTGTTTTGGTTTTACAGCTTTATATGTTCACACATTATTCGGCATGCTTTGAACTAGGAATACATGTAACATGAGATTTTCAGAAATAGCGACTATCAGAAATAGTACGGTGGCACGTCGGAGGGTTAAGGCAAATGAGAGTGTTTTTCGGATAATAAGTGACGCTACAACCAAAGTTAAAAAAGACAATCTAAATCACTTTAACTCTCAATAGTTTACAATTTTTAATGATAATTATCGGAACAAATAAACTGATCCCAAATGGGATGTTCAACAGTACAAAAGCCTTCAATGTGTTTGTTTTAGATGTAAATTAACACTTACGGTACATGTAAATTCTGTTTCCAATTTGATGAAGCAGCAGCTTGCAAAATTGTGAAAGGAAAACAGTTCTTTAATCAGTTCGCTCCGGAGGACGTATATACACGCAAAGTTTTCCCCAGATTAAAAACAGGTGACGTATTAACCCTAACCCCCTAGGGCTAAAGAACTGCGTACTACAGAATACTATACTTAGTATTTTGTAGCATTGGGTCTCCGTGACTGATGATTGGGTGTGTACTGACAGAGTACAGATACTGCCAACTACAAAATACTAATAGTAGCAATACAGGTCAGTAATACTTACCTGGCAAAAAATGCAGTAGTCCAACCTTGACCCATTGTGTCCCAAGTTACAAATTTTGCTGTAGAGTCTACACAGCATACATGGGCAATGCACACTCAGCAAGCCGAGGAACCCAATGCTAAAAAGTACTACGAGTGCAATAAGGGGTGAAGTACCCAATACTAAAAATTACTACAGGCATTGCACAAAAGTCAGTGAGAGTACTGCATACTACTTTTTACTACTAGTAGTAAAAAGTAGCATTAGGTAGGGTTAGGGTTAACACACGCCACAAGCAAGGCCGGAAATGTCTATCAGCAGCGAGCAAGGCCGGAATTGCGTGAGTGTGCTTCCCGGTACCATCGGCCTGAACCCGCCTCGGATCGAGTTTTGTTAAAAATAATCCCGCACCTCAGCTCGGTGATGTTAATAATATTCCAGCGCGAACTGGGTAACCCTTGCTCTATGAGAGTTGTTTATTGCATGGCAGTGGTAATACTGGAAACCCACCAACAACCCCTGAAAGCATTTGTGACCTGGCACCACGAAATAGGTGGAAAGTCGCAAAATTGGCATTACTACATTTCTAAAAAGAAGAAGTCCTAAGCTTTAAAATGATGTAGTGTGTGTTGCTGTAGCTTATTCCTAGGCGCCGCTATACTCTTTTGAAATAGCTGAAGTCATGCTTCCTTGTTTTGAGAAAACGGAGTTCAAAGTCTGAATCGTGCCAACTATACTATCAATCGGTGCAATTCAGCCCCCCAAAAAAATTTAAATGTTTAATTGAGCTATACAATTTTGGGATATGATAAAGAAGGGTTTTTTGTTTGTAAAAACATTAACAACTCGAAACCGACCTCCCACTTGAAAAATGAACTCGTTTTGGACATGTTCGACTTTCCACTCATTTCGCGGTGCCAGGTCACATTTTACATACATTTAAGGATTACGAAAAAAATTGAACAGGGTATAATTTTGTACACCATGCAGATACTTTTTACTATTTTCAATATTAAATGCGTTATTTCAAATCTCGTGGCACAGAAATTGGTGCTGGAGTCGAGTCCCTTTCATGAAGCTGCTAAATAAGCACACACAAGAATTGCTTAGCATGAAAATTCTTCCTCGGCAAAAACAGGGTTACAAACCAAACATTTCAGGTGATGTATATTGTTTGTGACTGGTATTTATTGCTTAGCAGGAAAAGTACATGGCGATTTGGCTTGTAACCCGTTTTACTGAGCAGAACTTTGTTTTTGTGCTGGACTACACTGGTTCCTTGATGTTTTATGCGTCGATGTTTGAGGCTAGGGTTATGTTGAAGAACACGTAGCTAAGGTACAACCTGCAAAGTCTGCGAGAGTTTCGTGAGTCGGTTAATGAGCTGTTCCTTCTGGTATAAGAGGTGGGCCTCCATTGCCTTGGCCTCCTGCAAGAGCTTGTCTACCCTGGTCGGGCAGAACAGCTCAAATTGCTCGCTTTCACTGAAAAAAGGATTCCAACAATAACAAAGCCAAATTTCACAGAGCTACTTAACAAAATACTATGTTTCAAAGACAATTTGTTATGCTCCTGGCAAAGATTAACCCCATTAAACAATCCCCAACACCAGGTTTGGTTGGAATCTATTAGGATTGGTACTGGCGGATCCCTAAACTGTTGGGGATACCTCCAGAATCAGAGTTATGGTGTTGGATGGGAATGGTTCAAAGACAATTACATTAGGGAGTTATGGTTCAGATGGCCTTTTGTTTTAGGGGTGGAGGGGGTGAAAGGAAATATGTTTAGCCTTTCAGCTTTGTTAAGATTTCTAATAATTATTATGGATCAATTAATTATTATGGATCAATTAAAGGCGGCTAGTATTACCATTGGTAATTGCCTGGAAATGGGCCTGCGAATTTCATAAGAAAAAAAAACTTGCTTACAAAGTAAAGACGGTGATGGTACCAAATACGCTGTGAAAATGATTCCATCCAGATATATTATTTAGAAAAAAAAATACCAATTTGTTGCATGTTTCTTTAAAATATACATGGGTATCCCATACAAAATGAACAATACTTCCACTACTCCGAAGCCAAAACTTCCGAGACCAATAGATATAGAATCTTTCTAAATGATACCAAAATATCTCAATTTGGGCTAGACCCTGTTTTGTGAAGCACGTACAGGGGTCCTTTCGCACCGAGAAATAAACTAAACTGGCCAGCGAGTTTAACCAGTTCGCACCGAAGGACGTATAACATGCAACACGTCACGAGCAAGGTCGGAAATGTCTTCTAGCAGCGAGCAAGGTCGAAAATGTCTTCTAGCAGCGAGCAAGGCCGGAAATGTCTTCCAGCAGCGAGCAAGGCCGCAAATGCCTGGGTGTGCTTCACGGTACCATCGGCCTGAACCCGCCTCGGATCGAGTTTCGTTAAAAATATTCCCGAGCCTCGGCTCAGTGATGTTAAAATAATCCCGGCCAAACTGGTTAATAGATGCACGGTTTGGTTATTTCTTGATGCGAAAGGACCACTGACTTCACAAAATAGGGTCTGGAGTTAAAACTATTAGCCTAAATCAAGATATCTTGGTATCATTTTTTCTACTACAAAAATTATCCATCCATTGGTATAGGTAGTTTTAGCCTTAGGGTAGTGTAAGTATCCTTGTTCCTTGAGATATATGTAACATGATCAAGCGGAATGAGTTGGATGTCGGGGAATCCCCAAAATGTTTTAATCAGAACTGTGTTCTTCGTTGGTATTTAAACAAATTTACATAACTCGACAACAAAACATCGTATCAACATGGGGTTTTCAGTTTTTAAAACGTACAAATGCCCTCTTTACAAATACATGAAAATTCATTTTTTGACCGGGGCCGACATCCGACTCATTCCGCTTGATCATGTCACATATGCTTGTATATAGTGTCCCCCCTGATAAGTTGATGCTTCAATAGGTTAATAGTATGTTTTGTAAATCTTCAACATTTAACTTACACCATCAGCTGTTCCCATTGTAGACAGGCTGCCTTCATACCTTGGCCTATGGCTGTATTTAAAGTAACACAAGACATTACAACCATGGCGGTTGAACTTGTGAATATTGAGCCATTCTTATAAAGCATTCAAACGCACTGCGAGGTCCAAAGACGTGAAAAACCTTTTGTTGGAACAAAAAAAACGTGACCAGTACAATAGGTCCCCTTTTCACGTATTTATACAAAAAGTGACAATGGCGCCTATTTTTTACTTTTCAAAGTTTTCACGTTTTTCGTTCCAACAAAAGGTTTTCTTGTCTTCGGGCCTCGCACTCACACTTTTCATACCACTGCAAAACAATGGTACGAATGAAAGATAGATTTCTATCGTCACTGGTTTTTGTTTACTCAAAAGCAGCACTGTGTTTATACATGTAGTACAGTGGATATTTAGGGTAACTTAAAGTAGAACATCTTTAAAAAAATTGCATAAATAAACAAGTTTTCTCTAAGTTTACATACGAACTCCTGATCTAGTCTACATGAGCCATCCAGTTTAAAAGCATCTTGCTACTATTACCATGAACTCCTAACATTTCACATAACAAAAATAGTTTTGATCAGTTATCTTATCTTACCTTTTACTGTATTTTGCATGTGTTTCTCGGAACCACTTAAAGGAACACTGCCATCTGTTGGTAGGAGTGAGAAAATTTATTTTAGTCGCAAGTAATGTTTTCAAAATATCGTATCTTGTGTAGAACATGCCGAACTACCTTTACGTTTAAAATAATTATTGCTTAGAGTAATTTTTTCTGGTTAAAATTTTTAGTTTTCTATGCATCCACAAGCGCGGAAAGTTAGTTTGAACCTTTATTTTCTACAACTGTTTTCTCTTTCTCAAGATGGGCTTAGTAATTTTGATCTTGGGACAACTCTAGTCTTAGCCAAGAAAAGTCGCAAGATAAGATGAGTTTCATGAAGAGAGCCCATGGGGCCAATTTTATGGAGCTGCTAAACACAAATTGCTTAGCAGTTAGCACACAAAAGTCTTGCTCAATCAAAAAAGGTTACCAACCAAATATCCATGAGCTTTTCATGCTAAGCAAAAACGAGCTGAATATATACCAAACAATATATGTGACCCGCTCCAGGAAAAGGTGACATAAGTCGCAAAAACTAAAAATAGATTTATGTACATGATTGAAAAGTCCAGGATATAAGCTTTCATTTAGTACATACATGTAGTACAGCTCCATAGCCCCTCCCGTTCTGGTGATATGACATTTTTGCATATAAATGGGTTCCTTGGAATTTAAAATACACAACTGAGAAAACAGGCTTTAAAACACATCAAAACTAAGACAATACATTGGAACCATGCACTCTCGAAGGGTTTTGATTCACTTTATTCATCGATTTCTAGCTTTTTGTTAATTAAATCTAAAACTTTAGATATTAAAGATGTCATTTAAGACAACAAATGAAAATCAAATGTTGACAACAATATTTACCCTATTAACTTTAACAGGCCATTACTTATAAATGCATAGCGCGACTTATGTCACCTTTTCCTGGAGCGGGTCACATGTATATCACCTTAAACGTTTATCGACATGTTAAACACAAGATAATTTTCATGCTAAGCAATTTACCTTTCAGTTCGGAGCTCTTCAAAGCGTGGCAGGGATATCCAGTCTTCATCAGCTCACTGCTAGAAGCCCCTGATTGGTCAGATGGGTGATGGAGACCGACCTCTACGGGCTGCTGATCTTCTAAGCTCAGTGTTGTCTCCGTCATTGCGGCAGCAAAACTGTTGAATCTGCCAGGGAATTATATGCCGGAGATGAACAAATCAGAGTGGTTTATTTGACTCTTTTTACTTGTACTAGTTTTAGTCTTGGCCTGAATGATGTCAGGGGTCATGTCACCGTTAGTATAAAATGGCAAAATGTATGGAAATTGGAAAAACATATCCACTTATGATTATCAAATAAATGTTGTCATAAATTTACTATATCATTATTTTAATTTTAAACTAGGCTATTATGTATTGATCACAATGATGTACTCACAGGCAACTTTCGACTAGTTCTCGTTAGGGTACTTTAGCCATTGCCCCCCAAATGGGGCTGTAATTAGCTTGTTTTTGTATTTTGTCTTTAGCGACAATAAAAAGACCCTATCGTTTTGTAAGAATGATGATGTACAATGGCGCTAGCCCAGGTTGGACTCCTCCGTTGTGTACAACGCACCGACTCCTCCGTTGTGTACAACGCGACGGAGTCCAGGGTATCAATGTTTCCTGCCATAGCGAAACATTTTACAACAACATTTTTTCATATTTTTACCTGATGAAGGAAGCCAAAATCTCGCTTATGTATTCCTTGTGTCTGGAACTAAAGATCGTCATGGGTTATTACAAGTTAATGTGTCTTTAGGCAACTTATTTACAGAAAATAAATTTCAAATCCACGCTTTTGGAAGTGAACATCATGTACGAACTAGCTACAATCCCTACATGCGTGCGCGGGTACCGTGCACGCGCCTGGCTTATCAGTTGTAGGCCGGCGCGGCTGCCGGGTACCCGCGCACGCATGTAGGGATTGTAGCTAGTTCGTACATGATGTTCACTTCCAAAAGCGTGGATTTGAAATTTATTTTCTGTAAATAAGTTGCCTAAAGACACATTAACTTTTAATAACCCATGACGATCTTTAGTTCCAGACACAAGGAATACATAAGCGAGATTTTGGCTTCCTTCATCAGGTAAAAATATGAAAAAATGTTGTTGTAAAATTTTTCGCTATGGCAGGAGACATTGATACCCTGGACGTCAGTCGTAATGCAATGAAGAACGTCGTGGGCTACAATGGCGCATACTAACATAATACAATCACAAGCTCAACCATTTAACTTTTGGTAGGGCCTAAGTGCGTAACATAGTTACTAACTCACCCAGTTCAGTTGGCGTAACTACTGGAAAAAAAATATATCGAGACTTCGGAGTATTAGCAGGATTAGGACATCATCGTTAAAGCTAAAACTCCACTCTCTTGCCTTGCAGGTTTTTGGATCTATCTATCTGCGCTGCCGCCGGCGTATGCAGCGCCCTCATCGTTAGGAAAAACTTTTGTTGACGTCATCAAACAAGATCACGCTAGACTCTCCTCAGCCGTACTAACGGGCCACCGATTATAGCCACGCTCATCTACTTGCCAACGGTACGGTAACCACGTGCTTTCTTGACATATTTTGTTTCATATCCCGGTTAAAATGTTTTGTGCATGTAGTAATTACAAAGAATTGTTTGTACTTTACATTGTACATGAAAAACAGCGGAATTTATGTTGTACTTATTTTTAGCCAACCGAGGGCGCTATGCAGATTTATTGGGCGACTAATAAGCTTACGCGCACGCGCAGATTTGCTAGATTCTGGTTCAATTGTCCAGAAAAAAATCCAAGACAAACCCGAAGGTTATTGAGGATCAGCCCAACTCAACAAACTTTTTTTTTTTTTTACGGTGACGGGGTGTTAAATCACCTAAACAGAAAAAAAACCCAATCAAACTGATTACCTTGCAGTGCTTTTCGTTTTATTAGTAACTTGTATTTAAAGGTAGGATACACCATTTGCAGATATCGAAAATATTTACTACCGAATTATTAAGAAATATTTTACTCGATTGAAAGTAAATAATGATTCTGGGCATCCAGCAAAATGATTGCGCTAGATATCCTGTAATAATTCCCAAAAATTGAATTTTATAAAGAAAAATTCGCGATCGCCGGACGGCGATCGCGAAAAAACAAAGATAACATAAGAATAACGGCTCGACCCCGGTTGAAAACAAACGCTGTTTTTCGTGCTTTTCTCGGCATCCATGATTGTAAAACTTCGGAAAAGTCAGTTAAACGATATTTACTATGAAATACAACCCCCCAAATCTACCCATTCATGATAATTCAAGCAAATACCAATGGTGTATACTACCTTTAACTTGTTCTGATTTATTTGCTGATGCGCATAAAATGGGTGTTGGCTTTTGGTGTGAACCCTCGTGCAACGCAATAAAGGCTATCGATGCTTACAAAGATTATACAGGAATGAATAGAATACTGGCTTTGACATCAACATGTGCTATACACTAATTTGTATTAATGGTGGAACTGTGAATTCATCATGCACAGCAAGAATATCTGAATATAAAATTTATATTCAGATATTCTTGCTGTGCATGATTAATTCACAGTTCCACCATTAAAAAAGACAACCGCAAATTTAAGTAAAGCAAACATTAAATTAAAATAACATGATAAAAAGTAAACAGTAAGCTACAATTAACAATAAGAATGCAGCAAAATAAAATAAACAGAACAAATTCATTTTTTTGCGGTTGTCTGGTTTTGCCATAATGACAATGGCTGCCTATAATCATAGGTTAGGCTTATTGTATAGCATTGTACTTTCCCCATTAAGTATTGAATGTGAAATAAGTTAAATCCCATTAAAGTCTGGTTCCCACCAAATATGCAGTGGCACTACTCGAAAGAAATTTAAATTCTAAAGCTATAACCATTCTTACGCACTCACTGTTATGCTTAACGAGAAATACCCGCCTTATGATACACTTCTTGTTTTAAACAAAATTGAGACGACTGCTATACTGCTTTCTGGGGAGTAGAAGAACAGAAAAGCAGTGTAATTCATGCAGACTTTTTATTTGTGATGTGGCTATTTCTGACCGGGGCATCTCCCTTCCACGTAGGATGTATGAGTGAGAGGGTGGTCGCCCCTCAAGATGGCCGCGCACAGCTCACACAGGTTGCTGTAAGTCTGGTAGTTGGTGGCGCACACGGGCAACATCGTCTTGTCGCAAACATCACAATAGCCGGGAAGCTAAAGGGATAGAGGGTATAAAACAAAAATCACAATAGCTGTGCGCGTTGATTTACAGCCTTGTTAGCGTTTGAAGATTTATAACTATACTTATAACAACGTCGGCATTCAAATGCGACATCAATTTGCATCTTTCTATAAGATATTGTTGTAGTATACCCGGCGATAATTTTTTTCTGCAGGTAGGTTGGTACATTAGCCAATCAGAACACAGATGGTGTTGACGTCATCAATAATGTTAGAGTTGTCTGGGACAACCCTAACCCCTAACCCTAACCCTAACCCATAACCCTAGTCAGATCCCAGACAACTCTAACATCATCGATGACGTCAACACCATCTGTGTTCTGATTGGCTAATAAATGTACACTATGTACCGACCTACCTGCAGAAAATAATTATTGCTGCCCGGCAGAAGGGCATATGCGTATGCCGTTATGCGCAAACGCGTAATTACCAAAACGTTCCCAGCAAAAGGGCATAATTACGCCAAAAAAAATTACATATAATTGAATGAAATTAAAAAAAATTCGTCAGAATTTAACACAGATTGCTCCCAAAAATTGTGAATCAGACTTACGACAAATGTACAGTTTGTACAACTTATGATACGTATGAAAGAACATCGGATTCATAATACGTCGGGGGGAACTTTGGAGCATTTCGATACAATTTTCATGAAAGTGATGTTTACGTCAGAACGCTCATATGCCCTTCTGCAGGAGCACCCGACGCCGATTCCTTCTATACTCTAAACTTATACTATACAGCATGCCACGTTCCTAAAAATGATGCAAGTGGAACGCCTTATTTTGCTCATTCAATGTTCAGCATTTGCTACTTGGTAACGATTCAAGAAAACTAAATTAGCGTTCAAATGCCGTTTGTTTGTCAATTCAGAGATTATGTTTAATAAACCACCAGCACTCAAAAATCGATTGTGTGCTACTTTTACTAAGGGGAAATGCTTCTAAGCGGCACACGATACCAGTATTTAACACATGAGTGATTGTGTAGAAGATTGTACAGGGCAGATGAACATTTTCTTATAATTAAACATTCTCTAATTATACCTGAGCCTATTAAATCTCAAGATCAATTGAGCTATTACATACTAACTGTTCACAACTTTCTAAAATCTCTTTTAAAGTCCAATGGTACAGGTGTAAGATGTGTTGTGTTCTGTCGGATTATACCGAATAATTAAACTGGAAAGTTTCTGGGTAGCTTAGGTACTTATTTGGGTATATCTCTGGCCAGCAAAACTGAATCAGACGAAATAAAAAAAACGTCTGAAAGCACAATTTGTAGTCTTTCCGAGTGTGTAGCTTTTTGAAAGCAATATTTATAACTCTTCGAAGGATGTGCTTTATTTGCACCATTTTTAATTAAGGAACACACTGTATAGATTAGCATTCAATGTTCAGGAGGTTTTCAAAACCTTTACTTCGTCTTCGTCTTTGGCTTCGCCTCAGACTCCCCAATGACTGGGAGAAGCAAATAGACATGAAAGCAAATGGAAAGATTCAAACTTTTAGATCCATATCGACCGATTGAATGTTTTTGAAGACAACATGCACCAACATGTATAGCTGAAGTTCATGCAGTTGGGAGCCTACAATAGCCTTAAGCAACACACGGAGACGAAGCCAGCGATTCGAAAAGGCCCATAGTATCGATATAGAAAAGGCACATTAAGGATACAGAACGACGACGTGAAAGAGGTTCCAAAGAGGCTTTAGTCTTGTGACCCACCTAACCTATAACGACACGTCGGTAAGATGACAGCTAGACCGGGGCACCAGCCTAGACAATATTATGGCCACAGTATTTCACAGCAGGGCGGATCGTGGACTTATACAGGCACAGAATGGCAGTTGGAGGAACGTAGTCCCCAAATGTTTTCAGTCGATTAAATTTAAACAAATATATAGTGTTCTTCCTCTCACCTGATCAACAGTCACTGCATCGCAGAAGCTTGCGGAGAAAGCTGATGAAAAAAAAAAAATAATAATAAATAAAAAATAATAAATAATAATGCAATGGAAGAAACTTCGGCATTTTGCATTCCACTTTCCGTTGGCATTTATTCCCACAAAGCCACATCATTTACTTTGACACATTCTTTCTCAAAAAACACACCACTAATTGTCTTCAAATGTACAACTACTAATCTATTTGTTTCAAATAAGTTAAGAGGGTCTAATACTTCGATTTTAACAAGATTTTCTTCATCAGATACTCCGTGTTCACAGAATGCAAAGGATGCAAAATGCACATATAATTTGCAGAAAGACATTGCAGTTAAAAAAAGGTCAACCGTTAGTCGATACGCACTCTTCAAAAAACGTAGCCATTTATAATCACGAACAATACCTTGTCCTAGAGCAGATTTAGTCAAATCGGAACACACATAACGCCATTTACATAAACAATTATTTTGTATTAATATCAAGTGAAATCTCTCGCGCCTTTTATACAATAATCAAACATTTTTTACTGACATTTATTAGCGGATTTTGAGCCCGTATTCTTCATGTGATCTTCACAGTTCTTCACATGTTTCACTGCATAGTATCTCTATTTTTAGTCTAAAAAAGCCAGATACAAATTGTAGTACCTGTATATAGTTGTATATACGGGATACCTACCTGCTACAGCTAGGCACAACAGCAAAGCAGAACGGTGCATGATGATGATAATCGTATACGTTCAGAAAAATCAGGCGTCCAAAGTTATAATCTGCGGCCTCCGTCAAAACACAGCACTATAAAGAGTTTGGTCGGCTCATCTGAGTTTCCTTGCATTGCAGTTAGCCCCTTTTTATTAAGTTTGAACATAATATCCATTTTCCAAACGCACATATTTAAAACAATTGTTTATGACAAGAAGGATCATTTTTATATTAGGCCTATTATAGCCGGCGTAGCGTGAAGTTTTAGACATGCAATATACGATCTCGTTGGGAGTAGTATTGCGCGTGCCTATGATGATAATTTGGAGAAGGTTTAACCAATTCCAACAATATGGTGGGGGAAGAGTCTAATTTTTACAGACGTCTGAGTTTTACATGATGGATCAGTATAAACTTCAATTGGCCGTAAACTAAGTCAGACTCCTGAAACGTTTCGTTACTCTATATGTACAGAAAATGATCCGGAGGATAAAACAAAAAGTCGCGACAGATGGCATGCTATTGCTAAGTATCGAGTAATCCGTAGTCTTAATGACAAGCGACAGTTCTCGTTCAATTGCAGATCAAGAACATGTTTACGAGGCCGTTGTATTGTAAATTATATACGGCGGCTCACTATTCAAACCCAGAGACTCAGTTTCTTTCTGTGACAATGCGAATTCTGCCCCATACATCACAAGATCTATTTTCACTTCCAAAATAATTTCAACGTATAACCTTTTGATTTCATCTTTGAAGAGCATGCCTGTTGACTGCAGTGACAATTTGTCTGAATTACCTGAACATATTCAATGAAGAGCTCTCATAATCTCTTCATTGTGTGTTTTAGTGGCTTCTTGTGGGGACAACTTTTTAAATTATTATCTATAGTTTTCTTAAACATACTCCCGAAATTACTGCTCCAATATGTAATACAACACAAAATATCGGAGCTTACAAACCTACGCCTCCGTGTCCACGCGTGCTTTAATCGTTGCTGTACACTGCAAAAACGTTTAGTAAAACATGATAGATGTGGAGGCTGATTTTCACCCAACATTGGTATTCATTTACTTACATTTTGGGTTAATTCGCGTATAAAATTGATAACATTGGGCAAAAAACAACCCATTTTGACCAACTTGGTTTTACATTGTGCGCTTACCCCGCCCCTTGGACTGTTTGGATTAGATTTAGTTTGTTTAAATTTATCCCCACTGCTTTGTATTAGCAATTTTGTGTTTACAAATTTCAAACACACGTGACAATTAACTCATGTCCGTACATTCATTAAACAGTATATGTATAAGTGTCGTAGCAGACAATAAGACAACAATAAGACAAGATATTGAGCCGAAATTAGAGTCAGGAATGGAGAAACCAAATCGTCGGTAAATTCAATTTATTTAAAGTAAATACCTCATCCATAAACGAAGAAGAAAAAAATAACAATTACAACTGCCATTTGATTGATTTGCATAAAAATGCAAAAAAATAAATATTATGGAAGAAATTCAACGAAAGGAGTGTTAAAATGCTATCTTGAATGCCATCAACTCCCCCAAAAAATTATACAATAATAATACAACAAAATACCTGTTAGAACTGGTGATTAATACAAATGAACATGTCCTTGAATCTGGCCATGAAAACCTAGCTAACACCAATATCTAATATAAGTGCTTATTTGACCAAAAAGCGCCCAGTATTTTGTTTATTTATTATAGGGGGACTTTAGTTTTTGGTTGCCCACATATCAGATAATCTGACTGGGCTTTGAGCTGATTATGACCAGGAATGGAGTATCAAACTTAAAAAAGCTTTCTAATTAAATTGCATAAAATGTCCATAATATTGAAGGAATTCTGCGAACTGTTTATTAAAATGCCATCACGAAAGGATATACGAAAAGAAAAACAACGAAAAAAAGAAAACCAGCTTAAAATGCTGAATTGAAAAAGTGACCTAAAAAAATTCTCAAAATACCACCTTGATCTCGGAAAAGAAAACCTATAGCTGACAAAAAATGTTGATATAATATGAAAATAAACTCACCACCTCAAAGATAAAATAATGTTAAAGGTCTGATAATGTCTTTATCTGAGCAGAATGTATATTAAAACAAGATTACAGAAGATGAATCTGGTGCAATTGAAATGTCAGCAAATTTCAAGATTTCAACTTGAAAATAAACCATGTTTGTTGCAAAAAAAACAACCTTTTGTTATACAACTGATAATGTAGTAACCAATGGATAATGCATCACTAACCGAAAGTAACACAAATTGACTGATAGTGCGTGCAGTAAAATGTACTGTACACTATCGATTAATTGTTATTACACTATCAATTCAATTCAATTCAACATTATTAATATTATCCCTTTCGGGAAATTCCTTTCGGTCTTTTACATTTTAGTACAAATAAAAAGAAAAGAAAATGTTTAACACAAAACTTCAAAAGGCCATTAAAAAGTCCATTAAAAAAGTCATGACCTTTGTTCTTCCATGGGGGTTTAGTCGGAGCAGCGACCCTCCACGTACGTAGTATCGAATGGCAGCTTATCTTCCCAAATCTCGGAACACATCACGCAGAGATTCGGGAATGTTTCCCCGGTACTGGCGCACACAGGCCGAAAAAGATAGGAGCAGATTTGGTGGGGACTCTCATCATTGATATACACCTCACAAAAGGCAGGAATCTTTGCGGGAAAAAGAACAGAAAAAGGACAGAATATGAACATTGACTTTAACAAAGATGCACTTCAAGTTTGTGATCGCGTAGACGCGTATAACCTTCGCTTTGGATTTCACAGGTAGAACAACTCGTTACACTAGGAATAATGCATGGTGTGATGTTGCATTCAAAGGTCAAAGTAGCAGGAAGTAATGTCAACAACAGATTTTCAAAATCACAACCAAATGCTCCAAATTTACATCCTTAGTCCAAATTCACATCGTAGGTTAAGCCGTTAAGACCCAAATTCGCCTCTATATATTGTAATACTGAACTTACATCCACTTAACCCAGGATGTGAACTTAGAACCGAGAATGTGAATTTGGAGCATTTGGCTGTGATTTTAGAAATCTGTTTTTGAAATCACATCCTTATAAGGACCGTGTCCGCCTTGAATGCAAAATCACATCATGCCCATAGCGCATGGACACGAATGTTGCCTCAGGAAATTGACTTGGAAAATGCAGTTTGTAAATCGCGCAACTTTTACTCCTTCGCTTTGGATTTCACAGGTAGAAAAAGCACGTTATAGTATCAACCATCAGGCTTTGGTGTGCATCATAAAAGGAGCATTGTGGTTACAGGTGAGGACTTTGACAACACTCCATTGCAAACCCGTACAAATAAATACAATTGAAAATGTAATTTTTAACCAATAACTATTTCTCTCGCCTGCTCTTAATACTCACAGGGGGTGGGCCGGGCTGGCTCGTGGCGGCACATAGACCGCACAGCAAGGCTGCTACAAATAAAAGTAGAATCGAAGGTTTTAACCTTTGCGATGCTATTGGCTGTTTTTAAACGTTTAAATACTCTCTTCACTGCATCGAAAATTCTTATAAAAATGTATTTCTATAAATTGCATTATATTCCACTGTATGTGAAGTAGTTTTATTTTGTTTGTGACATTCGGTTGGTGATTCGTTATCCATCGGTTACTATACATTATCGGTTGCAACAGAGTGTAGGCCTATGCAATGATATTTTAAGTTCACTTGTAAACACTTACCTGAAATGCAGACAATCAGGCTGAACGAATGCATTCTGATAGGTACAACGAAGGTTTTAATGTCTGTTGTTTGTAAGTTTAGTTTGCAGTTTAACTCTGAACGAAGAGACTAGCTGTTTCCTTCTCGGTAGGTCTTTTCGAAATACAGTCTTGGCGTCCATCTCTTATATACAATTTAACTCGGAATTCAACACCTGTTCACAGGAGGAAAACGATGTAATTGTTGCCTGTCTTTTTGACCCTTCGTACACTGTCTGTTACATGTCCACTTGTGATTGGCGAGCATGACTGATGTATACTCCGATATCACGGTATATCGCTTTGTTGTGGTTGATCCGGCTGCTAAATTGTAAAATTATCCGTTAGTTGATACATGTATATGGTAAAAAAAACCTGAATGCTTTAGTGATAGCTACGCCTCAGGAACAGCAATTTATTCCTTGTCATCATTAATGAAGTATAGGGACTCTGTAGCTGGAGAGAATGTGTTCGTATGAGGGGGAAGAGGGGGGGGGGGGGGGGGGGGTCGTGGGTTGTGTGCCATCTGACTCTATAGAAACTGCTGTTATGAATTTTGTTCCTGATCATCGTTCACTCTCTGCCCACACGTCCTGTAAAGCGATCCCAGACGATGTCAGACCCCCCCCCCCTCCTCACACACACATGCACACACACCATGAGACACGGGCAAGATACAGTCCCAATCGCGCTTCGAACAAAATGGAAATTTGCTGTGGCAAAATGTTGTCGACCGTCTTCCATAGTGCACAGCAAAAAGTGCACGGACTACCCCATAGTATCCCGCTTGGTGGCGCACTGTATTCCTAATACTAGCCCGTATTCGACGACCATGTTCTTTTTTGTTTTGTTATTACTTGTGAATTCTACACCGTCTCTTACCCATTGTTGTTTTATTTACTCGTAGAACGGCTAGCCTGCCTGTGCCGAGCGATACCTGTTATGGCCCGAGAAATCTCTGGGTTCTTTTGCGGGGCTCTTCAGCGCCGTAAAGTACCAACCGGACTCCCACCATCGAATACGACTGTTTATAGTTTATCGGCGTTGCTATTGTCTTCATCATGCAATGTTAATTAATATGCGTATAGCCTAATCCTCCCGAAGGCCCGGGGCCAATTTAATAGAGCTGCTCAGCAAAAAAATCTGCTTAGCATGACAACAAATTCTCGGCAAAAACAGGGTTACAAACTTTTAGATGATATATATTGTTTGTGACAGGTATTCAGCTGGTCTTTGCTTAGCATGAAAAACACATGGAGTTTTGGCTGGTGGACTGTTTTTACAGACTTTCTTGTGCGCTATAGGGAGCTATACGCGCTATAGCTGTAATGAGCCTGTGCATTTCGCTATTCTTGAATCACGTGGACGCGTGTTGTTCAATCACACACACACACAAGTGTGTAAAGGCCTTCGATCGTGGACGGGGTATTGTCCGACCGTCTTCCCTCTTTTGTTTATACTCTAACGTTTTTTGATGATCGCCATAGGATTTGTACACGGGAAAAGATCGTGGACGTTTTGTCAATCGTGGACCCATTGTTTGACTCCCAATTCTTTTGTCCGACGACCACGATTGCCGGTCAATACAAACGCACACACACGCAAGTGGGTAAATGCCGTCAATAGGGGACGGGGCATTGTCCTACCGTCTTCCCTCTTTTGTTTGTACTCTAACGTTTTCGGATGATCGCCATAGGATTTGCACACGAGTCTGAATCGGGGACCTTTGCGGAATAGGGGACCCCATTGTTCCCTTTGTCCTACGTCCCCTATTTCAATCAAAAACAAACTCACATACATGTAGACACTACCACACTAAGGGCATACTTGTCATTTTATCCAATGGAGGACACTTTAGTGTGTGTGAATTACACCTATCAAAGTGAGGACACGACACTAAAATGCTGGTTGTCCATTGGTTTCATATTGATGTGCATTCTAAAGTCATCATTGCGATTGCAAATTCTAAATAGTCAAGTACTCTGACGCATCCGTACATGTATGTGAACTGACGAAACACCCTGCTTAGCTTTGATGAAGCTTCATTTTGTTCCGACAAAAGTCTTTGATGTTCCTCCAGGTTCGTGTCTGCAGTGGCACAGGACAGGATGTTTCGATGTCTCGTTTGCCAGGAAGCTTATTCAGCAGAAAGAATTTCTGCAAACCCTTCGTAACGCCTCCCTTCTCCTCGGCAGTCCAGGGACGACGTTTCACTCGTCTCGAGTTGTTCAGAGATGCCAGACTTCCAGATGGAACACTGATAGGAGCCTGTCGAGTACCTAATGTCACATAGGAAACAAGTCGATATAAAACACAGATATTTAGGCACTTTTAATTCAGACAACCCGATAGCAGATGAACAAACAAATGGACAGACAGACAATTGTGTTTTTTTAAAGACAGCCCGACTTAAAATACAGACACATAAAAGCCTAAACTTACTGTTTTCACTGGGCACATCACAGGAATTGTCACTGCTGTCATCGCTGTCCTCGTCACTAGTGAAGCCTTCTGCAAGTCACAAAGAGCAGTTTTTGTTAGATTAATGCACACATACCTGACAGTTGGTCAATCTCTGCTGGAGCGGATGGAAGGAAAGATGGGGGGAGGGGGAGGGGGAGGTGGAGGGGGGAGGAGGAGGGAGGGGGAGGGAAGACAACTAAGGTGGTGGTAATAGTAATACTAGCTAATTGTGCATTTCTAGAATGGTAAAGTCAAGCGGGTTTGTTGTCCTGCATGTAAAATCAGAAAAGTGGACTCAACTCTTGTCAATTTTCTGTGGTCTGTTTCTTTCTTTCTATTTTTCCTCATTTCTCTTTCTTGTTCTGTAATGCAGGAGCAATAGCAAAAGAAATGCACAAAAACACGTATACCATTTGTTATCATATATTGTGAACTGATAACAAATTGTTATTTCTTGCATTTCTTTCGCTGTTGAAGATGTATTAGTGAATAGTAATTACTGATCAAGTATTTTTCAACAAAAGCAATCATTAATGTCTTTCTTTTGCTGTTGAGTAAATAATTTAAAACGACTATGTCCTTACCACCAGTGACATGCAGTTCATCCAGGGATTTGCCCTGCTGGGAAGGCAAGTTTCCCCTCTCCAAGCTGAGAAAAAGCCGAGAAAGTTTGGTGACCCTCTGCACAGTATCTGGCAACTGGTAGTATTCACGATGGACACGCAAATCATGACCCATGAAGTTTGCAAGTGTTTCAAGTTGATGTTCCTTCAAGGCAAACATTTGCGAAGCGGTTGCCACGTGCTTACGAAGTTTGGTAAACCGGATGCTGGCAGCATTGTCAAGGCCCGCCATGTCTGCGTACACTCTTATACAGTCACATCCTCTTATATGACCTGTACCTCCATAAGAACATCGTGCAAACAAGTAGGTGTTGTCGTGGGCGACTCCAGCTTCATTTCTCTTTGCAATCAGAGCACTCAACCACGCCACCACCTCATTGCTGAGAAGCACAGGAACAGTTCGACCCCTCTTGCCAACTATTTCGACAACTCTGAACATCTTGCACAGATGCCGTTCAAGATCAGTCAGCAGGCATTCCCCGTTGACACTAGCTGTTGTGTGCTTCTGAAAGTCTTCTAGTTTCATCTTTGATACCTCCCCCTGCCTTCTGCGGTTGAACATAATAAGGTGGCACAGTGCGACTTCATTCAATCTCTTCCAAGCTGGTCCAATTTTGCGAAGCGGTTGCCACGTGCTTACGAAGTTTGGTAGACCGGATGCTGGCAGCATTGTCAAGGCCCGCCATGTCTGCGTACACTCTTATACAGTCACATCCTCTTATATGACCTGTACCTCCATAAGAACATCGTGCAAACAAGTAGGTGTTGTCGTGGGCGACTCCAGCTTCATTTCTCTTTGCAATCAGAGCACTCAACCACGCCACCACCTCATTGCTGAGAAGCACAGGAACAGTTCGACCCCTCTTGCCAACTATTTCGACAACTCTGAACATCTTGCACAGATGCCGTTCAAGATCAGTCAGCAGGCATTCCCCGTTGACACTAGCTGTTGTGTGCTTCTGAAAGTCTTCTAGTTTCATCTTTGATACCTCCCCCTGCCTTCTGCGGTTGAACATAAAAAGGTGGCACAGTGCGACTTCATTCAATCTCTTCCAAGCTGGTCCAATTTGTTCGCCCCGAGCATCCTGGACAAGTTCCACTTCCCTGTTGCCAGCTTCATGGAGGAACGCCGACATTTTCACAACATCAGCATTTGTCGGCAGAATTTTAGGTTTGTTGCGCTTTTCTTGGTACAGTGTTCTGTGTGCATGGGTGGATACACGGTCTCGCCAGGTCAGTTCGCACAACTGCAGAAATTCTTCAGTGTGTTGCGCTTTTTGCTTTTGGCTAGACTCTAGAGCATTTCCTTAAAGTATGAGTGCACACTTCTTGATGGAATGTCCAATCTTTAAAGCTAGAGACGGAACATCATACAACTGCTTGTCTTCATTAAAGCCAGCTATACCGTGAACAGCCTTGATGATATCATTCACGTAGTGGGGGTGGACAAATAATTCAAGTGATGCATTTGGCTGGTGTGTATTCTTGCGGAGTTGTATGACAAGACGACCCAATTCCCGTATCTTGTTTCGGATGTAGCCATGTTGATCTACATCGTGCCCGAGTTTCGCGTATTCCCGCTTGGCTACTTCCACAATCAAAGTGTCATTCTTGGCCAGCAGAGTCACCTCATCTCTCTTCATCGGAATAAGAACCTGGTTCAACTGGAAAGACACACCGACAGGTGGAGGCTTTAACAAATCACTCTTGTGAGCAACACGTCTACGCAGAGGAGTTGTGGTAGTGCTACCATGCGAGTGTGCAGGGAGTGCAGGTTTCAGTGGGCACTGGTGACGCCAGAGATCACTTCGCACATAATAGCCATAACAATATATGCACGGTCCGTATGCATGTGGAGCTACCTTATGATTAGGCCTATATCCTACAATAAGTGCACCCCGGCCTTCCCGAAGGACTTGGCAATTGTGCCTATGATTACCAACATTGCGGATTTTCCACAGAAGTATCTTACGGGCACTTGGGTTGGTCTCAGACGCAATCTCTACAACTTCGCTCTCTTCTTTGTGACATGACTGGAGATGACGGGGCAACTTAGATTGAGGTACTTCACAGTAAAGGCAGAAGTGTTTCTTGTCCCATTTCCTGTGCCCACTTTCATTGCTGGTCT
The DNA here is from genome assembly GCA_037893245.1 of Crossaster papposus. NCBI lineage: Eukaryota > Metazoa > Echinodermata > Asteroidea > Velatida > Solasteridae > Crossaster > Crossaster papposus. Next base: position 1,168,726 of record JBAIAA010000600.1, read on the forward strand.
CCATGACTGTTATGTGACCGGTCTCAGTAGCCTCGGTTGATGATCTCTGTGACTCGGCACTTGAGGCTTCATATGGAGGAGGACAAACGGCAGGTCCTGTACCAGAATCAGTCTGTGGGCCATCATCCCAACTGGAACTGCTTTGTAGACTGTCTGAACCATTTAAGTGCGGACTCGAGAACAGCGGATGGGCCACCTGGCATAGAAATCAAATCAAAATCACATTTAATTTTAAACAAATAACAATTTCTTTGGGTTATCTCTAAAATATACTAGCCATTTTAACACCATCACAAGCAACCACCCCAACCACATTCGCCCTTGATGTGCAACTTAGCTGACGACAGACCGGTAGTTATCCTCTTCATAAAAAGATATGTAATTCAAATGAGAATTTGTGTCATGTGCATTCATTATATGACTTCTAAGACTGAGCAGTTCACTAATTAAATACTTGTAGTCAGCGTACAATACAGGCGTTGTTCATATTAATAATAATAATAATGGTAAGGGGGGAAGGGGGAAGGGGGGAAGGGGGAAGGGGGAAGGGGGGAGGGGGAAAGGGGGGAGGGGGAAGGGGGAAGGGGGAAAGGGGGGACGGGGGAAGGGGGAAGGGGGAAGGGGGAAGGGGGAAGGGGGGAAGGGGGAAGGGGGAGGGGGGAAGGGGGAGGGGGAGGGTGGAGGGGGGAGGAAGGAGGGGGGAGGGGGAGGAGGGAGGAGGGAAATGGTGCTTGCAAAAAACACTTTATTTACAAATTTGTTTCTGGCTTCTGGGCACCCAGAGTGAATATTTGATAGGGTTCAGAAAACAAGTTGAGTGTGTGTGAATTACCTCATATGGAGGAGGACAAACGGCAGGTCCTGTACCAGATTCAGCCTGTGGGCCATCATCCCAACTGGAACTGCTTTGTGGACTGTCTGAACCATTTAAGTGCGGACTCGAGAACAGCGGATGGGCCACCTGGCATAGAAATCAAATCAAAATCACATTTAATTTTAAACAAATAACAATTTCTTTGGGTTATCTCTAAAATATACTATCCATTTTAACACCATCACAAGCGACCACCCCAACCACATTCGCCCTTGATGTGCAATTTAACTGACGACATACTGGTAGTTATCCTCTTCATAAAAAGATATGTAATTCAAATGAGAATTTGTGTCATGTGCATTCATTATATGACTTCTAAGACTGAGCAGTTCACTAATTAAATACTTGTAGTCAGCGTACAATACAGGCGTTGTTCATATTAATAATAATAATAATGGTAAGGGGGGAAGGGGGAAGGGGGGAGGGGGGAAGGGGGGAGGGGGGAAGGGGGGAGGGGTGCTTGCAAAAAACACTTGATTTATAAATTTGTTTCTGGCTTCTGGGCACCCAGAGTGAATATTTGATAGGGTTCTGAAAACAAGTTGAGTGTGTGTGAATTACCTCATATAGAGGAGGACAAACGGCAGGTCCTGTACCAGAATCAGCCTGTGGGCCATCATCCCAACTGGAACTGCTTTGTAGACTGTCTGAACCATTTAAGTGCGAACTCGAGAACAGCGGATGGGCCACCTGGCATAGAAATCAAATCAAAATCACATTTAATTTTAAACAAATAACAATTTCTTTGGGTTATCTCTTAAATATACTATCCATTTTAACACCATCACAAGCGACCACCCCAACCACATTCGCCCTTGATGTGCAACTTAACTGACGACATACCGGTATTTATCCTCTTCATAAAAAGATATGTAATTCAAATGAGAATTTGTGTCATGTGCATTCATTATATGACTTCTAAGACTGAGCAGTTCACTAATTAAATACTTGTAGTCAGCGTACAATATAGGCGTTGTTCATATTAATAATAATAATAATGGTAATTATTATTATTATACCTCCAAATAGGCACTTGGGGAGACAATCCCATAGAGATGTACACGAACTTAAAACAGCCCTAACTTGTTTACCCTAACCCTTTTGTCTAAAATCTTCAAAATGTGCTATTTAGACCAAAATCTGTCGTTCTAGGACAAAAATAACTCCCAAATATCGTTTGTTAGGGTAGGTAGACACTTAGGGAGACACTAAAATGTCTCCCTAAGTGCCACTGTCTCCTTATTACCTAAAAACTTACGCTAATTTGTCTCCCCAAGTGCCTATTTGGAAGAATTACGCATTTCATTTGTATTCTTCCTAACCTGTCTGTTGTTAATTAATGCATTCTATGGTAATTTTCTCACCTGGTGCTCAAATAGGCAGCGTGTCACACCATCAGTGTACCGGACGCAGTACTTTCCTGATAAGAAAGCCACAAATTCAACTAATTAAACTTTAAAGGGATTACATGCAATTGGGAGTAGTAGGAGAGGAATGTTGAAAAGTATTTGTTGTTTACAGATCATATATATTTTTGGTTCTGAAGGGGGGGGGGGAGGAAGCAAGTTTAAGAAAAATGGCATTGTTTATTAATGTGGTACATGTCATGGGGGGATGTAAGAGGGTATACAGCTGTCTTAATTTATGTGTGACAAATGGGATTCTACATTATGGATTACATTTCTTACCTACGGAACCCCTAATGGGACATATGACGAATAGTAATCACCGTGACAAAATAAATTTAGTTTTGTATTTCTTGCCCACGAAATAATTTCGTGCCCACGAAATCATTTCCCGTGCGCTCGAAAAAAATAATTTCATGAGCTCGAAATAATTTGTGCGCTCGAAATAATTGATTTGTTGTGCGCTTGAAATAATTTCCTGCGCTCGAAATCATTTTGTGCAATTGTTAGAAATCGGTTAAGTAAATATGTTTTACAGCACGGTCTTGACGCAAGGTTAACGTGAACCCACACATTACGAGGGCATTCCATTTGTTTTCGTCATATGTCCTTTTAGAGGCTCCGCACTTACCTTTGGTGAAGGAGATTATTACGGCAGGATACCATGATGAATCTGGAGGCCACAGTGCGATTACGTTCTCCCCTTCATGATGCTGGTGATTTGTCAAGGTTCCATCAAGACGACTACTCCGTTTCATGTTTGTTATGGTAGTTCTGTCAGCCACACCTAGACTAGCTAGCTGTAACAAGACAACAATACAACAACAATATACCATTAAACTGATAATACAAGTAAATATTAATAATTGTGGCTACTTATTTGTTTTTATATTTATACAATAACTACAATTAACTATTTCTTGTTCGCACGGTGCTCAACAACTCATGCTTGCGTTGGCAAAATAAAGCAGTTAAATTTGGTTATAACTTCTATATTATTCTGAAATTAGGCATATTCACTTCCCACATCATCCTATAGACTAGAGTGAGAGATCGAGGCCATGACTACAAATTACATTACAACGTAAATTAGCATGTCATATATGTCATAGAGTGAGCTACATTCATACTCATAGCGAGTAACATGCAAGCTTCCAAATACAATTGCTCTACTTACCATCTATCCACGAATTTATTCCAGCTCCATGGTACACCTAGCTAGCTGCAAATGACCACGTCTTCGCATAAACTACAATATGCCTCACTACACTTAGGCCAAAACAACGTTATAATAGTTAAGACATGTCTAGACTAGTTTAGTTAGAGACATGTAATGTACATGTATGTATTTACGTCGTTGTCACACGCGCCACTTATGGAAACCAACGGAGGGCGCTATGCCATTCAGGGTAATACTGTTTGCGTTTTATTTGACGGGGTAAAAAATGTGCATACTGCCCCACGTCAGGTCTTATGCGTCAACCGAGGACTCCTCCCAAACGCTTTGATATTTAACCAACAGTCAAAAACGGCCACGAAAGTGCCATTTTTCACAATATTTCATACCGAGGACGCGCTCGGTTTGCAAGGTGTCCTCAGTATGTACTTACATAAAAGCCCTCCATTTGCGGTATTGACATGTACAACTAATTACACACACACACATCAAGCTTTATCTTCCATACGTACTGTGGACTTTCCTTTGTATTCGTGTAGTTAAGAAAACGTTGGCTAAATACTCATTTTTCTCGCTTCCCGCCAAACAAATTAACCTCAAAATTGTATTCTGGGCCTCTCAGCTGTTCCTCTTACCTTGTCTATAACCCTTACCCGTTTTTCCTCTAAAGCTCTTTTTAAGAGAGGCCAAACTGACTGTAGACCTGACCAAGTCCACAAACCGTATTAACCTCTTCCCGCATCCTGTGGACGTCAAATGTTCGGAGGCCCACAGTGCGTATGGAATACTAACTCATACAAGTGGGTAAATGCCGTCAATAGGGGACGGGGCATTGTCCGCCCGTCTTCCCTCTTTTGTTTGTACTCTAACGTTTTCGGATGATCGCCATATGATTTGCACACGAGTCTGAATCGGGGACCTTTGCGGAATAGGGGACCCCATTGTTCCCTTTGTCATACGTCCCCTATTTCAATCAAAAACAAACGCACACACACATCAAAACATATACAGTGTGAGTTTCCATTCAGTCGGTGACCTTAACCCTCAACCTCTTTGTACTCTTTTGTTTGTGAACTAACTTTTTGGAAGACCTCCCATAGGTTTTGTACACAAATGACAACCGAAGACGTTTGGCAATAGGGGATCCTATTGGTTTTTACATTGTGCTGCAACCCTGCCCCTTGAACTGTTTCGTAATAAGTAAAAATTTTCCTAATAATTAGGTAGTAAAATTGTTCGATATCTGCAAATGGTGTATCCTACCTTTAAAGGTAGGATACACAATTTGCAGATATCGAAAGTAAATAGTGATTGTAGGCATGCAGCAAAAAGATATTGTGATGGTATCACTTTCTACGATAAGAGTACTGCCGTGCCTGTCTCATTTGATAAACGAAACCACCCAAACTGTAAAGAATCGGTCGCCTTGTATCACTTTGTTTATGTTTTTTAGTGTATTTCATTTGTCGTGACTTCGAACAGATGGGAAGACCGATAATTTATCCGTAGGATGATATCTTGTTTGCCTTTACAATTTCAATTTATGGCTTGGTGGAGGGATTAATATGAATTTGTCAACCGTCAATCAAAATTATAGTGTCACGCTATACAAAGTACAAACAACACTGGGCAGGCTCTAATAATTGCGCCCGACTGCCTTAAGATTCTTCTAATAAACACAATTGCTCAGTACACATGTCGGCCGAGGACTCAAACCTTAAACAACGTACTGCTAAGGGTTTCCGAAGACGTTATAGGGAAGATATTACAAATGTCGGAGGTTTATGAAGTTTTTTGGGCTCGTTTTGTATTAATGTCGTGCTCATTTCTTATGTCAACTTGGCCTATGTAACCCAACTTGGTGTAGTGTACGCATTAGTATTGACATCATTCATGTTCGGTGCCTACCTGTAAAATGACCGCTAGTTTTGTACCATTGTACTTTATGTGAATGAAACCCCGCCTAAACGATAGCTACATTTTCAGGAGCTATCGCTCATCGCTGGCTTTAAATATTCCGATATTGGGGGGGGGGGGGGGGGGGGGGGGGGGGGGGGGGGGGGTGCTGATCCAATAGGCCTAATGTATTACAACACAAAATATCGGAGTTTACGTACACCGTTTATGCCTCCGCGTTCACGTGCTTTAGTCGTTGCTTGACACTGTAAAAACGTAAAAAAATGATGATTGGGCAACTGGTTTTTTTTCAACATTGGTATAAATTTACTAACATTTTGGGTTAATTCGTGTATAAAATTGATTGATAAAAGTTTGCTCAAGATTGGGGCGGTTGGTATGTTGACCGACATTGGGCAAAATACCTACCTGTCTTGACCAACTTGTTTTATACATTGTCCGCTTACCTCGCCCCTTGGACTGTTTGGATGGGATTCAGTTTGTTTTAATTTATCCCCACTGCTTTGTATTAGCAATTTGTCTTTAGAAATTTCAAATACACGTGACAATAACTCAATGTCCGTACATGCAAACAGTATGTACAAGTGTGTGTCGTAGCAGACAATAAGACAAGATATTGAGCCGAAATTAGAGTCAGGAATGGAAAAACCAAATCGTCGGTAAATTCAATTTATTTTAATTAAATACCTCATCCATAAACGAAGAAGAAAAAAATTACAATTACAACTGCCATTTGATTGATTTTATAGTGTTAAAATGCTATCTTGAATGCCATCACCACCCCCCCCCCCCCCCCCCACAACAAAAAAAGGAAAGTCTACAATAGTAATAAAACAAAATACCTGTTATAACTGGTGATTCATACAAATAAACATTTCCTTACAACTGGTCAAGAAAACCTAGCTGACAACAATATATAATCAGTGCTTATTTGACCGAAAATCGCCCAGTAATTTGTTTATTTATTATAGGGAGACTTTGGTTTTTGGTTGCCCACATATCAGATAATCTGACTGGGCTTTGAGCTGATTATGACCAGGAATGGAGTATCAAACTTAAAAAAGCTTTCTAATTAAATTGCATAAAATGTCCATAATATTGAAGGAATTCTGCGAACTGTTTATTAAAATGCCATCACGAAAGGATATACGAAAAGAAAAACAACGAAAAAAAGAAAACCAGCTTAAAATGCTGAATTGAAAAAGTGACCTAAAAAAATCCTCAAAATACCACCTTGATCTCGGAAAAGAAAACCTATAGCTGACAAAAAATGTTGATATAATATGAAAATAAACTCACCACCTCAAAGATAAAATAATGTTAAAGGTCTGATAATGTCTTTATCTGTAGTGAGCAGAATGTATATTAAAACAAGATTACAGAAGATGAATCTGGTGCAATTGAAATGTCAGCAAATTTCAAGATTTCAACTTGAAAATAAACCATGTTTGTTGCAAAAAAACAACAACTTTTGTTATACAACTGATAATGTAGTAACCAATGGATAATGCATCACTAACCGAAAGTAACACAAATTGACTGATAGTGCGTGCAGTAAAATGTACTGTACACTATCGATTAATTGTTATTACACTATCAATTCAATTCAATTCAACATTATTAATATTATCCCTTTCGGGAAATTCCTTTCGGTCTTTTACATTTTAGTACAAATAAAAAGAAAAGAAAAATGTTTAACACAAAACTTCAAAAGGCCATTAAAAAGTCCATTAAAAAAGTCATGACCTTTGTTCTTCCATGGGGGTTTAGTCGGAGCAGCGACCCTCCACGTACGTAGTATCGAATGGCAGCTTATCTTCCCAAATCTCGGAACACATCACGCAGAGATTCGGGAATGTTTCCCCGGTACTGGCGCACACAGGCCGAAAAAGATAGGAGCAGATTTGGTGGGGACTCTCATCATTGATATACACCTCACAAAAGGCAGGAATCTTTGCGGGAAAAAGAACAGAAAAAGGACAGAATATGAACATTGACTTTAACAAAGATGCACTTCAAGTTTGTGATCGCGTAGACGCGTATAACCTTCGCTTTGGATTTCACAGGTAGAACAACTCGTTACACTAGGAATAATGCATGGTGTGATGTTGCATTCAAAGGTCAAAGTAGCAGGATGTAATGTCAACAACAGATTTTCAAAATCACAACCAAATGCTCCAAATTTACATCCTTAGTCCAAATTCACATCGTAGGTTAAGCCGTTAAGACCCAAATTCGCCTCTATATTGTAATACTGAACTTACATCCACTTAACCCAGGATGTGAACTTAGAACTCTATATTGTAATACTGAACTTACATCCACTTAACCCAGGATGTGAACCCGTCGTGTGCCCGGAAAAAGGTCGTTAGGGCTAAAAATGGGTCAAAAGGTCAAATTCGTATTTTTCGGGTAACCGATAGAGAATCAAAACATCTTTCATTTGGAATACATTTTGTCCCCAGGGATTACGTCATTATGACGTAATTAATTAAACAAAAAGGACGGAAGGCGTTTTGCAATTTTGTGTACCCGGCATAAGGACGTTAGCGTATAATATCAATGGAACAAAACTTGCTACAAGTGCGTTCACCTATCCACATATCAGTAGACGTTAACACGCTTGCAGCAAGGTTTGTTCCCGGTAAAAGGTCGTAAGGATTGTTACCCGGCATAAGGACGTTAGCGTGTAATACCAATGGAACAAAATTTGCTACACTTGAAGTAACACACTTGTAGCGATAATAGTTCCCGGTATAAGGTCGTTAGCATAAATATGTAAATAACCTCATAATTAAGTGATATTTTGAAATAAAATTAAGTACCAGTTTTATATAAAAAATACACGGTTATATTCGAACTATTCACAAGATTTACAAGTCGAAATTTCAGCCTGATGTAGGGTTTAATTTAGAAATGGCAGCACAAAACCTTTAAACTCGATTATCTCAAAAAGTGATTTGTTGCGTGCCTGGGCTGTAACGTCCTTTTTCCGGGCACACTATTATTATTTACCGAGAATGTGAATTTGGAGCATTTGGCTGTGATTTTGGAAATCTGTTTTTGAAATCACATCCTTATAAGGACCGTGTCCGCCTTGAATGCAAAATCACATCATGCCCATTGCGTATGGACACGAATGTTGCCTCAGGAAATTGACTTGGAAAATGCAGTTTGTAAATCGCGCAACCTTTACCCCTGCGCTTTGGATTTCACAGGTAGAAAAAGCACGTTATAATATCGACCATCAGGCTTTGGTACGGTGTGCATCATAAAAGAAGCAAATTGTGGTTACAGGTGGACTTTGACAACACTCCATTACAAACCCGTACAAATAAATACAATTGATAATGTAATTTTTAACCAATAACTATTTCTCTCGCCTGCCCTTAATACTCACATGGGGTACGGGCTCGCTCTCGGCAGCACAGAAACCACACAGCAAGGCTGCTGCAAAAACAATTAACATCGAAGGTTTTACCCTTTGCGGAGCTACTGGCTGTTTTTAAACGTTTAAATATTCTCTTCACTGCATCGAATATTCTTCCAAAAATGTATTTCTATAAACTGCATTATATTCCACTGTATGTGAAGTAGTTTTATTTTTTGTGTACAGTGACATTATCGGTTGGTGATACGTTATCCGTATACTACATTATCGGTTGCAACAGAGTGTAGACCTATGTAATGACATTTTAATTTCGCTTGTAAACACCTACCTGAAATGCAGACAATCAGGCTGAACGAATGCATTCTGATAGGTACAACGAAGGTATTAATGTCTGTTGTTTATAAGTTTAGTTTGCAGTTTAACGCTGAACGAAGATACTAGCTGTTTCCCTTCTCTGTAGGTCTATTCGAAATACAATCTTTGAAATCGTGTCTTGGCGTCCATCTCTTATATACAATTTAACTCGGGATTCACCACCTGTTCACAGGGGGAAAACGATGTAAATGTTGCCTGCCTTTTTTACCCTTCGTACACCGTCTGTTACATGTCCACATGTGATTGGCGAGCATGACTGATGTATACTCCGATATCATGGTATATCGCTTTGTAATGTTGCCGCTTTTTCTTTCTTGGTTGACCCGGTTGCTAAATTGTAAAATTAGTTGTTAGTTGATACATGTATGGTAACAAAACGTGAATGCTTTAGTAATGGCTACGCCTCAGGAGCACCAATTTATTCCTTGTCATCATTAATGAAGTACAGGGGCTATGTAGCTGGAGAAAATGTATTCGGATGAGTGGGGGGGGGGGGGGGGGGGGGGTGTCCTTGGCTTGTATGCCATCTGACTCTAGAAACTGCTGTTATGAATTTTGTCCCGGATCATCGTCCACTCTCTGCCCACACGTCCTGTAAAGCGATCAGACGATGCCAGAACCCCCCCCCCCCCCCCCCCCCCCGCCCCCCGCCCCAACACACACACACACATGCAAGTGGGTAAATGCCGTCAATAGGGGACGGGGCATTGTCCGACCGTCTTCCCTCTTTTGTTTGTACTCTAACGTTTTCGGATGATCGCCATAGGATTTGCACACGAGTCTGAATCGGGGACCTTTGCGGAATAGGGGACCCCATTGTTCCCTTTGTCATACGTCCCCTATTTCAATCAAAAACAAACGCACACACCCACACACACACACACGAACGTTTGTTTATGGTGTAAATCGAGGATTCTTTTGTTCCTCTCGATGATTTCCTTTGTTTGTACTTTTTCGAACGGCTCTCATTGGTTTTGTACACGAATCTCAATCGAGGACGTCCTCGATTCTAACCCTAACCCCAATTCACCTACGTGGCGCCAGGCATGTGTCCTCCATTTACACCATAAACAAACGCTAGCATACACACGGGGAAGATACAGTCCCAATCGCGCTTCGAACAAAATGGAAATTTGATGTGGCGAAATTTCGTCTACCGTCTTTCACAGTGCACATCGAAAAGTGCACGGACTACCCCATAGCATCCCGCTTGGTGGCGCACTGTATTCCTAATAGCCCCTATTCGACGACCATGTTCTTTTTTGTGTGTTATATTTGTGAATTATACACCGTCTCTTACGCATTGTTGTTTCATTTCCTCGTAGAACGGCTGGACTGCCTGTGCCGAGCGATACCCGTTATGGCTCGAGAAATCTCTGCTAATTTTGCGGGGCTCTTCAGCGCTGTAAAGTACCAACCGGACTCCCACCATCGAATACGACTTTTGTCTATATTATAGTTTATCGGCGTGGCTATTGTCTCCATCATGCATTATTCAATCTCCTTAGCATGAAAATTCTTTCTCGGCAAAAACAGGGTTACAAACTTTTAGGCGATGTATATCGTTTGTGACAGGTATTCAGCTGGTCTTTGCTTAGCATAAAAAAACACATTTTGGCTGGTGGACTGTTTTGACTGTGCAAGATTTCTGTTGTTCGCTATAGGGAGCTATACGCGCTATAGCTATATTGCGCCTGTGCATTTCGCTCTTCTTGCATCATGTGGACGCGTTTTGTTCATTCACACACACACACATCAGATTACACACACACATCAAGCTTTATCTTCCATACGTACTGTGGACATTTCTTTGTCTTCGTGTAGTTAAGAAAACGTTGGCTAAATACTCATTTTTCTCGCTTCCCCCCACAAAAATTAACCTCAAATTTTGATTCTGGGCCTCTCAGCTGTTCCTCTTACTTTTTCTATATATAACCCCAACCCGTTTTTCCTCTAAAGCTCTTTTTCAGAGAGGGCAAAACGGACTGTGGACCTGTCCAAGTCCACAAACTGTAACCTCTTCCCACAAACTGTAACACACACACACATTGTGAATTTACCCTCAGTCGGTGACCGTAACCCTATCAGTACCTATAAATACTAAACCCCGGATAAATCCCTTTGACCCCGCCCCCCCCCCCCTCCAAAAAAGAGCTAATGTTGTATACTACCCTTAAAAGAAAATGTGCCGTGAAATGAATAGTGTCCCATTAACCTTTCTGAATGTTCCTATTTCAGGTGTGGATGGAATAAAGCAAGCGCCTCTTACAGCAAGCGTCCACCGATGAAATTCAGTGAAGAGACTGGCTGTACGGAAGATTTCAGTCACCTGTCGCCCATGCGAATCTTTCAGCTCTTTTTCTGCCAAGCAGTGTGGGAGTTGATGGTGGATGAGACCAATCGCTACGCAGACCAAACAATGGGTACAGATGTGGCCAATCATCAGCCTGCCTGGACTCCAACTACTGTTCCTGAAATTATGGCATTCGTGGCCTTGCTTCTGTGCATGGGTATCAACAAAAGGCCTCGCTACAGTGCACTGGTCCAGGTCCGAAGTTCTGCGAAGTCCCCTGTATTCGGCGACCATGTCTCGCAATCGATTCACTGCGATCCTTCGATTTTTCCACCTTGCCAACAACATAGCTCAACCAGGTGATGCTCCCCCTGACAAACTGTCCAAGGTCCGCCCGCTGCTCGACATTGTACTGCCATCCTTTCCTCGCATTTACAAGCCAGGCCGAAACCTCTCACCCGATGAGACAATGATCAAGTTCAAAGGTCGACTTGGTTTCAAACAGTACATGCCACGAAAGTCCGCCAAATGAGGATTAAAATGTTTTTCATTGAACGAGTCAGAAACTGGTTATACATGTGCTTGGAAGGTGTTCACCGGCTCCCAGCCCACATCAAAAGAATCTAGTCGACCCTCCATTGGTTATGCTTCAACACACCAACCACCTAATATTACATCTGCTGGGCATGTAGTCCTCGACCTAATTACATGACTCGAACATAAGGGACATTTCATTTTCATGGACAATTGGTACACAAGCCCAGCTCTCGTCTGCAAGTTATCACAGTTAAAGTTTGGAGCTTGTGGAACTGCACGCTACACCACACTGGGGATTCCAGATTGTGCAAATTAACCCAAAAAAGTTACACATGATAAGAGGTGCTGACCCCCAGTTTTACACCAAAGCCGGCCAACTGTGCGTCGTTTGGCAGGATGCCAAGCGTGTTACTGTTCTCACAAATGTTGGAAACTGCAATATCGACACGAAAGACATTCGGAGCAAAAACAGTTTGAGTGGACTTCGTACGATCAAAAAACCTTCTGTCGTTAATGATTATAATAAATACATGGGAGGAAGTGATCTCGCAGCACAAATGTGTCAGTACTACTCGCACCCTCACAAATCGATGAAATGGTGGAAAAGAGTTTTCGTGGCCATTCTTGACATCTGCTTGGTGAATGCTACCATTGTATACAACAGCATCCCTACAAATCAGCACTTGACCACTTTGGATTTCAAGGTCAATGTGATAGAAGAGCTTATTTCCACTTGGAAGCACAACCCAGCTCAGCATGCCAGTCAAGTGTCACGTGGTTCCAGCCGCTTTCCGACTCATCACTATCTTGGGAGAATTTTGGCCGGCAAAAAGCGCAACTGTGTTGTTTGCAGTACCAGAGCCAAGCGGAAACAAACTCGCACGACTTGTAAACAATGTGACAAACCAATGTGTGTACTACCATGCTTTGAGAAGTTTCATAGTCTGTGATGAGCATTCACCTGAGCAAGTTTCATTGCGGTCCCCCCCCCCCCCCCACCTCAATGTTGGAGTGATGGCGCACACACCGCCAACCCAACATTGAGCTGGGGGGGGGGGGGGGCCTTCATTTAAACTTTTGACTGCATCCATAGTGTACCCATTTTGAATGTTTGTGCAATTACCTTCACAGTCCGGATTTCCTTCATTTTGAATAAAATCCAAGTATTTTCAAAGAAAAACTTGAAATTTTCTCACTCCTAAATTAGTGTTTCTTTACACTTCTTGGTAGTTGTCAACTCATATCAAGGGCAAAAAAGTGGGGGTGAGATATATAATTCTTTCCACCTCTTCCAACATGTTTTTTTTCTCACAGGCCAATATTGTTGTTTTAATTAATCTAATAGTCATTGCTTTGGGGGTACTGTCAATCCATTATAATTCAACACCACTTCAAAGAAGAGTGGCCTTTCATTACTTTGCCTTGCGAGGGCGCTTTACACTAAAACTTGGCAAAGAGTACTTGGTCACTAACTGGTCATATCATGTAATTACTGTGGTAACCTAAGCATAGTGACAAAATATGCCTTGGTACTGAAAGGGTTAACACTAAACCTGTATGTCCTCTTTTGTTTGTGAACTAACTTTTTGGAAGACCTCTCATATGTTTTGTACACAAATGACAACCGAAGACGTTTGGCAATAGGGGATCCTATTTGTTTTTACATTTTTGTTTTTACATTGTGCTGCAACCCCGCCCCTTGAACTGCTTCGTATTAAGTAAGATATTTCCTAATAATTCGGTAGTAACAATTTTCGATATCTGCAAATGGTGTATCCTACCTTTAAAGGGAGGATACACCATTTGCAGATATCGAAAGTAAATAGTGATTGTAGGCATGCAGCCAAAAGATTGCGCTAGATTATCTGTAATTGTTTATAATTTTAATAAAATCTTAAAAAATTAATCACGATCGCCGGACGGTGATCGCGAACAAAACAATAACAACATAAGAACAACTGCCCGACACCGGTTAAAAACAAACGCCGTTTTTCTTGCTTTTTACAGCATCTGTGACTGTAAAACTTTGGACAGGTCAGTTAAACGATATTTACTATAAAATCCAACCCCCTTCAAATCCACCAATTCATGATAATTCAAGCAATTACCAATGGTGTATCCTACCTTTATATATCTCTCTTATTTCCAAAGAGTGAACATTTACTCCATTCGAGAGTGAAAATTCACTCCCACAGTCTGAAACTAGGGACCAGACGTTTTAGAGTGAAATTAATTCACTCAAAAAAGATTAAAATCCAATAGGTTTTCACTCTAAATCGTCTAGTCCCTAGTTTCACTCTTTGGAATTTAGAGAGAGATGCCAACCTGAGTGATATACACGTACCAACAAGAAGAGCACATGACGTGCTTTCCACTGCATGCGAAAACCTAATACTTGGAAACTTGTTCTTACGACTCATTTCGAGCGATTCGGTCACATTTGTTTATAAAGATGTTTGATTCCTAACTACGAGGGACTAGATATTTGTTTATCAGCCCGTAAAATTGGTCTGCTGCATGAAGTATCTTACTGACCAAAATAATTTCAAGAAAATGCTTTTAATAAAGTTTGAATTAAAAACAGTTAGGCCTGGTTCACAAAATTCTACCACGACAGCCGTTTACCAGCATGTCATAAATCTACCAGTCGCACCTACCCACAATGCAGATCGTTGGAATAATGTTACGCATATTGTGTTGGTTACTGTAAGCCAACCGAAAGTTTAGAAAGTTCAGGCTGTAACTAAAGTCGTCTGTTGTGTACAGATGCAGTTTTCAAAATGAAAATTAGACTCTTTCAAAAACAAAAGTTGAAATGATTGATTGACAATAATAATAAACACAATTGCTCGGTACACATTTCGGCCGGGGACTCAAACCTTAACAATTACAACGTACTGCTAAGGGTTTCCGAAGACGTTATATAGGAAAGATATTACAAATTTCAGGGGTTTATGAAGTTTTTTTCTCAATACAAAAACCCCGTCGTGCTTGAACTGCCAAACGCCTTGGCTCATTTTGTATTAATGTCGTGCTCATTTCTTATGTCAACTTGGCCTATGTAACCCAACTTGGTGTAGTGTACGCATAATAGTATTGGCATCGTTCACGATCGGTGCCTACTTAGCTCTCAGTGTCATGAGAAATATTGCCAATGAAAAAAAACACCCAAAACTTGTATGAGCTATAAGTGCATCCAATTACATTTGATTTCAGTAAGTTTATTGAAAACTTGCCCTGACGTCACAGATTCGTGTTCGCTTTCGCGCCTAGTATGACCCGCCCTAATTATAGGCCATTATTATAGGCGAACGGGTTTTGTTGTTAGCGCCCTCTATGGGACATGATTATTTAGTGGTTAGGAAACTGAAGTTGGTGTGTCCGTGTTTTTTTTAGTGTGGCACCCTGAAAAATAGATTTTCAAATTGAATTGATAATTTGCTAGCATTGTATTTGTTAAGAGCTTTCAACTCAGACATCCCACACACAAAAATCGGCCGACGATGAGTAATGACTTATTTAATTTCAACTGTTAAAATTAGGAGTGTCCCTAAGCAACAAATCATCTCTCTTTTTCTTTCTCGCGTCGTCAGCATGTAATACTATAATGGTCGGCGCTTGTGAGGTTCCAAGTCACCAGGTTCCTGTGTATTATGCTGCATCTCAAGTCTCCTTCGTCGGATATAGGGTTTCCCTTCTAATTTTCACGGCAGTTGGCCAACATACAATTTATGTCAGTGTTTTCTTACCACGCAAACTTATAAAAGGCTGTTGCTGGCTTCGATCAACTATTATGCACTGCGTTTTCGAATTCACGCACGCACGTCAACGCTGAAGTCTTTGGTTCAGCTGTGTTCATAGAAACATCTTGCTCCCGAGATCTTTGAGGTATCGCCTATTCACTGAAGTCACCATGTATTCTGCTGCTTGGATTGTCTGCTTAGCAGGTGAGCTTACAATAGCATTCATTTCGATTCCCATATAATCATTGATTACTTTTGTACCGCCTGTTGAAATTCTTTTTGACATTTAGAGTTGTGAGGAAAATATTTTGAACTAAAAACAAAACAATTCTGATCTGAATGTTTTGCTGGAGGGGCCGGCAACTATCGATCATTAATGCAATTTTGTTTTTACTGTCGATGAAAGGAGACTGGTTTAAAGCTCTTGAACTTAATAATAAACATACGGACACATTTTGTCGCGCTGTGTAAGTCATGAGTGAATGTTGTTTCACTACTTCTCAATATGTGTGATTCAGTGGGCTACAAAATAATCTTTGTTCTTAAACTGAATCTGCTTGTTGAAATATGTATGTCATGTCTAAAACTAATTACACAATTATTTTTATAGATTTCGGTTGACAGTGATATTGTCTTCTTCTTTTTTAAGTCATGCTTACAGTGACTGTTAAAGATGGAGATTGTGCTAAAAGACAAATTGTAAGTGCAAGCTGGCATATATAATTAAGAATTAAGAGTTTGTGGTGCATGTTGTAGAGCGTACAAATGAAATGTTGCACGTACGTTTACGTTTATGTGAACGTCTTGGTACCAAACGCTGACTATTCTTGCATTATCTGTGTGATAAATTCAACGGAAGTAGAAGTCGTCAGTTCGCAATAGTCATCAGTTCGCAATATTTTTAGTATGTTACCAAATGGAATGCTTTTCTTTCAAAATACTCATGTTTTACCCTTGATTGAATATGCCCAGTCTGAACACACAAACTAAAGTGACATAAGATGGGACATTACACACATTGTAGATCATATACGTGGTGCCAGACGTGTTGTATTCTCATAAAATCCCGCCGGTTTATGAAGTGAACTTCCAAGCTCAATGACAGAGAGATCAATGACAGAGGGCGCCTTCAAAAAAAGATTCTTGAATATTTTGCCAGATTCCCCTGTACGATAACACTATATTAACAATTAACAAACAAGTTTAAAAGGTATAGCAGCTTTTTTAATTAATGCCGATATGAGGTCCTAAGTCAGAAGTTAATCCTTCTTAGTATAAAATATTCCATAAAAATCATTTTAAAGTGATAAAAGTGATACAACTGTTCACACAACAGCTTAAAGTCATTTGAATCTGAAACAATTCCACAAACAACACAACTCTACTTTTAATATTACATGTACGTAGCACATGGCGTGTTTCACAGCCGCACGCTCGGGTCCATTGTGCAGTGCAGTGAGAAATTAACACTGGCGTAAATGGGTTAATATGAAGCAAGAATAGGACGACGATACCCCTCCACTCCCCCCCCCCCCCCTCCACTCCCCCCCCCCCCCATATGACGCAAGATATGAGACGGAGGGACCCCCCCCCCCCCTTTTTGTGGTGGTCATTGTGCTTGCGGAATGTTGTGGTTTCTCAGGATTTGTTTATAGTTTTTTAGGGGGCGTGCGTTGGGTAACAATAGTCTAGAGAGTGTATATGTATGGGGGACTAAGGGGGGGGGGGGGAGGGGGGGGGGGGGGGGGGGGGGGGGGGAGTCCAGGTGATGATAACAGGTGATGATAAGCTTAGTTGTTGGTTATGTATATACATTTTATGTTGCTTATATTGTGCCCAGCCTTTTAAAGTTATAATCCTAAGTTTTTACTCAGTTTTATAAGTCTTTTATAAATCTATGTTATACTGTTACACTTTTATAATTGCGAGTAGATGTTTCTGCATTATAATTTCTTTTCACCTTCCGTCACAGGACGGCGGGGCTGTATGTGCCATATTATTCAGTGGCACCATCGAGGGATGCGCGCAGTATTTCTTACCAGTGTGCGCCAGCAATGGAGTCACGTACGGGAATCTCTGCGAGTTTTGCAGGGCTCGTCATAACGAGGAGCTTCCGGGCGGAGTGACCTTCAAAGACGGCGCATGCTAACTTGTCAGCATGGTTATTGAGTTGGTTCTACATGGTAATCCTTAATTATAATTAATATGCCTAAAATTATCACCATCTCGACGTTTTGCATCTCGACATTCTTGCCACATCACTCAACATCCCTGCCACGTGACTCAATATTTCTGCCACGTGACTCAATGCATATATTTAGTAATTTCCATTAGTAGTTGGTTCAAACTCGAAATCTAAGAATATTGTTATCTCAGAGCTAAAATTTCGCCAGATTAGTTTAGTTGTCCAGCACCATTCTTTAGAGTTTAAAAACTGTTGCTGCTTTAAACAACAAATATGCACAACTGATAAATATTATGCTATAACTTCAGAGTAACAATTAATGTACGTGAGATTTGCTCATCTCCCAGGCGATTCAAAACCATTGCTTTCTGACACCGCATCAACGTACAAGGTCTGTTGTCGAGGAAACAGACAAATTCAACCAAGTCTCTTGAACTTTTTTAGTCACAGGCAGATTGGTAAAACAGAACATTCAATCAAATTGTAAAATCATGGAAGTTGGCACACAATCAGAATATGTCATGAAAAAGATATTTAGCTATAGGACCCGTGGCAGATTTGTCCTTAAAAAAATATATTTAAAAAGGGCAATTGCACGGTTAGTTACGTTACATTTTTAGCAAGTTACAATATCTAATTTGACTCTTACATCAAGATGCGTGAGTTTCAAGTCCCAGTTATGTTACAAAAAATATGAGTACATCCTACCTAGGTCTACTGTACAGTAAAGAATACAAATATTTCAACATACACGGTTGTGATGTTACTTTTAATGTCGGTTAGTTACGTTACAAAAAAAGGACATGAATACAAATGTAATGTTTTTGCATAAACAATTTCCTCAAATGGAATATACCTGAAACAAAGTGTCATATTTATATTACTACTTGCTTGATGGGAAATGCTTTAGCAGATAATTGTTTACAGCCAGTCTCTTTATTTGACGCAAGGCCAAATTGTGGTTAGTTACGTTACGGTTAGTTTCGTTACGGTTTGTCCGCCCATCTTTGGTTCCAGTTGAAACATAGGCCTATAAGAAACTAATAATCAAACAAAAAAGCTCCTTTGGCACAGAATTTGAACCTTTTGCTGTCTTAAAAACACTAACTCACAATAACACTCACGTTCTGCATGTGGGTCATTCCACATCATTCCGCACACTTTTTTGCTCGACCCCCTCCGATTTCGATGAAATTTGGTGTGTGGCTAGGTACCCATGAGAAACTCTGATACGCAAAATTTTAGCGAAATTCGGTAATTTTTTGTAGGAACTGTGGCTGTTTGAAATTATAGGGGGTTTTGCCGCCAGAACCCACCAATCTACCTAACAATGACCAAATACCCCTACAGAATGGTTCGATCTCAGCAATGGAGGTATCATTGGAAAGAGCACAACATTCTCTATCCACCAATATGTCACTTAACATGCTTTTATGTGTTGACCCAAATCTGGGTCATTTGAGGTGACCTTGACCTTTGACCTCAATTATCTTAAAAGTATATGCTCTGGTTTTGATGAACCTTTTTTATTCGTGAAATAGTTAACCATACATGGCGCACACAAAAAAAACAGCTTGGGCAATTGCCAACTTCAGGAGAAAAATGACTTTAACGACCAACAAAATAATGTGTAATATCACTCCTATTATGAATATGAATGTAACTCCTATGATACTGTAACAATTATCAACTATTATGCATGCACATGTATTTCGATCTCGTTATTTTCAATGCTTAATCGCCGTGGCTAAACTTTTATCACAAATTAATATTTGCAGTGATAAAGAGACTCCAAAAATGAAATTGCCCGAACTCAATATAGAGCTACAAGTAATATTACTCGCGGATATGGGGGTACTAAATTTCAGTTCTTGGAAAGTCTTCAGTTTTTGAGAACGCGTACTTTGCGAGAGTCATCGGAGTAGGAAAACCGTTTCACCTTCAAATGATTGCGTTCATCGGCTGGATAGAACGCATGAAGTTTCTGTGTTCCCTGTACAGTTAGGGCACATTGCAGTCTTTCCTTCAGCTTCTCCTCTTGCTTGCCAATGTCCTCTGCTGAGCAGAACATCGAAATGATACCTGGCAGGTTTTGTGTGGCCCATTCGTATAACTGCTCCGGTGTCTGTATCTGGTTTTCCAACGGCCGTTGCAGGCTTGCTCTGGCCGCCATCCTTTTCACAGTCCCACCGATGCCGTCGCAAGGCCCTTTGCCATGACTCGTGGCAAAGAAATGCCACTCTGCTGGCATCCCATGATCCTCTTCGTGCCTCTCCAGATTTGCAAAGTTCTTGCGATTTTTGTATTGTGCTGCAGCACCATCCGAGAAATAATATACTCTGGTCGGAGTGATTTTTGATTTGATCACTGGCATTACAGCTTTCAGAAAGTAGCTAACGGCGACAGTATCGTGTGTGAGGTAGTCTGATATCACAACACAACTGATCGGCTTGATAGCACCCTCCGATTTGATGTATAATACAAAGGGGTGTACTGTGGCCTGTCGATTAGTCCAGTGATATCCCTGAACAGCGTCCTGGATGACAAATCCGTAGTTTTCACTGAAGTCACCACAGACGATAACCTCGTGATCACCAATATTGCTCTTAAGGTCAACTAAGAATGCGGCTTGTTGCTTGGCTATGAAATCATGCAGACACAGTTTCCCTAGCTTTTCGCAGATATTTTCACAGAAGCTTTCAACATCCGTTTCTATCGTCTTTAAGTCACATCTATCGGTACTCATTGCTTATAAGCAACTTTCTCAGTCCCTCGTCCATCGAATGATGTCAACATTCGTTCTTTGATGTCCTTAGTTCCTGGACAGTACTCGCATTCACCGAGGAAACATTGTGGTCGCGCTGGGTTGCAACACATTTGTGCCAGGTAATTGTGGTAAGTCTCCTCTGTGTGTACGGCATTCATCATTAACTTTACATTCTGGTGGATAGCACAGACGCATACACTGTGTGTCCCACTTGCTCCTGCCAGCACGCATTCCTTAGGCCTCAGCTCAGCAAATTTCGAAAATCCTATTTTCAATCCAGGGAATTTAGACTGAAAATCCCTGTAATTCTCTTTCAAGTTGCCGAGGATGAGTCGTTTCTGAATATGTATCCTTTTGCCTTTCTCAGCGCTGAATACAGAAACGGTGTCCTTCTTGCCTGGCATTAAACGACTTACATCATCCGACAGAAAAAAATCGCGGACAGTTTCGATGGTATCATCAGGGAGCCTTTTCCCAGGATTTGGATTGGGTGATACCATGATTCCTTCTTTGGTTTGCAAATTCTTCGCTGTACGAGCCATCCAACTAGTCACTTTGAATTCCTCCTGTATCCCCCGTACACTCCAACTTCTAGGAACTAATGTGAGAATCTGAATTTGTTCACTCCGTGTAGCGTTTGCGAAGGGTTCTTTGAGCTGATCTATGATCTCTTCGTCGTCCTTCGAAGTTCGTTCTTGCATTCCAAGCGTATCACGAATACCGGTGTGCACTCGTAGCAGTTTCTCGGTCCCATAACGTTGAAGCTTCATACGTTTAGGATCCAGGGGTGATTCACCGATTACATCAAGGGCTTGATTTATGGTGGGTATGGTGACGTTTTCGACCATTGACGTACTTGCTAGCACTGACGTACTTGCTACATCACCTAGATCTGAGTCGCATGACGAGGATTCACCTGGAAGAAAAAAAAAACGTAGCAAAGTCCCAGTCAATGCATTTTTGAAGGCCTATCATTCTATCAGATTTTGCGTAAAATTATCTTCACCGCCTTATATTGAGTTGGTATTCTAATGAAATCTTCAGATCCCCAATGCGAGATCCCCAAGTATGATATCGTCGCTAGTGGCCAGGGTTGCCACTTTGTGATTTCTTCTGGCTTTTCGTTGGAAAGCCGACGTCATCTTGAGGTTTGCACGGACAATCTGGCTTACCTAGACTGGTTTGTAATGCTCCAGTCCAGGCAGGCCAGACTTTCGCGGGAACCCCAAGGACATCAGTAGCCGGAAAATATTGGAAACATTCGACCAAATGGCAACCTTGCATATGACTTGGAAGTGATTGAGGCGTTGCAAAAGAATGAATTGCAAGTATCAGTTCAAAATGTTCGCTTTTGGCTGCTAACATTTCAATCAACATGAAATGAATTTCAAGAAGTAAGAATCATTCACCAACCTTGGCAGGTATCCGCTCCACTTTCAGTGTCCATTGGTACTTGTTTTTGATGCTCGGGTTTATTTTGCTGCGACAGCGCGTTTCTGCACGATCTGCATATTTTTTTTCCGGGGATCAGTTTCAATTCCGAATGGAGTCGGGCTGTGTCGAGTGAAATGATTCGAAGTCCTTTCCGAACGACTTTGTCTCGATGTGACTGTCGAGGTTCGCAACACCTTGTCTGATCATATGAATAAAGTTTGAAGTATTTCGTCCAATGGTGATCACATACTCTTGGTACCTCAAATCCGCACCTCAGCCGCAATGTCTCCTCATCGTCTGAATTTGGAACACGATGAGGTGCCGATTGTTCTGGGCACGGATCCTGTAGACTGAGTCCAATCGGACAGTCCGACATCTTTCATCAGTGGAGAGAATTGTGTCGTGTCCAAATATCCTGTACTAAGGACGAAATCAGCTCAACAAAAATGAAGTCGCTCGTGAAACTGGTCACGTCGACGATCACATTGCGATCGACCATAGCTTTGTATTTAGATTGAAAGCTGACAAGAAGCACACGTGTCAGCGGCACTACAGCGCTACTAATGTCAACAACATTGGTCATTGTATAAATGCTATCAGTAGAAGGCACTGGTAGCAGTGACAAGGCCAAAAGGTTATGATCCAGGGCTTCACGCTTGTCCGTATTGAGACAACATTGACGAGAACTTACGGATTGAATAGTACTAAAATGAGCATCTAGAATTTATCATGACACAATGAAATACAGGCTACCTCCCTTCATAGACCGCGGAGTGATCCTGTACTCTACCGACTGTAAACCGAGTTACTATAAGATTCTGAATACTCCTTTTTACGCCATAACGGAGTCTACCTACTTCAGAGGCGGGCATTGAAAATACCGAGATCGAATTTAAAAATACATGCATAATACAAGGAAAAAAGAAACGCACCACTTTTTGTTTAAGTTTTGCTCGAATTTTGTGAAATGTATGTGTTTGAATCCCACATAATGTCTTTGACATGTTAGCCCAGTTGTTTATTTCATTTTTAACAGCAAAAACAAAACAAGTTAGCACCACCGCTCACAAAAGTGGAATTTACAGTTCAATAATTAACATGACCTCCATTCGCGTCAAGAACAGCTGTAATTCGTCGCCTCATGGATCGACAGTAATGTCGCACCTTTTTGGCATCATTTTGGTGTCTTTTTATAGGCAAGGGTTGTGTTCAGGACAGGAGTGGTCAAACTCATCTCTAGGATTCTCTCATGTGTAACCATTAGCATAAAATGCACAAACACAGTTTTGGAACTCACCCAAATCACTCAGCCGTAACGAGATAAATAAAGATCAACTTTATCTCTAAATTGCTCGAAATCTAGAACATGTACCATTTTTACAATGCTGGTCCTATTTCCTTAAACAAAATTAAAATGTTACGTGTTGTGTTTCTTTTTTCCTTGAATGTAGTTGATAATTGTTACTGTATCCGCATTCATAGCATTGATATTACACATTTGTTGGTAGTTAAAGGGATTTTTCTCCTGGAGTTGGTAATTGCCCGAGCTGATTTTTCGTGTGTGCCATGTATAGTTAACTATCTCACGAATACAAACAGTTCATAAAAAACCGGAGCATATACTTTTAAGATAATTGAGGTCAAAGGTCAAGGCCACCTTAAATGACCCAGATTTGGGTCAACACATAAAGGCATGTCAAGTGACATATTGGTGGATAGAGAATTTTGTGCTCTTTCCAACGATACCTCACTTGCTGAGATCGAACAACTCTGTAGGGGTATTTAGCCACTTTTATGAAGATTGGTGGGTTCTGGCGGCAAAACCCCCTAAAACTTGAAACTGCTCCAGCTCCTACAAAAAATGACAGAATTTCGCTAATATTTTGCGTATCAGATCTTCTCATGAGTACCTAGCCACACACCAAATTTCCTCGAAATCGGAGGGGGTCGAGCAAAAAAGTGTGCGGAATGATGTGGAATGACCCATGTTAAAACTAGGTGCCACAATAAGTACCAAAAATCCATGGTTTTAGCAACAACAAAAACGGTTTTTTGACCCAAAATCATGCTAAACTACATTCAATGATTCATGCTTTTATCATCAAGTGAACAATGTTATCATATTGTGCACCAATCCTCCTTGGACC
The DNA here is from genome assembly GCA_037893245.1 of Crossaster papposus. Taxonomy (NCBI): domain Eukaryota; kingdom Metazoa; phylum Echinodermata; class Asteroidea; order Velatida; family Solasteridae; genus Crossaster; species Crossaster papposus. Next base: position 1,192,972 of record JBAIAA010000600.1, read on the forward strand.
TTGTGAGGAAACGAGGTATGCCCTCTCCTAATGTTACCAGGTTTGCAATTGATAAACCGGTCATATTGGCGTCACACATTACCATCCAGCCACGTAAAACTGGTCCAAATGCAACATTGTCGTGTTGTCTGATAGCTCTTTGAAATAGGTAAATGAACGGTTTATACCCAACACGATATAAGACCAAGGGACTCCCCCCTTAACACACGCAACATTTTACTGCACTCGATCGGGAGTAGCAAGAGAAACACGCTCGATCGAAAGCACCCAGTAATTAGTACGGTTGGTATGTGAACAACGCCCTCATACGACGGCGCAAGGAGCCTATAGAGCAGTTTTGCTGGTGAAGGCAGCCACGCTGCGGGTTAAAGTAGCCACTTTGCCGGTATAGACAGCCGCATCGGCGGGCCGGTAAACGACAGCACACCGTCGGTTTCGGGAGCCACCGCCGGCGATGACAGCCACATCGACCGTGTAGGCAGCCACATCGACCGTGTAAGCAGCCACATCGACCCTGTAGGCAGCTAGCCACATCGACCGTGTAGGCAGCCACATCGACCGTGTAGGCAGCTAGCCACATCGACCGTGTAGGCAGCTAGCAACATCTCCCGTCACAAACAACTTTGGTTGACGAAAACTAGGACAAAGCATGATACGATGCAGTCATCCAAATCAAGTTCGGTTTCTTTTCAATTATAGGTGAGCCATCAACTTTTAAATTAATTGCTATCAAATGAATACTAATTATGACATGAAGTACCTTCGGTTGGCAACCAACCATCTGTCACTTAGTTTTGTATTTCTTGCTAGCGTGTCTGGGAAACATGACACATCGGCACTTTTATGATGTTCTCATCCACCAGGTTTACGTTACAATACCCGTCTCAAGTCCTCACTCTCATTGACAATTCTCTTCAACTTCCAATTCTCATCGGCTTTTTGACAACTGAACACAAATCCGTAATTTGTTTCCTACCTCGCAACCATTATAAAAAGCTGGTGCTAGTTTCGGTCAGCTCTTCATCTACGTAAAGGTACGTCGACGCTAAACACGGGAAAATCCTAGTAGTGGGGCGGCTTAGCTCCAAAAAAAAGGTCGATTGTGCACTTTCCCTTAAAAGCATGAAACTTGGCACATAGTTAGAGTAACACAATACAAGGATTTTTAGTCCAGGGGCCACCAGAAATTGCACCCCGTATGGCGGCCATCTTGGATTTCAAAATGGCTGCCATTGTGGATCTGTTTTGTTGAATATCTCCTTAACTGGTAGAGATATTGAGACAGTTGAAACGCCTATATACCCACATTTTAGGGGTCTAGGAATCCATTGGTGACATAAAAGTTTGAAAATTGTGGCCGCCACCTTGAATTCCAAGATGGCCACCATCCACGAGCTATTTTGCTCAATATCTCATGATTTTAGAATTTTTGAAATGAGATGGCACTATCCTATTCAGTGACACTCCCTTTCTCTTGACTTGTTTTGGCTTAAAATGGATTTTAAGCATGACTTAGTCTTTGCCGGTTATGTCCAAATTAAAATGTATATTGGGTGGACATAAGAGATTGAGTGACTTTAGTTGGTTGGATAATCAGATGTGATTAGAGGTGCGAGCAGAGGATTATGTTTACAAATCCTCTTGATAGCAATAGCATGCTTTCGTGCCTTGCTGTAGCACTCGTCAGTTGCAAATGGGTGATTCAAAAAGAATCGAAGCTGACTCGCAGAGAGGTTGTGGTAGGGATTGGGTATATTCCAATCATGTAAGTTTGGATTGAGCCATATGTTTGTTAGTCGGTTTCAGATTGTTCCTCCAGTAAGGAGAGCAATATGTTGAGGGTTTCGTCTGGTTCAGTAGGTTGTTCGAAAAAGCCAGAGTCTGTTGGGAGTGGTTTGAGCTTTTGCTTTTGATTTTAGAAATGAGATGACACCATCCCACCCAGCGACACTCCCCCTCTCCCGACCCGTTCCGGCCCAAAATGGACCCCAAGCATGACCCAGTCTTCGCCGGCTACGTCCAAACCAAAATGCACATTGGGCGGATACAAGAGACTGAGCGACTCCAGCCGGTTGGACAACCAGATGTGACTAGAGGTGCGAGCAGAGGACCACGTTTACAAACGCCCCCCGACAGCAACAGCATGCTTTCGCGCCCCGCTGCAGCACTCGTCAGCTGCAAATGGGTGACCCAAAAAGAATCGAAGCTGACTCGCAGAGAGGTTGCGGCTGGGACCGGGCACACTCCAATCATGCAAGCTTGGACCGAGCCACACGTCCGCCAGCCGGCTTCAGACCGCCGACCCAGCAAGGAGAGCAACATGTTGAGGGCCTCGTCCGGCTCAGCAGGCTGCTCGAAAAAGCCAGAGTCTGCCGGGAGCGGTTCGAGCCCCCGCCCCCGCTGTGGCAGCTCAGCTCCCACCAACCTCTCCCGAATGCTCTGGGCCCCCTCGAAGGCAACAAAAGGAGGCCTCGGAAAAAAGCTCCGAGAGCACCCGACTGCCCTCGATCAAGCTCCAGTGCCTGCCCACCGCTCGACACATGTCACCGCGATCCATGGCTGGGCTGCAGGTGGCTGCGAAGACAAGCGGAGCCCGTCCTGCTCCCTCTCCATCCCCTGCGCTGTGCACCAGTCTCGATCGGTCGGCACGTGAGACCCCGGCTGCTGCCGCTCCGACTTCACCGGAAGTGCAGCCTCCCATGGTTAGCCTCTCCGAGAACACCTCGACTCCGCTGCGGAAACCATCCGCGCTGCCGGCGCCCCCAGCGCAGCGGTGCGCCTCCCCGCACATGAACGCCTTGAAAATACGGGATGCCCCACGGAGATACTGGAAGGCCTCCGCCGGCCCCGTGCAGACCCCGGCGTCCAGGACTCCTGCCCCATGGAAACGGTCTCCTTCAAATATAGTCAAGTCAAGGTAGCCGATTGATGATTCAGAGGCCCCGCATGCAAACCTTAGAGTTGGGCGCATCCCGCCCACCTCCGCGACGAGACCCCGGAACTCGTTCAGAGCTCCGTTGCAGATGACCAACATGTCGCCTCCACAGCGCCACCATGCAAGGATGCCACCCGCCCCCTGGACCACTTTGCCCTCGAAGCCGTGCAGGGCGACGTCACAAATTTCAGGGCCTGATGCGGAGCCCACCGCACAACCAACCCTCCGGAGAAAGAACCCACTCCCGAAACGGAAGCAGCCGCGACCGAGGATGAGTTCCAGAAGCCCCCGGATGCAAATTGAAGGTGGTTCCGCGACTGGGCGGCAACGGCCTGCGCCCTCGAGGGCACCGCAAACACATTGGACCGCCCCCGCCCGTCGGACACCGGTGCACATAGAAACAACATCCATACTCGTGACCAGGACATCCCGCGAAAAATGTCCCTCCTCCAGCCCGCGCAAAACGTCCGCCGTATCGCGGACACATGTGGGCCGCGCGGCCACCATGGGAAGAAGGAAGCAGTCTATGCACTCTGAAACCCCCGCCGTAGGGCCAGTACAACCACCCACAATTGGACGTCCAACAAAAGGCTCCCCCGGTGGCGGTGCCCCGCGCACCTTGGGGAGAAAACACATGGCCGGACACTGACAGCTCCGCAGAAGTGGGCCGAGGCACCTCAGAGCATCGCTGCCGATGCGCCTGCCGCCTCTCACCTCCACGAGTGTGCCGCGAACCATCGCAACAGTTTGCGGGGCAACACCCGCGGTCCAGCTGGGCACAGCGATGGGACTCAAGGCGGCGGCAACCCACCCGTAGATAATCCGAGCGGCCCACAATGCAAATGCCCCCGCCCCCGCCACACGGCTCGACCACGATGTCGGGACCGTTCCCGAGTCCACCCATGGCGGACAAATCCCGCGCGGTCACGTCCACCCGCCGACTCCCCAGCCCGACACGGGCCAGCTCGGGCGGCCTCCAAGCACTCTTCCAGCGTTGCACCAGGGGACGACTCAGGTCGCCAGCCCGATGGCTGCCCGAAAGGATGGCCCCTGGAGCGCCCATCACGCACCAAGAATGCAACTCCCAGCCTTCGACTGAAGGCACTCACGCCACCTACAAGCGCCCCGCGGCCCGGCCCAGCAGGAGCAGGCACGAAACCTAAACCCCTTCCCAAAGCAACTGCTTCGGTCCGCGACAGTGCCGCCCCGGATAGGCCTGCCACGAAGGACCGGCACCGCTCCGCCTGCCAGCGCAAATGACTGGAGCCGGCTCGCCCGGCTCTCGATCCGCACCCGCCCGAGAAACGGCCAGACCTCGACCGACCAAGCGATCCCTCAGCTTTCCTGTCGAGTTCTCCTCCCGCCACGGCAGCCAAGAGACCAATGGCCCGGATACAACAGACAATGCAGGATGGGCCACATTCCAGTTCATTTATTACAGCCACCATACAATAATAAGGGCAAGATGACGGACCCACCTCCCCCGAGAAGGCGTGGCAGCCCCGAAAAGGACTGCTCGGCCCCGCAGTGGTCAGAGATCGGCTCAGGGCTGTCGCCCCCTCCCGACGCCCCCGTTGGGCCGACAGGGTCCCGTGAAGAAGCTCAGGAGCCTCCGAGCGGCAGAATGGTCCCGACCCTGGAAACCCCCAGCAAGCCCTTTCTGCGCCGAGCGTCCGGCGCCGGCGAGCCGGTCCCCGGCGACTGGCAGCCGGTGCGTGCACCCCTCCAGCGAGATTCCCGCGAACAGCAACGATGCTCCCCTCTGAAGACCACTCCAACGATCCCGGAACGAACCCTGAAACCTCAGAGATCGGCGCAGATGCGGCGGCCGCACGTCCACCTTGATACAGGGTGGCGGCGTGCCAGCCTCGACCGACCGGGAAAAGAGCCGCATCTGGCGGGCGATGCGCTCCCCGGCAGCCGTCAAAGCGCTGACGCCTTCCGCCAGGAACCTCACCCGTTTGAACCCCTCCTCGGACAGTCCGCGCGAGAACGCGGCCGGCCCGGTTGCCGATGCAGATGGGCCCAAGTCCAGCTCGCAGGAGAAGAGAAGACCCCTAAAACGTGGGTATAGGTGTTACAAATGTATTGATATCTTTACTACTTCATGAGATATTGAGCAAAATAGCTCGTGGATGATGGCCATCTTGGAATTCAAGATGGCGGCCACAATTTTCAAACTTTATGTCACCAATGGATTCCTAGACCCCTAAAATGTGGGTATAGGCGTTTCAACTGTCTCGATATCTCTACCAGTTAAGGAGATATTCAACAAAACAGATCCACAATGGCGGCCATTTTGAAATCCAAGATGGCCGCCATACGGGGTGCAATTTCCGGTGGCCCCTGGACTAAAAATCTTTGTATTGTGTTACTCTAACCATGTGCCAAGTTTCATGCTTTTAAGGGAAAGTGCACAATTGATCAGCTAAGCCGCCCCACTATTACCTTTCAATGTATTTTGCATGTGTTTCTCGGAACCACTTAAAGGAACACTGTCATCTGTTGGCAGAGTGAGAAAATAACTCTTAGTGGCAAGTAATGTTTTGTAATATCGTATCTTGTGTAGAACATGCAGAACTACCTTACGTTTAAAATCATTATTGCGTAGAGTAATTTTTTCAAGCGCGGGAAGCTAGTTTGAGCATTTCTTTTCAACGACTGTTTCCTCTTTCTCAAGATGGGTTAAGTAAATTTGATCTTGGGACAATTCTTAGCCAAGAGAAGTCGCAAGATAAGACGAGTTTCGTGAAATCAGCCCATGGGGCCATGGAGCTGCTAAGCACAAAAAAGTCTTGCTCAATCAAAACAGGTTACCAACCAAATCTCCATTAGCTTTTGATGCTAAGCAAAAATTAGCTGAATACCAGTCAAACAATACAAATCACCTTAAAAGTTTGTCAACATGTTTTAAACACGAGATAATTGTCATGCTAAGCAATTTACCTTTCAGTTCGGAGCTCCTCAAGGCCTGGCAGGGATACCCAGTCTTCATCAGCTCACTGCTAGTAGAAGCCCCTGATTGGTCAGATGGGTGATGGAGACCGGTCTCTATGACGGGCTGCTGATCTTCTAAGCTCAGTGTTTTCTCCATCATTGCGGCAAACAAAACTGTTAAATCTGCCGTGGAATATGCCGGAGATGAACAAATCAGAGTGGAATATTTGACTCTTTTTACTAGTTTTAGTCTTGGCCTGAATGATGTCAGGAGTTATGTTATCGTTAGTCCGAAAAGACAAAGTTAATGGAAATAGAAAAAAATATCCACTTATCAAGACAAGTAAATGTTGTTTATCATAAATTTACTATATCATTATTTTAATTTTAAACTAGGCTATTATGTATTCATCACAATGATGTATTCACAGGCAATATCCGACTGGCCCTCATCAGAGTACTTTAGCCACTGCCCCACAAATGGGGCTGTAATTGGCTCTTTTTTGTATTTTGTCTTAGCGACAATAAAAAGACCCTACCCATAGTCATTGATTTTGTATGAATGATGATGTACAAATGAATGAAGCATGCAAAATAATAAAATCACAAGCTCAACCATTTTACTTTTGGTAAGGCCTAAGTGCATAACATAATTACTAACTCACTCAGTTGGCGTAACTACTGCAACAAAAATATATCGAGACTTCAGAGTAATAGCAGGATTAGGACATCATCGTTAAAACTCAAAGTTCCACTCTTTTTGGATCCGCCGCCAGCGTATGCAGCGCCCTCATCGTTAGGAGAAACTTTTCTTGACGTCATCGAACAAAATCACACTAGGGGTGCACCACACTAATTGAAAGGAGAATTTCTACGCGAGCTCATCTCATTTCTTTTGAAAAAGGATGCCGTTTGGTGAAAGAAATGGTGGGATTGTGTAAATATAGCATAGGATCAACTCCCTGGTTTTTGAGCTTCAATCTGAGGGCAGACTTGACAAAATTACGGTTGAAAAATGGGTCCTAATTGCCTAGAACGTGGAGGGATGCCATTTGTAAAATGGCTGCTTGCAGGCTCGGGAAGTATCACTTTTCGGGAGGTGAGTTTCTTTTGGTGTGAATATTAAAAAATGTAATTGGCTAACCTACTAAAAATTGAAAAGAAATGGAAAGATAAAGACCAAGACAATAATCTGATTGTTGTTTGAGAAACCCCAGTGATGTCGGTGTGCATGAAACTTGGTCGTGAACATTGTTGATTTTACACTGTTTTCAATGGGACTTGAATTAGGCTGGTGCACCCCTAGACTCTCCTCAGCCGTACTATACTGTAGCGGGCCACCGATCATCGACACGCTCTACTTGCCAACGGTACGGTAACCACGTGCTTTCTTGACAAAATTTATTTCATATCCCGGTTAAAATGTTTGTACACGGTTTTCTGCATGTAGTAAATAAACAGAATTGTTTGTAGTTACATTGTACATGAAGAACAGTGCGGAATTTATTTTGTACTTATTTTCAGCCAACTGAGGGCGCTATGCAGATTTATTGGGCGACTGATGAGCGTATGCGCACGCGCAGATTTGCTGGATTCCGGTTCAATTCTCCAGGAACAAATCTAAGACAAACCCGAAGGTTAGTCATGCAGGATCAGCCCTACTCAACAAACCTTTTTTTTACGGTGATGGGGTGCTAAATCATTTAAACAGAAAATAACCAATCAAACTGATTACTTTGCAGTGCCTTTCTTTTATCAGTAACTTGTATTTAACTTTTTCTGATTTATTTGCTGATACGCATAAAATGGCTGCTGGCTTCTGGTGTGAACAAGCATTCGTGCAACACAAACAAGGCTAAAACTGTATCGATGCTTACAAAGATCATACAGGAATGACTAGTAGAATACTGGCTTTGACATCAAAATGTGCTATACACGGGAGGAATAAAGTTGTGTTCCTGGCGTCCAGCAAAACTATCTTGCTAGAATGAACAACTTGGTGATAACAATATTTTTATTTTTGCTAACATAAGTGAACATTTGCATATGAAATTATTAATGGTGGAACTGTGAATTCACCATGCATGGCAAGAATATCTGAATATAAATATAAACCACGACAAGTTATAGTACATGTATATGTACGTAGTGCATAGTCTGTATTATAGTAGTTGTATTAGTGTATACAGTAGTTGTAATAGTGTATAGAGTATGGGCGGCCATTAGGGCAAGAAAAGACAACCGCAAAATTAAAGTAAAGCAAACATAAAATTAAAATAAAATAATAAAAAGGAAACAGTAAGCTACAATTAACAAATAAGAATGCAGCAAAATAAAATAAACAATAAAATAAATAGAACAAATTCATTTGTTGCAGTTGTCTGGTTTTGCCATAATGATAATGGCCGCCCATAATATTATTGGTTAGGCTTATCGTAGCATTACTTTCTCTCTAAAGTATTGAATGTGAAATAAGTTAAATTACGTTAAAGTCTGGTTCCCACAAAATATGCAGTGGCACTATTCGAAAGAAATTTAAATGCTAAAAGCTATAACCATTCTTACGCACTCACTGTTATGCTTAATGAGAAATACCGGGTCGACTTTGAAACTTCTTGTTTCAAACAAAATTGAGACGACCGCTACTGATTTCTGGCAAGGAGAAAAAAAGCAGTATAATTCATCCAGCCTTTTTACTTGTAACGTGGCCATCTCCGACCGGAGCAGCTCCCTTTCTTGTAGGATGTATGATAGGGTAGGTCGTCCCTCAAGATGGCCGCGCACAGCGTGCACACGTTGCTGTAAGTCTTGCCTTTGCTGGCGTACACAGGCCACGGCATCCTGTGGCAATGCGGGGGAACATCACAATAGCGGGGAAGCTAAAGGAATAGAGGGAATAAAACAAAAATCGCAACTGCCGTTTGCGTTGATTTACAACCTGTTTAGCGTTTGAAGTTGTATAATTATACTTATAATAACGTCGGCATTCAAATGCGACATCAATTTGCATACAGTATATTTGCAACAGCAAAGTCTAGGGCCCTCTGAGCGGGTATGTCAGGGTCCATACGTAGGATGTGGCCTAACATTGACCATCTTTGCTTAGCGACCTTTGATGAGAGGGGTTCTTCGTTGCACAGTTCGTATAGTGCCTGGTTGGTGATAAGGCTTTTCGGCCAGCAGTGACCTGTGATGGAACGGAGATGTCTACGGTGGCATGCATCCAGCTTATTGAGCATAGCTTTGGGTACTGCCCAGCTGTTGCAGTTGTACAGCATAATGACACGCAGTACGCTTTGTAGAGACGGAGTCGTGTCTTCAGCGGGATCTTCATTCGCCGGCTCCAGAGTTTCCGTAGTGAATGAAAGGCTACGTTGCCTTGTATACAGCGGGCTGTGATATCTGCGGTACTGCACAGCAGGGAGCCTAGCGTCTTATTCTTGCGCCAGCTCTCATTGCCGCGGAGAGCCTTGCCATTTGAGTCTGTCTCCGTGGTTTCCGCAAGGTATACATGACTGAACTCTGTCTTCGTCTCGTTCATGAACAGATTGTCGACTTTCAGTTTCTCTGCTGCTACTGGCTGAAGCTGGTCCAGGGGTTTCTTTTCTTCGTCGAGGAAGTCAACATTGTCTCTGGTCAGACCAAAGTTCCAGAATCGATGCCACGACGCGGGGTTTTTTTTTTTTGGGGGGGGGGGGGTGTTTCTTTGGTTTTTTTAAAAGTTGGATTGTACAGAGGTGAGTACTGTTTTGCTTTTGTGTGTGTCATATACATTGTACTTACTTCACTGTGTATTGTTTAGTTTATCATTAATTATCTTACAATCACATTTCTGTTGCTTTTGTTGTTGCAATATGGAAATAATTTGACTTGAATTGAATATACCTTGGTGTTCTCCATCATATTATATCAGCCGTGCGAAGCAGGCTGATTATTGTATTTGTCGCCTCCCCCCCCCCCCCCCCCCCTTCTTTCTTTCTTTCTTTCTTTCTTCGGGCAAACGCTCACAAAAAATACAATATCTGCCAAATTCCTTGACCGATTTCAGCCAAATTTAGACAGGATCTTCCTTGACCCGAGTCATATCTGTAGTGACCAGCATGTGTGGTCAAAGGTCACCTAGTGATCACTAGTGGTAATTTTCTTCAAAATTGCAAAATGCTTCTTCTTTTACAGTCTTGGTCCAATTATTGTCAAACTTGGTCAGTTACATCTCTGGACCAAGCCTCATAAAAGTTGTTCAAATAATTTGGCCAGTGGTCACCCGATGGTCAGTAGGGGTCATTTTATTCAAAATTAGGAAATGCTGCTTCTCCCAAAGTTTTGATCCAATTCATGTCAAACTTGGCCAGTTATATCTCTGGACCAAGCCTCATATAGGGTGTACACAGATAATTTGTCCAATGGTCACCTAATGGTCAGCAGGGGTCATTTTCTTTAAAATTACGAAATGCTTCTTCTCCAACAGTCTTGGTCCAATTAATTTGGCCAATGGTCACCTAATGGTCAGTAGGAGTCAGAATTTGGCCATTGGTCACCTAATGGTCTGTATGGGTCATTTAGGGGTTTTCAAAATAACGAAATGCTTCTTCCACAGCCTTGATCTAATTAATTTGGCCAATGGTCAACTAATGGTCAGTATAGGTCATTGTATTGAAGCATATAACATGTATTTTCTTCTATATTCTTTAGCCGATTTCAGTCAAACTTATATTGTTTAGCCGATTTCAGTCAAACTTGGTTAGATGCTTTTGCAATTTGGGAGTGGTGGTCACCAAGTGGTCAGTGCGAGTCGGGTCACACACACCTTTCAAAAGACTATTTAGGCTGATATCCGTGCTTCTTCAAGCACATTAGCTCTAGTTAGCGGCTTTTGCGCCCGACATAAATTAGCGGCTCGATAAAACTATGCCCAAAAGTCAAACCATCGGTTCCAAGTGTACTGCACTTTTCAAAGTGGTAGGAGAATAATTAATGTTATCACTGAAAGATAAAATACATTATTCTCAACAAACACACGGTTTGGTCCCAGCTCTCGTTTAATGAGCTGATGGTTGCCATAGTGCAGAAATAATAAACATTATCACTGGGCAGACACCCCAACTTTATCCAAAGACACTACATGTTGATATGAACTGGCTGATGGTTGCCAAGGTGCAAACAAATAGTAAACATTATGACGTGAGGCGGCAGCCAGCCAATAACGTTTCACGAAAACGAACAAATTGATACCAATGTAATAACGTTCGCGTCCTACATGCATGGGATGGAAAGTCGCCTCACTTTGGCGTAGTTTTTCGAAGCCGCTACATTATAAATAAACCCCCGCCTCCCCTTCGCCGCCATAACCTAAAAAACAATAAAAAAATAATAATATAAAAAAAACCACCCAAAACAACAGAAATTGCAGGAATTGGCTGGGAGCGATGGACAGTGCCTCATTTCAAACTAAATAAACAAGTTACAAGTGTAACTAGTTTTTAAGTAAGACTTTGAATTTGTACAGGAACATAACAAATTAACAAGTTCGTATTTTTAGAAACAGTAAACGCGCCAAACACCCGCTTGTGCTCGCGGGGTTTATTCCAACCGCATCTACAAACGGTGGAAAAAACGGCGCCTCTTTGCCAATTTAAGGTTTAGTAATGTATGCATAAATTCAAGTCGCGTGACAAAATATAAACACTGTGGCTAGCGCTTACTGCACTCGTTCTGCTGGGGCTATCCGACCGTAACTTCAAACGGTGGAAATTCACAGTGTTTGGGTGGCAAGCATGCCAAGTAAATGGGCCCAGTATAGCCAAGCATGGCAAGTGGGGCAATCGTGCCCACTTTGATTTATTGATTTTCAGGATTTCACCTGAATAGGAAAATACAATAGTAATACACCAAATAACTGGGTTAAAAATGAACTTTACAGTTCAGAAGTATATTAATAATAACAAATTGAATTCTTGGGTTAGGTGTGCCCCTGGTTTGGGCAAATGTGAGAACAATTGTTTGTTTTTAAATTGAGAATAAGAAATAAATTAGCGACTTTATCGAAAGACAATACATGTTGATATGAACTGGCTGATGGTTGCCAAGGTGCAAACAAATAGTAAACATTATGACGTGAAGCGGCAGCCAGCCAATAACGTTTCACGAAAACAGAACAAATTGATACCAATGTAATAATGTTGGCATCCTATATGCATGGGATGGAAAGACGCCTCACTTTGGCGTAGTTTTTCGAAGCCGCTACATTATCAATAAACCCACCGCCTCCCCTTCGCCGCCATAACTTGAAAAAATAAAATAACAATAATAATAATAACTAGAACTACGTCTGTTCGAGGAACAGAACATAGGGCTTTTTCGCATTCACAATTTTCTTTTATTAAATATTTCAAAAATTGAACTTTTAAACCATCAAAACAATTTAAAATCATTGAAAACTAATTTAAGTTAATTTAAACAGAGTAAAATTAATTAAAACTGATTAAAACGATGACGTCACACGTTTGTGAACTTTTTGTGCAACTATCTATCACCTAACAACACAAAATGAGGTGTTATGTTAACACGATCCGTTGCTGAGATATGCCTTCAACGTCTAAAAACGTAATAATTCAAATATAATCGTAATATGACGTAACATTTGTCAACATGACGCCAGAGGGCGCTTTAACATTTTATGAAGTCACGGTTAACTTTTTTGTTACTTACAACCTAGCCAGCGCCTAACATCGTTAAAAGTAAGTTAGCATCGTTTTCCACTTTTAAATTATAAGGCACTTCCGGTTTGGACCGGAAGGAAGTGTCAGGTCTTTTTGCATGTAATACAAATTATGAAGACCATGGATTAATCTATCAATTTCCTTAAAAATCTAAATCAGATCTCTTACAGTTGATTTTATATTGATTTTCAAAGATTAAATTTAGAAATATTTGGTTGCTTGTAATCTGACACTTGATGACGTCATTGTGACGTAATTAACAGAAACTCGAGATCAGTCTTAACTTTGCTATTTGAAGCAAAAATCTGGATTATATCTATAGCGGTTCATTTTTAAGCGACTTTTTAAAGTTTAAAGGATTTTTTTATTGTAACTTCCGGTTTGGTGACGTCATACATATTTCTCCTTCCCAATATGCTCTAAGCATGAAGCTGATTATATACACCAGTTATAAAGTTATTTCAGCAAACTTTGCAACACACATCAACAGATTAATCATTTTAACCATTTTCAACCTGCCGCTAGAGGGCGCTATAACATGTTATGACGTCGCCGGAATTTTTGTGAATAGTTTATTCTAGCCAGACAATAACATCGTTAAAAGTAAGTTCATATCATTTTCACTTTCAAATTATAAGGCACTTCCGGTTTTGACCGGAAGGAAGGGTCACGTGATTTCACGCACAGGAAATATAATGAAGATCCTGGATTATTCTATTAATTGCCACAAAATTCAAGTTTCGGTCTTTTGCGGTTGATGTTTTATTGATTTTCAAAGATTAAATCAATTGAACCTTTAAGATAAGGTCACGTGGCCCTGATGACGTCTTCCTCGTGGTGTCTGTCGGCGAGACTGGAGTTCACTATTGGGTCTTCACCTGGGTCAAGTTTATGGGAATACGACTTTGTTTTTCCGTTAAAAGTGCTTTGAATTGTGCAAGCAACGTTTACAAAGTCTACGGGGTTGGATTCTGCGTAGCCGAAAGCGTGTTTACCTACCTGTCGTACGCGGCGCCCTTCCCCATGGGCAATTTGATGACGTCATCCTGTTTCACAGGTTGGCGGCTAGTGTCCTCTTGGGTGAGCGTACATGTGCTTGCACGAATGATGTCAGTGGTGATACATTCGCTCAATACATAATGCACTATCGGTGTATACGTACACGTACTAGCATGTATATTATACGTGTGGCATGCACACGTAAGGGGTCAATGCTCAATGCACCTAGGCCAAAACGATTACATTTCAAGGGTGCCGCAGGGTATGTTCAAGTTCGTTTTTTGCCCCAAAACACAGGGAAGTTCGAGAACTACTTTTACATTAACCTTTAGAGCAAAAATCAAGATTGTATCTGTCAAGTTAAATTTTTTTGGGAATTTTCAAAGGAAAAGGAGTCTTTTCATTCTAACTTCCGGTCTGGTGACGTCATAATTTTTTCTTCCCGTCAACTTGTTCCTAGCATGAAGCTGATTAAATACACCGGTTATAAAGTGATTTCAGCAAACTTCGCCACACACATCAACAGATTATTCATTTTAACAATTTTTCAAACTGCCGCTAGAGGGCGCTATAACATGTTATGACGTCACCAATATTTTTTTTGAAAAATACATTGTAGCCAGACACTAACATCGTTGAAAGTAAGTTCATATCATTTTTCACTTTCAAATTATGAGGCACTTCCGGTTTAGACCGGAAGGAAGGGTCACGTGATTTCACACACGCGAGATAAAATCAAGATCCTGGATTATTCTATCTATTGCCACAAAAATCAAGTTTCGGTCTTTTGCGGTTGATTTGTTATTGAATTTCAAAGATTAAATCAATTACACCTTTAATATGACGTCACGTGACCCCTGATGACCTCACCGTGACGTATGTCGGCTAGGCACGAGCTCACTATAGGGTCTTCACTTGGGTTAAGTTTTATGGAAATACGACTTTGTTCTCTGGTAAAAGTACTTGTGCAAAAAAACGTGTACAAAGTCTATGGAGTTTAGGTTACTAAAAGAAAAAAAAAGAAAAAGAAGAAAAACTAGAACTACGTCTGTTCGAGGAACAGAACATAGGGCTTTTTCGCTTTCGCAATTTTTTAGATTAAATTTTTCAAAAATTGAACGTTTATACCATCAAAATAATTTAAAATCATCGAAAACGAATTTAAGTTAATTTAAACAGATTAAAATGAATCCAAACTGATTAAAACGATGACGTCAAACGTTTGTGAACTTTTTGTGCAACTATCTATCACCTAACAATACAAACGTATGTTATGTTAGCACGTTCCGTTGCTGAGATATGACTTAAAGGTCGAAAAACGTAATAATTCAAATGTAATCGTAATATGATGTAACATTTGTCAACAAGCCGCTAGAAGGCGCTATAACATTTTAAGAAGTCACCGTTAACTTGTTTGTTACTTACAACCTAGCCAGCGCCTAACATCGTTGAAAGTAAGTTCACATCGTTTTCCACTTTTAAATTATAATGCACTTCCGGTTTAGACCGGAAGGAAGGGTCAGGTTTTTTTGCATGTAATACAAATTATGGAGACCATGGATTAATCTATCAATTCCCTTAAAAATCTAAATCAGATCTCTTACAGTTGATTTTATATTGATTTTCAAAGATTAAATCTAGAAATATTTGGTTGCTTGTAATCTGACATTTGATGACGTCATCGTGACGTAATTAACAGAAAGCTCGAGAGCTGTCTTTACTTTGCTATCTGATGCAAAAATCTGGATTATATCTATAGCGGTTGATTTTTAAGCGATTGTTTAAGGTTTAAAAGATTTTTCATTGTAACTTCCGGTTTGGTGACGTCATAAATATTTGTCCTTCCCAATATGGTCGAAGCATGAAGCTGATTATATACACCGGTTATAAAGTGGTTTCAGCAAAATTCGCCACACACATCAACAGATTATTCATTTTAACCATTTTTCAACCTGCCGCTAGAGGGCGCTATAACATATTATGACGTCGCCTGATTTTTTTTGGAAAAGTTTATTCTAGCCAGACACTAACATCGTTGAAAGTAAGTTCATATCATTTTTCACTTTCAAATTATGAGGCACTTCCGGTTTGGACCGGAAGGAAGGGTCACGTGATTTTACACACACGAGATAAAATGAAGATTCTGGATTATTCTATCTATTGCCACAAAAATCAAGTTTCGGTCTTTTGTGGTTGATTTGTTATTTATTTTTAAAGATTAAATCAATTACACCTTTAAGATGACGTCACGTGACCCCTGACGACGTAACCATGACGTATGTCTGCGAGACACGAGTTTACTATAGGGTCTTCACCTGGTTTAAGTTTTATGGAAATACGACTTTGTTTGTCGTTAAAAGTGCTTGGAATTGTGCAAACAACGTTTACAAAGTCTATTGGATTGGATTCTGCGTAGCCGAGAGCCTGTTTACCTATCTGTCGCACACGGTGCCCTTTCCAAGAGGCAATTTGATGACGTCATCCTGTTTCGCTTGTTTGCGGCTAGTGTCCTCTTGGGTGAGCGTACATTTGCATGCACGTACGATGTCAGTAGTGATACATTCGCTCAATGCATAGTACACTATCAATGTATACGTACGTACATATACAAGCATGTACACCCCTATTATACATATGCCATGCACATATAAGGGGTCAATGCTTTATGCGCCTAGGCCAAAATGATTAAATTTCAAGGGTGCCGCAGGGTATGTCGAGGTTCGTTTTTGCCAAAAAAACCCAGGGAAGTTCGAGAACTACTTTTACATTAACCTTTAGAGCAAAAATCAAGATTATATCTGTGAGGTTAATTTTTTTAGGAATTTTCAAAGGAAAAGAAGTCTTTTCATTCTAACTTCCGGTCTGGTGACGTCACAATTTTTTCTTCTCGTCGACTTGGTCCTAACATGAAGCTGATTAAATACACCGGTTATAAAGCGATTTCAGCAAACTTCGCCACACACATCAACAGGTTATTCATTTTAACCATTTTTCAACCTGCCGCTAGAGGGCGCTATAACATGTTATAACGTCGCCGAATTTTTTTTAAAAAGTTTATTCTAGCCAGACACTAACATCGTTGAAAGTAAGTTCATATCATTTTTCACTTTCAAATTATGAGGCACTTCCGGTTTGGACCGGAAGGAAGGGTCACGTGATTTCACGCACACGAGATAAAATTAAGATCCTGGATTATTCTATCTATTGCCACAAAAATCAAGTTTCGGTCTTTTGTGGTTGATTTGTTATTTATTTTTAAAGATTAAATCAATTACACCTTTAAGATGACGTCACGTGACCCCTGACGACGTAACCATGACGTATGTCTGCGAGACACGAGTTTACTATAGGGTCTTCACCTGGGTCAAGTTTTATGGAAATACGACTTTGTTTTTCGTTAAAGGTGCTTGGAATTGTGCAAACAACGTTTACAAAGTCTATGGGATTGGATTCTGCGTAGCCGAGAGCCTGTTTACCTACCTGTCGCACACGGCGCCCTTCCCCATAGGCAATTTGATGACGTCATCCTGTTTCGCTTGTTGGCGGCTAGTGTCCTCTTGGGTGAGCGTACATTTGCATGCACGTACGATGTCAGTAGTGATACATTCGCTGAATGCATAGTACTTTATCAGTGTATACGTACGTACATACAAGCATGTACACCCCTATTATACGTGTGCCATTATAAGGGGTCGATGCTTTATGCGCCTAGGCCAAAACGATTACATTTCAAGGGTGCCGCAGGGTATGTTCAAGTTTGTTTTTTGCCCCAAAACACAGGGAAGTTCGAGAACTACTTTTACATTAACCTTTAGAGCAAAAATCAAGATTGTATCTGTCAGGTTTAATTATTTAGGAATTTTCGAAGGTAAAGGAGTCTTTTCATTCTAACTTCCGGTCTGGTGACGTCATAATTTTTTCTTCCCGTCAACTTGTTCCTAGCATGAAGCTGATTAAATACACCGGTTATAAAGTGATTTCAGCAAACTTCGCCACACACATCAACAGATTATTCATTTTAACAATTTTTCAAACTGCCGCTAGAGGGCGCTATAACATGTTATGACGTCACCAATATTTTTTTTGAAAAATACATTGTAGCCAGACACTAACATCGTTGAAAGTAAGTTCATATCATTGTTCACTTTTAAATTATAAGGCACTTCCGGTTTGGACCGGAAGGAAGGGTCACGTGATTTCACGCACACGAGATAAAATGAAGATCCTGGATTATTCTATCTATTGCCACAAAAATTAAGTTTCGGTCTTTTGCGGTTGATTTGTTATTGATTTTCAAAGATTAAATCAATTGCACCTTTAAGATGACGTCACGTGACCCCTGATGACGTCACCATGACGTATGTCTGTTAGGACCGAGCTCACCATAGGGTCTTCACTTGGGTAAAGTTTTGTTTGGATACGACTTTGTTGTCTATGAGAAGTGCTGGTGCAAAAAAACGTGTACAAAGTCTATGGGGTTTAGGTTACTAAAAGAAAAAAGAAAAAAGAAAAAAAAAATCAGAACAAAAACAAAGGCTTTTTCGCAAATTGCGAAAAAGCCAAAAAAAGAAAGAAAAAAAATCAGAACAAAAACAAAGGCTTTTTCGCACTTGCGAAAAAGCCAATAATACCCCCCCCCCCCGAAATTGCAGGAATTGGCTGGGAGCGATGGACAGTGCCACAATTCAAACTAAATAAACAAGTTACAAGTGTAACTAGTTTTTAAGTAAGACTTTGAATTTGTACAGGAACATAACAAATTAACAAGTTCGTATTTTTAGAAACAGTAAACGCGCCAAACACCCGCTTGTGCTCGCGGGGTTTATTTCAACCGTATCTACAAACGGTGGAAAAAACGGCGCCTCTTTGCCAATTGAAGGTTTAGTAATGTATGCATAAATTCAAGTCACGTGACAAAATATACACACTATGACTAGCGCCCACTGCACTCGTTCTGCTGGGGCTATCCGACGGTAACTTCAAACGGTGGAAATTCACAGTGTTTGGGTGGCAAGCATGCCAAGTAAATGGGCCCAGTATAGCCAAGCATGGCAAGTGGGGCAATCGTGCCCACTTTGATTTATTGATTTTCAGGATTTCACCTGAATAGGAAAATACAATAGTAATACACCAAATAAATGGGTTATCAATGAACTTTACAGTTCAGAAGTATATTAATAATAACAAATTGAATTCTTGGGTTAGGTGTGCCCCTGGTTTGGGCAAATGTGAGAACAATTGTTTGTTTTTAAATTGAGAACAAGAAATAAATTAGCGGCTCGATAAAACTATGCCCAAAAGTCAAACCATCGGTTCCAAGTGTACTGTACTTTTCAAAGTGGTAGGAGAATAATTAATTTTATCACTGAAAGATAAAATACATTATTCTCAACAAACACACGGTTTGGTCCCAGCTCTCGTTTAATGAGCTGATGGTTGCCATAGTGCAGAAATAATAAACATTATCACTGGGCAGACACCCCAACTTTATCCAAAGACACTACATGTTGATATGAACTGGCTGATGGTTGCCAAGGTGCAAACAAATAGTAAACATTATGACGTGAGGCGGCAGCCAGCCAATAACGTTTCACGAAAACGAACAAATTGATACCAATGTAATAACGTTCGAGTCCTACATGCATGGGATGGAAAGTCGCCTCACTTTGGCGTAGTTTTTCGAAGCCGCTACATTATAAATAAACCCCCGCCTCCCCTTCGCCGCCATAACCTAAAAAACAATAAAACAATAATAATATAAAAAAAACACCCAAAACAACAGAAATTGCAGGAATTGGCTGGGAGCGATGGACAGTGCCTCATTTCAAACTAAATAAACAAGTTACAAGTGTAACTAGTTTTTAAGTAAGACTTTGAATTTGTACAGGAACATAACAAATTAACACGTTCGTATTTTTAGAAACAGTAAACGCGCCAAACACCCGCTTGTGCTCGCGGGGTTTATTCCAACCGCATCTACAAACGGTGGAAAAAACGGCGCCTCTTTGCCAATTTAAGGTTTAGTAATGTATGCATAAATTCAAGTCACGTGACAAAATATAAACACTATGACTAGCGCCCACTGCACTCGTTCTGCTGGGGCTATCCGACCGTAACTTCAAACGGTGGAAATTCACAGTGTTTGGGTGGCAAGCATGCCAAGTAAATGGGCCCAGTATAGCCAAGCATGGCAAGTGGGGCAATCGTGCCCACTTTGATTTATTGATTTTCAGGATTTCACCTGAATAGGAAAATACAATAGTAATACACCAAATAACTGGGTTAAAAATGAACTTTACAGTTCAGAAGTATATTAATAATAACAAATTGAATTCTTGGGTTAGGTGTGCCCCTGGTTTGGGCAAATGTGAGAACAATTGTTTGTTTTTAAATTGAGAATACGAAATAAATTAGCGACTTTATCGAAAGACAATACATGTTGATATGAACTGGCTGATGGTTGCCAAGGTGCAAACAAATAGTAAACATTATGACGTGAAGCGGCAGCCAGCCAATAACGTTTCACGAAAACAGAACAAATTGATACCAATGTAATAATGTTGGCATCCTATATGCATGGGATGGAAAGACGCCTCACTTTGGCGTAGTTTTTCGAAGCCGCTACATTATCAATAAACCCACCGCCTCCCCTTCGCCGCCATAACTTAAAAAAATAAAATAACAATAATAATAATAATAATACCCCCCCCCCCCCCCCCCCAAATTGCAGGAATTGGCTGGGAGCGATGGACAGTGCCACAATTCAAACTAAATAAACAAGTTACAAGTGTAACTAGTTTTTAAGTAAGACTTTGAATTTGTACAGGAACATAACAAATTAACAAGTTCGTATTTTTAGAAACAGTAAACGCGCCAAACACCCGCTTGTGCTCGCGGGGTTTATTTCAACCGTATCTACAAACGGTGGAAAAAACGGCGCCTCTTTGCCAATTGAAGGTTTAGTAATGTATGCATAAATTCAAGTCACGTGACAAAATATACACACTATGACTAGCGCCCACTGCACTCGTTCTGCTGGGGCTATCCGACGGTAACTTCAAACGGTGGAAATTCACAGTGTTTGGGTGGCAAGCATGCCAAGTAAATGGGCCCAGTATAGCCAAGCATGGCAAGTGGGGCAATCGTGCCCACTTTGATTTATTGATTTTCAGGATTTCACCTGAATAGGAAAATACAATAGTAATACACCAAATAACTGGGTTAAAAATGAACTTTACAGTTCAGAAGTATATTAATAATAACAAATTGAATTCTTGGGTTAGGTGTGCCCCTGGTTTGGGCAAATGTGAGAACAATTGTTTGTTTTTAAATTGAGAACAAGAAATAAATTAGCGGCTCGATAAAACTATGCCCAAAAGTCAAACCATCGGTTCCAAGTGTACTGTACTTTTCAAAGTGGTAGGAGAATAATTAATTTTATCACTGAAAGATAAAATACATTATTCTCAACAAACACACGGTTTGGTCCCAGCTCTCGTTTAATGAGCTGATAGCTGCCATAATGCAGAAATAATAAACGTTATCACTGGGCAGACACCCAAACTTTATAGAAAGACAATACATGTTGATATGAACTGGCTGATGGTTGCCAAGGTGCAAACAAATAGTAAACATTATGACGTGAAGCGGCAGCCAGCCAATAACGTTTCACGAAAACAGAACAAATTGATACCAATGTAATAATGTTCGCATCCTATATGCATGGGATGGAAAGTCGCCTCACTTTGGCGTAGTTTTTCGAAGCCACTACATTATCAATAAACCCACCGCCTCCCCTTCGCCGCCATAACTTTAAAAAAACAATAATTATAATAATAATAATACCCCCCCCCCCCCCGAAATTGCAGGAATCGGCTTGGAGCGATGGACAGTGCCTCAATTCAAACTAAATAAACAAGTTACAAGTGTAACTAGTTTTTAGGTAAGACTTTGAATTTGTACAGGAACATAACAAATTAACAAGTTCGTATTTTTAGAAACAGTAAACGCGCCAAACACCCGCTTGTGCTCGCGGGGTTTATTTCTACCGTATCTACAAACGGTGGAACAAACGGCGCCTCTTTGCCAATTTAAGGTTTAGTAATGTATGCATAAATTCAAGTCGCGTGACAAAATATAAACACTATGACTAGCGCCCACTGCACTCGTTCTGCTGGGGCTATCCGACGGTAACTTCAAACGGTGGAAATTCACAGTGTTTGGGTGGCAAGCATGCCAAGTAAATGGGCCCAGTATAGCCAAGCATGGCAAGTGGGGCAATCGTGCCCACTTTGATTTATTGATTTTCAAGCTTTCACCTGATTAGGAAAATACAATAGTAATAAACCAAATAAATGGGTTATAAATGAACTTTACAGTTCAGAAGTATATTAATAATAACAAATTGAATTCTTGGGTTAGGTGTGCCCCTGGTTTGGGCAAATGTGAGAACAATTGTTTGTTTTTAAAATGAGAATAACAAATAAACTAGTGGCTCGATAAAACTATGCCCAAAAGTCAAACCATCGGTTTCAAGTGTACTGTACTTTTTAAAGTGGTAGGAGAATAATTAATTTTATCACTGGAAGATAAAATACATTATTCTCAACAAACAGACGGTTTGGTCCCAACTCTCGTTTAATGAGCTGATGGTTGCCATAGTGCAGAAATAATAAACATCATCACTGGCAGACACCCCAATTTTATCCAAAGACACTAAATGTTAATGAACTAGCTGATGGTTGCGCTGAATCAAATGCTCGCTATTATATTGACTACTCTGATCCTCCACATTCCTTTTCAGACACATTCAACATGCAGCCTTATGATTGGTTAATTAAGGGGAAAAGGGGCGGGCACTATCTCGTTATCGGCGTGCACCACTAATATAAAACGTGCTTTCGCTATTGACGCCTCAGAATTGAAAGATCTCTTGACTCGAAGGGTAAATCGACCAAACGACCGTGCGGCGAATACAATTTTGCGACAGTGAAGAATGCGTTGGACATCGAAGGTAAGTTGAGACTGCATGGTTCAAAAATCATTAGTTAAACAATTATAGCCCCCATAATCGGGCTTTCCTGTTGAAATTGCGCAGGCCTAAATGTATCTCATTGGGCCTAATGCAAGCCCGTGGGAACGGGGGGTGCTGAGGGTACTGCAGAACCCCAACCTTTTTGATGGGGGTGCTGGAATATGCTGGAGCACCCCCTACTTTTAACAAAAATAAATGCACACCCTGTCACAGAATCATCCCGAAACCTCACCTATAGGGTTGCCTCATTTCAGCAGGGAAAAATTAAAATTGACGTCATGTCGGCACTAGACAAGGAAATCAACGCAAGCCGCGCGCAAACACGCCGGCCCACTTTGTGTAGGTATAGTAGGCACCATGCTATTGTGCATTGCGCAGAAGGGCAGCCGGTCCTGCATACAAATATATTACTACTGGCCACAGCGTCAATTTTAGACAAAAAAGGCGCGCGCTGCGCTGAGTGGGCAACTTGCTGTGTTGTGCATTTTTTATTTCACCAAAATTTCACCAAATACTAATATTTCTCACACCATGAAGTTTTTGTTAATCCACATTTGTGACTGTATACCCTAGGATGTTCCTCGTCACTTTTTCTATATGTAACCCTAACCCGTTTTACCTCCAGCGTTCTTTATCCAAGAGAGAAAACCTTGTGTGGACTTAGCCAAGTCTACAGAAGGTTTCAAGTTTGTCTAAAGTATGGACATCTTTTGTTACCAAGTCCACACTAAGATAGCAAGGTTCGTACACACTTGTTCGCGGCGCGGACCTCTCAATGACATTAGCTTATAATTCCACTATATGAATATTTATGACCTTTCCCTCCAAAGTTAGCGTGCAATAGACCTTTTCACCCATATGGTAATTTATGTAAATGAGGCCCGTGAGGCGGAATTGAATTGCGGTCCCATTGGAAATGTGCAGGGGTCCAATCATTCGGGCCATTTTCTATTAATTTGTTCAGTATTTCTCGCTTCTTTTCTTGGGAGATGCCTTACAAATCGTCATAAGTCCCTTACGGGCCCTGTTTACATAAATTATCATATTAGAGTGAAAAGTATGTTGAGCAATGACGAAACACTATTTAAAACTGTAGAAACTGGCCTGCCAAAAAAAACCATAAAAAAACCCACACATTTAGGCTATGATCGTTAGAGTACATAAGGAAAAGAAAATCGATATTTTGACAAAAGCCCGCCACACCAATTTCCAAACAAAAATGGGGTAGGGTTAAGTTTTGAAGTGGTAAGAACGTTTCAAGCAATAATTGTTGTTTTGCATTTCTAGATAAAGTTTTACTTTTGTCCTAAAAATATTCGTGTTTTAAAAGGGGAAATTATTACATTAAACGATGATGCGTGATAAAGTTATTTTAAGGTTATCTGTTCTCAGTGTAAAACGTAAATTTGGAATAATTCAATATTATGTTCCAAATACGTTGTTATGAAATGTTCTGTATAGTCTTCCTGGATTATGTTTAAATTATGTTTAAACTAGTTCCATTGTCTCCATTGAATTCATACAGCCGAGGATTATCAGCTGCGTCCAGTAATTTCTTGACATTCAAATTTTCCAACTACTGTTCCTTAGTCTCCTTCGAAATTCTTGAAGGGGTGCTTTTCAGCTGGGCTTGCAAATATTTGTATATATTACCGCGTACAATTGTCCCCGGCGCTGTGTGTAGTACACGGATGACGTATTAACACGCGTCAGATGTTATGGCGGGTAGCGGTTGACGTAATAGGGCGCTTTAGTAACGAGACGGTACGCACAAGGAGACGGTAACACGAGCGAAAAAAACAAACTGCGCATGCGCCAACCTGAAATCTCTCCGTCCCGTTGATTTTCGGAACGGTACTCGGCCAACATAGCGTTCGTTCCCTAAACACGACGTAAGAGAGAGAGAGCTGAAAAAATAATTTGTATCTAGAAATATCTATGCTGACTATAGAGGGTACTACAATGAATGAAGATAACAACAGGGAATCAATTAGTGTTGGCGATGTCTGTTCGGTAAGTAGCTTATTCTATACCTCAATCTATTAGACCGGCAGCCCGCGGACATTTGGTTAGATGAACTAGGTACCAATATCTGACTATAGCAGTGTGTAGGGGGTCACCTGAAATGAATGGAAACGAGAGTCTGCCGGGTACCACCAGCTGCATGTACCCCTGGGGGGCCCCCGAAGGGGTCAAAAACTAGGTACTAAATAGTTGAGCGAGGTACCACTTAAATCTACCACCATGGTGTGCCCAATAACACCCCTGTATCTATGACACAAACGACAGACACTTTTCCCGCTGTAATAGGCATTCCAGACCCCCCACAAAGGTCCTCGTAATTGGCCTAGCATAGATGAGTGAGGTACCACTAAAAAAATATGCCAAATGAACAAGTTGAGTTCATAGAGTACAAAATGGGTTACGACAGACGAAAAGGCCGCTGCACTACGCGTACCAGACACCCCAAACATGGAACCCCCTAGACCCTGTTGTCAAACTAGGCTAGCCTAGTTATTGTGGGTACCAGCAGAAACCACGTTTAAATGATCTATCACATCATGGGGAATAACAAATGACCTATGACAGACCACTTATCCGCTGCATTAGGCCTACCAGACCCCCATATGGGCCATTGTACCCATCTAGGCTAGCCTAGTTATTGTGGGTACCAGCAGAAAATAGGTTAAAATTATCTATGACATATGACAGACCATGCACCTATCTTCTGCATTAGGCCTACCAGACCCCCCCCCCCCCCCCAACCCCACATAGGCTCTTGGGACCCATCTAGGCTAGCCTAGATATTAAAGGTGATAATGGTTTGTAGCGATAACGCCCTCCCGCGGCAACGAGGGTTAGGGAAGCCAGATCACCACACATGCAAGGGTGAACTGTTCGCACGTGGAAGTCACGGAAGTCTCAGTGTAATAGGTAAGAAATTGGTCTGAATTTATAATGGAATTCAGGTACGAACTGATAGGGATTTCACAAATCTAATGTCATGTCAGTAGGATCATAAACTCAAAACTGTACTGCACAGCATGCATGTTGCTCTTGTAAGGTTCATGGAACCTTACAGTTCTGGAAGTACAATGATGTATAGGTCATAGTTGACATGGATTTATTGCAATGTCAGTAGTGATTCCAAGATTTAGTGATTGGATTTTCACCTTCGGCCAATGTTTCTTGCAGATAACAAGTAAGAGGATTATGGATTCTACTGGAGAAATGGCAGATGAAAGTCCGGGTTGTAGATCTCAAATGGTATGCTCCAAGTTTTAGCCAAATATTGACAAATCGTCGGTGGTATTACATTTAGTGCGAAAAACGGACGAATAGGTTTCCGAGATAAAAGGGGTTTAAAAATGTTCAATGTATAATGAGTGTTGCTAAACTTTTCCATCTATTATGACGTAACTAGCTGCATAGAAATTGTATCAACAATATTTGCTTGGTTTTACAGTCTGGGGTGGTACTTTTATTGTAAGGTGGCTATCATCAGCTTACAAGATGTTTTTAAAAATACCCATTTGTATATGTGTCAATATTGCATGTTTGTTTCACGTGTGCTATGTTATTTTATGGGTGGTGCTATAATGCCTGAAATGTATACTATGTTTCAGGAAACTGATCATATTGGGAGTGATAGAGACCATGAGCCACATGATCAATGCCAGGCCTTCTGCATCATATGCAAAACTCCGGGTGGGACTAATCTAAGAGAGTTTGACGATAAAAGTTGGGAAGCTGTCCAAAAAGCAGCTCAGGTCAGGCTACATTTGAAGACAGACAGATACAGAGATGTGACAACAGAGGTCAATCTGCAACCCGACCGAGGCAATGCATGTTATCATACAAGACCATGCTACAAAAACTTCACTGCCGTAAAAAAACGACCAGCTGGTCAAAGCACAGATGAACCTCCTGCTAAAAAGCCAGAGACAAGGGAACGAAGTTCTCTCCCCCCTAGTGATTCAAAAGGCTTGCTAAAAGGATCATGCATATTCTGTCTTAAAGTTAGGAAGACAGTAAACAAGAGAGTAGAGCCACTGTCAGATTGTGTGACAAAAGATGGGTGTGCAAAAATTGTTGCAGCAACCCCTCGTAGTAATAATGAGCGCATCAAAGCTTTAGTCAGTGGTGGTATTGACCTAATAGCAAAGGAGGCGCAATATCACAAATCCTGTCGTCGGGAATTCTTCAAGGAGGTTGAGGGACCTACTCCGCAGGCAGCACAGGCTATGAACAGACAGCTACACGCAGACACCTTCAGCACTATTGCCACATTCATTGAAACAGAGGTGATAGTAAATCAACAGGCAATGTTTGTTTCCTCGTTATTCGACTTGTACAAGTCGGAATATCTTTCCAATGAAGGAACAGAGGAGAACATTGAGATCTACACAACACAGGCGTTGACAAGAAAAATACAGGAGAAATTTGGGAATAAAATATCCATCTCACTTTTCAACTTCAAAAAAGGGAATTTCCTGTACAATTCAGCTTTATCAGAGGAAGACCAAAAAGCAAGCTTGAAGAATGAGAAAGAGATCCACCAAACCACTATAAGGAGTGCAGCCCTTCACCTCAGGAATGAAATTCTTGGGATGCCTAAATGGAAAACACCAAATCCTACATCTGTTGAGACCCTAAAGACCTGCTCACCGGATCTACCCGAGGACCTGCTGTTGTTTTTCAGGACCCTACTTTGTGGGCTTCGCAAATCTGGTGATGCTTACAAGGATAATGTTGACAGAAAAGTCATGGCAATGTCATCAGATGCAGTGTTCAATACGTCCCATGGTTTAGTGCATCCATGGAAACAAACAGTACTTGGCTTGGGCATAGGAACACTGACAGGATCCAAGTTGATCCTTCGAATTCTAAACCGTCTAGGACACAGCCTGAGTTATGACGATGTTAAGTCGTTAGAAACAGAGTTTGCATTTTCAGCCGAGGAGAATGATTCTGATGCACCAGATGGTATTGAGTTGAAGCCAGATTTTGGAACAGGACTTGCATGGGACAACTACGATGTCAACATGGAGACGCTGGACGGAAAAGACACTCTGCACGCAACCGTTGGGATTTGCTATCAAAATGTGACTACAGATAATAAAACAAATGACAGACCAATTTCTACTCGCAATGGGAGGAACAGGCGTCAGTTTGACGGAAGCGAGCGTGATATTACCCCAATGCACCGCCAGCTGAGTAAAGCAACTTTTGATCTGGCGGCATCAGACAATCAACAGGAAACGATGGCAACTGCTGCTCAACGCATGACTGATTTTTATTGGTTAATGCTGTTTCAAGTGTTGCCACAGCCACTGTTTGTTGGATTCTTTTCGCAGTTTGTCCATGACGACCTCCCAAAGCAACAAATATGTTACATGGATCCCATAGCTTTCCCCCCAACAAGAAATGATGTGGTTCGCGAAACTATGAAGAGAAGCATGAAAGTCGCAGTGGAAATAAATCAGGATTACGCAGTTGTTACGTATGACCTGGCAGTCGCTCTAAAAGCATACTCCATTCAGTCACTCGAAGCACCGTTGTTTGATCGTCTGCTGATAATGTTGGGTAACTTCCATCTTGAGCTGGCCTTTTACGGCGCTGTAGGGACCTACATCAACGAATCTGGTGCTGAATACATCCTGACAGAAACTGGGATATTGGCAGAGGGTTCACTCAATGGGTTCATACGAGGGAAGTACTACAATCGGTGCTCCAGAGTTCATGAAATTTTGGCCGTAACGATGGAAAGGAAGCTTTATGATAGTTTCCTGTCAAGTCTCCCACAGGAAAGGCAAGATGCAATGTGTACATGGCTAAAAGATGCAACTAGAGACTGTAGTGAAATTGAACCTTTCCTGGAGACAGATCAGATGTTCAAAAAGCACATAGAGCAGTATGAGAAGTTCTTTACCGAGGTGATGGACGGTGTGATGGGTCCAACAGCGCAGTATTGGTGTGGATATGTATACATGATCAATCGAGTACATAGAGATCTTATGCGAGCAGTGCGAACAAATGACATCGAGAGTTACATTGCCATGCTTCCAACAGTTGTTGATGTATTTTTTGGGCTCAATCGTTCAAACTATGCTCGTTGGGGAGTGCTTTATTTGGAGAAGCTCAAAACTGCCGACCCACAGATTCGCTCAGTGCTGGAAAAGGGAGCATTTTCTATTCGTCGGACATCAAAGAACTTTTCTAGGACTGCGGTTGACTTGTCTCTTGAGCAAACGGTAAACAGGGATGCAGCATCACCAATGAAAGGAATTGTTGGCTTCCACAACTCTACTAATGCTATCCGGCGATGGTGTATCAGTTCAACCCAGCGAGGAATGTCGGTTACCGAATTGAGACGGCTGACAGGAATGCTACCAGAGGAACAACCAAGAACGCAGCTTCGTCCAAACAGAATCCAGAAGGATAACAAGCTCATCGAAGCTCTCCTACACGCAGTGACACAATCTTGTGATCCATTCTCTGCACCTGCATCTACATGTGCAATTCTGTTGAATATTGCTACAGGGAAGGGAGCTTCTGCAGCAACTCAAGAGTACCTCACAGAATCGTTGACAGCTGGCCACGAGCTACATAAGAAGTTTAGGAAGGAATGTACTGAGGATAGCTCAAGATTGCTAAAGCCAATCAAACGTAGAAAAGTCCAGAATTTTGCGAGTGAGCACGCAAAGCCAAGGAAGTCAACCACTTCCAAATACACTTCAGCAGTCAACAGTCTGAGAGACACTTTCGTCCGGATGATGGTAGTCATTTCTAAGAACACAACCTTCTACTTGGAACACGTCTTAACCTATCCAATCACAGATGTCCCACTATCTATTGCTCAACCTGATGGTTCGCGGGTAAAAACAGTGAAAAGCATTCTACTTAACAAGCTTGAGTCGATGCAAGAAAAAGTGGAAAGTCTGCCTCATATTGATGTAACATTGATCGATGGGGGACTGCTGCTTCACTCATTTCTCTCAGCAATTGGCAATATCTCCTCTTATGGAAGTGTTGCAAGGCGTATTTTAGGTCATGTGTGCTCCAGTGCTGGAAGTGAAGTTCATGTCTTGTTCGACAAATACAAGTCTGCGTCCCTTAAAGAGAGTGAAAGAAGATTACGTGGGGCCGAGGATCAACCATTCATCATAAGCGGTAGTGAGCAAGCACCTAAACAGAGCTGCCAAAAGTTGCTACAGAATGGCATATTTAAAGAACAACTGGCCAAATTCCTTCTTCTAGAGTGGCAGAAAGAGCAGTATGGACCCATATTGGGCAACAAGACACTTGTTGTATCTCATGGAGGACACTGCGTTCGCATCACATTCAACCAAATCAGTGATGAGATGATGGTTGACTATCCACACTCATTACAGGGGGACCACGAGGAGGCGGACACTCTTCTCGCATTCCATGCTGCCTTTAGTCCCGGAAGTGTACTAGTCCGAACTTCTGACACTGATGTAATCGTGATACTCGTGGGCATGCTTGGTCGAAACCTGCAGGAGGGGAGGCCATTGAAGGCAATTGTAATGGACTGTGGTTCTGGGAATAAGCGCCGTTATATAGACATAACCAGTATTGTCAAGGCGATGGAGAATAAGCAACCAGGACTGCCAGCTGCAATGCCAGGCCTGCATGCCTTTACTGGCTGTGATTTTACGGCAGCTTTCTATAGGAAGGGCAAGGCAAAACCCTATGAGATCCTGGAGAAGGACAGTAATGGAACATTCATCCAGTTCTTCTGCAACATGTCGTCCAAGGAAGAGCCAAGCCTAGAGATAGCAGAGGAGTTTGTGTGCTGCTTGTACGGTGTGAAAGAAATTAAAGATGTGAATGAGGCAAGGCACATGAAGCTGGTTCAAATGACAGGAAAAATCAGCAAGGTGGGATTTTGTGATACGATATTACTGATAACTAAGTTGTTTGGAAAATTGAATGTTATATTTTACCATCAAGTTAAGCTAACTTGATCCAAATAATAATCATTAGCTATCACGCCAGAACTTGCTTGATGCACTAATATGTGTTTAATTTATTCAGACAATTTGTTAAAAATGCGTACATGTATTGGTGAAATTGCACGTCTTTTATCATTTCAGGAAAACCCAATGGCCAACATAAAAAAGGTCGACTGTGCACTACTACCACCATGTAGAAAGACCCTATTGAATAAGATGCGACGTGCTCATTATGTGAGCATAATGTGGGGAAATGCGGATTCTGAACATCCAGACGAAGATTTGGATCCTTTGCAGTATGGTTGGAAGAAGGAAAATGACCGTTTCACACCGGAATGGTTTCCTGGACCTGCATTACCAGACAATCTATTCGGGGATAGCACTGAAGACAACACTGAAGATAACAGACAAACAGAGGACATGGAAAATGACACAAGTTCTGGGCCCGAATGGAGCGACGAGTCGGACAGTGAACAGGAGATGTAAAACATGGGCCGCTGTCTGACTGTGGCAGTACAGAGTCTTAAAATGATTGGAAGAACCTTGAACTGAGGCAGTACCCTGAACTCAAAGACTTGCAAAAGTACATTTTCGGTCATTTTAACCTAGTTCATTTGGTAAATCAAGATTTTGGTTAAATCGAGGTAAACAATTCTGGTTAGCCATTTTTGGACCAATTATCAAATGCCAGCGAGCTTTACTCAAATGACTGCGTGGTTTTAGCAATACACTTCCTTTAAAATACCGAAATAGAAAACACCAAAATCACCAAAGCAACATGTTGGTAAAGTAATCGATCGTTTATATTTTCTTTCAAAAGCTGAAATCTTTTTCTAAAAACCTTTTATAAGAGGTGTCTTTGTAAAGTCATCATGGTGACATCAACAGTTTGGTCTTTCCGTGATAACTGCCATTATTTTTGTAGATAAACAGCATTTCTTTAATACTGCTTATATAGATTTTTTGGGGAAGCACTCATCGTGCTATATGTTTAGTCACCGAGATTGTCACATACTGCATTTGAGAGGCTTTTGAATGAGAGTAGCAAAACAAGTTCTCAAAAATGGAGTTTATTACTAATGTTGTCTTTGAATGCAAGTTATTAAATCTAACTTGAACTCGAACAACAATTTATTGTGTCATTGATATTTACTATGGGAGTGCTCTCTTTCCAACCCATTTGACCTACAAAATTTTAAATGCATTGGGTCTTATATAATCTGTGTTTGTCTTTGGGTAATTGTTTGCTCTTGTCAAAGCACACATTGGGGAATATAAAATGACCAATGACATAAAAATAATCTACGGCGGTGGGCCTACCAGACCTCTTTTATAATGTTCAATTACGGGACCCTTTTGAAATCTGGTAGGAACAAGACAATAGATTATTATTCTTGTATGGCACAATGCTTCGTTCCAAGGCTGTGATACATCATATTAAACTTGTTTAGGCTAATACCTTTAATATCTAGGCTAGCCTATAAATGGGCCCAATGACCTATATATATATATATATATATTATTATTTTTTTATTTATTTATTTATTTATAAGTCTGGTGGGCCTAATGCAGCGGATAAGTGGTCTGTCATAGGTCATTTGTTATTCCCCATGATGTGATAGATCATTTAAACGTGGTTTCTGCTGGTACCCACAATAACTAGGCTAGCCTAGTTTGACAACAGGGTCTAGGGGGTTCCATGTTTGGGGTGTCTGGTACGCGTAGTGCAGCGGCCTTTTCGTCTGTCGTAACCCATTTTGTACTCTATGAACTCAACTTGTTCATTTGGCATATTTTTTTAGTGGTACCTCACTCATCTATGCTAGGCCAATTACGAGGACCTTTGTGGGGGGTCTGGAATGCCTATTACAGCGGGAAAAGTGTCTGTCGTTTGTGTCATAGATACAGGGGTGTTATTGGGCACACCATGGTGGTAGATTTAAGTGGTACCTCGCTCAACTATTTAGTACCTAGTTTTTGACCCCTTCGGGGGCCCCCCAGGGGTACATGCAGCTGGTGGTACCCGGCAGACTCTCGTTTCCATTCATTTCAGGTGACCCCCTACACACTGCTATAGTCAGATATTGGTACCTAGTTCATCTAACCAAATGTCCGCGGGCTGCCGGTCTATATATACAATAAATTGATGGTTTGGCCGTTTAGGCCTACTTTGGGGGCCCTTTTTCATCGTAATGCATGACGATATAGTCCAGTCAAAATACATAATTTTGTTTTGTTGACCTCAAAAAAATTGCAACAGATTGTTTTTCACCACAGTGCACTTCTATAAGGTCCCTAGAATGACATACTAAAAATCTACAAAAATCCAAGTGGTGGAAATATGACTAATTTGCATAAATCGTTAATCCCTGCCGCGTAATATATGTATTCCCATATTTGGGTATATATATATTTTTTTCATTTTTTGAAAAGTTTATTTTGGTGATTCTACTTACATATCCTTACTTTAATAACATTTGCTAAATCATATAAGTGACTGAATAATTATGAGAACATAGTAATTATCAAAAATAACAACTTCGTGACCCTATAAATGTGCGCATATTACACTGTCTCCAGATATCATCAAGTAGTCAGTATTGACGTGCTTCAAATTC
Source organism: Crossaster papposus (assembly GCA_037893245.1). Classification (NCBI taxonomy): domain Eukaryota; kingdom Metazoa; phylum Echinodermata; class Asteroidea; order Velatida; family Solasteridae; genus Crossaster; species Crossaster papposus. The sequence continues at coordinate 1,226,193 of JBAIAA010000600.1, forward strand.
ACCAAATTGCTCACTGGCACAGTTATCTTATTAAAACCTTATGGAAAATCATATAAACAATGATAACATTGTGATATTTAGCCCAGCAAACACAAACTGGGAGAAAATGGTGTGTCCCTAAATTGGGCTAACAAGTAGGTGAAGGGTTGCCTAAGGTGAGAGACTTGAACAAGTTCAAGGAAACCTCCCAAATTAAAGATTGTTGTTGCTTACAATAATCCTATATCTACGTTAAAATGTATTTTGGGGATTTCCTTGAACTTGTTCAAGTCTCCCATGTTAGGCAACCCTTTAACTACTTTTTCGCCCAATTTAGGGACACACCATTTTCTCCCAGTTTGTGTTTGCTGGGCTAAATATCACAATGTTATCATTGTTTATATGATTTTCCATAAGGTTTAAATATGATAACTGTGCCAGTAAGCAACTTGGTGAATTTGAAGCTCACCAATACTGACTACTTGGTGATATCTGGAGACAGTGTAATGTGCGCACATTTATAGGGTCACGAAGTTGTCATTTTTGATAATTACTATGTTCTCATAATTATTCAGTCACTTATATGATTTAGCAAATGTTATTGAAGTAAGGATATGTAAGTAGAATCACCAAAATACACTTTTCAAAAAATAAAAAAAAATATATATATACCCAAATATGGGAATAAATATATTACGCGGCAGGGATTAACGATTTATGCAAATTAGTCATATTTCCACCACTTGGATTTTTGTAGATTTTTAGTATGTCATTCTAGGGACCTTATAGAAGTGCACTGTGGTGAAAAACAATCTGTTGCAATTTGTTTGAGGTCAAAACGTATTTTTACGCGCGGGAATTGGATACGGACTTTGCGTCCCCGTCGCCTTTAGCACCACAGCGAAAGCGCTTAAATATCACGACGGTAACAAGAGTGCGGGACCCGTCACAGTTGGTTAAACACCCCGTCTCCTGTGCGTACCGTCTCGTTACTAAAGCACCCTAGTATCACGCCCTGACTGCAGAGAGACAAAATGCCCTAGGCGACAGAATGTTGGCAAAAACATGTAAATAACGGTGCTAATAAACTAAGTGTTGGCATCTTGTAGTAGATAGTTGCATTATCAAAACAGGAATATTTTACTGAAAATAAACCCGGCGCGAACTGGTTAAAATCCCAGCACCCCCTGAAAAAATGTGTTCCAGCGGACCTGGGCCCTAATGTATGGTGTTCTAAAACGGACAGGCAAACGTCGTGGTTCAACTTTCAAACGTCGTGGTTCAACTTTTAAAACGTCGTGGTTCAACTTTTAAAACGTCGTGGTTCAACTTTTAAAACGTCGTGGTTCAACATTCAAAACGTCGTGGTTCAACTTTCAAAACGTCGTGGTTCAACTTTCAAAACGTCGTGGTTCAACTTTCAAAACGTTTTGAAAGTTGAAGTACGACGTTTTGAAAGTTGAACCACGACGTTTGAAAGTTAAACCACGACGTTCGCCTGTCCGTTTTAGAACACCATACTAATGTCCCTAAATACTACTATCGTAGAGCTCGATGGTTAGTATTAAACTAAATTAGGAAGCTATATGCAGCCCGACGCCGATATTTCTATACCCGTGTCTATATAGAGCCACACGAGTACCAGTCGGTGCGTCTTCAATTTGATGCTAAACTCTTTACAGAATCTGACATTTTAGTCGCTAGAAATTAGTTATGGCGCTGCTACATCAATGGCCACAGTGACTGCCAATGTCACCTGACCGCATTCCTACGCCTTATAACCGCACCCTGCCACTTGCGTCACTGCACAACTATACTTTGCATACCAGCTGCAGCTTGAACTCGCACTTGCAATAAGATAGTAATTCTCTTCTTTTTTTATACTTCCCGAAGAGGATTTTAAATTTCTGAACATCGTTTCTTACCATCATTTATAGATCTAAAACGACCCAGTTTATACAATATTGTTAATTGGTGGTTCTTTCCGTCCAGATGAATACATTCGTCGTGGCCCTAGTTATCTGTTCTTTGACTTTCTTTGCCATCGGATCGGATGCAAAAGTGGTACCGGTATGCACATCAAACTCCGGTAAGTATATCTAAACACTCGGGCCTATAAGTGTTTTTTTCTTTTCTCACTAAGATCCATCCCGGGGCGTGTTAGCCCCGGAGCCGCCTCGTGGCCATCCTGGGGCGACGCGCAATTGTTTACCCGGCCCGAGTTCAACCCCGCATTGATTCCCACTCAAACCGTACTATTTATCTCGCCCCGGGAATCGGCACGCTCGTTTTACTCTCATTGAACAAGTCGTCAAACGACAAAGACTTGTAGTCCAGGAAAAATAGGTTTTGACCTCAAACAAATTGCAACAAATTGTTTTTCACCACAGTGCACTTCTATAAGGTCCCTAGAATTGCATACTAAAAGTCGACAAAAATCCAAGTGGTGGAAATATGTCTAATTTGCATAAATCGTTAATCCCTGACGCGTAATATATTTATTCCCATATTTGGGTATATATATATATTTTTAATTTTTTGAAAAGTTTATTTTGGTGATTCTACTTACATATCCTTACATCAATAACATTTGCTAAATCATATAAGTGACTGAATAATTATGGGAACATAGTAAATATCAAAAATGACAACTTCGTGACCCTATAAATGTGCGCACATTACACTGTCTCAAGATATCATCATGTGGTCAGTATTGGTGAGCTTCAAATTCACCAAGTTGCTTACTGGCACAGTTATCATATTAAAACCTTATGAAAAATCATAGGAACAATGATAACATTGTGATACTTAGCCCAGCAAACAAAAACTGGAGGAAAATGGTGTGTCCATAAATTGGGCGAAAAAGTAGTTAAGGGGTTGCCTAACATGGGAGACGTGAACAAGTTCAAGGAAATCCCCAAAATACATTTTAACGTAGATAGGATTATTGTAAGCAACAACAATCTTTAATTTGGGAGGTTTCCTTGAACTTGTTCAAGTCTCTCACCTTAGGCAACCCTTCACCTACTTGTTAGACCAATTTAGGGACACACCATTTTCTCCCAGTTTTTGTGTGCTGGGCTAAATATCACAATGTTAACATTGTTTATGTGATTTTCCATAAGGTTTTAATAGGATAACTGTGCCAGTAAGCAACTTGGTGAATTTGAAGCTCACCAATACTGACTACATGATGATATCTGGAGACAGTGTAATGTGCGCACATTTATAGGGTCACGAAGTTGTCATTTTTAATATTTACTATGTTCCCATAATTATTCAGTCACTTATATGATTTAGCAAATGTTATTGATGTAAGGATATGTAAGTAGAATCACCAAAATAAACTTTTCAAAAAAAATAAATATATATATATATATACCCAAATATGGGAATAAATATATTACGCGGCAGGGATTAACGATTTATGCAAATTAGTCATATTTCCACCACTTGGATTTTTGTCGACTTTTAGTATGTAATTCTAGGGACCTTATAGAAGTGCACTGTGGTCAAAAACAATTTGTTGCAATTTGTTTGAGGTCAACAAAACAAAATTATGTATTTTGCCTGGACTATTGGGACTATTGCTGATTTTCTGTACCTGTATACACCAGGGAAACAATTGGTGAGAAGGGGCACGTTATATAATGAGCCTGAAAGGCCAACACCATTGTAGCCCATTTAATGGGCTTCATTCACGAGTCGGCCATACAACTTAAATTGAAAGCGAGGTAAAATCTTCATTTTTGGAACTTGCGGATAGAAAAACAATTTTAACGATGACCTATGACAAATTAATGTCTAAACTTAAAATTTGTGAATAAACATGCCTTAATATTTTAGGCCACATTAAAAAAAAAAAATTGAAAGCGAGGCTAGAATGAAAAAATAGTCTGGCACCATTCCATTTAACAATTCACAAAATACATTCAGGGAACACGACCAAAATGGCTTCCTCGTGAATACGGTCACCCATGAGTGTCCCAGAGACGAAACTACGCCGGTATCAAAGTCGCACTTAAAACTTATAATGATTTTTGTTTCTCCCTCCTTAGCCAAAGATGTCTCTGTGTGTGTGACATATGGCAAGTACACTAGTGCCTGTCTGTATGATGCCAAAGCGGCCTGTGAGGGTTATGGTTCTCATCTCTGCAGCTTGGAGGATCTTGTGGCTGCCTATGACAGTGGTTCCCGGAGAATTATGTGGGCCCTGGTTGATGTCCCGAACAGGGATGCAAGGGTAGCATCCTGTCAGATTGGTTCGGCGTATCGTCGTTACTTCGGCGACGAATGCTTTGTAAAAGAAGGTCTCATTTCTACTTGGCACATTCCTAACACCCCAAGACCCCGCGCCACTGCACACGCATACTGTTGTAAGATTCAACAAAGGTGTAGCAAGTAATAAGTTTGCTGGATCCTTTACAACACGGCCTTCTTGCATGAGCGTTCTTTTTTGCACAGTGACATGCCAGAGTAGAATAACGATAAGCACCTTCAAGATGGCTGTTGTATGCAAAGGTCTGTAGCATTATACATTGACACTTGTGTCGTAAACAACCGGCAAGCTTGTTCGTACCTTTTGCCATTGGGCTTGTCATGAAATCTCAGAGTGCAAAGAGTTCACATTACTATCATTGATTAATATTGTTATAACAATTGCTTCAGCTACTATATTACCAAAACTCGATCGAAATTAAGTTTATTTAGAGACTTCCTAATTATAGAAGTATGCACAGTATAGATATAACAGGCGCCAAGCAAATGACAAGAGAATTTGAATTTTGGTTCACGTGTGCCGATTAATTTATGTAATTTCTCATACGTACCTTTTAATTGCATATTACATTTTTTTGGTGGGGGGGAAAAGGTTTTTATTTTACTAACATTTCTTAGTGTTCAAGTTATTATTGAAGGTCTGAAGGTGGTGAAAGGTCTGAACTATACATGTAATTTCAGTTTGAATAAAACATATCGAGCATGAAGATGAAGTCTCGTCGGTTTTGTGTTCTTGTAAATGCTTACAGTGACTTATGGTGGGTTATATTGATAGCTGATGTGTTGTTTTAAAGCTTTATTATTAGTAGTATTGCATGATACCTGAGCAACGCCTTGTTCAGTAAATGGAACTACAACCAACCCACGAACCCAACCATAATCTTGACGTATGAGTTATTACGGGCTACCTATATACAAATATGGTGGCCCTGGAGGGACATATCACGATTTGGGGGGCAAGTCGCAAATTTATCGCAAATATTGACGTCAATATTCACGATATTAGAGGCAAGTCGTTAATTTTTGTTGCGTGAATCTTTTTATTTTTAAAAATATATTCAGACTGTTCCATTTTACTTTTAAAGTCTAGGTTTATAATTTAGTTATTTTAATTATAGTTAGTTAGTTATAATAGCCTTTAATTGTTTTCCCCGGAAAGTGGTTTGAGTTGTCCACAACCCCTGATGACTGTCATAAATTCGATAATAATAAAATAATATGAATCAATATCGACTTCAGGGGAAAGTCGTGAAATATGTCGCCAATATTGACAATTTGCGATGTCATTCCATGCAGGGCCACCAGATACCTCTGTTGTCCGATCGGACTTATACCTTCTATGGCTCTTCTATGGCTCTCCTTTGTTCCTGTACAAACAATCTACCACTTCGCGCCGGGATTATTTTTACATCACCGAGCCGAGGGGCGGGATTATTTTTAACGAAACTCGATCCGAAGCGCGTTCAGGCCGATAGTGCCGGGAAGCACACCCACGCATTTCCGGCCTTGCTCGCCGCTGCTGACAGACATTTCCGAACTTGAACTTGGCGTGTTTATGCGTCATCCGTTTTGAATTTGGGGAAAACTTTGCGTTTATATACGTCATCCGGCGCGAACTGGTTAACCTTATGGTGTCCTATATATTTGTAAATGAGAACTTACGGGGTAGCATTGTCCCTATTGTTACCCTTTATTCCCGGTACCCCATAAGACCACATGTGTAAGAACATCCACCCACTTACACATACAAATGTAAACACCGGCAATCGAGGACCCGGGGCCCCCTATAATTATTAGCACTCTTTTGTTTGTACTTAAACTTTTTCGGATGGCCTCTCATAGGTTTTGTGCACGATTTTTCAATCGGGGACGGTCGGTCAATCGTCAATTAGCAACATTTCGTTCGAAACGAGTTTTTCAGCCCAATTGACCATTTGCGTGTGGAATTTGAATAATATCTGGTACACTGACTTGTTCACACAGCTTGGCACAGTTTACATTTAAATTCTCCAGACCAAAGACACTGTTGCTATATCACGTGATTCGGGGCAAGCCTTACGCTAGCAACTTCCGGCTCTGGAATGGTCTGGTGTCTTTGTACCATTCTCAACCATTGTGAACAATGTATTGGTGCTGAGCGTCTCTAACGTAACTGTGACCCGCTCTGCAAAAAGGGGCTTTATGTTGCAAATTTTCAAATCGGGTTTTGTACCTAGATGGAAAGGCCTTTTCATAAGCTTTCGTTTGATATATGTTTGAACCCTGTGGCATTTTGCGTTCTCAAGATTTTTAGGTAATTTGCATATTCATTTTCAGGAATTAATTTTAATCACTTAAGGATAAAAAGAGCTTTGAAAAACGGTGTACTGAAATGCATTCAACTGAAAATGTTAACCACGAATATTCCTGGCAACGGACATGATGCGTTTAAGCTATTGCTCTGAAATTTTCAGGTATTATAACGGAGTGGGTTTTGAGTCTACACCATAATTTTTTTTTAAATTCCATTACGTCATCACAAGGATTTGCTAATTTGCATAATTTGTTCAATTGAGCCAAATTGAAGATTAACAACCACATGCAGGAATGTCGAAAGGGTTCAATTAATTTCATTACTGAGCTTTTGTTTGTTTAACATGTTCTTGTGTTTGAAAGATTTTAGTGATTGAATGCATACCTTTTTGAATTTGTAGCATTTAACATTCATTGCAAAATTTCGGGTCGAAAATCATGTTTTTGGGACAAAATGTAATGGTTTTTTTTTTTTTTTTTTTTTTTGGTCTAAAACACTTGTGCTTGACGATCTGCATGTTCTTATTGCTATGCACATTGACACTGACAATTGTATAGAAAAAAAGGCTTTTTAGATAAAATACATACCTTGCAATAATTATTGCATTAGATAAGAAAGCCTGCAATAAACTAGTATTATCAGTATCACTGGCATCTAATGAAGATGACTCGTATTCCGAATCCGAATCAGATTCCTCGTGTACGGCTGAGTTGACGAAGTAATCTTCGACAAAATCTATCGCATCATTTTCTTCACGGAACAGATTTGCATCACGAAGCTCGTTCAAAGCCTCAGCAAGACACTGATCTTTGGAGAACATTATTATTTTAAGTATTTAGATATAATTTGTGGATTAAAAAAGACATTTACTTCAGAAAAACTCTCCAGTAATGGCCTGAAACAGACGTGGCATCGGCTACGAAATCTCCGCTGTTTAGTATAGTACACGTACGCAGCTAGCGATCAACAGCGGATGAGGTCATACTGAGCGTGCGCAGTAACAATATTGCGCGTATTACCCAATCAGAAAATGCCATTCTAATCACGTGATGAAAATGTTTGGCACTCCATAGCAACAGGTGGCGTTTGTTTATTACTTATTTTGGCCTCATACTCATTTGCATTTGACCTATAGACATTCTCTTGCCCAAATTTGGAAAGAGCAAGCGTGCAGCTTTCGGGCGATACCAAAATTATTGATAGGGGAAGATTAAAATCATGCACCAAAAAAGCGTAAACTTCGGCGATTATTGTTAATTCTGGAGAACTAAAGCAGCAACAATGCATGAATAGCACGACACAAACACGTAGTTTTTTAATCTTTATTCATCGAAATCAACATTTCTGTCAATAAATTATGATAATATAGGTTTCAAAGATGAGAAAAAAAACAAAAACAGAAAAACACATTTTTGATATTTTTTCACCCTATCCACATGGTACAGGCCACTACGCGTGAAAGCATACCGCGACTTAAGTGCCCTTTTTGCAGAGCGGGTCACAACTATGCAAGAGCTTGCCCCGAATCACGTGATATAGCAACAGTGTATTTGGTCTGGATAATTTAAAGTCAAACTGTGCCAAGCTGTGTGAACAAGTCAGTGTACCAGATATTATTCAAATTCCACACGCAAATGGTCAATTAGGCGCTTCCAGGGCGTAATAATTGTCCCTTTAAGTCAAATTTCAATCAACGGGATTAAAGTTGTGTGTCGGGTTTTTTATTCTTAAATCAAACCACAAATAAGTTGATTTAATTGCCATACCTTTTATCCCGTGTGATGTCCACGTCACATCAGATTCCAGTGCTGGTACTCCAAATAGTTAGCTGTGTGCTGTATGAATTTCTGCCGATTATCCAAGTCGTCGGAGAATTATTGTCCATAAGCAGCTTCAAAAGTAGGTCTTCATGCAAATTCCCCTTTAATAAACGACGCTTTAATATCAGATACGAGATCCTCACTGTGAAATTTTGCTCTGCACTAAAAACAACTCATCCACTGAACCATATAACTCCATAGGTAGACAGAAACTTACTCTGCGGGAACTTCAGTCATTGTTGGTGGGTTTGAATTTAATCTGTAAGGCCGTTCGCCCAGGCCGCACGTTTTTGCGTCGTTTGTTTGACTTAACTAGTGGCGTTCAAAAACCACATCATCGTGTCCGTATTTTGTCGGGGGCACGAGCTGACATGTTGGCCTGGAAGCAGTTGTTGACACATTTTAACGGTTAAGTCATATTCCCCTACCAAGTTTGGCACTCGAGAGCGATAATCTACATGTGTACATTGGTGCATTCTTTGGTGGTAGTTAGACACACGGACGATGGCTCTTGTCAGTTCGTTCCATGAAGTTGTCCATTGCTTTCCTCGAGCTTTTCCCCATTGTACTATCGCTGCGTGTATGGGGACCGGCATTAGGGAATAAGCGGGTAGTATTCTGGTCTGATAATGCGACAGTCGTGGCCATAATCAATCATCAAACTTTCCGCTGTCCCATGATAATGAAATTGGTTCGCATGCTTGTTGTCCGTTGTTTAGATTTGAATATTCATTTCAAAGCATGTCATGTTCCCGGCAGCGATAATTTTTTCTGCAGGTAGGTTGGTACATAGTGTACATTTATTAGCCAATCGGGGCTAGGGGCTAGTGTACATTTATTAGCCAATCGGGGCTAGGGGCTAGTGTACATTTATTAGCCAATCGGGGCTAGGGGCTAGGGGCTAGGGGCTAGGGGCTAGGGGCTAGGGGCTAGGGGCTAGGGGCTAGGGGCTAGGGGCTAGGGGCTAGGGGCTAGGGGCTAGGGGCTAGGGGCTAGGGGCTAGGGGCTAGGGGCTAGGGGCTAGGGGCTAGGGGCTAGGGGCTAGGGGCTAGGGGCTAGGGGCTAGGGGCTAGGGGCTAGGGGCTAGGGGCTAGGGGCTAGGGGCTAGGGGCTAGGGGCTAGGGGCTAGGGGCTAGGGGCTAGGGGCTAGGGGCTAGGGGCTAGGGGCTAGGGGCTAGGGGCTAGGGGCTAGGGGCTAGGGGCTAGGGGCTAGGGGCTAGGGGCTAGGGGCTAGGGGCTAGGGGCTAGGGGCTAGGGGCTAGGGGCTAGGGGCTAGGGGCTAGGGGCTAGGGGCTAGGGGCTAGGGGCTAGGGGCTAGGGGCTAGGGGCTAGGGGCTAGGGGCTAGGGGCTAGGGGCTAGGGGCTAGGGGCTAGGGGCTAGGGGCTAGGGGCTAGGGGCTAGGGGCTAGGGGCTAGGGGCTAGGGGCTAGGGGCTAGGGGCTAGGGGCTAGGGGCTAGGGGCTAGGGGCTAGGGGCTAGGGGCTAGGGGCTAGGGGCTAGGGGCTAGGGGCTAGGGGCTAGGGGCTAGGGGCTAGGGGCTAGGGTTGTCCCAGACAACTCTAACATCATCGATGACGTCAACACAGATTTGTCCCAGACAACTCTAACATCATCGATGACGTCAACACCATCTGTGTTCTGATTGGCTAATGTACCAACCTACCTGCAGAAAAAATTATCGCTTCCTGGCATTGATAACGGTATTGCCGATGCTCTTTCCCGCTTTCAGGTGACTAGGTTTCGGCAGCTAGCGCCCGGGGCATACCCCATTATCACTCCCTTGCCTGCCGACCTTTGGTGCAATTTCATATATAAATGCAGGTTTGTTTTTGTTTTTAAATAGATTCTGTCGCCCCCCCCCGTACGCATTCGGTTTACTAGCGCGCTTAGTAATTCTTCCCCCTACACCATACCCCTTCTTGCCCACTTTGAATGAATATAGTTTGTACAATTCATTGGCCGTGCTAGTGCTTAGTAATTTTGATTATTTCATATAATTATATATACTGTTTAGTTGTTTTCTTTGTGTTTCTCTACCTTTCACGAGCCATGGTGCACCGGGCGCACAAGCCTTCAATGTGGATTGTGGGCGACTTTGTCGTCAATTGAACCTGCCGAATTGCTGCTATTACAACGGCTTGAGCAGCTCTGCACGCATTAGCGAACGTCCGTTGGCTGCACCATTGCTGGGAGACACAGCCATCGAACCCAGACTATATAACAATTAATGTCGGTGCTAACGACCTTGGAGTTATTGCCACACGCATACAGAACTGATTAATGCTATCAATCGCTATTAATAATTTGTACCACTTCTCTCATGCTTTCATTATTTAACTAAAATTGAGCCTATTTGGCGGCGGTCATGAATAACCGTTTGGCGGAATTGCATTCGGAACGCCGTCATAGGCCCCAATAACTTAACTTTATACCAACGGAAGCCATGCCAAGTATACGAATTTTAAGTTCAAATTTAATGATATTTTTGCGGCTTCATGTTTAACCTTAATTGTAATTTACGGCTATGTTAAGGCGGCTATGTTAACGGTACGTTTAGTTTCGCGGATCGCAACGACCAGAAAGTGTGGAATATTAATGGCACTATTATTGGGTTTCGCGTATCGCACCAAAACATGATAGTGATAAGTTTTAATTTCGCGATCGGTACACTAGCACTATTATTGGGTTTCACGTAACTTACAGTCACATGATAGTGATGGCACTATTATTGGGTTTCTCGAAAATAACAGAAACATGATAGTGTTGGCACTATTATTGGGTTTCACGTTAATTTGGTAAATAACGGGAACATGATAGTGATACGTTGTAATTTCGCGATCGGTACACTGGCACTATTATTGGGTTTCACGTAAAGTACGGGAACATGATAGTGTTGGCACTATTATTGGGTTTCACGTTAATTTGGTAAATAACGGGAACATCATAGTGATACGTTGTAATTTCGCGATCGGTACACTGGCACTATTATTGGGTTTCACGTAAAGTACGGGAACATGATAGTGTTGGCACTATTATTTGGTTTCACGTTAATTTGGTAAATAACGGGAACATGATAGTGATACGTTGTAATTTCGCGATCGGTACATTGGCACTATTATTTGGTTTCACGTAACGAACGGGAACATACTGAATAGTGATACTTTATTAGTTTGCGAATCGCACCGATCCTTAGCAAACTTATATACTATTGTAATATACTATTGTAATATACTGTTGGTTGGAAATAATAATATGTTTTGATGTCAACCTGGCAATAAACTGCTCCGGCCAAACTATACAAAAACAAATTAACTCTTTAGGCCAATGCCTGAATATTTTGTCATGTGTATTGTCGCATGGGGTAATAATGTATCACTAACCGATAATGTAACAAGAATTGACTGATAGTGCGTGCAGTAAAATGTACTGTACACTATTGATCAATTCAATTCAATTCAATTCAACATTATTATCTCTTACGGGAAATTCCTTTTGACCTTTTACATCATAGTGCACATACAAACAAATAAATGTTATTAAAATGGAAAACACAAAACTTCAAAAGGCCATCAAAAAGTCCATTTAAAAAGTCCATTTCAAACTACATGATATATGGTCTCAGTTAAAACCTGTATTAGTCTCTGTAAAAGATCATCGCTCCAACTGCTCATTAATAATCTGAACAGCTGAAGGAACAAATGAGCTGGCATACCGCTTAGTCTTGATCTTCCGCTGTACAATTTACTTTTCGTAAATTTGCCATACAAAGAGTGTGTTTTATCTGACAAAATCGCTTCAACTTTGTTCAGCATCAGAGATATATTTATACAAGTTTTCGACCATTGATTTATCATGACAGAGTTAGGAAAATGACCAAAGTCACTTCCAGCAGGTTCCACAGGTTTTGGTAGTAACAGATCGTGTAACAGAAATTGGCAGAGAGTGTAGTATCAGTTTATTTGTTGTTACATTATCGGTTAGTGACACATTATCGGTCAATTTGTGACATTATCGGTTGGTTATACATTATCCGTTGGTTACTACATTATCAGTTGTAACATCTTTCATTGTAAAGGATGTTGCTTTTTTGCACAATGGAGCACAATCTTCAGATTTCTCTACTTCTGTATCATACTGTTGTGTACAATTTTAATTTTCAATTCTATAACGGTAAAGTATAGTTGTGTGGACATTGGTATTAGAACATAATTCATTTTAGAATTCAGGTTTCTTTTTGCGTGCATGGCTATTGTGCTGGATATCGCAATCTTTGAAGTAAAAGACACTTGGAGAGTTATTAGTATAAGTGTTCATCAAAGTGTTCCAATCAAGTTTGGATTACGAGAATGGTTTCGTCTTTCCAAATTTTGTCACATCACGCAGAGATTAGGGAATGTTTCTCCGGTACTGGCGCAAACAGGCCGTACAATATAGGGGCAGACTGGGTGGAAATTATAATGGATATACACCTCACAAAAGGCAGGAATCTTTGAGGAAAAAAAGACAGAAAATGAACATTGACTGAAAAAGATGCACATCAAGCTTGTAATCGCGTAGACGCGTAACCTTCGCTTTAAATTTCACAGGTCGAAAAAGCTTGTTACACTAGGAACGGACATTCAAAGGTTAGTAGCAGGATGTGATTTCAACAACAGATTTCTAAAATCACAACCAAATTCACATCTTTAGTCCAAATTTACATCCTGGAATAAGTTGTTAAGATCCAAATTCGCATCCACTGGAATCACATCCACTTAAGGACCCAGGATGTGAATTTGGAGCATTTGGATGTGATTTTGGAAATATTTTGTTGAAATAAAATCCTTATAAGGACCGTGTCCGCCTTGAATGCAAAATCACATCATGCCCATAGCGTAAGGACATGATTGTTGCCTCAGGAAATTGGCTTGGAAAATGCACTCCAATTTTTAAAAAGCGCAACCTTTACTCCTCCGCTTTGGATTTCACAGGTAGAAAAAGCACGTTATAATATCGACCATCTGGCTTTATTACGCGGTATGCATCATACAAGGAGCATTGTGGTTTACGGGTGAGTACTTTGACAACACTAAATTACAAACCCGTACAAAATTTAAATAAAATTGAAAATGAATTTGTTAACCAATAACTATTTCCGTCGCCTGCCCTTAATACTCACATGGGGTCTACGCTCGCACTCGGCAGCACAGAAACCACACAGCAAGGCTGCTGCAAATGCAATTAAAATTTGCATCCAAAATTCTTCCAAATATGTATTCCTATACACTGCATTGTATTCCACTGTATGTGAAGTAGTTTAATTGTTGTTGTGGCATTATCGGTTGGTGATACATTATCCGTTGGTTACTACACATTATCGGTGGCAACAGAGTGTAGGCCTACGTAATGACATTCAAATTTCGCTGGTAAACACCTACCTGAAATGCAGACAATCAGGCTGAATGAATGCATTCTGATAGGTACAACGAAAGTATTAATGTCTGTTGTTTGTAAGTTTAGTTTGCAGTTTAACTCTGAACGAAGAGACTAGGTGATTTCTTCTCTGTAGGTCTATTCGAAATACAATCTTTGAAATCGTGTCTTGGCGTCCATCTCTTATATACAATTTAACTCGGAAATCAGCACCTGTTCACAGGAGGAAAACGATGTAACTGTTGTCAGCCTTTTTTACCCTTCGTACACCGTCTGTTACATGTCCACATGTGATTGGCGAGCATGACTGATGTATACTCCGATATCATGGTATATCGCTTTGTAATGTTGCCGCTTTTTCTTTCTTGGTTGACCCGGTTGCTAAATTGTAAAATTAGTTGTTAGTTGATACATGTATGGTAACAAAACCTGAATGCTTTAGTAATGGCTACGCCTCAGGAGCACCAATTTATTCCTTGTCATCATTAATGAAGTACAGGGGCTATGTAGCTGGAGAAAATGTATTCGGATGAGTGGGGGGGGGGGGGGGTGTCCTTGGCTTGTATGCCATCTGACTCTAGAAACTGCTGTCCCGGATCATCGTCCACTCTCTGCCCACACGTCCTGTAAAGCGATCAGACGATGCCAGAACCCCCCCCCCCCCCCCCCCCGCCCCAACACACACACGCATACATGGAGACACCACCACACTGAGGGCATACTTGTCATTCTATCCAATGGAGGACACTTTGAGTGTGTGTGAATTACACCTATCATAGTGAGGACACAACACTGAAATGCTAGCTGTCCATTGGTTTCATATTGGTGTGCATTCTAAAGTCATCATTGCGATTGAAAATTCAAAAAAAGTCAAGTATTCTGACGCATCAGTACATGTAGGTGAACTGACGAAACACCCTGCTTAGCTTTGATGAAGCTTCATTTTGTTCCGACAAAAGTCTTTGATGTTTCTCCAGGTTCGTGTCTGCAGTGCCACAGGACAGGATGTTTCGATGTCTCGTTTGCCAGGAATCTTCTTCAGCAGAAAGAATCTCTGCAGACCATTCGTAACGTCTCCCTTCTCCTCGGCTGTCCAGGGACGACGTTTCACTCGTCTCGAGTTCGGAGATGCCAGACTTCCAGATGAAACACTGACTGGAGCCTGTCGATTACCTAATGCCACATAGGAAACAAGTCGATATAAGACGCATATATTTATGCACTTTCACTTCAGACAGCCCGATAGCCAGAAAGACAGATGAACAAACAAATGGACAGACAGACAAACAAACAAAAAAATGGGCAGACACTTACTGTTTTCACTGGGCACATCACAGGAATCGTCACTGCTGTCATCGCTGTCCTCGTCACTAGTGAAGCCTTCTGCAAGTCACAAAGAGAACTTTTGGTTAGATTATTGCACACATAACCGACAGTTGGTCAATCTCTGCTGGAGCGGAGGGCAGACAACTAAGGTGGTGGTGATAGTAACACTATCTAATTATGCATTTCTAGAATGGTAAAGTCAAGTGGGTTTGTTGTCCTGCAAGTGAAATCAGACATTATTTTATTAAGGGCATTTTGTGCAAGTGGACTCAACTCTTGTCAATTTTCTGTTGTCTGTTTCTCCCTGTCTATATTTCTTTCATTCTCTTTTTTGTTCTGTAATACAGGGGCAATAGCAAAAGATATGCACAAAAATACATGGACCATTTTTTATCATATATTGTGAACTGATAACAAAATGTCATTTCTTGCATTTCTTTCGCTGTTGAAGATGTATTAATGAATAGCAATTACTGATCAAGTATTTTCCAACAAAAGCAATCATTCATGTCTTTCTTTTGCTGTTGAGTACATAATTTTGAACGGCTCTCCTTACCTCCAGTGACATGCAGTTCATCCAGAGATTTGCCCTGCTGGGAAGGCAAGTTTCCCCTCTCCAAGCTGAGAAAAAGCCGAGAAAGTTTGGTGACCCTCTGCACAGTATCTGGCAACTGGTAGTCTTCACGATGGACACGTAAATCATGACCCATGAAGTTTGCCAGTGTTTCAAGTTGATGTTCTTTCAAGGCAAGAATTTGCGAAGCGGTTGCCACGTGCTTACGAAGTTTTGTAGACCGGATGCTGGCAGCATTGTCAAGGCCCGCCATGTCTGCGTACACTCTTATACAGTCACATCCTCTTATATGACCTGTACCTCCATAAGAACATCGTGCAAACAAGTAGGTGTTGTCGTGGGCGACTCCAGCTTCATTTCTCTTTGCAACCAGAGCACTCAACCACGCCACCGCCTCATTGCTGAGAAGCACAGGAACAGTTCGACCCCTCTTGCCAACTATTTCGACAACTCTGAACATCTTGCACAGATGCCGTTCAAGATCAGTCAGCAGGCATTCCCCGTTGACACTGGCTGTTGTGTGCTTCTGAAAGTCTTCCAGTTTCATCTTTGATACCTCCCCCTGCCTTCTGCGGTTGAACATAATAAGGTGGCACAGTGCGACTTCATTCAACCTCTTCCAAGCTGGTCCAATTTGTTCGCCCCGAGCATCCTGGACGAGTTCCACTTCCCTGTTGCCAGCTTCATGGAGGAATGCAGACATTTTCACAACATCAGCATTTGTCGGCAGAATTTTAGGTTTGTTGCGTTTTTCTTGGTACAGTGTTCTGTGTGCATGGGTGGATACACGATCTCGCCAGGTCAGTTCGCACAACTGCAGAAATTCTTCAGCGTGTTGCGCTTTTTGCTTTTGGCCAGACTCTAGAGCATTTCCTTTAAGTATGAGTGCACACTTCTTAATGGAATGTCCAATTTTTAGAGCTAGAGACGGAACATCATACAACTGCTTGTCTTCATTGAAGCCAGCTACATCCTGAACAGCCTTGATGATATCATTCAGGTAGTGGGGGTGCACAAATAATTCGAGTGATGCATTTGGCTGATGTGTATTCTTGCGGAGTTGTATGACAAGACGACCCAATTCCCGTATCTTGTTTCGGATGTAGCCATGTTGATCTACATCGTGCCCGAGTTTCAGGTATTCCCTCTTGGCTACTTCCACAATCAAAGTGTCATTCTTGGCCAGCAGAGTCACCTCATCTCTCTTCATCGGACTAAGAACCTGGTTCAACTGGAAAGACACACCGACAGGGGGAGGCTTTAACAAATCACTCTTGTGAGCAACACGTCTACGCAGAGGAGTCATGGTACTGTTACCATGCGAGTGTGCAGGGAGCGCAGGTTTCAGTGGGCACTGGTGACGCCAGAGATCACTTCGCACATAATAGCAATAACAATATATGCACGGTCCGTATGCATGTGGATCTACCTTAAGATTGGGCCTATATCCTACAATAAGTGCACCCCGGCCTTCCCGAAGGACTTGGCAATTGTGCCTATGATTACCAACATTGCGGATTTTCCACAGAAGTATCTTGCGGGCACTTGGGTTGGTCTCGGACGCAATCTCTACAACTTCGCTCTCTTCTTTGTGACATGACTGGAGATGACGGGGCAACTTGGATTGAGGTACTTCACAGTAAAAGCAGAAGTGTTTCTTGTTCCATTTCCTGTGCCCACCTTCATTGCTGGTCTCCATGACTGTTATGTGACAGGTCTCAGTAGCCTCGGTTGATGATTTCCGTGACTCGGTACTTGAAGGTTCATATGGAGGAGGACAAACAGCAGGTCCCGTACCAGAATCAGCTGGTGGGCCAGAACTGCTTTGTGGACTGTCCGAACCATTTAAGTGCGGACTCGAGAACAGCGGATGGGCCACCTGGCATAGAAATCAAATCAAAATCACATTTTTTTTCAAACAAAGAACAAGTTCTTTGGGTTATCTCTAAAATATACTATCCATTTTAACACCATCACAAGCAACCACCCAACCCCACATTCGCCCTTGATGTGCAACTGAACTGACGACATACAGTTATCCTCTTAATAAAAAGATAGGTAATTCATGTAAGAATTGGTGTCATTTGCATTCATTATATGACTTCCAAGACTGAGCAGTTTACTAATTAAAAACTTGTATTCAGTGTTAAGTACAGGCGTTGTTCATATTGCCATTAAATCACACTAACGATGAGAATATGAAAAATCCCAACATATCATGAATAAACTAACAACAACAACACACTTCATTTGTATTCTTCCTAACCCGTTGTTAATTAATGCATCGTATGGTAATTTTCTCACCTGGTGCTCAAATAGGCAGCGTGTCATGCCATCAGTGTACCGGACGCAGTACTTTCCTGATAAGAAAGCCACAAATTCAACTAATTAAACTTTAAAGGTATTATATGCAATTGGGAAGAGTGGGAGAGGAATTGGAAAAAGTATTTGTTGTTTAAAGATGTTAGGCAAATATATTGTTTTTTTGGTTTGGGGGGGGGGGGGGGGGGGGGTAATCTCGTGATAATCAAGAGCGCCCTCAATAAGCCCGTTTCGTGGGCACGAAATAATTTCGAGCTCATTAAATAAGTTATTTCGAGTGCACGAAATGATTTCGTGGGCAGGAAATGATTTCGAGTGCACGAAATAAATTATTTCGAGTGCACAAAATGATTTCGTGGGCAGGAAATGATTTCGAGCGCACGAAATAAAAAACTAAAATTATTTTGTCGCTGTGATTTTTATTCGTCACATGTTCCTTTAGGGGCTCCGTACTTACCTTTGATAAAGGAGATTATTACGGCAGGATACCATGATGAATCTGGAGGCCACAGTGCGATTACGTTGTCCCCTTCATTATACTGGTGATTTTTCAAGGTTCCATCAAGACGACTACTTGGTTTCATGTTTGTTACGGTAGTTATGTCAGCTAGCTGTAACAAGACCACAATACAACAACAATTACCATCATAAGATCATACATTACATGTAAATATAAATAATTATGTGGCTACTTATGACATTGGCTTTATTATTTATAAATTAACTATGGAGTATTTCTTGTTCGCACGGTGTGCTCATACTCATGCTTGGGTTGGCAAA
Source organism: Crossaster papposus (assembly GCA_037893245.1). Classification (NCBI taxonomy): domain Eukaryota; kingdom Metazoa; phylum Echinodermata; class Asteroidea; order Velatida; family Solasteridae; genus Crossaster; species Crossaster papposus. The sequence continues at coordinate 1,244,977 of JBAIAA010000600.1, forward strand.
ATACAGCAGTTGTTAAATGTGGTTCTATATTATTCTGAAATTATGCGTATTCACTCCCCCACATCATCCTAAGACTGAGGCCACGACGACAAATTACATTAAAACGTACATTAGTAGTACTAATTCGTTACACTACTCACTCTACATGTCACATGATATCATTCATAATTATGTACATATCCACATGCATGCTTTCAAATCCAATCGCTGTACGTACTAACCATGAATCCACGAATCTATTCCACCTTCATGGTACTAGTAGCTAGCTAGCTGCAAATGGCCACGGCTTCGAAAGTAGTGATATTCCCCACCACTCAGGCCAAAACAATGTTTACATGTCTAGACTAGTTAGAGGGGATGGCTATACGTCTGAATGAATGATGTTTATACTTAGTTGTCACACGCGCATCTCATGGAACCAACAGAGGGCGCTATGTCATTCAGGGCAATACTGTTTGGGGGTTTTCGAACGAGTAAACAAGGATCGTTACTCTCCAACTGTCGGCATTATGCGTGAACCGAGGACTCCTCCCAAACGCTTTGATATTTAACCGACAGTCAAAAATGGCCACGAAGGTCTCATTTTTCACTATATTTCATACCGAGGACGCGCTCGGTTCGCAAGGTGTCCTCAGTATGTGAGTGTGTACTTACATGAAGGCCCTCCATTTGCCGTATTGACATGTTCACATCAGATTACACACACACGTCAAGCTTTATCTTCCATACGTACTGTGGACATTTCTTTGTCTTCGTGTAGTTAAGAAAACGTTGGCTAAATACTCGTTTTTCTCGCTTCCCCCCACAAAAATTAACCTCAAATTTTGATTCTGGGCCTCTCACAGCTGTTCCTCTTACTTTTTCTATATATAACCCCAACCCGTTTTTCCTCTAAAGCTCTTTTTCAGAGAGGGCAAAACGGACTGTGGACCTGTCCAAACTGTAACCTCTTCCCACAAACTGTAACACACACACACACACCCCGAATTTACCCTCAGTCGGTGACCGTAACCCTATCAGTACCTATAAATACTAAATCCCGGATAAATCCTTTTGACCCCCCCCCCCCCCCCCCCCCCACCCAAAAAAAAGAGCTAATGTTGTATACTACCCTTAAAAGAAAATGTGCCGTGAAATGAAGTGTCCCATTAACCTTTCTGAATGTTCCTATTTCAGGTGTGGATGGAATAAAGCAAGCGCCTCTTACAGCAAGCGTCCACCGATGAAATTCAGTGAAGAGACTGGCTGTACGGAAGATTTCAGTCACCTGTCGCCCATGCGAATCTTTCAGCTCTTCTTCTGCCAAGCAGTGTGGGAGTTGATGGTGAATGAGACCAATCGCTACGCAGACCAAACAATGGGTACAGATGTGGCCAATCATCAGCCTGCCTGGACTCCAACTACTGTTCCTGAAATTATGGCATTCGTGGCCTTGCTTCTGTGCATGGGTATCAACAAAAGGCCTCGCTACAGCATGCACTGGTCCAGGTCCGAAGTTCTGCGAAGTCCCCTGTATTCGGCGACCATGTCTCGCAATCGATTCACTGCGATCCTTCGATTTTTCCACCTTGCCAACAACAGAGCTCAACCAGGTGATGCTCCCCCTGGCAAACTGTCCAAGGTCCGCCCGCTGCTCGACATTGTACTGCCATCCTTTCCTCGCATTTACAAGCCAGGCCGAAACCTCTCACCCGATGAGACAATGATCAAGTTCAAAGGTCGACTTGGTATCAAACAGTACATGCCACGAAAGTCCGCCAAATGAGGATTAAAATGTTTTTCATTGAACGAGTCAGAAACTGGTTATACATGTGCTTGGAAGGTGTTCACCGGCTCCCAGCCCACATCAAAAGAATCTAGTCGACCCTCCATTGGTTATGCTTCAACACACCACCCACCTAATATTACATCTGCTGGGCATGTAGTCCTCGACCTAATTACAGGACTCGAACATAAGGGACATTTCATTTTCATGGACAATTGGTACACAAGCCCAGCTCTCGTCTGCAAGTTATCACAGTTAAAGTTTGGAGCTTGTGGAACTGCACGCTACACCACACTGGGGATTCCAGATTGTGCAAACCCAAAAAGGTTACACATGATAAGAGGTGCTGACCCCCAGTTTTACACCAAAGCCGGCCAACTGTGCGTCGTTTGGCAGGATGCCAAGCGTGTAACTCTTCTCACAAATGTTGGAAACTGCAATATCGACACGAAAGACATTCGGAGCAAAAACAGTTTGAGTGGACTTCGTACGATCAAAAAACCTTCTGTCGTTAATGATTATAATAAATACATGGGAGGAAGTGATCTCGCAGCACAAATGTGTCAGTACTACTCGCACCCTCACAAATCGATGAAATGGTGGAAAAGAGTTTTCGTGGCCATTCTTGACATCTGCTTGGTGAATGCTACCATTGTATACAACAGCATCCCTACAAATCAGCACTTGACCACTTTGGATTTCAAGGTCAATGTGATAGAAGAGCTTATTTCCACTTGGAAGCACAACCCAGCTCAGCATGCCAGTCAAGTGTCACGTGGTTCCAGCCGCTTTCCGACTCATCACTATCTTGGGAGAATTTTGGCCGGCAAAAAGCGCAACTGTGTTGTTTGCAGTACCAGAGCCAAGCGGAAACAAACTCGCACGACTTGTAAACAATGTGACAAACCAATGTGTGTACTACCATGCTTTGAGAAGTTTCATAGTCTGTGATGAGCATTCACCTGAGCAAGTTTCATTGCGGTCCCCCCCCCCCCCCCCCCCCCCCCACCTCAATGTTGGAGTGATGGCGCACACACCGCCAACCCAACATTGAGCTGGGGGGGGGGGGGGGGGGGGGCCTTCATTTAAACTTTTGACTGCATCCATAGTGTACCCATTTTGAATGTTTGTGCAATTACCTTCACAGTCCGGATTTCCTTCATTTTGAATAAAATCCAAGTATTTTCAAAGAAAAACTTGAAATTTTCTCACTCCTAAATTAGTGTTTCTTTACACTTCTTGGTAGTTGTCAACTCATATCAAGGGCAAACAAGTGGGGGTGAGATATATAATTCTTTCCACCCCTTCCAATTTTTTCTTCTTTCTCACAGGCCAATATTGTTGTTTTAATTAATCTAATAGTCATTGCTTTGGGGGTACTGTCAATCCATTATAATTCAACACCACTTCAAAGAAGAGTGGCCTTTCATTACTTTGCCTTGCGAGGGCGCTTTACACTAAAACTTGGCAAAAAGTACTTGGTCACTAACTGGTCATATCATGTAATTACTGTGGTAACCTAAGCATAGTGACAAAATATGCCTTGGTACTGAAAGGGTTAACACTAAACCTGTATGTCCTCTTTTGTTTGTGAACTAACTTTTTGGAAGACCTCTCATATGTTTTGTACACAAATGACAACCGAAGACGTTTGGCAATAGGGGATCCTATTTGTTTTTACATTTTTGTTTTTACATTGTGCTGCAACCCCGCCCCTTGAACTGCTTCGTATTAAGTAAGATATTTCCTAATAATTCGGTAGTAACAATTTTCGATATCTGCAAATGGTGTATCCTACCTTTAAAGGGAGGATACACCATTTGCAGATATCGAAAGTAAATAGTGATTGTAGGCATGCAGCCAAAAGATTGCGCTAGATTATCTGTAATTGTTTATAATTTTAATAAAATCTTAAAAAAATAATCACGATCGCCGGACGGCGATCGCGAACAAAACAATAACAACATAAGAACAACTGCCCGACACCGGTTAAAAACAAACGCCTTTTTTCTTGCTTTTTACAGCATCTGTGACTGTAAAACTTTGGACAGGTCAGTTAAACGATATTTACTATAAAATCCAACCCCCTTCAAATCCACCAATTCATGATAATTCAAGCAATTACCAATTATGGTGTATCCTACCTTTATATATCTCTCTTATTTCCAAAGAGTGAACATTTACTCCATTCGAGAGTAAAAATTCACTCCCACAGTCTGAAACTAGGGACCAGACGTGTTAGAGTGAAATTAATTCACTCAAAAAAGATTAAAATCCAATAGGTTTTCACTCTAAATCGTCTAGTCCCTAGTTTCACTCTTTGGAATTTAGAGAGAGGTGCCAACCTGAGTGATATACACGTACCAACAAGAAGAGCACATGACGTGCTTTCCACTGCATGCGAAAACCTAATACTTGAAAACTTGTTCTTACGACTCATTTCGAGCGATTCGGTCACATTTGTTTATAAAGATGTTTGATTCCTAACTACGAGGGACTAGATATTTGTTTATCAGCCCGTAAAATTGGTCTGCTGCATGAAGTATCTTACTGACCAAAATAATTTCAAGAAAATGCTTTTAATAAAGTTTGAATTAAAAACAGTTAGGCCTGGTTCACAAAATTCTACCACGACAGCCGTTTACCAGCATGTCATAAATCTACCAGTCGCACCTACCCACAATGCAGATCGTTGGAATAATGTTACGCATATTGTGTTGATTACTGTAAGCCAACCGAGAGTTTAGAAAGTTCAGGCTGTAACTAAAGTCGTCTGTTGTGTACAGATGCAGGTTTCAAAATGAAAATTAGACTCTTTCAAAAACAAAAGTTGAAATGATTGATTGACAATAATAATAAACACAATTGCTCGGTACACATTTCGGCCGGGGACTCAAACCTTAACAATTACAACGTACTGCTAAGGGTTTCCGAAGACGTTATAGGAAAGATATTACAAATTTCAGGGGTTTATGAAGTTTTTTTCTCAATACAAAAACCCCGTCGTGCTTGAACTGCCAAACGCCTTGGCTCATTTTGTATTAATGTCGTGCTCATTTCTTATGTCAACTTGGCCTATGTAACCCAACTTGGTGTAGTGTACGCATAATAGTATTGGCATCGTTCACGATCGGTGCCTACTTAGCTCTCAGTGTCATGAGAAATATTGCCAATGAAAAAAAACACCCAAAACTTGTATGAGCTATAAGTGCATCCAATTACATTTGATTTCAGTAAGTTTATTGAAAACTTGCCCTGACGTCACAGATTCGTGTTCACTTTCGCGCCTAGTATGACCCGCCCTAATTATAGGCCATTATTATAGGCGAACGGGTTTTGTTGTTAGCGCCCTCTATGGGACATGATTATTTAGTGGTTAGGAAACTGAAGTTGGTGGGTCCGTGTGTTTTTTAGTGTGGCACCCTGACAAATAGATTTTCAAATTGAATTGATAATTTGCTAGCATTGTATTTGTTAAGAGCTTTCAACTCAGACATCCCACACAAAAAAATCGGCCGACGATGAGTAATGACTTATTTAATTTCCCTAAGCAACAAATTTCCCTAGTGTCCCTAAGCAACAAATCATCTCTCTTTTTCTTTCTCGCGTCGTCAGCATGTAATACTATAATGGTCGGCGCTTGTGAGGTTCCAAGTCACCAGGTTCCTGTGTATTATGCTGCATCTCAAGTCTCCTTCGTCGGATATAGGGTTTCCCTTCTAATTTTCACGGCAGTTGGCCAACATACAATTTATGTCAGTGTTTTCTTACCACGCAAACTTATAAAAGGCTGTTGCTGGCTTCGATCAACTATTATGCACTGCGTTTTCCAATTCACGCACGCACGTCAACGCTGAAGTCTTTGGTTCAGCTGTGTTCATAGAAACATCTTGCTCCCGAGATCTTTGAGGTATCGCCTATTCACTGAAGTCACCATGTATTCTGCTGCTTGGATTGTCTGCTTAGCAGGTGAGCTTACAATAGCATTCATTTCGATTCCCATATAATCATTGATTACTTTTGTACCGCCTGTTGAAATTCTTTTTGACATTTAGAGTTGTGAGGAAAATATTTTGAACTAAAAACAAAACAATTCTGATCTGAATGTTTTGCTGGAGGGGCCGGCAACTATCGATCATTAATGCAATTTTGTTTTTACTGTCGATGAAAGGAGACTGGTTTAAAGCTCTTGAACTTAATAATAAACATAAGGACAAATTTTGTCGCGCTGTGTAAGTCATGAGTGAATGTTGTTTCACTACTTCTCAATATGTGTGATTCAGTGGGCTACAAAATAATCTTTGTTCTTAAACTGAATCTGCTTGTTGAAATATGTATGTCATGTCTAAAACTAATTATACAATTATTTTTATAGATTTCGGTTGACAGTGATATTGTCTTCTTCTTTTTTAAGTCATGCTTACAGTGACTGTTAAAGATGGAGATTGTGCTAAAAGACAAATTGTAAGTGCAAGCTGGCATATATAATTAAGAATTAAGAGTTTGTGGTGCATGTTGTAGAGCGTACAAATGAAATGTTGCTAGTGTACGTTTACGTTTATGTGAACGTCTTGGTACCAAACGCTGACTATTCTTGCATTATCTGTGTGATAAATTCAACGGAAGTAGAAGTCGTCAGTTCGCAATATTTTTAGTATGTTACCAAATGGAATGCTTTTCTTTCCAAATACTCATATTTTACCCTTGATTGAATATGCCCAGTCTGAACACACAAACTAAAGTGACATAAGATGGGACATTACACACATTGTAGATCATATACGTGGTGCCAGACGTGTTGTATTCTCGTAAAATCGGCGCCGGTTTATGAAGTGAACTTCCAAGCTCAATGACAGAGAGATCAATGACAGAGGGCGCCTTCAAAAAAAGATTCTTGAATATTTTGCCAGATTCCCCTGTACGATAACACTATATTAACAATTAACAAACAAGTTTAAAAGGTATAGCAGCTTTTTTAATTAATGCCGATATGAGGTCCTAAGTCAGAAGTTAATCCTTCTTAGTATAAAATATTCCATAAAAATCATTTTAAAGTGATAAAAGTGATACAACTGTTCCCACAACAGCTTAAAGTCATTTGAATCTGAAAAAAATCCACAAACAACACAACTCTACTTTTAATATTACATGTACGTAGCACATAGCGTGTTTCACAGCCGCACGCTCGGGTCCATTGTGCAGTGCAGTGAGAAATTAACACTGGCGTAAATGGGTTAATATGAAGCAAGAATAGGGCGAAGATACCCCCCCCCCCCCCCCCCCCATACGATGCAAGATATGAGACTGAGGGAACCCCCCCCCCCCCCCCCCCCCCTTTGTGGTGGTCATTGTGCTTGCGGAATGTTGTGGTTTCTCAGGATTTTTGTATAGGTTTTTAGGGGGGCGTGCGTTGGGTAACAATAGTCTAGAGAGTGTATAGGTATGGGGGACTAAGGGGGGAGTCCAGGTGATGATAACAGGTGATGATAAGCTTAGTTGTTGGTTATGTATATACATTTTATGTTGCTTATATTGTGCCCAGCCTTTTAAAGTTATAATCCTAAGTTTTTACTCATTTTTATAAGTCTTTTATCAATCTATGTTATACTGTTACACTTTTATAATTGCGAATAGATGTTTCTGCATTTTAATTTCTTTTCACCTTCCGTCACAGGACGGCGGGGCTACATGTGACGACGCATTCAGTGGCACCATCGAGTTATGCCCGGCGTATTTCTCACCATTGTGCGCCAGCAATGGAGTCACGTACGGGAATCTCTGCGAGTTTTGAAGGGCTCGTCAAAACGAGGAGCTTCCGAGCGGAGTGACCTTCGTAGGCGGCGAATGCTAACTTGTCAGCATGGTTATTGAGTTGGTTCTACATGGTTATCCTTAATTATAATAAATATGCCTAAAATTACCACCATCTCGACGTTTTGCATGAGTGTTACTAAATCCAACTCCCTGAATTCAAATTTAAAAGGCGCTTTTTCTTTTTCTTTTTCTCTTAAAAAATCGTTGAAATACGTAACCGTTACTGCAATAATTCTATAAAATGTGAACTAGAAGTATGGCTTAGATAATTGTCAGTTGGTATGTTAACTTCCAAATTACGATTTCTGTTTGAAAAAGAGCGAAGTCCACATAAAAGTACGGAGCAGAATTTTAAGCAATAATTGGAGTCTGATATGACAAATAAAAACAGTTTGTTGTCACGGTGAATACATTCCTGACAATATATTAGATTGTTAATTGCTCATAAGAGTACAGCATTTGAATAAGATACCAAACGAACAAATCGACACACGTTCTGAAATGTTTACCTCATACAATTTAGGCTCGATTATTATTGTACGGATACTGTGATAATGATACGACCATTAAGCTCGTCTCTTTGAGTCATTTTTCTTAAGAACTATTTATTATAACATTCTTGCCACATCACTCAACATCCCTGCCACGTGACTCAATATTTCTGCCACGTGACTCAATGCATATATTTAGTAATTTCCATTAGTAGTTGGTTCAAAATCGAAATCTAAGAATATTGTTATCTCAGAGCTAAAATTTCGCCAGATTAGTTTAGTTGTCCATCACTGTTAAAAAAAACAGAAGATTTTACAGGAACAAAAATACAGAATCATTCTGTAATTTATTGTAACTGGAAATTTTCTGCAATTTAACAGAACAGATTTCTAAAAAAAGAGAAGAATGTTTTTTTTACAGGAAATTTCTATGCTTACAGACCCCATGTACCGATTTTCTGTAATTTTACAGAGTGCTTCGTGAAATAAAGTAATCCTCATTTTTAAAGGAAAGATCTGTTTTCTTACAAAATTGTTTTGTGAATCATTGTAGCCGCAGACCATCTGTAATTTTAAAGAATAATTCTAAAAGAAACGAAATAACTGGTTTTAAACAGAATTTTTCATTTATTTTACTTGAAATGGAAAGAAGAAAAGTTTTTTTACAGGAAATTGTTATGCTTACAGACCCCATGTACCGATTTTCTGTAATTTTACAGAGTGCTTCGTGAAATAAAGTAATCCTCATTTTTAAAGGAAAGATCTGTTTTCTTACAAAATTGTTTTGTGAATCATTGTAGCCGCAGACCACCTGTAATTTTAAAGAATAATTCTAAAAGAAACGAAATAACTGGTTTTAAACAAAATTTTTCATTTATTTTACTTGAAATGGAAAGAAGAAAAGTTTTTTTACAGGAAATTGTTATGCTTACAGACCCCATGTACCGATTTTCTGTAATTTTACAGAGTGCTTCGTGAAATAAAGTAATCCTCATTTTTAAAGGAAAGATCTGTTTTCTTACAAAATTGTTTTGTGAATCATTGTAGCCGCAGACCATCTGTAATTTTAAAGAATAATTCTAAAAGAAACGAAATAACTGGTTTTCAACAGATTTTTCATTTATTTTACTTGAAATGAAAAGAAGAAAACAATTTTTTACAGGAAATTTGTTATGCTTACAGACCCCATGTACCGATTTTCTGTAATTTTACAGAGTGCTTCGTGAAATAAAGTAATCCTCATTTTTAAAGGAAAGATCTGTTTTCTTACAAAATTGTTTTGTGAATCATTGTAGCCGCAGACCATCTGTAATTTTAAAGAATAATTCTAAAAGAAACGAAATAACTGGTTTTCAACAGATTTTTCATTTATTTTACTTGAAATGAAAAGAAGAAAACAATTTTTTACAGGAAATTTGTTATGCTTACAGACCCCATGTACCGATTTTCTGTAATTTTACAGAGTGCTTCGTGAAATAAAGTAATCCTCATTTTTAAAGGAAAGATCTGTTTTCTTACAAAATTGTTTTGTGAATCATTGTAGCCGCAGACCATCTGTAATTTTAAAGAATAATTCTAAAAGAAACGAAATAACTGGTTTTAAACAGAATTTTTCATTTATTTTACTTGAAATGGAAAGAAGAACAGTTTTTTTACAGGAAATTGTTATGCTTACAGACCCCATGTACCGATTTTCTGTAATTTTACAGAGTGCTTCGTGAAATAAAGTAATCCTCATTTTTAAAGGAAAGATCTGTTTTCTTACAAAATTGTTTTGTGAATCATTGTAGCCGCAGACCATCTGTAATTTTAAAGAATAATTCTAAAAGAAACGAAATAACTGGTTTTCAACAGATTTTTCATTTATTTTACTTGAAATGAAAAGAAGAAAACCATTTTTTACAGGAAATTTGTTATGCTTACAGACCCCATGTACCGATTTTCTGTAATTTTACAGAGTGCTTCGTGAAATAAAGTAATCCTCATTTTTAAAGGAAAGATCTGTTTTCTTACAAAATTGTTTTGTGAATCATTGTAGCCGCAGACCATCTGTAATTTTAAAGAATAATTCTAAAAGAAACGAAATAACTGGTTTTCAACAGATTTTTCATTTATTTTACTTGAAATGAAAAGAAGAACAATTTTTTTTACAGGAAATTTGTTATGCTTACAGACCCCATGTACCGATTTTCTGTAATTTTACAGAAGTGCTTCGTGAAATAAAGAAAAATTTTCATTTCAAAAATTTGATTATGCGCACATTCCTATTGGCGGTACAGCGCGATCTGGCGCTTGTAATTATGACTCGACTTTTTAATCTATTCGTTTTGCCTTTTTTGTGAATAAAGATGTTTACAAATTAAATCCCTATGAAAAACTTGGACATTCTTACTTAAAATTAACCCATCTACAAATTTGTTTATACATTATATAATTTCAAATTGTTGCATTGAGGTGCACTGCGGTCCTTGTTTAGGCCAGTTTCAAGAACAATGCATATGAATATATGCAAATTAGTATGCAAAAACAGAAGCCTAGCTGACGTTTGTCCAATCGCAACAAAGTACGCCATCTTGTTATGCCGTACGTACGCGCGCGGAATCAAACCAGGAATTTCTTCGTGACGTCTTGCCGATGGGTTTCAAGTAAGTGAGATCACTTGTCAAAATCTCTCTTAATCAGGTCTTAGAAACCAAATTGTGATTAAATATATGTGATATTCAGAAAAAGAGGGTTTCGGTTATCACCAGGCTAGAACATTTTTGTCCGATGGAACTTGATCATGGATATTTTTATCGTCAAATAAATCCCTAGCCAAATCGTAAATGTGTTGTACCATAGCCCCATTCTGTGGCCGTATACTGGACTCATGGTGGTCTACGCAAAAACTCATCAGCACAAAATCTCACTCTTTTTACAGGCGACGTTTGAAGTGCTGAAATTCTCACTTACAGTTGTTTTGTCCAGGCGCCAATTTCACGGAGCTGCTAAGCACACAAATTTGCTTAGCATGAACATTTGTCCTTGGCAAAAACAAGGTTAAAGACCAAATTTTCACGTGATCTTTATTGTTTTTGATTGATAATCAGCTGGTTTTTGCTTAGCATGAAAAACACGTAGAATTTTGGCTGGTAGTGGTAACCTGTTTTTAATGAGCAAGACTTTTTTGTGCTAAGCAAATTTTTGTGCTTTAGTTATAGTACTGTAGCTCTGTGAAATAAGCCGATTCACTATTGCAACTGCGCATGTCCGTTACCATGACCTGCGACTGCTTTTCGAAGATAAACAATATCCGCGTATCTTTTAGCATGTGTTTAGACAACCGTTACCGTTGCCGTATTTTATATAATTTGTTGTCATTTGTGGAAACGAACGTGCTTACTGTCTCTTCTAATGTAAGATCTTCCATTCTATTTAAAAAACAAAACAGAAATATCGCATGTAATATGCCCAGAAATTGCCACACTATCGTTATTTTTTTTGCAAGGGAGTTAATATACGTTACCGCTGACAACGCAATTTGTTTATCTTCCCGTGACCTTTGACAATACCCAGCATGCAATTCGGGCGATTCACAATGCAGTGCGCCACCAAGCGTTTGACTCAAAAGAGCCACTTTTAAACTTTACGGTCGACTTCTTCCGTATACCATACTGTAGTGAAATATCTATTCTTCATTGTTCACGCGAGGTTTAACACAAACATAAATGTACCCGGAAGCGTCGTTGATTAAAACATTGTTATTTGCAGAAAAAAATTGGAACTTTAATCGTGCGCGTCCAAAAAAACGTAAAAACTGATGTGTTCATGCAAAATGAATACCGTTTTTCAAACTGATGTCGACTTTTCCCCATGATGCACTGCGGGTATAGCAGGATTTGCGCCTCCAACGGCAGCTTCTAGGTATTGTGAATCGCTCGAATTGCGCCGCGGTAATAGTGAATCGGCTTATTGGCCCCATGTGTATTCTTTAGCCGTTTACCAGGGTGGTCTCAGTTGTTTACTTCGCGTGAAAATCGAGGCGAAACATGGGAATGATTTTCTCAAACGGATCGTCAAAAATCGCCATGTTTGTACGAAATGATATGTCGCGCATTCGCACACACCGATTGACAATATACGACATCACACTGACGAGAACCGGTACCAGACTGAATTGTTTATGTACGTTTGATATTTTTATAAACAAATTAAGCTGTCCATCGAAAATGTCCATTTCACTCCCTTCTTTAAAAGTCAGTGTTTATAGAATTAGAAGTGTAGACCGAGTTACTGGCCTGTTATCGCTTTTTTAACATTTGGACATGATCTTGCGCTACTAGTACTAGAGGCCGAGCCAGAGTAATATTGAACATTGATAAAATCTTAAATTCATTTTTAAACATTCGTAGCACCACAAACCGAGCATTGTGGGTAGCATATGTGACGTCACTGCTAAAGTGCATGCCGACCGTACCACTATACGCGGGGGTGCTCTGCGATGTCACATGTAAGTGTATTGCTCGCGCGACGCGATACACTGACCTGTGACATCGGAGAGCATAATAGTGGTACGGTCGGCATGCACTTTGGCAGTGACGTCACAGGCATATCACAACAGTGGCGGCCATGCAAAAGTTCAGTACGCGCTGGAAAACTGGCGTCAAATTTCCTTGATTTGCAGGTCAAGAATTGATCATGAGTACCCCCGAAGCCCGTCCAGTCCTGCTTGGACACACATGGAATTGAAGGCTATTTAGACGATTTAGAGGTATTTTGTTAAGTATGTTACTACGAATGTTTAAAAATGAATTTAAGATTTTATAAATGTTCAATATTACTCTGGCTCGGCCTCTTAGTAGCGCCAGATCATGTCCAAATGTTAAAAAAGCGATAACTAGACTAGAGGCCAGTAACTCGGTCTAATAGAAGTGTTAGTGTAGCTTCCAGGGATTGGTCGCATCACTTGGAAGGTTTAGGCCGAGGGGTGGCCTTCTGCAAATTCCCTTATTGAAAATTGACATATTTTTTTTCCTTTCACTTCCAGGTTACTGTGTGCTTCCTTGGTTCCCTGCATGCTTCCTACCATTTTAATCCGTAGCTGTGTCCTGACCTTGTAAGTATGTACAAGTGTCGTCGCTGCCATTACAGATCAAACTCGGCAAAAAATTATTCTCACCATTATGCTATTCATAGGTACATTAATAACACCAGTTTCCCCTGTGGTGTGCCTGGCTGTACCAGAGTATTTAGGGTTTATGAAAGCTTCACTTCGCATCTCTCGCGAGACCACTCCAACTATAGGGTTTCCCAAAGTATCACTGAGAAAACATCAGATGCCTGCAGTTCTAGTCAATGTCCCAATGGTCAACTTGGGCAGGTGGCCTTGGAGGACGAATTGGTGAATTTAACCTGCACTCACTGTAAGATGCCTTGTGAGCAGTACAGTGTGTTGCTGGCTCACCTAAAGGAACACATCAAGAATGGAGCTGTAGTTACCTGCCCTTTCAAAGGTTGCACTTCTGAGTATAGGGTCATATCTTCCTTGACTTCACATTTGTCTCGTATTCATCCCGCTTTGCCATGTAAACCAGTGATGTCCAATTCAGCCACAGAAAGTGGTTCTTCTGTCATGTCTCCCTCTGTGGAGTGCACAGCTGATGATTGCAACATACATGTAGACACTGAAGGCAACAACTTGGAAATGCAGCAGCAACTTCCTGCAGATGAGGAAGATGAAACTTCTCATGAAAGTTTGTCTGATGATGTGTTTCTTGAAAGTGTGGCTTTGTTTTATTTGGGGCTCGAATCTAAGCAGCATATACCCCAGTCCACTTTACAGAAAATTGTTACAGGTGTTTGCAATTTCCATGATATTAGCCAAGAGCAGTTGCAGCTGCAATTGAACAAAAATCTTGAAGAAGAGGGCATAGCTCTTGACCGAATCCCCCTTATAGTCAACGAAGTTTTCAGCAGTGATCTCTTTCACTTAGTGCACAACAGCCATGGTGGCACTTTGAGGTCAAATTACTGCAGAAAGAAATTCTACAAAGAACATCTAAATTTTATTGCCCCAGTATCAGTACGTTTAGGTAGAGATGGGAAAAATTTAGAAAGGCATTATCAGTATGTCCCCATAAGAGAGACAGCTGAGTCCTTCTTTCAAGATTCATCAGTGCAGAAGCAATACAAAATGAAACCAAATGTTGCTAGTGACATTTATGAAGATTTCCATAGTGGAGAGGTTTTCCAAAAACATGAACTGTTTGGAAAACATCCTGATGCAGTGCCTATTCTTCTTTACCAGGATGCTTTCGAGATTGTAAATCCTTTAGGATCAGCCAAAAATAAGCACAAAATTCTGGCAGTCTATGCAACTTTTGGGAATTTACTCCCTCAGAATCGGTCTAAAATTGAACCAATGCAGTTGGTGCTTCTCTGCAGAGAGAAGGACTTTAGATACTTTGGCATGGATGTGGTTTTTCAGAGGATGGTGTCCGACTTGCAGGATTTAGAGGAAAATGGAATGAAAATTGGAGACAAGCAAAATGTACCCACTTCTGTTCTTTTTATTCTTGGGGATAATTTGGGTAGCCATTGTATTGGGGGGTTTTGTGAGAACTTCTCTTCACATCCTTACATGTGCCGATTTTGTCTGATCACACAAGCCGAGTTCCAAGAAAACCCTCTCAATGATGCAGAACTTAGAACAGTTGACAATTATGATGCAACCATCGCCCACCTTGAAAACCATGAAAGTGCCCTTTACAAGGGAATTAAAAAGGTTTCCATCTTCAATAGCTTGAGGTATTTTCATGTATGTAATCCGGGCTTGCCTCCTTGCTTAGGCCATGACCTCTTTGAAGGCATTATTAGATATGATTTGGCACTATTCATTAAGGACCTAGTGAAGAAAGAATGGTTCTCATATGAATATCTGAATAGGACCATGAAAAGGACTCAGTTGAAAGGTTTTGATGCAAATGATAAACCCCCAGAAATTAGTAGCTCGGGGGAAAAAATATCAGGCCATGCTGTTGAGAACTGGTGCCTTTTGAGAAATCTTCCATTCTTTCTACACGCTGTTGTTCAGGATCCAGAAGATCAGTCCTGGCAACTGATATTGCGCCTTAGAGAGATAGTTCAGTTTGTTTGCTCCCAAAGAATCTCACATGGGCAAGTCTTGTCTCTTAGGTCTTTGATTGATGAGTATTTGTTGGATAGAAAAAAAGCATTTCCTTTGGTCAAACTTAGACCAAAACACCACTACCTGCGACACTATCCAGAGCTGATCCTGAAGTGTGGTCCATTGATCAGAGCATGGACCATGAGGTTTGAAAGTAAACATTCTTACTTTAAATGTCACGCTCGCCATTGTGCCAATTTTATCAATATTACCAAATCATTAGCTGAAAAGCATCAGCTTCTGCAAGCCTTTTGTAGACATGGCCAGTATTTCAGTATTGGCATTTCCGCTGAAAGATCTATTCCATTCTATTCACATCTGTATGCTCTTTCTTTGAATTCTGCTGTGGAGAAATGTGGGGTGCATACTGGTGGTGATGTTCACATCTCTGACTCGGTCGATATTGATGGCATACATTATTGCAAAGGGGAGTATATCATTATCAATCAGACTGATGTGGATAGATTCCATCTGAGCTTTGGTCTCATTCAATCATTCATTTTTGGCAGTGACGATTCTGGTACATGCCATTTTCTTGTCTCGGTCATAAGAGGCACTTACGACCCTGCACTTGGGGTGTATGAGTTACTTGAAGCATCAGGACATGAAGCACCTGAATCCAACTTGAAATGTCTTGACAGACGGCAACTTTTAGATACCCAGCCTCTCCATGCCTATACTGTTCATCGCAGAAAGTGCATTGCCCTAAAGCATTCCATCTGTTTCATTGATGAAGAACAGTGAACTTAGATGTGTGAGGTAAATACGTTTGAAATGAAGTCAATACTGGTAGTAAACATTTTGCGAGAGTTTCCTATAAGAAGTTCACTAATTGACCCTAAAGTGACCTATAAGCCCCCATAAAGTAATTACCTGTACATGTCATAAAAGTAAGTTTTATCAGTGAAAAAATATAAGCATTTTCTTAGATAACACAGAATTTTTCACACCAGTCTCAGGCTAATTCACAAAGGAGGTTTAAACCCCCTCCTAGGTTTTTTAAGCGTAAGTGCACACTGAATCTGATCGAATAATTTGTGTAAGTGTGTGTGTGGGCAATGTGATTCGTTTGTTTGTTTGTTTATACAGGGAAAGCCCAGTCTGTGATCAGTGCACTGTTTTCCATAGGGCCTATTTACGTTAATTTGATTACGCTTAGAAAACCTAGGAGGGGGTTTAAACCCTCCCCTTATGGTTTAAACCTCTTTTGTGAATTCAGGCCATAGGGTTTGCAGACAGAGCGTCAAGTGAACTTCTTTATGGAACTCTTCCATTTTTTCAGTGTTCTCCATGGGGGTTTTAGCAGGGTGTCAAAATGTTATGCCGCCCTGCCAAAATTTAAGGCAGTTGAGAACAATAATGTTTAATTTCCTAGTCTGCCATGTCCTGTTCCCTTTATTTTTAAGTACTGA